>JASCIT010000002.1:5000000-6250000 GCA_036711955.1 Digitonthophagus gazella | reverse complement strand
TTTATTTTTACCAAAAATGAACTTTCTAGTACTTGTAGTATATTCTATGGAAATGAAATTCTAACCTATATATCTAAGAAACTAAATGTTGTCGAGATTTGAAATTTTATGAAGATTTAGATTGAAATTTAATCTTTATTTTTACCAAAAATGAACTTCCTAGTACTTTTAATATATTCTATGGAAATGAAATTCTAACCTATATATCTAAGAAACTAAATGTTGTTGAGATTTGAAATTTGACGAGGATTTAGATTGAAATTTAATCTTTATTTTTACCAAAAATGAACTTCCTAGTACTTTTAGTATATTCTATGGAAATGAAATTCTAACCTATATATCTAAGAAACTAAATGTTGTTGAGATTTGAAATTTGATGAGGATTTAGATTGAAATTTAACCTTTATTTTTACCAAAAATGAACTTTCTAGTACTTTTAGTATATTCTATGGAAATGAAATTTTATCCTATATATCTAAGAAACTAAATGTTGTTGAGATTTGAAATTTGATGAGGATTAAGATTGAAATTTAATCTTTATTTTTACCAAAAATGAACTTTCTAGTACTTTTAATATATTCTATGGAAATGAAATTCTAACCTATATATTTAAGAAACTAAATGTTGTTGAGATTTAAAATTTTATCAGGATTTAGATTGAAATTTAATCTTTATTTTTACCAAAAATGAACTTTCTAGTACTTTTAGTATATTCTATGGAAATGAAATTCTAACCTATATATTTAAGAAACTAAATGTTGTTGAGATTTGAAATTTGATGAGGATTTAGATTGAAATTTAATCTTTATTTTTACCAAAAATGAACTTTTTAGTACTTTTAGTATATTCTATGGAAATGAAATTCTAACCTATATATTTAAGAAACTAAATGTTGTTGAGATTTGAAATTTAATGAGGATTTAGATTGAAATTTAATCTTTATTTTTACCAAATATGAACTTCCTAGTACTTTTAGTGTATTCTATGGAAATGAAATTCTAACCTATATATCTAAGAAACTAAATGTTGTTGAGATTTGAAATTTGATGAGGATTTAGATTGAAACTTAGTCTTTATTTTTACCAAAAATGAACTTCTTATGACTTTTATTTTTTTCTACAAAAAATAAAATATTATCTCATTTTTTTCGATTTTTGTTAGTTTGATTGTAAGATGAGTACAGAAAAAGATGTTAGTTCTCTATATGAAAAAAATTAATCCTTATTTTAAAGTTAAATCTGTTTGAATAGAATGCATAGCCAAGGAATGCGGTTGCTTCGGGAAAATTAGCTTTCACTTAAACAGAAAGGAAGCTGACAATGTGCGAGTGTGCCTACTTATTATGCATTTTATGTTTTCACGGCGAATTCCAGTCGTTTCGTTATATTTTTACCCGCTCCCGGTGAATGAATGAATATCCCCGGCAATTTTGCATCGAGGAGAAAGTTTAAGTACCTAATAACTTGCAAAGTTTCTATGGTCCATTGTAAATTTAACCAACAATTTAAATCTTCTAACGTTTTAATAACCAAACGTCTTAAAAATTAATTAGAAAGCGTTTCAACATTTTTAAACATAATTTTTTTTTTAACTTTTTTCGTTAAGAGTAAAACTAAATTAAACCTAAATGAAAATTAAAGAATAAAATCGAGATGATTATAGATGACTTATAAAAGTCGTCGAAGAAACGCCGATGACTGTGAATGACGTTTATAAAGCCTGTAAAATTACGTACGTCTCGTAGTAATTACAAATGCAGATAAATATTTAATTGGCCCCATAAATTCCGTTAATGCTGGACGAGTTTTTTAAACGACTATGAACCGGGGCGAGCTAAATACTCGGTTTTAAATACAATCATTTGTAATATGGAGGATGTTTAACGTCTTTTAACATCTTTTCATTTTAATCCTTTTACATTTTATAAAGTTATTTGTGAGAAAAAAAAAATCTTGTGTATATCATACTTTTTAAGTTAAAATACAAAAGTCTTTTTTATTTTAAAAAGTAGACTTTTTCATTTAACTAAATTAAATTTCTTAATAATTCATTGATTTTTAATACAGGGTGTTTAATACTCAAGTGATCCGTCGATTTTACTCTTTCGATTGATTAACAAAAATTTTTTAGTAAAACCAGAAACGAAATTTGAATATAAAGTGGTAGCAGTTGGTTAGGTCATCAAATGATTTTATTATAAAAACAAGAAGCAAAATTTGAATCATACAACATATATAGAGTGCCTTCGAAATGTAAACTACTCGAAAAATTTGTATAAGATTTTATTCATTTTTTAACCATGTTTTTATATCAGCTGACTACAGCTTTCTGTGGAACAAATTCGAATTTCCAAACATACAGGGCGTTTACAAACACTCTCACCACAAGTTATCCATCCAAATCATTTTAACCATTCTGTATAATTTTCTATCAATTCCTTTTCTGAATAGCTACATTAATTTAGACATTATTTTCTCTCTTATAAAATTTCAATTGGGCAAACGGTTTAGCTACAAAAAAGCATTTTCTAACTCCTTGCAAGTTCAAATCTGTAAATTAAGATAACATTAACCCAGTTCAAAATAGTAATTTCTTCACAGAATATCCAGCTTTTTCGAGAAAATCACATTTTAGAGGATTGGAAGTAGTTTTTGCTAAAAATGTTGCCACGATTTGTGACTATTATCAGGCCAAAAATAATACAGTGTGCAAAATTTTTACTGTTTGCTCTTTTCGTTGCCTTTTTGCTTTTATGATACCCAATAAACAAAATCAGAAGGTGCTAGCTTTACTGATCTTGCTGACCAGTTTACAGAAGCATAATTTCCTCTTTATTTCCTTCGATTCTACAGCAGAATCTGCATGATACGGGCTAAAAGGGCTAAACCCTGATAACGTTCACAAATGCCGGCGAAAATTTGAAAATTTTAAGCAATAAACTACTTCCAATTCTTTAAAATGTGGTTTTCTTGAAGATTTTCATATTTCGTGAAGAAATTGCTACTTTGAATTTTGTTAATATTACCTTAACCCTCCGTGTGTACACTGGGTCTTTTAAGGAACAGTCAAAATTTGAAATTCGAAATTCTCTCTTATGAATAGAGGGTAGGCTTCGGCTACCCCCTTTAAAGAAAGTTTGATAACTGCTCGGCCATGTAGTAGACGCTTCAATAAGTAACTCAGAATTTTTCTAGAATTTTTGCAAGCCTAGAAAACTTTGAAAACATGCCTGTTACCTAAAAGACCCAGTATACACAGTGTCACAAAAAATATAGTATACACACGCCGGGTTAATTTACCGTTTTGGGCTTGTAGGCATTTAGAAAATCTTTTTTTCTAAACGGGTTTGTGTCTAAACCGTTTGCCCAACTGAAATTTTGTAAGAGAGAAAATTGTTTCTAAATGAATGTAGCAATTCAGAAAAAGAATTGATAAAAAATTATACAGGCTGGTTAAAAAGATTTGGATGAATAACTTGCGGTAAGAGTGTTTCTAAACACTCTGTATGTTGCAAAATTCGAATATCTTCCACAAAAAGTTGTCCCCGGCTGATATAAAAACGTGGTCAAAAAATAAATAAAACTTTATGAAGATTTTTCGAGTAATTAAGAAAAACTCAGGAAAAATAATATTTTTAAAGCCCTCCGGCAGCAAAACGAAGCAACTTTTGATATAGATAAGTTAACTTAAATTGATCTGTTTCAAGGGATTTGAGGTCTTACGTTGTACATTTCGGAGACACCCTGTATAGGTAACCACATATTCTTAAAAGCTTTAATTTTAAACTGGGTTGAATTAAATGTAAATTCTAGCAAAAATACGAATAAATTTGAGTCAAGAAATCAGTTTTTTATATACAGGGTGATAAAAAAAGTATCATAAATCTAAAAATTATAATAAATAAGTAAAACATCAAAAATTTTTTTATTAGGTTGGAATAAATATGACTTCAATTAGAATAAAAGTAATGTCTATATATACAGAGTGTTAAAGAAGCTTTATATACTTTCAGGTTGAATAACTTTGATCATTAAATATTTTTAAAAGCTGTAATTTTAAGCTGGCTTGTATTAAACATGAATTTAAGTAAAATACTGTAAGTAAAATAATTATGAGCTAAAAAATCAGTTTTGTATATACAGGGGGTTAAGAAAAAGTGTTTCAGTCTTAGAAATTTTCAATAAATGGGATAAATACGACTTTAATTATGAATATGGAAGAATAGAATTATAAATTTAAACCAAAAATCTTTCCTTAATCTTCATAAATAAAGTCTGGGTGATTTTTTAAAATTGAGTGATTTTTTTTTAAAGTTTGGTTAGAACTGTCAAAAATTTTCACCAACTTTAAAATTTTTTTAAATTTTGTTGGTAAGGATTAGGAAAGATCTGTCCTTTTTAATTCAAAACAGAATCTTTTATCTTTCATTTAAACCAAAAATTATTCTTTAATTCCAATAAATAAAGTCTTGGTGATTTTTTAAGAAAGTTAGGTTAGTCACTTCGACCAATTTCGGCGTAGAATTGCTGACAAGCGAATTTTTTACGTTTCTAAACGTCAAACTAACCGCTCTTTCCGACCTCGACGCCTTAGGTGTCGTTCATGTTGACAAATAAAACGTTAAAATACAACTTGATTTATAAGTTTGATGCCATTTCTAGGCCCAAATTGGTTAAATAGCGCCTTTTCGAACGTCCTTTTCTGGGTCAGATTTCGGGACATTAGAATCGCGACATCTAGGTTTATCAAACATGATAAACCTAGATTTTAAACTTAGGCAGATTTTATAAAAATGTCTCTTTTAATTGAAAATAGAATCTTTTAGCTTTAATTTAAACCAAAAATCAGTCTCTAATTCCAAAAAATAAAGTCTCAGTGATTTTTTTAAAGTTGGTGGATTTTTTTAAAAAAAGTTGGGTTGAAACCGTTAAACATTTTTACCAACTTTGGGAATTTTTTTAATTTTTTTGGTAATAATTATAAAAAATCTGCCTTTTTTAAATCAAAACAGAATCTTTTATTTTTCATTTAAACCAAAAATCAATCCTTAATTTTCAGAAATGAAGTCTGGACGATTTTTTAAAGTTGGTCGATTTTTTTTTAAGTTAGGTTAGTCACCTGGCAAAAAATGTTTCTAACTTTAAGAATTTTTTTAATTTTTTTGATAATAATTAGAACTAACCTGTCTTTTTTAATTCAAAACAGAATCTTTGAAATTTCATAAATAATTAATAAAATAGGATGTGTCGAAGAAACAATCTTTTTGTATACAGATTGTTCAAAAATAGTGTCATCAAACTTTTTAATCTTTTTTTAATTTAAATTTAAATTGAAATTTAAATGAATTCTATTGTTAAGTCAATACAAAAAAAAATCATTGAAGATTTCTTCTAATTAAAAGAAAAAAGGGCAGTCTTTGCCAATTAAAATCGTTTCAAATGGGGGTTGGAGTGCTAACTCCTACACAGAACGATTCGCACAATACAAATGGCCCTAGCAGGGTTGGGTTTGCGTAGAAAAGCACAACGTTCCGGTTTCGTCCGGCTGAAGTGGTCGGTTCTCCCGTCAAAAGCTCACCCGCGACTCATTGTGACCGGGAGCTTTAAACACCACTCGAAACCCGATGACGGTTCGTCCTCTCTCTTCCCCCTTCAAACTGCAATAATACCTCCAGTCGATCGTACATAATTCGAATCGAAAGATTGTGAGTAATAACCACTTCAATTATTATTACTCAAATGGTGATTTTCTCACTTTTTATTAAATAAAAAGAATTTAAAATTTTTCTCAATTCTTTCCTGTTTATTTGTGTTATAAAATTGAATCCAATTTCGTTTAAATTTAGTACCAATAACGTCACTAACGTGTTATTTTGCGATCAACCCTACCAAAAATAAATTCCCGCCGATCTATTAAAGTAACCAAGTCGCTAACTTTGGATTTTACTAAAGGATCGGTGCCAATAGATGACGTCCTCTTACGTCACCTTATTGTCCCCGGGTTTTAAATCTTTTCCCATCTTAATTTTAAACTAGACTTTCGACCTAATCATTTATTACTACTATACTTAAGTTAAGCCATATTTTTTTTTTTCCGGTAGTTTTACGCTCTCGCTTTTAAAGACCCCTTTAAAATATGAAAGATAAACGAGCCTATTAAATCCACCGAGACATTAATGCCCGGCAATTACAACCGGTGGTTAATTATAATTTTAATTACCGCAATTACATTCTTTATTATATTCTTTTCGGTTCCATTTTTTTTTTTACTCCCCAAGTTATTATTTTATTCGGTTTGTCTACGTGTTTTATATTTGCCCTTCGAAATATTTACACGCAAAGTCTTTGATCTGGGACAACAAAAACCCCCCTTCTACGAACCTTATACCGTCCTAAAATAACACAATCCATTGAGTTTAACTTTGGGGTTGGATTGGAAAGGGTAGTTTTCCAAATACGGACACGTGTTGCGGTCGATGTTATATCTACCAACCCTTATTAGCGGGATGTAGATCGGTTTTTATTGGGACGAGATTGTATAAGAGATTAGATCAACTTTGTAAATAATCTGGGATAAGTTTAATTGAGGGGTATAAATTAATTTGTTTTTAAGATGGGTTTTAATTAGTTGTGTTTCGAAAAAAATATTTTATATGAGATTAGAGAAGGTAATTATTAATGTAGGTAATTATTTTTATTAGAGAAGAATTTATTTATAAATTCTTTAAGATTAATAAGGAGGTTAGTGTGGGTTGGATAAATTAACCCATTAAAACTTGAATAAATTATAAGATTGAAGAGCAGATTCCATTTCCTTATTTATTACAAAAACATAAATCGTACTCTTTATGGAAATTATTAAAAATAGAGAAGTTTTTTAACACCCTGTATACATAAAAATATCTTTTTTAACTCATCTCACTTTATTTATTTCTTAAATAAGATGAAATTTTAAATGATTTTTTATTGCATAAATGTAACATAATAATTAGTCCAAAGTATTCTCTTTAAACTTGTTAAAAACGTAGTAAAACACAATAAACGTTTGTGTAAAAGACGTAAAATCTCGATTTAATCTCCGTTTATTCTACGTTTATCCTCAGTTTAAGCTTCGTTTAATATCTTTTAAGCACGTGATTATCGGAATACCCCGATTTTAGAAAAAAAAGTAAACACCAAAGAACCTAAATTAGACGTTTTATTCACATATATTAGGTAGTTTAATGTGCGGGGGCCCCCTTTCCCGGTTCTGCGATTCGTCCGTTAATATACCGAAAGATCTCTCCGCGTTCTCCACGCGCTCTCTTTCGGGGCCCGTATTTATCTTTCTTCGGGCGAGCGCACAAAGCTTCAAAGACAACAACACAGTTGTTATACAGTTAGACCGCATTAAAATCGGTTCTATACGAGTGTGTATATTTATAAAAGACTATAAAGCGGGGCGGAGATGCTACGAGCGGAGTTAATAATTCTCTACTGGAACTCGCGCGGAGAAGACGGGAAAACCAGAGGGGAAGAGATCGGATCGGGGGGGAAATGTCTAAATTTACATCCGGGCAGAAGAACCGAACCGTACGACTGTGAATGAACACCTCAACAGCTGTGAAGTTTTCGTTATTAGAATATTATTTTTTTATTTTTAATTTTTTGTAAATATAGAAAAATCTCGTTTTCACACGATTATTTAAAAATTTATCGAAGAGCAATTTGAATAAAATTATATCTCGTCGCCGACGCCAAAGAAGAATCTCAAAGAAGAGTTTTCAAAGTGGAAGGAGAGAAGAAGGACGGGTTTGAAGACCGGCTCAAGGCGCCTACTTCCATATAGGGCAATCGTTTACTTCATTTGCAAACTACCGGTCTAAATGATTTACGCGAGCGGTACGCGTCCAGCTAATATAAATAATAACGTGCATTAAGGTCGGGTTCTTGTTGGTGCCGAAGCCGCCGCCGCCGCCACTGCCTGCCGCTGACTTCGTCGTCCGGTCAAGTCAACGCAAGTTCGGTCCGGTTCGAACGGTAGCCGAGGCTCCGTTCTCTTCTCTTCTGCCCTACCTGCCGCATAAATACCCTACCCGCTGTCATTTATTTATAACTCGGTCTTTCTCTCCTTTATGAAACACATTCTTCCTTCTATACAATTTACGCATACTTTTTCAAAACATGGAAAAGCTTAAATTAAAAAAAAAAAACACCCTGTATACATTTTTTTATAATTCAGAAATATGGCAATTTTTTAACACACTGTATATTATACAAAACTGATTTTTTAACATTCTTGTTAATATATTTTATTCAACCCAACAAAATAACGTTAAATATTCTTAAAATTTGGAAATCACATAAAAAATATAAAATTTTTCAAAAGAAAAAAGCTTTAAATTTTGAAAAAACCCAAAGAACACACTGTATACACTTGAAAATTAAAAAAAAAATCAAAGTGTAAATTTTTTCTAAAGATGGAAAAAGAGTTAAGAAAAAACATCCTGAATACTTTTTTTTTAGAATTCAGAAGTATGACAATTTTTTAACACTCCGTATATTATACAAAACTGATTTTTCAACATTTTTGTTAATATATTTGATTCAACCCAACAAAATAACGTTAAATATTCTTAAAATTTGAAAATCTTATAAAAAAAATATAAAATTGTTCAAAAGATAAAAGCTTTAAATCTTGAAAAAACTAACTTAATAAATAAATTTAACAATTTTAAGGAAAAAAAAACAAAAATACAAAATTTTTCAAAAGATGGAAAAATTCAAATTAAAAAAACACCCTGTATACATTTTTTTATAATTCAGAAGTATGGCAATTTTTTAACACACTGTATATTATATAAAACTGATTTTTTAACATTCTTGTTAATGTATTTTATTCAACCCAATAAAATAACATTAAATATACTTAAAATTTGGAAATCTCATAAAAAAAATATAAAATTCTTCAAAAAATAAAAGCTTTAAATCTTGAAAAAACTAACTTAATAAATAAATTTAACAATTTTAAGGAAAAAAAAACAAAAATACAAAATTTTTCAAAAGTCTCAAATGTCCTGTATACATTTTTTTAAAATAATTTGAAAGTATGGTAATTTTTTAACACACTGTATATTATACAAAATTGATTTTTTAACATTCTTATTAATATACTAGTAGTTAATTAAAAAAAAATCATATCTAAGAAAAACAACAACCTCAAAACAGCATACTTCAAATTTGGCTTCCTCTAACTCAAAAACTAAGCGAATTAGCGAAAAATATTTCAAGTGGAAGCTATTCTGTATTCGACTGCGAACATTCTTTTTATAAACATTTTTTTAATACAATCGATATTTATGGAGTTGTAGCTCAAAAACTGGAACAACCCCCAAAACGGCATACCTCAACTTTGGCTTCCTGTATCTCAAAAACTGAGCGAATTAGCGAAAAATGTTTTAAATAAAAATTATTTCGTATTTAACTGCAAACATCTTTTGTTACAAACATTTTTTCGTGTAATCGATATTTATGGAGTTATAGCTCAAAAACTTGAATAATTCCAAAACGACATACCTCAACTTTGGCTCCCTCTAGGTTAAAAACTAAGCGTATTAGCGAAAAGTATTTGAAATAAAAATTATTTCGTATTTAACTGCAAACATCTTTTGTTATAAACATTTTTTCGTGTAATCGATATTTATGGAGTTATAGCTCAAAAACTTGAATAATTCCAAAACGACATACCTCAACTTTGGCTCCCTCTAGGTTAAAAACTAAGCGTATTGGCGAAAAATATTTGAAATAAAAATTATTTCGTATTTAACTGCAAACATCTTTTGTTATAAACATTTTTTCGTGTAATCGATATTTATGGAGTTACAGCTCAAAAACTTGAATAATTCCAAAACGACATACCTCAACTTTGGCTCCCTCTAGGTTAAAAATTGAGCGAGTTAGAGAAAAATATTTCAAATAAAAGATATTCCATATTTGACTGCGAATATCTCCTTTTATAAACATTTTTTCCTACAATCGATATTTATGGAGTTGTAGCCCAAAAATTGGAACAACCCCAAAATAGAATACTCAAGTTTGGCTGGCTCCCTCTAGCTCAAGAACTAAGCGAGTTAGTGAAAAATCTTTTTCCTCAGAAAAGAAAATGTAACTTAATATCCTTAATTGAACATTTAAAGCATTCTAAAAATTAGGTTAGGCTTTAAACGCGGAATTTTCTTTTAATTACATTAAAATTGGATGTTTAATAGTTACAACTTTATTATAATATTTTATTCAACCCAACAAAATAACATTATTCTTAAAATTTGGAAATCTTATAAAAAAATATAAAATTCTTCAAAGTATAAAAGCTGTAGATCTTGAAAAAACCCAAAGAACACACTCGATAAATTTAACAATTTTAAGAAAAAAAAACAAAAATACAAAATTTTTCAAAAAATGGAAAAATTCAAATTAAAAAAAAACACCCTGTATACATTTTTTAAAATAATTTGAAAGTATGGTAATTTTTTAACACACTGTATATTATACAAAACTGATTTTTTAACATTATTCTTAATATATTTTATTCAACCCAACAAAATAACGTTAAATATTCTTAAAATTTGGAAATTTCATAAAAAATATAAAATTCTTCAAAAGATAAAAGCTTTAAATCTTGAAAAAACTAACTTAATAAATAAATTTAACAATTTTAAGGAAAAAAAAACAAAAATACAAAATTTTTTAAAAAATGGAAAAATTCAAATTAAAAGAAAACACCTGTATACATTTTATAAAATAATTTGAAAGTATGGCAATTTTTTAACACACTGTATATTATACAAAATTGATTTTCTTTAGCATTCTTGTTAATATATTTTACTCAACCCAAAAACAACTTTAAATATTTTTAAAGTTTGAAAAGTTTATAAAAAAATAAAAACAACATAAAATTTTTCAAAAAATAAATGTCTTAAATTTAGAAAAAAACACTCTGTATATACTCGACAATTTTAAGGAAAAAACAAGAATAACAAAATTCCTCAAAAAAATCACCCTGTATACATTTTTTTATAATTTAGATAGATGATCCTTTTTTAACACCCTGTATATAAGTCACATTATGTAAGAACATTAACTTAATGAGTTAATTCATTAAAAATTTTCTAATTCACATATATGAAATTTTGTAACACCCTGTATATAACTTCACAAAACATCTAAAAGTGAACACCCTGTAACTAATTTTTACTGTGTGTTTTAGTAAAAAATAGACATTTCATTTCATAATTGGGTAAAATTTCTTTTCGTTATCTTTACAAATAAAGTTTGGATGATTTTTTAACCCTCCGGTGGGCGCGTGTGCGGCAGTTAGCCGCATTTTTTTCTCAAAATATTTCTAAGTTCACTGTGAAACCATTAAATATCCTATTGCGGTGTAAAAGCCGCAACGCGCCTATTCGTGTAAGTCCGATAGGCGCGCCCACCGGAGGGTTAAAGTTATTCAAAAATTTGAAAATTAAAAATAATTTGAATTTTTTTTTACTTTTTGGTAATAATTGGAATAAAATGGTTTATTTCTCTAAAAACTTAATATTTCAGTAGACAATTGGTTCAAATTTTGTTTTCTTTATCTTTAAAAATAAAATCTGGATGATTCTTTAAAGCTAAAAAATTTAAAAATCTCAAAACAGTTTTGAATTTTTTTTTTTTTTGAATTTTTGATAATAATTAGAACAAATCGGTTTATTTATCTAAAAACTAGACATTTCAATTCACAATTAGCCAAAATTTCTTTTCGTTATCTTCAAAAATAAAGTCTGGATGATTTTTTAAAGTTTATCGAAAATGTTTAAGGTTGAGTTCGATCGAAAATCTTCGTTGTCTTTCAAAATTTTTTTAAATTTTTTGGTAACTATTAAAACAAATCGGTTTATTTATCTGAAAACTAGACATTTCAATTCACAATTATCCAAAATTTCGTTTCGTTATCTTTAAAAATAAAGTCTGGATGATTTTTTAAAGTTGTTAAAAAATTTGAAAATTTCAAAACATCTTTGATTTTTTTTTTTGAATTTTTGATAATAATTAGAACAAATCGGTTTATTTATCTGAAAACTAGACATTTCAATTCACAATTATCCAAAATTTCGTTTCGTTATCTTTAAAAATAAAGTCTGGATGATTTTTTAAAGTTTGCCGAAAATGTTTAAGGTTAAGTTCGATCGAAAATCTTCGTCGACTTTAAAAATTTTTTTAAATTTTTTGGTAACTACTAAAACAAATCGGTTTGTTTATCTAAAAACTAGACATTTCAATTCACAATTAACCAAAATTTCTTTTCGTTATCTTTAAAAATAAAGTTTAGATGATTTTTTAAAGTTGTTAAAAAATTTGAAAATTTCAAAACATCTTTGAATTTTTTTTTTTTTTTTTGAATTTTTGATAATAATTAGAACAAATCGGTTTATTTATTTGAAAACTAGACATTTCAATTCACAATTAGCCAAAATTTCTTTTCGTTATCTTTAAAAATAAAGTCTCGATGCTTTTTTAAAGTATGTCGAAAATGTTTAAGGTTAAGTTCGATCGAAAATATTCGTCGTCTTTCAAAATTTTTTAAAATTTTTTGGTAACTATTAAAACAAATCGGTTTATTTATCTGAAAACTAGACATTTCAATTCACAATTAGCAAAAATTTCTTTTCGTTATCTTTAAAAATAAAGTCTGGATAATTTTTTAAAGTTTGTCGAAAATGTTTAAGGTTAAGTTCGATCGAAAATCTTTGTCGTCTTTCAAAAATTTTTTAAATTTTTTGGTAACTACTAAAACAAATCGGTTTATTTCTCTAAAAAACAGACATTTCAATTTACAATTGGCTAAAAATTTATTTCGTTATTTTTAGAAATAAAACCTCGATGATTTTTTAAACTTGCAAATTTATAAACTTGGTTGCAAATTTAGGGTTATGTTCGGTCAAAAAATTTTGTTGGGAATTTTTTAAAATTCATAGGCAACTATTAGAAGAAAACTGAGTGTAAATATAAATAATACTAAATTTCAATCTATTATTAAAAAAAAATTCTTTTTAATCTCTATAAATAAAATCTAGACGATTTTTTTTAATAATTTTTTATTAAAATCGTCTAAAATTTTTTTATTAAAATCGTCTAAAATTTTTTTTTTATTAAAATCGTTTTGTTAAAAAAATAAATTAAATTTTATTAAAGAAATTAAAACATTAGGGTTTGATTTCATTTCATCTAATTATATACACTAACGAACAAAAAAATAAGAACGTGCCTTAGAGAATTTGTGTGCCATCTGGAGTAACTTTTCATAAACTCCTTTTTTTCTTTTTAAAATTTTTTCTTTCTTTTATGACTTGACTAGTCATAAGCATTCTCTATCCGGTTTAGATTTAGAATCAGATTTAGAGACACACACTTGTGACATTCCCCGAAGTTAAAACGTCAAGATGGTTTAACAAGAAACGAAACAATATTAGTTTTGCGCCGGGGCGTTAAGAAGGCGCGTTACAGTTCGCGCGTATAACGCTAGGTGACGTTCGAGACACGTTTGGGAAATTCCCCATCCCATCTGGGAATAAAACACAAGATAATTCGATGCCTATCGGGATGGATATTTCGAGGTCGGTTTTATTTGTGAAAAGGGTGATAAATAAAAATGAAAAAGGAGAAAAATTCTAGTAAATGGAGATGTTAAAAGTAAGAACAGGAAGAAGCAAACGACTTTGAAACTATTATTGTTCCCATGCGATCGGTCCGAGTCCGGTTCTCGGTTTCAATAATAAAGTTACAGCCTGGCCCCCGAAGTCGTAAAAATATTGTTGCGCCAAACAGACGTTCGCTGTCATATCGTTGATGCGTGTGTTATGTGTGTGTGTATATGTGTGTGTGTGGGGAGGGGAAGTCCCGGGGTTCGGTAAAGCGGAAATAGTAAAAACGGGTCGATGACGGACGCGCAATTAAAATATACGGCGGCAGCCGGGCTTGATTTACGACGCGATAAAATTTGGAAAATTTCTTCGGAACCGGCCCCCGAGGGTCGGACGGGGGCGGAAACCGGGGGCCGGGAACAGTAGCGCGGCCTGTTCGCCATACCAACCCATTTGTTTGTGAAGATTGTGAAACCGAGGCCGACGCTAACGCTATACACACCGGCGCACCGCATCCATAACCGTTTAATGAATGTCAATTATAGAGCCGCGCCGCGTATAAATCAATCGCCGGCTATAAATATAAAACTAAACGAAAAATTTTTCTTTTTTTGGCACTTACGTCACTTCTTATTATAACACTTCTTACTATTACATCATCGCGTAAAAAAATTATACGATTCTTTACAAGGAAATTATTTTAACAAAAAAAGGAATTTCAAAAAAGTTAAAAATCCCATTAAAATTTTTTTTTTTTTTATTAAAAAAATTCTTAAATTTTCTTAAAAATCATAAAAAATCCTTTAATTTGATACCAAACATGACTATATTTTGATAAAAAATAAGGAAGTTATACCAACTTAAAAAAATCCAAGATGGCGGATCATCATTTTTTTAAATGTTGGAAACTTTTAAACTATTTAAGTTAGATATGTTGTGTTTGTACTCAAATTAAAGGAAATTTAATTTTCTAACGATTTTTAATAAAAATTTAATTCCAAAATTATTTTTAATCTTTAATATGGTAATTTTAACTATAATTTTAACCTTTTTTTATGTAAAATTTGGGTTATCATCTTGGGTTATAAACTTTTAGTGATGAAATAGTAATTTTAAAAATGTTCTTTGTTCTATTTCGTTCGGTAGCTGGTTCTTCCGATGTTAAAGTAAATTTTCGTTCATCTCATGTGGTGGACACATGTGTAGGGCGGCTCCTTTACTCGAGAACAACGGTGTTCTGTTGCGCGCACAAGCGGCTGATTTAAAACAGATCGTTCGTTCCCGGCTTCCTAAAACAATCCCCTATTGTTTGAAATTACCGCTTCGCTATGACGACGTCGGTCGTTCGTACCATCTCTCTTTTTCCTCGTCCGGGAGAGAAGAGAGCTTCGGGAGCGAAAACAAATGAACTACAAGACAGAAGAAGTCCGCGTGTTGTTACAGCCGCCGGCGCACTCTTGATTTAACGGTCTTTAACGTCGGCCCGAACAAAGATTAACAACTGTCCGACTTGTTTTCGTTCGATTATTTACTCTATTTTTACGAGCTCGGGGTCCGCTTCCGAACGCGCCACCAGGACAATACAGAAACACAAAACACAACAGCACATCCCGGTGTGTCCCCCGGGCCGCGAGGTTGACGAAAAGCACAGAGCGAATACAGGATAAACGCGAGCTTTCAGGACTTTCCCTGAACTGAAAGCTTTTTTGTGGTCGTTTGACCTTTGAAGCGTACGCGACATCGGACATTAGCTCTATTAAACTCTCTCCAACTCCCCTTTGTATAAAACACAGACAAATCTAACAGAGACTATAGTCTATTCAAATTCATGCAAAGTTTCATTAACGTTATGTATTATTTTATCTTTAAATGTTTTTTTTAATTACTTATTTTTTTTTAATTATTTATTTTTTTTAATTAAATCTGTTTTGGTTTTAATTTGTAAAATTTATCTGTAAATAGAAATCTATAAATTGAGAAATTTTTAATGAATTTATAAGTTAGAATTATTGAATAATATACAGGGTGTTAATTTCTAGATGTTTTGTGAAAATTTTAAAAAAATTGCACATGTGTGAATTAGAATTTTGTTAAAATTTGTTCTAATTGTAACCAAAAATTCAAAAAATGTTTCAAAAATGACAATTTTCGATCGAACTAACCTTAAAATTTTTTTACCAACTTTAAAAAATCATCCAAGCTTTATTTCTAAAGACACCAAAACGAAATTTTAACCAATGATCAACTAAAATGTTTACTTCTTACCTAAATAAACCAATTTGTTCTAATTGTAACCAAAAAAATTCAAATTTTTTTTCAAAAATGACAATTTTCGATCAAACTAATCTTAAAATTTTTTTACCAACTTTAAAAAATCATCCAGACTTTATTTCTAAAGATATCGAAACGAAATTTTAACCAATTGTCAACCAAAACATTTATTTCTTACCTAAATAAACTAATTTATTCTAATTATTACCTAAAAAATTCAAAAACGTCAATTTTTTGACCAAACCTAACCTTAAATTTTTAGAAGTCTTAAATCATCCATTTCAAAAAATGTAAAATCGATCAAAAACCATCACAACAATAAACACAAATTGAAACACAAAGATCTTTTAAACAATTCAAACGAAGAATAACATTTAAACTAATTTTAATGAGGTCCTGAACTAAAAATATTCCAATTACAACTAAACATTTATAATTATATAAATATTTACTTAAGTAATGTCATTTAATTAAACAAGAAGCTTTGGAAATTATAATTTATAATAAAATAATATTGATAAGGGTTTATTTTTAATAATTAAAATGTATAAATCAATTGAAATTTGTTGTCAAATTGATGTTTGATAAACAGGACCGTATTATAAATATTGATCGATAATTCTCCCTTTTAATAATTGTATTTTTGATTTTCTAACTTAAATCAATGTAAAGTTAAAGGTGTATAAAGACGATACATCATTGTATCGTCACGTCTAACATCTTCACTTCGAAGAAACATAACCTCGCCCTTATCATGCGATCAGAGGTTCCGCGTGTGTATTCGCAAAAGTACTCGGAGAAATACCAACCAACTCGCGTAGAAAAGAACGAAAACGCGGCTTGTCTTAGCGCAAGACCGGCCGAAGCTCATCTAATAAACCATCCGGTTCTAAACTTCTCGATCTCCTCATTCACTTCTGGTTTCTCTCGCGCACTTCTCAATCTTCCGATTCACTTCTACTTCTTCTTGGTCGTCGTCGTGTTCCGATTTAGCGTTTCGTCTTCCCCCTTCTTGTGTATTCCTGGTCGCGAGTCGAGTGGAAGAGAAGTTTATGAACTGGGAAAGCGCGTGCGGCTCGAAACGCGCCGTTCGGACGCGGTTTCGAACGCTTCCACGGCCTGATTTATCTCGGTCTTGGTGGTGAGCGATGCCCCGCAATGAACAACAGCAGACACGGCCGTGTTACATAAATATCGGGCTCCGACGAATACGATCGATCTGTTTGCCGATCCGAAGCTGTTCGTCCCAACAGTCGCGGCGGTATCGCTTCTGAGAGGAATTTTTACCTCATTGACAGATCTATTTCTCAACTTGACTCAAGAAAAACAATAAAAATAAAACTCAATGATAAAAAAAAATGAAATAAATCTCAATGATAAAAAAATAAAATAAAAGATAAGAAATAGTTTCTTTGTCAGGAGATTAATAATAAGGAAACAAACCCCAAAGGAATTCGGTTTTTCTAACACCCTTCAGTTTGGTTTCAGGACAGAAGGATATAGTCACTGTGACAGTTCCTTTGGGATTTAGGATTACACATGTCTTTTCTTTGCTTTTCCATCTTATCTTGCTTCTTATTCCTTTTTTCAAAGTGTTATCGACCCAACAAAAAAAATTTATTTTATTTTTGTTCATGTTTTTATTTTTCTTAATTAACAACCTTAATAGTAGATAAAGATCGATCATAAAATGAACAATTTTAGGAAGGTTTTCAATTTTTAAAATCTTTCAACTTGGTTTTAAGGCAAAAAAATACTCTTCGTGATTATTGATTGACAGTTCCTGTGGGATTTGGGATTACTTATTTTTCTTTTCCATTTCACCATCATTTCTTTCCTTCCTTTTTTTGTTGTCTCTTATTTTCAAAATGTTATCAATCCAAATAGATTATTATACAGGTGTCTGGAAATGACGTAATTCCAATCTCTGAGGATACCTCAAAATTAGTTTTTCAAATTCATGATTTGCTTCAGTATTAGTGCTAGATGATAAAAACCAGCTGTGAGATTCATAAAGCCGGCTTTCATGAAACATTTCCCCACCGCATCTTTTTTAATTTTCTTACTGGTGGATTTAATCCACATTTTTCATTAAAAACTAGATCTTTTTTTATGATACTTAGATCTACATAAATAATTTTTCAAAAATATCGTTGGGTTTAAGATCCATGAGGGTTAAAATTCAACTCGTGTTCATTTGCTGATTTAAACCTTTCTTAACTCATTACTGGCTGCTAAAAATCCTTACTTTATCCGGCGTTAAGCTAAGACTTTGATTATTCATATACAAAAAGGAGCCTAATTTGAAAGTTTAATTTCTAGTAATTTCATTTAACCGTTTGAGTCCCAAGCAGCGCGATCGCGCTGTTCAGATTTTATGTCGAGAAAACCCAGCGTATATGAACGTATACGTATTTCAAAGCGCGATCGCGCTGCTTGGGATTCTTCGACAGTGTTTTTTCAAAACCGTATGGGACTCAAACGGTTAATGTTGTAGTTTTTAAAATATTTTTCCACACATAAAGACATATGACGATGTCCGTACATGAAGGAGGTTTCTTTCCTTTGGCCGTGATTTTTGCAAACTTTGCAACGTTTTTTAGGAAACTTCTTTTCCCGAATTAAGATTTTTATCAAGCTGTGCTTTGTCAGGAAATATTTATTATATTTCCTGACAAAGGTTCGGTACAAATTTATCTCGGCAGATTGGTTGAAGTTATATACCAAATGAAAGCACTCATCATGGAGGTCTCAAAAGTCGTTCGGATTTTGGAGCTCTACGTTCCCCTAAGATATGAAATTTTTTAAATGTGCCTCGTGAAGACCCACCAAAAGTGTTTTGATGATAGCAGCTTTCGATTTTGTGCTTTGTTCGAAATCAGAGAGAAATTGTAGAGTCATATGGAGATCGTCGACGATGATGCCGCGTTTTGAAAGAACAAAGTTCGAAATCTACTATCATCAAAACACTTTTGGTAGGTCCTAAACAAAAAACAAGGCACATTTTAAAAATTTCATATTTTAGTCATATTTGACGTTGAGCTCCAGAATCCGAACATCGTCGAAGAGGTCCACAACCCTTTTGATAGCGATTTTTGAGACCTCCAGAATGAGTGCTTTGGTTTGGTATATAACTTGACTCAATCCGCTGAGATAAGTTTGTACAGAGGTGAGGACTTAATTAACTCGTCTTTACAAAAAATTCTTTTTTGTGGACCTTTGGATTTTAGATTTTCGTCCAACCTTTGGTAACTTCTGTTGTGCAAAAAACGTTTTCATACGTCAACGGCTTTTTGACAGTAAAGAAAAAATGACGGATTATTACGTTAGTGGCCAGTAATGAGTTAACAAATAACCACTAAACTGGTATCCAAACTTCTATGTTTACATATAGAAACAAAATATCTATAATTATGCATAGAATGCGCTAAAAAGAGAATTTCTTTAGTGTCTTGGGTTCGCAAGCTACGTAAGGCTAAAAGTGAAAATCAAATGAAGTTTTAAAATATCCGTTTTAATGATGGAGGTGTTTACAAAAACTATGGTACTTAGAGCAGTGCTCTCTTTACGAGCTAATAGTTAATTTACCCAAGGATTTTTGATTTTTTTTTAAAGACCCACATGTTCAACATAAATGAAAATTTTCATTTTACTTCTGTGCCTCAAAAAATGAAGACAGATAGTTTTATCGAGTAAAATCCAAAAAAACAAGGTTGTCAACTAAATTAAAAATGATACCAAGGTCATATCTGTTACAAGCATTGGAAGATTTATCTCTCCTGCTTTTTATTTAAGACATTAATATTTACAAAACCACTCTTTCAACAAATGGGCTTATAGACTACACTAAACTTTTTGCGAAATTCTTCAAACTGAGAGTCAGCCTCTTTGGTCAATCAGGGTGATTTTTGCCGTTTTGTGTGGCTAAAGGGTCATGTATCCTGCATAATGAACAAGTGGACCTTTTGGCCATAAGGAAGCGTCAGAAGATGGCAAACGTATTGATGGTGGGTTATCGCCATTGAAAGTGGTATCGATTTGCAAGGAGAAAGAAATTCACGAAACTTGGAACAATCGCTGGGAAAACTTTTATAATAACAAAGTCACACAATATGCATTAATCCACTCGGTTGTACCACACAGACAATGATATGCAGGAGTATGTGTTTCGCGCAGGTTTTTCTGTTTAACTGCGCTATTCATAATAAACATCGTTCAGTCTTTTCGTAGTCTTTCTTGGCTTGCGTTTTTTTTTGCCGTTTAATGTCATATCTCCTCTAATTGTAAGTCATAATTTCATTAGGTTTTTTCTATTAGTTTTTCTAAGTTTTTTAATGTTAACTGTGGCTGATGGGCAAAGATCCCGCCAAGCCATAAAAAAAATTTCAAGCTCGGGTGCAAGCTTTAAAATTATTCTCACTTAACATTTGAATAATTTTGGCTGCTTTATCTTGTCTTATCTTAATATAATGAAAGAGTAAAAATTTCGGAACTATGTATTTATAATTTCCAGAGACCGAGTATAATTGTAATAAGACATGATTTATAAGAAACCTTCGACTAAATCACAAAGATATTGTCACATATAAATACACAGTAAGATCGATGCACAAAATAGTCTTCTTCTCTGAGAACTCTCTGAGAACTTGGTATCAAAATTTTGGACGAATAGAAACATTTCATCCATTTCCATTCAAAGCCGAAAATGAAATCGCGAGTGCTTTCTATTGTATTAAAGTACACTCGGCATCTTTAAAGAATAACCTTTTTGACAGAGATAGATAGATTAACTCCTTATACGGTCTCATATAGACCTCTCTAACCACCTCTATTCTTAAGATTATTCTTTAGAGACATCTAGTATACTTAAGACAGGTAGATTTTTGCAACGAACGCGGCAAAACCACTAATAATAAAACTTATCGATGATATATCCTCTTTTATGACACTTTATAAAAGAAATTTTCTTTTTGCGATTTGCATATTCAGTCCACATTCGCATAAATTCTTACATTCCTTGAAAATGTTCTCGATTTATGTGTTAGTCACATTAAATTGGGATGCAAGATTTCGAATGTTCAATTTTTCATCATAACATTTTATAACTTTAATTTCATTCTGAAGAGTCAAATTTTGCCGTGTGAACCTAGTCTTAAAACCACGGATGCTGGACTAACAGGATGGCTCAATCCCATAAGATGTGTATACTGCGGACCGTTTTGTTATGGTTGCAGTCGAGTGTAAGACAGAGAGTCGAGTGTAAGACAGAGAGTCGAGTGTGAGACAGCGACTCTAAGTCTGGCAATGACGTTAAAGGGTGACGGGCGATTTTCGCAAATTGAGCTATCCTGTTAGTCCAGTGTCCTTAGTCTTAAACGTACACGCGTAGGAGCCATGTTTTTTGACTAACTAAAAACACAATTATTCTCAAACAAATACGATGACTCAGTTCTAAGAAATCCCCAACCGTTTACCCACTATTAAGAGGTTTTTCGAACTTGTAGGAATTTAGAAAAAAAAATTTTATGACTAAACAATTTACCCAACTGAAATTTTGTAAGAACGAACATAGTTTCTAAGTTAAAGTAGTCATTTAAAAAAATGGTAGTGAACATACAAGGTGCTAAAACATTTAGATGGATATCTTTTTTAAGTTAAAATTTATCAATCAAAAAAAAAACATTAAACATTTTTCGAGTTATTTAAGAAAAATTAAAATTAACCAACTTTGTACACAAATAAGTTGAGTTTAGATCATCATTAGTTTTAGTTAAAATAAAATCTTCCATCGTATGGAAAATATTCACCATTTTTTAAATAAATAACTCTAACAACAAAGTAAAAACCAATCATTCCCATTATTCATTCCCTTACAATAAATTGTATGACTGTATGTATTCGTATCGATGTTATTCATAATGACAAAACCGCTTTTAGCTATTTTAATGAAGTCCAATTACAGGCGCTTCGTATTTATCGGATGCCTCACCCCGTCGAACGATTAATTTTAATTAAACCGAAACAATTTGCGAACCAAATCGTCCAGTTTTATATATATGGACTTGTTGATTTGATTTATTGAAAAAAAAATACTTCATTCAACTTATTCAATTCAACTAAAGTTACATTTTATCAAGAAATAGAATTAAAAATTAAAATAAATCGAAATAGATTAAAGTAAAACAGAATAAAAAGAAAAATTTCCCAAGAATTTAATTGTAAACGAGTTGATGTTTTACTATTTCCCAGAAAACTATTTCTATGTATAAATCTCAATTAATTTAAAAGTCCGCGTACTCTAAACAGTTTAGTTTCAAGTAAAACTTTATCGATATTGTTAGGAATGAGGAATTATAAGTTACAAAGAGAAAAATGTCCCGAGCGGAAGATTAAAGATGTATTCAAGCGTTTTATCTCTTTCACACCGAGTTAATTTATAAATAAGTCACGTTAAAAAAAGAATAAGAACTTAAAACAAAAATAAGAACTTAAAAAAAGTAAACATTTTTGGCTACTGTTGTATTTTCGTTGTCCGAAACGTATTTCCTTAATTAAGACCCGAGTAAGGATTAAAAAGAAAACGTTTTTTAAAAAAGAGAATCGCCCTAAATTTATTAGACGGCAAATGAATGTCTTCGCGGTCTTAATTAAGTGTCAAGATTTTTACGTTAATCAAGCGGTAATTCTTCACGTTAAATCCCCACGAATCTCGAAAAAACGGAAAGAACCGAACGCGAGCGAGAGTTCCGAATAGATAAAAATAACTAAACACAAAAAAAGACACCTCTTCAACAAATACAGTCATTTAGTGTCGTTTAAATCAGGTTCTCTACACAAATAAAAAACAATAACTCCCTAGTATCGTATACAACCGTTAAAAATAGAGGTTTACACCACCTCGGAGGATTACAATTGTTGTATGTAGTAAAATCGGGGAAACGATTTTTAAAACAAACCCAAACCGACGATTTTATGTGTTTAAATTTCGATTTATCTTCTAGTATACTAAAGTATAGGTTTAATAGAGTTAATCAATCATTTTTATAGGTTTGATGATTAAATAAAGAAAATAATGGACAATTTTTTAAGAATTCAAAAGTTTAGGATTTATAAATTAATATAAGTTTAAAAATTTTTAGTAATTTCAATCGTTTTTGAAGATTTTAAGAAAAAGTATTCTATTTGCTAATAATTTTGAGTCGATTTAAAAAAATTTTAGAAAAAATTCGACAATTTTATACAAAATTTTGCCAAATCTTAGACAAAATTCGACAATTTTAGGCAATGTTATACAAAATTGTGCCAAATTTCAGAGAAAATTCAGCAATTTTAGACAAAATTCGGCAATTTTAGACAATGTTATACAAAATTTTGCCAAATTTTAGACAAAATTCGACAATTTTAGGCAATGTTATACAAAATTTTGCCAAACTTTACACAAAATTCACCAATTTTAGACAATTCGAGAATTTTAGACGAAATTACAGGAAATTCAATAATTTTAAAGTGTTACAGAAAGCTGGGTCAAATTTTAGACAAAATTCGACAATTTTAGGCAATGTTATTCAAAATTTTTCCAAATTTATACAAAATTTGGCAATTTTAAACAATGTTATACAAAATTTTGCTAAATTTTAGACAAAATTCGACAATTTTAGGGAATGATATACAAAATCTGCCGAATTATAGACAAAATTCACTAATTTTAGACAAAATTCAATGATTTTAGACGAAATTACAGGAAATTCAATAATTTTAAAGTGTCGCAGAAAGTTGAGTCAAATTTTAGATAAAATTCGACAATTTTAGACAAAATTCGACAATTTTAGACAAAATTCGATAATTTTAGACGAAATTACAGGAAATTCAATAATTTTAGAGTGTTACAGAAAGCTGGATCAAATTTTAGACAAAATTCGACAATTTTAGGCAATGTTATTCAAGATTTTTCCAAATTTTAGACAAAATTCGACAATTTTAGACAAAATTCGATAATTTTAGACGAAATTACAGGAAATTCAATAATTTTAGAGTGTTACAGAAAGCTGGATCAAATTTTAGACAAAATTCGACAATTTTAGGCAATGTTATTCAAAATGTTTCCAAATTTTAGACAAAATTCGACAATTCGAGACAATGTTATATAAAATTTTTCCAAATTTTAGACAAAGTTCAGCAATTTTAAACAAAATTCGGCGATTTTAGACAATGTTATACAAAATTTTGCCAAATTTTAGCCAAAAATCGACAATTTTTAGCTTAAATTAAGTTATTTTTTAATGACATTCGACAATTTTAGATGAAATTAGACGAAATTTAATAATTTTAGACAATGTTATAAAACAATGGGTCATTTTAGGCAATGTTATACAAAATTTTGCCAAATTTTAGCCAAAAATCGACAATTTTAGATGAAATTAGACGAAATTCAATAATTTTAGACAATGCTATAAAAAATTGGACCAAACTTTAGACAAAAATGGGCAATTTTAGATAAAATTTCACAACTTTAGAAAAGAAGAGAGAATTTTAGGCTAAATTAAGGTGCTTTTTAATAACATTCGACAATTTTAAATGAAATTAGATAAAATTCAATAATTTTAGACAGTGCTATAAAAAATTGGGTCAAATCTTAGGCAAAATTCGACAATTTTTTGATAAAATTCGGCAATTTTAGAAAAAATTTCGCAATTTTAGCTTAAGCTAAGTTATTTTTTAAAAACACTCGACAATTTTGGATGAAATTAGACGAAATTCAATAATTTCAGACAATGTTATGGAAAATTGGGCCAAATTTTAGGCAAAATTCGACCGTTTTTGACAAAATTCAGCAATTTTGGACAAAGTTTCAGAATTCTAGGTTGAATTAAGATATTTTTTTAATAACAGTCGACAATTTTATATGAAATTAAACGAAATTCAATAATTTTAGACAATGCTATAAAAAAATTGGGTCAAATTTTAGGCAAAATTCGACAATTTTTGACAAAATTCGGCAATTTTAGAAAAAATTTCACAATTTTAGCTTAAGCTAAGTTATTTTTTAAAAACACTCGACAATTTTGGATGAAAATAGGCGAAATTCAATAATTTCAGACAATGTTATGGAAAATTGGGCCAAATTTTAGGCAAAATTCGACAATTTTTGACAAAATTCAGCAATTTTAGACAAATTTTCACAATTTGAGTCTAAGTTAAGTTATTTTTCAATAACATTCGACAATTCTGGATGAAATGAGACGAAATTCAGTAATTTCGGACAATGTTATGGAAAATTGGGTCAAATTTTAGGCAAAATTTTAAATTTTTAACAAAATTCGGCAATTTTAGTCAATGTTTCAAAATTTTAGGCTAAATTAAGGTATTTTTAATAACATTCGACGATTTTATATGAAATCAGACGAAATTCAATAATTTTAGACAGTATTATAAAAAATTGGGTCAAATCTCAGGCAAAATTCGACAACTTTTGATAAAATTCAGCAATTTTAGACAACATTTCACAATTTTAGCCTAAGTTAAGTTATTTTTTTAATAACATTCGACAATTTTAGATGAAATTAGATTAAATTCAACAATTTTTGAGAATATTATAGAAAATTTTTCCGAATTATAGACAAAATTCGGCAATTTTAGGCAAAAATTCTCAAGTTTAAGCAAAAATTTACAATTTTAGAATAAATTAAGTTATTCTTTTAATAACATTCGATAATTTTAGATGAAATTAGGCGAAATTCAATAATTTTAAACAATGTTATAGAAAATTGGGCCAAATTTTTGATCAAATTCGGCAAGTTTAGACAAAATTTTATAATTTTAGGCTAAGTTTGGTTATTATATCGTATAAAATACGACAATCTTTCTATTTCAGATCACTTTTACACGATTTGCCTAAGATTTAAATAATTTTCAAACGATTTATGAAAAATTTTGACAATTTCAGATAATTTTAGAAGGTCTTTATACCTTAATTTTTAATAAAAATTGTTTCAGTACACATTAAAACTTAAATAGTTCCAAATTATACAAAGGAATTATTTTAAGACGATGTTAAGAAGTATAATTTAAAATCCTACCTGAAAAAAGAAATAAAAAGAATTAATAAACATAAAATAAAAATAAGTAATAGTAATGTTACCTTTTGGAACCCGCTAAATAACGATTTGAAGACTGCTAACACCATTAAATCCATTAAAAAGTCCACTTAACACTCTAAAAATCAAGGGAAAAAAAATATTAAGTAAATTTTTTTTAGTAAAAATGAAATTAAAAAAAAAATATTTTAATATGGCAAATAAATAAATGTTTAAAAGTTCAGTAAGAATAACTAAAAATCTAAAAATCACAATCAATAACCGAACAATCGTGTAGGAACACGTTTAAACGCGTCTTTACTTCGAATGAAACCGGTCTTGAAATAACATCTGGGAAACCTTAAAAAAAAAGTTTAAGAAAAAATGGTTTTTCTTCTACCTGAATGTAAAAGATTTCAAATGAAATATAAAGATCTTAAAACTCAACATAAAAGATTAAAAACGTAATTCTTTAAAAATTAATAGTAATATATCAATTTACACCCCTATATTTTAAAATAAGTTAAGCGCATGCTCACAAACCACCTGTTATTCATCGCTACAACAAACTTATTTTCTAAAAAATCAACTCTTACCACTTTATTTAAGAAGGAAAACTGCCAAAAACACTTAGTTTACGATTTACATTAACTAACACGAGTGAAATTTATACGTTTAAAACGTTCTTTGCCGGATAAAAATGTTTAAGAAACTCGGAGCTGAAAACGACGCGTTTAACCGAATTTGACATTAAAGGCACAATGCGTCGCGACGATCCCAATCACTACCAATCGTATAAAAATGAAATTAAAACTATCCATTCCTACTTTATCGATAATTATTTATAAAAATTTATTAATTTATTGATTGTTTATATAAAATACAAATGAAGGTTAGTTTTGTACTTATAATTCATGTGAGAAATATGTTTGAAATTGAAATATTTGAAACAAATTTATCAAATTTGATAAAAAATTCCGTAGGGACAGGTTTAAAATTGAATATTGTTAAAAATACCAGAATTTATATTGATTAAGGCTCGGTACTATCAAATTAATGCTATCCAAGAGATAGACTATCTATGAGATATAATTTAACCGATAGATACAAGTGTGGTAGGTAGTACCATTCCCATTTGTCTAATAAAGAGGCTGTCTATAAGATAATAATGCAATCTTACGACAATTTTAGAGACTTGTTTTCAAATGGCAGCACTAACTTATCAGAAAACCTAATAATTAGGTACACCTAATTCTGTTTTTACGCGAACTTTTTTTACGCGAATTTGATTAAACGCGATTTAAAAACTGTATTTCAGTCTTTTTTTTTACGCGATTTTATTTGATTTAACGCGATGCAAGAAATTGTAATCTAGAATAATTTTGACATTAATCAAACATGATGGATTAGCACTATCTGAACTGTGTCCATCAACTGTAAACGCATGTTGAAGATCTCTTTGTCCAGAATGTGTAAAAATCTTGTGAAAAGCACGTCAGAACCTCAAAGCACGGATCAGAATTTGTCTCTAAGATAGCGTTAACTACAACAAAAATGCAGTGGTAGGAAGCAATTTTTATTGTATCTATAAGATAAAGTTATCTACGACTTTAACTACGGCTGATAGTAACGTGCCTAAGTAACGCTTTTTGAAGGAAGGTTATTATGTAAAGTTATGGTTATTTTTTGGTTGGGTTTTGGAATTCAAACTACATTTCTGCAATTCTGCAGACTTGATTGAATTCTGGAATTCTTGTCACTTCTTATTCTCTTCTTCTTTGAAGCACTTTTATTATTTTTTCTCCTGTTATTTTTTTTGGTTACCAAATTTATCAGGTCTTTTCAATGATCTTCTCCCTTCAGCTCCTTTATTTAATATCCTGTCCCATGGTTAATAAATGCTCACAAAATTCTAACTTATAAAACACTCTAAAACATAGACGATAATATATATAATGGGAGGCAAAGTTCTCCTGCAAGCCAAGACACCGATGACTCAACTTGAGATGTCAATAGGATCCTTGGATTTCTATGTCTCGAGAAGGAATCGGTTAATTAATATAGCAAGGAAGAAATTTTAGTTCATTGAATCTATTTCGCGGTTATCTAATTGTATCACAGTTCGGTAAATATCTCAGCTGGATTCCCATGAAGTTAACAAAATTATATAATAGTAGGTATATATCAAAAAGATTCAATTGCCAATAGCGATGTAAGATTTCTTGGAAGGTGGCAATGATTTTTCAAGAGCCCTGACATTAACTTCTTCTGTTGTACTATAAATCTTCTACATCCAAAGAAAATATGATTTGAATCTCGGACAACGAATTGTCTTTTATACCAATTTTATAAAAATATGATGGCATTAATGCATGACCTAGTCTCAGTCTAATAATTAGGGTACAAAATTGTCTTGACACAAACTTTTTTGAACCAAGGAGTATTTTGTACTGAGGGTTGGTATCTGGCATAATGAATACCCTTTAATAATCCTGTTCTCTCCCATTTCTGTGCCTACTCTTCGCTGACTTCCTTTTTCATTTGGTAAGATACGTCATCTACAGAAATTTTAGCATTTAGCATATCCTTTCATCCCCCTTGTTTGCCAAATAATCTGCTCTTTCGTTCCCCTTCAATCGGGCATGACCTGGAACCCATACCCAAAAAAATTTCTAAGTTTGTTTTGTACGCCCTATAAATTAGGTTAATCGACTCAATGACATAAGTATGTAGACGAGACTTGCTATCAAAGTTTTTTATGCGTTCCAAAACACTATGCGAATCAGACATACAGACCGTCTTAGGTCATCTTTTCAATACGATGGTTAGGGTTGTTAATATCGCATATGCTTCAATTGAAAAAATTAACAACTGTTCTGATAAGTTGAAAATACTTCTGAAACTGTAAGGTGAAAGAATAAATCCCACAGACCACACTTTTGGGTTATACTGTAACGAGCTGTATGAATAGATATAATGTGCATCAAGCCAAATGTCCTGAATGTATCTTTCCATTTCACATTTAAAGCCTATAAGCACCCCTGGGACATTTGAAATTATTGGAGTCCATTGTCTAACGCTATATTTTATTGTTAGATTATTATATACGTTTTTGACATAAACTACCTGTTTAAAATGACTTAATCTTGCACACAAATCGATAATAATTGAACAAATTCTCGTTTACGGACTCGCTGAAACGATTTCTGATTTTTTTCTTATTCCTGAAATTACTGGACAATCAGGTGACAATTAATTGATAAATCAAGGAAAAAGAACTTCAATGTCCCAATATTTTCTGTCCACCGATGTTACAAACTTGGGTTGGTAGTGACTAAATTGACCATTTGAAAATTCAATTTGCAGGGATTATTTTAAGTTATGAAATTAAGTAAACAGTCGTGTAATTTCCAGCAGAAACAATTTTTCGTTTCCATTACTTTTGATGATGACATTACATCAAACGATTGGTGTAATTTTAAGTACAAACGTTTTCGGTTCGTATGCACGACATGCATTGAAAAAATATTCAGTGTCTTTAGATTTTTTGTCCATCAAAGGTACTTATCTTAATTTTAAACAAGAATTTTTCAAAACTTTAATAAAATAAACAAGATTAAAAGTTGTCAAATTTATAAATTGTATCTTATGCGACACTCACTTAACATTTTGACTATGCACCAACCGAATTCCAAGTTGAAACGGTGTAAAAGCCAATTCCGGTCCTGACCGGGGTTGGCATCTCCGTCTGTCGCAACCAATCGCGACCGCTAGTGAAATAATGCTCGCGTCCTCTGCCGGCGAGATTAATAAAACCGAGTCCTCCGTCGCCCGCAAAAGAGCACCTCGAAGCGGCGTCTTCGTCGGCGTCGCGGCGCATGAATAAGAGCCGAGAGAGACGCACGGCCCGAACGGATGGGACGCGACGCTATTTCAGGAATTTTCAGCGTGCCAGAGCGAAAGAGATGAGACTCCTCCGAAACGACCCGTCGTCATACGACAACCACGACGACATCCGGTCCGTTCATTCAGGTTTTTCTTAAGCTAGGTTAAGGTGTATTTTCGTTGGAACGGTAATAATATCCTGTGGGATCCTAAAATTAAATTTTAGTTTAAACGAGGAAAATCATTCACTCATTAAATTCTCAAAATATTTTTTAAATTATCAACCATATTTTAAAATTTCTATATTTTACTAATAATAAGAGTTTTTAAAATAAGAAATTATTTTTGAATCCACCCCTGTTTAAATTTGAATATACTCCAAAAGAACAAAGATAACTTATTAACTCCTTGGCAGTTATCTCCGTCTCATCGTTTCCATCTCTCGATGCGACGTTGTGTGTTTCTCTGGTGGATATTCTCGAGTCCGGTCATTATTACCGCATGATCTATCACTTCCGGCGCGGGTTAATTACTCGAGATGTCGCGTTAAAAGCGGTTCTAACCGTCCCGGCTTCTCGAATTCCTCCCGAGGAGGAGTTTTTGCGGACACTGCCGTCGACGCTAGGTGGCGCCAATCGATGGCATTCGCGGTATTTATTTACTATAAGCTTGGATACAAGTCGCGAGAGCTTTTAATTAAATTCAATTTTCTTGTTGGGGATTGAAATTGGTTGAATGTTGGAAGTTGGATGTTTTACGTTGGATGTTTTACGTTGGACGTTTTACATTGGGGCTTGGAAGTTGAAAATAAAAAGAGAAAAAATTCTTTTTCAATTTAATAATAAAAAATTGAATCAAACCGGAGCCAAGATCAATTTAAATAATATTACAGTAATAATCATATTTACTGATGAGATGAGTTATTTAATTTAATAAAGTCTTTGTGAATGTGCCAAAGAATTCTTTAAACAAATTGAATCTATTTTTTATTTAAACTATATATCATCAAAAAATTACCTTAAAAGTTTATAATAATTGATAATTTTTTTTTGATTCTTATCAAACTAATTCTGACTTCTTGAACCGACCATGTTAGCCAAGTTATTCAAATATGCACCTCCGAGTCGGTGCAAGGAGATCGAGTGAATGGAGAGAGGCACTTTTGGCGTTTTGCCTGCTTATATTTAGTCAACAGTAGGCGGTTTGGCAACCTGCGGGCGCGTGCCCGCTCCAAAGAAACCACTAAAACTCCAAGAGGAGAAACGGAGAATGCGAACAGATGGACAATCCTCGAATCCTCGAATCCTGGAACAAAACAAAACGTTTTAGACAACCAACAATTCAAAACGTCTTATTATTATGACTTTATTAACTAACAATAAGATTATTAACTAAAATTTTATACTTAAGTAAAAATATAATAAATTAAAATTTAACGTAATTTTTTTAATTAATTTCAGACTCAATTAACACCTCCACCACCTTCTACAATAACAGAAAGTCACCAACAACAACAACAACATCACCAAGAACAAGAATTACAACGTCGTCATCAAGAACAAATTTTACAACAACAACAAAAACTTCAAGAGCTTCAAGGACAGTTATCAGCTCAGTATGGAGTTATGGGAACTCCTAATTTTATGTTGTTACCGATTTTGGGTCATATAAGGGAGTTACAACAGAATGCTGCTGTTCCAAAATCACCACTTCAAAATCATGTAAGTTAATATGCAAAACCAACTTGAAAAATTTTAATAATGTAATAAAATTTTGTATAGTTACTTCCTCCTCCTCAATTAAGTAACTGGTTAACATCCCCTCATATGCCGGGAATGTTGGAAAAGCATTCCCCAACGCGGGAAAGATCTCCGACGCCTCCGCCTCCATCAGATCCGGACGCGCCGTTAAACCTGACGACGAAACCAAAGTCTTCGAGTTCGGAATCGGCAGGTTCGAGTCCGCACAACCTCCCGATCGGGCTGCAGCAGAGTCAAACGGAGCAGCCCGTAGCCGCTACCGTACCTAAATTGTTGCCGCCGATGATGATGCCGAGGCCGTTCTTGCCGTTTCCCGGTGGGTTGCCGCCCCAGTTCAGCCCCTTGCCGCCTAGCGATCGATTGAAGACGAAGGACGGGCTCGAGGGGAAACCGCAGTTCCCTTTGATGTATCCGATGCATCCTACGCCGCCGCATCAAGGTGTTAAAAGGGAGGAGACGATTAAGGATGAGGCGGATTTCTTTCCCTATAATGGTAAATGAAAAAAAAAATAAAATTGTTGTTAAAAATATTTATAAGGTTGGAATAAATTAGGTTGAGTTTAGTAATAAAGAAATTTTAAGTAAGTTATGGGTTGGTAGATATGTGTGTATAAAAGAAGATAAAAGTTTGTTGGTTATCAAGTATAGAGCTTAAATTAAAATAGAGGTAATTGACTTATTATGTCTTTTATATTGATTTTTGTGTATGATAATTACACAGGGCTGCAAAATTTTATGAAAGGTGAGATCCACAAATCAAATAGTACTTTGCTAAAAGGTTTTGGCGGGGAGAACTCAAATTTAGCCTCAAAACTGCTTCATCGCAAATTTTCAAGATACTCAAATCTATAGATCCAGAAAAACACAAGTTTTATCTACAAAACCTCTTGTGGCATCTGAATATACCATTCTTCCTATTCAAAATGCATTTTGAATTTTTGTATATCTTAATTTCTTCATGAAAAATCTTTTTTTTTATAATACCCCAATCGTAGTCCTCAATATAGCAAACCAGTAAGCAATGACTTGGTCGTAGTCTCAAAAAGACGTTAATGTTTTCAAATCCTTGTTTCAAATCAACGTTTCAGTGACCCATCCCATCTTATGGAATTATCTTCCCATTTCAAACCTCAGCAACAATGGGTCATCATTTCTTCATCCAATCTACACTCATTTTTTATGTCAAAACTTGCACAAATGTAAAAATAAGGTTAAATAAGCAAGAGGTATACTTACTTTCCTGTTGGGACTTTCCTTGGAGCTGCACTAACACTCGCAGAGGAAGAAGGACATACAACTAATACACCACTTGATGTTCACTGCCTTTATTGTTCCTCACGGCAGAGCTAGAACCTGGAACCTCTTCGAATAAGGTTACGGTGGGCTGATGACCAGGAACCAAGAAGTCGTACCTACCTTTGAATTCCCTGCCTTCTTTTATACTTGTTCGATTAGGCGTTTGTGCTAACTCCGCAATATACATTTACCCCCTTTTGGGGCTTCGCCCTGATCGTGGCAATACGTTTAAAATGGAACTGTGATGATTTCAGGTGCCGCATGAAATTTTTTGAATAAGCTGAAGATAATCGAAGACGAAGAGAAGAATAATCTTTATTACTTTATCGACCTAACAGGTCTTTCTGCCATGTATAGTATTTACAATAGTAAAGTAATTACAATTCCTTTTTTTTATTTTAAGTGGTCGCCAACGTCTCGTATAGGGTTCATCATCTATGGATATTGTCAATCAATTTAATGCAGAGTGTCTAATATTCCTCTGTTCTGGAAATTTGAAATAAAATTCTGTCTAAATTTGTCGTGATGTTGTCTTATTGGCGTTATTTACTCTTCGTTCATACAGTACTTTTTTCCTGATGTTGTCTAAAGGGTGGTTTGGATGTCTGATTTTCATAATGATTCGTAGGCTTTTCCTTTCGGATTTGTTTGTAACGTTTACGGTCTGTCGAGCTGTGTTTACTGGCAGTATTTGTCCGTAGTCTAGTAGTAGTCTGCAGATACTTATGTAGATGGTTTTGGCGTGCTTGATATTCCCTTCTTTTATAAGTTAGAGCTCTGAAGTATTTTGATCTTTTGGCAATTTCTCCGCTTATTAGTTTGTAATGTTTCGGAAGTTACTATCGAATTGGATACTCGCAATCAAATATTTTATTGGAAGAGATGGATTAATATATTGTTCGCCTGTCCATATTCATGGGGATGACTTCATGATGCGATGGTTTGGGATGAAGATTTGATATTTATCCGGATTTAGGGAAAGTCACCACTCATGAAACCAATCCAATGTGTTATTGTAAAGGGTTTGGAGTTTGTCTATTGTTGCATTCAGGTTTTTGCCGTGGGAAATTAATGTTGTATTGTATAATATTTTTTTCATTTTATTGCAAATTCCGATTTTTTGTGTTAAAAATCGTATAGAAAACACTTATTTCTAAGATAAAATCTTTCCTTAACCGAATAATCGTACTATTAATTTTTGAAATCAACGCACTGAAAATTCGCCATTTTCCATCAATGTTCTCAAAAAACCAAAAGACTTACAACGAAACACATTTTACCATGGGCAAGTTTATCCTCCAGGTTCATCGTGTGTGATTAACAAATAAATACAACTAGTAGTTTTTGTAAACCACGATGTTAAAAGTTTTATTTGTTTCAAGTGCTACATTAAATGTTTCGCTTTACGCGTCTTCAGGCACATCGTCAATTAATAGAAAAACCGAACGTAAGCTTCGAGATGAACAAAGTTTTAAATTATAAGTTGGAGAGATGCGTAGACAATTCCGTTGAAATTTAAAAAAATTAAAATTGAAATAAAAAGTGAAAGCTGAAGGCGTGTTACAATTCAAAATTTAAGGCTGAAGGCATGTTACAATATTTTAAAAGCTGAAGGCATCTTAATGGTAAAAATCGTGGCTTACAATTGTGAAAAACGAAAATAAAAATCAAAAATTGAACTTAAAATGACTTGATTCAATCAAACCATGAAATTAAAAGTATATTCTGAACAACAATTGGTGATTGAATTTTACCATCGTTTTCCTCATGGTCAAATTTGGTTTAATGGTGGTTTTTATCCAAATCCAAACACTTTTGATTTTTGAGAAAAAATCCATATAAACCCCTTTCGTTTTTTCAGGATTTCAGCCAATTTAGAAATTTTGACTTTGAGCTCCTGCAACTCAGCCATCAGTAGTCTGATTTTCTTACGGTTTGTTTTAAACGATTCTCCATTCAATTCTAAATAGGATTCTAAAAATATTTCATCCTGTCGGATTTGGAAAATTCCTGGCAAAAATTTTTCCGAACCTCTACAGCGAAAAATTAAATAGCCTCATACTCACAAACTATTTCATTTTTGACTTTTGGCATGCACTGTAGTGTACGCCAGGACCGAAAGGGTTAAGAGATTGGAAAACGAGGATGATAGGGAAGAGCCTTGAGGGATGTCTTGGAATGGAATGAAGGGGTTCGAGTAGGTGTTGGTCACTCTTACTTGCAGTATCCATATTGGAGATAATTTGGCCCAGGGTCATCGTAATGTAGTAAAATAAAATAAAAAACAGCATAAACGATGAAAAAGTATTTATTTCGGTACTATTCGAATTTCTGACTCTTTGAGTCCGTCTTCAGGTACAACGTCAATCAAACAAGCGAGGAAAACATCAGCGTCAGAATATCTAGGAATAGTCGTATTAGCATTAAAAAGGTAATCGCAGCAAATTATTCTATCCGAAATTCGAATAGTACCGAAATAAATACTTTTTTATCGTTTATGCTGTTTTTTATTTTATTTTGCAGCATCATATTTGTCAAAAATTGATCCGCTATCCTCAGTAAATAGGTCTTAATTCTTATGTCGTGCATTTTGTAAATCAATCCTCTGTGCCATACGAATTGAAAGCTTTATTTATGTCTAATAATAAGGTGGTCGTACATCTATGGAGAAGATGAGATGTTTGGATGTTGTTAAATAGAATGATTTAATAATGGTAAACGGCAGAGTGCTTCGCTTTAAATCCAAATTGCTATGTAGGTACAGCGTTTTTTGCTTTCTTCTCAATTCTTTGATTTAGTATGCCTTCATAGATCTTCCCAATTACCGGTTGTAGCACTATGGGGCGATAATTTTTTGAAAGGGAACGATCGCAGTCTGGTTTTGGTATTGGGATTATTGTACCTGTTTTCCACACATTAGGGAATTGATTGGTTTTTAAGCAGAAATTTAGCAGTTGGTGTATGAATTCGTGAGTGTTAGGGTTTAGACGTTTGAGTAAATATTTTGTAACCAAGTCTCTGCTTGGAGCTGAAGGTTTTCCTTTCCCAATTTGCTCGATGCATTCCTCGTCGTCAGTGTGGGTTGGTGAGTCTTCATGATTTGATTGATTAGCAAGAATTCTTCTTACCGGGCATCGATGGTGCTTTGATTGTATTGATCGAATGATGGATGCAATTTTGGCATAAAAACGTTTTGGAAATGAGTGTCTAAAGCATCACTTTTTTGCTGTGTTTGAATAAACATTTATTCGCTATGTTATTTAATCCTAAAAATGCTTATAAACCGAGTTTTTTGCATTTTTGGTTAGAAAGTTTCAAAAACCTAGGAAGATGGAACAATTCTAAGGCTAAATTTGAGTTCAGAACGTCTAAAACTATTGGGTTGTTTGGAAAGTAATTTCCAACACCTTTTGCCATTTTTCCAGTAGTTGCATAACTCCACGCTCATAAAATTTTTGATCTTTGCTGGCAAAAAACTAATCGAGGTGGTTTTTGACTTCTTTATTTGAGATAAATAGGTTTTGCCGTCTAAAAAATTTTGGAGTGACCGGAACAAATAATAATCCGATGATGCCAGGTCTGGAGAATATGGTGGGTATTGTATCCCATTCAAGTTGTAAAAGCTTTTTGCAAGTGACCAAACTTTGAGGTCTCGCGTTGTCTTGGTGAAACACTACGCCTTTCCTGTTGATTAGTTCTGGCCTTTTTTGTTAAAAGGCATCATTCAGTTTGTCTAGCTGATGACAGTAGAGAACATGGGGAATCCATACATCGAGCTTCGAAGATAATCCCAGGTTTTTCAAGTGGTCATAAACTGAATTTGATAAATTTAACCTCAATCCAATTTTTTTCTGGCATGAACAGCGTTTTTACCCCTTCTGTAGTAAAACCCAACTCAATATCACGAAATTATTATCTGCTCTATGAGTTTAAAAAATGTTGGTCTATAAGTCAATTTTATAATCTAGATTTTAATCAAGTTTAATTATATTAAATGGTCTTTATTTTTTGTCATTTTAGTTTGGTCAGCAACCGATTACAAACTCCCAGACGACAGTCAAGACAAAGCCAAAATAATAAGACAACCACCAAAGCGCGACACAGAAAATAAACCACACATAAAACGACCAATGAACGCGTTTATGGTGTGGGCGAAAGACGAACGAAGAAAAATACTAAAAGCCTGTCCTGATATGCACAATTCAAACATATCGAAAATCCTCGGCGCGCGTTGGAAAGCGATGTCGAACGCGGAAAAACAACCATATTACGAAGAACAATCCCGCTTGTCAAAACTCCACATGGAAAAACACCCGGATTACCGTTACAGACCGCGACCGAAGAGGACTTGCATAGTGGACGGGAAGAAAATGCGCATTTCCGAATACAAAATGCTGATGAGGCAGAGGAGGCAAGAGATGCGACAGTTGTGGTGTAGGGACGGTCCAAGTGATATGAATTTCTTGTCTTCTAGCTCGGACATGACGTCGCCGACGACGTCTTCAACGGGCAGACCTACGGTTTCCCCCACGATGGGTATGTTAAACGGAGCTGGACCGAGTTCGGAAGGTTATTATTACCCGCAGGATAACGTTTCACCCGAATCGTTAAGCTTTAACCAGGAACAATCGTCCACGTATGATTCTAGTCCAAGACGAGAGGATGACTGAGCATGGGCTACCAGGGATAATAACTTCCCCTGGTACTAAAAATATAGTGATTTTTCAATTTTTCAAAGATTTTTTTTCAAATCGAAAAATCTTCCCCTGATTAAAAAAAAAATGATGTTTAAAAACGGGGGAGAAATAAATCGTGACGAGTATTTATTTATTTATACCTCATATTCGAGAAGATTCTGACTATGATTAAAAAAAAAATTTTTTTTTTTAATTTTTTTCTTTCAACGAAAGAAAAACCAAGTCAAGAAAATGAAGAAAAAAAAAATAACCTGATATATGAATATGAAGAAATGAAGAAAAAATGTGTGCCATTTTATCCCAAAAATTGGGTCATGATTTTTTTATCTTATTTAAAAAGAATAAAAATAGTTTGATCTCTTTTTTCAAACTTGCCAGAATTTAAACATACAAAAAAAACTACTTATAAATATAAATTACGCATATATAAGAAGAAAAAGAAAAAAATTGGTGTTGTAGTTAGAAATAAAAAATGTTTTTTTAATTTAAAAAGAAAAAGTTTTACAAAAAAATTTTTTTTTCAAAAAAAAATTTTTCAAAAAAATTTTTCAAAAAAAATTTTTCCAAAAAAAAATTTTTTTCTTCCTTTCTTTCTTTAATTTTTTTTTGTAGATACTACAAGTTATTTATTCTTAATTCCTAGTTTATAAAACCGATTATTTGTTTATTTTATTTAATTAATTATATTATTATTAAACAAAAAAAAAATGTACAGTTTTATAATTATTATTAATTAATTAAAAAAACACTATTTTTCGTTTTTTATTTTTTAAGTTGGTATTTTTCAAGACCATTGCAAATCTTTTTTTTGTTCGTCTTTTAACTAATTAATTAATTAATTAATTGTTAATTTAAATTCTGTTTTTTCTTCAATGTTTTTCTTTCCTTTAATGTTATACAGGGTGTTTATTAAAAACATTACGAAAGGTTCAAATTTTTGTGCAAAAAATTTTTTTCAGTTTGGGTTTCTTCAAAATTTTGAAAACTTGAAAAATGTTTCTTTTCAAAATTTTTTTTTCTAAGATTTTGAAGAAATTGAAAAAAAATTTTTTCTAAGATTTTATAGAAACCCAAACTGAGAAGAAAAATTTTCTTCTGTCTCAAAAAAATTGAAAAAAAAATTTCAAAAAAAATTTCTTCAGAAAACAAGTTTTTTCTCAGTTTGAGTTTCTTCAAAATTTCAGGGAAAAATTTTTTTTGGAAGTTTTATGAAAAATTTTTTTCTAAGATTTTGAAAAAAATCAAATAAAAAAGTTTTTTTCTCAGTTTGGGTTTCCTCAAAATTTTAGGAAAAAAAATCTTTGTAGTTTTCATGAAAAAAATTTTTTTTCTGAGATTTTGGAGAAATTCAAAAAATTGAAAAAAAGTTTCTTCAAAAAAAATTTCTCTTCTCAGTTTGAGTTTCTTCAAAATTTCAGGGAAAAATTTCTTTTGGAAGTTTTCATGAAAATTTTTTTTCTAAGATTTTGAAAAAAATCAAATAAAAAAGTTTTTTTCTCAGTTTGGGTTTCTTCAAAATTTTAGGAAAAAAAATCTTTGAAGTTTTCATGAAAAATTTTTTTTCTGAGATTTTGGAGAAATTCAAAAAATTGAAAAAAAGTTTCTTCAAAAAAAATTTCTCTTCTCAGTTTGGGGTTCTTCAAAATTTTGAAAACTTGAAAAAAAATTTTTCTAAGATTTTGAAGAAATTGAAATTGAAAAAAATTTGAAATTTTATGAAAATTTTTTTTGGTAAATTTTTTTTTCTGAGATTTTGGAGAAATTCAAAAAATTGAAAAAAAAAGTTTCTTCAAAAAAATTTTACTTCTCAGTTTGGGGTTCTTCAAAATTTCAGGAAAAAAAATGTTCTGAAGTTTTCATGAAAAATTTATTTTCTGAGATTTTGGAGAAATAAAAAAATTGAAAAAAAAGTTTCTTCAAAAAAATTTTTCTTCTCAGTTTGGGTTTCTTCAAAATTTTGAAAACTTGAAAAAAAAATTTTCTAAGATTTTGAAGAAATTGAGATTGAAAAAAATTTGAAATTTTATGAAAATTTTTTTTGGTTTTCATGAAAATTTTTTTTTCTGAGATTTTGGAGAAATTCAAAAAATTGAAACAACGTTTCTTCAAAAAAAATTTTCTTCTCGGTTTGGGTTTCTTCAAAATTTCAGGAAAAAAAATGTTTTGAAGTTTTCATGAAAAATTTTTTCTGAAAAAATTTTCTTTCAAAGATTTTGGAGAAATTCAAAAAATTGAAACAAGGTTTCTTCAAAAAAAATTTTTCTTCTCAGTTTGGGTTTCTTCTAAATTTCAGGAAAAAAAATGTTTTGAAGTTTTCATGAAAAATTTTTTCTGAAAAAATTTTCTTTCAAAGATTTTGGAGAAATTCAAAAAATTGAAACAAGGTTTCTTCAAAAAAAATTTTTCTTCTGAGTTTGGGTTTCTTCTAAATTTCAGGAAAAAATATGTTTTGAAGTTTTCATGAAAAATTTTTTCTGAAAAGAATTTTCTTCCTAAGATTTTGGAGAAATTCAAAAAATTGAAACAAGGTTTCTTCAAAAAAATTTTTCTTCTCAGTTTGAGTTTCTTCAAAATTTCAGGAAAAGGAAATGTTTTGAAGTTTTCATGAAAAATTTTTTCTGAAAATAATTTATTTTCTACGATTTTGGAGAAATGAAAAAAATTGAAACAAAGTTTCTTCAAAAAAATTTTTTCTTCTTAGTTTGGGTTTCTTCAAAATTTCAGGAAAAAAGTGTTTTGAAGTTTTCATGAAAAATTTTTTTCGAAGATTTTGAAAATTGAAATTGAAGAAAAAATTTCGAAAAATATTTGAAATTTTTTTTTGAAGTTTTCACGAAAAACCTTTCTGAGATTTTGGAGAAATTCAAAAAATTGAAAAAGGTTTCTTCAAAAAAACTTTTTCTTCTCAGTTTGGGTTTCTTCAAAATTTCAGAAAAAGAAAATGTTTTGAAGTTTTTATGAAAAATTTTTTCTGAAAAGAATATTTTTTTCTAAGATTCTGAAAAATCTAAACAGAAAAAAAATTTCGTTGAAAACTTGAAACATTTTTTTTCTTAAAAAAATTTTCTTTCCAAGATTTTGAAGAAATTGAAGTTGAAAAGAAAATTTGTAATTTTTTGAAAATTTTTTTCTGAGGTTTTGGAGAAACCCAAACTGAGAAAAAAATTTTCTTTCTTTAAAAAGAAATTTCTTTCCAAGATTTTGAAATTTTGAAAAAGATTTTGAAAAAAAAAATTCTTCAAAAAAAAATTTTCTTCTCAGTTTGGGTTTCTTAAAAATTTCAGGAAAAAAAATTTTTGAAGTTTTCATGAAAAATTTTTTCTGAAAAAAAAATTGTTCTAAGATGTTGAGGAAACCCAAACTGAGAAAAAAAATTTTCTTGAAAACTTGAAAAAATTTTTTTCTTAGAAAAAATTTTCTTTCCAAGATTTTGAAGAAATTGAAATTTTTTGAAAAAAGTTTTTCTTGAAAACTTGAAAATTTTTATTTTTAAAATTTTTTTTGTAAGATTTTGAAAAAATTGAAAAAAAAATTTTTTTGAGGTTTTCTTAAATTTTCTTTCTAAAATTTTGAAATTCGAATTGAAAAATTTTTTTCCAGAAAACTTGAAAAAATTTTTTTTAATATTTTGAAGAAATTCAAATTGAAAAAAATTTTTCTGGAAAACGAGAAAATTTTTTTTATCTAAGATTTTTGAAGAAACTGAAATTGAAGAAAAATGTAAGAAAAAAACTTGAAATTTTTTTAAGTTTTCAGGAAAGATTTTTTTTTCTGATTTTGAAGAAATTTGAAAAATAAATTTTTCCAAACATCTTCAAAAAAAATTTTCTTTTTCAATTTGGGTTTCCTCAATATTTTAGAAAAAAAATTGTTTTAAGTTTTCATGAAAAAGTTTTTTTGAAAACAAATTTTTTTCCAAGATTTTGAAGAAATTCAAATTGAAAAAAATTTTTCTAAGATTTTGAAGAAATTCAAATTGGAAAAAAATTTTTGAAAAACAACGAAATTTTATGAAAAAAATTTTTCTTGAAAACTTGAAAAAATGTTTTTTGCCTGAGATTTTGAAGATGCTGAAATTTGAAACAAAAAATTTTTTTAAATCTTGAAATTTTTTGAAAAAATTTTGTTGAAGTTTTCAGGAAAAATTTTTTTCTGATTTTGAAGAAATTTGAAAAACAAATTTTTCAAAAAACTTTCTTCAAAAGAAAATTTTTTTTTCTATTTGGGTTTCCTCAATATTTTGGAAAAAAAAATTTTTTTAAGTTTTCATGAAAAAGTTTTCTTGAAAACAATTTTTTTTTTCTAAAATTTTGACGAAATTCAAGTTGAAAAAAATTCTTTAAATAAAAATCTAAATTAAAAAAAAACCAAAAGCAAAAATTTGGTAATTTAAAAAAACACCCTGTATATATAAAATGTGCAATGATCTTTAACTATAATTGTTCTCAAAAGAAAAAAAATAAAATAAAATAAAACTGTTAAAGTTTATATATATTTAATATAAGAGCCAGTACTCTAAGTAATTAATTTATTCTCTCTTTTTTTTTAATTAATTAAAAAAACCTAATTAATTAATTAATCACTTCGTTTATAAAAATTTATAAAACTTACAGCGATCCTATTGTTGAACATATTATACAAAAAATACAAATATCGTACTTACTTAGCCGTTTAGAACTAAAAACTGTATATTTTGAATTATTTTGATTCTTTATTATTATTTTTTTTTCATTTTATTTTTTCTTTTTTAAAAGAAAAGAAAAAAAATTGTATTTATACTCAACAAAAAATGTAAATAATTACACATACAATAGTTAAACTTTTTTTTTTAATTTAACATACATTTATCAAAAATACTTTTTTCAATAGACTTTCAAATAACCGTTATTTAAAAAGCTTCAAGTGTATTTAAAAAAAATAAAAATGAAATAAAATAAATTCCAGAATGCGTGAAGCATAGGGCTAGTGAATGTTTATATTATTATTAAAAAGAAGCAACTCTTTCATTGTAAATTTAATCTTTAAACGAAACGACGTGACTAGTGACGAGTGAAGAATGAAAAATGAAGAAAAACGAGGTGAAAAATAAGCGATAAAATTTAAGTAAGGGCGATTAATAATCGTGCGTATATCCAGTCATCATATTATTATTATAGCGGTTATATCTCGATCCGGATACTTTGGAAAAATATAAAGTACTAAAAAGTAAATAGGAAGATATTATGCTACTACTACTCATAGGCTCACTGTTTTTTCTGTGCCAAATTTAAATGAATAATAATAATAATTACGTAATAATAATAATAATAATAAAAAATGAAAATGTACAAATTCCAAATGTGTTTTATTTTATTTTTTTTTATTTAAAAAAAATAATCTGAATTTGAACCGAAAAAATGAACGGAAAAATCTGACTTAAACCTGACTTAAAAATTTAACCTTAAGATTTTTGACCAATTTTAAAAAATCCCACAAGACTTATTTATGAAAATTAAGAGATAAAAATTTTAAAAAAGATAGATTAAAATATCTATTTTTTATTAAAATCATCAGATTTGTTCTAATTGTTACCAAAAAATTTAAAATAATTTTAGAATTTTAATCGAACTTAATCTTCAAAATTGTTGACTAACTTTCAAAACACGTAAAGAATTTATAACAACATGACAATTAAGAAGTAAATCTTGACGAGTGATAAATTAAAATGTCATCACATTATACATCTGAAAGTAGTAATAGAAATGCTAATGGCTTCAAAGTAGATTCCCATTTTGTTTTACATAGCCTTTGTTAAAACCAAACCAGAGGGTTATCAAAAAAAACGAGCAATTTCTGCCACACATTTCAAGTAATGTATGCTCATTTAACATTGATGAAATAGTTTATTTCATACAATGAGGAATCAATACCTTCCATGCATGTAACATAATGTTAATTATGCAAAAATTATATCATTCATATGACGACTATCTTCTTGAATAGTGTTCAAGAGGATATCAAGTACATATCAAGTATATGTTGGAAGTCGTTCATGATTTTAGCTAGCAGGTTTCGATCAATCAAATGCACTTCTGCAATGAAGTGCATTAACTCTATTAAAGTTAAAGAATGAAGGGGTTTGTAAACAAAAACATGTTCTTTTAAATACCTCCAGAGGAAAAATTCACAGCTCGATAAGTGAGTACAAGATTAAGTCGACAAGTGATCTTGATTGGTTGGGTTGGATTTAACAATTGTATGGAAATACCGACACAAAATGTCGTTAGTGATTATTTGTAAGTGTGATTGTAGAAATAGAGCGGCCCGTAGTAGGGGAGACCGGGGACAAAAGTAACATTTTTTAGTTTCATCTCGATTATTAACTCATTTACAAAAGTTGTTCCGAATAGGCGTTATCTGTACACAGGTCATTCATTTCTTTATTAATAAACGCAAACTTTAAGTGCGATGTGCAGCGGTTGTTTATTTATCCCATACATACAGGACGAAAGTAACATATTGTGGGGATAAAAGTAACAGGATTTGGACTAATGAATAGATTATAATAACAAAATAAATTTCTTCGGGAAATCAAATAAAAGGTGTAACATAACGTATTGGGATATAGAGTCATTGTCTTCAGGCTGCATAGACCTTAACTCAGTTTATGAAAACTTATAGAAAACTTGTAGCGATCTAGAACTTATTTCTAATTGTCAAAGAGTGTATTAACATTAGTTTCATCGAAACTGGTTGCACGTGCTAAGCTTGTGGCTTGAGGAGTACGTAAGGCTAAAGTGGGATGTCTATGTATAAAACAGGAAAATCATTCGGCTTCAGCTAATTCATTGTTGTCCCACGTTTCTGGCATTTTTTATCATCTGCCACAGCTAATTGGCAAGCCAATTTTCTGACTTTTTGTGGTCGAAGTCCATAATATAAATTTCCCGAAACTACAGTATATCAGGTTGGGAAACAAGATATCCATTATTTTTACGTGAGCTAAAACTAGATCAAAAAAATAATGGATTTCTTTTTCCCCAAACTAAGCATTTTTTCCTCTTCTTCAGTAATAACGCGTCTGACACTACGATATCTCACCATTGCCGATGTGTCGCCTGCGTTTATTTGTTTATATATTTTGATAAGGTAACATGGCAAATTTCGTACATTTAGCCACCGCTCTAATAATTAAATTATTTGTTAAATGTTCTGCTGCTGCATTTTCATAAATTTTTATTTTGCTGTCCTCCTACTTACTAGTTTTACTAATACGTGTACGAGGCATTCTACAAAGTTAAATTTGAAAATTAAACATAATATTGTAATCGGAATTTGCTGTGGATGTAAGTAACATGTTACTTTTTCCCCCAAACGCGTATTTAAGGACAAAAAATTTACAGCTTTATTGCACTATATCTGACAAGTTTCCAAATTTATAAATTAATAAAGTAGACATTCAAGAAACGAACTAACAATGTTTGAACATATTACAAATAAAATTAATAATATTTCTCTATATAATAATAAAAGCAGACATACTTACTTTAGTCACTAAAACACAAATTGTGACATACAACTCCAAGATAGCACGATGGCCCCATATCATTTTATCAATTTCATGGCGACAGAAATACACAACTGTTAGCGAAGAGTAAACCTCTTAAAAGTATAAGTGCAAATTAGGAGAAGCATTGTTACTTTCATGACGTCTTACTTTTGACCCCGGTCTCCCCTATGTAATTACTTGACTTGGATTTAGGTGGTTGAAGGTTGGATTGTGTTAAAGGAGTCTGGATAGTTGTTGGAAAAATGTAGGTAATGCTTGAGATCTGATTTAGGACGGGCTATATTACTTTCATCAAAAAAAAAAAAAAAACATAAGTTACGAAATTTAACAAACCCTATGTTTTTCACCATCTTTATAGATGCCTTCGCAGTGTGCACTGTGACATCATCTTGTTGGAAATAAGCATTTATTAGGTTTACTTCGTATCTTTTGGGTCGGAAAAATCTATTCGAGATATGAACGTAATTCGAGAGCACTCTTACCACAACGTTATTCTCCTCAATGAAATACGATTCAGTTACACAGAAAGGGATAACTGCGCACTAAACTATTGCACGTCCATTGTGGGAAGGTTTTTCGTGAATATTGTGAGGATTATCAAGGATCCAATAGCGAAAATGTTCCTTATTTGTCGAAATATTCTAATGAAAATCAGCTTAATTACTTATTATTAGTACTTCATAGGGTTTCACTTCACTGTAAGACTGTTAATAGCTATTTATATTCTTCTAGACTTGTTAAAATAATTTTTAATCCTTATTAATCCGATTATCCCATGATTTTTCTCACGATTAGATATACGCAATACATTACAATAAACCAGGTCGGTGCCTGATGACGGACACAGGTTTGTCCGAGATTCGAATCGCATCAAAAGCAGAAAAAAATTATTGATTTTGTCATCGTGAATAATCTGGCTTTATTTCCTATTATTTCATTGGGGTTTTCATCAAATAACACTAACATACACATAGCAAAGTCCCGATGTTATGGGTGATCTTTCATATTCTATTACTGGACCACTTATATTTTATAAGAATGGAATTTTAAGGTAAAACGTTGCCTGAGACCTTTCTTAGAGATTTTCGGCTTATATGTAGTTTACGAATACACAGAGTGTCCCAAAACTCAGTTGCCAAACGCAAACCACGCATTCCAGAGCTGATTTCATGCCGATTCAATGAAAAAGCCCTTATCCGAAATTGCTTCCTAAGAGAACTAGAGCATCCTGAAGATGACGTGTCTGATCATGTTTTTCTTCGAAATATCTTAATAACAACTTAGCTATCACAATGAAATTTTGAGCGTTTGTAAACTTCGAAATGCTTCATCGTTTGTTAACAAAACAATTTTTTTTATTGCCATCGTAAAAAATGTTAAGCGCTACCAGGGTAAGTTCTCTTAGGAAGTAATTTCGGCTAAGGACTTTTTCGTTAAATTGGCATGAAATCAGCTCTAAATGCGTGGTTAGCGTTTGGCAACTGAGTTCTGGGACAGCCTATATAATAATCGATTTATTAATACTTCTAATGATTGCATTTGAAACTCTGGCAATGCTTTTTGGAGCCCGGGCATTTTTTCTAAGATCTTTCGATTTTTGCTTGGCAACGTTAACCTGGCATTAGCCAGAAATGTTAAAATCCATCGCAGGATGGTATTGTGGCTTAGGATTACTCCATTTCGATGCTTTATTGTTCCAGATTGTAACTAAAAGTTTGTTCCAACAGAGTCAGAGAATTACGAGAAACTGATTATTTGAATACAGTAATTCTTTACAATTTTTTTCCACATTTTCTGTCGTCAGCTGATCACTTAATTACTCAATTAATCCATTACTTGACATATGTAATTACAATTCACCGTTTTCAGACAATCCTCTAATTCTATTAGAACAAACCTTATGAAAAACAAAATGATAAGCTTTATTGAAGCCAATATATCCACGCGCATTTCTCTCTTTACAGTTGTATACCAACCGTAAGAAAAACTCAAATTTTCCGTAAATCACTATGTATATACAATTAACTTTAAAATATCATCTAGAGTTTATTTATTGATATTAAGAGTGATTGATATTGGAACAAATTTGTTCCAATTACTAGCAAAAAATTAAAATAATTCACTAAATCACCAAAAAACTTCAATCAAACCTAATCTTAAAATCATTGATCAGTGTTAAAAGGTCATACAGAGTTTATTCGTAAAAATTAAGAGATAAAATCTCAAAGAGAGATAGATTAAATGTCTATTTTTTGTTAAAACCATCAAATTTATTCTAATTATTATCAAAAAATTTAAAAGAAAATCAAAACTTACCCAAGAATACTAAGGAAGCTTCTAAATTTCAAATACCTCATTTTGCCAGAGCTCCATCTATTATACAGTCACCCATTTACTTCAAATTCACTAACCTATAAATAAAAAATAAACTAACAAAAAGCCATCTATCAACGAACAACTAAAGTTATCTCTAACTAAATACAAACTTAAACAGTTTTCATTAATTATTTTAATACAATTATTCTATATTCAAACCATAAAATAAAAAAAAATTTAAACTCATTTAAAAAAGTAAAATGTATCCAATTCAAACGAAAAAACCAATCTAACAAATAGAAATCGTCCATTTTACCTCCAATTATTTTCATTAAAACCATTTAAACCCCTCTAAATACGTCTAAAACGGTTTAAAACAGAGAGAAAGTAAAATCATTCACTTTAAAAACACACATAGCGTGACTAATTTATTCATAAATCATTTAAACAAGTTTCTCCGGATAACAAAAATTGTAACAACTTGTCACGGTATCATCTTTAAAAGGAAATGTAATTCGTAATTTTCGCAATAACTATTTCTAACTACTAACTTAAAAACTATGTAAAAAACCTTTCTGTGAATCATTAAATACTGAATATTTATAACCATTTCTCTCTCCTACATTTTCCGTTAACTAACTAACATTATTTCAAGGTAAATTCGATAAGTTCACGGATTTTATACATTATTATTTAGCCATTCGTTTATTTACGTAAATAAAACTCAACAAAGCGGAACAAAATAAAATCCGCAAGAAAGATTATAATTAGAAGAGATTATTTATCACGTTCTTGACCTATTGACCGTTTTTAACCAGATTTTTTTTCACCAACGGTAACAACAATCATCTCCACGCGTCACATTTATTGGTTAAAACTTTATAACATTTTTTTTAATATCCCCAGATTGTATTTTACCACCACACGATTCGAAAAGAGCAAGAGTGGAACAGGTTGAGGTTCAGTCCGCTTCCAAACGTTTTATTCGCAACAGAACCAAGCTCTGTTGCGGACGTATTTAAGAAAGTAACAAAAGTTATAAATTAAACGTTTAGAATTGACTTTTACTTGGATTAAATTAAATTAAAGGTAAAAAAAAGGCAAAAAAATTAAAAAAAAATTGTTTTAATTAAAAAAAAGTGTTTTTTGGGTAATTTTTGAAAAAAATAGAGGAAAAATTAAGTGATTTTTAAGTGAAAAGTGGGTTATTTTATTAATAATTTAGTTTTTATTAGTGTCCAATGTGAAAATATTAAAATTAATGTGAAAGTTTTGATTTAAAAAAAATAATTTTTTTTAATGTAATTTTTAAATTTAAATTTTTCGCGGGTAAATTTTATGTTGGTATTTAAAATAATATCAAAGTTAATTTAAATATAAATTTTATTTAAATTATTATAAAATGACTAAATATGAAAATATATTTTTATTTATATTAAAAAAAATAAATTTATATTTAAAAACGAATTTTAAATAAAAATTTAATTTAAAAATTAATTGTCACTGTCATCAACATAACCTCAACTGTCAAAACATTTTTTTGACAGAAGAGGAAAAAACACTTAAAATGTGCCAAAATAACTTAAAAATCGGCAAAATTATTCACCTATTATCAAAAAATAAGTAAATTAAAAAAAAATCAACGTATTTATGGTGTTACCCCCCCAAAAAATAACAAGGTACAAGTTAAAAATTAAAACCGGCTTAATTTTTTAGGTTATAATAAACGTCAACAAAGCGAATTCGAACGTGCGATGAATCAAAAATGGATTTTTCTCAGTGTTGTGATAGTATACGTTTGTGACAGTGTATTTTCTTTGGAAAATGGCTTGGCTAGAACGCCCCCGATGGGTTGGCTCGCTTGGGAGAGGTTCCGATGTAACACTGATTGTAAAAATGATCCCGATAATTGTATTAGGTTGGAGTTTTTAATTAAATTTAAATTTTATAAGTAATTTTAGTTTAATTTTAGCGAGAGGCTTTTTAAAACCATGACGGATATTATCGTAAGCGAGGGGTATTTAAATGCCGGGTATGATTATATAAACGTTGACGATTGTTGGCTTGAAAAAGATAGGAATACTTACGGACAGTTGGTTGCTGATCGGCAAAGGTTTCCGAGTGGGATGAAAGCTTTATCCGACTATGTTAGTTTTAAAATTGATAAATAAATTAAAAAAAGAATTAATTTTTTCATCTTAAAAAAATTAGGTACATTCGAAAGGAATGAAATTTGGTATTTATCAAGATTTCGGTAACTATACATGTGCCGGATATCCAGGAATTTTGGGTTATTTAGAAACGGATGCGAATACCTTTGCTGCTTGGGATGTAGATTACGTAAAACTAGACGGTTGTTATTCACATCCATCGGAAATGGATGCCGGTTATCCAGAATTTGGTTATTATTTAAATCAAACCGGTCGGCCGATGCTGTACTCTTGTAGTTGGCCGGTTTATCAAATTTACGCAGGAATGCAGCCGAATTACACTGCGATTGTACATCATTGTAATATGTGGAGGAATTTCGATGATATTCAAGACTCTTGGGCCAGTGTAGAAAGTATAATTGATTATTACGGGAACAATCAGGATGTTATCGTACCTAATGCCGGACCCGGACATTGGAACGATCCCGATATGGTAAGTTTTTTTATTTTTTTGTTTATTTCTACCTTTATTTATTTATTTATTTTATTATTTTTTTTTCCCTAACTTATTTATTTATTTATTATTTTTTTTAATTATTTCTTTTTTTTCTTTGATTTTGACCCAATTTACTTTCGATTTGATTAAATCATATCGGAAAAAGATAATAATAGAGTGTTTGAAGCGTTTAAACGAACAATACGGGTTTGGGAAACAAAGCGGAACGTTTAGCGAGTAATTTGCATAAGGGAGATTCCGACAATTTCGAAACAATGAGTCTCGGAGTGAAAATAACAATGTGGGTGTTGGATAACTTTAAAGACGGGAATGTTTTTACCTTTTTTCTTTCTAATTTGTCTCTTTTTGTCTTTACTTGTCCACTTTTACGACTCTTAATACTTTTTAACAAGGTTAAAAAAGTGAAAATTGAAAAATCTTATGTAAGTATTTCATATGAGGACACTTTTACATAAATGACATTTCAAAAATTTGAGGTTATGTTTATTTATGTACTGTCATTGTACGTTGATTAATTTTAAAAAAATGTATTATTTAAAAAATGCTTACTTACTTTGAAAAAAGTTATTTTTTTATCCATTAGTGAGTTCTTTTATAAATATCTTGAATAAATTCGTTTGGATTGAGTTTTACTTTAATGTTTACTCAAATTTTGACTGTCAAAATTTGATAGTACTTCAAACTTGACATTTAAAGATGATCAAGACGCCAACCTAAAAATTTTTAAAAGCCAAAATACTTTAAAAAAAACTTTAAAAATCAAAAAAATTGAGATTATATCTGTCTAAAATTATGATTAATTAAAAATATTTCGTTGTATTATTTAAAAATCGTTTACTTACTTAACAAAATTGAGTCTTGTTTTACATCTGTTAATTATTTTTATAAATTTCTTCATTTTTTCAGTCATTTTTTTATAAATTTCTTAAATAAAATCATTTTAATTGGGTTTTATTTTAAGATTTTCTAAAATTTTGATCGTTTTAAAATAAGATTAAAGATGTTTAAAACCTCAAATTAAAAACTTCAAATATAACTAACACTTCAATGCAGGATAAAATTTTGAGGTTATGTATATCTAAAAATTATGATTAATTACAAATATTTCTGTATGCTATTTAAAAAGTGTTTATTTACTTAAGAAAATTGTGAGTTTTCTCCGTTGATTGATGATTTTTGTACATTTTTTCATCAATTGATCGTGCTTTTTATAAAATTTCTTAAATAAATTCACTTTCATTAGAGTTTACTTTAAGATTTATTCTTTGACAGTTTGAAAAATGGGATTTAAATGTTCAAGACGGCAACCTAAGAATTTCAAATATAAATTATGAATAATTAAAGATATTTGAATTTAAAAAAAATGTATTATTTAAAAAGTGTTTATTTATTTGAGAAAATCAAAAGATTTCGTTATTAAAAAAGCTTGCCTCTCAGTTTTCTTATTTCCAACTATTATGAATTACGTTAGCGTTGACTCCTGCGATATCCATTATACGAAACCATATTGTTTGCGGCCAACGCCTTGTTCTTCTTCCAATTTTATAGCAGGATTATTGATCAAGGATTTTTGATCAATAGTATCCACGTCGCCTTTCGTTTCGTTATAAAAATTTATGATTTGTGGCTTTCCATCTATGATTGAGTTGTCGTGGTGCATCGAAGAAATTAGTAACACAGCACGATTATTTTTTGGTACATGTGAAATAAGAGTTTAATCTTTGGTAAATTTCTCGCTTATTTTTCCTAATTGTACCAACGTATGTTAGATTCTGATTTTTCAGTTAATTTACCAGTTCTAAAGAAGTGAACCAGTTGTCTCCTGTGATATTTCTGTTATTATTAGCTATTGGTGGAATAAGAGATAGCACTTCCTGGGTTGGTATTGAGAGTTTTTTCGGATTTGGGTTTCCACTGTGGGTATCTTTTCCAGTGTATACGAATGCATTGAGAAGATAATGTGTCTTGGCGTCCCAGATACATTGTAATTTCAATCCATATTTATCTGGTTTATTTTTCAAATACATACGGAAACTACATCTCCCACGAAATATTCTCCAACACTATAATTGGACCGACAATAACCTATAAACAACTCAAAAACTTCCGAAATTGCCGCCAGTTTGTCCCCATTTCTGATACGTTCTGGTCTTGAGTTCCTGTCATCAAACCTTAGAGCCAAAAGTAAAAAATAAAAACGGTTCAAAGACATCGTTCCTCTAATTATATCACGGCCAGTACCGTCTGTTGCAAACAATGAGCGAAGGTCTTCATTATTTGATATGAACACCCCTGATAAATATAAGAGTCTTAGGAAAGCTCTAAGCTCTACAGTATCTGTATGCTGGGTATATTGGCATGACAAATTATGTTTATTATACCTCGCAGCCATTTCTGTTATCCTCTCGTTAGTTCTGTTTAGCACGGTTTGTAGAATTTCTTCATCAATAAGACATTCTCATGCCTGCAATGATGTTGTACTTGGCGCGAGCTTTACCTATCACACCGACTAGGGTGTTCGACTAGGGGCAAGTGGAATCTTTGCCCATTTGAACTTATTTTTTTCATAATAGTAATTTATCCCACTGGACTCACCATTCTCTTCAGCACTTTCTTGGTCATTGGAATGGATATCATTTTCGTACTCTTGCTCCGTGTTAGTGGTGTGTTGGCTATGCTCACTGGGTACATCAGAAAACTCACTATCGAATCCTGTCATGTTAGTTAAGGGTTAATTAATCGCTTTTTTTATAAATTTCTTGTTTAAACTCGTTTTATATCAACTCTCGTTTTCTCTTCTGAGGGAAAAACTAGAAGTCGTAGAAAATTCATTTTTAGTGTAAATAAAGATGAAGTTTAAATCCAAATCCTCATAAAATTTCAAGTCTCAACAACAACTAGCTTTTGAGATATGAATTTTTAAAAATTGATTAGTCTCTAAATAGATTTATGTGGAAGCTTGTTTGCCTTTGAAGGAAATTACGTTTGCTAATAAAAATCTATGTTAATAATAAACAAAAATAATTCATTTAAATTAGGTGAGTGTAAAATAAACGAGTGTTAAATAAACATTATACGAATCAATGATGATTTTTTCATAAGGATACTTTCGAAAATAACTATTCAGAAACGTGCAAAGAATTTGAACTTAAATTAATGTGAAAAATATCTTTAAAAAATTATGTTCTAATGTTACCAACCTAAAATTCATTTTAAATTATCAACTGTGTAAAATCAACGTCTATTTTAACAAAATAAGTAAATTATGAACTAAAATTTTGTATAATAAGGATAAAAAAACTGGTTTGAATTTATATTAGTTTTGTGAAAAAGTGTTTATAAAAAAGTTTGTCAACTTTGAAAATTTTTTTAATTTTTTTGATAACATTTAGAATAAAACGGTCTTTTTTAGATAAAACTAGGATGTTTTAAGTTTCATTTAGAAAAAAAATCAAATCAAAATCTTTAAAAATTAATTTTTGATGAATTTTTAAAATTGAGCGATTTTCTTAGGTTAAGAAGTATCAAAAAATTTTTACCAACTTTGAAAATTTTTTTAATTTTTTCAACAACATTTAGAATAAAACTGTCTTTTTTGGATAAAATTAGAATATTTTATATTTCATTTAGAAAAAAAATCAAATCAAAATTTTTAAAAATGAATTTTTGATGAATTTTTAAAGTTAATTTTTAAAGTTAAAAAAGTTTTTAAAGTTAAAAAAGTGTCAAAAATTTTTTACCAACTTTGAAAATTTTTTTAATTTTTTTGACAACATTTAGAATAAAACGGTCTTTGTTAATCAAAACTAGAATGTTTTAAGTTTCATTTAGAAAAAAGATCAAATCAGAATCTTTAAAAATAAATTTTTGATGATTTTTTAAAGTTAATTTTTTTAAGTTAAAAAAGTGTCAAAAATTTTTACCAACTTTGAAAATTTTTTAATTTTTTTAAAACTTTTTTATTTAAAACTAGAATGTTTTAAGTTTCATTTCGAAAAAGAAATCAAATCAAAATTTTTAAAAATGAATTTTTGATGAATTTTTAAAGTTAATTTTCTTAAGTTAAAAAAGTGTCAAATTTCTTACCAACTTTGAAAATTTTTTTAATTTTTTTGACAATATTTAAAACAAAACGGTCTTTTTTACTTAAAACTAGAATCTTTTAAGTTTCATTTAGAAAAAAAATCAAATCAAAATCGTTAAAATTGAATTTTTAATGAATTTTTAAAATTAATTTTCTTAAGTTAAAAAAGTGTCAAAATTTTTTACCAACTTTGAAAATTTTTTTAATTTTTTTGACAACATTTGGAACAAAACGGTCTTTTTTGCTTAAAACTAGAATGTTTTAAGTTTCATTTAGAAAGATAATCAAATCAAAATCTTTAAAAATGAATTTTTGATGAATTTTTAAAATTGGTCGATTTTCTTAAGTTAGGTTAAAAGTATCAAAACATTTTTACCAACCTTTACGCATAGATCACGAAAACACCATTCTAGAATCTTATTCAAAATTGAATGTAGAATCATTTGAAATAAATCGTCCAAAAATCAGACGACTGACGGCCGAGTTATGGGACTTCAAAGTCAATATTTGTAAGATAATCAAAAATTGAAAAAATCAAGATGGGATTTTCTAGCGATTTTTCGGCGAAGAAATGATTTGACATATAAATAAGTGCTTTTCAAACGATTATAAATACTCAAACAATCGGAATTTGCAATAAAATGGAAAAAAAGGATTTCAAAATTTTCGTCTAATTTCTCGATGTAGAGTTTGGAAAAACTTTCGTCAGAAAATTTCCGGGGCTGGTACAATAACGCCATTCTAAAATCATACTCAGAATTAAACTGACGATTGTTGAAAACCAACCGCATGAAAATTGGACGACCGACGGCCAAGTTACACGAGCTCAAACTTAAAATTTCTTTCAAAAATCGAAAATTTTTGATTTTAATGAAACTAACGTTCTTATACAATTCAACAACGGGGAAAATGATGGTGAAATCCGTTTTTACGTAGATGCTTTGATTTTCCAGAAAGATCGGCTAAAATTTGCAAATTTTTTACCAACTTTGAAAATTTTTTTAAATTTTTTGACAACACTTGAAATAAAACGGTCTCTTTTAATTAAAATTAAAATGTTTTAGGTTTCATTTAGAAAAAGAATCAAATCAAAATCTCTAAAAGTGAATTTTTGATGAATTTTTAAAATTAATTTTCTTAAGTTAAAAAAGTGTCAAAAATTTTCCCCAACTTTGAAATTTTTTTTAATTTTTTTAACAACATTTACAATAAAACGGTCTTTTTGAGTTAAAATTAGAATGTTTTAGGTTTCATTTAGAAAAAAATCAAATCAAAATCTTTAAAAATGAATTTTTGATAAATTTTTAAAGTTAATTTTCCTAAGTTAAAAAAGTGTCAAGAATTTTTTCCAACTTTGAAATTTTTTTTAATTTTTGTGACAACATTTAGAATAAAACGGTCTTTTTTAATTAAAACTAGAATGTTTTAAGTTTCATTTAGAAAAAAATCAAAACAAAATGGTTAAAAATGAATTTTTGATGAATTTTTAAAGTTAATTCTCTTAAGTTAAGAAAGTGTCAAAAATATTCACCAATTTTGAAATTTTTTTTTAATTTTTTGACAACATTTAGAATAAAACGTCCTTTTTTAATTAAAATTAGAATAATTTAAGTTTCCTTTAGAAAAGAAATCAAATCAAAATCTTTAAAAATGAATTTTTCATGAATTTTTTAAAAAATTGTTAATTTTCTAACCTAAAAAATTTTTTACCAACTTTGAAAATTGTTTTAATTTTTTTGACAACATTTAGAATAAAACAGTTTTTTGAAATCAAAACTAGAATATTTTAGGTTTCATTTAGAAAAAAAATCAAATCAAAATCTTTTAAAATGAATTTTTGATAAATTTTTAAAGATAATTTTCTTAAGTTAAAAAAGTGTCAAAAATTTTTCCCAACTTTGAAAATTTTTTTAATTTTTTTGACAACATTTAGAATAAAACGGTCTTTTTTACTTAAAACTAGAATGTTTTTTAAATTTCATTTAGAACAAAAATCAAATCAAAATTTTTAAAAATGAATTTTTGATGAAATTTTAAATATTTACCAGTTTTTATATAACAAGGGTAAACTAATCCGTTTGAATTTAAATTAGTTTCGCGGAAAAGTGTTACATAAATAGATGATGAGTCGTTTATGGCTTCTTAATGTTAATTTAAACGATAAACCTTTAGTTAATTTAAAAAAAAACTAGGTTAGATTGGGTAAAAATTGGTAAATGTGATGAAATTCAATGATTTGTCTTATATATTTTTTTAAATTAAAATCGTAAATTTACGATTGTAGATTACGTGTTAATAAGTGTTAATTTTACATATCAATTTAGAAATTTATTTAGAAACTTTATACCGAAACCACAATATCTCATATTAGCACTTTTGTTATTAATAAAAATTGTTCATTTTAGCTTTATTCTTTAATCTGAAAACTTCAAATCCAAATTAGAAATTAAGATTAATGATTCGTTTGCCATTTTGAAAATTACTCAAATTTACAACTTTCTAGATAATCCAAATCACCTAACATTACATAACGAAATCATTTTCTGCTTCTATGTGACTTTTCGAGGTAATTTTCATTATTTTTTTTTTAAATCTTTTCCCCCCTAAAATGGAAAGATACTGTTGTAAAGTATTTAAAAATCGATTACGTAACAACAAAGAGTTCTGTAACGAAAGCAAAACGTGTGGCCGGAGAGTGAGGTCAGGTAGAAGATTTAACATTTACGATTTACGCAAGATCGAGACTCTCAAGTCTCTCAAGACTCTCCGGAGAGTGTCAGATGGGCACCGACACTGACTTTAACGGTAAATTACGACGAACAGTTTGGTGTTTGGTTGTGACAACTTGAAAAAATCCAGACGATTGTGCGTCAGTCTAAACCAGGCAGACAATTACTTAGAGATTGAAAGGATGCTGAAAATTACCGTTGGAATTATTACGGTGACCTTTTAACATCCGTCTTATTCTTGGAAATTATTTTAATTTTTTTTTTTTTTTAATTCAAAATTTCAATTTTAATGAAGAGAATTTTGATTTATTCTCAAAACTTTATTTCTTTATTTATTAGTAATTTGTGGTTGTTAATATATAATATTAATGTATACTAATGTTTGTAATATAGTACTTCCTTCGTGTACGTGTGTGTGTATGGAGGTCAAACCGCTAAAGTGATCCGGTAACCGACGGCGTTCGAAAGAGAAAGTATAAGTTAATACGAGCAGAAACGCTGGACTTCGTTGGCGTGTTTTTAACAGATCTGAAACGCGCAGAAACGCGTCCTGTTGGCTATGTAATCGAGAAACGTTCGATTCGAGCGGAAATCGTTTGATTATAACGACTTTGCGGGTCACTTTTACTTCTGCCTTTGAGATTTAGAAAGAAAATTTGCATAAAAATGTTTCTCTTTTATGCAAAAAATCCTTAAATAAAAAATTTTCGGATACAAAAATAAAAACAATAAAAAAATTCTAAAATTTTTTTAAAGTTTATTAAATTTCCTTTAATTTGAGTACAAACACGACTATATTTCGATTAAAAACAAAAGAGTTACTTCCATTTAAAAAAATTCAAGATGGCCGACAATCAATTGTTTTTTAAATAAAAAAAAATATCAATTTTGAAAGTATTTAGGTTAGATTTGTCGTTTTTGTATTAAAATTAAAGGAAGTTTTATTTTCTATTGCTCTCTAATGAAAATAAAAACTGTTAATTGTTAAATATTTGCAAAGATTATGAAAAATCGTTTAATTTGATACTAAACATGACTATATTCGGATAAAAAATAAAGAAGTTACGTCGATTTAAAAAAATTCAAGATGGCGGATCGTCGATTATTTTTAGGGTTAAAAAAATCGAAAATCAAAATTAAAAGATGTCTTAATATTCTTAAAAATTATTAAAAATCCTTTAATTTTATACCAAACTCGGTTATATTACGATTAAAAACAAAAAAATTGACGTTGATTTAAAAAAATTCAAGATGGCGGCTTATCGATTATTTTTAGGGTTAAAAGAATCGATAACTTCTATAGTTTTTAAGTTAGATGGGTCGTGTTTGTACTCAAATGAAAGGAAATTTAATTTCCTAATGATTTTTAATAAAATTTTTATTCTAAAATTATTTTTGTAAGTTTTTATGAATAAAAAATCGAAAATCAAATTTAAAAAATGCCTTAATATTCTTAAAAATTATTAAAAATCTTCTAATTTGATACCAAATATTGATTATATTCCGATTAAAAACAAAAAAGTTACGTCGATTTAAAAAAAAAATCAAGATGGCGGCTCGTCGATTATTTTTAATGTTTAAAAAATCGATAACTTCCAAAGTATTTAAGTTAGATGGGTCGTGTTTGTACTTAAATTAAAGGGAATTTAATTTCCTAATGATTTTTAATAAAATTTTCATTCTAAAATTATTTTTTAAAGTTTTTATGAATAAAAAATCGAAAATTAAAATTAAAAAATGCCTTAATATTCTTAAAAATGATTAAAAATCCTTTAATTTGGTACCAAAGACGACTATATTTCGATTAAAAACAAAAAAGTTACATCGATTTAAAAAAAAATCAAGATGGCGGCTTGTCGATTATTTTTAGGGTTAAAAAGTCGATAACTTGTAAGGTTTTTAAGTTAGATGGGTCGTGTTTGTACTCAAATTAAAGGAAATTTAATTCCCTAACGATTTTTAATAAAAATTTGATTCTAAAATTATTTTTTTAAAGTATATTTTACAAAAATCTAACATTAAAAAATTAAAAACACCTCAAAATTCTTAAATATTTTCAAGAATCATAAAAAATCATTTAATTTAATCCGAAATATGAATAGATTTAAAAATTGCGATCGTCGATTATTTTTATCGTTGAAGAAATCGATAACTTCTAAACTATTTAAGTTAGATATATCGTGTTTGTACTCTAATTACAGGGAATTTAATTTCCTAATGATTTTTAATAAAATTTTTATTCTAAAATTATTTTTTTAAGTTTTTATTTATAAATAATCGAACATTAAAATTAAAAAATGCCATAATATTCTTAAAAATGATTCAAAATCCTTTAATTTGATACCAAAGACGACTATATTTCGATTAAAAACAAAAAAGTTACATCGATTTAAAAAAAATCAAAATGGCCGCTTGTCGATTATTTTTAAGGTTAAAAAGTCGATAACTTCTAAAGTTTTTAAGTTAGATGGGTCATGTTTGTACTCAAATTAAAGGAAATTTAATTCCCTAACGATTTCTTATAAAAGTTTTAATCTAAAATTATTTAAAAAAAAATACTTATAAAAAATCGAAAATCAGAATTAAAAAATACCTTAATATTCTTAAAAATTATTAAAAATCTTTTAATTTGATACCAAACTCGGTTATATTTCGATTAAAAACAAAGAAGTTAGGTAGATTTAAAAAAATTCAAGATGGCGGCTTGTCGATTATTTTTAGGGTTAAAAAATCGATAACTTCCAAAGTATTTAAGCTAGATAGGTCGTGTTTGTACTTAAATTAAAGGGAATTTAATTTCCTAATGATTTTTAATAAAACTTTTATTCTAAAATTATTTTTTTAAGTTTTTATTGATAAAAAATCGAAAATTAAAATTAAAAAATGCCATAATATTCTTAAAAATGATTAAAAACCCTTTAATTTGATACCAAACTCGATTATATTACGATTAAAAACAAAAAAGTTAAGTCGATTTAAAAAAATTCAAGATGGCGGTTCGTCGATTATTTGTAATGTTAAAAAAATCGATAACTTCTAAACTATTTAAGCTAGATGGGTCATGTTTGTACTCAAATTAAAAGAAATTTAATTTCCTAATGATTTTTAATAAAATTTTTATTCTAAAATGATTTTTTTAAAAATCTATTTATAAAAAATCTAAAATTTGAAAACTAAAAATACCTCAAAATTCTTAAATATTTTCAAAAATCATTCAAAATTCTTTAATTTGATCATAAGCATAAATAAAATTAAAAATGACTATCGTCGATTATTTTTATTGTTGAAAAAATCGATAACTTCTAAACTATTTAAGCTAGATATATCATCTTTGTACTCAAATTAAAGGAAATTTAATTTCCTATCGATTTTTAATAAAAATTTTATTCTAAAATTATTTTTAACTTTTCAGGTTGTTATATTTATGCGAATTTTAGATATAAAATTGTGTCATTGATATAAATTATTCAAATCGCGTCTTATAAACCCCTCATTTTCACTCGATTAACTCTCGATTGGTCTCAATCGATATGTAATCGACATATAAAGGCGGAAAAGTAAAAGTGAATTCGCTTTGGTTTGGTAGAAGTCAAGGTGAGCGTTTCAAAATTTCGATTTTCTCGTTTCGGCTTCGATATAATAAGAAATAAACGTGTGTGTTACGAATTGGCTAATTTTTGAATATGCGAAATAGCCAGGTGTGTTTTATGATGAAATCATCTAGAAAATCTTTCTTTTAATTCTATTTTTTTAAAATTATATTAAATATTTTATAAATTATAAGTTAAATATAAAAAAAAATTTAGTAATATTAATTCTAATATTGACTTTATACGTAAGTAACAGTAAAGTTTATTAGTGTTATTGAAAAAGAAAGTACCACGCCTTATTCGTTCATGTAACGACTGAACTCTGCGGTTTCGTCATAAACCCAACCTCTTTTTACGTCCCAACATGTTCATTATTACAACATTTTCACTGTCCCATTGTAAAATTTTACTTTTTTCCCAGTATTGTTTAACGGGCCATTTCATTCTTAGCCGGAAATTAAAAAACAATAAAAAAAATTCTGTCTATCTCTTACAAAATCAACTGTATGTATAATTATACCACAATTTAAGAAAAAATGATAAATAATACGGTTCTTTGAATTTGTAAAACGTACGCTTATTAAGTTCAATTAGAGATGAAACCGCGAGATGTGTCAATAGATAAAGATGTTTGGTGTCTTTTTCAAGGTATTGTGTCTTGTAAAATAGATCAGTAATTGCCTTAACCTTATAGTCATCCTTAACAATTACAAAGAAAGATGATTATAAGGCGGTAGAACAATTGGAACGTCTTTAGTTGACCGTGAATGAATCAGATTGAAAGTAAATGATTTTTTTAAACGGTTGTGAATTAAAAAAAAAATTGGTACTAGTTTATTTATAGGAATTAAGAAATAATCTTTTTCTTAATGATAAATTAAAAAGTCTATTTATTAATAAATAAATCAAATTGATTCTATTTTTAACCAAAAAAATTAAAAAAAATTTTGAAGACACTAAAAATTCTTAACCTAACCTTAAAAATTTGACCCAACTTTAAAAAATCTTACAGAGTTTATTTATAAGAATTGAGATATGATTTTTTTACTCAATGATAAATTAAAATGTCTATTTATTGAGAAATAAATCAAATTTATCCTATTTTTAACCAAAAAAATTAAAAACATTTTTTTTGAAGATACTAATGATTTTGATCTAACCTTAAAAAATTAACCCAACTTTAAAAAATCGTACAGAGCTTATTTATAAAAATTGAGATGAGATTTTTTTGCTCAATGATAAATTAAAATGTCTATTTTTTGAAAAATAAATCAAATTTGTTCTATTTTTAACCAAAAAAATTAAAAAAAATTTTTTTGAAAACACTAATGATTTTGATCTAACCTTAAAAAATTAACCCAACTTTAAAAAATCGTACAGAGCTTATTTATAAAAATTGAGATATGATTTTTTTGCTCAATGATAAATTAAAATGTCTATTTTTTGAAAAATAAATCAAATTAATCCTATTTTTAACCAAAAAAATTAAAAAAAATTTTTTTGAAAACACTAATGATTTTGATCTAACCTTAAAACAATTAACCCAACTTTAAAAAATCGTACAGAGCTTATTTATAAAAATTGAGATATGATTTTTTTGCTCAATGATAAATTAAAACGTCTATTATTTGAAAAATAAATCAAATTAATCCTATTTTTAACCAAAAAAATTTTAAAAAAATAAAAATTAAAGACACTAAAAATTTTCACCTAATCTTAAGAATTTGTCCAACTTTAAGAAATCCCACAGAGCTTATTTATAAAAATGGAGTAATGATTTTTTGCTCAATGATAAATTTAAATGTCTATTTATCGATAAATAAATCAAATTTGTTCTACTTCTAACCAAGAAAATTAAAAACATTTTTGGGTACTTTAAAAAATTTTGACCTAACCTTAAAAATTTGGCTCAACTTTAAGAAATCATACAAAGCTTATTTATAAAAATTGAGATATGATTTTTTTGCTCAATAATGAATTAAAATGTCTATTTATTGATAAATAAATCAAATTTGTTCTACTTCTAACCAAATAAATTAAAAAAATTTTTGAGTACATTAAAAAATTTTGACCTAACCTTAAAAATTTGGGTCAACTTTGGAAAATCTTACAGAGTTTATTTATAAGAATTGAGATATGATTCTTTTGCTCTATGATAAATTAAAATGTCTATTTATCGATAAATAAATCAAATTTGTTCTACTTCTAACCAAAAAAATTAAAAAAAATTTTAAGTACATTAAAAATTTTTGACTTAACTTTAAAAATTTGGCTCAACTTTAAAAAATCTTACAAAGCTTATTTATAAAAATTGAGATATGATTTTTTTGCTCAATGGTAAATTAAAATGTCTATTTTTTGAAAAATAAATCAAATTAATCCTATTTTTAACCAAAAAAATTAAAAAAAAAAAATAAAAATTAAAGACACTAAAAATTTTCACCTAATCTTAAAAATTTGTCCAACTTTAAAAAATCATATAGAGCTTATTTATAAAAATGGAGTAATGATTTTTTACTCAATGATAAATTAAAATGTCTATTTATCGATAAATAAATCAAATTTGTTCTACTTCTAACCAAAAAAATTAAAAACATTTTTGAGTACATTAAAAATTTTTGACCTAACCTTAAAAATTTGGCTCAACTTTAAAAAATCATACAAAGCTTATTTATAAAAATTGAGATATGATTTATTGGTTAATGATAAATTAAAATGTCTATTTTTTGAAAAATAAATCAAATTAATTCTATATTTAATCAAAAAAATTAAAAACACTAAAAATTTTCACCTAATCTTAAAAATTTGTCCAACTTTAAAAAATCCCACAGAGCTTATTTATAAAAATGGAGTAATGATTTTTTTACTCAATGATAAATTTAAATGTCTATTTATCGATAAATAAATCAAATTTTTTCTACTTCTAACCAACAAAATTAAAAAAAATTTTAAGTACATTAAAAATTTTTGACCTAGCCTTAAAAATTTGACTCAACTTTAAAAAATCGTACAGAGCTTATTTATAAGAATTGAGATATGACTTCTTTATTCAATGATAAATTAAAATGTCTATTTAACACTAAATAAATAAAATTTCTTCTATCATCAAAATACTTTTATTAATTCTGTACCTTAGAGCTAAGGGGACTTAAGTCAAAAATGACATGATTGTGAAATAACGAAAAATATACTATTTTTAATTTGAAATAATAATTTTTATATTCTCAGCTCACAAACAATTTACCTCATAATCGCGAAAGTAGAGTTACAAGATTGTCGTATTTTGCTTTATTTATAGATTTTCTGAAAAATCTTAGTTGGGTCAAACTTTTTGGTATACTTGACGGTTTTCGAATATTTGTATACAAATTAATGGAACAAATATTGTCATTAATCAATGACAATTCACTTCTCGCCGAAGTTGAAGCCAAACAATGTTGGACAGTTTAAACTCTGGACCATCATTGCTTTTCTTTCTACTCCTTCCAGTTTTGACTTCATTCCACATCATGCACCAAATATTTTTGTTACAAGGATCATGAATTGTATAATTTAGGGTTCACAATTTTCGAAGTTCGAAGATAAAAGCTTTCCGAATTTGTCAAAAAAGGAGTAGGAAGACATCTTTGAAGATCAGGCACTATCAGTTGACGTTCATTACCTTCCAAAGCGCATTTCTTATCTTCATTCTTCATTTTATATCTACCATTTACGTTACTTAAGTGTAAGTCTTGCTCTTTAGTAATGGCTTGTTTTTCTTCTGCGCTAAGGTCAGTTTTTAGTTTTACATTAAAATAATCACACAAATCGCAAGTGTCGTTGTCTGGCAAATGAAAGGACAAATTAAACTGTTCATTAACCACTTCGGTACGGACATCGACTATAGTCGACGGCCACAGATGACCCCACAGATGACAGTCGAGCGTCGCCTATAGTCGACGGTCGTGCCAGCGTATGGATGATGAATGTCGGCTGTTGACGACGTTTCGTGGCTGTCGACTATAGTCGACGCCCGTACCGAAGTGGTTAAAGATCTTTCTAAATGCCATTCTTTAGCTGGTTCTTCACCTTCCTTTGTTAATTCTTCACAATATAATGTATACATTTTTGAAATATTTAGTTCCTTTCCAAGATACTTCTTAGTGCACCTTTCTCGGGAATAATGGCTTTCATAAGTAGGATAAGTCTCAATATGTTTAACAATTCTTTCGACGTCATTACAAATTTTATTAATAGGGATTTTTTTTGCAGACTCTGATATTTTAGTTTTGAATATTAAAACAATAAAAATTTTGTTGTGTACGGCTTTTTTTGGGCACAGCGTTTCATGGTCTGCGTCGTTTAACTTCTTCACTAGAAAGATAAGAAATTATAAACTGTGTTTTGCACTCCCAAGAAAGGATTTTTTTTTCCAAAAATCATTATGAATTTGTAGACATTGGTTTTCAGGTGTTAACGAACTGCACTTGTATGTGCAGGTCAAGCGACATGACTTTTTTAATTTTTTTATTTGGTGCTTTTAAGTTTGTTATTGCTAGATAAATATAATTCACTTCGTTGTCTTCTACATTTACCACTATTTGGCCCTAAAACGGTAAAGATTTACTTCTTTATAACCCAAAAAATTTTTTTCGTAATCAATTTTTTTAGATAATGTTATAAAAAATGAAATGTTGTGATTGACGAGATACTTATTTTAAGTATACCTCATTTTCATAAAATTTGAACTTACGTCCCTTTAGCTCTCAGGTACAGAATTAATAATACAACTAATTATAGTGCACCTAACGTTCATATATCAAAACTATTAAATAGTTTCATTGCACACCTTTCACATAGAGTTTACAAATCGGAGCAATTCCGCATATTTACTCTATTTATTTTATTTCACTTTATTTTATTTTATTTGATTTATTTTACACTAACAAGAATTCTTTTTGTATTTACTTAAAAATCTCAAGAACACTTATAAATAACCAAAAAGGATTATAAAAGATTATTTAGTTCCGTTTTAAAATTACATAATAGGTCAACTATGACGAATATAGACACAAAGAGAGAACGAGATTTCCCGTTTTGAGTCTTTTAAAAGTTCGTTTGTGACATTTCCACCGTAAAATCCCACGCTTAACGATTTATAAAACGGCAAAACTCGTCCACCTTCGTGAATATGTGGGTCAGAATCATCATTAAGGATTAGAAACAACTAGTTTTATTCTTAAAAAAAGTATTTTTATAAAAAAAAAACTATTCTTATTTTTAAAAAAACTATTTTTATTAAAAAAAAATATTTTTATTTTTAAAAAACTATTTTTATTTAAAAAAAGTATTTTTATTTAAAAGAACTATTTTTATTTAAAAAGAAGTTTTTAATATTTTATAATTTATTTTTTTTTTTTTAGTTAATTATAGGAAATTTTGGATTAAGTTACGAACAAAGTAAAACTCAAATGGCAATTTGGGCGATTTTAGCAGCTCCTTTATTAATGTCTGTGGATTTAAGAACAATAAGACCTGAATATAAAGCAATTTTACAAAATAAGAAAATAATAGCTGTTGATCAAGATCCTTTAGGTATTCAAGGAAGAAGGATTTATAAAGTAGGTATATTAAAATCATTAAATCTAAAAATCTTAAAATTATTTTAATGTATTTTTTTAATTAAAGCATAAAGGAATAGAAATTTGGTCAAGACCTATCACACCATTATACCAAAATTATTTCTCATATGCTGTTGTTTTTGTAAACCGAAGAACAGATGGTACACCTTCCGATGTAGCCGTTACACTTAAAGAATTAGGTTTAGCTTCACCAACAGGTTATAGAGTTGAAGTAAATTACTCTAAACTATCATAAATATTTAAATAATCACCTAAAATTTTCTTTTAGGATCTTTATGAAGATGTAGATTATGGTATTTTAACCCCACAAACGAAAATAAAGGTAAAAGTGAATCCTTCCGGAGTGGTGATATTAAGGGCGGACGTTCAACCGGATTTTAATCGAAGGGTTCCGTTTTATTCGACTCAAAGGACCGTTTATAATCCATTAAACCAAGTGTTCAGAGTAAGAAGTAACGATTTTTGATTGTAGTATGGGATTTTGTTCGGTTTTTTTGGTAACAAGTAAAAAGGAAGTGTGTAAATACCGAGATGAGTGTATTTGTGTTAGTTAGGTGAATTTATTAATTGAAGATGATAGCAAATCTATTTTTATTTTTTTTTATTTACATGTTTTTATTTATGGCCACTCTGTATATCTGTAATTTTTTTTATTTTTTAAGAACTTGTCTATAAATAAGTATAAATGATTTATTTAATAAAATTGTAAAGATTTTTTTATTTTATTTTTATCGGTTTGTAAAGATTTATATTAATAAAAAGATGAAATTTTATTTAATAGTTTTTAATTTATTTTTTTTTTGACCTAAAAAATTTTGACCTAACCTTAAAAATTTGGCTCAACTTTAAAAAATCATACAAAGCTTGTTTATAAAAATTAAGATATGATTTTTTTGCTCTATGATAAATTAAAATGTCTATTTATCGATAAATAAATCAAATTTGTTCTACTTCTAACCAAGAAAATTAAAAAAAAAATTTAAAGACACTAACGATTTTTACCTAACCTTAAAAATTTGGCTCAACTTTAAAAAATCATACAAAGCTTGTTTATAAAAATTGAGATATGATTTTTTTGCTCAATGATAAATTAAAATGTCTATTTTTTGAAAAATAAATCAAATTAATCCTATTTTTAACCAAAAAAATTAAAATTTTTTTTTGAAAACACTAATGATTTTGATCTAACCTTAAAAAATTAACCCAACTTTAAAAAATCGTACAGAGCTTATTTATAAAAATTGAGATATGATTTTTTTGCTCAATGATAAATTAAAATGTCTATTTTTTGAGAAATAAATCAAATTAATCCTATTTTTAACCAAAAAGAATAACAAAAAAAATAAAGACACTAAAAATTTTCACCTAATCTTAAAAATTTGTCCAACTTTAAAAAATCCCACAGAGCTTATTTATAAAAACGGAGTAATGATTTTTTACTCAATGATAGATTAAAATGTCTATTTATCGATAAATAAATCAAATTTGTTCTACTTCTAACCAAAAAAATTAAAAAAATTTTTGAGTACATTAAAAAATTTTGACCTAACCTTAAAAATTTGGGTTAACTTTGAAAAATCTTACAGAGTTTATTTATAAGAATTGAGATATGATTTTTTTGCTCAATAATAAACTAAAATGTCTATTTTTTGAGAAATAAACCAAATTAATCCTATTTTTAACCAAAAAAATTAAAAAAAAATAAAAATTAAAGACACTAATGATTTAGACCTAACCTTAAAAAATTGACAACTTTAAAAAATCATACAGAGCTTATTTATAAGAATTGAGATATGATTTTTTTACTCAATGATAAATTAAAATACCTATTTATGGACAAATAAGTCAAATTGATTCAACTTTTAACCAAAAAAATTAAAAAAATTTTTAAAGACACTAATGATTTTAACCTAACCTTAAAAAATTGACAACTTTAAAAAATCGTACAGAGCTTATTTATAAGAATTGAGACATGATTTTTTTACTCAATGATAAATTAAAATGTCTATTTATCCAAAAATAAGTCAAATTGATGCTGTTTTTAACCAAAAAAATTAAAGAAATTTTTAAAGATACTAATGATTTTGACCTAACCTTAAAAAAATTACCCAACTTTAAAAAATCATACAAAGGTTATTTATAAGAATTGAGACACAATTTTTTTACTCAATGATAAATTAAAATATCTATTTATCGATAAATAAATCAAATTGATTCTACTTTTAACCAAAAAAATTAAACAAATTTTAAAGCCAAACAACTTTTTTAATAAATAAAACACAAAACTACCAAGTAATTATTTTTTTATTTTACCATAAACATTACTAATTATTACCTTAATCTAACCTATATTCATACTTATCATCACCGATTACAACACTAACTTTTAACCCACGAACATTTTTTGGCATCCGACAACAACTTAACTTCCCGGAAATAACATCATCTTTTTTAACCGAAATAACATTTTTTAAATAAAAAATAGTTTGTTGCCAATGAGTTCTTTCCGCTTGAGGACCCGTACTAAACCAAATCGGATGCTCCAACTCAAAAAACGTATCGAAATAACCCACCAAACATGTTAATTCCCCATCTTTTAAACATTTCAATTCAAAATTCGCGCTAAAATTGGGAGTATTAGTCGTACAAGTGTATAAATCTATACTTTTTATAACAACCGAGTCAGTAATTACATTATCATGGGGTACGGTTTCAATATTAGCTTCTCCGAGCACCTCGGATTTCATACATTTCATATTAAAACCGTAAACATCATCCCAGAAATTAACATATTTATTGTATCTTTCTAAATCGGAACATCCTAAAAGATTTATTGTACATTTAGAGGGTAGGACAACCCCGTTTGGTTTTAGATGATTATCACGAGCGTGAATAAAACTGTCTAACATTCCTTCGAAAAGTAAAAAATAACCCATCCATTCTGAAACGATGATGTCTACTTTTTCTTCGGGAAGTTGAGTGTCTTCTAAGCGACCGTGAATTAATTGGATTATTTCATGAAGGTTATTTTCTCTAACGATTTCCATTGCTTTATAAACCACTTCGGATTGATCGATTCCATAGACTTTTTTTGCACCGGCTTTAGCTGCGAACATTGATAAGATTCCGGTTCCGCAACCTACATCTAAAACGGTTTTATTGGAGAATGTTGATGGGTTTTTTAAAATGGAATCTTTATAACTTTCTGTTCGTATTTTATCCTAAAATTATAAAAAAAAATTAATTAATTAATTAATCAACATCAATAATTTTTTCATTTTCACCCAATTTAACCTTCAAAAAATCAACCAATTTTAAAAAATCCCCCTAATTTTATTTTTAGAGATTTTAAAATGATCCCTTTTTTAAATTAAACTCAAAACATTTTATTTTTATTTAAAAAAGACGGATTTATTCTAAGTTTTACCAAAAAAATTAAAAAAAATTTTAAAAACATTGATGATTTTTTTTTCACCTAAGTTAACCTTTAAAAAATCAACCAACTTTAAAAAATCTCCCAGACTTTATTTTTAAAGATTTTGCAATGAACCCTTTTTTAAATTAAACTCAAAACATTCTATTTTTATTTAAAAAAGACGGATTTATTCTAAGTTTTCCAAAAATATTAAAAAAATTTTTAAAGAAATCGACTTTTTTTCGCCCAACCTTAAAAAAATCAACCAACTTTAAAAAAATCCCCCAGATCTTATTTTTAAAGATTTTGAAATGATCCCTTTTTTAAATTAAACTCAAAACATTCTATATTCATTAAAAAAAGACGGATTTATTCTAAGTTTTACCAAAAAAATTAAAAAAAATTTTAAAAACATCAACTATTTTTTTCACCCAACCTTAAAAAAAAATCAACCAAATTTAAAAAATCCACCAGATTTTATTTTTAGAGATTTTTAAATGATTTTTTTTTAATTAAACCCAAAACATTCTATTTTTATTTTAAAAAGACGGATTTATTCTAAGTTTTACCAAAAAAATTAAAAAAATTTTTTAAAGACATTGATTTTTTTTTCACCCAATCTAATCTTCAAAAAATTAACCAATTTTAAAAAATCCTCCAAACTTTATTTTTAAAGATTTTGAAATGATCCCTTTTTTAGATTAAACTCAAAACATTCTATTTTTATTTAAAAAAGACGGATTTATTCTAAGTTTTACCAAAAATATTAAAAAATTTTTTAAAGAAATTGACTTTTTTTTCGCCCAACCTTAAAAAAATCAACCAACTTTAAAAAATCCCCCAGATTTTATTTTTAGAAATTTTGAAATGATTCTTTTTTTAAATTAAACCCAAAATATTCTATTTTTATTTAAAAAAGACGGATTTATTCTAAGTTTTACCAAAAAAATTAAAAAAATTTTTAAAGACATCGATGATTTTTTTTTTTCACCCAATATAACCTTCAAAAAATTTACCAAGTTTAAAAAATCCTCCAAACTTTATTTTTAAAGATTTTGAAATGAACCCTTTTTTAAATTAAACTCAAAATATTCTATTTTTATTTAAAAAAGACGGATTTATTCTAAGTTTTACCAAAAAAATTAAAAAAAATTTTTAAAGACGTCGACTTTCTTTTTTCACCCAACCTTAAAAAAATCAATCAACTTTAAAAAATCCCCCATATTTTATTTTTAGAGATTTTAAAACAATTCTTTTTTTAAATTAAACTCAAAACATTCTATTTTTATTTAAAAAAGACGGATTTATTCTAAGTTTTACCAAAAAAATTTAAAAAAATTTTAAGGACATCGATGATTTTTTTCCACCTAACTTAACCTTCAAAAAATTGACCAATTTTAAAAAATCCTCCAGATTTTATTTTTAGAGATTTTAAAATGATCCCTTTTTTAAATTAAACTCAAAACATTCTATTTTTATTTAAAAAAGACGGAATTATTCTAAGTTTTACCAAAAAAATTAAAAAAAATTTTAAAGACTGATGATTTTTTTCCCCAACATAACCTTCAAAAATTTAACCAATTTTAAAAAATCCTCCAGACTTTATTTTTAGAGATTTTAAAATGATTCTTTTTTTAAATTAAACCCAAAACATTCTATTTTTATTTAAAAAAGACGGATTTATTCTAAGTTTTACCAAAAAAATTAAAAAAATTTTTAAAGACATTGGTATTTTTTTTTTTTACTTAATCTAACCTTCAAAAAATTTACCAAGTTTAAAAAATCCTCCAAACTTTATTTTCTTAAATTTTGAAATGAACCCTTTTTTAAATTAAACTCAAAACATTCTGTTTTTATTTAAAAAAGACGGATTTATTCTAAATTTTACCAAAAAAATTAAAAAAAATTTTAAACACAAGAGAAATTTTTATTAATAAAAATCCTTTTGACAGTTTAAAAAAAGTTAGGTTATGACACCTTTTATGACAGTTTTTATAACTGTCATTTTTTGACACTTCTTACTTACATTAAGCATTTCATGATGAATGCCAAAATGAGCGTAAGAACCAAAGTATTCACTATCGTAACCGACAGGAATAGAACCAACGCAACTAGGTTTCGCATTAATCTTATCGTCACCATCCTCGATAATGCTCCTCGTAATCCGCCTCATCTTCGAAATATCTTCCATGGCAGTTTGTAGAAGCGAGTCTTTGTGTTTCAGCTGCATTAACAAGTCTATTAGGATTAAAGGAAGTAAATATACAAAAGGAAAGGTTAAAAAAAGGTTTTAATATTTAAAAAAATAAAAAAAAAATTTTTCTTACTTGAATCGTTAATTCTTGGATTTGTCTTTGTAAATCTGAGTAAGTTATTGTACTTATTGGTGTTTTACCATCAATTGCGTAATGGGGAGTTGACGGGGCACTTCCTAAATCATCAAAATCTAAAAAAATAATAAAAAATAATCAAAACATAACCTCAAAATTTCCAAAAAGTCTTAAAAACCTACCGTACATTAACCACGATTCCATTTCACCCGGTTTTAAATACTCGTCACTTTCCCACAAAGTGTTAGAACCCTCGATAATCGTTTTAGCTTCCGGTTTATGTCTCCGAATATAATTAATCATCTTAATAAATGAATAACAATCCATATTATACTTATTTTTCATATCTAAAAGGTCAAAATTGTGCTCTGTTCGGCAGTGATCCAATGCTACGGCGATAGTATGAAATTGTAAGGTACAAAATAAACAAGTCGTTTGCTCTCCGGTGACTTCCATTTCATCCCAACCATCGGAATCTTCATCGTTTCGACTTGTGGTTAAATCTTCAAGTGCAGGAACGTCTTGTTTGGGTTAAAATGATTTAAATTATATTAATTATGTTAATAAATTAATAAAAATTAGTAAAAACAACTTACCTGCGTCGCACATTGTGTGAAACGCACGTGTTTTTGAGGTTATAAACGTTTAAATTAAGATATAAGCTAAAGATGAGTTGTAAAATTGATGAAGTTAAGTTAGTTTGGTGGAAAAAATGTTTGCGAGGTGGGTTTTAAGTAAGTAAGGCTTTGAAGTAATGATTTTAACTTTAAATTATTGATCTAATAGACCTCTCCCGCTTTTGTTGACAGTTTGGTTACTAAATTTGACGTTTTAGTGGAAAAATAAAATTACTAATTTTAAATTAATTTAAGTATTTAAAAAAAATTTAAACATTAATTTTTATATAAAATAATATTTTTGTTTAAGCTTTAAATAAATATAATCAATTAAATAAATTTTTTCTTTTAAATTTGTTTTTAATTAATTTTTAATTGTAAGTTAAAAATGATTTTTAAAAACTATGTAAATTATAGAATTTGATGTCATTTATTCAATTTGACATAAAGATGATTTAGAATTTTAAAATTAAACATTAATTTTTATATAAAATAATATTTTTGCTTAAGTTTTAATTAAATATAATCAATTAAATAACTTTTTCTTTTAAATTTATTTTTAATTAAAATAAAAAAATGATTTTTAAAAACTATGTAAATTATAGAATTTGATATGTCATTTATTCACTTAAACATTATCTAAAATTTTAAAATTAAACATTAATTTTTATATAAAATAATATTTTTAGTTAAATTTTAAATAAATATAATCAATTAAATTAGTTTGTTCCTTTAAATTTGTTTCTAATTAAAATTAAAAAATGATTTTTAAAAACTATGTAAATTATAGAATTTGATATGTCATTTATTTGGATGTCATTGATTCACTTATAGATTATTTAAAATTAAACATTAATTATTATATAAAACACAATTTACATCTTCATTTTTAATAAATATAACGAATAAGATATGTTTTTTATTTTAAATACGTTCATAATTGAAATTAATTTTCAAAATCGACAGATATAACATAACCCGTTTTTTTGAAGAAACGTCAAAAATATTTTCATTAAAAAAAAACTTACAAAATAGTGCTTTTTTAAATCAAAAGTTGAATTAAATCGTATATTTAAAGGTAAGTTAATCATTTTTATTTAAATCATTTGGTTTTATAACCAAAATCAGAAAGAAATTTTTGAAATGAATTAATATTCAAACCTAACCTCAAAATTTCTTAAAACTAAAATAAAACTCATTTTTTTTTAGAAATAAACCTTATATTTATACCATAATAAGCTTAAAAAACATTAATTTAAGTTCCTTTTACATATCTTCTGTATCCGAGTCAGAATCAGCTTCGACGGCTTGTTTTGCTGATTTCTCAGCTTCGGCAAACACACTATCAGGAACTCTTTCATGTCTACCTTTAGTTTCCTCAGAGACCCAAGATAATTCCAGTTCGAAATTTTTATCTTTTAATTCATCATGAACCAAGTAAATTCTAAAATTTAAAAAGAAAAAAAAATAATTAAATTAAAAATAAAACATAACCTTAAAAATAATTACATTCTCGCTGCTTCTTTAACTAATTCTTTTGTGGTCATATTAGCAAGTTTTAATTTTTCGATTTCAGTTTTAGCCGATTGTTTAGCTTTTCCGATAGCACATCCGTAATAGCCCTAAAAAATGAAATGTCATTGAAAACCTAACCTCAAAAATTTTTTATTTTTGTTTACGTAAGACACTCCGGATGGTTCAATCATATACATTTGAGGTCCGTCTAATCTATCCCAGGATCCCATGATAACACTGCATCCGTAAGGTCTGACAGCGCTGTATAAAGTGTAAGCGTGCATATACATGCTAACTCGTTCGTTTAGATATTTTAACGGGATGTTAACGCTGTATTGAGCGCGATAATTAGAAGCTTCTTTTCGGGCGATTTCTACGATTTGTCTAGCATCAGCGATTAATCCAGAAACAGCCATACCAACGTGAGAATCGACGTTAAAAACGCGTTTATTTGCACCGGGTTCGTACAACTTAGAAGTAACTAATTTCTCGACGGCGAAAACAACTCCGTCTTTTCCTCGGAGTCCTACAGCTGTTCCACTATTTTCCACGGCTTTTGCAGCGTATTCCACTTGGAAAACGCGACCGTCTGGGGAAAATTGCGACGCCGAAAGATCATACTGAAAATTTTATTAAAAAGTGAGGTTAAGAGACGGCTTTTTGATAAAAATTTGGGTTTTTATAACTTACCCCAGTTCCAATTGAACTCATTTTTTAATATTATTAAAAAGTAAAACTTTTGAGTTATATTTGAATTCAATTTGAAGGGTTTTATAAGCAGAATGATTTGCAAATTGGTTGTTGAAGATGAATACCGCGGTTTGACAACTTTGACAACTAAAGCTGGGGAATTTTGTGATTTAGTTACTTTTTTTGAGGTGGTAATAAAAGTTAAATTTCTTTTTAAATGTTTATTTATTTAATTATTTAAAATAAAATTACACAAAAATAAATATATTTTACATTTTTACATTTACAATTAAAAATAACTGTTAGATATAAAATTTTAAAATAGATTTGGATTTTTAATTTTTTAAGATGTGCAACCTAATATACAACTTTGTTGATTAAGTTGCCTATATACCGAATTATTAGATTTTTTTAAATAATTTTAATTTAAAACTAGTCAATTTTTAAAAATTCATATCTAAGAAACTAATTGTTGTTGAGACTTGAAATTTTATCACGATTTAGATTAAATATTCTAGTTTTAATTAAAAAATACCGTTTCATTCTAAATCTTATCAAAAAAATTTAAAAAAATTTCAAAGTTGGTAAAAGAATTTTTTTAGGTTAAAGATTTTTTATTAGTCATTTTTAAAAAATTCACAAAAAATTGAATTTTAGATATTTTGAACTGATTTTTTTTTCTAAATGAAACCAAAAACATTCTAGTTTTGATTAAAAAATACCGTTTTATTGTAAATCTTACCAAAAAAATTTAAAAAAATTTCAAAGTTGGTAAAAATATTTTTTAGGTTAAAAATTTTTTATTAGTCACTTTTAAAAAATTCATAAAAAATTGAATTTTAGATATTTTGAACTGATTTTTTTTGTAAATGAAACCTAGAACATTCTAGTTTTGATTAAAAAATACCGCTTTATTCTAAATCTTATCAAAAAAATAAAAAAAAATTCAAAGTTGGTAAAAAAAATTTTTTAGGTTAAAAATTTTTTATTAGTCATTAAAAAAAAATCATAAAAAATTGAAATTTAAATATTTTGAACTGATTTTTTTTCTAAATGAAACCAAAAACGTTCTAGTTTTGATTAAAAAATACTGCTTTATTATAAATCTTATCAAAAAAATAAAAGAAATTTCAAAGTTAAAAAAAATTTCAAAGTTGATAAAAAAATTTTTTTAGGTTAAAAATTTATTAAAATTAAGTATTTTTCCTCTATTGTTATTAGTTTAAAGTCCAATATTTTAAGTTTTTTTCTTGATTCCCGGTAAAATTCTTCCTACAATAAAAATCAACTTAAATTAACTTCATACTTTAAGAAAAAAAAAATCAAAAAGACCTTTTAAATCCCGATTTTGGCTTCTATCACTTGATAAATTTAATAAATCTCTTTGAGTACTCGAAGATTCTTTTTGAGAATTTGCCGAAAGTACTTTTGGTGAAAATTTAATTGTAAATGAACTTTCTTTTAATATTTTAGTAGAAATTTCGTTTGAAGTTTCATTTAAAATTTCGTTTGGACTCATTTTTGATGATTCTAACGGTGGTAGAAAACTCTATAATTAAAAATTTAATTTTAAGACAAAATATTAAATAAAAACAATAAGAAACAAACCGATCCTGGATTATTAACTTTCCCATTTGAATTAATTTCATCAAAAGTAAATGATTTTCCATCTAAAACTTTTAATTGAGGGATTAATTCTTTAACAATCTTTCTGTATTCTAAATTAGAAACGATTTCTTCATTTCCAATTAAACTCAAGTCGATTAAATTCTCACAAAGACTCAAAAAGTATAAACTGTCGATTTTTTGTAAGTAATTACTAAAAAATCATTTTTAAATCTATAAAAAATTTAAAATAATAATTTTCTTACTTGCTTGCATCGAGAATTTTTAAATTGCCCAAATTAAAACATTGGGAAATATCGGTTAATTTATTTTTAGCTATGTAAAGCTCTTCTAAAGCATCAAACCCACAAGTTCCGTCTAAATTAATCAATCCACAGCGATTTACCCTCAAAATTTTTAAAAATTTTAAGTTGCAACCCAAGTCTCTTAAAGAAACCAACAAACTACCGTCTAAAATTAGCTCTGTGAGCTTTGGAACGTGGTGATTTAAGTGTTGAAGGCCTACATCAACAGCTATGACCATTAATTTTACTTTTGTCTCTTCGTTTACGTCTGTTAAATTACAAGACTTTTGCTAAAAAAAAAATTCAAAAAATTATTTCTTAAAATTAGGAGAGTTTTGTAAATCTTACAATTAATTCTTTTAATGTAGGTTCTTGTGGTAACTCTATCGTTTCGTAAATTGAATGTTCTTCTTCTGGCAAATGTTCGGAAGATGATGAAGTCGATTCAATGTCATTTTGAGTGATTATTAGATCGGAATCTGGTGTTTCAACTTCTGGACGTTTATCGTCTTGGTTTGGTGGCATCAAGATTATTTTTATTTCTTCACGTTTTCTTATAATGATGGAATTTTTACACGATAAATGTCAGTTAAGGAAATGAAGTGGTTGTTATGGAAATAGAAGTTTGATCAATAATTAAACAATTTTTCTTTCTAAAAAATTTCTAAAAAAATAAAATTGAGCTTATTTGAGCTTTGTTGGTACAAAAAATATATTTTAAAATTAAAGTATTTAAAAGTAATTTAATAATTAATAATTTATTTTGTATTAAATTCTATTAAAAGTCGATTTCTATGTAAATTTTTGATGGAAGTCTACTTTTTCAGTATTTGAGACAGATTTTTAAAGGTAGCTTTCAAATTATTGGTGCTAGAATGGATTATATCACATCGTTGGAAAATACACTTTAAAAGCTGTAATATGCTGAAAGAATAATCGCAATAGCACAAGTAATAAGAGGGTTGTGGAGGATGGAAAGTATGTCTTTCTGACATTTGAGCCAGTTTTTAAATGTAGCTTCTAAGTTCTTAGTGATAGAGTAGGTTATAGTATATCGTTGTAAAGTAGACTTTAAAAGCTGTAATATGCTGAAAGAATCATAGCAACAGCGATAGCAACAGTAATAATGGAGTTATAGATGATGAAAAATATGCCTTTCTGATACAGTGAAAATGAGAACGTTTAAATTTCGGATAGTTGGGTCTAAATCTACCCTCTTCTACTGTAACAACAATAATGAAAAACGTTGAGAAAATAAAACATTCCAACAAACAACGGATTGTAGAGCATGTAATTTATATATAGCAGGAGCAAAAATGTAGAGAAAATGGAAAAAATGTTGCCAAAAAAATATTCCTGTAACACAAGCGTTTATATGCGAAAAAGCAAAGTTAATTTTTCCTGATTTGAAGGTGTAAGAAGACACCGACGAACCTTTTTTAGCAAGCAATGGGTGGTTCACAAGATTCAAATTTCGAACCAATATCCGCAGCATTAAATTAAGCAGCAAGCGCTGATGTAGTAGCAGCGGCAGCTTACCCTCAAAAATTTCAAGAAGTTGTGGATCAAGGCAACTACCCTGCAGATTTCATCTTCAATTTTGATGAAACAGGCCTCTATTAGAAAAAGACTGACTGTTCTCTTGGGATCAAATGTTAAAGCAAAGAATTAAAGCCAATGGTAGTGTACCATTCCCAGAATCCACGGGCTTTTAAAGGTGTTGATAAAAGCTCCCTGTCAGTTTTTTGGAGGTGAAATAGAAAGGGTTGGGTCACTCAAGAGGTTTTCACAGACTGGTATAAAAATTATTTTTGCACCACTGTGCTTAAATTTTGCGACCGAAATAACCTTCCAAAGAAAGCAATCCTCCTATTAGATAGTACCCCAGGACATTCGCAAAACCTTGACACCTTAGACTCGGGATTGGACGTCAAGGTAATCTACATGCCCCCTAACACAGCCTCTATGTTACAATCCATGGACCAGGGGGTAATTTCTACCTTTAAAGCGTATTATTTGCGCATAACATTGAATGATGGATACTAATTCCAATCAAACCGTTAAAGATTATTGGCGGACATACGACATTTTAAAAGGAATTAAAAATCTGAAGTCTGCTTGGGACGAAATGACCACCAATTTAAACGGCGTTTGGCGTAAACTTCTGCCTGGACTTATACCAGATGCAAGTGTAGAAGAGATAAATAACATTAATATAAACGAAGATATTATCAGGCTTACACGCAAATGCGGATTCGAAGACGTAACAACTGAAGATGTGACCGAACTTTTAAACATGTATGACCAACCATTCTCAAATGAAGAATTAGAAGAGTTGATGGAGGAAATAGATCGCCCCCAATCAGAAAATCCCGAAAAAGAAGAAGAGGAAGATGAGAAAGAAAATGATGGGAAAGCCCTAAAAACGGCCGATCTAACTCGTATACTTTCTTCTATAGAAAGATTAACAGATGAGCTCTGTGAGATAGACGGAGGTATCAATCGAAGCGCAAATGTTAAGAAAAGCGTCACAGCTGCCGTTCGACCTAATGTTATGATTGTGCAAGAAAGAAAGCAACAATCAAAGCAAATGAAATTAGATGATTTTTTCAAAAAAACTTAATTATATCCAGAAATTATTATTTTTTTAAAATATATAAGTTAAGTTTCACAGCCGAGAGGTTTTGTTTTTAAAAAGGCAAACTAGTTGTTCGATGAAACTAAACTTATTTATTTTCAAGATCGCGTACATCCAAAGACGTTGTTACAATAACTATGCTAATCTAACGAGCGCATCCCTTTTTATACATTTGCTTTATCAACCTAAATTTCCACGAAACGAGATGAACATTCCTTACATTTATTCTCACGGCAACACCTGCTGCCACATAACTCCTCCTTCCCTAAGTTCGGACTTCTCCGGAAGTTCAATAGACGATGGACCTTCGCTATTTTTCTTTAGAGCCAATGATTTTCTTCTTAAGTACCATTTTCGCGATTGCGTTATAATTAATACTAATACAATAATAATAACAACGTACAGTATACCGTTGTGAACAAGATGATATTGCTCGAAATCTACGGTTCTGTTTTCGATTTGTAATTTTATTTCATCTAAATTAACTACATCATGTTTTTCTAAATTAGTTTCATTAATCGTTCCAAAGTGAAATTGATAATCTTTTATAGATACTTGGTTGTTTTGAATAATTATTTCTCCTATCTGATATTTACAATTATTTGATTTGCGTATGATGTAGGTACCTAATAATACATAGTATTTTACGGCCTGATCGCAACTTTCCATAACCTTTTGTTCTGTATTAGCAATTACTACATACATTTGCGGATTTTCGATAAACATAAACGGTTGGGGATCAATTTTCTTTAAATTACAATTTTGTACCGTTGATTGGGTTACTAGTTCGAATTCACATTGAGATTTTAATGTTCTTTTAGTTCGTTCTTGACACAGATAATAATCGGGGGCAAATTCTTTACAATCTTTATTTATTAAGAGATAACTTTCTTCGTTTATACCGATAAAATCATGATTAATTTCAATTAAATAAGTAGAATTTTTAATTGTTATCGGGACCTGGTGTAAGGCATAAAGTTGGTACTCTACTATTTCCACTATGGGGACTTGAATGATAAAATTGTATGTGTTTTGATACCAATAAGCTTTTATTTGTACTAAGCTTTCAATCACAAGGGTATTTTCTATTAGGATATCGAAAGGAAATTTATGTCGCGTATCTAAATGAAACTGTTCTATGGCTTTAATTAAGTCCGCCGGCTCTATTAACATTGCATGTAAAATATTTCTTTTTGCAAGATTTACTATTTCGATCAAATCGCGAAGTTTATTAGAAAAAGAGAGGAGACCTTCAGCTAATGTGTCCATTTTATTTAATGCAAGTAATCGATCGTTTGATTCGAATAACTGATTTAAATGTTTTTCAATAGTAATAAAATTTGAATTAATTTTGTTTGTTGTTTCGTTTAGAAGCTGAAAGTTTTGATACATTGTTTTTCCACTTTTAACTAAATCATTAATTACACTGTCGTAACGTTGGGCGTCATTTGCGTCTAAATTACCGGTTATAAATTTAACTGCTGTTCCTAAAAAGTCTGCTAATCCTCGTTTATTCCTAAGGGATGGCGTAAGAGCATTTATTTGTGTGTTAATTGTATTTCGTAGCTCTCTAATAATTCGAATTTTAGCGTTAGAATAGTCATCGTTTTTCTCAAGAAACTTTAATGAATAAACATCCAAATACTTATGAATTTCTAAAATCCTATCTAAATTAATGCGCGTGACGATTTCCGCATTTGATAATGTGTTGTACGCGGTTCCTAAATTAATAGCGATTATTCCCTTTGGGTCGGTGACTCGTTCGATTGAGGCGATACATCTGAAAAGAGATGTGTCTTAAGTTCTTGCGTATGAACTATTTTAGTACGCAGTTTTGAATTTTGATTTAAGGGACTAATTTCGCATTTATTATGTTCTAATAATTTTGTAATCGTGTAAGGGCCCTGGTACAGGATGTTGGATTTGTTTCCCTTTTGTTGTGTCTTCCAAAATACTGTCACTCCTGGTTCTAGCGATTTGCTTTTACGTTTTTCGTTACTTTTCTCGATCGCGCGTTCCTTGTTTCGCTCAATTCGTTTGGTTACGCCTTCGTAAAGAGTTTTTGTTAACAGCCTATGTTGCTGCACGTAATCTTCGTATAATTTTGCTTGATAATCTAAGTTGATCGGGTCATTAGCATTTGTTCTGCCGAATATAAGTTCGAATGGAGTAAATTTACTGCTAGAGTGAATGGTCGAATTGTAAGCCAGTAAGGCTCGATCCATTGCCTCTTCTTTATTTAAATCAGGGTGTACTAGTTTTAATATTCTAAGATGTTCGCTTAACGTTGAGTGTAAACGTTCGATATCCGCGTTGGATTCGTGATGACCTGGGGTTCCTGTATGCAATTCTACTTTATGAAGTTTCATTAATTCGAAAATGACTTTATTTCGAAATTCGGTTCCGTTATCTGATATTATACGTTTGGGGACTCCAAAATTTGAAAAGAATTTAATTAATATCCTAGCTATCTCGATTGCTGATCGGTCTTGGATTTTAAAGGCCTGTGAGTATTTTGAAAATTTATCAATCAAAGTTAAAAATTGGAAATTATCAATTTTGAAAATATCTATGTGTATAATTTCGAAGGGTTTTGACGGGGTCTCAGTAATTTCTAATGGAGGCTTATTCGGGTGTCTTTCGTATTTGCATTTCTGACAAATTTCACAATTATTTATGTATTTAGCCACTTGTTGTTGTAGATTTTTCCAGTGAAAATTTCTTTTTATTCGTTCGATCGTTTCCACAATACCGCGATGGTTCGCTTTTCCTTCGTGATGTTGTATAATTAATTCAAGTCTTCTTTCGGGATCGTTCACTATTTCTACTCGTCTTGTACAACGGGTGATTTTTAATGCATTTCTATTAAAAAGGTGTAAATATACGTGACTTAGAAGTTTGTAAATTTCGTCATTACAAAATACATAAACGTGTCCTTCGCCTGCATAATCTTTAAGAATTTGGGTTATTTCATGTTCCGCTTCATCTCTATTTAAGTGAACTATATAGATTTTTCTTCGTCCTAAAGTGATATCAATGCTAGTCGGTAGATTATGACTGTAAAAGAAAAACTGAATTGGTTTGACATCGATGGGATCTTCCGAAATGGGAATTACTTCTTCGTGTTCACTAACTTGGTTACTATTCAAACTTCCGTCTTCTGATCCTAATTGTGGTATTTCGGAATCATTATCGCTCATTACGTTTAGTTCCTCTAATTTAATTCTACTTAAGGCATCCGCGTTGCTGTTTATTTTACCCTTTTTATAAATAATTGTGTATTGGTACTCTTGGAGATATACCTTCCATCGTTGCATTTTTAAGTTGTTATCTTTTAACTTGTGGAGCCAAAGAAGTGGTTTATGGTCGGTAACTAACGTGAAATGAGTTCCGTATATGTACGGTCTGAATTGTTTGCACGCGTATATGATTGCTAGAAACTCTTTTTCAATGGTGGAATAATTAATTTCGCTTTTCGACAGGGTGCGTGACGCGTAAGCTATAGGTTTGTCTTTGCCGATGGTACCTTGACTTAACACCGCTCCAATTGCGTAGTTACTTGCGTCGGTCGTAATAATGAATGGTTTTGTGAAGTCAGGATATTGTAGAATAGGGTCATTACTTAACAGATGTTTACATTTCTCAAAACAATCGGTGTACTCCTTATCAAATATGATTTGTTGATTTTTTTGCCAGATATTTAGTCATTGGTTTTAAAATTTTAGCGTAATCTTTTATAAAACGTCGGTAGTAGCCTAATAAACCTGTAAAAGCCTTAATTTCGGTTTTGGTTTTTGGAAGGGGGTATTTCTTTATCGCTTCAATTTTGCTGGGGTCAGGTCTCACACCTTTATCTGTTATCAGATGTCCTAAATATCGGAGTTCCTTTTTCAAGAATTCACATTTATTTAAATTGATTTTTACACCGCTTTCTGATAATCTTTTAAACACTTGTTCTAATCTGTCATGGTGTTCTTGTAATGAGGTCGAGTATATTATTATGTCATCAAGGTAGATTTGACATATTTCGTCTGTTAATCCGCGTAAAATGTTGTTCATTGCGCGCTGGAATGTACTAGGTGCGTTACACAAGCCAAATGGCATTCGGTTAAATTCGTACAATCCTTTATCTGTTATAAAAGCAGTTTTACTTTTATCTTCTTCTTTTACTTCGATTTGGTGATATCCAGAAGCAAGATCTAAGCTGGTGAAATAATTAGCTCTGCCAAGCTTATCTAATATTTCCGAGATGTTTGGTAGGGGATATCTGTCTTTAATCGTGTTTTCATTAAGTCTTCGATAGTCAACGACTAATCGCCATTTTTGTTCGCCAGATGCGTCGATCTTTTTCGGTACTAACGATATCGGTGATGCCCAAGGACTGTTACTATTACGAATGATGCCTTGTTTCAGCATTTTATCCACTTGTTTATTGATTTCAACTTTGTGCGCGTACGGTTTTCTGTACGGCTTTTGGTAAATAGGTGTTTCATTACTTAATTTAATTTCGTGTTTTACATTAGAGTGGAATGTTAGAGGTAATTCATCGTGATGGACGATATCCTTGTACTTTAACATTAATTGGGTAATCATCGCTCTCTCTTCTTCATTCAAATGTGATAATCGTAGCTGTTCTTTAATAGCTCGTGTTTGAATGCGGGAGATACCGTATTTATTTAAGTTGTAATCGTCTAAATCGTGTGAATGTAATTCGTCAATCATTTCGTTCGCCATGTCTTCTGCTGATAAATATTGGCATGAAAACTGAACGGGATATTCATTAAAATTCGTGACTTCTATCAGAGCTTCGTGTTGGTTCACTGTCACTAAGGAATTGGGTATTTCTACTCCTTTCAATATTTTTTTGTGATTTATCAATACTTCTCCTTTGTTTGTCTGAACTGGTAATTTCATTATGTGTCTTGCTCTAGGGGACAACTTTATTACTGGATTATTCAATGTAAACGGAATCGTGGTATAATTAGTAGATAATTTATTAGTTTTAAAATCTAAATTCGCTTGAAATTTTGAAAGTAAATCGGAGCCTATTAAGCCATCGTATTCTGAATGAAAACTTACGATGTTAAAAATGTGGGTGTCATACGGATCTTTAAATATTTTTAAACTGGGGATTTCGACTTTATAATTATTTTTAGTAATACCGTGCATGGTCTTTATATAATGTGGTTCATAAACTAAATAATTTAGAAAATAACGTTCAACTAATTTTGGTGAGATTAAAGAAGATGTTGCGCCGGTGTCTATTAAAAATTTGGAATTTTCTAGCTCGGGTATGGTTATGTAGGGTAATTTGGTCTCTTCGGCCACATTTATTTCGAATACTGGGATGTCGAGGCTTCTATGCGAAAATTTTCGTTCGGAATTTCATCTGTAGTAAACAAATCTGTTTCTTCGGTTTCATAAGGTTCGTGATTCCTCGTATCGGTTTCAAAATCGACATATTGATAGTATTGTCCAGTGTTTTCATCGTAAAATAGATTTTCTTCGGGTGTTTCATAATCAGTTAACGCATTTTGATCGGGACATTCGACGTTATTAACGGTAGCACGTGGTCTCTTAGGCGCGATTCTCATTGCGCTAAATGAAGGGTCTACATCCATTTTCTCAGGTTTTGGATGGTTTGGTCTAAAGAAAGGTGAATTATTCGCGTGGTTAGATCCAAACTGATTCGGAGCTGCGTTTCTTTGGAACATGGGACGTACATTTCTACCGGAATTAGTTGGTTGATACGTTTTCATGAATGTCGGTGGCGTATTCCATCGCTGAAATTGATGATATTGGGGTCGAAAATTATTTTGAGGTCGTTGTGAATTTTGCGAGTTTTCCGCTGGGATTCGTACCGGGATAAATAAGGGTCTTTGATGGTTAAATGGTGCTTTTTGTTTCGAATCGTTTGACGATTGCGGCTGTAACGTGCCGGGTATTTTCGGAATTGTTTTAGGTGAATTAAAATAATTTAGTTGCGACGGTTGTTTACAAAGGTAGAGCCAATTTTGTCTTTCGAGTACGTACGCCATTGCTTCTTCTAAGCTGTTAGGATTTTTATTATAAATTACTTCACCAAAGTAATCGTACTGCATAAGAGCACGCAAATAAGTTTTAAGGGCTGATTGTTTATACATGTTCGCTTTCATTACACGCATGGGTTCCTCCTCGTTTTCTAACTTTACTTTTGTTAATAATAAATTTAGAGATTCCCGAATTCTGTTTCCTAGACTGTATGGATTTTCGTCTTTGATTGGTGTCATATGCATAAGGTCGGTTAAAAGACAATCTTCCGTTCTTTGGTCGGAATAATTTAGATTTAAACACGTTTTAATATCCTGCCATGTTTTGAGCTCACGGGACGCGATTAAAGCCTGTGCTTCGTTTACGAATTTACCTTTTATAATTTTAATTATGAAAGAATTTATCGGGTTATTCCTATCCGCGAAATCGTAATAAGTTCGAATGAATTCTTCGACCGCTTCTATGAAAAGTGGTAACACAACGGGGTTACCGTCAAAATTTGGTAAAGCATTGACTTCGGTGGTTGTAATTGAAGATCTTGTGTACGGGTGAGGCATTTTGGTATCAGAACTCAAATTTAAATTACTCAGGGACTCAATTAACGACTCAATAGTGGAAAAAGTGTTGTACTTACAATGTAAAGCCTAAGATTAGGGTGAAGATGCTGATCTTCATTGGGTTTGTTTCGTTCTTTTTTGTCCTTTTCTTGTCGGAGATGGCCAATTGGAGGTCGCTCCTGGGTCGGGGGTTGTCGGATTTTTCTTACGGGAAATTTTATCGCCGTAATCCTTTGGTCGATGCTGGGAAATGTGTATCCGCTGATCGTGGGGGTGTCGACGGTTCCAATGTTTAGGTATCCGCCTTGGAGTTATTGTTTCGTTCTTTGGTTGTTGAGAGCTGGAGCCACAAGGGTTGTCCGCACTCGAACAGTTCGTCAAAAATCGCACGGTTCCACTTTACGAAAACGAAAAATGTCCGTACCGATTACCGCGATCCTACTGACTGCGCCAGTTAAGTTTCACAGCCGAGAGGTTTTGTTTTTAAAAAGGCAAACTAGTTGTTCGATGAAACTAAACTTATTTATTTTCAAGATCGCGTACATCCAAAGACGTTGTTACAATAACTATGCTAATCTAACGAGCGCATCCCTTTTTATACATTTGCTTTATCAACCTAAATTTCCACGAAACGAGATGAACATTCCTTACATTTATTCTCACGGCAACACCTGCTGCCACATAACTTATATGTACAGTGAACTCTCCCATAAGCGGACACCGACGGTGTCAACTCTTTTGTCCGTTTATAGGAGGTGTCCGCTTAATAGAAAAAGCATTTATTTTTCAAAGTTTTATTGATAAATAATAGAGAAGAAAAGTGAGCAAATATGTTTCAGTTGGACATTTGTCCATACATATGTACTTATATTTACTACATACTTATATTATACCTACTTATATAGTTTTAATATATATCTACTTATATTTTTACTCCTCTTACGACTATAACTTGAGGTGTACAAACTTGTCTTCTATTTTTCAATAGTTTTAGTAAAAAAGTCTAATAGTGCAGATTGCCTTTTTTGTTGCATTGAAACGACAAATTTGTGTAATGAGCTTCAAGATGTGCAGCGAGGTTGAAAGCGTTGAAGTCTTCCTCATTTTTTGCATATAATTTTAAATTTTTCACTGCGGTTAGAGCATCAGTTAGATTTTTTATTGTGCAATGAGTGTCCACTTCTTCATTTTCTTCCGGTTCCTCTGAGATTTCAATAATATCGCTAATTGTAGAATCAATATCATCATCTTCAACGTCCAATTGGTTATATAAATCCATAAAATCGTCTACATTAACATTGCTATTGACAGTTGCGACTAATGCTCTTTTCATTTGAACATATACAGCTAACGGAATATCATCCTCTGGATCGCAATCATCAAGATCTTCTGCATGACTGAATTTACATTTATGAAAGCAGTTTTTAACAGTTTGATCGTTCACTTGGTCCCAAGCTCTCTTCATAAAATAAATTGCATCCAACTGGTCTATAGATTTACTTCAATCTTGTGCGTTGTCTGCTTCGTCCATGTGTGCCAGAATGTGCTTCAAAATCATTAATCTGTAAAACGTTTTAAAGTTCTTGATTATGCCCTGGTCTAAAGGCTGACAAATTGCTGTTGTGTTAGGTGGAAGAAATAATATTTTAATGTTAGTTAGGGTTAGATCTCGGAGATGTGATGCAGCGTTGTCCAAAAAAAGAATTATTTTTCTGTGCTGGAGTCTCATTTTCCGGTCAAACTGCAGTAAACATTCAGTCATAATTTAACAGGTCATCCACGCCTGTTTGTTAGATTTCCATTCCACAGGAAGCGAATTCATACTAACTCTGTTAAATGCGCGACGCCTAGCAGATTTGCCTATAACCAATAGTGGTTCTTTGTTTCCTGCCTTACTAGTACACAGCAACTGTTACCCGTTCTTTGCTTAGTTTTCCTCCTGAACATTTCTCTCTTTTTAAAGCAAGAGTTTTGTCAGGGAATGCTCGAAAAAACAACCCAGTTTCATCAGCGTTATAAATATTTTCGGGACTATAGCCTCGAATTGGAGAGGGTAATCTTTGACAAAATTCAAAAACACTTTCCTCATTAACATTGGCAGATTCTCCAGAAATACACTTAAATGCAATGTTATGACGAATTCTGAAATTTTCTAGCCATCCTTCTGATGCTTTAAACGTTGTAATACCTAAAGATTCCGCAATTTCTTTGGCTTTACCTTTAACAACTGTTCCGGACAGGGGAATATTTTTGTTTCGTGCCTTTGTAAACCATTCATATGTTAAAGTATCGATTCTTAAACCACTGGTTTTTAGAGAGGATTTCTTTTCATCAACGTTTCCGTTAGATTCCCATTTTTTCAATATTTCCACCTTATTTTTGATTATGTTTGCTGCTTGCGTTTTCCCTATTTGAAACTTGGTGAACTTGAATTTTTTCTTTAAGTGATAACACACGCTTCTTGCTTTTAGACGACTCCATGATATCGCTACGTGAAACATAACTCATATTATGATATAAACATGCGTATATAAATAAAAAACTTACCACAAATATACCTTAATATTAAAATGCAAATGCACCGATATATCTCTAGAATTCTTTAGCACAAACATAAGCTACGCAGAGGTTTTTAAAAGTAAGGTATAGGTTATGAAACGCACAGATGTCCACTTACGAGAGAAATTTGCGTCAAATTTGTCTAATGCTGCTGTCCGTGTCCGTTTAATAGAGTGTCCGTTTAACAGAGGTGGCATTCTATACAAAATACGTATTCTTCGGACGGTGTTATGAAAAATGTCCGGTTAACAGGGTGTCCGCTTATTAGAGGTGTCCGCTATGGGAGAGTTCACTGTATTAAATAAACGTGTCAGATTGTCCTTAGAATTTTTACACCGAACCTAACCTTATATCGTCCATTATACCGTGCGTTCAGAAATGATTGTAGATCGTTTGAATTTGGCGCGCTCGTAATTTAGTGATTTTCGATGGTCAATATTGTTACCTGTGAATTACCTACGTCGTATCTTGCATATCAGTGGCGTAGCCGGATTTATTCATGATGTATCCTTTTCAGTATTAAGTGTATATGTAGATATACTCATAATTATTGGAGATTGGATATCAATTGCAATGGCATTGGTCAATAAATTCAATGAAATACCTTTGTCTTACGGTTTTTTGACAACTTATGACAGTTGTCAATATTTTCCATGACACGCCTATGAGATATGATTAACATTATTGTATTTATACCAACCTTAAAAATTAATCTATAGCGCGCCAAATTCAAACGATCTACAATCATTTCTGAACGCACGGTATTTGTATTCATTCTACGCCGATTTTTTTTTACGCCGGTGTCTCTCGGAACAGAACCCCGGCGTAAAACGAGGGTTACCTGTATTGAAATCGCTAAAACACCGGTTAAAGGCAAAATCTTTTATGAAAGGGAGACAACCAAGTCGTCACGCGGCGCGATTGTCCGTTTAAGAGAACATTTGGTAGCGTCCCATCCGTTTAAGAGAATGTCCGTCCAAGAGAGAGTTAATGCAATGACAATTATATGAGAGTCGGACCGTTCCATAAGAAACTCTCCGTCCAAGGGAGGTGTCCGTTCAAGAGGGGTGTCCGCGAAGGGAAATTTCACTGTATTTGAGTTAGTTTCTTATACATAGCTTCCACATTCTTAGTTATAGGGTAGATTATAGCATACCGTTGTAAAGTTATAGTAAAGTTATAGAAAATGAAAATTTTATCACTTACATAAATTAATAAGCTTGTTTGAGGCGAAACCTTAAGATAATCAAGAAACTTCTTTTGAAACTACTATGCAGTTAAGATGAAGAATTATCAACGTTACTGTACAAGTTATTATCAAGTCTAAAAGTCACTAGATTTTTGTTATCTGTCAAAAAATGTTGCTAGATTCTAAAAATTAAGTCTACAAAGTCACTAGATTTTTATTAAATGTCAAAGAAAGTTACTAGATTTTCATGAACTGTAAAAAAAAAATTGCCAAATTTTGAAAATCAAGTCTAAAAGTCATTAGATTTTTGTTAACTGTCAAAAAATGTTACTAGATTCGAAGAATTAAGTATAAAAAGTCACTAGAGTTTCATTAATCTTCAAAAAAGTTACTAGATTCTGGAAATTTATTCTAGAAAGTCACTAAATTGTCGTTAACTGTCAAATAAAATTACTAGATTTTGAACATTAGTTCAAAAAAGTCACTAGATATTCAATAACTGTCAAAGATGTTACTAGATTCCGAAAATATGTTTAAAAATGTTATCAAATTTTAATTAGTTTTCAAAAAAATTACTAGATTTTGGACATTTGTTATAAAAAGTCATTAGATTTTTGTTAATTATCAAAAATAGTTACTAAACTGGAAAAATTAAGCCTAAAAAGTCACTAGAGTTTCATTAATCTTCAAAAAAGTTACTAGATTCTGGAAATTTATTTTAGAAAGTCATTAAATTGTCGTTAACTGTCAAACAAAGTGACTACATTTTGAAAATTAGTTCAAAAAAGTCACTAGATTTTCAATAACTGTCAAAGATGTTACTAGATTCCGAAAATATGTTTAAAAATGTTATCAAATTTTCATTAGTTTTCAAAAAAATTACTTGATTCTGGACATTTGTTATAAAAAGTCATTAGATTTTTGTTAACTGTCAAAAATAGTTACTATACTCGAAAAATTAAGTCTAAAAAGTTACTAGAGTTTTATTAATCTTAAAAAATAGTTATTAGATTCTGGAGATTTATTTTAGAAACTCACTAAATTGTCATTAACTCTCAAATAAAGTTACTAGATTTTGAAAATTACTTAAAAAAAGTCACTAGATTTTCATTACCTGTCAAAGATGTTACTAGATTCCGAAAATATGTTTAAAAATGTTATCAAATTTTAATTAGTTTTCAAAAAAAATACTAGATTTTGGACATTTGTTATAAAAAGTCATTAGATTTTTGTTAACTGTCAAAAATAGTTACTAGATTCGAAAAATTAAGTCTAAAATGTCACTAGAGTTTCATTAATTTTCAAAAAAGTTACTAGATTCTGGAAATTTATTTTAGAAAGTCATTAAATTGTTGTTAACTGTCAAACAAAGTTACTAGATTTTAAAAATTACTTCAAAAAAGTCACTAGATTTTCAATAACTGTCAAAGATATTACTAGATTCCGAAAATATGTTTAAAAATGTTATCAAATTTTAATTAGTTTTCAAAAAAATTACTGGATTCTGGACATTTGTTATAAAAAGTCATTAGATTTTTGTTGACTGTCAAAAATAGTTACTAGATTCGAAAAGTTAAGTCTAAAAAGTCACTAGAGTTTCATTAATCTTCAAAAATAATTACTAGATTCTGGAAATTTATTTTAAAAAGTCACTAAATTGTCATTAATTGTCAAATAAAGTTACTAGATTTTGAAAATTACTTAAAAAAAGTCACTAGATTTTCAATAACTGTGAAAGATGTTACTAGATTCCGAAAATATGTTTAAAAATGTCATCAAATTTTCATCAGTTTTCAAAAAGTTACTGTATTCTGGAGATTTGTCCTAAATAGTCACTAGATTTTTATTAACTGTCAAAAAATGTTACTAGATTCGAAGAATTAAGTCTAAAAAGTCACTAGAGTTTCATTAATCTTCAAAAAAGTTACTAGATTCTGGAAATTTATTTTAGAAAGTCACTAAATTGTCATTAACTGTCAAATAAAGTTATTAGATTTTGAAAATTACTTCAAGAAAGTCATTAGATTTTCATTAACTGTCAAAGATGTTACTAGATTCCGAAAATATATTTAAAAATGTCATCAAATTTTAATTAGTTTTCAAAAAAATTACTAGATTCTGGACATTTGTTATAAAAGGTCATTAGATTTTTATTAACTGTCAAAAATAGTTACTAAATTCGAAAAATTAAGTCTAAAAAGTCACTAGAGTTTAATTAATCTTCAAAAAAGTTACTAGATTCTGGAAATTTATTTTAGAAAGTCACTAGATTGTCATAAACTGTCAAAGAAAGTTACTAGATTTTGAAAATAAATCCAAAAATGTTACCAAATTATCATCCATTTTCAAAAAGTTACTAGATTCTGAAAACTTGTTCTAAAAAGTCACTAAATGGAACAATATTTTAAAGCTATAAACACTTAGCATCATCTTTTTGAGGTTTTATGTATTTTTCTCCCTGAGAAACAGTTTTCAGGGGTACTACCGGGACCTGACTCTATATGGGTATCTTTTATAAATGAGTATGGGGCCCGTACAACGTTTTTTAAGGGAGAAAAATGCAAAAGAAGTGTTAAAATTTTTACTGAACTAACGTCAAATTGGTCTTTTTTCCGGACTTTTTCGGCCTTGTCACCTTAACTGGCGTTCATGTTAATGAACAAAACGTTAGGATACAGCCTATTGTATAAGTTTCAGGTCATTTTGGGTCTAAATCGGTTAAATACGTCCTTTTCGCACGTTTTTTTTTCGAGGACTATTTCGCGAGATTAGCGCAAGTACAATTTTTATTGACCGTTTTTAGATCAACAAATTTTTCAATGAAAACGGGTTAAAGCAAATTTACTTATATAAAAAATTGGTGAAAATCAATAAACGTTAGTGAAACGAATACGTTTTTTATCCGTTTTTCGAAAAAATTGTCTGGAAAAAGTTAAATTTTCAAACCTCTATGAAGTTAATATGAAAAATTATCAACGGCACTGTACATTAAAGCCAAGAAATGTGTTGCCGGTAAAGAAGATTTTCTTTTTTAAGAAGTTTATACTTGAACTGTCAATTTTGCAATTTTAAGACGCGTCGTTTTCATGTCCGAGCTTCTTTAAGAATTTTACCCGGTAAAAATCCTTTTGAACGTGTCACTTTTACTTGTGTTAGTTAGTTAATAAGTCAATCTAAGTGTTTTCCGGTATTAATTTAAAGTAAGTGATATAATTTGAAGAAAATTAGTGTTTTTGATATAGTGTTATCACATTATCATAAGTGGCTTGTGCGCATGCGTTAATTATTCTGTCAAAAATGGCTCTATTAAGATTAATAATATTTAGAAAATTAGTTTTTATATTTTTTCTCTCTATTATTTTAATTTTCTTTAATTTCAGTGTGTGTTTGTGTCTTTGGAAGGTGTAGCAAAAGATGTGGCTGTCGTCGGATTGCTATTTTGCGATTACCAGGAGGTATAAAATGATGTAATTTAACATAAATAAAGATTGAATAAAATTTTCCTTCTTTTCTATTTTTTAGTTAGTTGTTGAGGAAACGGCATTCGCTCGGTAAGTCTTTATGCATGTTTTTACTATCTAGGAGACTTCAAAAGCTATAATATACCGTAAGAACGATCGCGATAGCACCAGTAATAAGAGAATTATGGATGATGAAAGATATACCTTTCCCATATTTCAGTCAGTTTTTTAAACGTGGCTTCCAAGTTTTTAGCAAAAGAGTAGATTACAGCATATTGTTGTAAAGTAAACTTTAAAAGCTATAATACGTTGAAAGAATCATTGCGAAAGTATTAGTAATAAGAGAGTTATGATCGACGGGAAATCCGGCTTTTAAACCGATTTATTTTTCTTTATTATTTTTTTATGAATATGAATTTTAAAACTGGAAAAAAATTTTCTGGTTTATAATATATTTATTATTCAAGCTGAAATTTAATGTGTTAATGCAACAATTCTTACCGTTTTATTTAGTAGATTTTTTTTTAAACTCCACATCGTAAAACTTAAATTAAAATTTTATAAAATATAAAGGTGGGTTTTTATTCCACAGATTTATTCACACAGTAAATATTTTGGTTGCTATAATTTATAAGATTTATTATAAAATACCTTTGTTATTATACTTTCCATTTTTGTTTAGGTTTTATTGTTCATTCTAAATAAATTGAAACCAGATTATTATACAATAACAAAGATTTCTAATAAGATTTTTTTGATTTTTTATTGATTTTAGTAATTTCTCTTTGAACAAAGGGGAATTACAGAAAGTTCTTTCACTTACAGTCGTGCTATAGCATCCCACACATAGATGGCAACTGTAATTGCTTTTGTGATTATTTAATTTAATTTAATTTATTATTTAATATTAATAACTACTATCTTTAAAATAGGACGATTTTTATTGGATTTTATAAGAAAGAAGGTAATAAAAGTGAAAAAATGACTTAAAAATTTTTGAAAATAAACTTTGAAAATTTATTTGTTTCAAAGTATTTGTAGTATAGGTTTGAAATTTTGTTTAAATATAGAGGTAATATTTGTGTTTAATTATGGTAAAAATTAAGGTTGTGGGATTTTTAGTTTTTTTGAAATAAAGGAAATTGTAACTTAAGATGTCGATTAAAACTTGTCAATTTTTAAAAATTCATATCTAAAAAATTAATTATTATTGAAACTTGAAATTTTATGGGGATTTAAATTGAAACTTAATCTTTATTTTTACCAAAAATAAATTTCCTATGACTTTTAGTTTTTCCCTCAAAAGAGAAAATATAATTTAATGTCCCTAATTAAAAATTTTAAGTACAATTTTAAGTACTCTAAAAATTAGGCTATGTGCTAAAAAATTGTAATTAAATTAAAATTTCATGTTTAAAAATGACAACTTTACTGTATATAATATTCCAAATTAATAACTAATATTTGAAATTAATCGGTTTGATTTCCAAATGGAACTTCTCAAGGACTTTAAAGTACTCAAAACGACGAAGCGAAGCAAACTCGTCGTTCGTCGGATTTACTTAAACAATTTGCAGTAATAAACTAGTAGTGCATTTGCCGAAAAGGGCCGTCAAGAAAAGCGAAGATGGAACGGGAAAGTTAACAAACTCGCAGGAGGACGCCGTCAGGGCCGGAATAAGTTAACAGCGCCACATTCATTATCTCACTTACGCCTTTCGTACGGACGTTCGCAGATGATTAAGCCCTTTTACGCGTAGAGGGCGCGCTGCGTACGGGCCAAAGTTCGGGCGAGCTTTTCCCAACTCCCGAGATATTAAGAAATAAACTCTCGTTAATCGTCGTAAATAACCGACGAGTTTCCGCGACTTTCGAGTTACTTTTTCGGGATTTATGACGACGTGCTTTGATTTATACTCGCATTTTTTCGTTTTTAATTTCTATTTTTAGTAATTTTTTTTGTTTTTGTTACTTTTTAATTCATTTACTTTAATTCGGTTCGTTTGAAATTTTGCTTTATGAGTCAACAAGTGAAATTAACAAAGGGATTACAAAATTTATTTTTACTAAAAATAATTACAATTTTTTTCTATAAAAAAAATTAAAACTAAAAAATTCATTTTTGATGTAAATAAAGATGAAACTTTATTCTAAATCCTCGTAAAATTTTTAAGTTTCAATAATTAGTTTCTTAGATATGTATTTTTAAAATGGTCAATTTTTTTTGATAAACTTTATTATTCACTTTGATCTCGGTTTGTTTGAAATTTTGCTTTTCCATATCAACAAGTGAAATAAACAAAGGGATTACAAAATTTTCTTTGGTATATCCGGTGCGAACGTGGGGAATCCCCAAAATAGTCCGGGGATCAGTCGTAGTTGGACCCTTTAGGTAAATCTATTAAGCTATATTTCACGAAGAACAGTTAGCAAAGGGGTGGTTCCGGAGTAATCCGGAGGCGAAGTCGAAGCGAAGGCTTCCATGGTGGGCAGCGTGCTCAGCAGTTGCGGTCAAAGGTCAAACTGCACAATAAAGAAGGCGGCCGTGTCGGAGCTTAGCTCGCTCTAAGCTTAAATTATGGCGGAGGCGCTTCGCTTGCTCCCCTAATTTCAGTAGTTTATCCGGCGAATATCAATTAGCCATCGGGAGCGTGTCCGATAAATTTTGCACCGTCAGGTTCGCGCACTTTTCTCCCGACCTTTCACCCTGGGGAGCCAATTAACCCAATACCTAACCTAACCAATGATCTTTTTGACCTACTATGTTCTCGTTAATTATCCAAATAAATCTTTTTTTCTTGTTTATTAGAGAATCAAAAAATAAAAAAAAAATACGAATTAAAAAAAAATCCATACCCACCCCTATTGATTTTTTCGAATTTTGGATATTTTAGAAATTTTGACTTTGAACTCGTGTAACTTGGCTGTCGGTTGTGCGATTTTCATGCGGTTAGTTTTCAACGATTCTCCCTTTAATTCCGAGTATGACTCTAAAAAGGCGTTATGGTACCAAGATCGGAAAATTTCTCACGAACGTTTTTCCAAACCTCTTCACCGAAAAATTAGACGAAAATTTTGAACATTTTTTTTTTATTTTATTACAAAGTTTGATTACTTGAACATTTATGATTGTTTGGAAAGGATTTATCTATGTACCAAATAATTCCTTCGCCAAGAAATCGTTGGAAAATCGCATTTTGATTTTCCATCACTTTAGAAATTTTGACTTTGAGCTCCCATAACTCGGCCGACAATAGCCTGATTTCCGTACGGTTAGTTCTAAACAATTCTCTGTTCAATTCTGATTAAGACTCCAGATGGGCGTCGTTGTGCTTGAGCCAGAAAATTTCTAACGAGCGTTTTTCCAAACCTGTGCACCGAAAAATATAAGTCGCAAATTCATTTCCAGCCAATTTTTCTGGAAAACCAGAAGATCTATGGAAAAACGGATATCACCATCGTTTTTCCTGTTGTCTAATTATATGAGAGAGTGAGTTTCAGCAAAATCTGAAATTTACGATTTTTGAAAAAAAAAAATCCATTTTCCCTTTCGATTTTTTCGGTTTTTAGCTATTTTAGAAATTTTGACTTTGAGCTCGTGTAGCTTGGCTGCCGGTTGTCCGATTATCATGCGGTTAGTTTTCAACGATTTTCCGTTTAATTCTGAGTAAAATTCTAGAAAGGTATTATCCTACCAGGTTCTGAAAATTTCTAACGAACGTTTTTCCGAACCTCTTCACCGAAAAATTGATAAAAATTTTCAAAAATTTTTTTTTCATTTTATTACAAATTTCGATTATTTCAACATTGATAATCGTTTGAAAAGGATTTATCTATGTATCAAATCTTTCTTTCGCCGAGGAATCGCTGGAAAATCACATTTTGATTTTTTCAACTTTCGATCATTTCAGAAATTTTGACTTTAAGTTCCCATAACTCGGCCACCAATCGTCTGATTTCCGTACGGTTACTTCTAAAGAATTCTCTGTTCAATTCTGATTAAGGCTGTCGGTTAAGGAAGGGTGTCGTTGTGCTTGAGCCAGAAAATTTCTAACGAACATTTTTCCGAACCTCTGTATAGAAAAATTAATGCGAGTAAAAAATTCACTTCTAGCAGATTTTTCTGGAAAACCAAAAGATCTACGGCAAAACGGATTTCACCATCGTTTCCCCCTTTGTTGAATTATATCAGAATGTGAGTTTCAGCAAAATCTATATTTTACGATTTTTTAAAAAAAAATGTTTTCAATTTTTTCGAATTTAGGTTATTTTAGAAATTTTGACTTTTAGTTCGTGTAACTCGGCTGTCGGTTATCCGATTTTCAAGTGGTTAGTTTTCAACGATTCTCGGCTGAATTCTGAGTAGAATTCTAGAAAGGCGTTATCCTACCATGCTCGGAAAATTTCTGACTAACGTTTTTCCAAACCTCTTCACCGAAAAATTAGACGAAAATTTTGATAAAAATTTTTTTTCATTTTGTTATAAATTTCGATTATTTGAACATTTATAATCGTTTGGAAAGGACTTATGTATGTACAAAATCATTCCTTCGCCGAGGAATCGCTGGAAAATCGCATTTCGATTTTTTCGGTTTTCGATCATTTTAGAAATTTTGACTTTGAGCTCCCATAACTCGGCTCCCAATCGTTTGATTTCCGTACGGTTACTTCTAAACAATTCTTTGTTCAATTCTGATTAAGACTCCAAAAGAGCGTCGTTGTGCTTTAGCCAGAAAATTTCTAACGAAGGTACAGTGAACTCTCCCATAAGCGGACACCGACGGTGTCAACTCTTTTGTCCGTTTATAGGAGGTGTCCGCTTAATAGAAAAAGCATTTATTTTTCAAAGTTTTATTGATAAATAATAGAGAAGGAAAGTGAACAAATATGTTTCAGTTGGACACTTGTCCATACATATGTACTTATATTTTTACTCCCCTTACGACTATAACTTGAGATGTACAAACTTGTCTTCTATTTTTCAATAGTTTTAGTAAAAAAGTCTAATAGTGTAGTTTGCTTTTTTGTTGCATTGAAACGACAAATTTGTGTAATGAGCTTCAAGATGTGCAGCGAGGTTGAAAGTGTTGAAGTCTTCCATATTTTTTGCATATAATTTTAAATTTTTCACTGCGGTTAGAGCACCAGTTAGATTTTTTATTGTGCATTGAGTGTCCACTTCTTCATTTTCTTCTGGTTTCTCTGAGATTTCAATAACATCGCTTATTGTAGAATCAATATCATCATCTTCAACGTCCAATTGGTTATCTAAATCCATAAAATCGTCTACATTAACATTGCTATTGCCAGTTGCGACTAATGCTCTTTTCATTTGAACATATACAGCTAACGGAATATCATCCTCTGGATCATAATCATCAAGATCTTCTGCATGACTGAATTTACATTTCTGAAAGCAGTTTTTAACAGTTTGATCGTTCATTTGGTCTCAAGCTCTCTTCATAAAAAAGGTCATACAATCACTAGGTTAGAGTTATGTGCTTCCCCGAATGCTCTACCGTGGACACGTGTTAAGGACTATTCTAATGCACGAGTTTATACAACCAACTGTCCACTTACGAGAGAAATTTGCGTCAAATTTGTCTAATGCTGCTGTCCGTGTCCGTTTAATAGAGTGCCCGTTTAACAGAGGTGGCATTCTATACAAAATACATATTCTTCGGACAGTGTTATGAAAAATGTCCGGTTAACAGGGGTGTCCGCTTATTAGAGGTGTCCGCTATGGGAGACTTCACTGTATTTCCAAACCTCTACATAGAAAAATTAATGCGTGTCGCAAATTCACTTCTAGCCAATTTTTCTGGAAAACCAGAAGATTTACGGAAAAACGGATTTCACTATCGTTTTCTCCGTTATAGAATTATATCAGAACGTGAGTTTCAGTAAAATCTAAAATTTACAATTTTTGAAAAAAAGTGTCCATACCCACGTATGGACTTTTTTTTCAAAATTTTTTTCAAAAGTAATCGACGAACTATTGTCTTCGGACATATGAGATACAGCCTCCCCAACTCCTTCAACAGTCGAAGATCCACTCTCTCCTCCACTTAGTTCGTCACCACAACCGTTTAGTAAAGCTTTATCCTTTGTACCATCGGGCATCACGTCTGGACTGACATTAGTCCCATTACAATTGGGTTTAGTCTCACCGTTCGCATCCCCGTTCTCCTTCACCTTCTTCTGCTCCTCCAATTCTATAATTTGCTCCATCTGCTTTATAAGGAGCTTATTTTGGCGCTTCGCCTTTTTTCTTAAGCTTCTTCTTTTTGTTCTTGCTCATCTTGGTTGAACCTTGCACTTCTTGGACGGGCGTGGTGCTCACCAAAGACGTCGGTAGTTTCATTCCCAATTGGTGCATCTCAACTGCTTCGTATGCCGGTCTTCTTATGTACTCCTCGCTTACGCAAATCAAAACGTTTTCGGGCTTGATATCCGTGTGGATTTTCTTGCAATTTGAGTGGAGATAGTCGAGACCTTCGAGTACATGACGGATAATCGTACATACGTTTGGTCGAGAAATACCGCGGTAATTGGATTTTATGATTAATTTTAAAAGGTTGTGACCAAGAACCTCAAAAACCATGCAGACATGAACCCCATTGGCTCCACTAATTTTGAAATCATTAAGCAACTGTATACTGCCCTCATAAAGAAGAACGCGGTATGTCACAAAAACATGAAACTGAGAAAACACGGCTTTTGTGTTCTCTCTCAGCCTTTAGATATATGCCAGAAAACTTTACTTTTTTGGATGAATACCTTTGTTTTGTGACTATAGTTTATTCCATAAAATTAGTTATTACACGATTAAATAGATGTACGATAAACCATATTACGCCCTTGACTCAAATTTGAATAATTTTGAACATACCACGTTTATCCTTATAGGGGCAGTATAGTCTTGTTACATTTAGGGTCGGAATTTCGATTTTTCATCATTTTAGAAATTTTGACTTTGAGCTCACGTAGCTCAGCTGTTCGTCGTCCAATCTTCCTACGGTTTGTTTCTAATGATTCCCCATTCAATTTTGAATGAAATGCTAAAAGGGTGTTATCGTGCCGTACTCGAAAAATTTTTGGCGAACGTTTCTTCGAACCTCTGCATCGAAAAGTTAATGCGCGTGGAAAATTCACTTCCAGCCGATTTTTCTGGAAAACCAAAGAACGTACAATGAAACGGATTTGACCATCATTTTCCCCGTTGTCGAATTATATCAGAACGTGAGTTGCAGCAAAATCTAAAATTTACGATTTTTTCGGATTTTGGCTATTTTAGAAATTTTGACTCTGAGCTCGTATAACTTGGCCGTCGGTCATCCGATTTTGATGCAGTAAGTTTTCAACGATTCTCCGTTTAATTCTTAGTATGATTCTAGAAAGGAATTATCGTACCAGCTCCGGAAAATTTTTACTGAATATTTTGCCGAACCTCCGCACCGAAAAATTAGACGAAAATTAAAAAAAAATTTTTCATTTTATTGCAAACTCCGATTATTTGAACATTTATAATCGTTTGGAGAGGACTTATCTATGTATCAAATCATTCCTTTTCCGAGGAATCGCTGGAAAATCGCATTTTGATTTTCTCGATTATCGATCATTTTAGAAATTTTGACTTTAAGTTCCCATAACTCGACCGTCAATGGTCTGATTCTCGTACGGTTTCTTTTAAACGATTCTCTATTTAATTATAAGTAAGATTCTATATGGATGTTAGCGTACCAGATCCAGAAAATTTCTGACGGACGTTTTTCCGAATCTCTGCATCGAAAAATTAAAACAAGTCGCAAATTCACTTCTAGCCGATTTTTCTGGAAAACCAGAAGATCTACGGAGAAACGAATTTCACCATCGTTTTCCCCGTTATAGAATTATATCAGAACGTGAGTTTTAGCAAAATCTAAAATTTATGATTTTTGAAAAAAAAATCCACCCCTTTCGATTTTTCGGATTTTTGGCTATTTTAGATATTTTGACTTTGTGCTGGTGTAACTTGGCTATCGGTTGTCCAAATTTCATGCGGTTAGTTTTCAACGATTCTCCATTTAATTTTGAGTATGATTCTAGAAAGGCATTATCGGACCAAAACTGAAAAATTTCTGTCGAACGTTTTCCCAAACATTTGAAAAATTTTTTTTAATTAGTAAACTGTAATTTATTAACTTATACTTGGTTAATCTTTAAAGTTTGAAAAGGGGTGTGGTTTAGGAAGTACCACTATACGCCTTAATTGCAGTCCCTTTTGGGATTTAAATTAGGTAGCGGCAGGGGTCGTCACGGGGTCCATTAGCGTCCCGACGGCGCGGACGTAGCTTTCATGTTAAACGCTTTGATTTCGCGAAACATTTTCAATTTAAAAACTCATTAAACATTCATGGCGTCGCGCGATTTTTACACCCGGCCTGGCGACGCGGCGTCGCGGCGCTGCGACGACGCCCCGACGGCGGCGTCGACGTTGGGAGGCCGAAATTGGTACCCCGAGGTTTTGACTAAGAAGTTTAATTAAAGTTTCCCGGGGAGCCCGGCCCTGCACTCCTCGAACTTGTTTAGACTTTGGGATATAATGGCAAAATTCATTTCTTACCGAGAAATTCTTAGTTCATCGTATTGAAAGCTTTAGTAGTCACGTTGCCGGTAAATTTTCTCTATGTAAATCGTTTGGTTTTATGTTAAAAGTTTACCCCTCATTTAAATGTCAAAAAACGAGGTGCAATTAAGCCGTATAGCGGTCGTCGTCGGCTCCGCCTTCTCCAAGACGTCCCCAGTTCATTAGGGCGGCTCGTAGCAGACCAGAATAAGCAATAGGTTCCTTTACACTCTCTAATCCTCGGCGACAAAGGCTTGTTTGTAGGTCGCCCCGGCACTAATCAACATCAATATGCGCTAAGGACTTTGGTCGAACCCTTGGTGGGACCACAACGCCTCACTGACTCGGTTTCGGTTCAAAACCGACTATTCTAACGCCTCAAGACATATTCCCTTCACCTCAACCTCCCAAACAATAAATGTCTTTACCATCATTCAAATCATTCAAACAATAAGAATCTTTATTTACAATCATTCAAACAATACGTATCTTTACAAAAATATTAATAATATCAAGTATTCATTTAAATTTGCGGCCAAATCTACTTTGAAATTTTGTTAGATGACGATGGAGAAAAAAATTGTATATTCCATTCGACGAAAGATGCTTCATGCATCATTTATCACCTTTTTCTGGACCTATATCAAAGAATTCTTTTTGTCTAATTGTGTTATAATCCGAAATGGAGCTCCATTCAGCTCCATTTCAAGTTATAGTACATGACACAGAAAGACCAAAATTGAAATAGTAGTCTAACAATAAGATAGTACAATTAATGAATGCCATGTGAGAGATCTTTCGCCGAATGGAGGTTAGCTCACTTGAGTATGAATTTAAATGTATGAAACACCGGATACTTATTTTTAGTTAAAGTTAATAGTGAATGATTGGCAATTTTTTCAAAAAATTTCAAAATACATACCGAAAACTGTACATATCCCGCCAATACATAAATTCATCCATAACTCACATTTAACAATCGTATGAAAAATATATTGCAACGCGAACGCTGAAATTGTTCAAGCAAATTCGGTGATGTTTTTGTAAAAACGTTAAAAATCGAAACCCGCGTGCTTCATACATTTAAAATTAGCTTTCATTTTAAAATAAAATTCCAACACCTGTTGAGTTGTTGATAAATAACTTAGTTCATTAATTCATTTAAAAAAATACAGAAAAAAATGTAGAAAAAATACAGGAAAAAACTGAAAATAGAAAATGTATGAAAACGTCCCAAAATCATTTAATATAATTTGCTATTATTTCAAAATCATCTAAAATCGTTCAGCGCTGACATAAAATCGTAGATGATTCAATAAAAACGATTGAAAAGTTTTAAAATTTTCTGAAAATGTTTTTTCAGGATGTTTTAGTAAAACAACCTGAAAACGAGCCAAAATGATTTAATATCGCTTGTTATCGTTCCAAAATCGTCTAAAATCGTTCGGTATTAATTCAAAATCGTAGATAATTTAATAATACTGCTTGAAAAGTTTTCAAATCTTCTCAAAATCAGAGAAGATTTAGTAAAATCGCCCGAAAATATTTGAAAATGTCTCAAAATCTTTTAATATCGTTTGTTCTCGTTTCAAAATCGTCTAAAACCGTTCAGTGTTAATTCAAAATTGTAGATGATTTAATAAAATCGTTTAAAACCTTTTGAAATCTCCTCAAATTCATAGATGGTTTACTACAATCGCCTGGAAACGTTTGAGAACGTCTGAAAATTGTCTAAAATCGTTGAGTATCGACTCAAAATTCTAGATGATTTAAAAATCGATTGAAAACTTTTGAAATCTTTTCAAAATCGAATATGTTTTACTAAAATTACTTACCATCGTTTTGAAATCGTCTGAAATCGTTAAGTATCTTCTCAAAATCGCAGATGATTTAATAAAATTGTTCAAACATTTTTGAAATCTCAATATCATAGATGATTTAGTAAAAGTGTATGAAAATGTCTCAAAATCGTTGAAAATCGTTTGCTATTGTTTCAAAATCGATCAATGTTCATTGAAAACCCTAGATGATTTAATAAAATCATTTGAAATCTTCTGAAATTCACAGGTGATTTAGTAAAATCGCCTGAAAACGTTTGAGAATGTTTCAAAATTATTTAATATCGTTTGCTATCGTTTCAAAATCTTCTGAAATCATTAAGTACCGACTCAAAACCCTAGATGATTTAAAAAAAATCTATTGAAGACTTGAAATCTTTTAAAAATTAGATATGTTTTAGTAAGATTACTTGCCATCGTTTTGAAATTGTCTAAAATCGTAGATGATTTAATAATATCGTTTGAAAAACAGTTAAATCTTCTCAAAACCATAGATGAGAATAAAAGCGTATGAGAATGTCTCAAAATAGTTGACAATCGTTTACAATCGTTTGTTGTAGTTTCAAAATCGTTCAGTGTTCGCTGAAAACTCTAGACGGTTTAATAAAATTGTTGAATATTTTTGAAATCTTCTCAGAGTCATAGATGATTAACTGAAAACGCTTAAAAACGTTTGAGAATGTCTTAAAACCGTTTACTATACCTTGCTATCGTTTCAAAATTGTCTAAAATCGTGCCGTGTCCTTTAAAAATCGTAGATGATTTTACAAAATCGTTTGAAAATTTTCTAAATCTTTTAAAATTTCGTTGATGTTTTAGTAAGTTTGTCTGAAAACTTTTGGAAACGCGCCAAAATTATTTAACATCGTTCCAAAATCGTCTAAAATCGTTCAGTATCAACTCCAAATTATAGATAATTGAACAAAATTGTTTGACAACTTTTGAAGTCTTCTCAAAATCGTAGATGTTTTAATAAAATTGTCTGAAAATTTTTGAAAATATCCCAAAATCTTTTAATATAGGTTGTTGTCGTTTCAAAATCGTCTAAAATCTTTCAGCGTTGAGTTAAAATCGTAGATGATTTAATAAAATCGTATGAAAACTTTCTAAAGCTCATCAAACTCGTCGATGTTTTAGTAAAGTTGCTTGACAACGTTTGGAAATCCCCCAAAATCATTTAATATCGTTTGTGATCGTTTCAAAATCGTCTAAAATCTTTCAGTGTTGAGTTAAAATCGTAGATGATTTAATAAAATCGTATGAAAACTTTCTAAACCTCATCAAACTCGTCGATGTTTTAGTAAAATTGCTTGACAACGTTTGGAAACCCCCCAAAATCATTTAATATCGTTTGTGATCCTTTCAGAATCGTCTAAACTCGTCCAATATCGATTCTGAATTGCAGAATATTTTCCATAATCTTCTGGGAACGTTTGATGTCGACTAAAATCCTGTAAAATTTTTTATCATTGTTTCAAGATTGTTTAAATTCTTTCAGTATTGACTCAAAATCGTAAAGAACTTAATGAAATCGTTTGAAAACTCCCTAAGATCGTTTTATATCGTTTGCTATCGTTTCAAAATCATCTAAAGTCATTTAATATCGAGTCTACATCATGGAACATTTTCTAAAATCGTCTGAAAACGTTTAAAATCGACTAAAATTGTCTAAAATTTTCTATCATCCTTCCAAAATCGAATAAAATCTTGCCGTATTGACATAAAATCCTAAATAATTTAATGATATCTTTTGAAAATCCCAAAAATCGTTTTATATTTTTTGCTATCGTTTCAAAATCGTCTAAGCTCGTTCACTATTGATTCTAAATTGTAGAACACTTTCCAAAATCGTCTGAAAACGTTTGAATTTGATAAAAATTGTCTAAGACTGCCTAAAATGTTGTTTCATTGATTCAAAATCGCCTAAAATCTTTCAGTATCGACTCAAGATCTAAAATAATTTCATAAAATCGTTTAGAAACTCCCCAAAATCGTTTTATATCGTTTGCTATCGTTTCAAAATCGTCTAAACTCATTCAGTATTGATTCTAAATTGTAAGACATTTTTCAAAATCGTTTGAAAACGTTTGAATTTGACTAAAATTGTCTAACAATAAGACTGTCTAAAATGTTCTGTCATTGATTCAAAATTGTCTAAAATCTTTCAGAATCGATTAAAAATCCTAAATAGTTTAATAAAATCCTTTGAAAACCCCCATAATCTTTTTATATCGCTTGCTATCGTTTCAAAATCGTCTAAACTCATTCCACATCGATTCTGAATTGTAGAACATTTTCTAAAATCGTCTAGAAATGTTTAAAGTCGATTAAGTCGTTTAAAATTTTCTGTTATCGTTTCAAAACCGCTAAAAATCTTTCAGTATCGACTCAAAATCGAAAATGCTTTCATAAAATCGTTTGAAACCCCCCAAAATCGGTTTATAGCGTTTGATATTATTTCAAAATTGTCTAAACTCATTCAGCGTTAATTCTAAATTGTAGAACATTTTCCAAAATCATCTGAAAACGTTTGAAATCGACTAAAATTGTCTAAAAATTTTTGTCATCGATTCCAAATCGTCTAAAATCTTTTAGTATTGACTCAAAATCGTAAATAATTTAATAAAATCGTTTGAAAACCCCCAAAATCGGTTTATAGCGTTTGATATTGTTTCAAAATGGTCTAAACTCATTCCACATCGATTCTAAATTGTGGAACATTTTCCAAAATCGTCTAGAAATGTTTAAAGTCGATTAAGTCGTTTAAAATTTTCTGTCATCGTTTCAAAATCGCCAAAAATCTTTCAGTATCGACTCAAAATCGAAAATGCTTTCATAAAATCGTTTGAAACCCCCCAAAATCGCTTTATTGCGTTTAATATTGTTTCAAAATTGTCTAAACTCATTCAGCGTTAATTCTAAATTGTAGAACATTTTCCAAAATCATCTGAAAACGTTTGAAATTGACTAAAATTGTCTAAAAATTTTTGTCATCGATTCCAAATCGTCTAAAATCTTTTAGTATTGACTCAAAATCGTAAATAATTTAATAAAATCGTTTGAAAACCCCCATAATCCTTTTATATTGTTTGATATCGTTTCAAAATCGTCTAAACTCATCCCACATCGATTCTGAATTGTAGAACATTTTCCAAAATCGTCTAGAAATGTTTAAAGTCGATTAAAATCATCTAAATTTTTTTGTCATTGTTTCAAAACCGCCAAAAATCTTTCAGTATCGACTCAAAATCGAAAATGCTTTCATAAAATCATTTGAAACCCCCCAAAATCGGTTTATAGCGTTTGATATTGTTTCAAAATTGTCTAAACTCATTCAACGTTAATTCTAAATTGTAGAACATTTTCCAAAATCATCTGAAAACGTTTGACATCGACTAAAATTGTCTAAAAAATTTTGTCATCGATTCCAAATCGTCTAAAATCTTTTAGTATTGACTCAAAATCGTAAATAATTTAATAAAATCGTTTGAAAACCCCCATAATGCTTTTATATTGTTTGATATCGTTTCAAGAATGTCTAAACTCATTCAATAGCGATTCTAAATTGTAGAACATATTACAAAATCGTCTGGAAATGTTTAAAGTCGATTAAAATCGTTTAAAATTTTCTGTCATCGTTTCAAAACCGCCAAAAATCTTTCAGTATCGACTCAAAATCGAAAATGCTTTCATAAAATCGTTTGAAACCCACCAAAATCGCTTTATTGCGTTTGATATTGTTTTAAAATTGTCTAAACTCATTCAGCGTTAATTCTAAATTGTAGAACATTTTCCAAAATCATCTGAAAACGTTTGAAATCGACTAAAATTGTCTAAAAATTTTTGTCATTGATTCCAAATCGTCTAAAATCTTTTAGTATTGACTCAAAATCGTAAATAATTTAATAAAATCGTTTGAAAACCCCCATAATGATTTTATATTCTTTGCCATTGTTTTAAAAATGTCTAAATTTATTCGACATCGACTCTAATTTGTAGAACATTTTCTAAAATCATCTAGAAATGTTTAAAGTCGATTAAAATCGTCTAAACCTTTTATTATTGACTCAAAATCGTAAGTTATTTAACAAATTCCTTTGAAAAGCTTCAAAAATCGTTTTATATCACTTGCTAATGTTTCAAAATCGTCTAAACTTATTCAATATCGATTCTAAATTGTAGAACATTTTCTAAAATCGTTTGGAAACGTTTGAAGTTGATTAAAATAGTGTAAAATTTTCTATAATTATTTCAAAATTGTCCAAAATCTTTCAGTATTGTCTCAAAATCGAAAATGATTTAATAGAATCGTTTAAATTTTTTTCCTTATTCCATTTCCATCATGCCGATTTATCATTTAGCTTTCCAACAGCTAATTTATCACACATGTAAACTAACAAGGATTAGAATTAATGGAACTACTTAGAAAATTTTATAAAAGGATTTGTAATGAAGATTTATAAAGCGATGTTAACTCGCATTTAACTGTAATATCAATACCATTCAAGGCAGATAGAAACAGGTCAAAATTTATCGATCGAAGAATTTTAAATGTCACTTTGACGAAAAAGTATGGCTTACACGATTTCTTTTTAATGTCTAAAATGTAGTTTAATATAGATTATTTTTAATATCAAGATCAAAATTTTATGATCATAACTGCACATTACAATATATCATGGAAGCACTTTATAGTGAAATTGGTGTAATTAAATTTCTGAATTTCTGAGTAAGAACAGATTTTAACGGTCCGATGCAAATGTGGTGTTTCTAGATGGTGGAGGATCCAGTAGGCTGAGAAGCAGCGCCGCCTGCGTCGGTTTCGGGCGTCGCTGCTAATCCTAACGCTCTCATAATTTAGGTAGACCTCCGCTTAATCTTCGTATTTGAGACAAAGGAGCGGTTGTCCTGCGTTAAGATCCTGACCAAGATCTCGTGCCGTGTCGGACGGAGCCTTCTCCGTGGCACCCGAATAAATTAATGTTTACCCCCGGGAACGACGAGGAAAACGGAGCAACAGTCCCAGCACAATGTTCCCCAAGATGAAATGATACACCAAAGCAATTCCCAAAATAACACTCCCTATTCTACTTTAATTTTATTTTGAAATAATTTTGAAATCGGAAAAGAGTAAATTTCGAAAGTTGAAAGAGTCTTTTACTCGTTTGAAACTTTAACAATTTTCTACGGAAGCGAACAAATCCAACACAAAACAGACTTTAACGTATCATTGCTTCCGGCGCCTCGCGCAACATTTCTTCGCCGAGTTAATAGAGTTAGCCCGAGACCTCCTATTTACCGGGACCCATTGCAACTCCTAATTTATAAAGCGACAAGTTAATTAAAGTTTAATTTCTTCCCACTCCGTCGGGGTCTTGACCTCCTTCCGGCGATTGCTTCCCGTTTAATGCACGGAGAAATTATAACGGAAGCACACCCTTTACTTCATCTTAACTAAAAATTAATTATGCGCGCCCTTTAACGTTTACACTAACGAAATTGTACATTTTTAAAGAAATAATTTAATTAAAGAAGAAAAACTTTTTCGACACATATTTTTAAAAATGAATTTTGATAATTACGTAAACGATATTTCAATTTAAATTAGTTTTGTATTTAATTTTATTTAACGATACATTTCAGCACAACCTAAATTGGAAAATATAATTAAACCCCGACCTATTGTAATAATTCGAAAATAATTTGAAACTTTATTACAAATTTTGAAATAATAATAATTTATTATTACGCGGTAACTATTTGCTATAATGTAAAAGGGAGAAATCAATATTAACCTGGAAGAGAAGGTTCGAAGGAAACGATTGACAGGTTTAATTAACGACAAACAAATCGTTCGATGCAGTAATTGTCGGCGACCGCAAGAAAGTCGAACGCGCAGGGTTTGAAGCAAAACATTTCATCTCAGGCTGTTACTACGCCCCGGATGGCGTCGGGACGCCGCGGCGTCCCGACGCTACCGGCGTCGGCGTCGCCGCAGGACGTCCATTGAATCGGCCGTAATTTAGTGATCGCCGCCGTTCGGAATAACGTTCACCCTGACTATTTGCCTGCAATTATTCAATTACGGACAAGGTGCCGCCGCTCGATTTTCCCCCGATTTATTGAACCGATAAATTTCGCGGCTCCATCCCGGTTTCAATAAGTAATTTATTGCGACTTTCCGTCTCAAACCGTGCGGTGCATACTTCCCGAAGGACAGAGTTTGTTTGCTAATGTTAGTAGCTTTAGAACTAGAAAAAAGTTTTTCAAATAAAATACTTGTTTTTATTATCTAAGAATGAAAACAGCTTAAATAATATAACTAAGGGACTATCTTTGATGAATATGAATATGAATGATGAACTTTAAATTGGAATTTGATCTCTATTTATAACAAAAATTAAAGTGGTCCACAGCAATGTCAGGCTTAAGGAAAGAAGTGTAATCTTTGTGGAAAACTAAATCATTTCCAGAAGGCATGTAGGATGGAAAAAAAGGACTAGAAGGAGTCTACGCAAAAGAAAATGTTAAATATACAATATAAACTATTTAAAATCTAGATAGTAAAAAAGAAAGAAAAGCGGTTGCTATAGAAGTTTGTTTATAAAAATAACATTAGTGGTTGTAATTTCGTAAACGTTAATAGACGCTTTATCAAATCTTCTGCCGTTTCCTTCCACGATCATCAATAGGTTATGGGCCCAGATGCGTAGAAAAGAAACGGAAGAAGGAAAAGCGTGGAGGTGTTAAGAAAAGAAAGTATAAAAGAAGATAAGAATGAAAAGCACAGCAGGAGCAGGTTTAAAGCTGAGAGGAGGCTGTAATTGGAACATTTGTAAGTTTCAAGTGGTAATATTGTTGAAAACGAAGGACGTTTACGATGTAGTAACAGGAGAAGAAGAGAAACCAGTCGTTGGTATAGAAAAGTATGAAGAAATTCTAAGAAAATGGAAACAAAAGGACATAAAAGCGCAGGGAATCCTGGTCGAAAGAATAGAAGAGGCACCGATGTCACATTTAGTAAGTTGCAGTACCGCGTCAGAGATGTGGAATAAGTTGTTATCGGTATATGAACATAAATCAGAAGTAAGTCTCCATTTAGAACAACAAAAAATTTTCAATTTGCGTTATGAAGATGAAACGATAACATGTTTTTTATCAAAGTTAGAAGAGATAACAAGTAAATTAAAGCAAATGAAAGAGCCTGTATCTGAACAAATGGTTATTACAAAGATAATGATGTCATTACCGGATAAATATAAGCATTTTGTTTCTGCTTGGGAATCGGTACCCAGAAAAGAACAAACTATTAAAGAATTAACATCAAGATTGTTAATTGAAGAAGAGAGATTAAAGGCAAACGAAGAAAGAACAGATGTGGCGCTTGCAACAAGAGCAAAAGAAGTTAAAAGGGAGCAAATTAAATGTTTTAATTGCGGATTGTTAGGCCACTTCAAGAGGGATTGCAGAAAGTATAAAGTAGAGAAAAGAACATGTTTAATATGTAAGAAACAGGGTCACATAGCAAAAAACTGTTGGTTTAAGGATAAAGACAGGAAGAAGAAAAGTGAAAATGCATTTGTGAGTAACGCATTTTTTGAAGGAAAAAATAACAGTTATGATTGGATATTAGATACTGGTGCAAGTGACCATATGAGCTGTCAAAAGAACATTTTTAGGACTTTTGAGAATCTAAGTGAAAAGAAAATGATAAAGATAGGAGATGGAAGAGTAATATCTGCTGAAGGAAAAGGACAGATCCGACTTAAAGCGTTTAACGGAAAAACGTGGGAGTGGATAGAAATAAATAACGTTTTATACGTTCCCAATTTGAAGGTGAATTTATTCTCAGTAGGAACTGCATTAGACAAAGGATATATTATGAAAACAAATGAGAAAAGATGTATTTTTCAAAAGAAGAAGCAGAACAAAGATATAACAGTAGCAGTAGCCACCAGAATAGGAAAATTGTATAAAATGGAATTTAAAGTGACAGAAGGAGAAATTTTGTTTGGAATTGGAGTTAGCACAGAAACGATTAATAACTGGCATCAGAAGTTAGCTCATCAAAATTTTAGACAGGTAAAAAGGATATTGAAAAAGAATAAGATAAGTTATGACGAGACTACAGAAGAATTTTGTGGTGCATGTGTCGAGGGAAAGCAACATAGAAATTCATTCTCAACAAGCAAGAATATTACAAAAAGGCCAGGTGAATTAGTACACGCAGATGTATGTGGACCGATGGAGACAAAATCAATAGGAAGGTCAAGATATTTCTTATTATTCAAAGATGATTTTTCTCATTATAGAACGGTTTACTTTTTGAAACAAAAGTCAGAAGTGAAAGAAAAGATGGAACATTTCCTAAACATGGCAAAGAATGATATTGGATATAACATAAAAATAATAAGAACAGACAATGGGCTTGAATTTGTTAATAGAGAAGTAGACCAGTTGTTATCGAAAAATGGAATCAGACATCAAAGAACGGTAGCATATACACCTGAACAAAACGGAAAAGCGGAAAGAGAAATGAGAACAATAGTAGAAGCAGCAAGGACAATGTTAAAAGCACAAGAAATGGAGAAAGCACTTTGGGCAGAGGCTGTGAACACAGCTGTTTATACATTAAACCGGAGTGGGACTAGTACAATCGAAGGAAAAACGCCTTATGAATTATGGCATAAGAAAAAGTATGACGTCAAACAGTTCAAAATTTTTGGAACAGAAGTATACGTGCATATACCAAAAGAGAAGAGACAGAAATGGGATAGCAAAAGCAAAACAGGTTTGTTTGTAGGATACGAAGAAAATTCAAAGGCATACAGAATTTATTTTTCGCAAAATGGTAAAGTTGAAGCTGCAAGAGATGTAATTTTTAAACTACCTGAATACAAAAATAAGTACAGTGAAAATGTAAAGAGAGAAGAAAATGAAGATGCAGAAAGAAATAATATAGACAAAGAAGAAGAAAAGAATGACAGAGAAATTGAGAATGAAGTCGAAGAAAACGAAAAGAGTGACAGAGAAGATGAAGATGAACAAACAAAAATTAATGAAAATGGGATTAAAGAAAGAAAAAGAAGAACAATAAAAAGACCATTAAGATTTAATGATTATGAAACATGTTTTATAACAGAACTGTACGAACCTTTAACATATCAAGAAGCGATGGAAGGAGAAAACAATGAAAAGTTGAGCATTGCAATCAAAAACGAATTAGAAAGTTTGGAAGAAAACAAAACTTCGATTGAAGTAGAAAGACCAAAAGAAAAGGAAATTATTAATTCAAGATGGATCTTCAAAATTAAAAATGACAGTGAAGGAAGAGCTAGTGAATTCAAAGCGAGATTAGTAGCTAGGGGTTTCATGCAAAAAGAAGATTTTGATTATGGTGAAATATATGCGCCCGTTATAAAGTTAGGAACACTAAGAACTCTACTTGTAATAGCAAATCAGTGGAATATGCCAATTTTACAAATGGATGTTAAAAGTGCTTTTTTATATGGAGAAATTAAAGATACTGTATATATGGAACCGCCAGATGGAGTTAAAATACCAGAAAATAAAGTGTTGTTATTGAAACGATCATTGTATGGTTTAAAGAAATCACCTAGATGTTGGAATGAAAGATTTAATAAACTAATGATGAAGGAGGGATTTGTCAGATCGTTAAATGATTATTGTTTGTATGTAAAGATAGATAAAAAGGAAAAGTTGTATTTGCTTATTTATGTAGATGATTTACTAATAATTGGAACAAATCAAACGGAAGTAAATAAGCTAAAAGAAACTTTAAAAGAAAATTTCAAAATGAAAGATTTAGGATCAGTTAGAAATTATTTGGGAATAAATATACAGCAGAATTTGGAGCATAAAACTATAACAATGCATCAGATGCCATACTTGAAAAAAATTTTAAAAATATACGATATGGAAGATTGTAAGCCTACCAAAACACCAATGGACCCTAACTTCAAGTTGAAAAAAAAATGATAAATCAGAGACTCAAGAATTAGAAACAAACTGTAGAAGAATTATTGGTTCTTTAATGTATGCTATGTTAGCAACGAGGCCAGACATTTCAATTGCTGTAAATGTATTAAGCAGGTACCAAAGTTGTGCAAGTAAAGAACTACTAACAGCCTTAAAAAAAATATTACGTTATATAAAAGGAACATTAAATTTGAAAGTAGTTTACAAGCAAGGAAATGAAAACGAATATATTGTTGGATATGCGGATGCAGATTGGGGAGGAGACAATGATGATCGAAAATCTACAACAGGATACGCGTTCAAAGTTTTTGGGAACGTTGTGTCGTGGTGTTCAAGAAAACAGCCAATGGTATCTTTGTCATCTACTGAAGCGGAATATATCGCGTTATGTCAAGCTACATGTGAAGCTATATGGTTAAGACAACTTTTATGCGATGTTGGTCTGAGCAAAATTAAAGAAAATGCAACAACAATTTATGAAGATAATCAATCAGCCATAAGAGTAGCGAAAAACCCAGAGCTGCATAAAAGATTAAAACATGTGGATATCAAATACCACTTCATTCGAAGTAAAATAATAGAAAACGAAATCAATGTATTTTATGTACCCTCCGCTGAACAATTAGCAGATATTTTTACGAAACCATGTGTAGCGCTTACATTGGAAAAAGGATGTTTAATGTTAGGTTTAAAATATGAAAATTTTAAATAGTTTTTATTGAGAGGGGGTGTTAAATATACAATATAAACTATTTAAAATCTAGATAGTAAAAAAGAAAGAAAAGCGGTTGCTATAGAAGTTTGTTTATAAAAATAACATTAGTGGTTGTAATTTCGTAAACGTTAATAGACGCTTTATCAAATCTTCTGCCGTTTCCTTCCACGATCATCAACAGAAAATTCACAACATCGTAATTGAAGATGAAGGATAAGTTTACAAAGAATCGATAACGCGGAATACCAATTTCGGGGACCATTTTGAAATAAAAAGCAGTAAGTTTAAGCGAAGATTTGCAAATCATTGAAATACCTGGAAGTTTTTCTGCAAGTGATGGATGGCTTCACCGATGGAAGAACAGATATGGTGTACGTCAACTGAAAGTTTGTGGGGAAAGGTTGTTTGCCGCAAAAAGAATGTATCTGCTGCAAAAAAAACGCAGAGAATTTTATGAAGCTTATGAAAGAAAATGATTTGCAATCAAACCAGATCTACAATTGTGACGAAAAGGGCTTGAACTAAAAACTGATGCCCTCAAGTACTTTAGCTTCAAAAACAGAAGTTGGAGTACCTGGTTACAAACGTATCACTGTTCTTGCATGCGCTAATACTTCTGGAAGACACAAACTTCCATCATTATGTATCGGTAAATCAGCAAAACTACGAGCCTTCAAGAATATTCGTTCCAATGCCTTTCCCATTTTGTATAAAAATCAAAAAAAGGCTGGATGAGTGCAAATCTATTTAAAAATTGTTTTTTGAAAATTTCGTACCAAAAGTAGAGTTTTTTTTTTTTAAACACGGATACCCCAGAAAATGTGTTTTGTTACTAGATAATGCTCATACTCATCAAAGTGCGCAGCAACTTGAAAGTGGGGAAATAAAAGCAATGTTTTTGCCTCCTCCTGTAACTTCTCTCATTTAGCTCATGGATTAGAAAGAAAATTTAAAACGTAAATACAGGCTTTTGCTATTGGAGCATATTTTGGAAGAAGTACATTGGAAGAAGTATTTTGGGCGCCGATCTCATTGAATGTTTAAAAAAGATAAACTTGAAAAATGTTGTATATTGGATAGATTTAGCTTGGAATCAAGTAAAAGATAGTACCCTGGAAAAATCTTGGTCAAAATTGATTTAACATGAGGAGATGTGAAAAGATGTGAAAATGTTATGGAAACAGAAGTTCCAGAAGGTTAAAGAGTGATAGTATAGATAAGGTGACCAGATTTTTAGATGGGCAAAGCGGGACAACTAAGAAGAAAGAGGAATTTTCATACAGAATAAAAATAATATTTTTAATACATTATTGAATGGAACATAGTTTGTTTCCAAATGATAAAATATATCTAACCATTTGTTTTCTACTGTGATTTTTTGAGATGCCCAATACTTAAGCTTTTTCTTATCAGTATAATTGTCTACTAATGACACTTCTTTAAAAAGGTCGTTTCCGGAAGTATTACTATTTGGGAATTTTTGAGAAATATAATCAAATAATTTTTGCACATCGTTCCACTTAAGTTCTGGTTTTAATGTAAACCAACGAAAATGATCAATATCATTATATTGTACCGTCCAGTCTTCTAAATAATCTTTGCAGTTACTAGAAAACTTTTTGACATGGTTCATGATATCTTGACGATTTATAGCACCTTGCTCTTCGAGCTGATTTATACTATTGCGGATAGTCAACGTTAGAAAATTACTTTTTAACCAATATTGCCAATATTTTGTCACTTTCAATAAGTTTAACGTTTTGAAAATGGGCAGCTTGATTTTGTAGAAACTCTAGCCAAATGTTTGAAGATTCTCTTTCAAAAAACTTTTCTAAAATTCTAGAACATTTGAAGACAAGAAGAGGATAAGTCACTGCTTCAATTCGCGATTTATTCCGTTTTTGCTCAAAATCTTAAACAAAGACGAGCTAAGGAAATCAATAACTTTGTTATTTATGGAAGCTGTTTTCTCGTTTTTATACAAAACGATGCAAAAACTGGAACAAGAACTAGAAAAGTTAGAAGATTAAGGATTCATCAAGAACACATATATTTTCACAAAATGACATACCGTTCTTGCTCCAAGGTCCTCATTTGTCCTGTGATAGAAAGTAGGATCATACATTTTCAAAATACTTTCGATAGCTGACAGAAGAGCTAACCAACGCGTTTTAACTGTATCGACGTATTAAAATATATACTATTATATTTTATGATATTCAACTTCCGCAGCAAAAGCAATATGCTAGTCATCGTAACCCGTAAGAATCTTAGAACGCAAAACAATGATTTTCATAAATATAAAATTTCACTTAATTCTATAAGTAGGGACTTTTGAAAAACGTAGCGGGACGCGGGATAAATTGTGAAAAATCGGGACTGTCCCGCCAAAAGCGGGACGTCTAGTCACGTTAAGTATAGAAGATGAAATGACTGACCGAAAAACAATTAAAAGTGTTTGCAAAAAACCTATTGAAATAAACAGTGATGACGATGATGATGACGAAATAGAAGGCATTGACAATATTCCAGTAAAAATGTCACGTTCAGAAGGACTAGAGGCCTTGGATAAAGCGTTAACTTATCTAGAATAGAATAAAAACATATATTTGTCGATTAATATCATACAAAAACGTCAGGAAAAAAAGCAATACGCCATACTACAAAATTAATATTAGATGCACTCTAAAAATACTTCACAAATGGTCCAAGGACCTTGCAAAAGAAATGTACTCGTCAATGGAATAAAAGCAATTTGACAGTATAATTTCCTTAATTTGAGCATTAATTTTTTTTTATTTAGTAATTTAATGCTTTTCGGCAAGAGATTGTACAGTTTGACGCCTTGAAAATCCACACCTTGTTGGGTCAGTTTCAACTTGTGGGATGGCAATTCAAAAAGTTGTTTATTTCGTGTATGGTAGGAATGCGTCTGTGAGAAGGTTTTGAAGTTATTTTTGTGATTGTGCATGCAGTTTAGGCACGCCAGAAGGTAGGCACCAGGTATGGTAGGAATATTAAGTTTTTTGAAAGATGATGAAACAATTCTCGCTGTTCTTCAAGTCATCTAGAGCGCGGATATAACATTTCCATAGGTGGAAGATCCTCTTAATCCTTGGAGCCATTCCCCAGGCGACAATCCCGTACACCGCGATGGCGTGGAAACAGGAAAAGTAAGGTGCCCTCGCGACCTCCAGGTTGGCACACCTTTTCAACCGTCGAACTAGATAAAAAGCACTTGCAACACGCTTGTACACTACATCGATGTGTAGCTTCCAGCTTAAGGCAGAGGCCAGGTGCAGGCCAAGTAATTTTAGGGAGGACTTTTCTCCCCGCATAACAAAGTCTAGTAACTGAGTTTTTCCATTGTTTAATACCAGCTTATTTGCACTCATCCAGTCAGTTGTTGCGTCAAGGATTTCATCTATAGAACGACAAGAAAATGCGAAATCCGAAATCAATTTGGTCCACATTATTTCGGATAATTGGAATTGTACTGTATATGGAAGATTTAAGTTTTTCAAGTGCAAAAAGCAGCAAGAAGAAAACATCAACCGTTTTGTCACTGATTTAAAGTATTTGGCAAGTTTCTGTGAGTTTGGTGATCGAAAGGAGTCCTTAATTCGTGATCGTATTGCGTTAGGATGCCGTGATTTAAAATTACAAGAAAGATTGGTATCTAGACAAGACTTTACGTTACAAAAAGCAAATGATGAATGTTTAAGCCCCAAATTAGAAATTAGAAATACAAATAGGAGACCTTCAAAACAAAAGGGTTAAAGTGGAAGAAGTAAGGAAGAAAAAGGAAGAACCAGAAAAAATGTTCAAGTGAAAGAGGTGTTTAGGAAAACATGGCCCACACCAGTGTAAGGCTTACGGAAAGATGTGTAATCTTTCTGGAAAACTAAATCGCTTTCAGAAGGCATGTAGGATGAAAAAAAGAGGACTAGAAGAAGTCTACGCCAAAAAAAATTTAGAATATCGTAATTGAAGATGAAGGATAAGACAGTACGATTTTTAGTTTTTTGTACAGAAAGGAAATTATAACCTAACTTAATTAACAAATCCATTAAAATTCGTCAATTCTTAAAAAAAATCATATCTAAGAAACAAATTGTTCTTAAACCTTGAATTTTAGTGACGATTTAGATTGAAACTTCATCTTAATTTTCACCAAAAATGAACTTTCTACGACTTTTAGTTTTTCCCTCAGAAGAGAAAATATTTAATATCAATTAAAATTTTTCAATTTTTAAAAATTCATATCTAAAAGGTGATCATTCATTGAGATTTCAAATTTTATGACCATTTATATTAAAACTTAATCTTTACTTTTACCGAAAAAAAATTTTCCGCCACATTTTTTTTTTCTCTCAAATGAGAAAATGTAACCCAATGTCGATTGAAAACAGTCAATTTTTAAAAATTCGTTTCCATAATATTGGGTTGTTCGGAAAGTAGTTTCGTTTTTTTTTTAATAATTTAGTAATTTTCTAACCAAAAACATTTTTAGTTAACTTTGAAAATGTTTTTAATTTTTTTGGTAAAATTTAGAAGAAAACGGTCTTTTTAAATTAAAACTGGAATCTTTTAAGGTTCATTTAGAAAAAAATCAGATCAAAATATTTAAAATTCAATTTTTTATAATTTTTTAAAAAATTCTTGATTTTTTAACCTATAAAATTTTTTGCTAACTTAGAAAATTTTTTTTAATTTTTTTTGGTGAAGTTTAGAACAAAACAGTATTTTTAAATTAAAACTAGAATCTTTTTAGTTTAATTTAGAAAAAAAATCAAAGCAAAATCATACGAAAATTGTATTCATCCAAATGAGGAGTCCAGATATGAGAGGTGTCAATAAAATCAGATTTCCCAGTAATAAATAATCATTTTAAAACACTAACAATTCCAATTTTATGGTAGAATTACCTTTTTCATAAACCATAAAATTAACAATAAAATTAAAATAAAATTGAAAATTTCAACAAATAATCAAGTATCATTTTAAACTAAACAGTCATAAATCCACTTTGATTATACGTACGAACAAATTATCCCAACGGGATTAGTTCCTCCACAGCACGTTTGCACAGAGAATAATGAATTAGGTTAATTTACATGAAACTAATTAAAATATTGATCGCGAAATCCCATCACAAATTCACGCTTAAATTTTTAACTAAAATTAACCTCACTTTTCTTTTACACTATATTTCAAAATTTAATAAAAAAAGTTCTCCCCAATTATCTAAATAAAAAGTCTAAATATTACTAGACATTTAAGATATTTAAGACAGTAATATCATATATTACTACTAATTCTATTTTATCGTCATAGTTAAAACTAGCAAAATTTTATATTTTACGACAAGAACGTAAATTAGTACCGTCTAAATTTTTATACCCTCTAAAACACGGTTGTATTAAAGTTGGAGTTTCATCTTTAATGGATCCGTTCGGACGTGATAATTGATACGTTCACGTGCGGTCCGGGAAAAGTTTCAACGTTAATGAGAATGACCTATTGTTTAAATGAGACGAAGCAAATATAGTAACTGTGGGATTGAGTCGTTACAACCCGAGGCTGCGAACTATTCCGCCGTTATTAAAATAATATTACTGCAGCAAGTTGGGCGGACTTTATTAACTAGGAAATAACAGGAATTTTGCATACACATCGACCCAACGAAGAACGCCAAAACGCATTGCTAACGAGGAGAGAAAACTTTATAAAAGTGTTGTTGAAGTTTTTTTAAGAAGACGTAACAAGCAAACAAATTGGAATTTAAAGTTAATTTAACAAGTAAGTATATTTTTTTAAAACAAGTTTTTCTATATTTTATAATTAATTTAATTAATGTATAAACAATGTATAATACTAAAAGATCCCTTTTACACCTCAAACATGATCATTATTGGTCACTTAACTAACATTATGTTATTACCCCGATAATAAAGGGATGGTGTTCGATCGCTGCAGGCGCCGAGGGTAGTCGTGTGCACTGTTCGTCCACTCTAATAATTTATATTATTGAGGGTAGCTCGTTGTTTCGCCTCTATAATGGATATTAATGAAGTAGCGACCTAATTTAATTATGTAATAAATCGGAGTAAGGTTCGTGGAGGTAAAACCACTATTTCTCGTCTCAAGGGGTGGATATTCGCGTCGAAGACTTACTTCCTCAGGGATAAAAGGAGGGACACACCCCAAATGGTCGAACTGCATTTATCGCTGAGCAAAAATCCCTAGAAAGGCCTGGGGGTGATATCGGTCCCCCGACTGCCTTTTTGTCGGAAGATCCAATTAAAAATAACGCTCAAAACCGACCCGATCAACGAGGGTAATCATTTTCCGATAGCTCCGTCGCTTTTTCCACCGCTTTTCGAAGCGGTGTTATCTTTAGATCTTACAATATCTTGGATGGTATATTGTCTATTACTATCACACAAATTTTTTAAAAGGGAAAAATATTAATGTTTGAAATTATGAAAAGATCCAATTATGTTCCAACTATTATTTTCTCCATAATTGGCATTTAATTACCAGTAACATGGAGTTCAGTTACAGATTAATTATGAACGACCGCCAATTGTAAAACCGCTGGATGGTTGCGGACAATGAAGCGAAACACTAAATTTAATGAAATTTCAAACTACATGTGTAGGCGTTGTTCCTAATTATACAAAACGACCGAATTTATTTTTATTGAAATGTTTATACTCCAACTACATAAATGGGGGAATTCATATTTTACAACCGAAAACGTTTCAGTCTTTAATTGTTCAAATTATTACAGTAAGTTCAATTTCAAAAAGTTTAAATTAATTCTTTAAATCTTTAATTTAAATCTTTAAATTATTCAAAGAATTTCTCAAATTTTTATTCGATCGTTCTTTACACCGGAGGTCAATAACAGGTTGTTACGGAGGACGATCTATTTCTATGCGGCTAGAACCGTGGCAATTTATTGTGCCCAGGTTTATCGTTCTCATTGAATTATGGCTGTTCAGAGCGTAATTTGTATGAATTGTTTGTCGCTGTCAAAAGTAAACTTTTTATTTATTTCCCCTGGTACGTCATCGTCTCCGTTATGCATCGATTTTTCCTTCTTTTTTTGCAATCGTCTTACAATGAACTAACAAAAATCCATTAATCGACATTATGTTACATTTTCTCTTCTGAGGAAAAAAGTAAATGTTGCAGAAAATTTTTTTTTGGTAAAAATAAAGATTAAGTTTCAATAAAGATTGTTATAAAATTTCAAATCTCTAGGGATGATTGTATTAGGTTGTTTGGTAAGTAATTTCGTTTATTTTCAAAGTTGGCAAAAAATTTTGTAGGTTAAAAATCAAGAATTTTTTAAAAATTTGTAAAAAATTGAATTTTAAATATTTTGATCTGATTTTTTTTCTAAATAAACTACATTCGTGGTAGAGAGGGACGTACAAGTAACAGTTTATGTGCCTTTATTTACCTTACGACGGAGATAGCACCTGGAAACTCTTCGAACGAGCTGACGGTGAGGCTGATGACCAAGGATGACATTGCTGTGGACCACGTCTTCCTTACATTTCGACGGAGATAGCAACTGGAACCTTTTCGAACGAGTTGGTGGGGCCAAGGATTGAAAATTCCTTCCATTCAATTTCCTGCCTTCTTATACTAGTTCGATTAGATGTTTTTGCTAACTCCACAATATACAATGACCCTCTTTTGGGGCTTTGCCTTGATCGTGGCAATACCATAAATATTCCATCAAAACGAGGACACGTAAAAACAAACGGAAGACCAATCGACGAATCTTGTATAGTTCCTTCTGGCTAAAAATAAAGGCATACCTATGTCAGGACAGCTAATCAAAGAAGAAGTCAAAGAGATAGCTTATCATTTAGACATGCTCAACTTTTCAGTGTAATGAAAAAATACTTCTCTCTTGAAACCTCGTAGAGTCAGTGTGCAAAGTCAGCACTCTGCATTGCATTTATTCGGATTACGCAGAGTAAATACAGCAGTCAGTCTTGAGTCGTAAAACCAATTGTAATGTAACTTGTTAATAATTTTGTGATCGTAAAATATCTGTGGTAATTATTAAAAAATAATGTTTAAAATATGTTATGGGGGGTGGAGTCGATGGCTCAGCGTCTAACTTTCAAGTTAGCACGTTTGATGGTCCGGGTTCGAGCCCCGGATATTCCAACACCTAGTCGCTCCACTGATCTTCGGTTTATACAAAGTTCATCAATGAAGGTGATTGAAAACAGCCGCCAGCCATGGGATTTGGAAGTACTCAAGGCGATACAGTACTTCAGACAGCTATACGCAGGAGAAGTGTAAAGAAAATGTATCCCCATCTATATCCAATGGCTACAAAAAATAATAATGCTCGAGAAGAACTGGAAGAGACCCCATAAGCACAAATAACAAACATAGTTGCCACCAAGTTACAGAAGCTGGCACCCTGGAAAGTCACGGGTATAGACGGAGTCCTTGGGTGCTTGTACAAAATTTGCCCGACGGCAAAAATGTACATAACATCTCACATTAACCCCTTAAGGACCGATTTTTTTTTACGGCCATTTGATACCGTACACTTTATCCCGAGATATCTCGGGTCTGGTCCTTAAGGGGTTAAGAATGTACTCCGAATAGTATACCCCATTACGAATAAAGACGTGACAGTGCGATTGATCCTCATTCAAAAATCTGGAGACACCAAAAAACCAAGTAACTACAGGCTAATATCAATTCTCAATAATGACTACAAACTTGTGACCGGTGTGATTACCGACGTAGTATGGGAAGCAGTGGGTTCAAAAATTCGCAAGAAGTAACTTTGTAGACCTAAAGTCTGGGGCATGATGCAAGGAGTTTTAATGGTTAGGGCCGAAATCCAGATTTCACGGATGCGTAAATCTGGGTTTCGTAAATCCCACACATCACAACATGGTATGACTTCCAAAAGGTCTTTGATTCTATTACCCATCACGCACTAAGAAGAATAAACTAAGAAGAATAATAGCTGTGATGCCATTACCAATGGACATACAAAGAACATTGAGAACTATTGTCGGGTTATGGAATGTGCACGTACAAGGCCAAAAAAGATTAGGAGACACCATATCAGTCAAGCGAGGTGTTGGTCAAGGAGATAGCTTTAGCCAATGCCGACTAGATATACAGGCCCGAGTCATGGAGTGGGAGTAGGTAACATCTCGGGGTACTCCACAAGATATTGGAGTAACGTTCAGTATTCTTTTGCCTGCCGTAGGATGATGGTCGTATGACGATCATATTATGCTTAGGTGTTTTCATAGAGCTCCATGTAACTTTGGTTGCAATCCTTCTGCCCTGTTATTTCCCCTACCGATCGACTTCTACATCTCGGAGTATTCCCCCACTCGATGGCTTGGGCCTGTATATCTAGTCGGCATTGCTTTAGCCCATTATTATTTACCATAATAACAGCCAGCGTAATAGATGCGTTACGAGCTCTAGTTCACGTTACGCGTTCAGCGCATCAACATGGAAATGCTCCATACATTCGGAGAGGTTGTTAAGCCATCAGTCCCGCAACCATTCGATCACCTCTGGTTGTGTATCACTCTTGTGTGTAGGAGGATCCAAGCCAAGGCGTGGTTCGCGCCACCTTAGTTGCGGGGGGCCTGCGAGGAAGCGGTATGGGTTATTTCAACATCAACAAACCTCCTGGGGTTTAATACAAGGGGATAATACCCTGCCCCGCGTTCCTACATACATACAAGCTAAGGGGAATTTTAGTCGTTTTATTTTTGACAACCTAACCACCAGACATCACACATCACATGGAATAGTTGGCTAAAGAAGTTTCAAAGAAGACATAACGTATCGTACAAAAATACTTGTGATCAAGCTGCCGATATTAATCCTATAGATGTACAAACTTTTCTTCAAAAACTTGCAGCCATAATTAAAAATTATGACATCACTTCCACTTTGAAAACTACAGGCAAAAAAGGCGCTAGGTCAATTTTTGACGAAGTTGAGGGTTTGGTGTTATTCATTAGAAAATTTTCAAAGCTTTGACCATATTCAGTTGTTCATGTAATAAATACGCTCAGTGAGAAATTATTTAACTTCGTAACATTGACGAGCAAATGAGTAAAAAAATTCCTAATATTTTAAAACGAGTTTTATCGAAATCACGTTTTTTTGACGTAGTGTTCTTTTTGCCTGTGGTCTCTATGTGAGACCTATTTATTTTTTAGAGCTATTCCGAATAGAACCTCCGTCCTAAAAAGAGGTAAACGCATTGGCCGTAAATTGGCGCAGAAGCCATTAACAATTTTGCTCTGTATTAAGTTGGCGGGAGATAGAGAAAATGCATGGGTAATTGGAAAGTCAGCGAGAACAGGAAGTTTCCGAAATTTAGCTCCCAATCAAATAACCATACTTTGAACATTAAAATAATGACGGATTGGAAATTGATGACTAGTTTTCTGGCTGTGTGCCCTTTTTCTGTCTTCTTCCTTGAGCTTTCATCTTGCTCCTTAACTACACCATACTAATGAACACTAATAAATTCAAAACATATAGTTGCAACTCTGGCAGAATTAAAGAATAATTCTCTTTTTTCATTTTTTAGATTATCAATCCTTTTTAGAAATTTCTTGTGGTATTTCAAAGCTAGTATTAAATCTCATAGACATACAATCGGTTTTAATCAATTTTCTCCAACAAGAAGCATCGAAATTTGATTAAAATAGTTCCCCATTCTCCTCTCCCTAAACGAATTCAATTCCTCTAGGTTGCAATTTACGACCAAACATGCTCAGATCGTCTGTCCATAGTATTACCGATATTAGTTTACATCTAAGAGAGAAGCCTTTGGTCGGTTAGACATCCGGAGGTCCTGCAAATAGGATACGGAGGATAATCTGCCGGAACCGACTACCGAAACTCTCTCGGTGGATTAATCCCAGCCTACGAATTTGATTGAAGCACTTATGTCTAATATCGACTCGAGGAGGCTCGATTTCCTGTCACTACAAATTTACCGGTCGATTTCACCCCGAAATTTCCTCGGCGATAACGTTCTACATGCCGTCGACGATATTACACCCGATTTCGGAGCAAAATGAGCGTACAAATCTCGATTTTCTTACTCACTACTAGGAGTTGAAATTTAGAGTATGAGGGGAGGTTCCGCTTAGTACACAATCGAACCGGCAGATGGTGGCAGTTCGAGGCGGGATTCGCCGGTTGTTTGAATAATTCATTCCCCCCGTGAATTTATTACGCGGTCGTCGCTTTAGGTGGTTTAGTTTTAATAAATTTTACATTTAACCACGCGTTTCGTTCGACCCTCGCAACGCGTTCCATTCTACAAGTGTTACTTCGGTCTCTATTTAGTGTTAGGTGGGTTGGATTAACTCCGAATTAGCTTTCGCGCTCAACGACCATTGTAAACATCTCTAAGTGAAGTTTTAATTCCCAGTTAAAAATTCAAACCAAGTTTTTAGTTTGAGATGCTGAATGGGGAATTTTCCATGTTTGAATTTGTTCCGAGGAAAAATATCCATCATCTAAGCTAATTGGAGTTTTCGGTCAACATTAAAACTTAAATTTGCTGAATATGGAAATTATAGAATTTAAAAATCTTTTTACGTCTGGATTCTAGAAAAATCTCATTGCATGTTCTCTGTGTATAAAAGAATACTGGATCTTAGGAAAGAAGTAAAGTAAAAAAAAGGGAACTCGGTGGAGCAACACGCATCACTTAGCTAATGATAGCAGTCTAGTGCAAAATTAAAAAACACCCTGCACGGTTTCCCCCCCAAGAGAGACCATCTTGTGTTCGCGTTGTGACCTACAGACAAAGGGTGCGAAACGAGATTTCCAACGTAAGCCCTTAGAAATGGGTCAAAAAGTACATTATCGTAATTTCTCCTCATCCGGTCGAAATATTCGTCCCTCGGCACCCTTTTAACACCCAACCGGTACCTAGTTACCACCATAGTGGATACCCAGCATTCGAATTCGTATCGGTACAAGCGTGTTTTCTGTGTGTCGTTCGGTAAACGAAACAAAGCGCCGAAATTAATTGCGTTTCGGTCTCTATACCACGTCCGGGTGTCCACAGGCAAAAAATCTCTCTGCACTTCAAACTGAATTAAACTCCGTGGAAATTAAATGATTTACTGAAAATTCTGGGCTATTGTTTTGAAAGGGAGGTTGCAAAATTGAAAGCAATTTTGAGATTTGGATTTTCTAAAGGATATAGTTAAGGTATTCATTGGATATTTCAAAATTTGAAATTGGATTATTGTCCAGAAGAGGAGATTGCTGATTTAAAGTCAGTTTTGAGTCTTAATTCTTGTAGAAGATGGGATTTAGTTAATGGTGTTGTTAAATTAGCTTGAATTTATTTATGGGGGTGAGAAGGGTGCTTGTAGAAATTTGTATTATTCACTGTGTGCTTCAAGCTGGATTAAGTTTTGTGAAAAGTCTTTGAAAATTCTTCTGGACTATTGTTCAGAAGGTTCCAGATTTGAAATCAATTTTGGGATTTAGATTTTCTAAAGGATGGAGTTAAGTCTCTGATTGTTTACTTCAAAATTCGAAGTTGGGCTATTGTCCAGAAGAGAAGATTGTAGATTTAAGATGAATTTTGAGTCTCAACCTTTCCATATTTGAAGTCAGTTTTGGGATTTAGATTTTCTAAAGAATGGAGTTAAGTTATTGATTGTTTACTTCTAAATTCGAGGTTAGGCTGTTTTCCAGAAGAGAAGATTGTAGGTTTAAGGTCAATTTTGAGTCTCAATCTTTCCAGAAGATTCCAGATTTGAAGTCAGTTTTGGGATTTAGATTTTCTGAAGGATGGAATTAAGTCACTGATTGTTTACTTCAAAATTTGAAGTTGGGCTGTTTTCCAGAAGAGAAGATTGTAGATTTAAGGTCAATTTTGAGTCTCAACCTTTCCAGAAGGTTCCAGATTTGAAGTCAGTTTTGGGATTTAGATTTTCTAAAGGATGGAGTTAAGTCACTGATTGTTTACTTCAAAATTCGAGATTGGGCTGTTTTTCAGAAGAGAAGATTGTAGATTTAAGGTCCATTTTGAGTCTCAACCTTTCCAGAAGGTTCCAGATTTGAAGTCAGTTTCGGGATTTAGATTTTCTAAAGGATGGAGTTAAGTTATTGATTGTGTACTTTAAAATTCGAAGTTGGGCTATTGTCCAGAAGAGAAGACTGTAGATTTAAGGTCAATTTTGAGTCTCAATCTTTCCAGAAGGTTCCAGATTTGAAGTCAGTTTTGGGATTTAGATTTTCTAAAGGATGGAGTTAAGTTACTGATCGTGTACTTCAAAATTCGAAGTTGGGTTGTTTTCCAGAAGAGAAAATTGTAGATTTAAGGTCAATTTTGAGTCTCAACCTTTCCAGAAGGTTCTAGATTTGAAGTCAGTTTTGGGATTTAGATTTTCTAAAGGATGGAGTTAAGTCACTGATTGTTTACTTCATAATTCGAAGTTGGGCTGTTGTCCAGAAGACAAGATTGCTGATTTAAAGTCAATTTTGGGTCTTAAATCTTTCTCGATGATGAGAATAAGTTAATGGTGTCGTTAATTCTGGTTGAATTTATTTATGGGAGTGAGAAGGGTGCTTGTAATAACTCCCACTATTCTCTGTACACTGTTCAAACTGTATTAAGTTCAATACTTTAGAAGAAGAAAGTTCTAACTTGGACTAATGTTCAGAAGGGAAGGTTGCAAATTTGAAATTATATAGTTTTGAGATTTGGCTTTTCTAAAGGATGGAGCAAAGTCGTTCATTGTGTACCATCGAAGCCTAAAAAAATCTTGGGACATCGGAAATTTTTTTATTGTGTGTCATAATAACGTTAATTGCGAACTATTGAACAACGTCTCTGAGATGGAATACATATGTGTGCTATAGCCTTCGAACTAGGTATTAATAAAAAAGTCTTCCTGGCAAAATAAATAACTATGGAGTGCAGCAAAGTAATCAGAAAACCTAGTTTGGGAAGTCCAAATGCTACAAGCAAAGTCCATTTATTTGGCAGTTGTTGCTAAATGGGACACGGACCTTCCTGCTAGCGTAGAAAAAATTATTGAAGTTTGGAATGCTATTACCCAGGAATTCATATAAAATGCAGTGTTTTGTATGCAACTGGAAGTTACAAAATGTTGTAGTAATCAATGGGGTGATGACAAAATACTAATGTCCGTTCGGCGAAAGATGTCATTACTTGTCATCATTTTGTTATCCATAATCCTTTTCATTTACCCACTTCATATTCCATTTTTCTCTAAAAAATCCAATTTAATCAGTATAAATGTTTATTTTGCCATTTAAACGTCAAAATTTACATTTTTAAAATGGATTTTGACATTTAAACATCAAAAGTGACATTTTAGGCAGAAAGGCTAACATTTGAACGTCAAAATTGACATTTTGAAAAAGACTTTTGATCTGTAAATGTCAAAATTGACATTTTGAAAATGGATTTTGACATTTAAACGTCAAAAGTGACATTTTAGACAGAAAGGCTGACATTTAAACGTTAAAATTGACATTTTGAAAGAGAATTTTGATTTGTAAATGTCAAAAGTGACATTTTGAAAATGGATTTTGACATTTAAATCCATTGCCTTAGGAGCAGAAGAAGACGAAAACATTTAAACGTCCAAATTGACATTTTAAAAATGGATTTTGACATTTAAACGTCAAAACCATCATTTTAAGGCTATCATTTACCAAGTCTACTTATAACCTTATTATATTAATTTTTGACATTTTTCAATTGGCAGCTTATTCCAAGATTTTTGGGCATCGAAGGTATTTCAATATTCAAAGTTGGACTGTTGTCCAGAAGAGTAGATTCTAGATTTGAAGTCAGTTTTGAAATTTAACTTTTCTAAAAGATGAAATTAATTTAATGAGGTGAGGAAGATGCTAAATCATTTATTGAGAATTCAAAGTTGGGCTAGTGTTCAGAAGGGAAGGTTGCAGATTTCAAATCAGTTTTGAGTTTTAACTTTTCTAAAAGATACAATTAAGATTTTTATTCAGTGTGTACTTCAAAATTTCAAGTTGGACAATTGTCCATGAGAGAAGATAGCAGATTTGAATCTTGAAGAAAATCAGAGTTGAATCTTTATCCTTCTAGAAGTTGGGATTAAACTAATGGTGCCCTTAATTTAGGTTGAATTTATTTATGGGAGGGAGAACAGTGGAGTGAGAAGGGTAAGTTTTATGGAAATTAAATAATTTATTGAAAATTTAAATTTGGAGTATTGTCCAGAAGAAAAGGTTGCAGATTTGAAATCAGTTTTGAGATTTAGCCTTTCTAAAGAGTACAATCAAATCATTTACTGGGTACTTTGAAATTTCATGTTGGAGTGTTGTCCAGAAGAGGAGGTTGTCGATTTTTTAAGTCAGTTTTGAGTCTTAATCCTTCTAGAAGATGGGATTTAGTTAATGGTGTCCTTAATTTAAGACGAATTTATTTATGGATGTGCGGAGGGTGTTTATAGTAATTCACAAAACTCACTATACACTTCAAAATGAATTAAGTTTTGTGGAAATTGATTTACAGAAGATTCAAAACTAGACAAAAGGGAAGGTTGTAGATTTGAAATCAGTTTTGAGATTTACCCTCCTAAAGGATGAAGTTAAGTCAATGGGGGTGTTACTACACGACACCGACAGCTATGGGTTGAATTTATTCATGGAAGTGAGGAGGGCGCATGTAGTGACACGGCGTGCGCGTGTGTGTACAAGCTCAGCTATCCCGAATCTGCATGAATCCACATTTGCGGCTTACGTACCGACGAGGCCATTTGCGCTCCGGCTTACTGTTATACTAATATCCTGCTGGGGATTACTGGTGATGTATGAAGTCGCGGTCCCTGGGGTTGCCCCAATTCTTGAGGAAGATGCTCGTTTCTAAATGATTTTATGATCATTCCTAAATTTAAAACTCTCATCTTACTAAAAGTCTTGGGGAATTTTTCATATCTGAGTTTATTTTTTAGGAAACTATTTTTTCATTAAATCACTATTTTACTATTTTTTTTGAGAGGAAAATAGTATAAAATTGAAGAATTTTTTGTAAAATACAAAAGCAATTTGTACCACAAATAAACATTACATCTCCCATCTAGATTCAATGGAATCATAAAAGTCTGAAGGTAATCGAAGAGTTTCCCGACAACGTAGCAAAGACAACACGGACAAATTTTGTTTTTCTTGTGTGTACGTGCGTCGGCCACAGCCCGGAGGAGAGAATTCCGAAGTTTATTTCCTGGCGCGTGGTTGGCAACAGTGTTTCCCGGCGCTTCCGCCCCGCAAATTCGATTTGCGCCGTTTTCTACGAATGGCCCGCCGAAACAACAGCTCTCCAATAACCTAATTTAACGGGAAATTCTCGCCGCTGGAATAAAGACATTCTCCGTTAGTTTCGGCGACCTCCGTCACTTAACACCGAGAGGTCAAGCTGCTAAGAGGTCAGGAATTAAGGAGATCAAAATCATGGGCGTGCACGTAACTGCGGGATACGTATACGACAGGCATTAAAGCTTTATGGCTTTGTCCTGTCTGGTATCCGGCGCGGTTAAGTCCGGGCGATAGTTAGTAATTTATGACCTGTTTGATGGGGATTTATACTCGGTCAGGTTTACGTCAAAAACTTAAACGACTTTGAATCGTTCATCTTCCAAATAAAATTTTTTATTTATTTTATTTTTTTTTTAATAATTTTGGAGATACAAATAAAAACAGATAGATACAAAAATATGTTTGTTCGTGCGAAAATCGGTTTTACGTCGATTTGGTTCCGGTTCTGAATTTCTGAACCTTTTACTCGGTCGACGTCCTGCAGTGCAAGCAAGCAAAGTTATCGGTTCGGTCGGCCTCGCAAACGGGGAACCGGCGGTCGCATATCATCGCGGGGCATAACAATGAATAACTACACGAATACCCGCGCGAATATAGCTCAGACGTGACCCAGATGTTGTTGACCCTCGTCCACCGGCCCAATATTACCAGCGAACCCCGTTATGGCGAGACGTTCCCGAGGGATTTTCGTTCAACCGACGTATTTTCGTTCGTGTGGCGTTGATTGGCAAACAGATCTTATCTTTATTCGTTTTAACTCAATAGGGAAAGGGAACGAAAATGAGAATAAAAGATTGTGAGGAAATTAGATATCTACACATGTTTTAAACCTTTATTATAATTAACTTGTAGGAAGGAAATCACACGATCTTGTATTCACCGATTATAAAGTGGTAACAATCGATAGATACAAGGGTTGTCTTTTATATATCGGGTTTAGAGAGCAAAAACATCGAATAAATGATCGAAAATCGCTTTATTAGAGTAGTGGTATTTATTAGGCTAGAGCAGTGTTAAAAGAAGTGAAGAATAATTCATCTTCAAGTGCGGTTAAAATAGAAGTGGTCTACATGGTAGAACACCCCGTAAAAAACCTTACATATTTAAAATAAGTAAACAGAAACGTTTAGATTTCGCAAATAAAGGTCCAGATTTTTTGGAAGAATATATGGTTCAGTGAGGAGAGTAAATTTGAAATTTTTGGAAAGAACCACCGAAGATATGGCTGACAAAAGATGAGACCTTCAAAGAGAAATTTATTACCAATACCATCCAAACACAGTGGAGGCTCGGTTATAGTCTGGGGCTATATGGCAGCATTAGGGGTCGGTAATCTACTTTTATAGAATTAACAGTGAACAATATGGACTATTTAACCATTTTAAAGAACAATATTTACCAGAGTGTTAATAAATTGGGCTTATCAGAGAACTGGATCTTTCAACACGATAACGATCCAAAACATACTTCCAAAATTGTGAAGGAATGGCTGCTATACAGAGTCGCTAAAACTTAGATCATCCACCGCAGTCCCCAAACCTTAATTCTATAGAGCATCTGTGGAATCACCTTGATAAGAAGATCAGAGAAAGGACAATTTCAAATAGAGACGACTTTACAAAAGCTTGGATTTAAGAATGGATGAACATTTCTCCAGATTTTACAAAAAAACTTTGTGGAATCCATGCCAAAAAGGTTAAGTGAGGTGCTGAAAGCCAAAGGAGCTCAAACCAAGTACTAAAAGTCTATATTATATTTATTTTTGTACTTAAATATCTATTAATTACATATTGTGTTTACTTTCTTTTGATGCATAATTTCCGTGGGCTTTTACAATTAGGTGTATTATTATGGGTAATGATTTGTTTTTTTTTCATGTTTTTATAGACTTAAATATACTATACAGGGTGTTTACGGTCTTGTGATTTTATTTTTGGGGAGTGATAAAGCATCGTAAAAGAAGGTCATTAATTATAAAATGTCTTAACAAAAGTTGTATAATAAGAGAGACGTGACTGTTGAAATAATTTCTATTTACTTTTTTTAAGTGATGATTAAGCATATTAAATTAAACATTTTTAGTTTTTTTTTTATTGAATCCACTTTACGTTAGTTGTTCAAAGTTATCGCCGTGTTGTTGAACGCAAAATCTCGCTGGAAAAGAAAAAATTAAATATTTTTTTAAATAGTAATATCTCCCTTATTATGCAACTTCTGTAAAGACATTTTATAATTAATAACCTTCTTTTAAGATGCTTTATCACTCCCCAAAAATAAAATCACAAGACCGTAAACACCCTGTATATGAGTTGTGAAGACTGCTATAAACCTTTTTGATTTTCGTTATTAACTGCAGTTTTATTAACTTTCTAATAGAAAAACAACAGCTGTTTACTTTTTTTGACGCTCACAGTGTCTCCAAAGAATGCATTCTGAACGCAGCAACCGCTTCTTCAGGTGTCGAGAAACGTTGACCTTTCAGTTTGGTTTTTACGTACGGGAATAAAGAGAAGTCATTCGGTGCCAAGTCAAGACTATATAACGGATGACTCATAAAATCGATGTTTTAAGTGCTCAAAAATGCAGATGTTTGAGCCGAAGTGTGAGACCTCGCTTTGTCGAGGTGAAGAGTGATCCGTCTTTGGGGGTTGGTTTTCTTGATTTCTTGGAAGACAACTTTTCAAACAAATGGTTGTGTACCACCAAGAATTGACTGTTCTGCGTTGTTCTAGTGACACGGTTGCAACATTTTTTTCCGAAAAAACAGGCGACCATTTGCTTGGAAGTGCTTCGTGTGCGAATAACTTTTGTTGGATTTGGTTCATCTTTTAACACTCATACAGTCAACTGCTGTTTACTTTCGGGCTCATAGGGGAAAGGTGGACGAGATGATTCCCTTAAGAGAGAATGATCTTACAATTAGTCTATACCAACGGTGGACAACCTCCGGCCCGCGGGCCAACTCCGGCCCTCGTGATGGTCTAATCCGGCCTGCGAGACCTTTTGAAAGAACAATAAATAATTGTTGTTTAAGAAAGAAATAATGAAAGAAAGGTTTTTACCACAGAGATCTAATAATTATCTGTTTTTTTAGTCTTACAAGTAAGTAAACCGTAATGTGGCCCCGACTATACAAAAGGTTGCCCACCCTTGGTGCAAGATGATCCTGGAGATAATCTTGCCTGTATTTTGGAAATGTTTTGGATTTGATAGAATTAAATCAACTTCTTAGAGTTTTTAGAGATAATAACGTCTTTGTTTATGTGAATTGAAGTTTGAGTAAAATAATCCTTATATTACAAAGGATCATCTGTCTGGTTTCGTACACCCAGATGAATTATATGCCCATGACCTTGGTGGTGAACCATCCATTAGCTCCATTTTCATACGAACCATCAACGAAAGATAAGCATAAGCGGAACCAAAACTCCTGTAGAAAACATGCAAATGACAGCAGTTGTAGTTTTACCCCTTTCGTCTGATGTAACTCTTGCTACCTGTTTTCGTCCAGTTCTTGCGAACACTTTGGTGTTTTTGGTTGGTACCGTAGAAATGTTTGTTTCATCTACGTTGTATATTCGATGGGGCGGAAAATTTTTGGCGTCTTAAATGGCTTTCAACACGGAATGAAACGTATCCACCACAGGTTTATTAAAGGCACGCGCTCGAACAGTGGAAGTGGACTCTGGTGAACGAAAGGTTATGTCTGGATGCCGTTTACGAAATCCTCTTAACCAATTATTGCTAAGTTTTACTCCATGAAAACGGTCGGAGATATTGTTTTTTAGGGCAAGTTGATATGCCAAACTTAAAATATCTTGTCGCAAAAGTTCCTACATCCTTCTTTCCATATCTGTTATATGTTTCACCAGTTCGATTTCCTGTTCGGCCGTAAAGACTTTTTAGTAGACGTAACGGGCACTGTAAACTGTTTATTTGTCGTTCTATATGGTATACCATTTTTTACAGCATCCATTGCTTTAACCATACAATCTTCCGACCACGCATCGCGATTTATTTTTCTTTAACAATTACGGAGCATAGTCTAAAATACAAGTAATAATGGTTTTTCTTAGATAGCACATACATTAAGAGAGTTTTCTTAATTGTCAGAGCGGTGCAAGATGATCCGCACGTATCATCTCGTACAGCAACAATGTAATCATCTTGCCCCAATTCCACCATATTCATACACTATTCGATAACGTACCCTGTATGCAATTGCAACAATCTATGCAATTGACACTCTTCAAAAGAAATTACCTCAACTTAAAATAAATCTTACCTTAGATCGAAATCGTAAAATTTTTATTTTTCATCAAAAAATGTGTTTATCAATCATACCCCATTAAAATTTGACAGGTGCGAAGGGCTATCGGGAAGTATAATTTGCGATTGAAAACAACTAGGTGACGCTAATAGTTTCGTTATAATTTAAAAGGATCATCTAACCTCAATGGATCATCTCGTACACCTTTCCCCTACGCGTAAATCCACGATTTAGCACCTGTCACGATGTCATACACGTGTTTCAAAGCGGTCGTTCTTCTTGAGCATTTCTTTTCGACTAACACGAGCCTTTTTTTAAGCGATTGACAAATTGTATAGAATCCAACGTAAACAAACTTTTTGACAGTCAAACGTTTATGCAATATTGAATGTATGCTGCTTCCACTAATATCTAAGGTTGTCTCAATCTCACGATAGTTCACATGACGATCTTCCAATATCAGTTCGCGCATAGCATCAATGGTTTCCGAAACAACTGATTTTGGACGACCTTCACGAAATTCATCTTGGAATAAACTACAATCTGGATTGAATTCACCATACCATCGATAAATACTGGTCTTTGAGTGAGCTTTATCGCCAAAAATTGAATTCAGTTCATTCATGCACTATTGCTGAGTTAATCCACGTATAAAGTTGTAAAAAATAATCGCACGAAAATGTTTACTATTTAATTCCATTATTTGGCCGAGATGAATCTTTTAAGTTACTGTAAGCAACGCAAATAGCGCTCGTGTGTCGTATGATTTCAAACTTTACGATAGAGCTGTCAGTTGCTAGATTGCAACAATATAAAGAAAAAAAATTCTCTCCTAGGGATGTTTTTTTTTTCGTGTTCGAAAAAAATTCTCGTTTCGAATGGGTTAACTCAATAGAAAAAAAGAACAAAAATGAGAATAAAAAATTGCGAGGAAATTAGATATCAACATATGACTCAAACCTATATAATAATTAACTAAATTTAGTGTAAGGATAACATAGCATCAAAGGGTAATAGGGTGTGTATGAACAAAGGATATCATTCCTGATGACCAAATTAGAGTTGATCCTGATTACAAAATTTCATAGCAGGTTTGTGATATCCTCCAGTTGGAGTAAACAATATCAAACCTGCGGCGTTAGTCCTATACGGTTGATTGAGAACTAATTAGGTTAATTAGGTTATTAGTTAAGTTTGTCAGAGCGTATTCAGGAAGTACCTAAGTTTGTTCGAAAACTATTACGTCTATTTCTAAGGATAAAAGTGATTAACTTACCTTTCTTGGTGATTTTCTTATATGTTTGTTCACTTTTTTAAAGTACCAACTTTAACCAACTTTAGAAAATCCTAGAAAATTTATTTCTGAAAATTAGAAGATTATTCTTACCTTAATTTAAAGCTTGAAGATTTTATTTTTTATTGTATAAGTTATTTTTGTTCTAAATGCTACCAAAAAATTTAAATAAATTTTTTTATAAACCTTTACAAAGTTTGAGGTTAAGTTAAAAAAATTTGGTAATTTTAAAAAATCACCCAAACTTTATTTATATAAATTGAAAAAAGATTTTTTAGAAAAAGGTAGATTAAAATGTTTATTTTACAATAATGTGTAACTTTTCTATGTTTAATTATAAAAATTTTGACTTAGGAATTTTTTTGTAAACATTTATGAAAATTAAGATAGTTAAAAAAATTGGTGAAATTTAAAAAAAAAAAACCATCACAGTTTTAATTCTATGAGCTAAGGAAAGATTTTTTGAAAAAAAGGTAGATTAAAATGTTTATTTTAAAATAATGTGTAATTTTTCTATGTTTAGTTATAAAAATTTTGACTTTGAATTTTTTTTATAAACATCTACAAAAATTGAAATAATTTAAAAAATAGGTCAAATTTAAAAAACCACCACTATTTTATTTCTATGAGTTAAGAAAATATTTTTTGAAAAAAGGTAGATTAAAATGTTTAGTTTAAAATAGTATAGAATTTTTTATGTGAAGTTATAAAAATTTTCACTTAGAAATTTTTTTGTGAACTTCTACAAAAATTGACATAACCTAAAAAATTGGTCAAATTTAAAAAATCACTACTGTTTTATTTCTAGGTGTTAAGAAACGATTTTTTAAAAAATAGGTAGATTCAAATGTTTACTTTAAAATAATATATAATTTTCTATATATTAAAATATAAAATTTTGAGATATAAATTTTTTTGTAAACCTCTACAAAATTTGACATTAAAAAATTGGGTAACTTTAAAAAATCGTCCTGTCTTTATTTATGTAAATTGAGAAGTGATTTTACATTAAATTGAACATAAAAGATTATATTTTGCATTAAAAGTGTCAAATCTGTTCTAATTGTTACCAAAAAAATTAAAAAAATTCTTAAACTCACTTACAATTTTTGACAGTTATAACCTAACTTTTTTCAAAATAAAATCATCTTTAAAAAATCGTACAGAGCTTATTTTTAGAGATAAAGAAATTATTTTTACGTCAAACTGAACTTAGAAAATTCTATTTTTAATTGAAACAGTCAGATTTGTTCTAATTCTTACTAAAAAAATTAAAAAAAATATTAAATTCACTTAAAATTTTTGACAGTTTTAACCTAACTTTTTTAAAAATATGACCAACTTTTTTTACGAGTTTATTTTTAATGATAAAAACATGATTTTTACATTAAATTAATATATAAATATTGTATTTTTGAATATATAAGTCAAATTTGTTTTGTTTATCATCAAAAAAATAAAAAAAAAAGTTTAACGCACCCAAACTTTTTTAGTTTGCTTAAAAAAACCTTTTGGTGTTTTACATCCTTTATATATATTAGTTAAATTAATTATAAAATACACTAGAAAATTATTAAAAAAAAATATTAAATTTTGAGTTACAAACTTTTTTGTAAACCTCTACAAAATTGGACGTTAAAAAATTTGGTAAATTAAAAAAATCACGCTGATTTTATTTATGTAAATTAAAGTGAGATTTTTACAAAAACGGTAGTTTGAAATGTTTACTTTAAAATGTTGTATCATTTTTTGTGTTAAGTTCCAAAAATTTTGACTATTGAATTTTTTTGTAAACATCTACACAAATTGAAATAATTAAAAAAATAGGTCAAATTTAAAAAAGCACCACCATTTTATTTCAATGGGTTAAGAAAAGATTTATTGAAAAAAAGGTATATTAAAATGTACACTTTAAAATGATATATAATTTCTTATATGTTAGACTATAAAATTTTGAGTTACAAATTTTTTTGTAAACGTCTATAAAATTTCACATTAAAAAATTGGACAAATTTAAAAAATCGCCCTGACTTTATTTATGTAAATTGAGAAGTGATTTTATATCAAGTTTAACATAAAAGGTTATATTTTGGATTAAAAATGTCAAATCTGTTGTAATTGTTACCAAAAAAATTAAAAAAATTCTTAAATTTGGGAAAAATTGGGAAGAATTTGACTTAACCTAACTTTTTTGGGTAACTTTAAAAAATCACCCAGACTTTATTTTTAGGAATTGAACGGAGTTTTTAAATTAAATTAAACTTAAAAGATTTTGTTTTGGATTTTAATGGTCAAATTTGTTCTAATTATCACCAAAAAAATTTAAAAAATTCTTAAAGTTAGCCAAAAATTTTAACTTAAATTTTTTTTTAATATTTAAAAAATCACCCAGGCTTTATTTAGAGGAATTTAAAAAATATTTTTAGGTCAGATTATACCTAAAAGACCCTATTTTCAATAATGAATATCAAATTTGTTCTAATTATCACCAAAAAAATTAAAAAAATTCTCAAAGTTGGCCAAAAATTTTAACTTAAATTTTTTTTTAATATTTAAAAAATCACCCAGGCTTTATTTAGAGGAATTAAAAAAATATTTTTAGGTCAGATTAAACCTAAAAGACCCTATTTTCAATAATGAATATCAAATTTGTTCTAATTATCACCAAAAAAATTAAAAAAATTCTTAAAGTAGGCCAAAAATTTTAACTTAAATTTTTTTTTAATATTTAAAAAATCACCCAGGCTTTATTTAGAGGAATTTAAAAAGTATTTTTAGGTCAGATTAAACCTAAAAGACCCTATTTTCAATAATGAATATCAAATTTGTTCTAATTATCACCAAAAAAATTAAAAAAATTCTCAAGGTTGGCCAAAAATTTTAACTTAAATTTTTTTTTAATATTTAAAAAATCACCCAGGCTTTATTTAGAGGAATTAAAAAAATATTTTTAGGTCAGATTATACCTAAAAGACCCTATTTTCAATAATAAATATCAAATTTATTCTAATTATCACCAAAAAAATTAAAAAAATTCTTAAAGTTGGCCAAAAATTTTAACTTAAATTTTTTTTTAATATTTAAAAAATCACCCAGACTTTATTTAGAGGAATTTAAAAAATATTTTTAGGTCAGATTAAACCTAAAGGACTCTATTTTCAATAATAGATATCAAATTTATTTTAATTATGACCAAAAGAATTAAAAAAATTTTTTTGTAAAAAATGTCGATAAAACCCTTTAATTTTTTTACTCACTTAAGACCCCTTTTTAAGAAGATTACAAACGTGTATAAAGGTTTAAATGGGTTAAATTCCTTAATTAAAGTAAAACGAACCCATATGCAATAAGCTAAGACTTAAGTATTAATTGAAAGGAGAAAATTAGAAATTTCCTAAGACATCCAACTATTGCCTTTAAACGGTCTATATAGACGCTAGTGGGATAACTGCCGCATACCATTACGGCGATTTCTGAGTTCACAACCCCCCGGGGCACAATATTCTGCCAGCGTTGGAGATAAAATGCGAGCTCTTCTTAAATTGGACAAACTTTCTAAATTTGTGTTAAAATTTCCATATTTTCCACTACAAAAGGGGGTTGGGGGTTGCGTCGGGCAACTTTTTAAACGAAACGCAACCGACCCTCGATAATACGCCCTTAGTGGAAGAACCTTCCTTCTTTTCGCATTAGTTAAGGGTGAAAGCGGGGGCGAAGTTAAAACACTTTACATATAGTTAAAAATTCGTTTATTATTTAGACAGTATACAACAGAACACATTTTCAACTATTAGTCGATATATACCGCTATAGTTTTTTTTTTTATTTTTTATTTACATAATTATTTACAAATTTGTCAATTATCCTTTTATCCTTTTTGGTTTTTTTTATTATTTTAGGCACTCACTTTCATTCAATATGAGAAAAAAAAATAAAATTTTAAAAATAAATTTTAAAGTCATTCGCACAAACTATGGACGTATTATATGGATATACTATGAGAATATTTACACGACACATATTCACTTATCTTACAATTGAGTATTATTGGCAGTTTTATTGCGTGATAAATGTCCCTTTTTTAGGTTTTTTTTGGGTTTTTTTTTTTAGGTAAATCGAGAATTATTTTAGCACCTTTGTTCATTTCTCGCCAATATCTTATTAATACACGCTTTATCTACATAATTGTTTAATTTCTTTATATTTTCTATGAAAATGGTTAATTTTGACCATTGTAAAATTTCGATTTTTTATACAGGGTGATCATATAAAACAGGGTGTTATATCTCAAAAAGTAGTTATCATAGAGATTTAAAATAAAAAATTTAATAAGTAATATGGGGAAGAAAAAAAGTTTGGAAGTATTTTTAAGTTTGTAAAACAACCGATAGATGGGGTAATTGGTAAATTAAATTAAAAATTGTTATTTTTTCAAAAACTATTTATCATAGAAAGTTGGGGTAAAAAATTTAATAATAAAAATGATTATGGGAAAATATTAGGAAGTGTTTTTAAGTTTCTAAAGTTACCGCTAGGGGGGGTAATTACAAAATTAAATTAAAAAATGTTATTTTTTTTGAAAATTTGTTTTAATTCTATGAAATAAATATTTGTTTTATAAAGATAATATAAATTTTAAGATTTTTTATTAAAACTTTTTATTCTATCTTTAAAAATAAAATGGTGGGAGGGGTTTGAATCTAATTGGAGATAAATCCTAATTATATCAAAATGGTTGGATGGATTTTAATAATTTTGGTATCCTTAAAAAGAGATTTTATTAGCGAATAAACCCAATTATAATTGTTTAAAAAATAGTTTCAAATTTCACCCCTAGAGGGGATTTTTTAACGACCTTACAAAAATTGTAACTTTTCTTTGGGAAATTAAATCCATTTAAATAATTTTTATTTAATAGAAAATAATATAAAAAAATCTCTTTTCAACGATACTAAATTTATTAAATTCCATAAAGCCGTTTTGAAGCTATTTACATCTATTTAAAAGTACTTTTAACCACCCCCCATATCTTTATTTTTATAGATATGAAAAAAAAGTTTTAATAAAAGAGATTTATTTTTATCTTAACTTTAAAAATAATATATTTTTTTTATTTTTTTTTATTTGGGGAATTTAAAAAATCAAATTTTTTAATTTCAAATTGAGATTACCCCCTCTAGCGGTTATTTTACAATCTTAAAACTAACCTCAAGCATTTTCCATTAATCACTTTTATAATTAAATTTTTTATTTCAACTCTCTACGATGAATACTTTTTGAGATATACCACTTTTAGGTTTATTTTTTCATTGATCACCCTGTATATACGTATTTTTACTTTTTTTTCTTCTGATTTTTTTTCTACATTTAACATTCAAGTTTTATACACACAAAGCTTTGAGTCTACATGATTAAAAAAAAAAGATGAATAAAATAAAATTAATGTATGTTGAAATATTCCTAATTTAAGTTTTTATTTTTAGATTTTACACCCTTAGAAATAATTCTCACCTAATTATTGTGGCGATAGTCAGTATATAAACTAAAATCACTTGAATTTTTAAAATTGACGCACTGTTTGAGTCTTTAGCTGCTTCTAGATTCCCTCTGGTGACTTCTTCTTGGCATCTTCCGATGGTTTCTAAATCTAAGTCGCTCATCGGTCTTCCGTTATATTCCAAAGGTGAGATGCAATAATTTTTTGTTAAAAAATCAAATCCCGATCCGTTAGCAAAAGGTCCCATTGCTAAAGAATGAATGTGGCAGTCGCAGGGGAAATGATTGGAAGTGACTGAAAGTTTTTCAACGGCAAATGTAAGACATTCTGATTTTGGAATTTCCAAAATGTGATTTCCTTGAAATTTAAGATTTTTAATATGGTGTTCGGGTAAAAAATGAAGTTCTTGAATAACGTCGATTTTATTATTAAGAAAATTAAGGTTGTTTATGTAAGTTAAGCTTTCAAAAGCGCCTATTTGAATGATGCCTAAATCGGATTCTTGTATGGAGAGAACACCAATGCTGGTTAATCCACGAAAACTCCCTTCTTTTAACGATTGAAGATCCATATAAGCTAATTTAAGAAAACCCACCGATTCTAAACCATTAAACGCATCTGATTCAATCGATCGTATACCAGAAGGAAAAGTTATTTTCTCAACGTTGGTTAAACCTGAGAAGGCGTTAGATTCTAATTTTAAAATAGGATTGTTACTTAAGACGAGTAATTTTAAATTAGTCGTTCCTGCAAAGGCGTAACCTTCAACCTTTTTAATTTTATTATGGCTGAGATAAATCGAAGTGATGTTTTGTAACCCAGCGAAGGAAAATTGCGCCACGGTGGCTAACGGAGTTTGTTGAATTGAAATTTCCCTTAATCTGGGTAAACCGCGAAACGCAAACGGTTTTATAATTGATATGTTGTTTCCGTCCAAGCTGAGTTTTTTCAACTGACGTAATCCGGCGAACGCGTCGCTTCTTATCAAAGGAAAATGATTCCTCGTGAGCGACAAGTGCTCCACAGACGCGGGTAGCAGCTTTACTGGTATCTCCGTCAATCCTCCTGAGTTACACAGCACCTGCCAACAAGTTAAGTTAGGATTAGCTATGGAGGCGTAGATATACGCGTTTCGGTGTCAATGTTAACCCCGAAACGAGGAAATGGGAAAATACGCGGGCGTGTACGGAAGACGTCGACCCAGTTTTCGCGGAAAAAGGAAACGGCGGCGGCGTTTCCGGCTTTGTAGACGTGTGCGGCAAAAACGTTACGTGGGAACCAACCCTTACGGGGCTTTGGTGAGATTTCCGACGGCAAAAAGCCGACGTGCGCGTAAGTGCTGCCGGATTTACTACGGTTTCGCATTATTCTATGCAGGTTTTACCTCTGAGGTTTGTTCAAATGTATATAACGTGTTTTTTTCTTCATAGTTTATGTATTTTTATACTTCTGTATTAAATCCTCTTCAAAAATAATACAAAATACGGCTATAAATACAACCAAAAATAAACAAAAACATACAAAAATAGACAAAAGGATACAAAAATAGACAAAAACATCCAAAAATAGCGAAGAACCCTACTTTACTATAAAATTTTTAACCAATTTTAAAAAATCATAGAGACTTTATTTATGAAAATTAATTAAAAAAATTCTTAAAAAAGGGTAAATGGAAATCTCTATTTTCTATTAAAATGGTCAAATTTATTCTAATTGTTTCCAAAGAATTAAAAAAAATTTTTAAAATCACCAAAGATTTTTAACCCAACCTAACCTTAAAAATGTTGGTCAAATTAAAAAAAAATCACCTAGAGTTTACTTTTAAAAATAAAGAAAAACAATTTTGAGAAATGATAGATCAAACTATCTAGTTTCTATTCTAATCATCAAATTTATTACAATTATTACGAAAAAATTTTAAAAAATTTCCAAAAATGTCGAAAAATTTGACAATTTTTAACTAACTTTAAAAAATCGTACAGGCTTTATTTATAAAAATTAAGTAAAAAACTTTTAAAAAATGATAAATTGAAATCTCTATTTTCTATAAAAATCATCAAATTTATTCTAGTTGTTTCCAAAGAATTTAAAAAAATTCTTAAAATCACCAAAGATTTTTCACTCCAACCTAACCTCCAAAATTTTGATCAAATTAAAAAGATCATATAGAGTTTATTAATAGAAATAAAGGACTTCAGTTTCCTAAAAATGATAGATTGAAATATCTATTTTCTATTTTAGTTGCCAAATTGATTATAGTTATTACGAAAAAATTTGAAAAAAATCCCAAAAATGTCGAAAAATCTTACAATTTTTAACTAACTTTAAAAAATCATTCAGACATTATTTATGAAAATTAAGTAAAAAGCTCTCAAAAAAGGATAAATTGAAACCTCTATTTTTCTATTAAAGCCATCAAATTTATTCTACTTGTTCCCAAAGAATTAAAAAAAAGTTTCAAAATCACCAAAGATTTTTGACCCAAATCTAACCTCCAAAATTTTGGTCAAATCAGAAAAATCCTCTAAGGTTTATAAATGGAAATAGAGAAATACAGTTTTTTGGAAATGAAAGACTAAAATATCTATTTTTTGATTTAGTCATCAAATTTATTATAGTTTATAGTTTATTATGAAGAAATTTTAAAAAATCCCAAAAATGTCGAGAAATCTTGAAATTTTCACCTAACTTTAATAAATCATACAGACTTTATTTATTAAAGTTATGTAAAAAATTCTTAAAGAATGATAAATTGAAACCTCTATTTTCCATTAAAATCATCAGATTTATTTTACTTATTTCCAAAGAATTTAAGAAAATTCCTAAAGTCACCAAAGATTTTTGACACAATTTAATCTCCAAAAATTTTGGTCAAATTAAAAAAAATTGTCTAGAGTTTATTAATAAAAGTAAAGAAATACAATTTTTTACAAATGATAGACTAAAATATCTAGTTTCTATTTTAGTCATCAAATTTGTTGTGTTTATTATCAAATAGTAAAGGTCAACTTTAAAAAATCATAGAGTCTGTTCTTTTAGGAATTAGGAAAAGATTTTTTTAACGAATTATATATTAAAATGTCTACTTTAATACGACATAATAATCTATAGGTTAGGTTATAAAAAGTTGGAGAAAAAATTTTTTTTGTAAATTGTCATTTAACCTAAAATAGGAAAAAGTGAATGTCAACTTTAAAAAATCCTAGAATCTGTTCTTATAGGAATTCGGAAAAGATTTCTTCGGGGATTTATAGATTATAATGTCTATTTTAATATAACATATTATAATTTGTAGGTTAGGTTATAAAAATTTTAGAAAATTTTTTTTTGTAAATTGTCATTTAACCTAAAATAGGGAAAAGTGAGGCTCAACTTTAAAAAATCATACAATCTGTTGTTTAAGTAATTAAGAAGAGATTTTTTTGGTAAGTTATAGATTATAATGTCTTCTTTAATATAACATACGATAATTTGTAGATTAGGTTATAAAAATTTTGAGAAAAAATTTTTTTCTTTACTCTTTATCTAACGTAAACACGAGAAATTTTATGTTAACTTTAAAAAAATTCCCCAAACCGTAGTTTTATGAATAATAAAAAATTTTTTAGTAAGTTATATATTACAATGTTTTTTTACTATAACACTGTCATTTCTAGGTTGGGTTATAAAAATTTTGAGAAAAAAAATTTTTGTAAATCTAACTTACAAGGAGACCTTACGACTTGCCCCTCACCGATTTTAACGAAAGTGTTAGCAATCGATAGATATTGGTACATAGTACAAATGTATAAAATATTAGGGCGCACTATTCAGCGGTTCGCAAGAAAATTGGTGTTAAAGTTTGCGAATAGCGTCTGTCAGTGACAAGTCCCGCCCTTTAAGCCCCGCCCATGGTCGTACTGAACATGTATAGGCTTCCACATACGAGGTTCGAATCCTGAATAATACTTTTTTTTATTTCCATTTTTATTTTTAATGCAACATTTCACTTTATTTGTATAATATTTTGATATTATAAAATATAATTCATTAAGGACACTTTTTCGTTATCCTACTTTTTAATTTATCTACTTCTATGTTTAGGAAACTTACGGTATTTTTATTAGAATCATTCTTTACAATTTCTTCTTTACCATTTAAAATGGTATTACGTTTTATAATAAAGATACCCACGTAAACATCCCGTCTTAGCTCCTTTATTTAGGGGAGGATGTGATAAGACGGGGAGATGAGGTAGGATGGTGAACCCAGTGTTAAGAAGAAAGCTGTTGAATGTTTGGAGCAAATTTTCATCGAATTTTTTTATGAATCACGTTATAAAAGACTGTTAATCAGATTCACATAACATGCAAACATGGATAGCCTCAACGCCATCAACATCTACACAAGCACATTAGTTGTACGTTTTCTTGTGTTTGGAGTTTAATCATAAAATGTTTCTTTTTAATCAGTTTTTCATCTTCCTTTTTGAATCTTTTAGCCTTCTTCTTAACACTGGGTTCCCCATGTTACCTCAGCTCCCCGTCTTATCTCATCCTCCCCGAAATAAAGGAGGTAAGATGGGATGTTTACGTGGGTATCTTTATTATAAAACGTAATACCATTTTAAATGGTAAAGAAGAAATTGTAAAGAATGATTCTAATAAAAATACCGTAAGTTTCCTAAACATAGAAGTAGATAAATTAAAAAGTAGGATAACGAAAAAGTGTCCTTAATGAATTATATGAAATTAAAAAGTAGGATAACGAAAGAGTGTCCTTAATAGGTTATATTTTGTAATATCAAAATATTATAAAAATAAAGTGAAATGTTGCATTAAAAATAAAAATGGAAATAAAAAAAAGTATTATTCAGAATTCGAACCTCGTATGTGGAAGCCTATACATATTCAGTACGACAATGGGCGGGGCTTAAAGGGCGGGACTTGTCACTGACAGACGCTATTCGCAAACTTTAACACCAATTTTCTTGCGAACCGCTGAATAGTGCGCCCTAATATTTTATACATTTGTACTATGTATCAATATCTATCGATTGGTACCACTTTCATTAAAATCGGTGAGGGGCAAGTCGTAAGGTCTCCTTGTTAGAAAAAAAAATTCAATACTTCAATCACACAATGTTTGACCAACTTCAAAAAATCATATCAACTTTATTTATGAAAATTTATTAAAAAACTTTTAAGGAATGATAAATTAAAACCTCAAATTCATTTTAAAACTAACTAAAAACATCTATATTCAACTAATTGTTTACATTTTTTGCCATTGATGTAATTACTAACCCACCACAAATAATGATGTTGCGTCGGTTATTTCCGTGTTAAAGCGAGTTTAATATTGACGTAACAAGCTGGACGTCCATAAAATATCAATATTGTGCATCAAGCCCGTGTAAAAAGTTTTCATGCACGCGCGGTCGGTAGGTTACACGCGCTGCTCATGTTCCGGGTAAATTATTTATTTTTAGTAATTAAAGGCCGCCGTTTGGCCCGTTAATGCTATCTCGCGCGCGAAGCCCGCGAATTGTTTTGTAATTGAGTTCTGGCTTCGGGATTTATGCAAAATGCAGCCGAGCACTCGGCGGATATCAACGCTCGTTGTGCAAATTGTTTACAGGCGAGTTTTTTTCTACGACAAACTCGTCAAAAATTCAGGTTTAATATACTTCCATAAAGTACACGTTATTTGTATTAAAAAATTTGGATCCTTTAATAAACTATATACACAGAAAAATGTAGAGTGTAAAATAGGCTTTAAAGACTTTTTTAATTTTTAAAAATTAATATCTAAAAAACTAATTGTTATTGAGACTTGAAATTTTATCACGATTTAGATTAATATTTAATCTTTATTTTTACCAAAAATAAATTTTCTACGATTATTAGTTTCTTTTTTCAGAAGAGAAAATGTGATGTAATGTGCAAAATTTTTTGTTCGTTATTGTGCATTTTATTTCTAACAATAAGAATTTCTAAATTTTAATATTTTATTAAGTCCTAATGAATATTAATTAAACCACTATTGCTACCGTTCCGGGAATCCTGGAACTAATCTTTATCACCCTCTAATATTAATGTGGCCTTGTTTATGTAACCCTCACGTTGGTACATAGCGGAATTGTGGGTAAGTGGATTGCCGGGTTGTGTTTACCATAGGACCGCAGGGCAGACCGGTCACGATGGCATAATATGCAAGCGATGCAATAATTGCCGTTCTGTTTTGGGGCCGAAGGGGGTTTAATTAAAAGTATTTCGTCGGTACTTTGAACCTCGGAACCTCGTTGCCAAAGTTCGACTTCCGTCTGCATTATTTAGTCTTGATTAAAAGTTTTTTACGGAGTTAACGTTTTACGAGTGTGTTTTCTTGAATTATATAACAGTACAATATAGTTAGGTGTTAAGTAACTCAGCTTACAAAGGATTATTTGGTTAACTAATAATTAGATAGAGATTATTGACTAATTCTAACTTTAAAAAATCATAACGACTTTATTTTTAGGAATTGAGGAATGATTTTTATATTAAATTGAACTTAAAAGATTCTATTTTGAATTAAAAAAGTCAAATTTGTTACAATTCTTTTCAAAAAAATTAAAAAAATTTCTAAGTTTGGTAAAAAATTTTAACCGTTTTTTTAAGAAATTTGATCAATTTTCAAAAATCGCCGAGACTTTATTTTTGGGAATTAGATAATGATTTTTACTTTAAAATAAAGCTTAAAGATTCTATTTTCAATAATAAATATCAAATTTATTCCAAGTATTACCAAAAATTAGAAAAAAATAATGAATTTTAATCGAATCTAACCTAACTTTTCAAAATTTCGACCAAATTTAAAAAATCATACCGACTTTATTTTTAGTAACTGAGAAATAATTTTTATATTAAATTAGACCTAAAAGATTCTATTTCCAAGAAAATTAAAAAAAATTCCAAAGTTACCAAAAATTTTTAACCCAACCTAACCCTCAAAATTTTGATCAAATTTAAAAAATCCCACAGAGTTTATTTATGAAAGTTAAATAAAAAACTTTTAAGATATGTTAGATTAAAACCTTTACTTTCTATTAAAAGCATTAAATTTGTTCTATTTATTACCAAAGAATTAAAAAAAATTCAATGTCAAAGTTCACATTTTTATAATTAAAAAACGCAATCGACAGCTCTAAAGTTTCCCGTTCGAATTTCACAAAATGAATAAAAGCTGCAAAAGGTCGCTTTACACGATAATTAATATTTTTTATCTAGTTTGTTCGTATATTGCTCTGTAAATTCGTTTTATCCCCGAAATATATTGGCCCTTTCAAAGCAACTTTAAACGGATTACGTTTTATTGTTATTTTATTTTTGATTAAATTTATTAAATTTTATTTATCGTTCGGGAATTAATTATTATTAAAGTGCACTTGTATTAAAAAAATATTTTAAAATTTTCGTGTTTTTCCTTCTCCCCTTTCTCCCTTTTTGTTATAATGTTCATTCCCTTGGATATAATCGATCGTAGCTTCCAATTGGAAAGGGCAAAACGGGTCCGAGGAGCAGGTGTGAAATACCTGGGCACCCCTAATTTAATTAGGGCACCGTAACAGCTGTAAATACAGATTATTGATTTCCAATCGGTTCTTGTGCGAACCCGGACGCCACTGGATCTAATTAAGGTGGATCTCCCGCGGGTAAAAACTTTGTTCTCGCGGCTGGAGATCTTGTTTTCGAAGATGCCGATACCTTAATTACACCCTCGAGGTGCCCGAGACTTTGTCGGCACGTAGAAGAGTAGAGTTCGCTTTCACCTGTCACAACCGTTTCCGGTCCAAGTCGTAATGCAATTTTCGTTCGGGAAAATTTGTTTGTTGTAAAACTGTCGCCCGGGGTTTTATCTCCGGTAAGTTTTTGAAGGCGTAGCGAACTCGAGAGGTGTCGAGATGGCACCGGAGGGATTTTAAAGGACCCTTTCAACGTTTCAGAATAGTTTTTGAATTCGAGATAACGAAATTAGATATAATGGAAGAAATAAAGATGAGACTTTTCGAGCAAATACAAAAAGTGTGTTAGGAAGGTAAAGTATACGATTTCAGATTTAGTAGTTTTTATGTCTTTGATCGAATTTTTTGAACATGGGTTGCGTTAGAAGTCCTTGGGAATTTTTTTAAATTCTCTGTTCATAAGTACTGTAACCCAAAATGGAGCTGCATCATGAAGAGAAAGATGAAAGACTACTGGCAATGTTACAAAAAGGGGGCTTATTTTTCCATCTTTCTCTTTGTGGTGCAGCTCCATTTCGGATTATAGTACAAAACCTTTGATGGCTTTAATAGAAAATAAAGGTTTTAATCTAACATATCTTAAAAGCTTTTTATTTAATTTTGATAAATAAAGTCTGTATGATTTTTTAAAGTTGGTTAAAAATTCTAAAATTTTTCGACATTTTTGGAATTTTTTTAAAATTTTTTCGTAATAATTACAATAAATCTAATTATTTTAATGAGAAGTAGATATTTTAATTTACCCTTTCTAAAAATAATATCTCTCAATTTCGATAAATAAACTCTGTACGATTTTTTTAATTTGGTCGAAATTTTGGAAGTTAGGTTAGGTTAAGAATCTTTGGTAATTTCAGGATTTTTTTTTTAATTTTTTTGGTAATAAATAGAATACTTTTGATAGCTTTACTGAAAAAATAGAGATCTTAATCTAACGTCTGTTAAAGATTTTTTACTTCATTTTGATAAATAAAGTCTGTATGATTTTTTAAAGTTGGTTAAAAATTGTAAAATTGTTCGACTATTTTGGATTTTTAAAAAATTTTTTTCGCAATAATTACAATAAATCTAATTATTTTAATGAGAAGTAATATAATTATAATATCGAAAGATAATTTTATTTCGATAAATAAACTCTGTACTATTTTTTAAATTTGATCTAAATTTTGGATGTTAAGTTAGATTAAAAACCTTTGGTAATTTCAGGATTTTTTTTAATTTTTTTGGTAATAAATAGAATACTTTTGATAGTTTTACTGAAAAATAGAGATCTTAATCTAACGTCTGTTAAAAATTTTTTACTTCATTTTGATAAATAAAGTCTGTATGATTTTTTAAAGTTGGTTAAAAATTGTAAAATTGTTCGACTATTTTGGATTTTTTTAAAAATTTTTTCGCAATATTTACAATAAATCTAATTATTTTTAATGAGAAGTAATATAATTATAACATCGAAAGATAATTTTATTTCGATAAATAAACTCTGTACGATTTTTTAAATTTGATCTAAATTTTGGATGTTAGGTTAGATTAAAAACCTTTGGTAATTTTAGGATTTTTTTTTAATTTTTTTGGTAACAAATAGAATACTTTTGATGGTTTTACTGAAAAATAGAGATCTTAATTTAACGCCTGTTAAAAATGTTTTACTTCATTTTGATAAATAAAGTCTGTATGATTTTTTAAGGTTGGTTAAAAATTCTAAAATTTTTCGACACTTTTGCAACTTTTTTTTAATTTTTTCGTAATAATTACAATAAATCTAATTATTTTAATGAAAAGTAGATATTTTAATTTACCCTTTCTAAAACTAATATCTCTCAATTTCGATAAATAAACTCTCGACGATTTTCTAAATTTGATCTAAATTTTGGATGTTAGGTTAGATTAAAAACCTTTGGTAATTTCAAGAATTTTTTTTTATTTTTTGGTGATAAATAGAATACTTTTGATGGTTTTACTGAAAAATAGAGATCTTAATCTAACGTCAGTTAAAAATTTTTTACTTCATTTTGATAAATAAAGTCTGTGTGATTTTTTAAAGTTGGTTAAAAATTCTAAAATTTTTCGATATTTTTGGATTTTTTTTTTAATTTTTTCGTAATAATTACAATAAATCTAATTATTTTAATGAGAAGCGGATATTTTAATTTACCCTTTCTAAAAATTATATTTTTCAATTTCGATAAATAAACTCTGTACGATTTTTTAAATTTGATCAAAATTTTGGGGGTTGGGTTGAAAATCTTTTGTAATTTCAAGAATTTTTTTTAATTTTTTGGCGATAAATACAACAAGTTTGATGGTTTTACTGGAGAATTTACATCTTAATCTAACATTTATCAAAAGTTTTTTTGCAAAATTTGTAACGAAGTTTCCTAATTTCAATTCCGATTTCAAAATGAAAATCCTTAGAGAACCCGTTTTACATCGGCTGGCTTATCACAATTTTTCTCTAACAATTCCCCGAAATATAAGCCACCTTTTCTTCCCAATTTATGGGTCGTTGCAAATTTGGCATCCGAGCAGGAACCCGTCCTTAATTTTACAAGAAGAGACGTGGATAACCGTAGAAATGGAGCAAGAACTTCCAAAATCTGAGCAAACGGCTAGCACCCAATCCCGTAAACACTAACATTCGTACAGGGTGGATATATTTGTTACGCAAATTTGAATTGGAAGCCGAATTTAAGAAATTTTGATTGAATTCGACAGGCATTTTGGATGATATGCGATAACGAATGGTTAAATTCATTTGAGATGGTCGATCCACACTGCAACCGCAGACAACAGCTTTCCAATTCCCGACTGTAACTTATACAGCTGACAGGCCAACAGTTACCATTTCTGAAACGTTACAAAGGTCTCCACTGACCTCACCCCCAACTAACCCTGTGATTAAACGATCGTTCAGCCACTTTTCGACCACCCCAGACAGACCTTTGTGGCAGTCTTGGTCACCTTGGACTTACTTCCCAACTGCCCCCAATCGTCCCTTTGGAAACGTCCGATCGATGTTAAAGCGTCCTTTGGCCTACCATTGAGTGGTTAAATGTTCGCTCAGCCACTCTTCAACCACCCCAGACTGACCTTTGTGGCACTCTTGGTCACCTTGGACTTACTCCCCAACTGCCCCCAAGCGTCCCTTTGGAAACGCCAGATCGATGTTAAAGCGTCCTTTGGCCTACCATTGAGTGGTTAAACGATCGCTCAGCCTCTTTTCGACCACCCCAGACCGACCTTAGGGGCACTTTGGGTCGCCCCGAGACGACCCCCCAACTGCCCCTAAAGTTCCTCTTGGAGGCGCCCGATCGATGTCAAAGCGTCTTTTGGCAGACCATTGAATGGTTAAACGATCGCTCAGCCGCTTTTCGACCATCCCAGACCGACCTTTGGGCACTTTGGTTTGCCTTAGTACGACCACTAAACTACCACTAAATGTGTAATGGTAAATGGTTCGTACCGTTCACTTATTTGTTCTATATCTCATTGGATACTTTCCAATAACACGATCTAACAAATCTATTCCACCCATGATAGCATTGTTTGTTTTGACAATAGCAGGTTGTTTCATCTCAATATATTCTGAATGTGGCTTACTCAAACGTCTGCATTTGGTTTCAGGTTGAGAATCTTGTGCTGACGAAAGTAAATGCACTGGTCTGGTATCAAACCATTTCACTGCAACGACTTTTGAATCTTCTTTAACCATCTGTTCATAAGTTCCACGTCCTGATTTTTTCATTTTATTATCAGATGTAAACACGCCTTTCTTTGGAATTTTAGATTTGATAAGTATGCCAGTTAAAAATTACAGTTCCATGTTGCAAAGTGTCAGACAATTTGAGGACAAATCTTCCACCTACATCTAGTTTTTCTGGGGTTGGAATCAAAGCAGACTCTACAGAAGTCCCTTTTCCTTCATACAGATGATTTGGCTTATTTTTAACATACTGTCTCATATTAACTTAACATTTTTGGAGAAAATTGAAGAAACATGTACCGCATTGAATACCGTATGATGAATTGCTACGTTGTATGCCTCAACTATTAAGGGGAGAAGCGACCCTTTGGTTCCGAAATAATAGATTTTGGACAACTTGCTTAGAATTTACCGCTGATTTTAAAACCATGTATTTTCCAGTAAATTACCAAGAAGATTTGGAAGCTGCCATAGCCAGAAGGGTACAAAAACCTAGAGAACCCTCAGGAACTGATATCACCGATATTTAAACCCTAGTCAGAAGGCATGGAAATATTTCCACAGAGAATGAATTTCAATGGCTTTACTGAAATCTTCTTCCCCAATATCGCCATTACATTCGTAAGAGGGAAATTACCAACATGCACACTTTTATGAAGTTAGTCCGAGAATTTGAACAACTCAACTATGAATTGGGATAAAAACAAACATCGATCGTTGCCGAATTCCCGATATTTACTTCAAAAATCAGCGAGATCGACACCTTTTTATTTATTATCCAGAGTAACCAATCAATTCTGTTTTGAATTGCATTCAACTATAGAAAAAAACTAAGGAATAGTTGATAGATCAGCCAAGTAAATAATAGTGTTGGGCTTTTATTTTTGTATCTTTTTTTGAAATAATTTGTACAGATCCTAAACACTCCCTTGTTTATAATTTGTCCAAATATTGAGTAAAGTCCGGTAAACCTTCCTTTAACCCTTTACGTTTACGTGTTTTCTGAACAACATTGTAGGGTCTGGTGCTAAAACTACCACCAGCTAGGTTCCAACAGATCACCGGGAAGAATTTGCCAATGATCAAACACACACTGAGGGAAAGCTTGACCTCCAGTATTCGAACGGAAATCGGTGGTAAAACCAAACGACTCATTTACCGGTAGATATGCTTTTACAATGAACATAGGTGTTCCTGCTACTTGTTGTTCTTCAAATATATGACCTCTTCTTCTATTTAATACACCGTAGATGCCACCAACAGCTACTTCTGGACACTGAATTTCACATTGATAATAATCCTACCGAGAAGCTGGTACTTCACAATCTCCGGTCGTCAACACAAGTTACCGAAAGAGAATTAGGAATCCTGTCCGATAAGGTCTAAAGAGCCTAAGACAAATTTAGCTTCAAGACAAATGTATACCGAGGCTCCACGATTAAATCAAAATCAGTCTTCTACTTCCAGAAATCAACAGAGTCAGTTCAAGAGAGTCAATTAACAGCAATCCAATTTTTTGTTGGAGATGTGGAGAAGAAGGACTTTACCGATAACATTGCAGAGGGCAAGCAAGAATTTTCTGTTCTCGATGCAGAAAGCCGGAAGTATTATCCAAAAATTGTCCTTGCGGAGCAACGCCAAATTCACCGATTTCCCTAGTTGCCCCCGACGTCCGATTTCAGATAAGCGTCCGTATTATGGGAAGAAATTTCATAGCATTGATTGATACAGACGTTGTGAATTCCTACATTGGAGAGACTGTGAACCAACATTGTCAAGACAAAGGTCTCCTAAAAACTCCTAAAAATCGGTTCTCGGATACCGTCTGCCAGATTAGCCAACTGAAACGGCGAGGGTCGTCGCAAATTTTCATAAATAAACTCTAGACGATTTTTTTTTAATTTGTTCAAAACTTTGGAGGTTAGATTCAGGTAAAAAATCTTTGGTGACTTTGGAATTTTTTTCAAATTCTTTGGAAATAAGTAAAATAAATCTGATGAATTTAATGGAAAATAGAGGTTTCAATTTATTATTTTTTAAGAGCATTTTACTTAATTTTCATAAATAAAGTCTGTATGATTTTTTAAAATTGGTTAAAAGTTTTAAGATTTTTCGATATTTTTGGAAATTTTTTAGAATTCTTTCGTAATACCTTTAATAATTTTGATGACTAAAATAAAAAATAGATATTTTAGTTTATCATTTTTAAAAATTGTATTTTTTTATTTTTATTAATAAACTCTAGACGATTTTTTTTAATTTGATCAAAATTTTGAAGGTTAGGTTCGGGTAAAAAATCTTTGGTGACTTTGGAAATTTTTTTAAATTCTTTGGAAATAGGTAGAATAAATCTGATGAATTTAATGGAAAATAGAGATTTCAATTTATTATTTTTTAAGAGCTTTTTACTTAATTTTCATAAATAAAATCTGTATGATTTTTTAAAATTGGTTAAAAGTTGTAAGATTTTTCGACATTTTTGGAAATTTTTTAAAATTCTTTTGTAATACCTTTAATAATTTTGATGACTAAAATAAAAAATAGATATTTTAGTTTATCATTTTTAAAAAATTGTATTTCTTTATTTCTATTAATAAACTCTAGACGATTTTTTTAAATTTGATCAAAATTTTGGAGGTTAAGTTGGGTTAAAAATCTTTGATGATTTTAGGATTTTTTTTAACTTTTTGGTAATAAATAGAACAAATTCGATGGTTTTACTGGAAAATAGAGATTTTAATCTAACATCTTTTAAGAGTTTTTTTACTTAATTTTTATAAATAAACTCTGTGGGATTTTTTAAAATTGGTGAAAAATTGTAAGGTTATGTTAAATTTTTCTTAAAAATCTTAGAAGTTAGGTTGGGTTAAAAATCTTTGGTGACTAGGAATTTTTTTTAATTTTTTGGTAATAAATAGAACAAATTTGATGGTTTTACTGGAGAATAGAGATCTTAATCTAACATATGTTAAAAGTTTTTTACTTAATTTTTATAAATAAACTCTGTGGGATTTTTTAAAGTTGGTTAAAAATTGTAATGTTATGATAAATTTGTCCATATTTTTGCGATTTTTTAAAAAATTTTTCACAATAATTAAAATAATTTTGATAACTTTAATAAAAAATAAACATTTTAATCTACCTTTTCTCAAAATTTTTCTTCACAATTTCCATAAATAATCTCTAGAGGATTTTTTTAATTCATTTCAAATTTTAGAAGTATTTTGGGTTAAAAATCTTTAGTGACTTTAGGATTTTTTTTTAATTAGGTGGTAATAAATAGAACAAATTTGATGATTTTACTAGAAAATAGAGATTTTAATCTAACATCTCTTAAGAGTTTTTTACTTAATTTTTATAAATAAACTCTGTGGGATTTTTTAAAATTGGTTACAAATTGTAAGGTTATGTTAAATTTTTCCATGTCTGCGATTTTTTAAAAATTTTTTCGCAATAATTAGAATAATTTTGATTGTTTTAATAAAAAATAGATATTTTAATCTATCTTTTCTTAAAATTTTTCTTCACAATTTCCATAAATAATCTCTAGAGGATTTTTTTATTTCATTCCAAATTTTAGAAGTATTTTGGGTTAAAAATCTTTAGTGACTCTAGGAATTTTTTTTAATTTTTTGGTAATAAATAGAACAAATTTAATGGTTTTGCTAGAAAATAGGGATTTTAATCTAACATCTCTTAAGAGTTTTTTACTTAATTTTTATAAATAAACTCTGTGGGATTTTTTAAAGTTGGTTAAAAATTGTAAGGTTATGTTAAATTTTTCCATATTTTTGCGATTTTTTAAATATTTTTTCACAATAATTAGAATAATTTTGATTGTTTTAATAAAAAATAGATATTTTAATCTATCTTTTCTCAAAATTTTTCTTCACAATTTCCATAAATAATCTCCATAGGATTTTTTAAATTTCATCAAAATTTTAGAAGTTAGGTTGGGTTAAAAATCTTTGGTGATTTTACGATTTTTTTTAAATTTTTTGGTAATAAGTAGAATAAATTTTCTAAAACCACTACCATTAGCCCCTTTTAAATTTTTATTTACATTCCCTAGACCGTAATTATGAAAATGCAACCATAGCCGTGGAAATTAACGCACGTGGTTCGCATTACGAATTATTTCGATTGAATACAACCCGTCGCGTCCGGACAACGTAAAACGTGTCATTTGCATTAAACGTCAGGCGTCCGAACGGCTCCATACATGCCAATCATGTTAGAACCAATCACCAAAACATGCGGCTTTACACGGTTATCGATTGTTGGCAATTATCGTTTAATATTTCCACAATTCCGTTACGACTCGCGTTAGGAAATGAGAATCGTATCGATCGCTAAATTGAAACGTTAAGATAAAACTAAAATAAAGTTTCTTTTCCCCGAGAAGACAAAACGTATGATAATATATTCAACCTGTGTACCGAGGAGACTATGTATTGAATAATACATACCTTTAGGGAAACGTCTTGATTTTCAGTTTGATTCAAGCCGGTCGTGTTTACTCGTTTACTTTTGGTTATCAATCAATTTTACGACCGACGTGAAAAGACAGTTTTCTATCTATATTTAAAGGTTTAAATCTAAGATAAAGTGAGGAAACCCGGCGCCTCCACCAAAATGTCACGTTTTTAATACAACAAAATATCATCTTAGTTTATCAAATAATTTCATCTTATTTTAAGAGATTATTAAGAGATTTATTTCTTAGGTAACACCTGGATTTTAAACTAGTATTAAGATATATCTTTGTAAGAAAGTCGAAATATCTGTAATAAAAATTATAAGCACGTTCGAAACTGCTCGGGGTCGAATAAAAAGCTCGCGGATTCCGGTCCGCGTCGGATTTCCGGTCCGAGACGAATCCGGAAGAAAGTTCAAAACTCCGGCGGGGAATTTTAAAACCCGACAATGCGAGTTAGCATACGCGGTCTCGAACTTGAGTCGGTCTCCACTTCATTTCGCGAAAAACGACGCCCACCGTTCGCCAGACGCTTTAAGCTTGTCCAACTACGTGTTCGCCGGAATATGCCTGGAACTGTTATGGGACCGTGTTGTTTCCGGTGGTTGTACAAACTGGGAGAATTACTAACTCGATTAAACTGCGGCCAGAACTGGCGAACTATGCACCTTTCCGGATTTAATGGGCTGAAGTTCCACGTTAATCGGTAATAAGTTGGTGGATTATTAAATAAAAGATGATAACGTAGTCTATTTAAAAAGTTATTTTGATCTAATATTAAATTAACAGTCGATTTTTTAAACTTAATGATCAAAATATGAGGTTAGAATTTTTCAGTATTTTCAAAAAAAAAATTATTTAAATTTTTTGTTAATAATTAGAATAAATTTGACATTTATTATCAAAAATAGAATCTTTAAGCTTTAATTTGACGTAAAAATCATTTCTTAATTCCTTAAAATAAAGTCGGTATGATTTTTTTAAGTTGGTCGAAATTTTGAAGAAAGTTAGGTTAGGTTCGATTAAAATTCATTATTTTTTTCAAATTTTTTGGTAATAATTAGAATAAATTTCACATTTATTATCAAAAATAGAATCTTTATACTTTATTTTAAAGTAAAAATCATTATCTAATTCCTAGAAATAAACCCTCAGCGATTTTTTAAAATTGATATTTTTTTAAAAATTAAACAGTCAAAAATTTTTACCAAGTTTAAAAATTTTTTTAATTTTTTTGAAAATAATTGTAACAAATTTGACTTTTTTAGTTGAAAATAGAATTTTTTAAGTTCAATTTGATATAAAAATCATTTCTTAATTCCTTAAAATAAAGTCGGTATGATTTTTTAAGTTGGTCGAAATTTTGAAAATTTAGTTTAGGTTCGATTAAAATTCATTATTTTTTTCTAATTTTTTGGTAATAATTAGAATAAATTTGACAGTTATTATTGAAAATAGAATCTTTAAGCTTTATTTTGACGTAAAAATCATTATCTAATTCCTAGAAATAAACCCTCAGCGATTTTTTAAAATTGATATTTTTTTAAAAATTAAACACTCAAAAATTTTTACCAAGTTTAAAAATTTTTTTAATTTTTTTGAAAATAATTGTAACAAATTTGACTTTTTAAATTGAAAATAGAATCCTTTAACTTCAATTTGATGTAAAAATCATTTCTTAATTCCTTAAAATAAAGTCGATATGATTTTTTTAAGTTGGTCGAAATTTTGAAAAGTTAGGTGAGGTTCGATTAAAATTCATTATTTTTTTCTAATTTTTTGGTAATAATTAGAATAAATTTGACATTTATTATCAAAAATAGAATCTTTAAGCTTTAATTTGACGTAAAAATCATTATCTAATTCCTAGAAATAAGTCCTCAGCGATTTTTTAAAATTAATAAAATTTATTTAATTAAACTGTCAAAAATTTTTACCAAGTTTAAAATTTTTTTTAATTTTTTTGAAAATAATTGTAACAAATTTGACTTTTTAACTTGAAAATAGAATCTTTTAGGTTCAATTTGATGTAAAAATCATTTCTTAATTCCTTAAAATAAAGTCGGTATGATTTTTTTAAGTTGGTCGAAATTTTGAAAAGTTAGGTTAGGTTCGATTAAAATTCATTATTTTTTTCAAATTTTTTGGTAATGATTAGAATAAATTTGACAGTTATTATTGAAAATAGAATCTTTATGCTTTATTTTGACGTAAAAATCACTGTCTAATTCCTAGAAATAAACCCTCAGCGATTTTTTAAAGTTGATAATTTTTTTTAATTAAACTGTAAAAAAGTTTTACCAAGTTTAGAAATTTTTTTAATTTTTTTGAGAATAATTGTAACAAATTTGACTTTTTTAATTGAAAATAGAATCTTTTAAGTTCAATTTGATGTAAAAATCATTTCTTAATTCCTTAAAATAAAGTCGGTATGATTTTTTTAAGTTGGTCGAAATTTTGAAAAGTTAGGTTAGGTTCGATTAAAATTCATTATTTTTTTCTAATTTTTTGGTAATAATTAGAATAAATTTGACAGTTATTATTGAAAATAGAATCTTTATGCTTTATTTTGACGTAAAAATCATTATCTAATTCTTAGAAATAAACCCTCAGCGATTTTTTAAAATTAATAAATTTTTTTTAATTAAACTATCAAAAATTTTTACCAAGTTTAAAATTTTTTTAATTTTTTTGAAAATAATTGTAACAAATTTGACATTTTAAATTGAAAATAGAATCTTTTAGGTTCAATTTGATGTAAAAATCATTTCTTAATTCTTTAAAATAAAGTCGGTATGATTTTTTTAAGTTGGTCGAAATTTTGAAAAGTTAGGTGAGGTTCGATTAAAATTCATTATTTTTTTCTAATTTTTTGGTAATAATTAGAATAAATTTGACAGTTATTATTGAAAATATAATCTTTGGGCTTTATTTTGACATAAAAATCATTATCTAATTCCTAGAAATAAACCCTCAGTGATTCTTTTAAATTGATAAATTTCTTTTTAATTAAACACCAAATTTATTTTACTTAAAAATACAAAGTATACAAGAAAACTTTGAAAATATCAGATTTTAGCTTTACGATTTTAGCACCTTTTCCAACGACGCTATCAATAACTACAACCTTCGAACTCGTTTCGTACCAATACATATAACGTTCAAAAATTTAATAACGATTAGTTCCTGGTGGAAAACTCCCTCCAAGGTAGAAATTTTTACGAGGAAACTTCAAAACGCCAGACGTTAAAATTGAATGTAGCTATAAAACCGGTATTGTTTATTGTATACAGCTTTAATTTGTAGCTAGCAATGCTAGCAATAATACGAAAGTTGAAATCGAACTAAAATTTAAAAAAATTATAATTAATTATTAATTACTATAAATTTAAAGGGGAAAGCTTATTGAATAAAATCATAATTTCAATTTCACACAAATTGTATAATTTAATTTTTAAAAAATAATTTAATTATTTCTTTATAAACTAATCGGTTTCGAAAATTGTTGCGCGCATTTATATTTAAATACGTCCGGACGTAATATGATATTTATCCGGGTGGAATTATTCAAATTAAATTTTACTCCTTTAGATTCAATTATGTAAATGGCTACTAGTGCGGATAAATTTATTTTCCACGCGGGGAATATGTTGCTTTTATTATTTTATACTAAAAATGGACACAAAAGATACCTACTATTTATTTTTGTACTTGGAGCTTCGTATACCATGCTTCTTTGTATAGGGGATTTTAATAAATAGAAAATGCAGTTTTTAATATAATAGTGGAAATAGTAAGATTTTATTTTTTATTTTTGGGGTTAAACCTAGTATAAATCTCGTTACGAAGACCGATTTGATGATTGATGGATCGGTCGTCGTTCGAACATTGGATATAACGAGTTACATGCATTCAGTACCTGCGTCTGAGAGAGACAAATACATTCTGGTGGACACGTTGGTGGCGGTAACATGTTGAAGGCTGCGACGTGAAACAAAAAGAGTGCCGTAGTGGATCTCCACACGCTCACCATCTGAAAGAAAGGAGAATTTATGGTTTTAAAGCCTTAGGTAATTTCAAATTTTTGAACCAAGTTTGAAAAATCCCTACGAGTTTATTTATAAGAATTAAGAAATTATCTTTACCTTAAAGTGAACCTAAAAGATACTATTTTAGATTTAAAGAGTCAAATTTGTTATAATTTTTAACAAAAAAATTTAAAAAATTCTTAAAATTAACAAAAAATTATCTATAAAATTTTTTTAAAAATTTTGGTATGTTTAAAAAAATCGCGCAGATTTTATTTATAGGAATTAAGGAATGATTCTTATCTTAAATTAAACCTTAAAGATTCTATTTTTGATGATAACAGTCAAATTTATTCTAATTATCATAAAAAAATTTAAAAAAATTTTTGAAAAATTGAAAGATTTTGACCTAACCTAAATTTTATAACTAAATTTAAAAAATCGTCCAAAGTTTAGTTATAGGAATTGGACGGAGATTTTTACGTTAAAATAAACTTAAAAGATTCTATTTTGGATACAAATAGTCGAAATTGTTCTATTTGTTACCAAGAAAATAAAAAAAATTCTTAAAGTTGGCAAAAATTTTGACCGAATTTAACTTTTTTTGAGTAAGTTTAAAAAATCGCCCAGACTTTATTTATAGGAATTGAATGGAGGTTTTTACGGTAAATTAAACTCAAAAGATTTTATTTTGGATTTAAATAGTCGAATTTGTTCTATTTATTACCAAAAAAAATTAAAAAAATTCTTAAAATTGGCAAATTTTTTGACCGAATTTAACTTTTTTTGAGTAAGTTTAAAAAATCGCCCAGACTTTATTTATAGGAATTGAATGGAGGTTTTTACGGTAAATTAAACTCAAAAGATTCTATTTTGGATTTAAATAGTCGAATTTGTTCTATTTATGTGGGATTACGGAAAAATCATAGCAAAGCTTTTCTTCAATGACCTTTGACAGCCCCAAACACATCAAACACAAAATACGTCCTCCAAACTAAAACTTAACCCTCACGTGCTTCTGTCCCCGAAAACGCGTCTTCCGATCTTCACCGAGCTCCGATTCGTCTTTCACTCTTCTTGCGTCCTCCTTTCTCCACGGCTTGTCGTCAACTGTTGTTTTCGTTTTTTTGTCAACCGTTCTTACGTCGTCTTCTGTTCTGTTTTTTTTGAACCAGCCTCCTGAATCGAGGAACATCCCACAACTCGGCCCTCCTGCTCGTCATCCGCCTCGGATGACTCGTTGGTCATAATGTCGAACCCATCAGTCTGTCTCCAAGGTTTCATGAAATCAGCGGCAATTGATGTCTTTTCTATGGCTACTAAATCGCTCAAATCGTATTGATTCGCCTTCTTCCTCTTCTTTTTAAAATTTCTCATGATCTCGGTCGGTACTGTCTGGATTTGACTTCTGGCTTCTTCCCTCAATTCTACCCTTTCCTCCTGTAAACCAACTCTATGCTATTCCTCTATCATTTCTTGCAACTTTGAATCTTCTTTGTTTCTCATTTCTAATTCGTCTTCTTCTTCTTTGTCATCGTCGTCTTCTTTTTCTTCTTCGTCTTCTTTTTCTTCTTCGTCTTCTTTTTCTTCGTCTTCTTTTTCTTCGTCTTCTTTTTCCTCGTCTTCTTTTTCTTCGTCTTCTTTTTCTTCGTCTTCTTTTTCCTCGTCTTCTTTTTCTTCTTCGTCTTCTTTTTCTTCTTCGTCTTCCTTTTCTTCGTCTTGTTGATCCTGAACGTAGTCCTTCTTATCACCTTCAGTATTTTCTTCATCATCTGTTGTTTCGGTTTCGTCTACTTTCACATATTCGCTCCCTCCTATTTCTTCCGTTTCTACTGGATGGTTTTCTTCTTCAGCTTTTTCCTTCACTTCAACTAGCTGGACTGATAAAACAAAGTCTTTTTCTGTCCACTTTGAAATCTTCACTTCTTCTGGGGTAACGGTGAGCTTAGTTTGTTTCAGTAAAGGTTCTCCCAATGAACAATTTACGGGCATAACTTTTTCATTCACCACGTGTATTTTTGTGTTAAATGATTCACCATCAACATCAATTTGCGATTCAAATGAACCCAACGTCTCTACTTCTTCTTGACTTAATCCTTTTAAAGTTATTTTCTGCATGGTGATCTTTGGTGCGCCGATTTTGAAATATTCATCGCTTCTTATTAGATTAACTGTGCTGCCGGTGTCTATTAAAGCAGTCGTACAAGCTCCATCTATGCTAATTTCCTTAAACATCTTATTACGACAGCTATGATCAGCTATTTGCATGCTTTTTCTACTAGTAGTACCTTTGGGACACTTTGCAGCGACGTGTCCGAAGTTATTACAAGCAAAACATTTCGTACCTTTTGCTTTGTCTTTGCAATCTTGCGATTTGTGCCCCTTTTCACCGCAGTTGAAGCAGTGTAACGTTTTTTCTGGCATCATTTTTTCTTCTGGCTTCGCGTCCTTACTACTTGACCCTTTTTCCACTTTAGCTCCGCCAAACTTTCTGCCGTATAAAGTAATACTTTGTTATTCTCGTAGTCAGTTATACCATCGATGATGTACTGGATAATCGCTTTCTCTTCAATATCTCCTTGTCTTGCAATGGACATCATATTTAGCACATACTCTTGATAACTTTCATTCTTCATTTTCTTTCTTCTAGTTAGTTGCTGATGAATCACCGCGCTGTTTAATTTCTTGCCGAATTCACTTGTGATTTGATTCTTGAATTCCTCCCAACTTTTGATTGTGGGTAATGAATTCAACCATATTTTTGCAGTGCCAGTTAATAACGTTTTTGCACATATCATTGTTTGTATCGGAGTCCATCCGAATAGGACTTGATTGTCTTCTAAATCCGCAATCCATTTTTCAACAGGTTGGGTTGGATTATCACCAAACGTTGGTAAACCACTACGTAAATCGTTAATATTGAAAGCAGTTCTAGGTGCTGCCTGTTCTTTCTGCAGCAACAAGTTTTCTTTTCTTAGTATTTCCATTTCTCTCCGTATTAAATCCATCTCCCGCATTAGCAACACCTGATCGTTCGCCGATGCTGTCATTCTCGACGTGCTGTCAACGTTCATATTATTTTCATTAACGTCATCTTCCGTCGTCCGTTCTCTATCGTTGTCACTCATGATTTTTATTTAAAGAAAATAAATCAAACGTCTTCTTTAATCGTCTTTTGTTTACTCGTCCTTTGTGTATTATTTCCCTTTTCTTTTCTCGGTTCGCAAACACCTCACCAACTCTTCGTCAAATTCTTCACAAATCCCACGATGACCTCTAAACGATTTTTCGATGATCCCGGACGAGCCCCCAAATTTGTGGGATTACGGAAAAATCATAGCAAAGCTTTTCTTCAATGACCTTTGACAGCCCCAAACACATCAAACACAAAATACGTCCTCCAAACTAAAACTTAACCCTCACGTGCTTCTGTCCCCGAAAACGCGTCTTCCGATCTTCACCGAGCTCCGATTCGTCTTTCACTCTTCTTGCGTCCTCCTTTCTCCACGGCTTGTCGTCAACTGTTGTTTTCGTTTTTTTGTCAACCGTTCTTACGTCGTCTTCTGTTCTGTTTTTTTTTGAACCAGCCTCCTGGATCGAGGAACATCCCACATTTATTACCAAAAAAAATTAAAAAAATTCTTAAAATTGGCAAATTTTTTGACCGAATTTAACTTTTTTTGAGTAAGTTTAAAAAATCGCCCAGAGTTTATTTATAGGAATTGAACGGAGGTTTTTACGTTAGAATAAACTTAAAAGATTCTATTTTGGATATAAACAGTCGAATTTGTTCTATTTATTACCAAGAAAATTAAAAAAAATCTTAAAGTTGACAAAAATTTTCACCGATTTTAATGGCTTTTGAGTAATTTTAAAAAATCGGCCAGACTTTATTTATAGGAATTGTACAAAGATTTTTACGGTAAATTAAACATAAAAGATTCCATTTTGGATTTAAATAGTCGAATTTGTTCTAGAAGTTACCAAGAAAATTAAAAAAATTCTTAAAATTGGCAAAAATTTTGACCGAATTTAATGTCCATTGAGTAAATTTAAAAAATTGCACCAAGATTTCCCTTCACTGGCAAACTAGGTATAGCTGTAGACATAACCTCCTTTGCAACACCATTAGATTCTTTTGGACTTTTTTTTCGATCATGCAATTATTGTCATAATTGCAAGGGAGACAAACAAATACAATTCTCAATGGATTAGCAAACATCTTCCAAAAGAAAGGTCACTGTATAAAGCATGGACGCCTACTTCTGAAGATGAGATGAGACTATTTTTAGGTATTTTGATTCTTCAAGGAATTGTGAAGGTACCACACCAAGACATGTGTTGGGTCAAACACGAAAAGTCATTCGTGTACTGGTTTTTCAAGAATTCATGTCCAGAAATCTCCTGATTTCTGGACATGAATTCAATTGGACATTCATTTCTGGACAGTGGTTCTCTGGTTTCTCCTGGTTATGAAGTTCTTGCATTTTAGTGACAATGAAAGCTTAGATCTAGCCAACCATCCCAATCCAAAATTGTACAAATTTTATAATGTAATGGAACATTTGCTCAACAGACTTCGTGAAGTATATGTTCCAACAGAAAATCTTAGTTTAGGTAAGAGCTTGATGCTTTATAAAGGACGTCTCCAGGAAGAACGAGATCAGCCCATCAACATGGAAATACTTGAAAAGAAAATACTTAGCCAAACCAAAACCATAATGGAGACCAAGCTGTCCTGCTTCCAAAAAGCTTCGGTCTTCAACAGCACGACCATCCCGGTGGCTACATACATAACCGGAAATATACAAATGCAAGAATTGGTGGCGAGCACGCTGCTGAGATGTAACAAACTAGATAAAGAAATCTGTCCAATGCCAGATAAAAACTCGGCCGACATCTAACCAGCGTTTATATCTACCTACATCGCTAGGAGGATTGAAGTATAAAAGCATCGCTGTTAAAACAGCAGTCCACTGCGTAAGAAGATACTGGTACCTCCAAAATAGCATGGAGCTGACAGTGACCCGCCAATACCATCAGGAATTAGACCGAGGTAAATGCAGATCTCCCATTGGAGACTATAAATACGTCCTTGCCAAATAGGACATAGCGGATGACAGTATAGAAGATGAAGAAGACAAGGAAAAGATTTCGACGAAAATAATCAACACGATCTATGACCGAGTCGAGGAAGAAAGAAAACAAAACTGGTCAAAAACGATGTCTTACCTAAAATTAGTAATGAAATACCACGACAAAATCATCTTTGCGGCCGATCAAAGCAGTCTGTTAGATTCCAAAAAACTAAACCTATTTAACGCAGCAGCAGAAGAACAATGGTTTGCGTTAAGAGCAACATCTAAGCAAGCTGGAGGAATATGTAAGAGGTGTAAGAGCCACGACGAAATAGCTTACCACGTCATAACGGCCTGCAAATACAACTACATCGACAGACACGATTTTGTGGTATATTGGCTCATCAGAACAATCCTAGACGCGACGCAAGCCCCTAAGATAGTTATAGGTCAGCTAAAGTTCGGGAAGGCGAACTTAAAATGTAACTACTCGTCAAATGGGAAGGAAATTAACATCACTTGCGGTAATCCTGTGCTTACAGCAAACAAATTACACCATAATAAGCCCGATATTATGGTGAAAATACAAAACGAGAATGGAACTACCTTTTACATCTTCGAGGTGGTAATACCACACCTCCAAAATTTCGAAATCCAGGAGGCAGTGAAGATGGTTAGATACACAAAATGGTTAGATACACAAAAAATTGCGTTACTCATATCGATCATTTAAATTACAGTATCATTGGAAGAAATGCAAATTTGGTAGGCGAACTACGCCAGATGTACCGATGCCCAGTGAAATTTGGAGTAATGGCGGTGGTAGTATTTGATAAGATGCTAAAAACAAGCACTCACGAGAAATTGCGATCCCTTCTGACCGAGATGGGAGTTACAAAAAGCCAGATGAGACACCTCCTTGGAAGAGTTGCCTGTAGTGCGAAGACCGGGACTGCTAAATTACTAATGAATACGATTTGCTTAATAATGCGCCCTAATATTTTACACATTTGTACTATGTACGGATATCTATCGATCGGTACCACTTTCACTAAAATCGGTGAATACATTTTGTAGTCTCCTTGTAAGTGTTGCCAAAAATTAAAAATTCTTAATGAAAAGAATTTTGATATTATAAGTAAAGTTATTCTAATTATTATTTAACAAACGATAATAACTCAAGATATCATTCATATTGTTAAGTTAAAGTAGAATCTTAAAGGGTTTATAATTACATTTATGAACGTGAAGGAAGTACAGAGGGTTGAGGCGTTACAATATAGGCCTGTTCCTTTAAAATCGGCAACAGTTGACAAACTCGGAACTAAGCGACGACTTTAAAGTTCCCAACGGTTCCAACGTCTCGGAGAAATTAATAAAGCCTTATTAAAGTGGCACTTTTGACAGAGTGCCTTTGGAGGAAGGACGAGGCAAGGGGGCGACGCTGATTACGTTCCGGTGCAGTTTTTTTTCGCTCAGCGCGAAAATAATGACCGACTTTATTCTCTCGGGAAGGCCATCGACCTAAAATATGACACTATATATTAACTTAACGAAAGGATATTTCTTCCGACAAATTTCTATGTTAAAAAAAGTCAAAAAAAATCAATTTTTAAAACAACTTAAAAATAAAATTTAAATGGGAATTTAAAATGTTTTTTTTTTGTGAAAATGTCGTGAAAATTGTATAATGGATTTGAAGTAATACACGAGGATGGAAAAGAGTAAGTATCTGGAAGAGTTACTAGAGGGGAAAAAGCGACGGAAAGTAGCGGTTCTCACTTCACGTAGAGTCGTTAATTAACTCGGGCATCTGCGGAACAAAAGTCTCATCTCTCCCGTCGGGGATATTTTTAAGCGTTCGGTTTTTTGCTTTTTAACACTCCCCAACGTTACGGCCGTAATCCCAATTGTCGTGCGAAATGGAATAATACGCAACTCGGTATTTTGAGTTCATTCCATTGTGAACTTTCCGGAACGAGTTCGCGTTATCAAACGTGAATTACTGACGCGATTTGATCTATTAAACCTTATACAAAGCTTTTATAATTACACTTTAACTTCATATAAAGGGTACATGAATAAAAGAGTTTCGTCGTTAATTTTTACTAAAAATTTTTTTCAATTTTTTTGGTGATAATTAGAATAAATTTGACTAATTAAATCAAAAATAGAATCTTTTATCTTTATTTTAACGTAAAAATCATTCTTTAATTCGTATAAATAAAGTCTGGGTGATTTTCTAAAGTTGGTCAAAAAAATTTCTAGGTTAAAATTTTTCAATCTTTTCAAAAAAAATTTTTTTAATTTTTTTGGTAACAATTAGAGTAAATTCAATTTATGAAATCAAAAATAGAATCTTTTATGTTTATTTTAACGCAAAAATCATTCTTTAATTCGTATAAATAAAGTCTGGGTGATTTTTTAAAGTTGGTCAAAAAAATTTCTAGGTTAAAATTTTTCAATCTTTACAAAAAAAATTTTTCTATTTTTTTTGGTAACAATTAGAGTAAATTCAACTTATTAAATCAAAAATAGGATCTTTTATGTTTATTCTAACGTAAAGATCATTCTTTAATTCGTATAAATAAAGTCTGGGTGATTTTTTAAAGTTGGTCAAAAAATTTCTAGGTTAAAATTTTTCAATCTTTTCAAAAAAAAATTTTTTAATTTTTTTGATAACAATTAGGGTTAATTCCATTTATAAAATCAAAAATAGAATCATTTGCCTTTATTTTAAAGTAAAAATCATTGTTTAATTCCTATTAATAAAGTCTGGGCGATTTTTTAAATGTAGTAAAAAAAGTTAGGTTAGGTAAAAATTTATCTTTTCTTTCAAAAATTTTTTTAATTTTTTTAAAATAATTAGAATAAATTTGATTTTTATAATCAAAAATAGAACATTTAAGCTTTAATTTAACCTAAAATTTATTTTTTAATTCCTATAAATAAACTCTGGGTGATTTTTTTTTAAATTAGAACTTTAATTAATCAAAAAAAAGTATCTTTAAAATGATTTTATTCATGCATCGTATGCAAAAATTCATTGAGGTAAACTAAAACCGCTAACGAATAAACGCCCATAGCGCATACACCAACCTGAATCGTTTTTAACAGAATAACCACGTAAAATAGAATGAAGGTAAACGCAGTCAACAAAAAAACCTCGGCTAGGTGCAAAAGGAGAATTCGGTTACATCAGATATTTGCTTAGGATACGGCGCGTTATCACGGCTACAATGTTAAAATGCAAATTGAGGACCCGAACGGGGCAAAAGAACCAAAAAAAAATCCGCGTGCGGTTCGAGGCCGCTTCGTCGGTATTTGCGAAGAGATATCAGATAGCGCTAATATTAGCTGACAACGCAGTCGCGGAAGCGAGAGCTCTCGGCCTACATTTAAAAGTCAAAAGCAACGCTCGATTTGCATATTAACTGAATTATGGAAATGTAATTAGTTTACGGTTGTATCCTCTGTTCAAACATTATCAATAATTCCTCTTTCGAGGGCCGCGCGTTGACGCCCTTCGCGTTGAAATTGTCACACGAAACGGACGATCACCGCGAGGCGAACGTTTGTTTCAATTAAACCGAGCTTGCCGTTAAATCGAAGGTAAACAGAGTGATGGTTTCCAACGATTAAACTTTAATTTTTTATTGCCGTTTGGTAATTTATACATGAATACAATGTTTTTTTTTGTAAACCTAAAAATAAAAAAATAAAAATCCCGATCAGATTTACAAAATCGTAGGGAGTTTATTTATTAAAATAGAGAAGTTTAATTTTAAAAAACGATGAATTAAAATATGGATTTTTAATTGAAATTATCAAATTTATTATAAGTCTTATTAAAGAATTTTTAAAAATTTCTAAAATCACAGAAGATTTTTATTCCAACCTAACCTTCAAAATGTTGATCAAATTTAAAAAATCGGAGGGAGTTTACTTGTTGAAATAGAGTAACCTAATTTTGAGAAATGATAGATTAAAATATCTATTTTTTTATTGAAATTGTCAAATTTGTTCTAAGTCTTATCAAAAAAATTAAAAAATTTCCAAAAGTACCAAAAAATTTAACATAACCTTACTCTCTTTGACCAACTGTAAAAAATCATACAGACTTTATTTTATTTATGAAAATTAAAGTAGTAAGCAAGCAGCGCTTCTTTAAAAGAGGGCGCCGCAGGCGCCTAGCTCTTTTTTTTAATAGTTTTTTTGGAAATCGCTTTCCGGACGATTCAATGGTTTTACGTCATTCTGCCGACCATTATCTTCACCTCCCCGACGATTTTGGGGGGTCCCGATTTCGAAAAAACCACCCTGAAAATCAAACGACGTTGCGGTAGCTCTAATTGAAATTAAAATTCTCGATCGTCCGCATGTCGTTTTTTAATTTTCGAACGCACTTTTTGTCCAAAAAGCCACCGGCTCCGCGACTCTGCTTCCGGCTAACCTTCTGAACGGCTTTATAACGCAACGTAATATGCGAATCGGGGCTCTTTTGGACCCAAAACGGCCGATTTAAGCCCTAAACGAAGTCCCCGTTTTCCGTAATTTTCCATTTGGGCCGATAAAACAGTTGGTTCAATTTTCAACAACGTTATTTATTATTCTAACCACGCTAATGCCACGTGAAATGTCAAAACGATCGGTTTATTAATAATTATCAAATATTTAATTTATGCAGAGCAAAAATTCGAATAAATTTCACTAAAAACTAATTAAATTCTTGAAAATATCACCGAAAATTTAAATAAATTTGTAAAAATTCAAAGTTACTAAAATTTTTAATAATTCCACCAAAAACATATAAAATTTGTAAAAATTCCACCAAAGCTATCAAAATTTTTTACAATTCCACCAAAAACTGAATTTTTAAAAAATATACTAAAATTAAGATTAATTTCGTCAAGAATTGATTAGATTCTTAAAAATTTCACAAAAATAAAAAAGTAATAATAAAAATTCCACAAAATTTAGTTAAATTGAATATAATTTCACCAAAAATTATTAAATTTGGAGACAATTCTACTAAGAACTTACTGAATTTTTTAAAAATTTCACCCAAAATCAGTTAAATTGGTAAAAATTCCACGAAAAACTTACTATATTCGTAAAAATTCAAAGTTACCAACATTTTTTAACAATTCCACCAAAAACGTACTGATTTTTTTCAATTTTCCGCCAAAGCTACAAAAATGTTGAATAATTCCACCAAAAACTTACTAATTTTTAAAAAATACCACCAAAAACTTACCAAATTCATAAAAATTCTACTAAAATGACCAATATAATTAACAATTCCACCAAAAATGATTAAAGTTAATAAAAATTCCACCAAAGTTATCAACTTTTTTAACAATTCCATCAAAAACATACTGAATTTTATAAAAATTCCACCAAAAATTAATAAAATTGGAAAAATATCACTAAAAACTTACTAAATTCGTAAAAATTTCATAAAAAAAACACAGAATTTTTTAAAAATTCCATCAAAAATGAATAAAATTCGCAAAAATTCCACCAGTGTTATCAAAATTTTTGATAATTCCGCCAAAAATATACTGAATTTTTTAAAAATTCCACCAAAGATTAATACAATTTGCAAAAATTCCACCAAAAACTTACTAAATTCATAAGAATTTTACCAAAAACACTGATTTTTTTTTATTCCATCACAAATGAATAAAATTCGCAAAAATTCCACCAATGTTATCAAAATTTTTGATAATTCCACCAAAAACATACTGATTTTTTTAAAAATTCCACCAAAAACTTACTAAATTCATAAGAATTTTACCAAAAACACTGATTTTTTTTTATTCCATCACAAATGAATAAAATTCGCAAAAATTCCACCAATGTTATCAAAATTTTTGATAATTCCACCAAAAACATACTGATTTTTTTAAAAATTCCACCAAAAACTTACTAAATTCATAAGAATTTTACCAAAAACACTGAATTTTTCTTAAATTCCACCAGAAATGAATAAAATTCGCAAAAATTCCACCAAAGCTATTAAAATATTTAACAACTACACCCAAAACTTACTGAATTTTTTTTATTCCACCAAAAACTTAGAAAAATCTTAAAAATTACACCGAAATTGTCAACATTTTTACCAATTCTACCAAAAAACTTACCAAATTTTTTAAAAATTCCACCAAAATATCCAAATTCTTTTAAAATTCCACCAAAAATCAATCAAATTAGAAACAATTTCATTAAAAATTAACTAAAACCTTGAAAATTCCATCAAGAACTTAGTAGATTCATAAGAATTCCACCAAAGTTACTAAAATTTTTAATAATTCTACCACAAATAATGAATTTTTTTTAAATTCCACAAAAAAACTTATAAAATTTGTTAAAATTCCACCGAAAATCTGCCAATTTTTTTTTAAATTCCACCAAAAACTGACTAAATTTGTAAAGCTTCCACCAAAGTTACCAAAATGTTGATCAATTCAACCAAAAACAATAAATTTTTGTAGAAAAATACTAAAAATAAAACTAAACTATTGAAGTTCAACACCAATATGTTTTTCTTGGTTATTTTGGTTTAAAAAAAACATCACGTGAAGATTACTTAGTAAAGTTATGGAAATCGACACTGGTTTCCATGTGGACAGCTATTACTCCATATCAGATGAAATCAGGTCTTGAGGAAGCTTCCTCCTTAGGCGCGTGTGGATTTGGCAGAAGCCCACTTTATGCTGAACCGCACTAGAGCACGTGTTGATGTTGTTGTAGAACTTTTTGGTTACGTTCTTAGTCTTAATAAACTCACTAATAGTTGGCACTTTTGGTCTTCATGTAGATCATTGTTCATTATAAACCATGGGGCGTCTAGTGAGATCCTAAGGAGTTTGTTCTGTAGGGTTTGAATTCTTTCATATTGAGGTTGATAAGTTACTTCAAATCGCGCAAGCGTCGGTGACCAGTGGTCTAATAAGAGCTTTGTAGAAGAGGAGAGTGCACTCTATTCTCATAGGAGATGTTCTATTAACCCTTATAGGGCAGATAATGAAAAATAAAAAAGAATGCTTTTTTTACATAAAAAATATTTGAGCCTTATAACAATACAATCAAATCCTCCTGAACGGAGGCCTTTGTCTGGCACTAAGTGTTCTTTCGGAATTTTTTTTCTATTTGACCTCAGCGTTCCGCATTCAAACAGTTTCCTGTCAAGAAGCTTTGATGATAATGAGAAACTCGTAAAAAAATTATCATAATAATTGCAATAGAATTTATTTTCGAAGGGCTTAGTCAATTTTAATAGAGTTTTTCTCGCCCAAGGAGCTCTCTTCGTTGTATTCCTTCTTGCCTTCATATATTGAGAAATTCAGTAAATATCGAGTCTGTGAACAACGGAGAGCCCATACCTTGATTCCTCTTTTAATTGATTTTAGAGGCATATATTGTTTGAGATGGGTTTTGCCTTTGAAGGCAACCATGCTAAATCCACTGCTAAATTCCTGTATGGAATGTAAAACTTTAAAAATGAATTGTATTTGTCTCACTTTGAATAATTTATCATAATTTTGATCTCCCTTTTTTGGCATAGCTTGATTGTCATTCAGGTGTAAATAACGAAGTATCTTCAGATATCTCTTCAGAGGCATAACATCTGCTATTCTTGAATGATGAAAATTTTGGTCAGATGACCAATATAAGCTTAGGCTCGGAAGAGAGTTGAAACCCATTACAATAAGTATGCCAAAAAATGCCTTCCACTCTTCTAAAGTCTGCTCCAGGGCAGTATTATTTTGTTGCGCATACCGGTTGGACTCGGTTATAATTATGTTTAGAAAGTCGTCACCCAACTTACTGGAGAATATTGCAATCGGTGATTCGATTGTAGAAACTCTAGGACCGGGAAATTCTTGAAAACTAGTATCCTGGAAAATGTGTGGTAAATAAGGTGCTTTCGTCCAGGGAAGGCCAGTATTTTGGAGTTGAAGTTTTTGTTTTAGCATTGACTTGCTGGCAACAGTAGCCATTGGTTCATCTTTATATGATGTAAACTCACCTTGTGTTACAAATTGTCGACCCACAGGCTGACGAGAGTCAAAGTCAGGATCTCGAATAGAATCATCGCTGTTGAAAGTCAAATCGTCATCAGCGTAACTCGTAGGAACGGATGCTGGTTGAAAATCCAACCGGTTCTCCTCTACCTGGCTTATATTTGTAAACTGATTGGATTCGTGACCAGTGTGCGCTCGTACTATATACTAAGGATCAATTGGTCGAACATTAGACTGCTAACGCTTTCATAACACTTGTTTCGTTACCTGGTTGAAATATCGCCTAGTATCCTATAAAACCCTTTATTAATTAACCCTAATTAGGGATAAAGCTGTCTAAGCCTGACATATCCTTGGTTGAATTTTGCGCTGATTTCCATTATATTGCCATTTTGAAATTTAGACCAGAAGGGATATCATGCATAAAAAATGTTAAGTATAGTTGGGGATAAGCAGCTTTTTTGGGGGACTTCAGAATTTTCCGGGTGCTGGAGGAGAATCCATTGATGACAATTTAAAAGATTTTTCCTTCAAGAAAGGTAGTAGGATAGTAGGTAGTTGCAGATTTCAATTTTATTAAGTTTAAATTTAAGTCCTACAATCCAGACTATATCAAACGCGCTTGCTACATCCAGAGAAGCAGCAGCTGTAAATTTTTTGGCTTCGAAGCCTTTCTCTATGAATTCCTTCACTCTGGTTAGCGGATAAATTGTAGAATGCCCCTCTTCGAAACCGTACTTGATGTTTGGTACGGTTTTGAGGAGACTTATCTCAAAGTCTGCGGTGGATAGTTCATTCGATAAGTTTAGGTAGTGATGAAAGCAGGCTTATTGTTAGTTAGCTGGATCCGTCTTGGATTTACCTGGCTTCGCGAACATTAGAATTTGCGCCTTTTTCCACTCTATCGGTAAATAGCCCATTTCTAAGCAGCGATTAAAAATTGTAGTTCAGCAAATTCTTAGGAATATGTTTCATGACTATGTTGGGTCTTTGATCTGGGCCTGGGGCTTTTTTAGTGGGGAGCTTTGCTATTTCTGCCTCAAGTTCCTCGGAGAAGATGGTATCTATTTCGATCTATTTCGTATCTATTTCGATAAGTGTGGCAGTTAGGTGGGATTCATTGTATAACTGGATTGCGGTGAAATCTAGGATATTGTTGTTATTGGTGTTCGGGCGGAAAATTCTCTCAAGATAATCGGCGAAGGTGTTGGCCTTGTCTTGATCGGAAAAAACTTCCATTGACTAGGGTTTCATTGACTAGGAGGATGGGTATTTCTTCATATACTCGATTTATTTTTTTTTTTTGTAGTTTTCCATAAACCGGGGACTTTTGTTTCGCACCTTTGTATTAGGTTTCGGTAGTTTTTGATTCTACAAGCTTCGAGTTCCAGCGAGATCGTGTGAGTTAGTCTGTTAAGAATAGTTTTTAGCTCTGGGTTTTTTTCTAGAATTCTTCTGGGTCTAGAATGGTTTTAGGAGGGAGCATATTGTTTTTTTGTGTGAGGCTTTTTAAAGGGCTTAGTCGAAGAAGTTACTGCTTCCTTAATTTTTGCGGTGAGTAAACGGATTTTTATGTCTGTCTCTCTTGTGGTTGTTGATTTTGGCAAAATAAATTCTTGATTGTTCAGTAAGTCGCTAAACTTCTTCCAGTCCACGAACCCGTTGATTAGTTTGGGGATTTTAGGTTTGTACTCAGGCTATCTTGAGAAAGTGATGATTACTGGTGAAAATCTCTTAAGAAAGGATAAATTGAAACCTCTACTTTTAATTATAACCATCAAATTTGTTCTATATTTTCACAAAAAATTATGAAAAAATTTTCAAAATCAACAAAGATTTTTATCTTTCAAAATTATGATAAAATTTAAAAAATCGCACGGAGTTTATTCTTTAAAATAGAGAAACCCAACTTTCTAGAAATGATACATTAAAATTTCTAATTTTTATTGATATTGTCAAATCTATTGTAAATGTTATCAAAAAATTTAAAAAAATTCTCAAAAACGCAAAAAAATTTTACATAACCTTACTGTTTTCCACCAATTAAAAAAAAATCATACAGACTTTATTTATCAAAATGAAATGAAAAATCTCTTAGAAAAGGATAAAATGCAACGTCTATTTTCAACTAAAGCCATCAAACGTTTTCTATATTTTCACAAAAAATTTAAAGAAATTTTCATAATCAACCAAGATTTCTAACCTTTAGAATTATGCTAAAATTTAAAAAATCGTACGGAGCTTATCTCTTAAAATAGAGCAACTCAACTTTTTAGAAATGATAGATTAAAATACCTATTTTTTATTGAAATTACCAAATTTATTATAAATCTTACCAAAAGATTAAAAATAATTCTCAAAAACACCAAAAAATTTAACATAACCTTACTATTTTCAACCAACTTTAAAAAATCATACAGACTTTATTTATGAAAATGAAATGAAAAGGCTCTTAAAAAATGATAAATTGAAACTTCTATTTTCAATTAAAACCATTAAACTTGTACAATATTTTCACAAAAAATTATAAAAAATTCCCAAAATCACCCAAGATTTCTAACCTTTAATATTATGCTAAAATTTAAAAAATCGTACGGAGCTTATTTCTTAAAATAGAGAAACCCAACTTTTTAGAAATGTTAGATTAAAATATCTATTTTTTATTGAAATTACCAAATTTATTATAAATCTTACCAAAAAATTAAAAAAAATTCTCAAAAACACCAAAAAATTTAATATAACCTTACTATTTTCAACCAACTTTAAAAAATCATACAGACTTTATTTATGAAAACGAAGTGAAAAGGCTCTTAAAAAATGATAAACTGATACTTCTATTTTCAATTAAAACCATTAAACTTGTACAATATTTTCACAAAAAATTATAAAAAATTCCCAAAATCACCCAAGATTTCTAACCTTTAATATTATGCTAAAATTTAAAAAATCGTACAGAGCTTATTTTTTAAAATAGAGAAACCAAACTCTTTAGAAATAATAGATTAAAATATCTATTTTTTATTAAAATTTTCAAATTTATTCTAAGTCTTATGAAAAAATTTTAAAAAATTTCAAAAGACACCTAAAAATTTAACATAACCTATTTTTGGCTAATTTTAAAAAATCATACAGACTTTATTTATGAATATGAAGTGAAAAGGCTCTTAAAAAATGATAAATTGAAACTTCTATTTTCAATTAAAACTATTAAACTTGTACAATATTTTCACAAAAAATTATAAAAAATTCCCAAAATCACCCAAGATTTCTAACCTTTAATATTATGCTAAAATTTAAAAAATCGTACGGAGCTTATTTCTTAAAATAGAGAAACCCAACTTTTTAGAAATGTTAGATTAAAATATCTATTTTTTATTGAAATTACCAAATTTATTATAAATCTTACCAAAAAATTAAAAAAAATTCTCAAAAACACCAAAAATTTAACATAACCTTACTATTTTTTGCCAACTTTAAGAAATCATACAGACTTTATTTATGAAAATGAAGTGAAAAGGCTCTTAAAGAATGATAAATTGATACTTCTATTTTCAATTAAAACTATTAAACTTGTACAATATTTTCACAAAAAATTATAAAAAATTCCCAAAATCACCCAAAATTTCTAACCTTCAAAATTATGTTAAAATTAAAAAATCGTACAGAGCTTATTTCTTAAAATAAAAAAACCAAGGTTTTTAGAAATAATACATTAAAATATCTATTTTTCATTAAAATCATCGAATTTATTACAAGTCTTGCCAAAGAATTAAAAAAAATCCAAAGACATCAAAAAATTTAACATAACCTTACTATTTTTGACCAACTTTAAAAAATCATACGGACTTTATTTATGAAAATTAAGGAATAAACTCTTAAAAAGGGATAAATTAAACCCTCTATTTTCCAATAAAACCATCAAACTTTTTCTATATATTTCAAAAAAAATTATAAAAAATTCACAAAATCACCCACGATTTTTATCCCAATTGAACCTTCAAAATTGTGTTTAAATTTTAAAAATTTGGAGGTAATAAAATAGGATTTTTGATTAAGAAAGTGATTAAGAAAATGATTAAGAAACAAATTAAGAAAATTCGACTGGATATAGATTAAGAAATTTGTTCCTTAATGAGTTAACATTAAAGTTTAACATTTAATCAAGTCTGTTTTATATAGGAAAAGATAGATGAAAAGGGGAAAACGACTTGAGACCGAGATGACTAAAAGAGCCTATTCCTGCCATGTCTTTGTGTTCCGGGCGACTGACAGATGTATATTTGAAACCCCCGACGAAGAAATTGCTTTCTAAATGATAAATGGGATACGAATTCTTATTCTCTTAAGAGGACGCCGTTTTATTAAGCCAACTGAACCGGATTAAATTCGGAAAGGTTGTCGGGAAATCCGTTTAGCGCGCTACTCTTTCACTCCGCTACGAGACAGTGATACTTGAAACTGCTCGAAGTGCTCTTGACGTATTTTTATCCCGCTCGGGACTGGTTAATTATTTCAAGGGGATGAAATTTCGGTTTTTTATACATTTTTACTATCTCGTATTCATTTGCTATATTTTTTTTCCTCATTTGGGAGAATCATTACAAAATTGGAGGAAGCTACAAATAGATTATTGTTGCTTATTATACAGTGTTAGTATAAATCTATATCTAAGTATTATTTTTTTTTTATTAGCCAAGATTTATCCAGAACAAACTAAAAAGATTAATATCTTTGACTTTAAAATTTTCTACTTTTCCTTTTCCACTTATTATCACTTTTAGTTCAAACCTCTCCTTGTCACGATGATAAAGAGACTCAATTTAAATTTTCGCTCAATTAATAACGACGACCGACGTCGAAAACGTTGCCGTAGTGCTTGAGGGGACGATCGCGAAGCTAATTAAAAATGTCAAGGGAACAAGGAGTAAAGAGAGTAAACCAAACTTTCGGTCGGTGTTAATTTTCAACGGATGAAAATTCTCAATCTGTATATTTTCCGGTCGAGAAAAAAATTCCACAGTTTTTTAATTAATTCGGTTTTTGTGATTTATTGAAACAATTTAAATCAACTTTTTTCATATCGGTCAAAAAAGGTGCGGATGTAATCCAGATGGTGATATTCGTGAAACATACAAAACGATTATCATCACCGTATGGTGGAATTAATAAACCAACTCGGCCTTTCCCGGTCCCCAATTGTATTTCCCTCGTAACTGTGGCCATTTACCAAAACGATGATGCCCCACCGAAGCGGTAATAATTCACCGGAAGGCTGGGTTCTGTTTTATTCACCTGACGTGCCCCCGAGGCCACTACATTTGATCCAGGACAATTTCTCTTTCGGACGTCGTTTTGGAATTTGATGGAGTAAAATTTTTATCAATTTTTTTTAATTTTTTGTATAGCATTTAGAACAAATTTGATCGTTTTAATAACAAATAGATATTTTAATTTAACTTAAGTTCGAAAATCATTTCTTGATTCCTAAAAATATAATTTGAGCGATTTTTTTTAAGTTGACTAAAATTGTTGAGGATCGATTAAAAATCTTCGGTAACTTTGAGAATCTTTTTAATTTTTTACATACCATCTAGAATAAATTTTATCGTTTTAATAAAAACTAGATATTTTAATTTATCCTAAGTTAGAAAATCTTTTCTCAATTTCCATAAATAAACTTAGGCGATTTTTTAAAAATGATCTGTTAAAGTTAGTTTTGATCAAAATTTTTCGACTTTTTTTGAGAATTTTTTTAATTTTTTGAGTAGCATTTAGAACAAATTCGATCATTTTAATGAAAAGTAGATACTTTAATCTATGTTTAGTTAAAAAATCTTTTTTTGGTTTCCAAAAATAAAGTTTGGGCGATTTTTTAAATTTAGTCGAAAAAGTAAAGTTAGGTAAAAGTCTTTCGGTTTTCCAAATTTTTTTATGATAATTAGGATAAATTTGACTGTTATCACAAAAAGAGAATCTTTAAGGTTTAATTTAAGATAAAAATCATTGTTAAATTCCTATAAATAAAGTCTGGGCGATTTTTTAAAACACATCAATTTTTTTCTTAATTTGGTAGGAAAATTTTTGCTAACTTTAAGAATTTTTTTAATTTTTTTGGTAATGATTAGGATAAATTTGAGTATTTAAATCCAAAATAGAATCTTTTAAGTTTAGTTTAACGTAAAAATCTCCGTTCAATTCGTATAAATAAAGTCTGGGCGATTTTTTAAATTTAGTCGAAAAAGTTGGGTTAGGTAAAAATTTTTCAATTTTTCAAAAATTTTTTTAAAATTTTTTTGTGATAGTTAAGATAAATTTGATTGTTATCACCAAAGAATAGAATCTTTAAGGTTTAATTTAAGATAGAAATCATTGTTAAATTCCTATAAATAAAGTCTGGACGATTTTTTAAAACACACCAATTTTTTTCTTAATTTGGTAGGAAAATTTTTGCTAACTTTAAGAATTTTTTTAATTTTTTTGGTAATAATTAGGATAAATTTGAGTATATAAATCCAAAATACAATCCTTTTAGTTTAATTTAACGTAAAAATCTCCGTTCAATTCCCATAAATAAAGTCTGGGCGATTTTTAAAATTTAGTCGAAAAAGTTAGGTTAGGTAAAAATCTTTCAATTTTTCAAAAAATTTTTTAAAATCTTTTTATGATAGTTAAGATTAATTTGATTGTTATCACCAAAAATAGAATCTTTAAGGTTTAATTTAAGATAAAAATCATTGTTAAATTCCTATAAATAAAGTCTGGGCGATTTTTTTAAAACACATCAATTTTTTTCTTAATTTGGTAGGAAAATTTTTGCCAACTTTAAAAATTTTTTTAATTTTTTTGGTAATAATTAGGATAAATTTGAGTATTTAAATCCAAAATAGTATCCTTTTAGTTTAATTTAACGTAAAAATCTCCGTTCAATTCCCATAAATAAAGTCTGGGCGATTTTTTAAATTTAGTCGAAAAAATTAGGTTAGGTAAAAATCTTTCAATTTTTCAAAAATTTTTTTATGATAGTTAAGATAAATTTGATTGTTATCACCAAAAATAGAATCTTTAAGGTTTAATTTAAGATAAAGATCATCGTTAAATTTCTATAAATAAAGTCTGGGCGATTTTTTAAAACACATCAATTTTTTTCTTAATTTGGTAGGAAAATTTTTGCTAACTTTAAGAATTTTTTTAATTTTTTTGGTGATAATTAGGATAAATTTGAGCATTTAAATCCAAAATACAATCTTTTTAGTTTAATTTAACGTAAACATCATTGTTCAATTCCTATAAATAAGGTTTGGGCGATTTTTTAAATTTAGTCGAAAAAGTTCGGTTAGGCAAAAATCTTTCAATTTTTCAAATTTTTTTTTTTTAATTTTTTGATGATAATTAAGATAAATTTGACTGTTATCACCAAAAATATAATCTTTAAGGTTTAACTTAAGATGGAAATCATTGTTAAATTCCTGTAAATAAAGTCTGGGCGATTTTTTAAAACACATCAATTTTTTTCATAATTTAGTAGGAAAATTTTTGCCAAGTTTAAGAATTTTTTTAATTTTTTTGGTAATAATTAAGATGAATTTGAGTATTTAAATACAAAATACAATCTTTTTAGTTTAATTTCACGTAAAAATCTCCGTTCAATTCCTATAAATAAAGTCTGGGCGATTTTTTTAAACTCATCAATTTTTTTTTTTAATTTTTGCCAACTTTAAGAATTTTTTTAATTTGTTTTGTAATAGTTAGAGAAAATCTGACGCTTTTTACTCAAACTAGAATCTTTTAGGTATAATTGAAGGTAAAAGTTTATTTCTAATTCCTATTAATAAGGTCTGGGTGATTTTAGGTAGTCAAGAAAATTATGAAGTTAAAATTTTTCGTTTTCTTCAAATTTTTTTAAATTTTTTTGGTAACAATCAGAACAAATTTGAGTTGCTAAAAAAAAACTAGAATCTTTTAAGTTCATTTAGACGTAAAGATCATTTTCGAATTCCTATAAATAAGGTCTGGGCAATTTTTTAAAGTTAATCGAAAAAATTGTGAGGTTAAAATTTTTCATTTTCTTCAAATTTTTTTTAAATTTTATTGGGAACAATTAGAACAAATTTGAGTTGCTTAATAAAAATTAGAATCTTTTAAGTTTATTTCGCCGTAAAAATCGTTTTCCAATTTTTATAAATAAAGTCTTGGCGATTTTTTAAATGTAATCAAGCAAATTAAAAGGTTAAAATTTCACATTTTTTTCAAAATTTTTTTTAATTTTTTTGGTAACAATTAGAACAAATTTGACTTGTTGATTCAAAAACAGAATCTTTTGAGTTTGTTTTAAGGTAAAAATCATATTTCAATTCCTATAAATAAAGTCTCAGCGATTTTTTTAAATAAACCATGGTAAAAGAATTTTTTGATTGTAAAATTTTTGCTAATTTTGAAAATTTTTTTGAATTTTTCTGGTAACAATTAGAACAAATTTGACTTGTTGATTCAAAAATAGAATCTTTTAAGTTTATTTTAGCGCAAGGGCCATGTATTAATTTTTATAAATAAATTCTGGGTAATTTTTTTTAAATTAGACAAAAAAATTGGGTTCGACTAAAATTATTTTTTTTTTAATTTTTTTGACTTTGATTTTTTAATATCTTTATAAGTTTTTTTATGGGGTAATTCCAAAAATTTTCCCCCAAACATTAGGCATTAAATCAATCCAACTGTGTCCCTGTTTTGCTCTATTATCGTGAAGTTGGGTCGAAAGGATTGAAAGCCGGGTTTCGTTCCGGGGGCAAAGGGAAAATCAAACCCGATAACGCCGACTAACAAGGGCGAACTAATGCTTGCATTTCTGCAGGGAGCGGAAGTCAAGGAAGCCATTTATCTCTGCCGCCGGCTTCTCTCTGGACGAGTACAGGGAAACGGTGTACTTGCAAGGCGTCGATAAATAATTACCGCTTCCGCCGCCCAGATTTATCAATGGCTACGAGCCCTTTGTTTGATCGGCAATGATAAATAGTGGAAATTGTTTTCCACTTTGTGGGCGGCACTAAAACCTCAATGCGGTAGAAAACTCCGAGGACATTAACAACCAACTTGTGCTAGGTTCGAAATTCGTGAACTGTGTGAACTTTAAAACTATTCCCTTTATATTAAATTCCAATATTTTATGATTTTATATTAGGATAAGAGTCGTATAAACCATAAATTATTTATATTACTCGAATGATAATTTTTATGAAAGACTGGGGTTGGCATCCTTTTAAATTTTTTATTGCCTGACGTTATCTGAAAACGCGGTCCAGATGTCGAGGGGTTGCGTACCTCGTAAAATTTGCATATTTCCATATTTGAACGAGGTCGGGTTTTTTAATCAATTTCCCCTAAAAACCCGAGTATTACTATTTCGCTAAATTAAAATCCGTAACGCACGAGTTTTTTTTAGGGATTAGGGAATGGCGTAAAAATAACCCGGTAGGGTGCAATTAGCGTCGGTACGACCCTTCGAGGCGCTTTTGTATTATTTAATATCCCATTTAATTAAGAGATACGGCCGTCGGGATACGTGTGTTGGCCCCACGGTTAATTTCGCGACGTCGCGAAAGAGGCGTCCGCCGAAATCCGGTCTAATTCCCGGACGGACCCTCGGTTTCATTCCCCCGATACTAAAACTACCCCCTTACGAACCTAAACTCGATTCTAGTACGTATAAAATTCCCCCGGGATGGTAAACGTTAAACGCTTTATACTAATTTAGAAAGTTACGTGACTTGTTTTGTAATAGATTTTCTAGACTTTGATATACTATATCTATTTTAACTTTTATTCTATTTTTAGTCTAAGAGTAAAACAAGTTTAGCTTTAATACAATTGGGTTTGAAAATCCCAATTTAAAAACTAAAAAGGCAATAAGTGTTATATCGATATTTTTAACGAAAATTTTTTTTTAATTTTTTTGGTGACGATTATAAAAAATTTGATATTTTTTATAAAAAATAAGCACTTTAAGCTTTAATTTAACCTAAAAATCATTCCTTAATTCCTATAAATAAAGTCTGGGTGATTTTTAAAGTTGGTCAAAGAAATTGAAAGGTTAAAATTTTTCAGTCTTTCCAAAAAAAAAATCTTTTTAATTTTTTTGGATACAATTAGAGTAAATTCGATTTATAAAATCAAAAATAGAATCATTTACGTTTATTTTAATGTAAAAATCATTCTTTAATTCGTATAAATAAATTCTGGGTGATTTTTTAAAGTTGACAAAAAAAAATGTTGGGGTTAGTATTTTTCAGTCTTTTCAAAAAAATTTTTTTAATTTTTTTGGTAACAATTAGAATAAATTCGATATATAAAATCAAAAATAGAATCTTTTATGTTTATTTTGACGTAAGAAGCATTTTCTAATTCGTATAAATAAAGTCTGGATGATTTTTTAAATTTGACAAAAGAACTTTGGGGTTAGAATTTTTCAGTCTTTTCAAAAAAAAATTTTTTAATTTTTTCGGTACCCACTTGAGCAAATTCGATTAATAAAATTAAAAATAGTATCACTTGTGTTTATTTTAAAGTAAAAATCATTTTTTTTTTTAATTCTAATAAATAAAGTCTGGAGGATTTTTTAAAGTTGGTAAAAAAAATTGATAGGTTAGAATTTTTCAGTCTCCTCAAAAAATTTTTTTTTTAATTTTTTTGGTAACAATTAGAATAAATTCGATTTATAAAATCAAAAATAGAATCTTTTACGTTTATTTTAAAGTAAAAATCATTTTTTACTTCCAATAAATAAAGTCTGGGTTATTTTTTATACTTGGTAAAAAAAAATTTCTAGGTAAACATTTTTCAGTCTTCAAAAAATTTCTTTTTATTTTTTTGGTAACAATTGGAGTAAATTCGATTTATAAAATCAAAAATAGAATAATTTATGTTTATTTTAAAGTAAAAATCGTTTCTTAGTTCCCATAAATAAAATTTGGGCAATTTTTTAAATTTGGTCAAAAAAATTTCTAGGTTAACATTTTTCAGTCTTAAAAAATTTTTTTTTAATTTTTTTGGTAACAATTAGAATAAATTCGATTTATAAAATCAAAAATAGAATCTCTTATGTTTATTTTAAAATAAAAACAATTTTTTAATTCCATTAAATAAAATCTGGGTGATTTTTTAAACTTGGTAAAAAAATTTCTAGGTTAAAATTTTTCAGCCTTTTCAAAAAAATTTTTTTTTATTTTTTTGGTAACAATTAGAATAAATTCGATTTACAAAACCAAAAATAGAATCATTTTCGTTTATTTTAAAATAAAAATCATTTTTTAATTCTAATAAACAAAGTCTGGGTGATTTTTTAAACGTGGTCAAAGAAATTTCTAGGTTAAGATTTTTCAGTCTTCAAAAAATTTTTTTTTGTTTTTTCGGTAACAATTAGAATAAATTCGACATATAAAATCAAAAATAAAATCTTTTATGTTTATTTTAACGTAAGAATCATTTTCTAATTCGTATAAATAAAGTCAGGGCGATTTTTTAAAGTTGGTAAAAAAATTTCTAGGTTAACATTTTTCAGTCTTTTCAAAAAAAAATTTTTTATTTTTTCGGTACCAATTAGAGTAAATTCGATTTACAAAACCAAAAATAGAATCATTTTCGTTTATTTTAAAATAAAAAACATTTTTTAATTCCAATAAATAAAGTCTGGGGGATTTTTTAAAGTTGGTCAAAAAAATTTCTAGGTTAAAATTTTTCAGTCTTTTTAAAAAAAATTTTTTTAATTTTTTTGGTAATAATTAAAGTAAATTCGATTCATAAAATCAAAAATGCAATCTTTTACGCTTATTTTAAAATAAAAATCATTCTTTAATTCCAATAAATAAAGTCTGGGTGATTTTTTAAACTTGGTAAAAAAAATTTCTAGGTTAAAATTTTTCAGTCCTTTCAAAAAAAAAAATTTTAATTTTTTTGGTACCAACTAACAACTAAGCAAATTCGATTTATAAAATCAAAAATAGAATCATTTACGTTTATTCTAAAATAAAAATCATTTTTTAATTCACATAAATAAAGTCTGGGGGATTTTTTAAGGTTGGTTAAAAGAATTGAAAGGTTAGATTTTCAGTCTTTTCAAAAAAATTTTTTTTAAATTTTTTTGCTAACAATTAGAGTAAGTTTGACTTATAAAATTAAAAATAGAATCTTTAAGTGTTATTTTAAATCAAAAGTCATTTCTAAATACCCATTGATAAACTCTGTACTCTGTAAAATTTTTTAAAGTTAATCAATCAAAAAAAATCGCACGGTATAAACCGCTTTGAATAAGCTACTCATTTGACGATTCATTTTCATCAGCCAGTTTTTAATTAAAAATTCTATACCCTCTTTGTCATATTTTTTGTATTTTTTTTTTTTATTCGTTTTGTTATTCAAATTTCAATAACGCGTTCGCCGGTTTTACGAGAAATATAAAAGTTTGATGCGAATCGCGTGCCAATCAGTATGCATTGGGAAGTTTTTATGCGGTTTGCAGTAATTTTTTACGATTGCCGTTTATTGCGCGAACCGTTTTTATTCATAAAAAAAAGGTGAGGACGAAAAGGTACCCCCCATTCAATTCTATGAAGCTTATAAAATCAACAGGTGTTTTCAAAGTTACCATTGAGAATCAAAAAGAAGATTTTTTATTAATTTTGAACTTAATTAACTTAATGAATTTTAATAACATGATAATTCTATTTGAGTAATTTATTTTTGATTAGTTGAAATTAATTAATTATCAAAGTAGAGATTGTAAAGTGATACTCATAGTTTTGGAAGTTCCCAAACATACGCTTGTGTCATATGTGGAACACTCAATAATGCAAATTGAACGCTCTAAATGCATAATCGGACTTCAAGTTGAACGCGTTTTGGCCATTCAATGCAAATTCAGAGTCTTGATAGATATGTATAGAGTTATGTAAGTTATTATTAGAGTTAGGTTTCAATATGGTTTATTCTATTATAAAAGTTTATGTATATTTAGGATATTTAAAGTGAAAAATTAAGTTGGGTTTTATATTGGGATGACATTTGGGATCAAATTTGGGATGAAATTTGGGAATGATTTGGGAATAATTTCGTCTTTAGCTGAGGTATTCGAGGATGGGTTTTTCTCATTGTTGGGGTGTGAAATTCGGACGGAATAAATTGGCCGGATTCCGATCATATCGGACCAAAACCCGCCGGTAATCCGTGGGATTGCGGGGAAGTCCTATTGTTTCGTGACAATCAAAAGCGGGACAACGGCGTCGTGGCGTCGCGACGCCCTCGCCACGCTTATAATATTATCGCCGGGCAAGCTGATTGGAACCCAAATCCTCGCTAATTGTCCCAACCTATCTTCCTGGAAATTAATGACAATTATGACGGTTGTGTGTATTGGGGAATTTCCCCTTCATCAATCCAATACAATTCACACAAATCTAATTAAGGATTCTTGACATACATCTAACAGTAAGAAGAGAAAATGTTATCTAAAAATAAATAATAGTTCATATTCAAATCATATGCTATTTTTTAAAATCATTCATAATATTTCATTCATACAAATTTAATTAAAGATTCTAGACATAAATCCAAGAATAGAGAACATCTGTTATCTGAAAATGAGGGTGGTTTAATGCGGTTTAAGGTTCGGAAGTTACCGGAAGGGGGATAAGAAAGATTGGCTCGGGCGAACCGTAAAATATTGTGATAATCGGAGGGGAAGTGATAAGGGCGGGTGATAAGGAGGCAAGAATATGGTCCGGAAAAGTCGGTCAATGTACCGGAAACGCGATGTTTAAGGAAGTGTTGAGAGTCGACATACCAGGCGAGTTTGAATCGGTCGGAAAACGTTGTAGGAGTGTCCCATTACCTCTTGGCCAGCCAACCGGAATCATGTTTAAATAGTTGTAATTCCAAAGGGAAATTTATAGCACGGCGAAAGAATATTTTATAAGGTTCCATTTTTATTCTCTCAAAGCTAAGCGCACATAAAGTACATGTACTAAGTTATTAAGATTTTTAGTAAAAAAATTTAAAAAAAATCCCAAAATAACCAAAATTTCTAACCTAATATAACCATTAAAAGTGACACTTCTTTAAAAAATCGTTCAGAATTTATTTGTAGAAAAAAAGAAAAAATCTTTTAGACAAAGATAAACTATAGTGTATAGTTCTCGGTAAAATAATTAGTTTGGTTCTAACTTTCACCAAAAAAATTAAAAAAATTCCCCAAAATAACCAAAATTTCTAAACTAATCTAACGGTCAAAAGTGTTACTTTTTAAAAAAAATCGTCTAGAAGTTATTTGTAGAAATAACAAAAAGATCTTTTTCAAAAAGATAAATTAAAATCTATAGTTTTCGCTAAAATAATCAGTTTGGTTCTAACTTTCACCAAAAAAATTAAAAAAATTTCCCAAAATAACCAACATTTCTAAGCTAATTTGACGGTCAAAAGTGTTACTTTTTTAAAAAATCGTCTAGAAGTTATTTGTAGAAATAACAAAAAGATCTTTTTCAAAAAGATAAATTAAAATCTATAGTTTTCGCTAAAATAATCAGTTTGGTTCTAACTTTTACCAAAAAAATTAAAAAAATTCCCCAAAACAACACTTTTTTATAAAATCGCCTAGAATTTATTTGCAGAAATAACGAAAGGATCTTCGTCGATGCTAACAACTAATGAAATGCTCAATTTACGGAAACAGATTCAATCGAAGAAGGGTGATAGTATCTGTTAGTGTTTTTTGATCAAGTCTTGTAAAAAATTTTATTCTTTTTAAAGCTTTGAAAATTCTAAATTAGTTTTTAAAAAATTTCAATCTAAATTTAAATTTAAAGGTGCAGTGTGAATCACGCGACTGCAACGGCTATAGCCGCGCGACTCTGGCGACTTTGCGTCAGCCACTCGTTTGCATTGAATTATATGAATACGTTGTCAATAACGCCACTGCTGCGACAGCAACATCGACTGCTGGTCACCGACCGGTCTCCAATTTCGCGCACATCACTTATGCGATTTTGCCACAATATGAAGCCGCGTAGCTGTTCATCAATGCAGTAGTGAATAGACTCATGCACATACGTTGATATAGCTACGCACGAACAATGTCAGTATTGATTGTCATTCTAGTACTAAAACCAGCCTTAGAAATACTTTGGCAGTTTCCTACCCAAGGTGCTCTCTGAAACGGTTTACTTGTAACAACACCACAGAAGGGTTTAGGTTCTACGAGAGGCTTTGATTCCCCCTTCTTGGCTAACATGTCGACCCTTCCATTTCCTAGTATGTCAGCATGGGCTGGTACTCACGCTAATACTAGCCTTGTATCCTTCCCAAGCGCGTTCAGCGCCTAGACACAATCTTATAGCAATCTTTATCTAGTGCCATCACTACCCAAGACTTTCAGGGACGCTTGGCGATCTCGAAGATTAATGACCTAAGCCCGGTTTACATTATTCCAGTCCAGTAATCCAGCTAGTCAATCCAGTCCAGTGCTAGACTGGATCATATCGTTCACATTATTCCAGTCTAGTAATCCAGTTAGTCAATTCAGTCCAGTGGTAGACTGGATCGTATACATGTTCACGCATGGATTCCAGCACTGGATTAGCTGTCTACACTATTCCAGTAGTGCTGGAATGGGCGAGCTGGATTGAAAAAATAGACCGTCAATCCAGTCCAGTGACTGGATTGCTCACTGGAATGAGTGCATTCCAGTTTATTCCAGTGAGGGTTCACATTATTCCAGTAGCATTCCAGCACTGGTTTCGATCACTGTACTGGAATGCTACTGGAATAATGTAAACCGGGCCTCAATCCAGTCACTGGACTGGAGTGCTCACTGGAATGAGTGCATTCCAGTTTATTCCAGTGAGGATTCACATTATTCCAGTAGCATTCCAGCACTCGTTTCGATCACTGTACGGAAATACTACTGGAATAATGTGAACCGGGCTTAAACGATAAATGGCGAATAGTAGGAAAAGTTCAAGGAGGATCATTGAGTTATTGTGTTTTTGAAATTTAGCTAGTGGTGGATAGTTGACATTCTGACTCGAAGACCTCCAAATTCGCAGGAATCTTAGAAAATTCTTAGAAAAGTAACTGTCTTAATGCTCATACCGTTCGAGACATTAGTCCTGTTGTAGGAAGAAAAGTCAATTGTTAGGAATTACCAAAATGTTCATCCACCCTCACTCTAAGGGTGAAGCTATTTGAGGGAGAATTCGACATTCAATTACATTCTCTCGCGAAAATTTCTCTCATCAAAAATCTTTCCTTTTTTTTGATTTTGTACTATAAAATTATTATTCTTTGTGTTTAGTTAGCATTTCTATGAGTGAGTTTTTAGCAGATACTTGAAGAAAAGTGGGGTAAAGTTTAGCTGGTTAATCATTATCTTCCGATTAATTTCGACATCTTGTGGTCGCATGATTGAGACTGTGTGTGCTCTTCTGTAATTATTCTACCATCTACTAATAGGGACGTATCCCCAACAATACAAAGAGACGCCCACTCGCAAAACGCAACCAAACGGGAGTTTTATGTGGTTAATTAACTTTCTTTTGTCGCCCGTTCGCTAAGTTTTTTTGTTATTATCCGAATTTTTTTTTATTTCATATCCAAGCCTTAGCGTAAGGACCCAATGTTTTACGAAGGTTTGAATAAAGTTAAAAACCTTGCCCTGGTGGCTATAATTATCCCGATTAGCACAACTCTAAACTAAACTATGTTTATTGACCTCTTTATACTAAATAATATTTACTGTACACGCCCCTTCGATCCCAGATTCAATCTGATCGCACTCTCTAATAGAAATGGACAATTTTTGGAATTTCTTTGCGAGCTGTTTCAAATTTCAACGGAGAGACTATAATTGTGTCGAAAAAATTTCGTTGTTTGCGTCTATGAAGATAGAAGTACAGCCGGCCCAATCCATCTTGGCCGATGAAGGTCACGAAAAATGCGCAGACAAAGGAGTGCGACAGTAAATCGTTGGAGAAAGATGGGTGTATTCGTTAGATATGAGCGGCAAGTATAGAGCGCGGCAAAAGTTGACCTGTACAAAGACATGTAGAGGTATGGTATTGTAAATTTTAAACACGTAAATTTTTAATAATAAATTTCTTTGTAATAGGTTATTTTTCAGGGTTTTTAAGTTTAAAAGTTATTTTTAAATTAACAAACCCATTAATCAAACATATTTTAAGCTGCAAATAGTACAATATCTGCTAAAACAATTAACAAAAATAATAAATAAATAAGAACTTACTTTATTTTTCACTTTACTTTCCGCCATCTCGAACTTAAATATTATGTCACGCATTTATACACAAACTTTTGCTTTGATCTGTACACGATCAGTACCATGTTGAGTATACTACGCAAATGAGCTCTCTAAGAACCCCCCACCTATTGCCACTGCGCAGATGACCTCGGAAGGCCAAGATGAAATGGGCCGGCTGTACACCAAATAATATTTACTGTACACGCCCCTTCGACCCCAGATTCAATTTGATCGCACTCTCTAATAGAAATGGACAATTTTTAGAATTTCTTTGCGAGCTGTTTCAAATTCCAACGGAGAGACTATAATTGTGGCGAAAAAATTTCGTTGCTTGCGTCTATGAAGATAGAAGTAACTTCCCCTAAACTAAACAGCATCCACCAACCTCTTTACACCAAATAATATTTACCACCCGTAATAATATTTACGGTAAGCGTTCATGAGGTCCCAGGATCGATCGAGAGACCTACTCTCTAATAGAAATAGACAATTTATGGGATTTCCTAGCGAGTTGTTTCAAATTGAAAGGGATAGATTATGAGTTTCGCGGAAGAAATCTCGATGCTTGCATCTATCAAGATGGAAGTGTGCCCCAATCGCGAATTTCCTATTTCGAGATAGAGACACCATTTATAAAGATAGACATGACGAATGCGGGGATGATACAAATTGGAAATTGATTCCGTCCTCATTTACGTGAGAGAATCCGGCCAATACATTGTCTTCACCTCGCTTTAAGTATGCTTCTCATTTAGGACGATGCGTTCGTGGATATCTGTACACGGGAGCCGCATTACGTCCCCGCTGGGGTTAACAAAAGATCTCTCTCGCTGCAGCATCAAGCTTGAATTCATCGAGGGGAAATGTAGCATTCATCTGTAGCGGGGAAACGATGCGCATCTTAAGCGTTTCGTGGTACCACGAGGCTCGGCCACGTTCGGAGGCGCCACTCACCGTGAAAATGCAATCTTTTCTATCCGTTGGAAACAATGGACCTCCCGGGAAACGATCGCCCCTCAAGTACACGAATAGGGATAAAAGGAAAATTAATTTCATTTGAAATTTACTCAAGATTAAATTAACGAATAAGTTCTAGTTCAATTACTCGACGAGAAATAATTCGGAATAACTCGGAATATACTCGGAATAATACTCGGAATAATCTCGGAATATACTCGGAATAATCTCAAAATAATCTCAAAATAATCTCAGCATAAACTCAACATAAACTCAAAATAAACTCGGTCTCTTTCCTATTTACATTTTAATAAACCCCAGAACCATAAATTCCATCATAAATCGTACGGTTACGTTGGCAGCCGTGCGTGCGACGCGTCGCATACGCCACGCGGAAAAACTAAATATTGGGAAATACCTCGCGCAGACCGACCGGCCAAATTTATTTTAAGTGCGCCCGTAAATCATAATGGTTTAACAATAAATTCTAATTACACGTCCATTTCCGCTGATTTAAATTTTAAATTTCGCGCCGCGCCGCCCCCGTATAAATGTCAAAAGCTTTAATTATGTATCAGGTTTCAATTATCAATTATGGGCTTATGTCGCTATAAAGGATACAATATTGATGCTCGGTAATGGAACCCTAGCTAACGTTACAACAGCATATACTTTAGCTACCATAACTATCAAGCTTCCTTCAAATTTCCATTTTCAAAATTTCGACTTTATTTTTAAAATCTAGAATCTAGATAAAGTAGGTAACGTAAAAAAAATGTTAACTCATACGGTATGCGTTAGTTATCATGCATGGAACGAACGTACTGGACGTTGCGTGCGTGAAAAAAAATCCAGTACGATGCTTCAGTTGAAAATTTTCATTTTAAATTACGTTTTTGAAGGGTATTGACGTGCGCCGGTCCGGTACACCGATGGAAATATGAAATGCTAATGGCGACGTTGATTTTGTCGAACAATGCCTGTACAAAAACGCCCCGGTGTTGTCGAGCCGAGGTCAGAGGTCAATTGCGTTTTTGCCGGCGTTTGTTCCCCCTTGTAATGCTGGTTACGTGCTTTGACATTCACAACTTCGACGGGTGCGCGTTGCAAAACTGTGATTTTGTGTTTACCCGCCTCCCCTTTACTACTTTTAACCATTGTATCTTGCTTTTTACTATGGGACGCTTTTATGTCGGATTCGTCCCGTTTGTCGAATGGGAAACGTTTATCTAACTACTGGTGTGTTTCGGTTTAATCATTATTCCGTATTGTGTACCAATCCGCTTGAATCGATCATATCAAATTGATGTTAGTAAACCCTGGGGACTTGCAAAGCAACCCCCGGAGTGTACGTTTAATACACCGTTTGGAGAGAATATTCAACGGATTGCTTGGCGATTTCCTGCCACAAACAGAGATATACTGGTAATTTTAATTGTAATCTCTTGTTTGGATAATCATAGGAATTTAAATTTAGATTGAAATTTTTTTTAAAGTAATTTAGAATTTTCAAAGCTTTGAAAATAATAAAAATTTTTATAAGACTTGTAGATTATAAGACATAAGTTTTATAAGACAAGAACAAATCTCTTATTTTAGATAACCAAAACCACCATGGATACGTATCGGCTAATAACCGAGATTCGGTTGCATTTAGAATTATGGGACTTGTCCCATAATTTGTATAAAGATCGTGATGCACGATTAAAAGCTTGGGGTAAGGGGTATCAAGCTTTGTTTTCTAATTTTGCTAATATGTTTGAGAACGTAAAATTTTCTTGAAAATGCACATGTTTCCTTCCGTCTGTTAATCAGCTAAGCACTGAACAACATTCAACTAACCGACGATTAACGAGTTTCGTCAAGACTAACTTCAGTACCAATCGTCGATTGAGCACTAAGTCCAGTTCAAGGCATACCTCTAAAAGAATGTCGGAGAAGGTATTCCAGCTAAGTAAAAGTGACCTTAGATTATGAACCGTGATTGTGATAGGACACAGCATTTGAGGCACAGGATTTCAAATCATTCCTTATCCAAAAAAAATCGAAAATTGCATTATGGGTATCTTCTCATAAGGATGGCTGGTCTGCATGTGCCTGTATCTTTTTTAAGTTCCAGAAAATTCTTTATGCTATTTAAAAGAGACTTTGAAAATCTATTGATGCTCCAGAACCTTCTTCATCCGTTTCCTCTTTTGTTCCAAATAAATCCTCAACCATTTCCCATAATTTGCTTCAAACCAATCTTCATCCAATGCAAGATGGCTTCTCAACAACTACGTTTATTTCTAAAAAAACCTCATTCCCAGATCAGTCTGCCTACTATTCGAGACAGCTATACTTATACAATTTTACTATTTGTGAAGGGCATTCAAAATCTGATCAGTCGAAGAATAAAGTGAAAACATACACATGGATTGAGGAACAAAGAGGTAAAGGGTCTAATGAAATAACGTCCATGATATTTCATTACCTTCAAAATATGTCTGTTCCCGAAAATATGACATTACATCTCTATGCAGACGGTTGCCCAGCCCAAACTAAAAACTCAATTATTGTGGGTATGATCCAAAAGTGGTTAAGCGAATTAGCACTAAAGCAAGTTCAGGAGTTTTATCATATATTCCCCGTCGTAAACCACAGCTTCATACCACCAGATCGGGTATTCGGACGAATAGAAAAAGTCTTAAGAAAGTCCGAAACCATTATTAAACCTAGTGAGTATATTGATACCTTTGCAAGATTTGGAGGAGTTGTCAAATGTGGGGTTAATTTTAAAGTGTATTATTGAAAAGTGCTTGTCAGGATGCTATTAAGAAACCTGCAAATTGGTATTTCCAGTTCGCCCCGTCAAGACGTATATTGTTAAAAGAATCTATCAAAACAGGCAAGGTTCTCGTCAGAGGTGAGGTAAATTATCGGTGTGATACTGGAAATTATAAAAGTATACTTAAAACTGGAAAAACTGTTCGTGACATTGAGCCACATTTAGTGCCAAATATTTTTCCAATAAAGCCTGAAAAATTGAAGGATGTAGATAAACTTCTAAAGACACACTTTGGTGAAGAATGGAGGCAGCTTTCGGGTTTAGATTATTACAGAAGTGTATTGGATAGAGAGGAACATGAATTTCAGGAAAATCTGCAAACATCAAACGAGAACCTGTATGAGAATGAAGAAAATGAAGAAGATCTAAGAATCTAGAATGGAAACAACAATAACAACATTTCTTAATCTTTTTTTGAAACGTTAACGTTTAATTATTCAATTTTCTTAAACTAGTGTCCAAAATAATGGTTTTATATTTTAATTAAATAAATTAAAAATTATTTAAATAAATAACCATTCAGAACCAAACTTGTTTCATCACTATTACGAATGTTTCAAAAGAAATCTCATCCATTAGTCGGAGTTCCAAAACCAGCTTCATAGTCGCTTTTGTTCCAAGACCATCCTCATCCAAGTTTGAAAACGTTTTTTTCTTTATAAATTTATATAAAATGAGATTATTCTTTTTTCAAAGCAATCCAATGTTTTTTATAAATTTTTTGAAAAAAAAAGTATTAACTGCCATACTTATTGATAAGTAACTATAGGTTTTTTTTGTTTTGCCGAAAATGAGGTTTGATGGATGAAGACCGGTTTGGAATTCAGTGCCTCATTTAGACAGCACCTTCACAGTATGGTGTAACGGTTTTGTTTTTCGACTAATTAAATTTGAAATTATTGGATTTGGGGCCATCTGTTGGAATCGGTCATTTTTAGATCTTTTGGTTTTATTTCGCAATACAGAATACTGGTTGGTTTCTCAGATTGGTGCGATCGGAAATAGTGGTGGGGATTTGGTTCTTTCGAGTGTCGCAATTGAGGTAATTTCGCCCCCTTCGTTGTTGTGTCTCGGAAGAGGATAGACGTTTCTGGCTGCGATAAAAACTGCGTGGGTGTCGAAGAGTCTAGAAGCGTCTCCGTTGGTGTTTGGGAGAGCTTCTAAAAACGCAATTTGGCGGATTATCTTCACACACCACAAATTTGGTGCTGTATTTGCGAGTTATCGGATTGACCGGATAAAAGGGTTTTTTACGCAAGCCAACACATCAAGCCGCTTAAGATCGTAAGGTATGTTTTTTTGCGCTTTGAGAGAACTAGAATCTTTTCGTTTGGATCATTTTGTAATTCGTGTTTTCCCTAGGCTTTTTATTTTTATTTTTATCTTTGGATTTATTTTGGTAATTTCGTCGAAATTTTGGATTGAAAATTTATTGCGTCGCAATTTTGAGTGGATCCCCTGGCGGCCATCTTTCTCTCTTCATTACATTGAACGCCGTTAGAGAGACAGGGACGGAAGTACACTCAACCGACGCCGGAGCGACGCGCTTGATCGAGAAAGACAAAAAGAGACGACCAGCCCGGCGAAACCAGACAGAGACACCTCCAACAGATAAGCCAACGTTTTATATTTTTCTTTTATTATCTTTTTTTTTATTTTATTTGTTATTACGGATCTTCAATCCGAATAATATTTTAACTTGTGTTATTCTGAATTTATTGAACATCATTTTACGAAACTGTTTTGTGTACCTAATCGCTCAGAGAATTTTTTTTTATTCCGACTTAAAGGTTGATACTCATTAGAAAGTGTGATATATATTTGACAACAGCTGTTATCATTTATTTTTTTTATTTTTTTTGTGTTCGCGTTAACATTTAAATTTCAGGTTATTTGTTTTATAATTCTTTAGAGCTACTGCAGCGATAGGGGTTTATTACCGTTTGTAAATTTTTATATGAACATTCCTTTTGAACATTCTTATTTTTCATCTTTATTATTACATTGTTTCTTTTCAATACAAGTGAATTTTGGTTTTCAAAATTGTCTTTTATTTTGTTGTTGTCCTTCGATCGTGGATTCGGACTTGCCTGATCGTAGGATAAGTGAAGGTTGATAGGTATCGGTTTAAGTTCGTGGCGCCCTTTTATTTAACATCTGAACCCCCCCCCCCCCCCTTCTCCGCAGAGTGAATCGAAGCCCGGTCCTATCAACAGTTGTCTTTGGCTTTTGAAACGAACGTAATTTTTATTTCGTTATAACTAGAGTTTGTGCGCTACAATGGGACTCATAAAAGGCCCAATCTGTAAAGAATACGGATAGGAGACAGAAACCTCCCTTCATCTGGTGTGTAAATGTGGGGCTTTCGTACAGATGAGACAGGAACGGCTGAGGAAACTTAAGGTACACCCCAACAGACTGGGGTTATTAGACCCCAAGGTGGTGGTGAACTTTATGAAAGGCATGGAGTTCTTTTCAGCAGATCTGGATGTTAGAATAGGCTTAAGCCCGCTTTGCAAAGATCATTTAGAAACCAATTCCGATTACCAATTCTGTTCTACAATTATAATCCTCCAGAGGTTTATTTGAACTTAAAAATTCTTTAAACAATTCTATACACTTGAGGACATGACATCGTTTATTACTCAAATTCATTACATTGGATCTGAGTCCCAATCTGAACTTGACAAATGCACAAAGACAAATCTAAAAAAAATGTTTAAGCTAATCCCCGCAATATTGAGAATTATTAAGAGTCACTTCTGTCTTGATAGATGCAGAGTTCTTCCTCGAAACGTATTTTAGTTTAAAGGGATTCACATCTATACCCACGATTAGAGCAAAACCCCTAAAGAGGGTTATTGTAGAATGCGAAGTTAGCACAAACACTTAATCGAACGAGGACAATTTCTGATTTTTCGTCATGAGTCCCGAAGTCAGTTCGTTCGCAGAAGTTCCAGGTGCTAGCTCAACCCGATGTGTTCATAAAGACAGTTAAAGAAGAAAAATCGACTGGTGTGCTACTTATACGTCCCTTTTCCCTACGAGTATTCATGCATCCTCAAAGAAACCCCCAACAAAAAATTGAGTATGCCCCTTACTTATTTAACCCCCTAACCATAAACAAGCTGGTGATTCGTGACACTATCTTGATAGATCCAAGCAAACGAGATTTTTTCCTCGAAACTAATAATCTACTCCTTTCAATGTGAAAACAACTCGCAAGGAAATCCCATAAATTCTCTATTTCCATTGGAGAGTGAGTTCCGATCGAACCAGGGGCCTCAGGGGCGCGTACCGTAAATATTATTTGGTGTAAAGAGGTCCGTGGACGCAGTTTAGTTTAGAGGGAGTCGGAACGGGGACGCCCGCGCAATTGGCTAAGCCCCAGGAGACCGGAAGCGCTGACCCGAAATCGAGTGATGGACCTCTTCGTCCAGGAACGATCGCTCATGCTGTCCCGGAGTGGCCACGGTATGTGTAAACCTCCAGGATCTATTATAATGGCCGCCGGTGCAGCTCGTATCGAATTCCTACAAGTTGTATTCCAGAAGGCCCTTGCTTAAAGCACTGTGAAATTAATTCGGTACAAAGTTCCCCTTTTGCCATCAAATAGAATTCTATTTCCAAAAAGAACCAACGGAATTAATCCGATTACGTTTGTTATTGTAGTTTCAAAGTTACCTTCCCTAATAATTGAACTATTTTGGTTTATTGATTTTACTAATAAATAATACTAATAAATAAACCCATCAATATGAATACGTTAATCAAGGGTTATAAATTGCTTCAATTAATTTGTAAACACTCGATCTACAAACAAATTAAACTTTGTTTGGTATATAAGCTAATTATTTGGTTATACTTAAAACTAATTTTGTAGCATACACACGAAATATAATTTAATTTCAATTTGTTTGATATAATTAGATTTGTATAACAAATATAACTATTTAATAGTTTATTAAAGTTATTACATTTATGATTTCATATAAAAACGTAAATTTAAATTTATACCAGTAATTTTTCTCGGGTAATTTAGTGGTAACTGTCCGCTTTAAAGCCACATAAAACAAGCCATTCTTTAAATATTTTACTGCTCGACGTCACACTCGAGTTATTACGGTTTATAGCGCGTAACTAATAAGGTTAAAGTGGATTTGTTGTCCACAATTTAAAGTTATTATACCTCCTTTTTAAGATGAAAAATGATGTACATAAAACTAAGTTAACCAAATAATTCTGCACTTCTTTCGTTTGTAATAATTTATTATTTACTTGATTTACTTGATTATTTATTCTAGTTTGTGAGAGATGCATTAATTGACCTAAATTTGCAAAGTTGGGGTTGTAAATAATTGAAACGATGGATAGTCAAGTTTTACGGGAATTTCCTCAGGAAGTCATTGAATCATTCACCAGGAGCGGAAACGAAGCTCGATAGGTGGTGCTAACACGGGTTTCGTGTAAAGCTGCGCTGGCCGTATTTCCGCCGGAACAAGAAAAAGCTGTTACTGCTGACTGACATTATTTTTCATCTTTAAATTTGTCCGGGTTTGCTTAAAACGCGCCGCCCATTTTTCGCCCCCGAGACAGGGCGATAAACGGGCGTTTATTTGCGCGGGAACAATTCTGACGTTTTTATTTCTTTGTTGATGTATTATCTCACTTACTTTTATATAAAACTTAAAATCTTAATAACTAATAGTTGTATAAATACGATTTTTTAAAAATTAATAAGTGTTAATTGACATTGAGTTACATTTCCTTTTCTGAGAAAAGAACTAAAAGTGGTAGGAAAATTTCATTTGGTAAAAATAAAGATTAAGTTTCACTCTAAATCCTCATAAAATTTCAAGTCTCAATAGTAATTAGTTTTTGAGATATGAATTTTTAAAAATTAATTTTAATCGACTTGTAAATTTCTTTAAGTTAGGTTAGAATTTCTTGTCTGTGGGAAAAACTAAAAGTTGTAGAAAATTTTCTTTTGGTAAAAATGAAGATTAAGTTTCAATAGAAATCCTTATAAAATTTCAAGTCTTTATAGCAATCGATTTTTTAGATACGAATTTTTAAAAAATGACAAATTTTAGTGGACATGAAAATTAAGTTAGGTTAGAATTTCTTGTCTGTAGGAAAAACTAAAAATCACAGAAAATTCGTTTTTGGTGAAAATAAAGATGAGATTTTAAACTAATTAAGCGTAAAATTTCAAGTCTCAATAACAATTAGATTTTTAGATATGAATTTTTAAAAATTGGTTAATTTTAATCGACGTGTAAATTAAGTTAGGTTAGAATTTCTTGTCTGTAGGAAAAACTAAAAGTTGTAGAAAATTTTCTTTTGGTAAAAATAAAGATTAACTTTCAATAGAAATCCTTATAAAATTTCAAGTCTTTATAGCAATTGATTTTTTAGATACGAATTTTTAAAAAATGACAAATTTTAGTGGACATGAAAATTAAGTTAGGTTAGAATTTCTTGTCTGTAGGAAAAACTAAAAATCACAGAAAATTCGTTTTTGGTGAAAATAAAAATGAGATTTTAAACTAATTAAGCGTAAAATTTCAAGTCTCAATAACAATTAGTTTTTTAGATATGAATTTTTAAAACTTGGTTAATTTTAATCGACGTGTAAATTAAGTTAGGTTAGAATTTCTTGTTTGTAGGAAAAACTAAAAGTTGTAGAAAATTTTCTTTTGGTAAAAATGAAGATTAAGTTTCAGTAGAAATCCTTATAAAATTTCAAGTGTTTATAGCAATTGATTTTTTAGATACGAATTTTTAAAAAATGACAAATTTTAGTGGACATGAAAATTAAGTTAGGTTAGAATTTCTTGTCTGTAGGAAAAACAAAAAATCACAGAAAATTCGTTTTTGGTGAAAATAAAGATGAGATTTTAAATTAATTAAACGTAAAATTTCAAGTCTCAATAACAATTAGTTTTTTAGATATGAATTTTTAAAAATTGGTTAATTTTAATCGACGTGTAAATTAAGTTAGGTTAGAATTTCTTGTCTGTAGGAAAAACTAAAAGTTGTAGAAAATTTTCTTTTGGTAAAAATGAAGATTAAGTTTCAATAGAAATCCTTATAAAATTTCAAGTCTTTATAGCAATTGATTTTTTAGATACGAATTTTTAAAAAATGACAAATTTTAGTGGACATGAAAATTAAGTTAGGTTAGAATTTCTTGTCTGTAGGAAAAACTAAAAATCACAGAAAATTCGTTTTTGGTGAAAATAAAGATGAGATTTTAAACTAATTAAGCGTAAAATTTCAAGTCTCAATAACAATTAGTTTTTTAGATATGAATTTTTAAAAATTGGTTAATTTTAATCGACGTGTAAATAAAGTTAGGTTAGAATTTCTTGTCTGTAGGAAAAACTAAAAGTTGTAGAAAATTTTCTTTTGGTAAAAATAAAGACTAAGTTTCAGTCTAAATCCTTACAAAATTTCAAATCTTTATAAGAATTAGTTTTCTAGATATGAATTTTTAAAAATTGACTAATTTTAGTGGACATGAAAATTAAGTTAGGTTAGAATTTCTTGTCTGTAGGAAAAACTAAAAATCACAGAAAATTCGTTTTTGGTGAAAATAAAGATGAGATTTTAAACTAATTAAGCGTAAAATTTCAAGTCTCAATAACAATTAGTTTTTTAGATATGAATTTTTAAAAATTGGTTAATTTTAATTAACGTGTAAATTAAGTTAGGTTAGAATTTCTTGTCTGTAGGAAAAACTAAAAGTTGTAGAAAATTTTCTTTTGGTAAAAATAAAGATTAAGTTTCAATCTAAATCCTTATAAAATGTCAAGTCTTAAAAGTAATTCGTTTTTGAGATATGAATTTTTAAAAATTGACTAATTTTAATCGATATGAAAATTAAGTTAGGTTAGAATTTCTTGTCTGTAGGAAAAACTAAAAGTTGTAGAAAAAATTCTTTTGGTAAAAATAAAGATTAAGTTTCAATAGAAATCCTTATAAAATTTCAAGTCTTTATAGCAATTGATTTTTTAGATACGAATTTTTCAAAAATGACAAATTTTAGTGGACATGAAAATTAAGTTAGGTTAGAATTTCTTGTCTGTAGGAAAAACTAAAAATCACAGAAAATTTGTTTTTGGTGAAAATAAAGATGAGATTTTAAACTAATTAAGCGTAAAATTTCAAGTCACAATAACAATTAGTTTTTTAGATATGAATTTTTAAAAATTGGTTAATTTTAATCGACGTGTAAATTAGGTTAGGTTAGAATTTCTTGTCTGTAGGAAAAACTAAAAGTTGTAGAAAATTTTCTTTTGGTAAAAATAAAGACTAAGTTTCAATCTAAATCCTTACAAAATTTCAAATCTTTATAAGAATTAGTTTTCTAGATATGAATTTTTAAAAATTGACTAATTTTAGTGGACATAAAAATTAAGTTAGGTTAGAATTTCTTGTCTGTAGGAAAAACTAAAAATCACAGAAAATTCGTTTTTGGTGAAAATAAAGATGAGATTTTAAACTAATTAAGCGTAAAATTTCAAGTCTCAATAACAATTAGTTTTTTAGATATGAATTTTTAAAAATTGGTTAATTTTAATCGACGTGTAAATTAAGTTAGGTTAGAATTTCTTGTTTGTAGGAAAAACTAAAAGTTGTAGAAAATTTTCTTTTGGTAAAAATAAAGACTAAGTTTCAATCTAAATCCTTATAAAATTTCAAGTTTTAATAGTAATTAGTTTTTGAGATATGAATTTTTAAAAATTAATTTTAATCGACTTGTAAGTTAAGTTAGGTTAGAATTTCTTGTCTGTGGGAAAAACTAAAAATCGTGTAAAGTTCATTTTTGGTGAAAATAAAGATTAGGTTTTAAACTAATTAAGCATAAAATTTCAAGTTTTAATAACAATTAGTTTTTTAGTTATGAATTTTTAAAAATGGGCTAATTTTAAGTTTGAGTTTTTAAGTTTGAATTTTTACTTCCGTACAAAAAAAAATCCTATACAAAATTCATTTTAAATAAATTTTATCGATTTTATTTTAAGAATATCACTTCACTTTCTCATCCCTTTCCCATCTTTTCCCTCTTTGATTTCGCAAGTTCCCTCGTTTTTGCCACTTTAAGGAAACGACGAGCACTTCTGCTGCGCCTATCTGGGTTTTCTCAAGTACCCATCAATTCCGCTTCACTTCTCATCCCCAAACTCGTTTATCACCACCCCAAACTAATTAGCATTTTCCTTTTGTAAGTCTATTTTGAACGAGGTTTCGATCGATTAATTGAAAAAGTAGAGAACGGGTTGAACAAAGCGACCGACCGCAAAACTCGCCACGTCCACGAACTTCGAGGCTAACTATTTCCCTGCTTCTTGTCCCCGGCATCATCTGGCAGGACCTAGTTTCAGGATACCTAGTTTCAGCACCTCAGTCGCGGTTGGTGCCGCAATCCGACCCTTTGATATATGCGCGAGGTTTAAAGTTGAGGGCCCCTTTTTACGCGTGTAAGGTTATCTATTATGTTTTGTGCGCAAACACGTGATTAATTAGGCAAACACGAGCGTTACCAACTTCATGCCGTAAATCAGACCGGCGATAGATCAACAGTGATAATTATCCTGAAGAGCCTTCAAGTCCCTCGACTGGGAGTGCTCGCGAAAGCCCATCGAATGGGAGTAAGTTTTAATTGCAAACGTTTCTCCGTCAATCGTCTACCACCATTACGAATGAATGATTATTGAGTTACATTAACAATAGAAGTTTCATCATAACAGTAAACTATTTAGTCTGTCAGTTTTTGTTAAGTTTGAGATTTTTTTAAATTTTTTGGGAACAATTATTTTCCAAAAACTGTACAATTTTCAGGGGTTGTTTTCGCCCCTTCAAACCGTTTTTGGGCAGAAACGAAAAAAATGGTTTTACTTAGGTTGGGACTATCTATAAATTTTCCGATCTTTAGAGAGTTCAGATTTAAAAAAAAAACAAATGTATGGAGAAAAAAAATATTTAATTTTTTGATGTTGAGGTTAGGAAAAAAATTTGTCAAAAATTTTCCAAATTCGATAAAACGACGTTCTTTTAGGATCTTATTTAGAATTGAATGGAGAATTATATAAAATAAACCGCGCAAAAATCGAACGATCGAAATCCGAGTTATTTAAGCTCAAAGTCAAAATTTCTAAAATTGTCAAAATTCGATACTTATGAAATTTTTGTCAAATTTGAATTCAATTTTGTCTCGGATATCGTTGAAAGTCACGTTTTTATACAATTCAATAACAAGGAAAACGATGATGAAATCCGTTTTGCATCTTTTGGTTTTTTCAGAAAATTGCCAGAATTTTTGTCTAATTTATTGGCGTTGAAGTTAAGAAAAACATTCGTCAAAAATTTTCCAGATTTGATAAAACGACATTCTTTCAGGTTCTTATTCAGAATTGAATGGAGAAATATATAAAATAAACTGCACAAAAATCGGACGATCAACGGTCCAGTTATTTAAGCTCAAAGTCAAAATTTCTAAAATTGTCAAAATTCAGGTATGAAATTTTTATCAAATTTGAATTCAATGTTGTCTCGGATTTTGTTGAAAGTCACGTTTTTATATAATTTAATAACGAGGAAAACGATGATGAAATCCGTTTTGCCGTAAATCTTTTGGTTTTTTTCAGAAATTGCCGGAATTTTTGTCTAATTTTTTGGTGTTGAGGTTAGGAAAAATATTCGTCAAAAATTTTCCAGATTCGATAAAACGACGTCCTTTCAGGATCTTATTCAGAATTGAATGGAGAATCGTATAAAATAAACTGCACAAAAATCAGACGATCGACGGCTGAGTTATTTAAGCTCAAAATCAAAATTTCTAAAATTGTCAAAATTTGATATGAAATTTTTGTCAAATTTGAATTCAATTTTGTCTCGGATTTCGTTGAAAGTCACGTTTTTATATAATTCAATAACAAGGAAAACGATGATGAAATCTGTTTTGCATCTTTTGGTTTTTTCCAGAAAATAGTCGGAATTTTTGTCTAATTTTTTGATGTAGAGCTTTAGATAAATGTTAGTCAAAAATGTTCCGGATACTGTATGATGAAACCTTTCTAGAATCTTACTTAGAATTGAATGAGGAATCGTCTAAAATAAACTGTTTGAAAATCAAACAACGGATGGTTAAGTTATGCGAGCGCAAAGTCGAAATTTATAAAATGAAAATCGAAAAAATCGAAAGGGGTTTCAAAAAAATTTTTTTCAAAAATTGGAGGGACTCGGATTTTATTGTAAGTCAGGTTTTTACATAATTTAATAACGAGGAAAACGATGGTGAAATCCGTTTTGCCGTAAGTCTTTTGGTTTGTTTCAGAAAATAGCCGGAATTTTTGTCTAATTTTTTGATGAAATTCCCAGATTCGATGGGAATCACTCTCCAAAGGAAATAGAGAATTTATAAGGTTTCCTTGCGAGTTGTTTTCAAATTGAAAGGGATAGATTATTAGTTTTGAGGAAAAAGTCTCGTTGCTTGGATCTATCAAGATAGTGTCACGAATCGATATCTTGTTTCTAGTTACGGGGTTAAATAAGCAAGGGGTATACTCAGTTTTTTTGTTGGGGCTTTCTTCAAGGATGCACGAAGACTTCTGAGATGCACGAAGACTTCTGGAATGCACGAGCACTTGAAACTTTTCCGAAGGAGCTGGCTTCGAGGCTCATGATGAAAAACCAGAAGTTGTCCTCGTTCGATTAGCTGTTTGTGCTAACTGCGCAATGTACAATGATCCTCTTTTGGGGTTTTGTCTCAATTGGGGCAATGAAACTGACTCCCTGTAAACTAATCTGCGTCCACAGACCTCTTTACACCAAATAATATTTACGGTGCGCGCCTCTGAGGTCCCAGGTTCGATGGGAATCACTCTCCAATGGAAATAGAGAGTTTATAGGATTCCCTTGCGACTTGTTTTCAAATTGAAAGAGGTAGATTATGAGTTTCGAGGAAGAAATTTTTATACTTGCATCTTATTAAGATACAAGTGACTTTTAATAATTCCTGATATTGCAAGGTTTAGTTTAAATATATTACTTTAAAAATTTTGTCTTTGTGCATTCGTTAAATTCAGGTTGGGACTTAGACCCAAAGTAATAAGACCCAAAGTCAAGGGTATAATAAACAATGTCATGTTTTGAAATGTTTAGACTTGTACAAAGAATTTTTAAGTTTAAATTACCATCTGGAAGGTTATTACTGTAGAGTAGAAAGTGGTATCTAATCCGGACATTTGCTGAAAAGAGCTCTGAGTCTTTCATAAAATCTAACACCAACTTGGGGTTTAATAGCACCAGTCTATCGGGGTGTACCTTAGATTCCCTAGCAGTTCTTATCTCATCTGGACTTTAGAAAAAATGCTATTGGTTGTGAGATGTTATTTACAACTTCCAAAACTACTCCGATTGTAGAATTTGAGGCGTGAGTAGTGAGAAACAATTTTGCTTCTTGCGATGGGTGAGCTAAAATCGTAGCATTAGCTAACAGGTATTTTTCTTTTTCAAAACTGTCCTGACATTCTTTGGACCAAAGGGAAATGTTTTCCTGGTTAAGTTTTTGGGCATCTGTTGAAACTGAATGAAGTGGGTGATCTAAAGCTCTTTAGATCAACATTGGTCAAAAATGTTCCAGACACTGTACGACGAAACCTTTCTAGAAGTTTACTTAGAATTAAATGAGGAATCGTCTAAAACAAACTGTTCGAAAATCAGACAACCGATGGTTGAGTTACGCGAGCTCAAAGTTGAAATTTATAAAATGATCGAAAATCGAAAAAATCGAAAGAGGTTTAAAATTTTTTTCAAAAATTGAAGAGACTCGGATTAAAAAGTCACATTTTTATATAATTCAATAACGAGGAAAACGATGATGAAATCCGTTTTGCAATCTTTTGGTTTTTTTTTTCAGAAAATTGCCGGAATTTTTGTCTAATTTTTTGATGTAGAACTTTAGGTAAACATTAGGCAAAAATGTTCCAGACACTGTACGACGAAGCCTTTCTAGAATATTACATAGAATTGAATGAGGAATCGTCTAAAACAAACTGTTCGAAAATCAGACAACGGATGGTCGAGTTATGCGAACTCAAAGCCAAAATGTATAAAATTAAAATCGAAAAAATCGAAATATGGAATTTTTTTTCAAAACTTGAAAGAACTCGGATTTCATTGAAAGTCACGTTTTTATATAATTCAATAACAAGGAAAACGATGATGAAATCCGTTTTGCAGTCTTTTGGTTTTTTTTTTCAGAAAATAGCCGAAATTTTTGTCTAATTTTTTGACGTAGAGCTTTAGATAAACATTAGTCAAAAATGTTCCGGATACTGTACGACGAAGCTTTTCTAGAATCTTACCTAGAATTGAATGAGGAATCGTCTAAAACAAGCTGTTCGAAAATCAGACAACCGATGGTCGAGTTACGCGAGCTCGAAGTCGAAATTTATAAAATTAAAATCGAGAAAATCGAAAGGGGTTTCAAAAATATTTTTTTCAAGAATTGAAGGGTCTCGGATTTCATTGAAAGTCACGTTTTTATATAATTCAATAACGAGGAAAACGACGATGAAATCCATTTTGCCGTAAGTCTTTTGGTTTTTTTCAGAAAATAGTCGGAATTTTTGTCTAATTTTTTGATGTAGAGCTTCAGATAAACATTAGTCAAAAAAGTTCCGGATACTGTACGACGAAACCTTTCTAGAATCTTACTTAAAATTTAATGAGGAATCGCCTAAAGCAAACTGTTCGAAAATCAGACAACCGATGGTTGAGTTACGCGAACTCAAATTCAAAATTTATAAAACGGTCGAAATTTGAAAAAGGGAATTTAAAATTTAAAACTTTAAGAATTTTTTTAATTTTTTCGTTAAGTATTAGAATAAATTTGACTTTTTTAGTTGAAAATAGAACCTTTTGTGTTCAGTTTGACATAAAATTATTTTTTAATTTCTGTAAATAAAGTCAGTATGATTTTTTAAAGTTGGTTAAAAAAATGTAAGGTTATATTACGTTCGATTAAAATTCTTGGGATTTTTTGTATTTTTAAAAACATTAATTGTAGTAAATAAAGCTGTACAAGGATAATCCGTGAAATAATTACGGAATTAGTATAATGCCTCGGTTTCCCCAAAATCCATAAATATTTAAAGTTTCGGGACCACTTTGTTAATTGGAAAGCGGTGCGTCCAAGTGAAGGGCGTTCTTGCCCCGTTTGGACGAAAGTAGGTTTCCGACGAGTTTACTTAAAAACAGATTAACTTTTATTAGTATAAAGAGAGGAAGTTCGAGTCCGAAAATTTACCACTTTAGCAAATTTATCTTCTTCGCGGTAGTCTCTCGGTTTTCCTTTTCTCTGTCGTCTTGGTCGTCGTTTTCCTTAAAGGTGTCGATATTTACGACAGAATAAACAGGAAGCAAGCGATCGGAGCGGACACAAAAGGATCTCTTATTGTCCTGCTACCGATCGTTGATTTATTTATTATTCAAGGGAGGGAAACGAAGCCCTTAGACGCCATAAAAATATTTTCCGAGTACAGACAAAATAAATTTATTGCGGTTCTCGCTTGCGCTCCGATCCGGGACCTCCTGCGGCCTTCCGGAACCTGCTGGAACCGGATCCCGGTTCGCGTCACGACCAGATACGAGTGCGGTTGAATTATTTGATTATGGCAACAATTCACCACCTTCGAACAGTTGCGTTATGTTATTTTCGTGGCGGCGTCTGGCACAGACGCCGAACCGCGACGATAAAAACCGTCGAATAAAAAACCCGCGCTGTGGGATTTTTGCGGTTGGATACAATTTCCCCGTTGCTACGATTCAAATATTTCGAATGCTCGCTTTGTGTGACCGGAAAGGCCTGGATGGAGGTGACAAATAAAATTTAAATTTCAATGCGGAACTGTGCGAGATTTCTGAACGTGCTCGAACGTCCACGTTCAAAAGAGATATTTAGGATGTTTGATATATTACACTATATTCGCATTCTCCATCTATTTAAATAAATTAAAACGTTTCAATACCCTTGTGTAACCATGTCTGTAGTGTCCATTCAGTCTAGTATGGTACACGATCTCAATGTGCACAAAGCAAAGGCCTAACCGTAACTAATCCAATTTAGCTGCCTACCAAAGCGTAATACCGAAAAGCTAGAATGTAGCTTATTGGCAACCAAACACTGAGAGTTAAAGGGGACTAATTAATACGACAAAATGAACGGGATTGTCGCTTAAATGAAATTTCGAATTGAATTAAGAGAAATCCTTTTATCATCTTTTTTTTTGGCTTGGTTTGATTTAGTTAGCAATATCTTTCCTTTGTAAGTTATAGCTAAAGTTATTGTTTTCGAAGGGGTTTCGTTTCCTTATCGAAGGTTCCCAAAACCGCAATCTTAGTGAGACTTTTAATTGTCGTTGGACTGTCAAACGCCGGTGTCAGGGCAGTCGATTTACGACCACACTCGACTCGAACGGCCTGATAATGACACTTCGACGACAAAAGGAGTTCCAGCGGGCGGTCGTAAAGCTTTTGCGGAGCTTCCGAAAGCTTACGCGCCTTCGGAAACCGGAGATTTATTGGACACGTCTTCATAAAGTCTGCCGAGGCCATTTAAGGTTGACTAAGTTTGGTCATTTGTCCAGTTTGTGGTTATAACGTATACGGGAACATAATCGTCTTTCTAAGTTTAGAACTTTGTAATTAAACACGTCAAATTTTAAAAATTCACATCTCAAAAACTAATTGTTATTGAGACTTGAAATTTTACGAAGATTTAGAACAGAACAGTTTTTTTAAATTAAAATTAGAATGTTTTAAGTTTCATTTAGAAAAAAAATCAAACCAAAATCTTTAAAAATGAATTTTTGATGAATTTTTTAAGAAATGGTTAATTTTCTAACTTAAAAAATTTTTTCCAACTATGAAATTTTTTTTTAATTTTTTTAACAACACTTGGAATAAAACGTCCTTTTTTAATTAAAATTAGAATGTTTTAAGTTTCATTTAGAAAAAAAAAATCAAATCAAAATCTTTAAAAATGAATTTTTGATGAATTTTTAAAGTTTATTTTCTTAAGTTAAAAAAGTGTCAAAAATTTTTCCCAACTTTGAAAATTTTTTTAATTTTTTTGACAATACTTGGAATAAAACGGTCTTTTTTAAGTAAAATTAGGATGTTTTAGGTTTCATTTAGAAAAAAAAAATCTAATCAAAATTTTTAAAAATGAATTTTTGATGATTTTTTAAAAAATGGTTAATTTTCTAACCAAAAAAAATTTTTACCAACTTTGAAAATTTTTTTAATTTTTTTGACAACACTTGGAATAAAACCATCTTTTTTAGTTAAAATTAGAATGTTTTATGTATCATCTAGAAAAAAAAATCAAATCAAAATGTTTAAAAATGAATTTTTGATTAATTTTTAAAGTTAATTTTCTTAAATTGAAAATGTGTCGAAAATTTTTCTCAGCTTTGAAATCTTTTTTAATTTTTTTGACAACCTTTAGAATAAAACGGTCTTTTTAGATCAAAACTAGAATGTTTTAGGTTTCATTTAGAAAAAAAATTAAAGCAAAATCTTTAAAAATGAATTCTTGATGAATTTTTAAAATTAATATTCTTAATTTAAAAAAGTGTCAAAAATTTTCCCCAACTTTGAAATTTTTTTAAATTTTTTTGACAACACCTGGAATAAAACGGTCTTTTTTAATTAAAATTAGAATGTTTTAAGTTTCATTTAGAGAAAAAATCAAATCAAAATGTTTAAAAATGAATTTTTGATGAATTTTTAAAATTTGTTTTTTTAAGTTGTGTCAAATATTTTTCCCAACTTTGAAATTTTTTTTAATTTTTTTGACAACATTTGGAATAAAACGACCTTTTTAAACTAAAATTAGAATGTTTTAAGTTTCATTTAGAGAAAAAATCAAATCAAAATCTTAAAAAATGAATTTTTGATGAATTTTTAAGGTTAATTTTCTTAAGTTTGAAGTATCAATAATTTTTCCCAACTTTGAAAATTTTTTAAATTTTTTGACAACACTTGGAATAAAACGACCTTTTTATATTAAAATTAGAATGATTTAAGTTTCATCTAGAAAAAAAATCAAATCAAAATCTTTAAAAATGAATTTTTGATGAATTTTTTAAGAACTGGTTAATTTTCTAACCTAAAAAATTTTTTCCAACTTTGAAATTTGTTTTAATTTTTTTGATAACACTTGGAATAAAACGACCTTTTTTAATTAAAATTGGAATGTTTTAAGTTTCATTTAAAGAAAAAATCAAATCAAAATCTTTAAAAATGAATTTTTAATGAATTTTTAAAGTTAATTTTTTTAAGTTAAAAAAGTCAAAAATGTTTCCCAACTTTGAATTTTTTTTTAATTTTTTTGACAACACTTGAAATAAAACGACCTTTTTTAATTAAAATTAGAATGTTTTAAGTTTCATTTAGAGAAAGAAATCAAATCAAAATGTTCATAAATGAATTTTTGATGAATTTTTAAAGTTAATTTTTTTAAGTTAAAAAAGTCAAAAATGTTTCCCAACTTTGAATTTTTTTTTAATTTTTTTGACAACACTTGAAATAAAACGACCTTTTTTAATTAAAATTAGAATGTTTTAAGTTTCATTTAGAGAAAAAAATCAAATCAAAATGTTCATAAATGAATTTTTGATGAATTTTTAAAATTAATTTTCTTAAATTTCTTTGAAAAATTTTTTCCAACTTTGAAATTTTTTTAAATTTCTTTGACAACACTTGGAATAAAACGTCCTTTTTTAATTAAAATTAGAATGTTTTAAGTTTCATTTAGAAAAACAAATCAAATCAAAATCTTTAAAAATGAATTTTTGATGATTTTTTAAGAAGTGGTTAATTTTCTAACCTAAAAAATTTTTTCCAACTTTGAAATTTTTTTAAATTTTTTTGACAACACTTGGAATAAAACGGTCTTTTTACATTAAAACTAGAATGATTTAAGTTTCATTTAGAATATAAATCAAATCAAGATCTTTAAAAATGAATTTTTGATGAATTTTTTAAGAAATGGTTAATTTTCTAACCTAAAAAATTTCTTCCAACTTTGAAAATTTTTTTAATTTTTTTGACAACACTTGGAATAAAACGGTCTTTTTACATTAGAACTAAAATGATTTAAGTTTCATTTAGAAAAAAAATCAAATCAAAATGTTTAGAAATGAATCTTTGATGAATTTTTAAAGTTAATTTTCTTAAGTTAAAAAAGTGTCAAAAATTTCTCCCAACTTTGAAAATTTTTTTAATTTTTTTGGCAACACCTGGAATAAAGCGGTCTTTTCTGGTTGAAATTAGAATGTTTTAAGTTTCATTTAGAGAAAAAATCAAATCAAAATCTTTAAAGATGAATTTTTGATGAATTGATCGGTTTTCTTAAGACAGTTAAATTCATATCTAAAAAACTAATTATTATAGAAACTTGAAATTTTAGGAGGATTTAGAATAAAACGTAGTCTTTATTTTTACCAAAGATGAAGTTTCTACGACTTTTAGTTTTTCCCTCAGACAAGAAAATGTAAGTGAATGTCTTTAATTGTCGTTTTTAAACATCCTAAAACTTAAGTTACAACTTAATTATTAAACTTTTGAGGTTACAATTTTATTGTACATGGTTTTATATGAAAAAAAAAGTCGAAATTATAAAAGTTCTTCTCAAATAAAGTATTTGTGGGGTATCAGTCGAGTTCAATTCGCAATTGATCTCAGGTACTCCGCCATCGAAATGCATTTCCATTTATTCCATCAAAACTCGTGGCCCTCGAGGGCCAAGATCAAAGGGGAAGTTTCCTGACCGTCTAACGTCCGCTTCGGTCGGATCGAGAGAAATTTCCTAGAGTAACGTAGGTCATGAAATGCGTACGTAAGCTCCGGCAGGACGAGGACCTTCCGATCCTGCCGATGCGGAATCGGTTCTGCCGCAGCGGCGAGTCGAATAGATTGGAATAAATATTTCGACGAGCGAAGTTCCGAAGCCCTTATCGTTTCGGAATATTCTTGTTTCGTTCCCGGCTCCGCCACCATTACGCGATCATATTTATATTAGAGCGGGACGCGCACGACGGCGGGTCCTACATTCGCGATTACCGACAGAAATTGAAAAATTATTTTATGGCCTCTGCGCCACCCGGGAATTCGTTCGATACCGTCCTTTTAATCCACGAGGCATTCACATTTCTCTATGGGATATTCCCGTTGTTTCATTTCTAATCGATATTTATACGAATCGATATGATATTTGAATTTTTGTATTTTTAAAATTTTAAAAAAACTTTAAAAAATCGCCCAGACTTTATTAATAGGAATTGAAAAACGATTTTTACGTCCAATTGAACATAAAAGATTCTATTTTCAATTAAAAAAGTCAGATTTGTTCTAAGTGTTACCAAAAAAATTAAAAAAAATTTTAAAGTTGGCAAAAAATGTTGACACTTTTTTTAACTTAAGAAAATAAACTTTAAAAAATTCATCAAAAATTCATTTTTAAACATTTTGGTTTGATTTTTTTTCTAGATGAAACATTAAAACATTCTAATTTTAATTTAAAAAGGTCGTTTTATTCCAAATGTTGTCAAAAAAATTAAAAAAATTTTCAAAGTTGGAAAAAATTTTTTAGGTTTGAAAATTAACCATTTCTTAAAAAATTCATCAAAAATTCATTTTTAAACATTTTGGTTTGATTTTTTTTCTAGATGAAACTTAAAACATTCTAATTTTAATTTAAAAAGGTCGTTTTATTCCAAATGTTGTCAAAAAAATTAAAAAAATTTTCAAAGTTGGAAAAAATTTTTTAGGTTTGAAAATTAACCATTTCTTAAAAAATTCATCAAAAATTCATTTTTAAACATTTTGATTTGATTTTTTTTTCTAGATGAAACTTAAAACATTCTAATTTTAATTTAAAAAGGTCGTTTTATTCCAAGTGTTGTCAAAAAAATTTTAAAAATTTTCAAAGTTGGTAAACATTTTTAACCTTTTTTTAAAAAATTCCATCAAGTTTAAAAATTCACCCAGATTTTATTTATACGAATTTTAAAAAGATTTTTTTATTAAATTAAAGCTTAAATCTTCTATTTTCCATAAAATATATCAAATTCATTCTAGCCACCACCAAAAAGTTTAAAAAAAAATTAAGAAAAAAAAAATGGGGATAAAATCTCTTTTACTCTTCTACTTATTTATATCGTAATATCGTGTAATTCGATAATAAAAATCGATCCTTTCAAACTTGGTCTTTATAAAACTTTATAATTCGAATGAAGGTAATAAAACGAACGTTCTCTCGGATATCTCTCGTCCGGCAATTAAATCCTTATCTACGGAACGTTCGCGAATTGCACAATTACGACCGGCTACGTGAGTAGTTTAATTAATAAATACTAGATATGAGTAGGCTCACCCGGATATGGATTCTCTCCTTTCCGGAAGGAAAAGCGGAATCGTATTAAATATTTACTTTTAATTTTGTTGAACGGAATTTCCCATTAAATAATAAGAGCTTGGCTTATACATGGTTTAAGGGCTCATTATACATATTAACTGTGCCGAGTCTAATTATAAATGTATTAGTTTAAAGGGTGTTATTTGAAATGATTAATATTAATAAATTTAATGCTTAAAAATTAACGTTTTAAAAATAATACGTTTTTTACTAATGTTGAATTACAATTTAAATGAAGTAATTAACTAATTATCTTACAAGTGTTAATTTTACAAATCTCATTAGTCATCATGCAAGAGCCGACGGTTTAACAGAAATTGTACGTTGATATACATCTAATTAACAAGTCACAGGGTGCTGACACATTCCTTCATGTTCTATATCACACCTGTTGACAGCAAAGCGCTGACATACAAGCGTGCCATAAACAAGCAACTCCTGGTTCAACATAGCTGACGTTCGGTACTTGCTTTCAAAACGTTCCTAAAGGGTAAATTTATCATCTCGATTTTTGGAAAAGTAGATGTTAACAACTCGAACCGGTGTGATAAGTGTAGGACAGTATAATAAAAACCTAAGTGGGTGGAGAAAAAGGGACCGGTCGTTTCCAGCGAAGTAGACGAAATATGAAACTTACGGTCGGGCTAACAAATGTGGGACATTTCAACCATTATACCGGTCGGAACCGCGTGATATTGGCAGCGAGAATGCGGCATGAATCACTTAGGTTCGGTGCCATCTCGATAGATATGGCCCTTCGCCTAAATCAATAGCTGGCCGGAACTCGCTGGGTTCCCTAATTCACTAAACTTGTCCCCCGGAAAGATGTATTTTCAATAAAACTGAAAGCTCTTAAATCAACCGTGTAATGGGATTCGTCGACGCTTCTCTACTTTGTTTGATACAGTTCGGTAATATCGGAAGTTTTCAATGAGGGGGAGTTTAAGAACGGGTTTTGGGAGGATTAAAATATTAAAATAAAAGGTATTTTAAAAAATTACTTAAGGACCTACCTGGATTCTATTATTGTATACATAAAATGTTAAGAAAATTAACAAAAATAATTAATTAGTTGAAATTAAAAAATGATTTTTAGGTTAAATTAAAGTATCGAACAAGGTGATCAAAAGTACGATGGATTTTTGTGCCGTGCTAGATCGATTATCGCGAAATCAGCGAAGACATGAAAATTTACATGGTGTACGGATTGATTACCAAAAAGATCCGGAAACTCGTAAAACGCGAGAGTGTAGCTTCATTTGAAGGTCTTATCTGGAAAACCCGCGATGCCGAAATAACTGTCAGCGAATACCACGATGACATTGTAACGGTTTTGTTTTTCGTCTAATTAAATTTGAAATTATTTGATTTGGGCCATCTGTTGGAATCGGTCATTTTTAGATCTTTTGGTTTTGTTGTACAGAATACTGGTTGGTTTCTCAGATTAGTGCGATCGAAAATGGTGGGGATTTAGTTCTTTCGAGTGTCGCAATTGTGGTAATTTCGCCCTCTTCGCTGTTGTGCTTTGGAAGAGGATAGACCTTTTTGGCTGCGATAAAAACTACGTAGGTGTCGAAGATTCTAGAAGCGTCTCATTGGTGTTTGGGAGAACTTCTAAGAACGCAATTTGACGGATCAACTTCGCACACCACAAATTTAGTGCTGTATTTGTGAGTTATCGGATTGATTCCGGATTAATTGGGTTTTTACCAGCCAACACTTCAAGCCGATTAAGATCGTAAGGCTTTTTATTTTTATTTTTGGATTCCTTTTTATTTTTGAACCTATATTTGGTAATTTCGTCGAAAACTTTGGACTGAAAATTTTGGCGTTAAATTTAAATTTCAGGTTATTTGTTTATAATTCTTTAGAGTTACTGCAGCGATAGGGGTTTATTATCGTTTGTAAATTTTTATATGAACATTCCTTTTGAACATTCTTTATTTTTTTTTTTCATCTTTATTATTTTTTTTTGTTTCTTTTCAATACAAGTGAATTTTGGTTTTCAAAATTGTCTTTTATTTTGTTGTTGTCCTTCGATTGTGGATTCGGACTTGCCTGATCCTAGGATAAGTGAAGGTTGGTAGGTATCGGTTTAAGTTTGTGGCGCCCTTTCATTTAACATCTGAACCCCCCTTCTCCGCAGAGTGAATCGGAGCCCGGTCCTATCAACGGTTTTTTTTTTGGCTTTTGAATCGAACTTAATTTTTATTTCTTTATAACTTGAGTTTGTGCGCTACAACATCAGTGCTACGCAGAAACCAATGAGTACCGCGAACGACCAAAAATCGAATCGAAATAGACCGCGATGTACGTATTGTAAACGTTTTGGCCACATTAAAGAAGATAACTTGGCCAACAAGAACAAAAAAAATCCGAAGTCCGCCGACATCTCAGCGATCCTAGAGAAGAATGTAATTCGTTGTTACGGAGGCGGTAAAGAAGGCGTAATGAAAATGCCCTACAAATGCAAAGAAAACATTCAGAAAACGTTTACACCGCGTTATTAGGAACCATATCGTTTTGCCAAATCAAAATGAACATTGACTCCGGCGCTCAAATCAGTGTGACAAGTGATACTCTTTACGAAGTATGTACTAAAACAAGCAAATTGTATGTTTACGTCGAAAAACATCAATTTTACTTTAGCTGATTTAAGCCAAAAAAAGTGAAACGGTGTTGGAAACCAAAGTCAAGGTTGACGTTAAGGGCCGCGCAGTAGACCAGAACTTCATAGTGTTATTAGAAGTCAAAGGTAATAAGACACGTTTGGAAATGTATTTCCTCGCCGCGACAGGAATGGTATTGAACGTACCAAACGTAGAATGGTGGTTCCTCGACGAACCAAGAAGAAAACATAAATTTTGCATCGCCCAGGAGCAAAAGTGTGAAATAGTGGAAGAAATAACGGTTGATTCAATCGCTTCAGCCGGTGGAGAAGGTACTCCCTACGAGCTGCGAAGAGACGAGGGTACAGAATTGACCGAGCACCAACGAATGCAAATTAATCAAGTTTTACAAGAATTTAAGAACGTCTTTGCGCGAACTGAAAAGCCGACGCTCTTTGTAAAATACAGAAATTTTGGAACGCGAACTGGAGAGCATGCTAGTGGACCAGGTCATAGAGAAATGTGAATCACCGTGAACGGCTCCAGTCGTATTGGTGCCGAAAAAGGATGGGTCGTGTCGCATGTGAGTCAACTACCGCAAGTTGAACTCCGTAACAGTAAGCGATTCCTATCTTTAGCCGCGAAGTGAAGATCTGTTACACCTCGCCAAACGAACTTTGTTTATGTCCACGATCGATTTAAAATCGGGATACTGGTAGGTGCGAGTTAGAAAGCAAGACCGCGACAAAATCGTTTTTGTCTCGCCGCCGTTTGGAATGTACTGATTCACGTGGATGCCGTTTGGGCTCAAAAACGCAGAGGCAACGGCAACGTTTCAGAGACTGATTTATCGGTTTCGCGCAGGTCTCAAAAGTCCCACCGTGGTATTACCTCGATGACATAATCGTTGTATCATAAACGTTCGAAGAACACGTCGAGCACTTACGAAAAGTATTTAACCACTTGCGTTGGCAAGAAATTTACGGCTGAGCGTGCCAGGTGAGTCATTTTTCTACCTGCAACAATACTCTGACGGCGTGCGTAAAGGTACGGTTTTCTAAAATGTATGCGGCTTACTGCTCACCGTCAGTTGAGCGCATCTCACGGCAGACTTTATGTTAATACGGTTTGCTGGAACTTAACGGTTTTCTCAGTGCATTTTAAGCAATTGGCGAGAAAATACGTAATTATGGATAAAAACATTCTCTTAATGTCGTTATTAGAAGAAATGGACGACGAAGATGATTCGTTGTTGTTAACTTATAAGCAACGAAACAAAGTAAATGAGTTATTTTCATCTAGAACTACAGAAGGGGCTTATAAACTACTTGTGGAACAAAGACTATTTGGAAATGAAGCCAAATTTAGGGAATATATTTGAGAATTTCGCGAGATATGTTTGATATCATACTCTCATATATCAGAGATGACATTGCTAAAAATTCTAGCAATTGGCATAACTGTTCAATTTCGCCAAAAGGAAAACTAAGCATTACTCTAAGTTTTTATTGATCTAAATCTAAATAATAACGTGAAATTTTGGGGTGAATAATGTGTGTACCCGCACTGAAGGGTGTGATTCAGTCTCATTCGTTGAAGGAGTAATTGGGCATGACTGATATGAGGATGCTGAAGAATGAAGGCGGTTTTCAACATGTCTAGTACTGGCATTTTCTATTTCCAGCTGCGAAATTAAGTTCATAATTTCACATTTTGCACGTACTTGTAAATTAAGCGGAAACTTCGAAACAGTAGCAGCAATACTTTTGAAAAATAATCCAATAGCTGTTTCATCGGTTTGTTTCCTTGAATTAGAATGTAAGAAATCTCTTATTAGAGCATTTCTTTCAATACGGTTCTTCCTAATTTCTTCTATTACTGATTCTCGCTCTGTTGCGCTGCGTGGTCCGTTACGGCGTTTGTTTTGGCCAGCATCATCTTCCTTTGAAATGTTTGTTTCTTGACACGAAAGTTGGTCACTTTCATTTGTACATACGTCATTTTCATTTGTTTCCACGACTTCAGTACTTTTTTCTATGATGGTCTTGATGTCATCATTGTGATTTTGCTGTGTTTCTTCGTGAACAGGGGAATCGATGTTAGTAACAGTAGCAGTTAGTAGTTGATAATACTGTTTATAGTTTTGCGACTATTATTATAGAACAGAGGGACTAAATAGTCAGATAATAAATATTACATAGAATTTGTAAGCTCATTTTTAGCTTAAACAACTAATCAGCTGACAATGCATTTACGCACTAAAATCAAACTGAAGTTGCTCTCAGCGTATAATACGCAATGCGCCGCAAAAGCGCGGCGCAAAGCGCAGCGTAACAAACCATAACCATACCGCGAGGCAAAGATAGATATCAGCGGATGTACGCAACGTTTCGCGCTTTGTAAGTTATACGTGGCGTCTTGTTCTAGAAAACGAAAGTATCTCGACGTACAGTGTATATCTAGCCACCGCAAGTGGTTAAACGTCTAAGAACATTTTCCTTGTGTGCGGATTCCGAAAAAGTGTCCTCGATCGCGAATGAGCAAAACCACTCACAGACCTAATCAAGAAGAATGCGACTTGGGGCTGGGGTGAAGACCAGCAGAAGGCGTTTCAGCGGTTAAAAACGTTGCTGACCACTGCGCCTATCCTTCGACAGGTAGAAGAAGGAAAAGACTTCGTTTTCGGAAGCGACGCCAGCGCATACGCTATCGGGGCAGTTTTACTACAGGGGGAAGGACACGACGAACGACCGATCGAGTACGCCAGCGGAAAGGTATTACTCCAGGACTGAACGAGAAGCTTTGACTTTGGTATGGGCCACAGCGAAGTTCCGAGGCTACATCGAGGGATCAAAGATCATCGTCGCCACCGACCAACAACCCCTCCGATGGCTGATGTCATTCAAATCACCAAGTGGTAGATTGGCCAGGTGGGCTTTAAACCTGCAACTCTATGATTTGCAAATAAACTACATGCCAGGAAAGGCAAACGTCGTGACTGACACGCTGTCTAGGCCGCCTTGCTCAAACGAACCCGACCAGGAATGCTGCCTATGCTACCCTGAAGTGGAAATCCCCAGGCAGTCCGCTGCAGAAACACAAGAAGAGCAGTTGGGAGACCCCAACCTCCGATAATAATCTCTGCTTTCGAAGAAGAAACCAACGACCTGCCAAACTGCTGCCTCTACTACGCAGAAATGGAAATCCCCAGGCAGGCCGCTGCAGAAACACAAAAAGAACAGTTGTTAGACCCCAACCTCCGAAAAATAATCTGTGCTTTCGAAGAAGAAACCAACGACCTGCCAAACTGCTGCCTCTGCTACGCTGAAATGAAAATCCCCAGGCACTCCGCTGCAGAAACACAAAAAGAACAGTTGGGAGACCCCAACCTCCGAAAAATAATCTCTGCTTTCGAAGAAGAAACCAACGACCTGCCAAACTGCTGCCTCTGCTACGCTGAAATGGAAATCGCCAGACAGTCCGCTGCAGAAAGACAAGAAGAACAGTTGGGAAACCACGACCTCCAGAAAATAATCTCTGCTTTCGAAGAAGAAACCAACGACCTGCCAAACTGGATCAGTCAAGGATATATCTTGGTTGAAGGTGTTCTCTACCGTTTTGTCCCAGACATGGAGTCTGATGAATCGCAGCTTGTGGTGTCTCACGTTTGGAAGACCGATGGAGAAGATTTGGTGCCCGCTCGTCCCTTACACAAGCAAGGAAGATCCAAAGGAAGCACGAAGAAAGACGGAGGTGCTGGTTCACCCAGGAGGGCGTGAAGAGTGTACTAAAGGGGGAGTCTGTAACGACGAAACACATTTTCAAGCCGTCAGAAGGGCGCCAGAACATTCTAGAAGCCGCCCAACACTATATGTATAAGCGTTCGAACGAAAAACAGAAACTCAGTGAGAAACGGTCGGTCATCGAGAGTCCTTAGACTAAACCTTCAGGAGAGTGCGCGTTTTCATTCGGACGAACCCTCTCTTTTCTATTATAATTTATTTCTTTTTTAATAAATGCAATAATTGGTGCCTAATGTGCAACAACGCAATATGTTTTATAATGAGTATCACATTTATTGTAATTATTAAAAACTTTAAAAAAAAATTACACCCTTTATACCCCAAATATCACCACGAATTTATCTTACTCGGTTAGTAGAAGCTTTCCCATCGACTCTTCGATAACTCCTGTAGCATTTCCGCTATCGGGTTCGGTTCTCCGTTAATTAAACAGTCACTTGCGAAAATCAATATCGACACTCTGGTGGCAAAGGCACGAAGGCCGCCTCTTTCCCACTTTTATTACGTAATAACCGCCGCGGCGTAATAACTTGCGAGCCTCTAATTAAAGCGGAATCAATTTGGACTTTCCGGCTTGCATCTCGTGCAATTCGTTGGACACCCCCGTTCGGGGATCCCGGATGAAAACGAGGAAAATGAGGAAAACGCGGCTAGGAAACATCACTCGGTAAAAAGTAAAGCGCGTTTCAATTCCGATCGGAATCCGCTTGAGGCATCAATCTTTCGGAAAAGCAATAATTATTTCGGTCGGATCCGCGGGCAAATGTTTGCGTTAAAACGGATTTCTGGGCGATGACCGTTACAGGGTTTTCCAAACTTTATTTTTAATCAAATAAGATTCGAGTTTACATTAAAAGTTTTTAATTTAAATTTCAACTTCTTTCAATTACTTATTCAAATATTTTTGCTTTTATAAAACAAATTCTTTTGAGGTGTATTTTCGTATTTTGTATACTTGTTTTGAATGGGTTTGAGAACCGCATGTAATTTTAATGCTATCTGTAGAATGGTCGCACACAGCTCGTCCGCAAGCTTGTTTCCATTCGTCCGGCGAGAGCTTTTTTATCTATTCATGCATCAAACCAATTACAGATTTTTAATTGCTTTAGCGGGACCCGAAACCGACGGTCCTATCGATCGACTTTTCGTGATACAACGCACAAAACTGTATCGCTTCCATATTAATATCTATACGCATATTTATATCAAGGGTTCGGGAATTAAAAGGTTTCATTGGCATATTTTAACAAAAAAATTTTTTTAATTTTTTTTGTTGATAATTATTATAAATTTAATACATGTTATAGAAAATAGAGATTTTAAGCTTTCATCTAACACAAAAATCATTAAAAAATTCCAATAAATAAAGTCTGGGGGATTTTTTAAAGTTTGTCAAAAAAATTAGATTCGTTAAAAATTTTTCATTTTTTTTCTTCAAAAATTTATTTAATTTTTTTGGTGATAGCTAGAATAAATTTGACTGGTATGATAAAAACTAGAATCTTTAATTTTCATTTCAACACAAACTTTATCTTCTAATTCCTATAAATAAAGTCTGTAGGATTTTTTAAAGTTGGTAAAAAAAGTTAGGTTAGGTAAAAATTTTTCTTTTCTTTAAGAATTTTTTTAATTTTTTTGGTAACAATTAGAATAAGTCTGACCTTTTAGATCAAAAATAAAATCTTTTAAGTTCAATTTGAGACAAGAATCATTTTAAAATTCCTATAAATAAAATCTGGGCGATTTTTTAAACTTGGTCAAAAAAATTTAAGTTAAGTCAAAATTCCTAGATTTCAATTTTAAGTTATAGCTCGGTTATTATTCGAAATTCAACGAAATTTTTTATAATAAATAATATTTAGAATACAATAAGCTTCTTCCTCAAACAATCTTTTTTCTATCTATTTTAGTTTTTGAGTTATTTGAAGTCAATGTACAAAAAAAAATAATACAATCCTCATAAAAAAATCGATAACAAGACAATAACCATAAACCAAATAATATTTATTAATCCCATCAAGACTCTTAAACGAGTATTATTAAGCCATTGGAAATGTCATATCTGCGAAATACCGTCGACTTTACGACACACCATCGCCGTTCCTTAAGCGGTAATATCGGATATTCTTGTTTACGCCCGAGTTTGTTTATGGCCGAGGTAACGGCCGATTGTTCTTCAACTTATCTTCGGCGGGCGTTTTATTGTTACGGCTAAAGGTCGACCGGAAACGTCGTAAATTTCTATTATTAATAACGGCGCGGACCGGAAGTTTCCTTGTTGCGATTTAAATTCGACCGTGTGCGCGGTTTCGGGGCTTTTCAAAGAAGCCGCAGATAAATCTCTTTGCGGATGGAGAAGTATAGCGATAAGGGATGGGGGTTGAACGGGGTTGGTAGGGAAAAAGTTGAAACGCTTTTATATATATCATGAAAAAGTTTTTCGGGGGGCGATTTACGAACGAAATGTCGACGTATTGAAATGTTAGATGAGATGTCTGTTGAAAAATATGTGAGTTGGAGTGTTGGAGGAAAGAAGTTTTGATAAAATAGGGTGTGTTTAATTACGTACCTCATAACATTATATTGAAGTCATTGAAGCAAAATCGTGATGAATTCCAATTTGATTTTTACCCAAAAACACATAAACCTGAAATTAAAAAATAAATAAATGAGTTATTTTTATCAAATAATCTCAAAATTTTTGGTTAACTTTAAAAAACCACCCAGAGTTTATTAATAGAAATTAAAATTTGTACTTGTACTAAATTGTATATAAAAGATTGTATTTTAGATTAGGAAAGTCAAATATGTTCTAGTTGTTTCCAAAAAAATTAAAAAAATTCTTAAAATTCGCAAAAATTTGATTACCAAATTTTTTAAAAAATTTCATTCGATTTAAAAAAATCACCCAGACTTTATTTATAAGAATTTTAAAATAATTTTTGTGTTAAATTACAATCTAAAGATTCTATTTTTGATTACATATATCAAATTTACTCGACTTATCGTCAAAAAATAAAAAAAAATTTTTGAAAACAAGTCGAATTTTTACCTAACCTAACTTTTTTTACCAATACTTAAAAAATCACCGAGACTTTATTTATACGAATTTTAAAATGGTTTTTACACTAGATTAAACCTTAATGATTCTATTTTCTATAATATGTATTAAATTTGTTATAATTATCACTAAAAAAATTAAAAAAAAATTTTTGTAAAATGTGTCGATGAAACCTATTTATTTCTGGACGTTTTATATGGGTATTAATATGAAAGTGATATTGGTTTATACTTCATAAACTAGATTAAAAAATAGAATTTATTTTAAAAGAATAAAAAATTCAAACTTTTTGAAATTAATCTTTCGCTATTCAAGAGTTTTCCTCGGTAAGGTCTCCTCAGCGGAAACACGAACCCCATGAATCTCAAACGGCCTTCCGGTTAAAACTCGAAAACTTTTTTCATTTTTGTTTAGCGCCACGTGAATTTGTAATCGAGTCACGGTCGTCCGTGTGAATTATGCAGAAAACCAGGGGCGTTATCAACTCCTCTCCACTTCCGGATGACGCACCAACCTAACAAGAACTTCCTGCCATCATATTAGGTTCGAAAAATTCTCCCAAAAGAAAAAAAACTCGTCCTTTATCAATTTCATTTGATCAATTTCGTATCAATTTCGAATTAATCGACGAAAATCGCCTTTTAATAACCGCACCTTCGTTATATGTAAATAAATCCGGCTTATTTCATTGATAACCCATTGACGAGATTAAATAAATAGAGTTTGGCCCTTTACGAATTTTGCAACCAATTGAAGTAGTTACGAACGGTAATTCCGTTTGTTGCGGCGATTACTCTCTATGGGACAAATGATCCAGCGCTATTATATCGACTAGGGTTTAATATATAATTTACATTTGCCTCCAATGCTCGATATCGTACCTTTGTGATGGAAATGTTTATGGCGATTCGTAGATAATAAACCGCACTCTACACGGTGGAGTTCTGTATGTAATTAATCGATAAAATAATCATCGAAGCCGGATTATAATCGTCCGGTCATTAAAACGCATCAGTGGGTTCTAATTACAGTCTAACAGATTATCACAATTATAAAGTATTAAATGCTTGGTGATTTTAACAATTTTTTAAATTTTTTTGGTAAGAATTTGGGTTAGTTTGAATGTTTTAATCTAAAATAGAATCTTTTAGATATAATTTGGTGTAAAAATCATTTTTTAATTCCTATAAATAAAGTCTGGGGGATTTTTTAAAGTTAGTCAAAAAAGTTGAGTTATGTAAAAATTTCTACCAACTTTAAGAATTTTTTAAATTTTTTTCTTAAGGATTAGAACAAATCTGACTTTTTTAATTCAAAATACAATCTTTTAAGTTTAATTTAGCAAAGAATCATTTTTTAATTCCTATTAATAAAGTTTGAGGGATTTTTTAAAGTTGGTCATAAAAGTTATTTTGGGTGAAAATTTTTGCCAAATTTAAGAATTTTTTTAATTTTTTTGGAAACAAATAGAACAAATTTGATTTCGATGATCTAAAATAGAAACTTTTAAGTACTATCTAGTACAAAAATCGTTGTTGAATTCGTATAAATAAAGCCTGAGCGATTTTTTAAAGTTGGTCAAAAAAGTAGGGTTATGTCAAAATTTTTTCCAACTTTAGGAATTTTTTTATCTTTTTTGTTAAGGATTGGAACAAATCTGACTTTTCCAATTTAAAACAGAGTCTTTTAAGTTTAGTTTAGCAAATAATCATTTTTTAATTCCTATTAATAAAGTCTGGGCAATTTTTGAAAGTTGGTCAAAAAGTTAATTTGGGTGAAAATTTTCACTAAATTTAAGAATCTTTGTGGAAATAAATAGAACAAATTTGATTTCTCTAATCTAAAATAGAAACCTTTAAGTACTATTTGGCACAAAAATCATTGTTGAATTCCCATAAATAAACTCTGGGTGATTTTTTAAAGTTAGTCAAAAAAGTTGGGTTATGTCAAATTTTTTTCCAATTTTAGGAATTTTATTTATTTTTTTTTTTTGTTAAGGATTGGAACAAATCTGACTTCTGCAATTTAAAATAGAGTCTTTTAGGTTTAATTTAGCAAAGAATCATTTTTTAATTCCTATTAATAATGTCTGGGCGATTTTTTAAAGTTGGTCTGAAAAGTTATTTTTGGGTGAAAATTTTTGCCAAATTTAAGAATTTTTTTAATTTTTTTGGAAACAAATAGACCAAATTTGACTTGGATAATCTAAAATAGGAACTTTTAAGTACTATCTAGCACAAGAATCATTTTTTAATTCCTATAAATCAAATCTGGACGATTTTTTAAAGTTAGTCAAAAAAGTTGGGTTATGTCAAAATTTCTACCAACTTTAGAAATTTTTTTAATTTTTTTCTTAAGGATGAGAACAAATCTGACTTTCTTAATCCAAAATAGAATCCTTTGGGTTTAATTTAGTAAAGAATCATTTTTTAATTCCTATAAATAAAGTCTGGGCGATTTTTCAAAGTCGGTCAAAAAAGTTAGGTTCGGTTAAAATTTTCGCCAAACTTAAAAATTGTTAATGAATTAAATCGCTTTAGATACCTTAGGTCTTTACCTATACTTGACCAAGATTGCGTGTTTCTTTCGAACAATAAAAAAGATAGTTACTTAGGGAACTTCACTCAGAAAGAGCTTGAAGAGATAGCGGCTAATATAAACTTAGACGATTCAGATATCGATGAAGATTTAATTCAAAATGATATTGAAGATGACGACGCCGAAAAATTAGTAGATGATGACACTAGAATCGATGATATTGAAGCTGAGCCTTTGACTTATCTGACGATGAGCTTTTGATCAACTTGGTTCCTGACGATAAAAAAGTGGGACTCTTTATTCAGATTCCGGCCTTCAGATCTATCGATAAATGATAATATTCAGTCAACAGTTAACAGCGATATTTGCTTAGAACCTTTCGAATATTTTGGCAAATATTTGGATGCCGATTTTTTGAGAAAGTAGCGTTGTTCACTAATATGCGAGAGGTACAAACTTCTGGTAAGTCTTTAGATACTTCTGCTCATGAAATTAGCATTTTTTTGCTGTTCAATGTTGATTGGTATTTACGGTTTGCCTCGGATCAGAATGTACTGGAGTCGCCAAACAAAAGTACCAATTGTAGCTGACAACATGTCTAGGAATCGTTATTTTCAATTACGATCGCGAATGAAAGTTGTTGACGATAATGCTGTGTCTATACAAACCAGAACTTTTGATAAGTTTTTGAAAATTAGACTTATGCTTGACAAAATTCAGAAAGCCTGTCGTAAAAACCAGAGAAGTATGTACTCCGTCAGGCTTTCCTTTAGATTTTCATCTGGATGAAGGAAAATGGATTTCTGTAGAGTCTGCTTTGATTCCAACCCCAGAAAAACTAGATGTAGGTGGAAGATTTGTCCTCAAATTGCCTGACACTTTACAACATGGAGCTGTAATGTTTACGAACAGATATTTTACCTCAATCGGTTTGATCGATGCTTTATTAGCAAGATCTCTTGGTTTAACTGGAACACTTATGAAATCTAGAAATCCCAGGAAAGTCATGTTTACATCTGATAATATGAAATCTGATAATATGAAAAAATCAGGACGTGGAATTTATGAACAGATGGTTAGAAAAGATTCAAAAGTCGTTGCAATGAAATGGTTTGATACTAGACCAGTGCATTTACTTTCGTCAGTACAAGACTCTCAACCTGAAACCAAATGCAGACGTTGAGAGATCAAAAAGCGGCTGAGCGATCGTTTAACCACTCAATGGTCTGCCAAAGGACGCTTTGACATCGATCGGGCGCCTCCAAGAGGAAGTTTAGGGGCAGTTGGGGGGTCGCCCCAAGACGACCCAAAGTGCAACAAAGGTCGGTCTGGGGTGTTTCAAAAGCGGCTGAGCGATCGTTTAACCACTCAATGGTGGGCCAAAAGACGCTTTAACATAGATCGGACGCCTCCAAGGAGATGTTTAGTGGTAGTTTGTTTAGTAGTCGTACTAAGGCAAACCAAAGTGCCCCAAAGGTCGGTCTGGGATGGTCGAAAAGCGGCTGAGCGATCGTTTAATCACTCAATGGTGGGCCAAAAGATGCTTTAACATCGATCGGGCGCCTCCAAGGAGACGCTTAGTGGTAGTTAGTTTAGTGGTCGTAGATCAAATGTTTGTTGATTTTGCTGCGGCGATTGGATGGTTACAGTATAGAAAAGATGCCTAACATCAAGGCTTTAAAAAAAAGGACATAATGGATTATTTGGATTTCAAGTTTGGAGTCGCAAAACTTCTTCTAGTGCACCTTGCAGAAGGAACAGAAAATGATCCAAGTTCAGCTACTAGACGCGTTACAAATGCAACATTTGACAATGAACCAAATCCACTAAAGAAAGCCAGAAAAGGACAATATATGCCAGACAAAAAATTCGCATCTTCCAAAGCCAATCACCTACCTGAGTTCAAAAACAAGGAAGAAAAATGTAGATCAAAATGTAGAAACCCTTATAGCAAGATCTGACGTTTGTGTGCTGTAATATTAAAAAATCTAATACAAATTGCTATCCATATGTGCTTGAGTCCGAAGAGGATAAATAAGGCCGGGATGATTTTTTTAAAGTTAGTCAAAAAAGTTTGGTTATGTCAAAATTTCCACCAAGCTTAAGAATTTTTTTAATTTTTTTCTTAAGGATTAGAACAAATTTGACTTTCTTAATCCAAAATAGAATCCTTTAGGTTTAACTTAGCAAAGAATCATTTTTTAATTCCTATAAATAAAGTCCGGGCGATTTTTCAAAGTTGTTCAAATAAGTTATTTTGATTGAAATTTTTTTTTCAAATTTAGGAATTTTTTTAATTTTTCTGGAAACAAATCGAACAAATTTGACTTCGATAACCAAAAATGGAAACATTTAAGTACTACCTAGAATAAAAATCATTGTTGAATTCTTATAAATAAAGCCTGGATGATTTTTTTAATGTTAGTCAAAAAAGTTTGGTTATATCAAGATTTCTACCAACTTTAAGAATTTTTTTGATTTTTTTCTTAACGATTAGAACAAATCTGACTTTTTTAATCGAAAATAGAATCCTTTAGATTTAATTTAGCAAAGAATCATTTTTTTATTCCTATTACTAAGGTTTGGGCGATTCTTCAAAGTCGGTCAATATGTTAGATTCGGATAAAATTTTCACCAAATTTAAGAATTTTTTTAATTTTTTTGTTAACAATTAGAACGTATTTGATTTTTCTAATCTAAAATAGAAACTTTTAGATACTATTTAGCATGAAAATTATTCTTGAGTTCCTAATAATAAGGTCTGGATGATTTTTTAAATTTGGTCAAAAAAGTCAGGTTTGGTAAAAATGTTCGCTAACTAAAAATTTTTTTAAAAAATTTTTTTTTAATTTTTATAAATCTGACTGTCTTAATCCAAAATAGAATCTTGTAGATTTAATTTAGCAAAGAATTATTTTTTAATTCCTATTAATAAAGTTTGGGCGATTTTTCAAAATCGGTCAAAAAGTGAGGTTTGGTTAAAGTTTGCGCCAAATTTAAGAATTTTTTTTTATTTTTTTCTTAAGGATTAGAACAAATCTGACTATTTTAATCCAAAATAGAGTCCTTTAGGTTTAATTTAGCAAAAAATAATTTTTTAATTCCTATTAATAAAGTCTGGGCGATTTTTCAAAGTTGGTCAAAAAGTTAATTTTAGTTAAAATGTTCGCCAAATTTAAGATTCTTTTTTTTTAATTTTTTTGTTAAGGATTAGAACAAATCTGACTGTTCTAATCCAAAACAGAATCCTTTAGGTTTAATTTAGCAAAGAATTATTTTTTAATTCCTATTAATAAAGTCTGGGCGATTTTTCAAGATGGTCAAAAAGTTAAGTTTTTGTTAAAATTTTCGCCAAATTAAAAAAAAAAATTTTATTTTTTTTGTTAAGGATTAGAACAAATCTGATTGTTTTAATCCAAAATAGAGTCCTTTATGTTTAATTTAGCAAAGAATCATTTTTTAATTCCTATTAATAAAGTCTGGGCGATTTTTCAAAGTCGGTCAAAAAATGAGGTTTGGTTAAAATTTTCGCCAAATTTAAGGATTTTTTTTTTAATTTTTTTCTTAAGGATTAGAACAAATCTGACTTTTCTAATCCAAAATAGAATCCTTTAAGTTTAATTTAGCAAAGAATCATTTATTAATTCCTATTAATAAAGTCTGGGCGATTTTTCGAAGTCGGTCAAAAAAGTTAAGTTTGGTTAAAATTTTTGCCAAATTTTAATTTTTTTTTAATTTTTTGGAAATAAATAGAACAAACTTGACTTCTTTAATCTAAAATAGAAACCTTTAAATACTATTTAGTACAAAAATCATTAATGAATTCATATAAACAAAGTGTAGACAATTTTTTAAAGTTATTCAAAAAAGTTGGGTTATGTCTAAATTTCTACTAACTTTAAGAATTTTTTTAATTTTTTTCTTAAGGACTAGAACAAATCTGACTTTTTTAGTTCAAAATAGAATCCTTTATGTTTAATTTAGCAAAGAATCATTTTTTAATTCCTATTAATAAAGTCTGGGCGATTTTTCAAAGTTGGTCAGAAAAGTTATTTTGGGTGAAAATTTTTGTCAAATTAAAATTTTTTTTTAATTTTTTTGTTAAAAATTAGAATAAATCTGACTTTTTTAATCCAAAATAGAATCCTTTAGATTTAATTTAGCAAAAAATCATTTTTTAATTCATATAAATAAAGTCTGGGTGATTTTTTTAAAAATATATAAGGTATGAAATAACTAAATAACTTTGTAGATTAACTTAATAAATGCCATTAAATGTTAAAATAATCAATTTTTTACAAGATAAGTCCCCCTTTTTTAAATAAATGGCATACAAGCACGATTTATCCGACATTTTTCTAACCAATACACCACCATATCCGGCATAACGCTTTGTTGAACTTCACCATTATCGCCTCGCATGTTCCAAGTCCATTTATTAAATTCCGTCAGATATCGAATGTCGCAATTACGCTCACGTAAACATCGACTCCACGATAGGTGAACTCCATTCATAATTCAATAATCGCCGCCTTGTAATAGTTTTTAACTTTTGTGAGAGATGAACGGAGATGGGGTTTGATAGGGTAGCGAACGTATAGGGTTGCTTCAAGTTTGGCAAAGTGGTAAATGGTACGAATGCAACACGAACATGTTGCTAGGTTTTGTTGGAACGTACACGATCCTGTTTGCAGCAATTACTGGGCTGGTAACGCTACGAATTCCCTTCTGGAGGGTTCTAAATACGGACTCGGACCATTGCAGCCTCGTTAATAGATAAGTTCGCATGTCCGTGCTGATGAAACTGAATCCGAATTTAAATTTAAAAGGGAAGGGAAGGCGCCTTTTCGTGTTTATTTCCCGGTAGATTATTTATTCCGTTACATATGAGATTACGCTTTGTGCTTTTACGATCCTATTGTTTCAGATCTCGCTGATGCAAACGCCGTACTTTACTTTTTAACTTTCGTTGAAATTCCCCTTTTGTTCGAGAACTTGCAAATCGCAATTTTTGCCGCGAAAATTCGTCCGCTGCCTATCGATTTTCTGTTCGGACGCGAAGGCCTTTCGAATTAAAATGTTTCGCTACTTTTTGACAATTCGACGCGGAATTAAAGTTTTATAGGAAGAGCTCGCGCGGTTCGAATTAAATTCGGGCAAAAAATGCACGAGGGGCGAAAAAAATGCGAAAAATCCAAACGACACGTAAAAAATCATCAATTTCTATTAGTGTCAATTACGGAGAGCGAATGTTTTATATAGTAAATTGTCGGCGGGTTTACATGTTTAATCCTGCTCTATTATATTGCGATCGTTCATTTTTAACACTCCACAGAATCAAAAAAAAAAATAAATAAAATGGTACGTTTATCGACTATGTATTTATTTATAACGAATGTAGTTCAAACGTTGGTATTTGATATTTTTTATAGGAGACAAATAAAAAAAATAAATAAAAATTTGTCATCACTATTTTTTATTACTTCACATACTTTATTGGTGTAGTTTGAAACTTAATCTTTATTCTTACCAAAAATGAATTTTCTATGACTTTTAGTTTTTTCTACAGAAAAGAAATTCTAACCTAACTTAATTAATTTGTTTATTAGAATTTGCCAATTTTTAAAAATTCATATCTAAGACAGTAACGGTTGTTGAAACTTAAATTCTATAAGGAATTAGATTGAAATATAATCTTTATTTTTACCAAAAATAAATGTTATGGGACTTTTAGTTTCTTTCTCAGAAGAAAAAATGTGACGTAATGTCGATTCAAATTAGCCAGTCTTTAAAAATTCATATCTAAGAAAGTGATTGTTGTTCAGACTTGAAATTTTATAAGGATTTAAATAAATATTTAGTCTCTATTTCTACCAAAAATAAATTTTCTACGACTTTTAGTTTTTTCTAAGGACCAGAAATTCTAACCTAACTTCTTTTAATTTGTCTATTAAAATTTACCAATTTTTAAAAATTCATATCTAAAAAACTAATTGTTATTGAGATTTAAAATTTTATCAGGATTTAGATAATTATTTAATCTTTATTTTCACCAAAGATGAATTTCCTACGATTTTTAATTTTTCTCTCGGAAGAGAAAATGTGATATAATGTCGATAAAAATTTTGTAAATTTTTTAAAAAATCATATCTAAGAAAATAATTATTGTTCAGACTTGAAATTTTGTGAGGATTTAGATAAATATTTAATCTTTTTTTCTACCAAAAATAAATTTTCTACGATTTTTAGTTTTTTCTAAGAACCGGAAATTCTAACCTAACCTCTTTTAACTTGTCTACTAAAATTTGCTAATTTTTAAAAATTCATATCTAAAAAACTAATTGTTATTGAGATTTAAAATTTTATCAGGATTTAGATAAATATTTAATCTTTATTTTTACCAAAGATGAATTTCCTACGATTGTTAATTTTTCTCTCGGAAGAAAAAATGTGATATAATGTCGATAAAAATTTTGTAATTTTTTTAAAAATTCATATCTAAAAAAATAATTATTATCCAGACTTGAAATTTTATGAGGATTTATATAAATATTTAATCTTTATTTCTACCATAAACAAATGTTCTACAACTTTTAGTTTTTTCTAAGAACCGGAAATTCTAACCTAACCTTTTTTAACTTGTCTATTAAAATTTGCCAATTTTTAAAAATTCATATTTAAAAAACTAATTGCTATTGAGATTTAAAATTTTATCAGGATTTAGGTAATTATTTAATCTTTATTTTTACCAAAGATGAATTTCCTACGATTTTTAATTTTTCTCTCGGAAGAGCAAATGTGATATAATGTCGATAAAAATTTTGTAAATTTTTTAAAAATTCATATCTAAGAAAATAATTATTGTTCAGACTTGAAACTTTATGAGGATTTAGATAAATATTTAATCTTTTTTTCTACCGAAAATAAATTTTCTACGACTTTTAGTTTTTTCTAAGGACCGGAAATTCTAACCTAACCTCTTTTAACTTGTCTACTAAAATTTGCTAATTTTTAAAAATTCATATCTAAAAAACTAATTGTTATTGAGATTTAAAATTTTATCAGGATTTAGATAAATATTGAATCTTTATTTTTACCAAAGATGAATTTCCTATGATTTTTAATTTTTCTCTCGGAAGAGAAAATGTGATATAATGTCGATAAAAATTTTATAAATTTTTTAAAAATTCATATCTAAGAAAATAATTATTGTTCAGACTTGAAATTTTATGAGGATTTAGATAAATATTTAATCTTTATTTTTACCAAAGACGAATTTCCTACGATTTTTAATTATTCTCTCGGAAGAGAAAATGTGATATAATGTCGATAAAAATTTTGTAAATTTTTTAAAAATTCATATCTAAGAAAATAATTATTGTTCAGACTTGAAATTTTATGAGGATTTAGATAAATATTTAATCTTTATTTTTACCAAAGATGAATTTCCTACAATTTTTAGTTCTTTTCTCAGAAGAGAAAATGTGACGTAATGTCCATAAAAATTTAGTCAATTTTTTAAAAATTCATATCTAAGAAAATAATTATTGTTCAGATTTAAAATTTTATGAGGATTTAGATAGATATTTAGTCTTTATTTCTACCAAAGACGAATTTCCTACGATTTTTAATTATTCTCTCGGAAGAGAAAATGTGATATAATGTCGATAAAAATTTTGTAATTTTTTAAAAATTCATATCTAAGAAAATAATTATTGTTCATGCTTGAAATTTTATGAGGATTTAGATAAATATTTAACCTTTATTTCAACCAAAAATAAAATTTATAGGATTTTTAGTTTTTTCTAAGAACCAGAAATTCTAACATAACCTCTTTTAACTTGTCTATTAAAATTTGCTAATTTTTAAAAATTCATATCTAAAAAACTAAGTGTTATTGAGATTTAAAATTTTGTCAGGATTTAGATAAATATTTAATCTTTATTTTTACCAAAGATGAATTTCCTACGATTTTTAATTTTTCTCTCGGAAGAGAAAATGTGATATAATGTCGATAAAAATTTTGTAAATTTTTTAAAAATTCATATCTAAGAAAATAATTATTGTTCAGACTTGAAATTTTATGAGGATTTAGATAAATATTTAATCTTTATTTCTACCAAAAATAAAATTTCTACAACTTTCAGTTTTTTCTAAGGATCAGAAATTCTAACCTAACCTCTTTTAACTTGTCTATTAAAATTTACCAATGTTTAAAAATTCATATCTAAAAAACTAATTGTTATTGAGATTTAAAATTTTATCAGGATTTAGATAAATATTTAATCTTTTTTTTTACCAACGATGAATTTCCTACGATTTTTAGTTTTTCTCTCGGAAGAGAAAATGTGATATAATGTCGATAAAAATTTTGTAAATTTTTTAAAGATTCATATCTAAGAAAATAATTATTGTTCAGACTTGAAATTTTATGAGGATTTAGATAAATAATTAATCTTTATTTCTACCAAAAATAAATTTTCTACGACTTTTAGTTTTTTCTAAGGACCAGAAATTCTAACCTAACCTCTTTTAACTTGTCTCTTAAAATTTGCTAATTTTTAAAAATTCATATCTAAAAAACTAATTGTTATTGAGATTTAAAATTTCATCAGGATTTAGATAAATATTTAATATTTATTTTTACCAAAGATGAATTTCCTACGATTTTTAATTTTTCTCTCGGAAGAGAAAATGTGATATAATGTCGATAAAAATTTAGTCAATTTTTTAAAAATTCATATCTAAGAAAATAATTATTGTTCAGATTTGAAATTTTATTAGGATTTAGATAAATATTTTGTCTTTTTTTTCTACCAAAAATAAATTTTCTACGACTTTTAGTTTTTTCTAAGAACTGGAAATTCTAACCTAACCTCTTTTAACTTGTCTAATAAAATTTCCCAATTTTTAAAAATTCCTATCTAAAAAACTAATTGCTAATGAGATTTAAAATTTTATCAGGATTTAGATATATATTTAATCTTTATTTTTACCAAAGATGAATTTCCTACGATTTTTAATTTTTCTCTCGGAAGAGAAAATGTGATATAATGTCCATAAAAATTTAGTCAATTTTTTAAAAATTCATATCTAAGAAAATAATTATTGGGCAGACTTGAAATTTTATGGGGATTTAGATAAATATTTAGTCTTTATTTCTACCAAAAATAAATTTTCTACGACTTTTAATTCCTATCTAAAAAGCTAATTGTTATTGAATTTTAAAATTTTATTAGGATTTAGATAAATATTTAATCTTTATTTTTACCAAAGATGAACTTCCTACGACTTTTAGTTTTTCTCTCAGGTGAGAAAACGTAACCTAATATCCTTATTTGAAATTTTTTAACATTCTAAAAATTCTAAACGTTCTAAAAGTAACTTATTCTTTAGATTACATAAAAATTTGATAATTACACTTAATTTTAAATAAAATTTTAGGAACAAATTTTAATAAAAAAAATTTTATAAAAAAAATTTTAATTAAAAAAAATATTTTTATTTTAAAATCTGTTTTAAATCCCTTTTTTATATTTCCACATCACTAAATAACCAAACTATAAACACAAACAATTTTCATATTTTATTTTATTTTATTTTATGTTTTTAATTTATCTTTAGATACACTTCAATGATTTTATAAATTATTATATGTCAAAGTTCACAACTATAAACTAACCCTTCGATATGCTATTTATTTACCTACTAAACCTTAGACAAAGTCCAAACTGACAAGGTTTAGGTTCGATTACACCAACCAGGGTATTAAGTTTGATTACATTCCCTCTAAATTGTAATCTGCAAACCCCCCAATTTGACCTACATTCAATTCCCAGATCAAATAAGGTATTTACTGACCTCTAATTTAAAAGTAAGATTTACCTATAGTAAATCCTTTTTGTAAATTTAAATTTAAAATAAAACAAGTTTACGAATTTAATTTCAATTAAAATTGTTAATGTTATGTTATGATGTTATATAAATTGTTAGGAGTTAAGGTAGTTTTATTTCAATAACCTTCGTATACAGATGTATGAAATGTTCATAACGTATACAGTAGATTCTCGCAAGAAGCTCGGTTTCTATGGTAACATATCCTTTTAGAAGATGGTAGTATATCCCCGCCACTCAGCAGCTAAGTTTGAGAGAGACTATGAAACAACCTTAATCATATCTCCGTTACAGTAAATCATCTACAGTGCCTTCATTCATTTCGTCCGCGGGAGAAGTTTAAGGATTAAGGAACGGGTTATATCTCGAGCGAACTTACGCGTTTATAAATGCTCTGGTTGATTTCGAACCTTCACAAGTTTCGATCTGAATTCATATTGGGGATATTTGGTGAATCCTTTATTGAAAGGTGATGGAACTAAAAATGACTTGGAATTTCAATCTAGTTGAATAATTAGAAGTTTGACTGTTTTAGTTTAAAACAGAATCTTTTAAGTTCAATTGGAGGTAAAACCCTTTTTTTAATTCCTACAAATAAAGTTTGAGTGATTTTTTAAAGTTGGTTAAAAAGTTAAATTTGGTTAAAATTTTTGCCAATTTTTAGAATTTTTTTTAATTTTTTTGGTAACAATTAGAACAAATCTGACCATTTCAATCGAAAATAGAATATTTCTAGTTCAATTGGATATAAAAATTATTTTATAATTCCTATTAATAAAGTCTGTGCGATTCTTTAAAGTTAGTAAAAAAAGTTAGGTTAAGTTAAAATTTTTATCAACTTTGAGAATTTTTTTAATTCTTTTCTAAAGGACTAGAACAAATCTAACTTTTCTAATCTAAAATAGAATGTTTTAAGTTCATTTGGACACGAAACTCGTTTTTTAATTCCTATAAATAAAGTCTGGGTGATTTTTTAAAGTTGGTCAAAAAATTAAATTCGGTCAAAATTTTTGCCAACCTCAAGAATTTTTTTTTTTAATTTTTTTGGTAACAATTGGGACAAATCTGACTACTTCAATTGAAAATAGAATGTTTCTAGTTCAATTGGACATAAAAATTATTTTATAATTCCTATTAATAAAGTCTGTGCGATTCTTTAAAGTTAGTAAAAAAAGTTAGGTTAGGTTAAAATTTTTATCAACTTTGAGAACTTTTTTAATTCTTTTCTGAAGGACTAGAACAAATCTAACTTTTTTAGTCCAAAATAGAATATTTTAAGTTCATTTGGACACGAAACTCGTTTTTTAATTCCTGTAAATAAAGTTTGGGGAATTTTTTAAAATCGGTCAAAAAATTCGGTCAAAATTTTTATCAACATTAGAATTTTTTTTAAATTTTTTGGTAACAATTAGAAGAAATTTGGCCGTTTATATTGAAAATACAATCTTTTAGGTTTAATTTGACGTAAAAATCATTGTTGAATTCCTACAAATAAAGTCTGGGCGATTTTTTAAAATTATTCAAATAAGTTCGGTTAAAATTTTTTATAACTTTAAGAATTTTTTTTAATTTTTTGGTAACAATTAGAATAGATTTGACTCTTTGAATTAAAAATAGATACTTTTAAGTTCAATATAGCACAAAAGTCATTGTTTAATGCCAATAAATAAAATCGGGGTGATATTTCTAATTTACTCAAAAAAAGTTAGGTTAGACCAAAAATCTTCATTTTTAAAAAATAAAAAAAAATGTTTCGCGTTAATTAAAACAAATCTGAATCTTTTAATTTAAAATAGAATCTTTTAAGTTTAATTGGACACAAAACTCATTTTTCAATTCCTGTAAATAAAGTCTGGGGAATTTTTTAAAATCGGTAAAAGAATTCGGTCAAAATTTTTGCCAACCAAGAATTTTTTTTTTAATTTTTTGGTAACAATTGGGACAAATCTGACTATTTCAACTAAAAATAAATCTTTTAAGTTTAATAGGACGTAAAAATTATTTTCTAAATCCTATTAATAAAGTCTATGCGATTTTTTAAAGTTAGTCAAAAAAGTTAGGTTGGGTATAAATGCTTTGGTAGATTTCAAACATTTACAAGTTTCGATCTAAATTCCTATTGGAATGTATATTGGAAATTGGGTACTTGGTGAATCCTATATTGAAAGGTAACGGAACTAAAAACGACTTGGAATTTCGAGAATTGCCTTTAAGACCATTAAGTCGGTTGAGGAAACCATTAGATTGTGGTTATACATATTTCGTATCCAACCTGGGGAATAGAGTGCAAAATAAGACCACGTAATTGTGCCGAAAACGGCATTGAGTGCTTTTTATGGACCATAAAGTTGAGATTGCGCTAGTTGAAGGTTCAGAAAGTAGACGGGGAGGCCTTTTGCGTGGAGGAACCGAGTTCCGGCGATTAAATCTGCGGCAAAACGCGTATAAATTCAATTAAAACGCCCCGATAAATCAGCCCGACGCGAGCGGCGCTTTTTTAACGGGAAAATATAATAAACGTTAAACATGACGTAGGGCGGTCATAGATTTAGCGCGTTTTTGTCGTTTTTCGCACGTCGCGAGCGCCGATCTCCGAAATAAACAAATAAACACGGTACTTTATATTGTCATTAATGTCCGTAACAATTAATAAACGCAAGCTAAAATATACAACATATACAACACCGGTAGTTTCAATGGAAATCAATATAAACCCTCTATTCTACTTTAAACGTTAATTTTTTACATCGATATTTAATCATTGAACTCACAAAACTTTCAGAATTTTATCTAAGACGTTTGATTAATAACCGATAATTCAATATCGACGGAAAGAAACCCGAAATCGAATTACAGATTAACGACCCATTCAGATATTGTGAAACTTGCCCCTTTCAGCGTGTTAATTCGAGCGTTGCGTGTCGAATTCTCGGAACGTTATTTGAAAAACGTTCTTCTCCGCCGAGGTAATAATATGCACAAAAACGAACTCGTTTCCTCAATGCCGATGTACATTTTCGTCTCCTGAACGTGTCTATTGAATGCCACCAGACGTCCCGGAAGCTTACAGTGTTCAGATGGGAGCTTTCTCCCTCTTGTAAGCAACCGTAGAACTTTACCATTTCGAAATGAAATGTTTTCTTATTTCCTTATCGCATACAGAAATAGGTTTGTGGATGGAATATGAAAGGTGCAGGAAAAACAAGTAAAAAAAAAATTGTGGCAAAAATTTAGTGAACTTTAAGAAATTTTTTTAATTTTTTGATAACACTTAGAAGAAATTTGACTTTTTTAATTAAAAATAGAATCTTTTAAGTTTAATTTAACACAAAGATCATTGTCTAATTCCTAAAAATAAAGTCTGGGCGATTTTTTAAATTTACTAAAAAAAAGTTAGGTTAAGCTAAGAATCTTCATTTTTAAAAAAATTAAAAAAAAAAATGTTTTGCGTTAATTAGAACAAATCTAACCCTTTTAATTTAAAATAGAATCTTTTAATTTTAATTTAGCACAAAGATCATTGTCTAATTCCTAAAAATAAAGTCTGGGGGATTTTTTAAATTTACTAAAAAAAAGTTAGGTTAAGCTAAGAATCTTCATTTTTAAAAAAATTTTAAAAAAATGTTTTGCGTTAATTAGAACAAATCTGACTCTTTTAGTTTAAAACAGAATCTTTTGATTTTAATTTAGCACAAAAATCATTATCTAATTCCTAAAAATAAAGTCTGGGCGATTTTTTAAATTTACTAAAAAAAGTTAGGTTAAGCTAAGAATCTTCATTTTTTAAAAAATTTAAAAAAAATGTTTTGCGTTAATTAGAACAAATCTAACTCTTTTAATTTAAAATAGAATCTTTTAATTTTAATTTAGCACAAAGATCATTGTCTAATTCCTAAAAATGAAGTCTGGGTGATTTTTTAAATTTACTAAAAAAAAGTTAGGTTAAGCTAAGAATCTTCATTTTTAAAAAAATTAAAAAAAAATGTTTTGCGTTAATTAGAACAAATCTAACTCTTTTAATTTAAAATAGAATCTTTTAATTTTAATTTAACATAAAAATCATTGTATAATTCCTAAAAATAAAGTCTGGGGGATTTTTTAAATTTACTAAAAAAAAGTTAGGTTAAGCTAAGAATCTTCATAAAAAAAAAATTTTTTTTTTAAATGTTTTCTGTTAATTAGAACAAATCTGACTCTTTTAATTTAAAATAGAATCTTTTAATTTTAATTTAGCACAAAGATCATTGTCTAATTCCTAAAAATAAAGTCTGGGTGATTTTTTAAATTTACTAAAAAAAAGTTAGGTTAAGCTAAGAATCTTCATTTTTTAAAAAAATTTAAAAAAAATGTTTTGCGTTAATTAGAACAAATCTAACTCTTTTAATTTAAAATAGAATCTTTTAATTTTAATTTAGCACAAAGATCATTGTCTAATTCCTAAAAATAAAGTCTGGGCGATTTTTTAAATTTACTAAAAAAAAGTTAGGTTAAGCTAAGAATCTTCATTTTTTAAAAAATTAAAAAAAAAAATGTTTTGCGTTAATTAGAACAAATCTAACTCTTTTAATTTAAAATGGAATCTTTTAATTTTAATTTAGGACAACAATCATTGTATAATTCCTAAAAATAAAGTCTGGGCGATTTTTTAAATTTACTAAAAAAAGTTAGGTTAAGCTAAGAATCTTCATTTTTAAAAAAATTAAAAAAAAAAAATGTTTTGCGTTAATTAGAACAAATCTGACTGTTTTAATTTAAAATAGAATCTTTTAAGTTTAATTTAGCACAAAGATCATTGTCTAATTTCTAAAAATAAAGTCTGGGCGATGTTTAAACTTTACTAAAAAAAAGTTAGGTTAAGCTAAAAATCTTCATTTTTTAAAAAATTTAAAAAAAATGTTTTGCGTTAATTAGAACAAATCTGACTCTTTTAGTTTAAAATAGAATCTTTTAAGTTTAATTGGACACAAAACTCGTTTTTCAATTCCTGTAAATAAAGTCTGGGGAATTTTTTAAAATCGGTCAAAAAATTTGATCAAAATTTTTGTCAACTTTAGGATTTTTTTAAATTTTTTTGGTAACAATTAGGAGAAATTTGGCCGTTTATATTCAAAATGTAAACTTTTAGGTTTAATTTAACGTAAAAATCATTGTTGAATTCCTACAAATAAAGTCTGGGCGATTTTTTAAAATTATTCAAATAAGTTCGGTTAAAATTTTTTTTAACTTTAAGAATTTTTTTTAATTTTTTGGTAACAATTAGAATGAATTTGACTCTTTCAATTAAAAATAGATACTTTTAAATTTAATATAGCACAAGATTCATTGTTTAATTCCAATAAATAAAATCAAGGTGATTTTTCTAATTTACTCAAAAAAAGTTAGGTGACACCAAAAATCTTCATTTTTTAAAAAATTAAAAAAAAATGTTTTGCGTTAATTAAAACAAATCTGACTCTTTTAATTTAAAATAGAATCTTTTAAGTTTAATGGGACACAAAACTCGTTTTCCAATTCCTGTAAATAAAGTCTCGGGAATTTTTTAAAATTGGTCAAAAAATTTGGTCAAAATTTTTATCAACATTAGAATTTTTTTGAAATTTTTTGATAACAATTAGAAGAAATTTGGCCGTTTATATTCAAAACGTTATCGTTCAGGTTTAATTTAATGTAAACATCATTGTTGAATTCCTACAAATAAAGTCTGGGCGGTTTTTTTAAATTATTCAAAAAAGTTCGGTTAAAATTTTTACTAACTTTAAGAATTTTTTTGATTTTTTTGGTAAAAATTAGTAGAAATTTGACCATTTATATTCAAAATACTATCTTTTAGGTTTAATTTAACGTAAAAATCATTGTTGAATTTCCATAAATAAAGTCTGGACGATTTTTTAAATTTGTCAAAAAAGGTTCGGTAAAAATTTTAGTCAACTTTAAAATTTTCTTTAATTTTTTTGGGAACAATCTCAACAAATTTGATTGTTTCAATCTAAAATAGAATCTTTTAGGTTTAATTTAACACAAAAATCGTTTTCTAATTCCTACAAATAAAATCTGGGCGATTTTATAAATTTATTCAAAAAGTGAAGTTCGGTTAAAATTTTGCCAACTTTAAGATTTTTTTAAATTTTTTTGGTAACGATTAGAAGAAATTTGACTGTTTCAATTTAAAATAGAATCCTTTGTGTTTAATTTGGTGTAAAATTCGTTTTTTTAATTCCCATTAATAAAGCCTGGGTGATTTTTTAAAGTTAGTCGAAAAGGCGTCGGTAAAAATTTTAGCCAACATTAAAATTTTTTTTAATTTTTTTGAGAATAATTAGAACAAATTGGACTGTTTCAATCGAAAATAGAATCCCTTAGGTTTAATTTAGCACCAAAATCATTTTCTAATTCCTACAAATAAAGTCTGGGCGATTTTATAAATTTATTTAAAAAGTGAGGTTCGGTTAAAATTTTGCCAACGTTAAGAATTTTTTTTTTTTGGTAACGATTAGAAAAAATTTGACTGTTACAATTCAAAATAGAGTCTTTTATGTTCAATTCGATGTAAAATTCGTTTTCTAATTCTCATTAATAAAGTCTGGATGATTTTTTAAAATTTGTCAAAAAAGGTTCGGTAAAAATTTTAGTCAACTTTAAAAATTTTTTTAATTTTTTTGGGAACAATTAGAAAAAAACTGACTGTTTCAATCGAAAATAGAATCTTTTAGGTTTAATTTAGCACCAAAATCATTTTCTAATTCCTACAAATAAAGTCTGGGCGATTTTATAAACTTATTTAAAAAAGTGAGGTTCGGTTAAAATTTTGCCAACTTTAAGATTTTTTTTTATTTTTTTGGTAACGATTAGAAGAAATTTGATTGTTACAATTCAAAATAGAATCTTTTATGTTCAATTCGATTTAAAATTCGTTTTCTAATTCCCATTAATAAAGTCTGGGTGATTTTTTAAAGTTTGTCAAAAAAGGTTCAGTAAAAATTTTAGTCAACATAAAGAATTTTTTTTAATTTTTTGGGAACAATTTGAACAAATTTGACTGTTTGAATCTAAAATAGAATCTTTTGGGTTTAATTTAACACCAAAATGATTTTCTAATCCCTACAAAAAAAATCTTGGGGGATTTTTTAAAGTTATTCAAAAAAGTGAGGTTCGGTTAAAATTTTGCCAGCTTTAAGATTTTTTTAAATTTTTTTGGTAACGATTAGGAAAAATTTGACTGTTTCAATTCAAAATAGAATCTTTTGTGTTTAATTTGGTGTAAAATTCATTTTTTAATTCCTATTAATAAAGTCTGGGTGATTTTTTAAAGTTTGTCAAAAAAGGTTCAGTAAGAATTTTAGTCAACTTAAAGAATTTTTTTAATTTTTTGGGAACAATTAGAAAAAATTTGACTATTTCAATCTAAAATAGAATCTTTTAGATTTAATTTAGTACCAAAATCATTTTCTAATTCCTACAAATAAAGTCCGGGCGATTTTATAAATTTATTCAAAAAAGTGAGGTTCGGTTAAAATTTTGCTAATTTTGAGAATTTTTTTTAATTTTTTTGATAACGACTAGAATAAATCTGACTGTTACAATTTAAAATAGAATCTTTTATGTTCAATTCGACTTAAAATTCGTTTACTAATTTCCATTAATAAAGTCTGGATGATTTTTTAAAGTTTTTCAAAAAAGGTTCCGTAAAAATTTTAGCCAACTTTAAATTTTTTACTTTTTTTTTTAATTTTTTTGGGAACAGTTTGAACAAATTTGACCGTTTCAATCTAAAATAGAATCTTTTAGGTTTAATTTAACACCAAAACCATTTTCTAATCCCTACAAATAAAGTTTGGGCGATTTTTAAAAGTTATTCAAAAAAGTGAGGTTCGGTTAAAATTTTACCAATTTTAAGAATTTCTTTAATCTTTTTGGTAACGACTAGAATAAATCTGACTGTTTCAATTCAAAATAGAATCTTTTATGTTCAATTCCATGTAAAATTCGTTTTCTAATTCTCATTAATAAAGTCTAGGTGATTTTTTAAAGTTAGTCAAAAAAGGCTCGGAAAAAATTTTAGTCAACTTCAAAATTTTTTTTTAATTTTTTGGTAACACTTAGAAGAAATTTGACCATTTCAATTAAAAATAGAATCTTTTAAGTTTAATTTAGCACAAAGATTATTGTCTAATTCCTAAAAATAAAGTCTGGGGGATTTTTTAAATTTACTTAAAAAAGTTACATTAGAGCAAAATTCTTCATTTTTCTCAAAAATTAAAAAGAGAGTGTTTACGAAATTTAGAATAAGTTTGGCTTTTATAATCAAATATAGAATCATTAATAGTTAATTTGGCGAAAGAATCATTTCGCTATCTTTATAAATAAGTTAGTAGACAAAAGATAGTTAACATTTAAATAATGGTGGAGGCGCCGGTTCAAACCAAAAGCTTTTTGATATAATCGGTATAAAATGAAACATATTGATAGATTTAGATATCAAGAAGCAAAAATTAACAAATAATTTAAAATAGCAAGATAACTTGAATGCACAAATATATAAATAAATAAAGAGAAGTTAAATTTTAAATAATGGTGGAGGCGCCGGTTAAAACCTTTTATCATAGGTTAAATTTATCTTTTATAATCAAAAATATAATATTAAAATATTAGTTTAACATAAAAATCAATCTCTAAATTTCATAAATAAACCTTTTAAGAAACTTTTTAGAATTAGAATTAAAAAAAAAAAAATTTAATCTACGAAAGTCCTTCGTGTTAATTTGTAAAACTTCCTACTTCATTCTAGTTACTATAAATAGAATTATTACTTTGTAATTTTGGAAAATACCTCCCCCTTGAAAATACAAAACACCGGCGGTTCTAATCAGATCAAACGTAATGTAGTGTGATCCTGTGACAGTGGCTCGGGAACATTACTGAATGCCCGGGGTGTTTTCGAGCGGAAAATGATAATAACTATAGAATTGGCCGCAGAACGCTGCGCTTTGCGGAACGTCATCTACTTCACACCTCATTTGTCCCCGGCGTTATTAATTACGCGGTGGTTAATTGTGTCGCCACGAGCTTTGCCGTTGCCGCCGCCGCCGGGAAAGTTTTTGTATCGAGGGGCGGCGTCGCCGTCGAGATTATTAATAATTTAGGCGGGAAATTAATGTCTGGCTCGGGGAACCCAGACGTGAAAAATAAGCTCATTAGCAAGTTAACAGTTATTATTAGGAGGGTGTTTTCCCACAATAAATATGTTTTTTTGGTTATAAAGGGTTTATAAAAGGGTAATTAAAATGTTTATAAAAGAAAAAAATCATTTTCTCTATTCTTTTCTCTGTTATGAATTTTTTTCTGAAACTCTACAAAATTTTAGCGTAACCTTAAAAAAATTGTTCAACTTTAAAAAATCGCCTAGACTTTATTTATAAAAATTTTGAAAAGATTTTTTATACAAAAGATAGATTGAAATGTCTTCTTTAAAATAACCTATAATTATATATATGTTATATAAAAAAAATTTAAGTTATGAAATTTTTCTGAAACTCAAATTTTGACATAACCTTAAAAAATTGTTCAACTTTAAAAAATCGCCGAAACTTTATTTATAGAAATATTAAAAAGATTTTGTATACAAAAGATAGACTAAAATGTCTTGTTTAAAATAATCCATAATTATCTATATGTTAGATAATAAAATTTTTAGTTACGATTTTTTTTCTAAAACTCTACAAAAACCTAACCCTAAAAAATTGGGCAACTTTAAAAATTCGTCCAGACTTTATTTATAGAAATTTTTTAAAAATTCTTTCTACAAATGATAGATTAAAATGTCTTCTTTAAAATAGCTTATATTTATGTATATGTTAAATAATAAAAATTTTAAGTTACGAACTTTTTTCTAAAACTCAAAAATTTTTACATAACCTTAAAAAATTGTACAACTTTAAAAAATCCCCCAGATTTTATTTATAGAAATTAAAAAAAGATTTTTTATACAAAAGATAGATTAAAACGTCTTCTTTAAAATAATCTATAATTATCTATATGTTAGATAAAAAATTTTGAATTACGAATTTTTTTCTGAAACACAAAAATTTTGACATAACCGTAAAAGATTGTTCAACTTTAAAAAATCGCCTAGACTTTATTTACAGAAATTAAAAAAAGATTTTGTATACAAAAGATAGACTAAAATGTCTTGTTTAAAATAATCCATAATTATCTATATGTTAGATAATAAAATTTTTAGTTACGAATTTTTTTCTAAAACTCTACAAAAACCTAACCCTAAAAAATTGGGTGACTTTAAATATTCGTCCAGACTTTATTTATAGAAATTAAAAAAAGATTTTTTATACAAAAGATAGATTGAAATGTCTTCTCTAAAATAACCTATAATTATGTATAAGTTAGATAAAAAAAATTTTGAGTTATGAATTTTTTTCTGAAACTCAAAATTTTGACATAACCTTAAAAAATTGTTCAACTTTAAAAAATCCCCTAGACTTTATTTATAAAAATGTTGAAAAGATTTTTTATACAAAAGATAGATTGAAATGTCTTCTTTAAAATAATCTATAATTATGTATATGTTAGATAAAAAAATTTTGAATTATGAATTTTTTTTTGAAACCCTACAAAATTTTTACATAACTTTAAAAATTGTTCAACTTTAAAAAATCCCCTAGAGTTTATTTATAAAAATTTTGGAAAGATTTTTTATACATATGATAGATTAAAATATCTTCTTTCAAATAACATAGAATTATCTATATGTTAGATAATAAAATTTTGAGTTATGAATTTTTTTCTGAAACTCAAATTTTGACATAACCTTAAAAAATTGTTCAACTTTAAGAAATTCCCTAGACTTTATTTATAAAAATTTTGAAAAGATTTTTTATACAAAAGATAGATTAAAATGTCTTCTTTAAAATAATCTATAATTATGTATATGTTAGATAAAAAAATTTTGAGTTACGAATTTTTTTCTGAAACCCTACACAATTTTTACATAACTTTAAAAATTGTTAAACTTTAAAAAATCGCCCAGACTTTATTAACAGAAATTTTAAAAAGATTTTTTATAAAAAAAGTAAATTAAAATATCTTCTTTAAAATCTACAATTATGTCTTTGTTATATGATAAAAATTTTGAGGTAGGATTTTTTCTAAACGATCCCTCTGTGAGACATCGTAAAAATTAGATAAGACTTGCATTGATTAAGTATAAAACAAAGCCCAAACCGGGTTTAATAAGATAGTAGATGTTCGCGACCGCAATTTTAAAGCCACTTTGAACCCTCGTTCAAACTTTGTAAGCTCTCAACTGGGTTCAAATCGTAATCGTTTCAGTTTGTGATAATTACTGTAGTTTTCTTGATGTTCCAAAGATAATCAACATATTTTCCAAGTCTTAACGAAACAAAGACTTTCACGAAACATCTTATCCATACTTATAAGTAGGCAATTGTTGGGGAAAGAGTTGAACACCCCAGTCACGATTTCCATCAGGCTACATCAAGGGTTCGGTCGGTTCAGCCGGTTCAACCGTTTCCACCCACCCACACAATACAGCTAGTTATATCAAATTCTATTAGGTTCGTGGCAGATCCAGAACTACACTTCTACACGTAGATCGACTACGTTCAACTTGTTCGCGTTGTATTATTTTATGTGCTATTATTGTTACCGTTTTAACGCTCTTTAAACGTTTCCGAATATTTTACCCCGTTGAAAACAAATTAGGGTCGGAAAAGAGGAATACATAAAACTGGCTTTGGCCGAGACGCGTTTACGGCCCTTAAATACACCTTTTAAACCCGATAGCGGCTATAAAAGTTAACCGATGAGCTGCATTTACACGCAGTTCGGTTTCGGCAGTTCCGCCCTGTTCAAATTAAAACGGTGGAATCGAGTCAATTTGTTTACTTTACCTGGAGCTACGCCGAATAGAAAAAATATATTTTTTTTGCTTTTATAAACATTTTAATTGCCGTTTTATAAAGCGCTTATAACTAAAAACACATATTTATTAAACGTTTTTTAAGGTTGAGTCAAAAATTTGTAGAGTATTAGAAAAAAATTCATAATGGAAAATTTTTTCATCTGACATATACATAAATATGGGTTATTTTAAAGAAGACATTTTAATCTATCTTTTGTATAAAAAAATTTTCTTAAATTTCTATAAATAAAGTCTTGGAGATTTTTTAAAGTTGGACAATTTTTTAAGGTTATGTCAAAAATTTTGAGTTTTAGAAAAAAATTCGTAATTTAAAAATTTTATTATCTAACATATACATAATTATAGGTTATTTTAAAGAAGATATTTTAATCTATCTTTTGTATAAAAAATCTTTTTTAAATTTATATAAATAAAGTCTGGGCGATTTTTAAAAGTTGAACAATTTTTTAAGGTTGTGTCAAAAATTTTGAGTTTCAGAAAAAAATTCGTAACTTAAAATTTTTATTATTTCACATATACATAAATGTAGGTTATTTTAAAAAAGACATTTTAATCCATCTTTAGTATAAAAAATCTTTTTTTAATTTCTATACATAAAGTCTGGAGGAATTTTTAAAGTTACCCAATTTTTTAGGGTTAGGTTTTTGTAGAGTTTCAGAAAAAAATTCGTAACTAAAAATTTTATTATCTAACATGTGGATAATTATGTACTATTTTAAAGAGGACATTTTAGTCTATCTTTTGTATAAAAAATCTTTTTAAATTTTTTATAAATAAGGTCTGGGCGTTTTTTTAAAGTTATACAATTTTTTAGGGTTATGTCAAAATTTTTGAGTTTCGGAAAAAAATTCGTAATTTAAAATTTTTGTTATCTAACATATACATAAATATAGGTTATTTTAAAGAAGATATTTTAATCTATCTTTAGAATAAAAAATCTTTTTTTAATTTCTATAAATAAAGTCTGGAGGAATTTTTAAAGTTACCCAATTTTTTAGGGTTAGGTTTTTGTAGAGTTTTAGAAAAAAATTCGTAACTCAAAATTTTTTTTATCTAACATATGGCTAATTATGGATTATTTTAAAGAAGACATTTTAATCTATCTTTTGTATAAAAAATCTTTTTTAAATTTCTATTAGTAAAGGCTGGGGGATTTTTTAAAGTTGAAACATTTTTTGAGGTTATGTCAAAAATTTTGAGTTTCAGAAAAAAATTCGTAAATTAAAATTTTTATTATCTAACATATACATAATTATAGGTTATTTTGAAAAAGACATCTTAGTCTATCTTTAGTATAAAAAATCTTTTTTTAATTTTCATAAATAAAGTCTGGACGAATTTTTATAGTCACCCAATTTTTGAGGGTTAGGTTTTTGTAGAGTTTCAGAAAAAAATTCGTAACTAAAAATTTTATTATCTAACATATAGATAATTATAGATTATTTTAAAGAAGACATTTTAATCTATCTCTTGTATAAAGAATCTTTTTTTAATTTCTATAAATAAAGTCTGGGGAATTTTTTAAAGTTGAAAAATTTTTTAAGGTTATGTCAAAAATTTTGAGTTTTAGAAAAAAATTCGTAAATTAAAATTTTTATTATCTAACATATACATAATTATAGGTTATTTTAAAAAAGACATTTTAGTCTATCTTTAGTATAAAAAATCTTTTTTTAATTTTCATAAATAAAGTCTGGACGAATTTTTAAAGTTACCCAATTTTTGAGGGTTAGGTTTTTGTAGAGTTTCAGAAAAAAATTCGTAACTAAAAATTTTATTAACTAACATATAGATAATTATGGATTATTTTAAAGAAGACATTTTAATCTATCTTTTTTATAAAAACTATTTTTAAAATTTTTATAAATAAAGTCTGGACGAATTTTTAATGTTGAACAATTTTTTAAGGATGTGTCAAAATTTTGAGGTTCAGAAAAAAATTCGTAACTTAAAATTTTGTAATCGTACGTTTAGGGATAAACGAAAAATGAAACACGATAAATCGAAACTATAAAAAGAAAGTAATAAAGATGACTTTGCTATCGGTTGACAAACGTGCGACGACCTTATCCGAATTTGCCTGACGGCGGGGTTAACTCGATTCGGCGACTTTTGCCGTTTGATTTATGGCGATTGCGCCCCCCTGGGGGGCTTGGCGCCGCTAAAATGTAAACACAAAACGCGACATCTCGCCCCGACTGACATTTCGAGCGGCACGTCTGAGCGGCTTTTCCACGAATTTATATTTCGCGCGTTATATTCGGATGTAAAGATGTTGGGATGTTGGGATGGGCGACGTCGTACATAAAAGTAATGGTGACCAACCTTACTTTTACACTTAAAACTTTTACAACTATATACTTTTTGTTTACTTGTCGTAAAAATGCTCTAGTTTAAAAAGGTATAATTCTCTTGGTTTTGAAGGGTATTATGTATCAAAAGGAATATAAAAGCGATCGGAAGTGGTGTTTCCGCAATTTCTTTTCACACCGAGTAGAAAGAAAAGGTGGGTTTCTTTCCGTTTCCGTTACTTTTATCATTGCAATTATATACCCGCAGATCCCTTTCATTTTGTGTGGAGATAATTATACATTTTGCAGAAAGCCGTTTGCTCATTCACAGTCGTCGACTCGACTTTTCCAAAAAACCGATTCTAATTACGCGGCGGGTATCTCAAGTGGTACTTGTCCCAGTTCGCGTGTAGTTGCAAAAAGTCGAAGTAATTAGCCGTCGGGGCCAAATTACCACCTCGTCCAATATTTATCAAAGGCCGTTCCGTCACTGGAGGGGATTTTTACCGAGCGTTGATTATCACCTCCCTGTGTGTGGCAAACAGATAAGAGACGTATTGATTAAGTATTAAACAAAGCCCAAAGCGGGTTTTAATAAGATACTAGATGTTCGAGAACGCAATTTTAAAACCCCTTTCAAATTTAGTTCAAACTTTGTTAGCTGTTTGTATCAATTCAGTTTAAATCGAAATTGTTTATTTTTATACAGAAGACAGATTAAAATGTCTTACTTAAATTCTATTTTATCTATTTAAAATATGTAGAATAATTAGAACTTTGAGTTATGATTTTTTTTCTATATGTCTAGAAAAATGAACTCAACCTAAGTTGGGTAACTTTAAAAATTCGCCCAGATTTTATTAATCAAAATTTTAAAAATATGTTTACACAAAAGTTAGATTAAAACGTCTTCTTTAAAATCTATAACAATCTGTTTGTTATATGATAAAAATTTTGAGTTACGGATATTTTTCTGAAACATTGCAAAATTTTGACATAACCTTAAAAAAGTCTTCAACTTTAAAAAATCGCCTAGACTTTATTTGCAGGAATTTTAAAAAGATTTTTTATACAAAAGATAGATTAAAATGTCTTCTTTAAAATAATCTATAATTACCTATATGTTAGATAATAAAATTTTTAGTTATGAATTTTTTTCTGAAACTCTACAAAAACCTAACCCTAAAAAATTGGGTGACTTTAAAAATTCTCCCAGATTTTATTTATAGAAATTAAAAAAAAAATTTTGTATCAAAGATAGAGTAAAATATCTTCTTTAAAATAACCTATATTTATGTATATGTTAGATAATAAAAATTTTAAGTTACGAATTTTTTTCTAAAACTCAAAAATTTTTGACATAACCTTAAAAATTCTTCAACTTTAAAAAATCCCCCAGACTTTATTTATAGAAATTAAAAAAAGATTCTTTATACAAGAGATAGATTAAAATGTCTTCTTTAAAATAATCTATAATTACCTATATGTTAGATAATAAAATTTTTAGTTATGAATTTTTTTCTGAAACTCTACAAAAACCTAACCCTAAAAAATTGGGTGACTTTAAAAATTCTCCCAGATTTTATTTATAGAAATTAAAAAAAAATTTTTGTATCAAAGATAGAGTAAAATATCTTCTTTAAAATAACCTATATTTATGTATATGTTAGATAATAAAAATTTTAAGTTACGAATTTTTTTCTAAAACTCAAAAATTTTTGACATAACCTTAAAAATTCTTCAACTTTAAAAAATCGCCTAGACTTTATTTGCAAAAATTTTAAAAAGATTTTTTATACAAAAGATAGATTTAAATGTCTTCTTTAAAATAATCTATAATTACCTATATGTTAGATAATAAAATTTTTAGTTACGAATTTTTTTCTGAAACTCTACAAAAAACCTAACCCTAAAAAATTGGGTAACTTTAAAAATTCGTCCACACTTTATTTATAAAAATTTTAAAAAGATTTTTTATGCTAAAGATAGATTAAAATATCTTGTTTAAAATAAACTATGTTTAGGTATATGTTAGATAATAAAAATTTTAAGTTACGAGTTTTTTTTTTCTGAAACTCTACATTTTTGATATAACCTTAAAAAATTGTTCAACTTTAAACAATCCCCTAGACTTTATTTATAGAAATTTTAAAAAGATTTTTTATACAAAACATAGATTAAAATGTCTTCTTTAAAATAATCCATAATTATCTATATGTTAGATAAAAAAATTTTGAGTTACGAATTTTTTTCTAAAACTCTACAAAAACCTAACCCTAAAAAATTGGGTGACTTTAAAAATTCTCCCAGATTTTATTTATAGAAATTTTAAAAAGATTTTTACACAAAAGTTAGATTAAAACGTCTTCTTTAAAATCTTTAGTAATCTATTTGTTATATGATAAAAATTTTGAGTTATGGATATTTTTCTGAAACATTGCAAAATTTCGACATAACCTTAAAAATTCTTCAACTTTAAAAAATCGCCTAGACTTTATTTGCAGGAATTTTAAAAAGACTTTTTATACGAAAGATAGATTAAAATGTCTTCTTTAAAATAATCTATAATTACCTATATGTTAGATAATAACATTTTTAGTTACGATTTTTTTTCTGAAACTTTACAAAAACCTAACCCTAAAAAATTGGGTAACTTTAAAAATTCGCCCAGACTTTATTTATAGAAATTAAAAAAAGATTTTTTATACCAAAGATAGATTAAAATGTCTTTTTTAAAATAACCTATAATTATGTATATGTTAGATAACAAAGTTTTGAATTATGAATTTTTTCCTAAAACTCTACAAAATTTTGATATAGTCTTAAAAAATTTTTCAACTTTAAAAAATCGCCTTGACTTTATTTATAGAAATTAGAAAAAGATTTTTTATACAAAAGATAGATTAAAATGTCTTCTTTAAAATAACCTATATTTATGTATATGTTAGATAATAAAAATGTTAAGTTACGAATTTTTTTCTGAAACTCAAAATTTTTGACACAACCTTAAAAAATTGCTCAACTTTAAAAAATCGCCTAGAGTTTATTTACAGAAATTTGAAAAAGATTTTTTATACAAAAGATAGATTAAAATGTTATCTTTAAAATAACCCATTATGTTTAAGTTAGATAATAAAAATTTTGAGTTACGAATTTTTTCCTGAAACTCAAACATTTTGACACAACCTTAAAAAATTCTTCAACTTTAAAAAATCGCCTAGACTTTATTTATAGAAATTTAAAAAAGATTTTTTATACAAAAGGTAGATTTAAATGTCTTCTTTAAAATAATCTAGAATTATGTATACGTTACATAAAAAAATTTTGAGATACGAATTTTTTTCTGAAACTCAAACATTTTGACACAACCTTAAAAAATCGCCTAGACTTTATTTATAGAAATTTGGAAAAGATTTTTTATACAAAAGATAGACTAAAATATCTTCTTTAAAATAACCTATATTTATGTATATGTTAGATAATAAAAATTTTAAGTTACGAATTTTTTTCTGAAATTCAAAATTTTTGACATAACCTTAAAAAATTCTTCAACTCTAAAAAATCGCCTAGACTTTATTTATAGAGATTTTAAAAAGATTTTTTATATAAAAGATATATTAAAATGTCTTCTTTAAAATAATCTATAATTACCTATATGTTAGATAATAAAATTTTTAGTTACGAATTTTTTTCTGAAACTTTACAAAAACCTAACCCTAAAAAATTGGGTAATTTTAAAAATTCGTCCAGACTTTATTTATAGAAATTAAAGAAAGTTTTTTTGTATCAAAGATAAAGTAAAATATCTTCTTTAAAATAACCTATATTTATGTATATGTTAGATAATAAAAATTTTTAGTTATGAATTTTTTTCTGAAACTCTACGAAAACCTAACCCTAAAAAATTGGGTAACTTTAAAAATTCGTCCAGATTTTATTTAAAGAAATTTTAAAAAGATTTTTTATGCCAAAGATAGATTAAAATGTCTTTTTTAAAATAACCTATAATTATGTTTATGTTAGATAATAAAAATTTTAAGTTACGAATTTTTTCTAAAACTCAAAAATTTTGACATAACCTAAAAAATTGTCCAAATTTAAAAAATCGCCTAGACTTTATTTGCAAGAATTTCAAAAAGATTTTTTATACAAAAGATAGATCAAAGTGTTTTCTTTAAAATAATCTATAATTATCGATATGTTAGACGGAAAAATTTTGAATTATGAATTTTTTTCTAAAACCACAAAATTTCGACATAATCTTAAAAAATTCTTCATCTTTAAAAAACCGCCTAGAGTTTATTTATAGAAATTTAAAGAAAATTTTTATACAAATGATAGATTAAGATGTTATCTTTAAAATAGCCCATTATGTTTAAGTTAGATAATAAAAATTTTGATTGATGAATTTTTTTCTAATCTTCTACAAAAATAAGCATTATTGTAATAAAATCTCAACGTAACTTAACTTATAGATCTAATATCTTTAAGAAAAAACTATTAATTTAATAATCAAAGTCTTAAAAGCCTTTATAACGTGTATAATGCATAACACAATAAAAAGTCGTTAAAAGAAACTTCGGTTGAAAGGCGTTCAAAGGGCCAAATCCAATTACCACCGCATTTAAGGTAAGAATTTACGAGCAACGTTTCGTCTCACTATTGCGGGAAGAACCGAACAATTTCAAAACGTAATTGAAATCCGGACGCAGACGCGCTTCCGACGACAGAAAAACCGAACTGTGTATATAGGGAAGGAAGTTCTAAAACCGACGAGAATGACTGATTCGTATTCCCGGTGAATTTAAAACCAATTTATAGCCCTCTTTCTTTCGAGGGTGGCTTGTTACTAGCCCTTCCTTGCCCGGTTCTCATCCGGACCTTTTCCTCAATTTTCCTCAACTTTCCTCAACCCTCTGAAACACGTATCTAAGAGTAACTCGATTATCGGCTGCATTTCCCTTTTAGACCTTTCGAGTGTCTTCCAACATCCACTTTATTTTGTGATATTTTTTTAGAATAAACAAACACAATGAAGAAAGTAATTTAAAATTTTATTTGTACCAAAGGTTTGTCTTTATAGCTAGAGTAAGCTTTATTAAGTTCTGGTTTTGTCAAGTCGGTTCATAACTAGAGTAATAATGGGCTCTTAAACAAAGGGCGCAGGACAAACGTGCAATCATCCGGTCGTACAAGCGATAATGCTTTGGGCAAAACAGTTGGATGGTGGTTAAAGACTGAGTCGACAAACTGCCTCCGGTGATTGATAGACAATTAATCTATAGGGCGTAAACAGCCATTCATTACGTTCCGAACGTCGGCTGCGTGCATTTCGAAAATTGAAAACCGGGCTAACCGCAAGGCAAATTAATTAATTAACGATCGGCGGTTATTGACAGGGAGCTAATTCCATATTCCAACCGAAAACCTTGTACTTAATTTAACCGACTTTATAATAACATCCAATCAAATAATGTTAATAATCAACAATGTTACGAGTGGTTGCAACTGATTAGTTTGACTAATGGTGTGATTAGGAGTGATTATCGAGGTATTGACTGACATCGCTTACGTTGAAGCATCATCTATTCACGTCTCGACTCGAGACAAGTTAAATGCATTGTTGTTGACATGATTTCTTGGTTGAAACGTCGTGGATTGTATAAAAAGTTAATACTTTGTTGACACTTTTGGAGGAAAATCGTTTCATTTTATATTTCCTACGCTTCTCTAAATCCAACCTAATTAGCATGCATATGAAGTTCCTATTGTATGAGAGAATCCCGGAACACACACAATGCGGTTTAAGCGAACTCGCGGAATTTTTAATAATAACATGACGTCCAAGCTTGAATAGAAGAAGGGAACCATAAAAATCCCGCATTTATAGCTATTAGTATTGTATGAGCAAACAATAGAGTGAATAGAATGAGGAGATATTATCGTGACTTTTTTCAATCTTAGAGAGGTTAAAGATTGAGTTATAATAGGCGAAGGAAAGAGTCCTCGAAGATAAGTGGAAGAAGTATCGAGAAATTTTAAATTGTTCGGTTTCCGTTATTAAATCCCGAGTATTTAATTCCATATAATTCCGAGAAGAAAAGGGTGGTGTGGTTATGGGGGTAGCCGCTAACAGGGGATTTGTTCTTTTAAGGGGGAGAAGGCGATTTTCATTCTACTAATTAACTACTTAGTTTTGGAAAAGGGGTGAGACGAGATAAGGAAACGGTAATGGAATTTTGTTACTTCTTCAACGCGAGCAGCGGCTCGTTAAGCCACCCTACCACCCTAAAAGGATCCCTTTTCTACGTCTGTCTTCCAACAAGAAATTATATCCTGGCAATATGCTCTTACTCAAATTGAATAATAAATCTAACTCTGGATTTCACGACGTTTAATACAATTGAATGAAAAATAAAATAAAATTACAAAAAAATTTATTAAAAAAATTTATAAAAAAGTTTATAAAAAAATTTATAAAAAAGTTTATATAAAAAAATTTATAAAAAAGTTTATAAAAAAAAATTACAAAAAAGTTTATAAAAAAAATTTATAAAAAAGTTTATAAAAAAAATTTATAAAAAAGTTTATAAAAAAAATTTATAAAAGAAAATTATAAAAAAATAAAAATATATAAAAAAATAAAAAAATATAAAAAAATACCAACAAAAGAAAATTTAAAAAGACGTTTCAAATCTAAGAATTGAAAAATTCAAACCGCAACCGGTAATTGAAAAATTTATTATTCAACTCCCCTTCTATTATAAATTCTTCAATTGTAAATTCACCTATTGTAAATTCATCTATTGTAAATTCATCTGGTACCATTCTCGGTACAAATTAGATTTTCACATACCTTCGCTTCTTTCCATTGAATTCGTTATAGAGATGAATTACGTTTCTCTTCATCATTTTCGGAACGTATAAAATGTTCAATAAAGCTTGATCAAAAATAAACCGTTTTATTGGTATTTTTTTCACGATCCCTAAAATTATTGGTCGGCGTTTTTTTTTTATATCGTCGTAAGTAACACTCACCCATCTTGATGGGGGGTTATCTAAGTAAAATATATTTGATAAAAAGAGGGTTCGGGGAAGGTAAAACGTCGCAATATTCTGGGAACACAATGGGTTCATCGTATGCATACCTAATGCGAAAGGTTGGTAGTAAAACAACACTGAAGTGATCGTAATTTTTTTAACTTTAAAATGAAAAATATAAAAAAAAATTTTTAAATAAAAAATAAATAAAAAAATAAAATAAAATAAATAAATAAATAAGTTATACCAATCAATTAAAATTAGATTTTTTTAAAATATTAATTTTCTACAACTTTTCTTTTAATCTTTTCAGCGAACTCGAAGTTAAAATTTCAAAATTTGCGTCAACTTATCGGTGCAGAGGTTGGTAAGATCGTTCGTCAGAAATTTTCCAGATGTAACACATCGACATCCGTTTAGAGTCCTACTGAAAATTGAACAGTGAATCGTTTAGAGGAAACCGTATGAAAATCAAACGATCGACGGCCGAGTTATCCGAGCTCAAAGTCACAATTTTAAAATATTCGTCTAATTTCTTGGTGTAGAGGTTGATAAGACGATTTCTCAGACATTTTTCAGATTTAGCACAAAGACGCCCGTTTAGATTCCTACTCAGAATTTAACAGAGAATCGTTTAGAATAAGCCGTATGAAAAATAAACGATTGACGGCCGAGTTATGCGAGCTCAAAGTCAAAATTTCAAAATATTCGTCTAATTTCTTGGTGTAGAGGTTGATAAGACGATTCGTCAGAAATTTTCCAGATCTAGCATAACGACGCCCGTTTAGACTCCTACTCAGAATTAAACAGACAATTCTTTAGAAGAAACCGTACGAAAATCAGAGGACTGACGGCCGAGTTGTCCGCGCTCAAAGTCAAAATTTCAAAATTTTTGTCAGAAATTTTCCAGATCCAGCATAAAGACGCCTGTTTAGATTCTTACTTAGAATTGAACAGAATATCGTTTAGAACAAACCGTACGGAAATCAGAGGATACACGGCAGAGTTACGCGAGCTCAAAGACACAATTTCAAAATATTCGTCTAATTTCTTGGTGTAGAGGTTGATAAGACGATTTGTCAGAAATTTTCCAGATCTAGCACAACGACGCCTGTTTAGAGTCCTACTAAGAATTAAACAGAGAATCCTTTAAAGCAAACCGTACGAAAATCAGAGGATTGACGGCCGAATTGCGCGAGGTAAAAGTCAAAATTTCAAAATTTTCGACTAATTTCTTAGTGCAAAGATTGAAAAGACCGTTTATTAGAATTTTTTCGGATCCAATACAATTGCGCTCGTGTTGGTTTATAGGAGTATACCAATTGATTAATGTTTGAAGAAAAAAAATTCTTTTCCTGTCCCTATTTTGTAAAAATTGATTAAGACGACGAGTCATAAATTCGATTAAGTTGTCTATATTATCTTGAAATATTGTATCCCAGGCTATCTCAATTTCGTGTCTGAGAACGTCCAAGATCTGCAGAGGTTGTGGCTAATTGTTTAATTTTCTGCCTATCATGTCCCATACATTTTCAATTGGGGATCAATCTGGAGATTTTGCTGGCCATGGTACAAGGTTTACCTGAGCCTCTTCTAAAAAGGTTAGAGAACACCTTGCCACATGAGGCCGCGCATTGTCTTGTTGGAAAATTGAATTTTCCAGCTCATGTTTGTATCACTGTGCAGTCAAAGTGCCCTCTATAAAAACTAAAGGAGACCTGCTTCCATAAGTAATCGCGCCCTATACCATTGTACCAGCAATCCATAGGCCTTTCTATAAAATATTGCAAATTCTTTCTTCACATTTTCGTCTAACCATCTTACGATCATCATGCATCCCTAGACAAAATCTAGATTCATCACTAAAGACAATCCTATGCCACTCCATGTTCCAAACAGTCTTTTCCCTGTATCAATTTAGACATTGCCGTCGATGATAGGGAGTAAGTGGTAACACACAATATGGCCTTTATGCTTTGAGCCCAAAAGATGTAATGCAGCGATATACTGTTCGCATTGTGATTGGACGAGCAGCGTCTGCAATCCCCTCAACACCAAAAGACTTACAATTAGTAGTTGAAAATCTATCTCTGAAAACCAATAATTTCAAAGGGCGATCTTGACACACTATCGTTTTTCTTAAATCTCCACTTCCTCTCTGGCGTTGTTCCTGAACATTCTCAAACAACCCTTTCTAACATCTCATAACGGTGGACCGATTTCGATTTAGTCGGGAAGCGATTTCGGCAAATGATAAACCTCCCTCATTAATGCCGATAATTCTCCCTCTCTCAAATGTACTTAATTGGCGGTAATTACGAATTATTCTTACTCTAGGCATAATAATGTAACGGTTTCGTTTTCTTGGTTCGCTTTCTGGATGTATTTCGATTTATTTGAAGGCCGTCGGTTTAGGGGTGTCATCTGTTATCGATTATTTGAGTTTCGACGTTTGGTTTCGATCTAACTTCAGAGCAGGTTAGGCGACCTCGTCCTCTTTAGCATCGTTAACTTCATAGAGCGTAGACGTACGTTTTGAACTCCGAGTTTGCGAAACGTGGTCTTTTTAAGAAGAATCCTTATCGTTGGTGATTTATAACCAAGATTGGTTGGATAAGATTCTTTATCGTCGTTGGACGGATTTGTGGACCCGTTTATTTATCGATTGAACCGATTTTCGGAGATATTTCCGGATTTGTTTTCTCGGAGTGTCAAACCTCTTTAGGCCGTTTAAGATCGTAAGGCTTTTTTGTTGTCCCTTGAGTCTAGCCTTTGTCATTTGAACTAGACCGGGACTGGATCTGCGTCGAACCCATTTTTACATCTGATCCTTCCTGCGACTTGACCTTGGAAAGACCTTAAGCTTGTTGGCTCGACTTTTGGTCTCAACACGTTAGATTTGGGCACCTACCACGACACCGAACATCTTCCCCAGGCCAGGAGATAATTCAGATAAGCGAACCAAAACCTTTCATTTTATCCCCAAAAACAATAAGATTGATACCATAAGTTATTTAGATTAACGTTATTTGAACTATTGCTACTTTTTTTTATTTTTTTGTGAACATTACATAAGATATTATTTTGTTCCTGTCGATCGCATTTTATTCATTTAGTGACTCGATAGTGACTTTTGTGACTCGATCGCAAGATTTTCTTTTCTTTAATTTTATTTCGGAACCTGTTTCTTTCCTTTTTTATCGACAGACAGGTACCCTTTTTTTTATAATTATTTAGCGAATTTACAAACTGATGGCGAATTCGATTGGGAAAACTAGTGTGCACTGGTGCGCACTCGTTGAGTGCAAAATGTGACATATGTCACACTAGCTTAGTGCAAAAAAAGGCAAATTCAACAGAACGCGATGAAATCAAACATAATCATAACATCACTTGTAAGTGTGTTTAAGGCTTGATGATGTTTAAAATGTTTTATAAACTACAATAATAAAATGTAATAGAACACAACGAAACAACCAATAGAACACGCTGCTATGCACTGGTGCGCACCAGTGCAACTGAGTGGAACCAATCGAATACGCCATGAGTATACTAAAAATATATCTGATTATTAACTTCATTTGTGTGTTTGACTGTTTCTTTGCTGATTTCGGGCTTAATTGGTGTGTGGCGAGAGAACGTTTGGTAGGTATTTTGGTAAGTCCGTGGCGCCCTTATTTTCTAAAATCGAACCTTCCCGTCTCCACTGTATCAAAGCTAGCTGGAGCCCAAAACCTACTAGACCTCGCGGTGTTATTTTTTTGTGTTGGTTGATTTCGGCGCCACAACAACAATTTATAACGAAATACAAAAACACAAAACAGCAAAGAAAAAACACAAATTATCAGAAAGAACACTGGTTAATAACTTAAGCACATAGATATAAGAAATTTCAATTATGGCAAGTATATACAATGTATGATTTTCAAATTTTAATAAACTGTTGTATTCTTATAAAGTAACCTTGATGTCAAATTTGATCAAAAAATATTCATTCCAGCTATGTGTTGCAATTTCAAAGTCACCCAGAATATTAAATATGAATACATCTTTTAAAAGAAAACAAACATATAAACATTTCGGGTTATATTTAATACATGTCCATCATGAGTAAAGTCCTAGGACGTATAAATGTTGAAAGTTGTCTTTAAATATTTGAACGGAAGTATTAGAGCGCTGGAAGGAGATGTAGCAGTGGGGTCCTTGTCGGACGAGGTTGAATAATGGATGAAAATGTGCATGCCAGGTAGATATGTCGTGAACTCCTTGTATGGAACAGGCGACGAGAGTGTTGGAGTGCCACCGTGCCGTTTGAGAATTCTCAAAGGTAGAGAGGGTGGTGCGTGTACCGGCTTCCGGTTGAGGTCGCCACATTCGAGCGGGAAATATTTCCAACAACCCCAAACCGGGTCTCCCGCAGGAATCGTCCGCCAATCTCGCTTTTAGTAATTCCGATGGCCCTTTCAACCCACGTTTCTTTCGCGAACTGCTCGCGGAGGAAGTTAAGCCTTTAAGTACATTTTTCTTTATATGTATAAACCGAATTTCAAAGTCATCGAGCGTCCTTTGAAAGACGCCGTGTTTCGGTCTCTTCCTTTTCACCGGAAGCGCTCCGAATTGAGATAGAAAATGTCGACCGAGCAAAAGGACATCTGAGTTTTGTAGAAAACATGCCGGAGGTTGAACTTGGAACTTTAAACGGCATTTTCAGAAAATTTCCTCTTACGTTGAGATAAGAGGAAATACTTTTGTAAACGACACTTAACACTAATATCTAAAAGTACCTCTATAATATATCACTTTGACATAAAAATCATCCACACGATCTAATATGAAATTGATTACGTATCACAAAAAAGATACTCATCATATTAATAACTAATGCGTGTCGCATTTTGCCACCAATCGATTTACTGGACAGAACACAATCGACCATATGTATTTTACATGCGCAAACGCTCGGGAATATACAATAAACGGGAACAAAAACGGTAGTAAGGGCATTTCTCTTCGGCAATACAAAATAATCGATCGCGATTCCGTCTCCGGCTGATAATCACCATTCCCATTAAACGTTGTCTTGTCAAGTCGCGTTGTCACGCGCGCTTTGACAAAGGGTGTCTTTGCGTGCGTTTGTCACGTTCCGGATGGCGGCGTCTTCAAGTTCCGAGACCGCGCTTCCAGCAATTCCAACGCCGAACTCTGCGGGAAGTCGGAACAGACGGTTAATGAAACGCCGTATTAAGATGCAAAACGGTCGCCTTCACCCTCTCGCGCCTAATTAAATACATTGTCGATTAAACCGTACCCGGCCGCGTTGTTGTTCTTGACGTTCAACACCGGCGTCGCAGTTTATCAAATGAGAAGACGGAATTTGGTCGCGATTAAGTGACGACGTCTTCTCAAACCCCATTTCGTACCTTAATTTGGTTAAGTTGAGATCAAAGTCTTTGAGGATTAAGTTAATTGTACTTTCTTAAAGATATTAGATCACTCAATTCAGTTGGGGTGAGATAATTTCCTGGGATACAGTTTAGAAGCACTTTTGTAGAGGTTTACAAAAAAATTCATAACTCAAAACTCTTTTTATCAAACATATAAATAATTATAGATTATTTTAAATAAGACATTTTAATCTATCTTTTGTATAAAAATCTTTTTAAAATTTCTATAAATAAAGTCTGGGGATTTTTTAAAGTTGAACAATTTTTTAAGGTTATGTCAAAAATGTTGAGTTTCAGAAAAAAATTCGTAATTTAAAATTTTTATTATCTAACATATACATAAATATAGGTTATTTTAAAGAAGATATTTTAATCTATCTTTGATATAAAAAATCTTTTTTTAATTTCTATAAATAAAGTCTTGACGAATTTTTAAAGTTACCCAATTTTTTTGAAGGTTAGGTTTTTGTAGAGTTTTAGAAAAAAATTCGTAACTAAAAATTTTGTTATCTAACATATAGATAACTATGGATTATTTTAAAGAAGACATTTTAACCTATCTTTTGTATAAAAAATCTTTTTTGAATTCCCATAAATAAAGTCTGGGGGATTTTTTAAAGTTGAAAAACTTTTTAAGGTTATGTCAAAAATTTTTAGTTTTAGAAAAAAATTCGTAATTTAAAATTTTTATTATCTAACATATACATAATTATATGTTATTTTAAAGAAGACATTTAAATCTATCTTTCGTATAAAAAATCTTTTTAAAATTTCTATAAATAAAGTCTGGACGAATTTTTAAAGTTACACAATTTTTTAAGGTTAGGTTTTTGTAGACTTTTAGAAAAAAAATCGTAACTAAAAATTTTATTATCTAACATATAGATAATTATGGCTTATTTTAAAGAAGACATTTTAATCTATCTTTTGTATAAAAAATCTTTTTAATATTTCTATAAATAAAGTCTGGGGGATTTTTTAAAGTTGGACAATTTTTTAAGGTTATGTAAAAAATTTTGAGTTTTAGAAAAAAATTCGTAACTTAAAATTTTTATTATCTAACATATACATAAATATAGGTTATTTTAAAAAAGACATTTTAATCTATCTTTAGTATAAAAAATCTTTTTTTAATTTCTATAAATAAAATCTGGACGAATTTTTAAAGTTACCTAATTTTTCAGGGTTAGTTTTTTGTAGAGTTTCAGAAAAAGATTCGTAACTAAAAATTTTTTTATCTAACATAAATAATTATAGATTATTTTAAAGAAGAGATTTTAATCTATCTTTTGTATAAAAAATCTTTTTAAAATTTCCATAAATAAAGTCTGGGGGATTTTTTAAAGTTGGACAATTTTTTAAGGTTATGTCAAAATTTTTGAGTTTTAGAAAAAAATTCGTAACTTAAAATTTTTATTATCTGACATATACATAAATATAGGTTATTTTAAAGAAGATATTTTAATCTATCTTTGGTATAAAAAATCTTTTTTTAATTTCTATAAATAAAGTTTGGGCGATTTTTTAAAGTTGAAAAATTTTTTAAGGTTACGTCAAAAATGTTGAGTTTCAGAAAAAAATTCGTAATTTAAATTTTTATTATCTAACATATACACAAATATAGGTTATTTTAAAGAAGATATTTTAATCTATCTTTTGTATATAAAATCTTTTTTTAATTTCTATAAATAAAATCTGGGCGAATTTTTAAAGTTACACAATATTTTAAGGTTAGGTTTTTGTAGAGTTTTAGAAAAAAATTCATAACTTAAAATTTTTATTATCTAACATATAGATAATTATGGATTATTTTAAAGAAGACATTTTAATTTATCTTTTGTATAAAAAATCTTTTTTAGATTCCTATAAATAAAGCTCAGGCGATTTTTTAAAGTTGAAAAATTTTTTAAGGTTATGTAAAAAATTTTGAGTTTTAGAAAAAAATTCGTAACTTAAAATTTTTATTATCTAACATATACATAAATATAGGTCATTTTAAAGAAGATAGTTTAATATATCTTTAGTATAAAAAATCTTTTTTTAATTTCTATAAATAAAGTCTGGACGAATTTTTAAAATTACTCAATTTTTGAGGGTTAGGTTTTTTTAGAGTTTTAGAAAAAAAATTGTAACTAAAAATTTTATTATCTAACATATAGATAATTATGGATTATTTTAAAGAAGACATTTTAATCTATCTTTTGTATAAAAAATCTTTTTAAAATTTCTATAAATAAAGTTTGGGGGATTTTTTAAAGTTGTACAATTTTTTAAGGTTATGTCAAAAATTTTGAGTTTTAGAAAAAAATTCGTAACTTAAAATTTTTATTATCTAACACATACAAAATTATAGGTTATTTTAAAGAAGACATTTTAATCTATCTTTAGTATAAAAAATCTTTTTTTAATTTCTATAAATAAAGTCTGGACGAATTTTTAAAGTTACTCAATTTTTTAAGGTTAGGTATATGTAGAATTTTAGTAAAAAATTCGTAACTAAAAATTTTATCATCTGACATATAGATAATTATGGATTATTTTAAAGAAGGCATTTTAATCTAACTTTTGTATAAAAAATCTTTTTAAAAATTCTATAAATAAAGTCTGGGGGATTTTTTAAAGTTGAAGAATTTTTTAAGGTTATGTAAAAATTTTTGTTTTAGAAAAAAATTCGTAAATTAAAATTTTTATTATCTAACATATACAAAATCATAGGTTATTTTAAAGAAGATATTTTAATCTATCATTTGTATAAAAAATCTTTTTAAAATTTCTATAAATAAAGTCTGGACGAATTTTTAAAGTTACCCAATTTTTTAAGGTTAGGTATATGTAGAATTTTAGTAAAGAATTCGTAACTAAAAATTTTATTATCTAACATATAGATAATTATGGATTATTTTAAAGAAGGCATTTTAGTCTATCTTTTGAATAAAAAATGTTTTTAAAATTCCAATAAATAAAGTCTGGGGAATTTTTTAAAGTTGGAAAATTATTTAAGGTTATGTCAAAATTTTTGAGGTTTAGAAAAAAATTCGTAATTTAAAATTTTTATTATCTAACATATACATAAATATAGGTTATTTTAAAAAAGAGATTTTAATCTATCTTTTGTACCAAAAATCTTTTTAAAATTTCTATAAATAAAGTCTGGGGGATTTTTTAAATTTGTACAATTTTTTAAGGTTATGTAAAAATTTTGAGTTTTAGAAAAAAAAATTCGTAACTTAAAATTTTTATTATCTAACATATACACAAATATAGGTTATTTTAAAGAATATATCTTAATCTATCTTTTGTATAAAAAATCTTTTTTTAATTTCTATAAATAAAGCCTGGGCGAATTTTTAAAGTTACCCAATTTTTTAAGGTTAGGTTTTTGTAGAGTTTTTGAAAAAAATTCATAACTTAAAATTTTTATTATCTAACACATAAATAATTATGGATTATTTAAAAAAAGACATTTTAATCTATCTTTTGTATAAAAAACCTTTTAAAAATTTTTATAAATAAAGTCTGGGGGATTTTTTAAAGTTGAAGAATTTTCTAAGGTTATATGAAATTTTTTTAGTTTCAGAAAAAAATTCGTAACTCAAAATTTTATCATCTAATACATTCATAATTATATATACATACATTTTTATGTATAAGAAATCTTTTTTTCTGTAATAAATATAAAATCGATTTGGTATTTACGTTTTGTCAGAATGTGAAACCATTTGAAATTGACCATTATCGCGTATGACGTATACGTAGGGATTCGGACGGTCGTAACACGGTCGAAAACAGCGAGAAACTTTATGTACGTCTGCGAACCCATCAAATAAACAAGGAAATATGCACGGGATCAATAAAATCGTGCGGGGGCCGCGCAAATCATAAATTCCGTGCGGCACAATGTTCGCCGGGCACGAAAGGGGCATATAAACTGCCCGGTGGACAATAGTAAAATAAATGTTAAACTTTCGGGCGCCCGTAACGCGGCCTTGCACTCCGGACCAGGTTAGGCGTAAAAATTTACAACGGACGTTAAGCTGAATTTATAACCGAGCTTTCTCCTACGTCCCACTTTGGACCGGTCGTATTAATTTGTCACTGAAGGATCGGTCGATTAATTTAAATTTCGGTAACAATAATATACGTAGAGACGAATTTCTTTTCGAGATGTAGTGAACCGAGTTGAGATCGATTTCTTACAAGACCAAGAGCTTTTATTCTTAGAAATTCCCCAGACGATTTTATCGACCTACATTGTTACTCTATAAGATATATTTCTTATCTAGTTTTCATACGATCATACTTTCTAAAATATAGTATTAGATAAAATATAGTATTAGATTACCACTCACGATTCCTTTCAGTACTCTAAAAGAAAAACTTACTCTCCGGTATCATTACTAGAGACAAGTTGAACATCCATTCAATGTATTATTCAGAGCTTACGTCTTCGCCAAGTTTCTAAATGTACAAGATCACGTAAACAAGACGAAGAGGTAAAGTGGTCTGTATCGAGTGGCATTTAAAATTCAAATGCCTCCCGAATGACAGATTTCCGTTTCTGAAATCGCTGATCTCGATTTAATTGGGAACGTTCAGCGTTCCCTAGTTAGACGAAGTTGGCATTCTAATTAGTTAAGATTGAAGGCTCGTCGGGTAATTGTACTCCGTTTCCCCGGGGGAGTTATTGATACCGCTATTATCAATCAAACGGTGGCGCTCGGAAGTAGCGGAAACTTTCGTCCGGGCAGCATAAATTTGTCTAACCGATTCGGTTAGGCACCGCGGCCATTAATCAATTGTACCAATTACCGAATGCCAATATAAACAGTTTAGCCGAATTCGCGATGGCACCCCGAGGCGATGGAACTCCGCCCGAAGGCGTCCAACGATCGATATCTGCGTAATCCGTGAATGATATATGTTAATTATCTTAGCGGTGTCGGCAGGTATTGGTTTGATTATTCTGATTAACAGATAATAAGTTTATAATTGGAAAAAATATATGAAGTCTCTTTGTACGGAGAGTTTACAATAATACACTCGCTTCGTCTTCGACCTTTTATCCCGTGTATATGTCCCTTAAATAAAACTAGCGGAAAATCGATTCCGTAGCGGGACAGCGGACCCGTTGTTACCCGCCTTTGTATAGCTGCCCGAGGAAAACGCTCAAAACTAGGGTAAGTATAAGACGACGGGTTATGTTATTTATGGCAGCTTTCACCCTCCGGCGCTCCTAAATTTGCACTCTAGCGTTTACTGCCCCGCTATTATACGACGGTTTGTATATATTTTCAACGTATACTTTTACGTTTATATACTTTGGTTGTTAAATCCGTCAATAGCTTCAATTTTATACTGAAGGAATCAAGCTATTTTTATTTTAACCGGCACCTCCACCATTTTCTTAATAATTTGAAATCTCTTAATCCACATTTATATTTACAAGCCGAATAGTTTTAATTTAATATCAAACGAATCAAGAAATTTTTATTTTAACCGGCACCTCCACTATTTTTAATAATTAGAAAATTCTTAATATACGTTTATATTTGCGAACCAAACTATTAACCGAACCGTTCGTGAAATATTCGCCAGCCATCTATTCTCAAGATTGTCAGTCGGTTTTTTCGACGAACACAAAGGGATTTAGAGCTCATGTTGAAACAGCTTTTATGTGCAATTGTGTTCGCGAACTTCGTGATAGACATTTCACTCGCATGTGTTGAAGGGATTAACTATGGAGTGCTCAGAAGAAATTATGTTAACATTTATTGATGCATATTGAAGTAAAACACTATTATGGGATTACAAATATCATTTTAAAAAATCAAACTTAGGAAAAGCTTAAATTCTTCAACTCAGAAGAAGATATTCGCGTAAAATTTCTATATCGTCCTCTTAATTGTAATTGAAGATCGTGGCCAAAAAAGGGGTTGTGTCAAAAAAAAAACAGATTTTGAGAAAATTCGATTTAAAATACTAGAAACTACATATTTTGCTCTGTTTTTTGGTGAACAGTGACAAATGGTACACAAACGTAGCTTTCATGTTTCTTATTTTTATTGAATTGTAACAAAAACGCCCAAGGAACTCTTTCTTATCCACTGTCGCGGTAATTCTGAGGTTTTTTTGGCCTGTTCGATAATATTAGAAATTGAAATAACTTCTTATCGATTGAATAAGATTAAAGTTTTGAAAATGTTCTAATATGTGATACCAATATCTCTACCTAGTGAAAAAATGACATAGCGCCTTCTTTCCTTATAGTCTTCAATTACAAGTCGATTATTAGCTCCGTGCCAGTATGTTTTTTTGTATACAAGATTGGAGATAGACATTGGAATATAGAGTTTGGACGCTACTTCAGCTACTATTACTATAAATGAACAATTACAAAGTAACCTTGTCCAAACCGACCCGCATTTCTGCATTCAGCAGAGACCCGAGAGCAGTAAAACTACTACCACAGGAATCCACCACTGACACTTTCAACTTAGCGGAGAAAGTAGAGAAAATTGAGTTTTATTCACAAAAATATATCATGGAATACAATCAAACTAAATCCACGCAGCGCTCACTAAGAGGAGTATATCCTAGATCAGGGGGTGGGCAACCTATTAGATCAGTGTTTCCCAACCTTTTTTGTGCCAAGCCCCATGTTAGGTTTTGTAATATTGTTATGTCCCCCTAAGGTTCCGCGAGCCCCCACAAAGAAAATGAAACATAAAATCTACCTAAAAAGATATCATGGGACACAATCCATGCGCCAAAAAAAAGGTCACACGATTTTAAAGTAATAATTTTTCATGTAATTGTTCACGTAACAATCTTTTATGGTACCTTTTAGGAAGAAATCAATAGGGCATTTTTTACGATACGCAGTAACTAAATTTTCGAAACATATCTTGAAAATCCGAAATTGCCCCCCTTAAGAATCAAATTGCCCCTCTGTGGGGCGTACGCCCCACGTTGGGAAACACTGTTTTGGATAGTGGGGGCCACATTACGGTTTACTCTTCGTACGCGGGCCGGAGACAAATTTTTGTCTTACTTGCAAGACTAAAAAAAAAAGGTTGTATGTCGTAATGAGATATTTTTCTTCTCTAACGGAATGGTGGTAAAAACCTTTCTTTCTATTACACATTTTTGATTTTAAACAAAAATTATTTGTTATTCTTTCTAAAGGTCTCGCGGGCCGGATTAGACCCTCACGAGGGCCGGAGTTGGCCCACGGGCCGTAGGTTGCCCACCGTTGTCTTAGATCAGGGATTCCCAAAGTGGTCGATATCGACCCCCTGAATGAAAAATAACACTTTATAGCAGCTGTTTTAAGTTAGCGGACCATTATGAATAAGGGGATTGATCTTAAAAGTAGGTAATTTGGCCATGGAGGTCTGAGGTTTATTTTGTTCATTTTGGAAAAGGGGTTATTTGTCCAAAATAGTTTGGGGATCCCTGTCCTGGATCAACGGTGGCCAAACGGCGGCTCGCATACGGCTCTTTTTGAGTTTTATTGCGTCTCAATTAAAAAATGTCATAAACAATTTCCACTAGGATTTGAATTTTTAAGAAAATTTATTTCCTATAACGAAAGGGTATAATTTATAAATCAGGAGGTATAATTTACTGGATCTCCTTTTTTTGAGGGCGAATTTTTTCCGATTACGCTCTTAAAAATTTTCGATTTTTCAATATGGCTTTCAGTATCACTAAGTGTGACCACCCCTGTCCTAGATTATTGCCCATTCTTTTTCATATTCAAAAAGTAACTCTTTTTCTAACCAATTGAATCAACCATATCCTTATCATTCGCGATGTATACTATGATCATCCCTCTTCCTACTTTTTTCCTCATTCTCATGCACTCCTTTCTTCTTTAAACCCTTTTCCTCATTTTACATTCAAACAACAAATCCCTCATATCATCTTCCCAACTCCATATTTACATATTCTATCCATCTATTTCAATCGAAACCGTCTGAAGTAACTGTGGAATGGCCCGTGCAATATACTATAAATTAATTCTAAGCCTCACCGTCGAAAGAAGTATGCAAGAGCGTGGTTCTTCCCCATAACTTTACCGAGTAGGTCCAAATTGAGTACAGGTAACCCTCTTATAACACGGTAGTTAGATTCCTAGAAAATGCCGTGTTGTGTGAAACCGTGTTGCATGAGACCCAGCCGTAGTACGAAAAGGGGGGTTACGTTCCAAAAATGTATTAAAAACAAATATTTCTTTTTAATTCGACATAAACAACTTAATTTTTATTAAAAATGTAAATGTATGTACAACACAAAGTAAAAAAAAATATTTGAATCTAACGCAACCATAATTTAATGAATTTATTCTTCCTCACTGCTCGTTATAATATACCGAAGATGTTTTTTCGGTGGAACGATATCGCCTTCATTTTCAGAACTTTTTTCGCTATTTAAAATTTTTGTATGTTTTCCCCTCTTAAAAAGAATCTGTAATTGAACTTTGTTTGCTGATTCTTATTAGGTTTTTGTAAATTTTCCGGTATGATGCTAAACAGTTTTGCAACTCCCTTTTGAATTTTCAACTGCTTTACGTGGAAGGATCTTCATTCAAGAAAAATGACTCGAGATTTTCCGCTAAGCATAGACCTTCTTGTAATTTTTTTAATGTTAAATTCTTAACTGCACAATCTTCGTCAGAGCTAGCGTCCTCAAAATCGATTTGATTTGCATCTAGGGATGCCATTTCCTTCAAATCCGCTTCGTCAACTTCTTCTTCCACTAATAAATCTTGAATGTCTTTGGTAGCCATATCCACAAAACCCTCACCTCCAATTGATTTAACGACTTCTAATATGGCACCAATTTCATTTTCAAATTTGCAGTTTTCTCATCACGTTATAGCGAAACCGTGTTATAGCATGCCGTGTTGTAGGAGAGTTCCCGCAATTTACGAATCGTGTTATAGCGAAACCGTGTTGTAAAATACCGTGTTAGAGGAGGACTATCTGTACAGTGAAAGGGAGAAACTGATTTTATCCGACTCTCCTTAATGCGAAGGTCTTGCAGGCCAAAACATCGTCGAAATCGAAGATTATAATGCAAAGTCCAGTTTGTGATTTGAGAGTCAACCCTTTTCCCCTCTGTTGTAAGACTTGAAAAAGGGTCAAAATCCGAGACAAAGATTTAAAACATCAAGGTGCGGTGGGCCTCTATTCGACGGTATTTTGACTTGCAATACCTTTGGATTAGAGGTTTAGAGGTAGAGAAGCTCCCTTCGACTGTACTCCAGTCTTCAGTCAGACCCATTCGATAAAGTTACGGGGAGAAACCTCACTCTTGAATTTTTTTCCATGGGGAGGCTTAGCATCAACTTATAGTACCTAATTGTACCGCTTTACTATTTATTATCACCCTTCCCTTTCCACGTTTCCTTCAGCCATTCATACGTACTCCATCCTGTTTCCGACAATCTTCAATTCTCTTTCCATTCCCTCTGCAACATCTGTTCCTGCTGTATTTTTCGCTTCACAACTTTAGCTACAGAAGAAAAATGCACCATTGAGAAACGAACTATCCACCGGATTTTAAAGAACGTATTGCATTTCCGGAAAATTGAAACAAAGTGGATGTCACTGTAACGGTTTTAATTTTTCTTTTTCAATTAAATTCAAATTATTTAGAAGGTGCCATTTTTAGATTTCTTGGTTTTATTGCAAAATACAGGATATTGGTTGGTTTCTTAGATTAATGCGATCGGAAGTGGTGAGGAAATAGTTCTATCGAGTATCGTAATTTAGGTTATTTCGCCCTCTTTGTTGTCCATCCTTGGAAGAGCGTGGTCGATATTTGGCTCTGGTAAAAACTGCGTGGGTGACGAAGATTAATAGAAGCATTCTCTTTGAGATTGTGTTTTGGAAAACTTCTAATCGGAATTTGCCGGATCAGCTTCTCACACCACAAATTTTAGGCACCTGTTATGCTTTGTCGGATTTGATTCCGGATTATTAGGTTTGTATCAGCCAACACGCGAAGCCGATTAATATCGTAAGGTATGCTTTTACGTTTTGAGAGAACTTTAAATTTTGCGCTACACCACACGCATAGAAGGATATCCAAAAGTGGATATGGGTTACGTTTACTTCGCACGATGGTACCTAAAGATTTAATTTAACTTTCTTCTTTATGCTATTAAAGACACTTATAGAGACAACTGTTGTTGTAGACGCACACCAACCCAACATATCTCTCACGCTCCAAACGAGATTTTGTGTCCTGGTATCAATTTATTATTGTATAAATTAACCATCACTAAAGCCATATTACCCAAAACGGAAATATCGTAGATTTCATAGCGCGTAATCATGATGACAAGTAAGCACACTGCAGCATTAGAAATGGTTCGTGGTTCGTTCCATTTTTTATGGATAGAAAGAAGTTCGTTGTAAAAATAATTTCAACGAACGGTTTACGAGAGGGTTAATAATTTTCGATTTGCTTATTTTATCAGTTAAATCCACCAATAAAAAGGATTATAAATCAATTTTTCTAGAGTACTACATTGTTGTATAACATTTACTGCCACAGTATATGTATATTTCGACATCCCTAATTATGTAAACTCGTACTGGTATATACTTCAATTTGCTAACGACACTACGTTAATAATACATGACAGAACTATCAACAAAGGTACAGACAAACTTCAATGGAATAACCAACTCAAATTCGAAAATATGGATAGAGCAACATAACATCAGACCATCGCTCACGATCAAGTACTTAGGAATTCGACTGGACAACCGACTTAAACTGAGAAAACATTACAAGCTGATACAGATAGAAAGTGCATGACGTTCAAAACACTTCAGGGTACTAACGTATAAGAACAAGAGAATGTCAACAAATACACAAAAGTATTTTCAGAACGCTGTTGGAATACAGTTATATCCCAACAACTGAAATATCCAGCAAAATCTGGGATGTAATAAGCAAATCTGAAAGAAAATATCGGAAAATCATATCTAAAATAAGACTTCCTAATAATCTATTGCGTAACCTCAGCAAAGACATGAAAGATTATAAAGGAAAGATATGACAGATTAAGATTAAAATTTACCTAAAACCACCACAAGAGAGATATTCTAGATAAATATAAACTTTGACTTATAGTTTCATAAACCCAACCTAATATTACCGTAATTGCTATTTCTACTATGTATGCTATGACTATTAATCAAATATGTAAATAATATTGCATGTACATACTGACATAAAGACCTTCAAGTCGATAGCTTAATAAAGATTATTGTTTTCCCCTCTCGATCAATAGATTTTAATTTTTACTATTTAATTGAATTTTTAGTTTTGACTGGCGCCTCCACCATTTTTTTTAAATACATAGTTTCTAAGTATTAAATGAAAAAAAAATGTAAACAACTTTATCCTTAGCTTTTCTAAGTCTCTTCTTTAATTTAATGTTTATTAAACAACCTAAACTGCTACTAATTGGTTGAAATCTTTTGACAAGAAAGTACCCTTCGTCACTATCCCTTCCGGTTACAATTAGTCGCGTCAACTGTCGCCACTCCCCTTCGTCTACAATTACTTAACTACCATAATAGATCACAGTCAGAGTCAGTCAACGTCGGATATTTTAAATTGCACCTCTCGGAAATTGAATTTTGCTTAATTGCCTCGCGTTCAATAATTAGAAAGCCGGCGACGAAAGGTCCTCATATTTTATTAAGTCCTAGTCGAGGGTGCGAACCGAGCTGCAGGGGAGAGTGCAAAGAATCGAATTAAAAATGTAAATTCGGAACGGGCTCGGCTCGATACCGCGAACTATGAAAAAGACGGCGCGACCGCCATCGGTGTGCGGGAATGAGTAATTTTCAATTGAATTGCAAATTAGCTAAACATGTTACGGGGACGGGGCGAATCTGTTCGCGGTGTTCTTTTATAAAGTAAATAAGTCTACCGAGGAGATTTTTCTACGGGCGACCGTCGTCCTTGTTTCCTTTTATCTATTCCCGTCTTTTTCCATCCACGTCCGACGGAAAAGGGGAGGTAAACAAAATGGGAAAATAAAGGATTAACCATTCCGCTATGACGGTCTTTATTACTGCGTGGAAATTACAATACAAATTACTTTCGTGGTTTACTTCTCCCTTTGAATTAAAGGTAAATAACTCTTTTAAAAAGTCATTATTGTGCAAACGTCAATATGCTGTAAAATCAGTATGGTGGAATTTTTTTTGCCGAATTTAATCTAAAATAAGTATAAATTAACCGGGATGATGGATCAACTAAGGTGAGATTAGAGAAATTCTACTATAATATTCAAAGAAAACATTAAAAAATAATATTATGCAAAGCGTATAAAACTTTGAACAAGTTACACAAGCGACATAACCTACAAAAATAGAGTACTCTAACCTATTCCGTTAGTACACCCATCTACAAAGTTATATAGTCGCATCCTCTGCCGCAATAAGTTACTAAACTCCGGTAGTTTTATCCCCGGAGTTGTCTCTTGTCTTTCGAAACTTCCTCCGGGGAGTAAATTGAAAAACACATAAACGACCATCGTCGTAATAACTCATTAGAACTAACAATGAAACGAATCGTGATTCCACATAAAACGATTGTAATCGAGAAAAAACTTTTTTAATTTAATTCTCTTTTAAATGATTTTCTTTTTTAAAATTTATTATTTTTTTAATTCTATTATTTTTTAATTCTACAGTTTAGTTTTATTTTTAGTATTTTTCTAAAAAAAAATTATTGTTTTTGGTTGAATTGATCAACATTTTGGTAACTTTGGTGGAAGCTTTACGAATTTAGTAAGCTTTTGGTGGAATTAAAAAAAAATTGGTAAATTTTTGGTGGAATTTTTACAAAATTTCTAAGTTTTTTGGTGGAATTTTTAAAAAATTTAATATTTTTGGTAGAATTATTAAAAATTAACTTTGGTGGAATTTTTATAAATCTACTAAGTTTTTGATGGAATTTTCAAGGTTTTAGTTAATTTTTAATGAAATTGTTTCTAATTTGATTGATTTTTGGTGGAATTTTAAAAGAATTTGGACATTTTGGTGGAATTTTTAAAAAATTTGGTAAGTTTTTGGTAGAATTATTAAAAATGTTGACAACTTCGGTGTAATTTTTAGGATTTTTGTAAGTTTTTGGTGGAATAAAAAAAAAATTCAGTAAGGTTTGGGAATTTTTTTCTGATACTCAAACATTTTGACACAACTTGAAAAAATTGTTCAACTTTAAAAAATCGCCTAGAAAAAAGCGCCTTCTTTAAAATAATCTAGAATTATGTATACGTTACATAAAAAAATTTTGAGTTACGAATTTTTTCATGAAACTCAAACATTTTGACATAACCTTAAAAAATTTTTCAACTTTAAAAAATCGGCTAGACTTTATTTATATGAATTTAAAAAAGATTTTTTATACAAAAGATAGATTAAAATGTCTGCTTTAAAATAACCTATATTTATGTATATGTTAGATAATAAAATTTTTAGTTACGAATTTTTTTCTGAAACTCTACAAAAACCTAACCCTAAAAAATTGGGTAACTTTAAAAATTCGTCCAGACTTTATTTATAGAAATTTAAAAAAGATTTTTTATACCAAAGATAGATTAAAATATCTTCTTTAAAATAACGTGTATTTTTGTATATGTTAGATAATAAAAATTTTAAGTTAAGGTTTTTTTTCTAAAACTCAAGAATTTTTGACATAACCTTAAAAAATTGTTCAACTTTAAAAAATCGCCTAAACTTTATTTGCAGGAATTTTAAAAAGATTTTTTATACAAAAGATATATCAAAATATCTTCTTTAAAATAATCTTGAACTATCCATATATTAGATAATAAAATTTTTGGTTACGAATTTTTTTCTGAAACTTTACAAAAACCTAACCCTAAAAAATTGGGTAACTTTAAAAATTCGTCCAGACTTTATTTATAGAAATTAAAAAAAGATTTTTTGTATCAAAGATAGAGTAAAATATCTTCTTTAAAATAACCTATATTTATGTATATGTTAGATAATAAAAATTTTAAGTTACGAATTTTTTTCTGAAACTCAAAAATTTTGACATAACCTTAAAAAATTGTTTAACTTTAAAAAATCAGCTAGAATTTATTTATAGGAATTTGAAAAAGATTTTTTATACAAAAGATAGATTAAAATGTCTTCTTAAAATAACCTATAAATATGTATATGTTAGATAATAAAATTTTGAATTATGATTTTTTTTCTAAAACTCTACAAAATTTTGATATAGTCTTAAAAAATTCTTCAACTTTAAAAAATTGCCTAGAGTTTATTTATAGAAATTTTTAAAAGATTTTTATACAAATTATAGATTAAGATGTTATCTTTAAAATAACCCATTATATCTAAGTTAGATAATAAAAATTTTGAGTTACGATTTTTTTTCTAATCTTCTACAAAAATAAACATTATTGTAATAAAATCTCAACGTAACTTAATTTATAGATCTAACTAGTTTAGCTTTATTTTTAGTATTTTTCTAAAAAAATTTATTGTTTTTGGTTGAATTGATCAACATTTTGGTAACTTTGATGGAAGCTTTACGAATTTAGTAAGTTTTTGATGGAATTTTCAAGATTTTAGTTAATTTTTAATGGAATTGTTTCTAATTTGATTGATTTTTGGTGGAATTTTAAAAGAATTTGGACGTTTTGGTGGAATTTTTAAAAAATTTGGTAAGTTTTTGGCAGAATTATTAAAAATGTTGACAACTTCGGTGTAATTTTTAGGATTTTTGTAAGTTTTTGGTGGAATAAAAAAAATTCAGTAAGTTTTGGGTGTAGTTGTTAAATATTTTAATAGCTTTGGTGGAATTTTTGCGAATTTTATTCATTTCTGGTGGAATTTAAAAAAAAATTCAGTGTTCTTGGTAAAATTCTTATGAATTTAGTAAGTTTTTGGTGGAATTTTTAAAAAATTCAGTATGTTTTTGGTGGAATTATCAAAAATTTTGATAACATTGGTGGAATTTTTGCGAATTTTATTCATTTCTGGTGGCATAAAAAAAATCTGTGTTTTTGGTAAAATTCTTATGAATTTGGTAAGTTTTTGGTGGAATTTTTGCAAATTGTATTAATTTTTGGTGGAATTTAAAAAAAAATCATCATTTTTGGTAGAACTATTAAAGATTTTAGTAACTTTGGTGGAATTTTTATGAATCTACTAAGTTTTTGATGGAATTTTCAAGGTTTTAGTTAATTTTTAATGGAATTGTTTCTAATTTGATTGATTTTTGGTGGAATTTTAAAAGAATTTGAACATCTTGGTGGAATTTTTAAAAAATTTGGTAAGTTTTTGGTAGAATTATTAAAAATGTTAACAATTTCGGTGCAATTTTTAGGATTTTTGTAAGTTTTTGGTGGAATAAAAAAAATTCAGTAAGTTTTGGGTGTAGTTGTTAAATATTTTAATAGCTTTGGTGGAATTTTTGCGAATCTTATTCATTTTTGGTGGAATTTTAAAAAAATGCAGTGTCTTTGGTAAAATTTTTATGAATTTAGTAAGTTTTCGGTGGAATTTTTAAAAAATTCAGTATGTTTTTGGTGGAATTATCAAAAATTTTGATAACATTGGTGGAATTTTTGCGAATTTTATTAATTTCTGGTGGAATAAAAAAAAATTCGTGTTTTTGGTAAAATTCTTATGAATTTAGTAAGTTTTTGGTGGAATTTTTGCAAATTGTATTAATTTTTGGTGGAATTTTTAAAAAATTCAGTATATTTTTGGTGGAATTATCAAAAATTTTGATAACACCGGTGGAATTTTTGCGAATTTTATTCATTTTTGATGGAATTTTTAAAAAAGTCAGTGTTTTTTTTGGAATTCTTACGAATTTAGTAAGTTTTTAGAGAAATTTTTCCAATTTTATTGATTTTTGGTGGAATTTTTATAAAATTCAGTATGTTTTTGATGGAATTGTTAAAGAAGTTGATAACTTTGGTGGAATTTTTATTAACTTTAATCATTTTTGGCGGAATTGTTAAAAATATTAGTAATTTTATTAGAATTTTTATGAATTTAGTAAATTTTTGGTGGAATTATTCAACATTTTTGTAGCTTTGGTGGAAAATTGAAAAAAAATAGTACGTTTTTGGTGGAATTGTTGAAAATGTTGGTAACTTTGGTGGAAATTTTACGAATACAGTAAGTTTTTCGTGGAATTTTTACCAATCTTATTGATTTTAGGTGGAATTTTTCAAAAATTTAGTTTTTAGTAGAGTTGTCTCCAAATTTAATAATTTTTGGTGAAATTATATTAAATTTAACTAACTTTTGTGGAATTTTTATTGTTACTTTTTTATTTTTGTGAAATTTTTAAGAATCTAATCTATTCTTGACGAAATTAATCTTAATTTTAGTATATTTTTTAAAAATTCAGTTTTTGGTGGAATTGTTAAATATTGCTTTGGTGGAATTTTTACAAATTTTATAAGTTTATGGTGGAATTATTAAAAATTTTAGTAGCTTTTGTGGAATTTTTACAAATTTACTTAAATTCTTGGTGATATTTTCAAGAATTTAATTAGTTTTTAAAGAAATTTATTCGAATTTTTGCTCTGCATAAATTAAATATTTGATAATTATTAATAAACCGATCGTTTTGACATTTCATGTGGCATTAGCGTGGTTAGAATAATAAATAACGTTTATGAAAATTGAACCAACTGTTTTATCGGCCTAAATCGAAAATGACGGAAAACGGGGACTTCGTTTAGGGCTTAAATCGGCCGTTTCGGGTCCAAAGGAGCCCCGATTCGCATATAACGTTGCGTTATAGAGCCGTTCAGAAGGTTAGCCGGAAGCAGAGTCGCGGAGCCGGTGGCTTTTTGGACAAAAAGTGCGTTCGAAAATTAACGAAAATGACAGGCGGACGATCGAGAATTTTAATTTCAATTAGGGCTACCGCAACGTCGTTCGATTTTCAGGGCCGTTTTTCCGAAATCGGTCACGGACCCCCCCAAAATCGTCCGGAAAGCGATTTCCAAAAAAACTATTAAAAAAAGAGCTAGGCGACTGCGGCGCCCTCTTTTAAAGGGGCGCTGCTTGCTTACTACTTTAATATATTATAATTTTTTTAATTCTATTTTTTTAAATTCTATTCTTCTTTAATTGTAGTCTTTTTTTAATTCTATTCTTTTTTAAGTTCTATTCTTTTTTAAATTCTATTCTTTTTTAAGTTCTATTCTTTTTTAAATTCTATCCTTTTTTTTAAACCTTAACGTTCCGATGTTATCTCCAACCGGCAATTACGAGGTATTTGCATGGTTGCCGTTCGAGACACCGAACGGGTTAAGGTTAATGTGCATGCCCCGAATGCGGCACATACTACGCTTGACACATAATTATAGAACCATTAAAACGGGGGTCGAACGATATTCCAAGAGGTGGGGTCTCGGTAGCATCCCACCCCCAACCGCCTACCGTCAGTTACACTATTAATAAAACGCCATTGCCGAGAATTCCGAATCGGAACAAGCAACCAATTTCCCGCACGAATCCTTGCGCGTGTGTGTTGATATGCTAATACGGTGATGGCGGATTAGTAACGCGTGCACTGATTTAGGTGGGGAATAATAAGAGGCTTTCAATGAATCACAAACAACAACTAGTCATGTTGGTAATCTTCGTGTCACAGTTTACAAGTCACAAGTTTACAAGTCACAAGTTTACAAATTCACAAAATCACAAGTCACATCAAATCTTGACACAAAAAAGAAATTATATGCAGTGGTTCACAGCTTATTTCAACCACCCTCTTTTAAGAAGATATACTCATATAATTTCGAAACGATTTGGGCAGTTAAGTAAACCAGAGGCGTACTTTGTGACAATGGGACGACGTACTACCATAGAACACAGGGAATTGATTATTAGCCATTTTGAGAACGGCCATTCGCTTCGGAAAATTGCTGAAATTGTTCGCCTTAGTGATTGAACAGTGCAAAGTATAATCTCTCAGTTCGTTCATGAAAATAGAATACATGATAAGGGCAGAAAAGCTCCCAACAAAATTTTTAACGAAACTGATGAAGCTATCGGCTCCAATATTGGCTACAGAAGTTCGCCAATTCGCCAATACCAAATGAAATTTAATATTTTCGTCTCGGATGGTCAAACTTACGTCTGGCGTAAGCCAAATACAGAGCTCCAAAATAAAAATTTAAAAGCCACAATAAAACACGGTGGTGGTAGTGTCATGGTGTGGGCTTGTATGTCATCATTGATGACTCATCAAGTGAGGTAGGAAAGTTACAGTTTATTGAAAGTACAATGGACAAAAATAAATACCTCGACATCCTAAAGTCCAATTTATTATAAAGTGCCGAAAAACTGGGTATAAGGGAGGGGTTTCGGTTCTATCAAAACAACGACCCAAAATATAAATTTGGTATTATGCAGATATGACTGATTTGGAACTGTCCCCACTTAATGCAACCGCCAGCAAAATCACCTGATTTAAAAGTTATTGAAAACTTATGGGAAATTTTAGACCAAAACATCCGCCAACACCAGATCTCAAACAGGAATGACCTTATACCAACGGTAAAGGAGGAATGAGCAAAAATAACTCTCCAAACCACAAGAAAGTTTGTGGAATCCATGCAAAAAAGGCTGAAAGCTTAATTATGTGGTCTGTTTGCTTAAAAGAGGTTGGTTGAAATAAGCTGTGAACCACTGTATAATAAATTTGTTACTTTTAAACGTTAAATTTTAACGTAATCCAAAGAAAATTCGGCTTTTAAAACGTAGCCTAATTTTTAGAATGTTTAAAAAATTTCAATTAATGACACAAAGGTACATTTTCCCTTCTGAAGGGAAAAGTCGTAGAAAATTCATTTTTGGTGCAAATAAAAATCAAGTTTGAATCTAAATCCTCATAAAATTTCAAGTCTTAGAAATAATTAGTTTCTTAGGTATGAATTTTAAAAAAATTGACAACTTTTTATCAAATATGTAAATTGAGTTGGGTTAGAATTTCTCATCTCTAGAAAAAATTAAAAGTCGCAGAAAATTCATTTTTGGTAAAAATAGAGAACAAATTTTAATCTAAATTCTCATAAAATTTTAAGTCCCAACAACTATCAGTTTCTTGGATATGAATTTTGAAAGACTGAAGTTAAAATTTTTATTATATAGAAAAAACTAAAAGTCGTTGAAAATTCATTTTTGGTAAAACTAAAGATCAGGTTTGAATCTAAATCCTCATAAAATTTTAAATCTCAAAAACAATCAATTTATTAGATATGAATTTTTAAAAATCGAGGAGCTTTAATAAACATGTTAGGTTAGAGTTTCTCTTCTGAGGAAAAAACCAAAACTCATAGAAAATTCATTTTTGGTAAAAATAAAGATTAAGTTTGAACCCAAATCCCCAGAAAATATGAAGCCTCAGCAGTAATTAGTTTCTTAGATATGATTTTTTTAAGAATAAGGTTAGAATTTCTATTCTGTAGAAAAAACTAATAGTGGTAGAAAATTCATGTTTGGTACAAATAAAGACTAAGTAAGTTTAAATCTAAATCCTCATAAAATTTCAAGTCTTAGCAGCAATTAGTTTCTTATGGCGAATTCGATTGGGAAAACTAGTGTGCACTGGTGCGCACTCGTTGAGTGCAAAATGTGACATATGTCACACTAGCTTAGTGCAAAAAAGGGCAAATTCAACAGATCGCGATGAAATCAAACGTAATCATAACATCACTTGTAAGTGTGTTTAAGGCTTGATGATGTTTAAAATATTTTATAAACTACAATAATAAAATGTAATAGAACACAACGAAACAACCAATAGAACACGCTGCTATGCACTGGTGCGCACCAGTGCAACTGAGTGCAACCAATCGAATACGCCATTAGATATGATTTTTTAAAAACTGACAACTTTTATCAAACATGTAAATTGAGTTAGGTTAGAATTTCTCATCTCTAGAAAAAACTAAAAGTCATAGAAAATTCTTTTTTGGTAACAATAAAGATTGTGTTTGAATCTAAATCCTCATCAAATTTTAAGTCTCAACAACAATCAGTTTCTTAGATATGAATTTTTAAAATTTAAGGTTAGAATTTCTATTCTGTGAAGAAAACTAAAAGTGATAGAAAATTCATTTTTGACAAAAATAAAGTTTAAGTTTGGATCTAAATCCTCATAAAATTTTAAGTTTCAGCAAAAATCAGTTTATTAGATATAAATTTTTAAAGATTAAGGTTAGAATTTCTATTCTGTAGAAAAAACTAAAAGTGGTAGAAAATTTATTTTTGGTGAAACTAAAGATCATGTTTGAATCTAAATCGCCGAAGCAGCCGAATCGCATCGAATGCTTGTGGAGGTGTTTGGAGAGCATGCTCTCGGTAATACACAGTGTTTCGAGTGGTTCAAACGGTTCAAAAGTGGCAATTTTGTGAGGAACGTAGAACGTAGAAGACCACAGAAAAATTTTGAAGATGCTGACCTGCAAGCCTTGTTGGACAAAGACGACGCTCAAACACAACAACAACTGGCGGATCAGTTAAAGGTGACCCGAAAAGCCATCTCCTTTCGGTTGAAAGCCATGGGAAAGATACAAAAGGTGGGGAAATGGGTTACATGAACTCAACGAAAGACGAAAACCACAAAACATTATGCGAAATGCTGCTCGCCAGGTTCAAAAGAAAGTCATTTCTCCATCGAATTGTGACTGGCGATGAAAACTGGATATATTTCGCAAATCCTAAGTGCAAAAAGTAATGGGTTACTCCGGGTGAACCATCAACATCGACGGCAAGACCAGACCGCTACGAACGAAAGACAATGCTGTGTGTTTGGTGGGATCAGAAGGGCGTAATCTACTACGAGTTCAATGTTCAACGTTGCTGACAACAAGTGACCGATTTGTATCGAATTTTAAGTGAAAAACGACCAGAATACCAACAAAAACAACACAAAGTGATTTTGCTGCATGACAATGCACCAGCACACAAAGCAAAACAGGTCCAGGAAACGATAAAGTCGTTCGTTTGGGAGATTCTTCAGCACGCGCCTTATTCACCGGAGCTTGCCTCATCCGATTACTACTTTTTACATCGATGGGACGCGCTTGCTGAGTAGCACGTTACTTCTTACGAAGATGTACGAAAATGGCTCGATGACTGGTTGCCTCAAAAGAGCAACAGTTTTTTTTGGTGCGGAATCCACAAATTGCCAGAAAGACGGGAAAGCGTGTTTTTTTCTGTACAAAAATTCCGGTTTCATACTTACACACCTGGTAGATATGAATTTTTAAAAATTGAGGAGCTTTAATAAACATGTTAGGTTAGAATTTCTCTTCTGAGAACAAAACCAAAACTCATAGAAAATTCATTTTTGGTAGAAATAAAGATTAAGTTTGAATCCAAATCCCCATAAAATATTAAATCTCAACAGCAATTAGTTTCTTAGATATGAATTTTTAAAGATTAAGGTTAAAATTTCTATTCTGTAGAAAAGACTAATAGTGGTAGAAAATTCATATTTGGTACAAATAAAGACTAAGTTTAAATCTAAATCCTCATAAAATTTCAAGTCTTAATAACAATCAAATTATTAGATATGAATTTTTAAAAATTGACAAGTTTTATCAAATATGTAAATTGAGTTAGGTTAGAATTTCTCATCTCTAGAAAAAATTAAAAGTCGTAGAAAATTCATTTTTGGTAAAAATAAAGATTAAGTTTGAATGTAAATCCTTATAAAATTTTAAGTCTCAATAACAATCAGTTTCTTAGATATGAATTTTTAAATATTAAGGTTAGAATTTCGATTCTGTAGGAAAAACTAAAAGTAGTAGAAAATTCATTTTCGATAAACACAAATATTAAGTTTTAGTCTAAATTCTCATAAAATTTTAAGTCTTAACAACAATCAGTTTATTAGGTATGAATTTTTAAAAAATTGACAACTTTTAACAAACATGTAAATTGAGTTACGTTAGAATTTCTCATCTCTAGAAAAAACTAAAAGTCGTAGAAAATTCATTTTTAGTAAAAATAAAGATTAGGTTTGAATCTCAATCCTCATCAAATTTTAAGTCTCAACAACAGTCAGTTTCTTAGATATGAATTTTTTAAAATTGAGCAATTTTTATAAAAATGTTAGGTTAGAATTTCTATTCTGTGGGAAAAACTAAAAGTAATAGAACATTCATTTTTGGTAAAAATAAAGATTGAGTTTGCATCTAAATCCTTACAAAATTTTAAGTCTCAACAACAATCAGTTTCTTAGATATGAATTTTTTAAATTTAAGGTTAGAATTTCTATTCTGTGAAGAAAACTAAAAGTGATAGAAAATTCATTTTTGGTAAAAATAAAGATTAAGTTTGAATCTAAATCCACATCAAATTTTAAGTCTCAATAACCGTCAGTTTATTAGATATGAATTTTTAAAAATTAACAAGTTTTAAGAAACATGTAAATTGTGTTAGGTTAGAATTTCTCTTCTCTAGAAAAAACTAAAAATCGTAGAAAATTCATTTTTAGTAAAAATAAAGATTAAGTTTGAATCTAAAACCTTATAAAATTTTAAGTCTCAACAGCAATTAATTTCTTAGATATGAATTGTAAAAAATTGAGAAGTTTTAATAAACATGTGAGGTTAGAATTTCTATTCTAGAAATAAAACTAAAAGTGGTAGACAATTCATTTTTGGTGAAAATAAAGACTAAGTTTGAGACTAAATTCCCATAAAATATTAAGGCTCAACAGCAATTAGTTTCTTAGTTATGAATTTTTAAAGATCGTGGTTACAATTTCTATTCTGTAGAAAAAACTAAAAATTGTGACACCTTATTGACACAAAACACAAAACGTTGTACCAAAACACGACCATACAATTTAAAGAGTCCAACGCAGGACCTCAGGCGGCTCAGTTAAGACAAGGTGGGTTAATTTATAAGGCGCCATAGAATGCAAGGTAATGAATGAAAGAAAGCATGACGAGGAACTTACCTCAGTTCTTTGAGGTTTAGTCAAAAATTAGATGAGCAGTTGAAATAGAATTATAAATAGAGAAAATAGAATTATATCCAGAATAATCCGAAAATCTGAATATCGATAGCGTATCCAAAATTAGAAGTGGCAGAAAGATAAATCCCTAAAATTTGGAAATAGGTAATTCACAAAATTAAAATGACTTACAAGAAAAGAGAGAGAACCGGAATTGAAAATTCGAACAAAAAATATCCTCTGCACCAACAAAAAAAGAGTTAAGAAACGAAAGGAGAAGGAAAATCAAATTTTAGGGAGGAGGGAAAATAGTCAAAGGAAATCTTCGGAATAACGTCGCTATAAAAGAACTGTTAAACAACAAAATGTAAATTTTACCTAAATAAACCACAAAACAAGCAAAATAATCAATCTCGGCAACTTAAAATACCTCTAAACAAAACGAAACACCAACATACAACCAAAAAAAACATTAAATACCTGAAAGAAAAATTCGAACCGTAACAAAGTCGTAGAAAAATCATCTTTAGTAAAAATAAAGATTAAGTTTCAATCTAAATCCTCATAAAATTTTAAGTTTCAACAACAATTAGTTTCTTAGGTATGAATTGTTCAAATTTGAGAAGTTTTAATAAAAATGTTAGGTTAGAATTTCTCTTCTGAGAAAAAAACCAAAACTCATAGAAAATTCATTTTTGGTAAAAATAAAGATTACATTTCAATCTAAATCCTCATAAAATTTCAAATCTAACAATTACTTTTTTAGATATATAAATTTTAAAAAATTGACTGTGAAGAATAAAAATCGTTTCAACATTATTTATATCTATATTTATATAACATCATATAATTTTATTGTTACCGATATATGAATATTTTATAACATCAACGATTAAATATTCAAGAGTATACGTGGTGTGTATATTTTGATAATATTGTTTAAAATTAAATATTTAATGTTAGCACGGTTATAAAATCAAACGTCTCGATTTATTAATCGAACTGGATAAAATTTTATACCTAAATAAACTCTCAAATACAAATGAGTATTTGTTTGAAAAATAGGTCGGTCGTAGAATAAATAAATAAATAATTTTGAAGAGTTGGGGTGATTAAAATATGGTGGAGGTGCCGGTTAAAATTACAAAAATTGGATTTAATTTAATAAAATTTGATTTGACAAATGTAATAAATAAAAAAAAAACATAAATTTAAATAATTAATTTGAAATTATATTCAAATTAGGAAAAATAAATAAATTATTTTGGGATAATTTAATTTGTTAAAAAATGGTGGATGCGCCGGTTTATTTTATTTTTTAAAATAAACTAAATTTTATTTTATTAAAGGTTTATTTTTTATAAAAAATTCTTTTCGTGTCGAAAAGAAATACGATCACCTCCTCTTTCAATCCTGACAGATTTTTTTGTGAATTCGACCCTTTACAGAATAAAATCCTCTCTTATACTCGTCACAATCCTTATTTTATATCGTCTTCCAGTAAAAATACATCTTCCTTTCAACTTTCCTTTAAACCACTAAGAAAAGAAAACGTATTTTTTTTTTCTTATGATTTTTTTTCTTATGACCCGTGTAAGTGTGTGTTTTAATATAAGTACAACGACAGGTAGGTCTTGATTAATTTTGGTAATTTATGAGAATCGTACGAGCCCTTCGCTCCAAGGAGCCGGAAACAAAAGACCGTTCTATTAATCTCCTCGCCTTGCGTCCAAATGGATGCGGTATAATTACCTGCAAAATTCAAGCATCCGCTCCGAACAATAAACCGGGGGTTGGATGTGCTGTCGACGGTTTTCGCGACGAGAGAATGGAAATTATATTTCAGGTAACCAACCGGATAAAAGGGTCCAGCTTCGAACCCCTTCGATATCGAATTCCAATTTTCAATTAAAATCAAACAATGTATCCTCATTTTTCTACCCGGCTTTTTACTTTATTACGTATTTCTTACAATTTTTTTTAATTATGTAGATTTTAAATCATCAAGTAATCAGATTTTTTTTCTAAATGATACAAAAAACATTCTAGTTTTAATTTGAAAAGACCGTCTTATTCTAAATTTTACCAAAAAAATTAAAAAAATTTTCAAAGTTGGCAAAAAAATTTTTTAGGTTATAATTCTAAAAATTCATTCTTTAAAAAATCATGAAAAATTGAATTTTAAAGATTTTTATCTGATTTTTTTTCTAAATGATACTAAAAACATTCTAGTTTTAATTTGAGAAGACCGTTTTGTTCTAAATTTTACCAAAAAAATTAAAAAAATTTTCAAAGTTGGCAAAAAATTTTTTAGGTTAAACCATTTTCTAAAAATTTATTCTTTAAAAAATCATAAAAAATTGAACTTTAAAGATTTTTATCTGATTTTTTTTTCTAAATGATACTAAAAACATTCTAGTTTTAATTTAAAAAGACCGTTTTGTTTTAAATTTTACCAAAAAAATTAAAAAAATTTTCAAAGTTGACAAAAAATTTTTTTAGGTTAAACCATTTTCTAAAAATTTACTCTTTAAAAAATCATAAAAAATTGAATTTTAAAGATTTTTATCTGATATTTTTTCTAAATGATACTAAAAATATTCTAGTTTTAATTTGAAAAGATCGTTTTGTTCTAAATTTTGTCAAAAAAATTAAAAAAAAAAATTCAAAATTGGTAAAAATTGTTTCAATAACTTTCTAAAAATGTATTCTTTAAAAAATCATAAAAAATTGAATTTTAACAATTTTTATCTGATTTTTTTTCTAAATGATACTAAAAATATTCTAGTTTTAATTTAAAAAGACCGTTTTGTTCTAAATTTTACCAAGAAAATTTAAGAAATTTTCAAAGTTGGCAAAAAAATTTCTTAGGTTAAACCATTTTCTAAAAATTCATTCTTTAAAAAATCATGAAAAATTGAATTTTAACTATTTTTATCTGATTTTTTTTCTAAATGATACTAAAAACATTCTAGTTTTAATTTGAAAAGACCGTTTTGTTCTAAATTTCACCAAAAAAAATTTAAGAATTTCCAAAGTTGGCAAAAAATTTTTTAATAATTTTCTAAAAATTCATTCTTTAAAAAAATCACAAAAAAATTGAATTTTAAAGATTTTTATCTGATTTTTTTTCTAAATGATATTAAAGATATTCTAGTTTTAATTTTATAAGACCGTTTTGTTCGAAATTTTACCAAAAAAATTAAAAAAATTTTCAAAGTTGGCAAAAATTTTTTTAGGTTATAATTCTAAAAATTCATTCTTTAAAAAATCATAAAAAATTGAATTTTAAAGATTTTTATCTGATCTTTTTTCTAAATGATGCTAAAAACATTCTAGTTTTAATTTAAAAAGCCCGTCTTTTTCTAAATTTTACCAAAAAAATTAAAAAAATTTCCAAAGTTGACAAAAATTTTTTTTAGGTTAAACCATTTTCTAAAAATTCATTCCTTAAAAAATCATAAAAAATTGAATTTTAAGGATTTTTATCTGATTTTTTTTCTAAATGATATTAAAAATATTCTAGTTTTAATTTTATAAGACCGTTTTGTTCTAAATTTCACCAAAAAAATTAAAAAAATTTTCAAAGTTGGCAAAAATTTTTTTTAGGTTAAACCATTTTCTAAAAATTCATTCCTTAAAAAATCATAAAAAATTGAATTTTAAGGATTTTTATCTGATTTTTTTTCTAAATGATACTAAAAACATTCTAGTTTTAATTTGAAAAGACCGTCTTGTTCTAAATTTTACCAAAAAAATTAAAAAAATTTTCAAAGTTGGCAAAAAAATTTTTTAGGTTATAATTCTAAAAATTCATTCTTTAAAAAATCATAAAAAATTGAATTTTAAAGATTTTTACCTGATTTTTTTTCTAAATGATACTAAAAACATTCTAGTTTTAATTTTATAAGACCGTTTTGTTCCAAATTTTGTCAAAAAAATTAAAAAAATTTTCAAAGTTAACAAAAAATTTTTTTAGGTTAAACCATTTTCTAAAAATTCATTCTTTAAAAAATCATAAAAAATTGAATTTTAAAGATTTTTATCTGATTTTTTTTCTAAATGATACTAAAAATATTCTAGTTTTAATTTGAAAAGACCGTTTTGTTCTAAATTTTACCAAAAAAATTAAAAAAATTTTCAAAGTTGGCCAAAAAATTTTTTAGGTTAAACCATTTTCTAAAAATTTATTCTTTAAAAAATCATAAAAAAATGAATTTTAAAGATTTTTATCTGATTTTTTTTCTAAATGATACTAAAAACATTCTAGTTTTAATTTGAAAAGACCGTTTTGTTCTAAATTTTGTCAAAAAATTAAAAAAATTTTCAAAGTTGGCAAAAAATTTTTTTAGGTTAAAATTCTAAAAATTCATTTTTTAAAAAATCATAAAAAATTGAATTTTAAAGATTTTTATCTAATTTTTTTTCTAAATGATACAAAAAACATTCTAGTTTTAATTTGAAAAGACCGTTTTGTTCTAAATTTTACCAAGAAAATTAAAAAAATTTTTCAAAGTTGGCAAAAAATTTTTTTAGGTTATAATTCTAAAAATTCATTCTTTAAAAAATCATAAAAAATTGAATTTTAAAGATTTTTATCTGATTTTGTTTCTAAATTATACTAAAAGCATTCTAGTTTTAATTTGAAACGACCGTTTTGTTCAAAATTTTGTCAAAAAATTAAAAAAAAATTTCAAAGTTGGTAAAAATTGTTTCAATAATTTTCTAAAAATGTATTCTTTAAAAAATCATAAAAAATTGAATTTTAAAAATTTTTATCTGATATTTTTTCTAAATGATACTAAAAACATTCTAGTTTTAATTTTATAAGACCGTTTTGTTCTAAATTTTACCAAAAAAATTTAAAAAATTTTCAAAGTTGACAAAAATTTTTTTTAGGTTAAACCATTTTCTAAAAATTTATTCTTTAAAAAATCATAAAAAATTGAATTTTAAAGATTTTTATCTGATATTTTTTCTAAATGATACTAAAAACATTCTAGTTTTAATTTGAAAAGACCGTTTTGTTTTAAATTTTACCAAAAAAAATTAAAAAAATTTTCAAAGTTGGCAAAAAATTTTTTAGGTTATAATTCTAAAAATTCATTTTTTAAAAAATCATAAAAAATTGAATCTTAAAGATTTTTATCTGATTTTTTTTCTAAATGATACTAAAAACATTTTAGTTTTAATTTGAAAAGACCGTTTTGTTCTAAATTTTACCAAAAAAATTAAAAAAAATTTCAAAGTTGGTAAAAATTGTTTCAATAACTTTCTAAAAATGTATTCCTTAAAAAATCATAAAAAATTGAATTTTAAAGATTTTTATCAGATTTTTTTTCTAAATGATACTAAAAACATTTTAGTTTTAATTTGAAAAGACCGTTTTGTTCTAAATTTTACCAAAAAAATTAAGAAAATTTTCAAAGTTGGCAATAATTTTTTTAGGTTATAATTCTAAAAATTCATCCTTTAAAAAATCATAAAAAATTGACTTGTAAAGATTTTTATCTGATTTTTTTTTCTAAATAATACTAAAAACATTCTAGTTTTAATTTGAAAAGACCGTTTTGTTTTAAATTTTACCAAAAAAATTAAAAAAATTTTCAAAGTTGGCAAAAAATTTTTTTAGGTTAAAATTCTAAAAATTCATTCTTTAAAAAATCATAAAAAATTGAACTTTAAAGATTTTTATCTGATATTTTTTCTAAATGATACTAAAAACTTTCTAGTTTTAATTCAAAAAGACCGTTTTGTTCTAAATTTATCCAAAAAAAATTAAAAAAAATTCCAAAGTTGGCAAAAATTTTTTAGGTTAAAATTCTAAAAATTTATTTTTTAAAAAATCATAAAAAATTGAATTTTAAAGATTTTTATCTGATCTTTTTTCTAAATGATGCTAAAAACATTCTAGTTTTAATTTAAAAAGCCCGTCTTTTTCTAAATTTTACCAAAAAAATTAAAAAAATTTCCAAAGTTGACAAAAATTTTTTTTAGGTTAAACCATTTTCTAAAAATTCATTCCTTAAAAAATCATAAAAAATTGAATTTTAAGGATTTTTATCTGATTTTTTTTCTAAATGATATTAAAAATATTCTAGTTTTAATTTTATAAGACCGTTTTGTTCTAAATTTCACCAAAAAAATTAAAAAAATTTTCAAAGTTGGCAAAAATTTTTTTTAGGTTAAACCATTTTCTAAAAATTCATTCCTTAAAAAATCATAAAAAATTGAATTTTAAGGATTTTTATCTGATTTTTTTTCTAAATGATACTAAAAACATTCTAGTTTTAATTTGAAAAGACCGTCTTGTTCTAAATTTTACCAAAAAAATTAAAAAAATTTTCAAAGTTGGCAAAAAAATTTTTTAGGTTATAATTCTAAAAATTCATTCTTTAAAAAATCATAAAAAATTGAATTTTAAAGATTTTTACCTGATTTTTTTTCTAAATGATACTAAAAACATTCTAGTTTTAATTTTATAAGACCGTTTTGTTCCAAATTTTGTCAAAAAAATTAAAAAAATTTTCAAAGTTAACAAAAAATTTTTTTAGGTTAAACCATTTTCTAAAAATTCATTCTTTAAAAAATCATAAAAAATTGAATTTTAAAGATTTTTATCTGATTTTTTTTCTAAATGATACTAAAAATATTCTAGTTTTAATTTGAAAAGACCGTTTTGTTCTAAATTTTACCAAAAAAATTAAAAAAATTTTCAAAGTTGGCCAAAAAATTTTTTAGGTTAAACCATTTTCTAAAAATTTATTCTTTAAAAAATCATAAAAAAATGAATTTTAAAGATTTTTATCTGATTTTTTTTCTAAATGATACTAAAAACATTCTAGTTTTAATTTGAAAAGACCGTTTTGTTCTAAATTTTGTCAAAAAATTAAAAAAATTTTCAAAGTTGGCAAAAAATTTTTTTAGGTTAAAATTCTAAAAATTCATTTTTTAAAAAATCATAAAAAATTGAATTTTAAAGATTTTTATCTAATTTTTTTTCTAAATGATACAAAAAACATTCTAGTTTTAATTTGAAAAGACCGTTTTGTTCTAAATTTTACCAAGAAAATTAAAAAAATTTTTCAAAGTTGGCAAAAAATTTTTTTAGGTTATAATTCTAAAAATTCATTCTTTAAAAAATCATAAAAAATTGAATTTTAAAGATTTTTATCTGATTTTGTTTCTAAATTATACTAAAAGCATTCTAGTTTTAATTTGAAACGACCGTTTTGTTCAAAATTTTGTCAAAAAATTAAAAAAAAATTTCAAAGTTGGTAAAAATTGTTTCAATAATTTTCTAAAAATGTATTCTTTAAAAAATCATAAAAAATTGAATTTTAAAAATTTTTATCTGATATTTTTTCTAAATGATACTAAAAACATTCTAGTTTTAATTTTATAAGACCGTTTTGTTCTAAATTTTACCAAAAAAATTTAAAAAATTTTCAAAGTTGACAAAAATTTTTTTTAGGTTAAACCATTTTCTAAAAATTTATTCTTTAAAAAATCATAAAAAATTGAATTTTAAAGATTTTTATCTGATATTTTTTCTAAATGATACTAAAAACATTCTAGTTTTAATTTGAAAAGACCGTTTTGTTTTAAATTTTACCAAAAAAAATTAAAAAAATTTTCAAAGTTGGCAAAAAATTTTTTAGGTTATAATTCTAAAAATTCATTTTTTAAAAAATCATAAAAAATTGAATCTTAAAGATTTTTATCTGATTTTTTTTCTAAATGATACTAAAAACATTTTAGTTTTAATTTGAAAAGACCGTTTTGTTCTAAATTTTACCAAAAAAATTAAAAAAAATTTCAAAGTTGGTAAAAATTGTTTCAATAACTTTCTAAAAATGTATTCCTTAAAAAATCATAAAAAATTGAATTTTAAAGATTTTTATCAGATTTTTTTTCTAAATGATACTAAAAACATTTTAGTTTTAATTTGAAAAGACCGTTTTGTTCTAAATTTTACCAAAAAAATTAAGAAAATTTTCAAAGTTGGCAATAATTTTTTTAGGTTATAATTCTAAAAATTCATCCTTTAAAAAATCATAAAAAATTGACTTGTAAAGATTTTTATCTGATTTTTTTTTCTAAATAATACTAAAAACATTCTAGTTTTAATTTGAAAAGACCGTTTTGTTTTAAATTTTACCAAAAAAATTAAAAAAATTTTCAAAGTTGGCAAAAAATTTTTTTAGGTTAAAATTCTAAAAATTCATTCTTTAAAAAATCATAAAAAATTGAACTTTAAAGATTTTTATCTGATATTTTTTCTAAATGATACTAAAAACTTTCTAGTTTTAATTCAAAAAGACCGTTTTGTTCTAAATTTATCCAAAAAAAATTAAAAAAAATTCCAAAGTTGGCAAAAATTTTTTAGGTTAAAATTCTAAAAATTTATTTTTTAAAAAATCATAAAAAATTGAATTTTAAAGATTTTTATCTGATTTTTCTTCTAAATGATACTAAAAATGTTCTAGTTTTAATTTGAAAAGACCGTTTTGTTCTAAATTTTACCAAAAAAATTAAAAAAATTTTCAAAGTTCGCAAAAATTTTTTAGGTTAAAATTCTAAAAATTTATTCTTTAAAAAATCATAAAAAATTGAATTTTAAAGATTTTTATCTGATTTTTTTTCTAAATGATACTAAAAATATTCTAGTTTTAATTTTATAAGACCGTTTTGTTCTAAATTTTACCAAAAAAATTAAAAAAATTTTCAAAGTTGGCAAAAAATTTTTTTAGGTTAAACCATTTTCTAAAAATTCATTCTTTAAAAAATCATAAAAAATTGAATTTTAAAGGTTTTTATCTGATTTTTTTTCTAAATGATACTGAAAACATTCTAGTTTTAATTTGAAAAGACCGTTTTGTTCTAAATTTTACCAAAAAAAATTAAAAAAATTTCTTATACATTTTTTAAAATTATTATGCCTTTATAGAAGGTAAAATGATGTATTAAAAATGTTGATGTATTAAAATCGTTACAGCTAGTAAATAAGTATACATCCAAGGTAGTTATTCGTAACTTCATATGAGGTTTCATGATACTAGTAAAATTATAGTTTAAATTTATAATAAGGTAAGCTCAGCTCGACGGGTAATTTTATTCCTTCAAGCGTCACCCCGCCTCATACCGCAATTACTCAAAACTTGCGGTTAACTTTTTAAGACGTCATAAAATATTTATCCTTCGGGAAGGTTGCACCTTCTATATGCAACAGGATATTGATTAACGCGAATTTCCAAGGACTCGTTGAGTTGGAAAAAGTGGAATCTGGTCGAACTTTGACCCTTCAACCGAGTGGTAATAATAAGTTGGGCAATATCGGTAATCCGCGAAGGTAAGTTTAGGTGCTTGAAAATTTTACCTCCCCCATATTAAATCTGCATAATTTTCTTTCGAGTTCGCGCCCACCGAACTATTTCGGCATAAAATTAAACTTTAATTACGCCCGGACGGTCTTCTCGACCGCAACTTTCTTGTAACTGCCGAACTTACGGTCGCGAATTAGTCCAATTTGTACTACAAGATATCTCGAGCTTTTCTTCCTTCACTCAAGTAATTTTTAGTTTTATAAAACACTCAAATTGTAATTCTAAGAAAAAAATTAATTATAGCTCTAAGATAAAATATTTAAGTTTTAAAACATATCTAAGTTTTATAAACTTTACAGTTTAAAATTACCTGGATTTTAGAAAAAAACAACCTTCTTTGAGACCTTTTATCCAAAGCTTTTTCACATCCATTTTACTTATTAGCCCCGATAGTACAATAACTCAAGAAACGGTGCTCGGAAAAATAGCTGGAGGGTTTTCTTAAAAAGGCACGTTTATTAAACAGTGTCTGCCACGACGTGGTTCTCCCTCTCGTCATCCCTCGCCTGATTAATTCATTTCTCTCCTGCGTTGTGGGCCACGCGTTCGGTAAATATTCCAGAGACTTTAAATAGTAAACAGGATAAAAGGCCTCCGTTGTTGTTGACATTCTAAACAAGAAAACCGCGGTTTCCCCGCCCGAAGATACTTCCGGATTTTAAATGTTTTATTACCGCGGGAATTGTACGCTGGGAACATACCCCCGCGAATGTTCCTTTAGGCACTCAAGAACAAGACACGGTTTAGTTTGAATAACTTATAAGTTCCGTGTGTAATTATGTAATCAACAAAGTAGGGCGCGTTCACATTTCTATGTCTTCTCAGTTTGAAGTAAAACGATTGTGTCAATGGTGTCTGAATACATTTGTAACCGTCACCGTTTTCCCTTTGTTGGATTGAATAAATCAGAGAAGACACGGGTTAAAGGTCGGGGAGGAAAAGATATAAACAGATCTGTATTGGGTTTGATTTTGTCAACCCCTGTTCACCCTCTTTTTTGTATTATAGAATATTTATTATTTTGGGAGAAAAAAAATACAAGATATATAGATGAATATTAAGAGAAATGAAGTTGTGATATTTGTCTGTGTTAGTTGTAAAAAATTTAAATCTTATAATATAACAAATATGATTCTAACTCATCTAACTATGAATCTAGTAGATATACAACTCAATTGAAATGTTCATTATCTTTGATGTCGATTAGGTTGCTTAATCTTCAACTTTGATGAATTGACTTTTATTGAATTAGACTCATTTTTTGATATTTGTTTCTTCTAATTACAGTTTGTGCAAATCAGTCGACACTCTTTTAAAATTTAGTTAAATAAATGAAATGTAGAGTTTTTACTGAAGAAATTTATTAGTACTTAACTACCAAGTTTCGATCTTACAATTGATCGTTTTCAGGTCGACCAAAAACAGCAAATAAAATGGGGAATCAGCAATTATGTTGTTAAAATTGAAACATTTAAAGTCAAAAAGTGGTAAATAATTTTGAAAAAGTCTACAATACCTCAAGCTTAAGGCATAAACCCAACAACGTCAATCAATAAATTCAACTATTTAACAACCGTCCCAACTGACGAATGGAATCATTTATATCATCATCTTAAATATTCATTACGGTTGCATGTCGGTTGGTTTTGTGTGATGGATTAGGTTGAAATCGTTTCTGGCGTATTATATATTTACTGAGTGCGATAAAGGTAATTCTAACTCATCCACCAATCGATCTAACATATATGTATGTTAACAAACACGTTCATCATCTCAAATGTCAGTTAAGTTAATTATTTGGTAGATGCATTAGTGGACTCTTATTGAATTGGATACAATTCTGACATATTGTGTCTTTCCGTAGTATAACAAAGATAATTCTGGTTTATCCATTTAACCATCTTACAGATTTCTACCTCACTCGAAACTATTATCATCTTAAATATTCGTTAGGTTGCACATCTACTCTCTAGACAAGATGAATTGAGTTGAAATGGTTTCAGACATATTATATCCTCCAGTAATACAACAAAGATGATTCTAACTCATCTTGTAATCTATCAAGCAAATATGCAACTCGATCGGCACATTTATCATCTGAAATGTCTCTCAAGTTGCACATCTATCACATAGATGAGTAAAATTTTTGAAGATAACAAGTTAACAACGTCACTAATGCGTAGAAAATAACATTATGTAATAGACGCGAACACACAGATTAAAATTTTATGAAAAACGTGTACGATTGATAAAACTTCACCGGTTAAAGTAATGGTCAAATAAAATTTGTAACAAAGGAACAAGTTTCAACCTCCACAGCGCATGTGTAGCGTAACAGAGAATATGGTTATTAATAAGAAAACTTTTAAAGATTATTAAAAGAATTTATAAGTTTAAATTACATTCAAATAAAATGTTATGGAAAAGATTATAGAATATTATAAAAATATTATTGAAATAATTCATGGAATGAATTACATGAGGTAAGGAGGGGGAATTGAAAGTTTGATTTTAAATTTATAATTAAGAAAAAGGATGATGATAAGATGAATTTTGATCCATAGAGGAAGCCCACACCTGCAGTCATTTTGACTACATGTATGCGCATCCACCACGGATTATTAGAGTAAGGGTCAAAAGAGTAAGGATGGAATATTGAAAGGATTGGTGTCTGCTAGGACCCCAAACAGTGCGGTTGTAGCACGCAGACATTCGGCGAGAGTATTTGTGTTTTTGAATTTGTCCATTTCTTAAGTCTCCAAGAGATTCAGTTTGAAATCTTTATTTTGTTTGTGTAAAAGTGTTACGTTTTTGGTGTTATCAAAATCATGGGAATAAATTGACACGTGTCTTCCAAAATCAGATTTTGTGTTATGTTTATGTTCTTTTATTATTTGTTTGATTGATCGACATGTTTCTCCTACGTATGTGGCTTCACACGTGTCACATTCCAATTTATATATCTCATTATTATTTAAAATTAATACCATTATTATCTGAAGATGACCATATTCGGTCGAAACCAGTCAAGCAATAAATTAAATTTACATAACCAGAAAGGTACATTATTATTTAAATATTCACGAGTTAAATTTTGTTCAGTTAGAATTGGTTTATGGCATATTGTCTTCTAGTAGTATAGAAAAGATAACTCTATTTCGTCTTTTCTAACTAAATTCACTCTGTCATCACGTCTAATATTCGTTAGGTTGTACATCTGTTAAATGGATGGAATGAATTAAGTTGCAATCGATTCTGATATAATATTATATTCTCTTGTAATACAATAGAAATAATTCTAGCTCATTTATTCATCCATCTAGCAAATATTCAAATCATCAATCACGTTTATTATCGCAAATGTCATTTTGGTTGATTATCTGTTAGATGCATAAATTGATTTCTAATGAGTTGGACTCAATTCTGACATATTGAGTGTTTCAATAGTATTACAAAGATGATTTTGATTTATTCACACACTCACCTAGTAGATTTCCATCTTAATTGAAACTGTCATCATCTCAAACATTTGGTAAGTTGTACATCTGATCTTTAGTCGAGATGAATTGAGTTGGAATCGTTTGAGATATAAAGGGTCGCCAATAAGCGTGCTCGATCTTTAAAATGAAATAAAGCTAATTGTGTGAGAGGTATAAATGAAATTTATTTTTTGTTCGAAAAAGTATTCGAAGGCATTATGTCGACCTATGCAACGAAGACTAAGTAAGTCATTTTTGATAGAACTGAGTGAGATATATGCGTTTAAATGTTTTGAGCAGTTGCATTTTAAGAAAAAAAATTTTCTATGTCAAAATTTGCTACTTGGTTGCTATAGATCTTATCTAGAGGATTCCGAAAGGATTCACCATAGAAGAATAGCAATTAATTCTGTTTTCTTTTCAAATTTTTCAAAATCACCATTTTTGACTTACGACAGTTTTCGTTGGATAGGTCGATGTATGGAAAATAACATCGTTCAAATGGCCACCGCGGCTTCGCTTGGTGGCGCACATACGAGAAGTCCAATCTTCAATGAGTCTGTTGCACAAATCTGTATTTCATCGATGGTGTAGCGTATATTGACTTTGAAGTCATCAGTGTTTTGTGGTTTGTTTACCTAGACCTGCGATTTAAGAAAACCCCACAAAAAATAGCCTAGTGGAGTTAAATCGCAGGATCTGAGTGGCCAGTTGATGTCATCTCCGCGCTAGATAACCATTCCTCCGAGGCGGTCGTGCAGAAGATCCATATTGTCGATTTTAGGCCAGAAAAAGTTGGTTATCATGGATCTGTATCGTTTGCTGTATACCATGATGGCCACACAATCGTCGTTCTCGAAGAAGTACAGTCCGATGACGCTTCTGTCCCAAAATCTACACCAAACAGTTATCTTTGCTGGGTACATTGCAACCTGATGGATCTCCAGTGGATTGTTTTCGGCCCAAAAATGGCAAATCTGCTTGTTGACATTGCCATTTATCCAAAAATGTGCCTCAATGCTGAAAATGATTTTTCGACCAAAACCAGGGTCGACTTCTAAATGTTCTAAAGCCCAATCAGCGAAGATACGGCGCTATCTATGGTCGTTTATTTCGAGCTCTTGTGTCTGCTGGATGTTGTACGGATGCATGCCCAAATCCAGATACAAGCCCAAATCCAGATGCAAGATTCGGCGAAGTGATGTTTCCGAAAGGAACATTGCTCGAACCGATGAATGATTTTCGTAATATGTTTTAATGATTTGCATGTTGCTTGCGACTGAATTGGTTCATGGTGATTTGTGAAGATACATTAAATAATAACAAATAGGTTTGACAACTCTACCACAAAGAACATAAACGCGTCTTTATTAGCGGACCCTTTATTATATCCTCTAGTAGGGTAAGGTTGCTCAAGTCGTACCCCCTAAGAAAAAATACTGCATATAAGCGAAAATTTAGCCACAACATAAAAGCTTTATTTGTTATACTAATCTTGGATTAATAACAGTTTTATTTATTATAATAAAATATAATATAGTAAATGTTAATGGATAAAATAAACTAAATAAAAAAAAACTCTCATCGGTACGACTAAGGAAACTAGTTGCCTAAGTGGTACCATCCAAGGCTTAAGTCGTACTCCTAAAAAATATTAGGTAACAATGTTCATTACGAGGTATTTTTAGAATATGTGCTTTACATGTCTCACACTACTATTTTTTAAGTACACGCTTCACATATTTCTTGATTCTTTTGCTAACTCTAGCACATAGATCGTGCACCTATGATTTACATTGCAAGCACTGAATCATCTTTTCCTCCCGTTCTTCTCCACACATATAGCAAAACCAATCGCTTGCAGCATTGCCTCTCTTCTTTTTAACTTTTAATGCTGATTCCTTTTTATTAATTATTTCTTTTCTTTTATTTGCAGCATTTTTTATTTTGTCCTTTTTATTAAATTTTTCTTCCCTCTTACTTGCAGCATTTTTTATTTTGTCTTTATTCGCAGCTGACGTTATTTCGATTGATAAGCTTAGGCGTCTTTGTTCCTCTTTGCTATCATTGATGATATTTGGAATAGGTGATAAAATATTTAACTGTTGTTTTAGTTTATCTGAATCAAATGATGTTAAAGGTTTTGCAATAAAATCTATGGAAGCCTCTTCTTCCTTTTGGATTTGTCCATCTTTGTCCGTCGGCAGACTTTAATTGCTCACTGATTCATTTGAATTATTGCACGTTTTAAACGGCAAAAACGAACAAATTTCCTAAGTCGTACTTGGTACGACTTACGCAGCTCGTTCAGGTACGACTTAAGGTACAAAACATTGTAAACGAAAAACGGGGATAACCTCACATTGAATATGCGTATACGTTTTACCTTCGGTGGAAAGATTCCGTAATTGCTACAGAACTTATGTTAAAAAGAGAGACTATTCTGTGTATAATTTCCTTCCGAAAAAATCCTCCAAACACATGCAGAAAATTATATGAAATAGCAATAATTTACTTGTTGAGAATATTCTCTCAAATGGCACGTGCATTCAAACGACTCAATAGTGTAAAATGAAGTGTTTACCTTACTAGACAATCCTATAGTGTTACTTTTGCTGTCAACGCTGTGGTGGCATTTAAAATAGCTAAGGTACGACTTAGGCGCAGATACGACTTGAGCAACCTTACCCTAATACAAGAAAAATGATTCTAACTCATCTTATAATCCACCAAGCAGATAAGCAACCTAATTGACACGTTCTTCATCTGAAAAATTTCTTAAGTTGCACATCTACCAGACAGATGAGTTCAATTTTGTTGAATTGGAATTGATTTTTGACATATTGTGTCTTCAAATAGGATAAAAGAGACAGTTCGGTTTCATCTATTCACTCACTTAGTAAATTTCTAAGTCAATCGACTCTGTCATCGTCTCTAATATTCATTAGGTTTCAAAGCTATTAGGTGGGTCTGATGAATTGAGTTGAAATCGATTCAGAGTCATTATATCCTCCAGTAATACAACAAACATGATTCTAACTAATTCATCAATCCTTCAAGGAGATATACAACTCAATCGACTCATTCATCATCTTAAATGTCTTTTAAGTTGTATATCTGATAAATGAATAAGTTAAATTTTGTAGAGTTAGAATTGATTTTTGGCATATTGTGTCTTCCCGTAGGATAAAAGAGATAATTCTGGTTCATCTATTCACCCACTTAGTAGATTTCTAATTCAATCGACTCTGTCATCATCTCTAATATTCGTAAGGTTGCAAAGCTATTAGGTTAATTGAGTCGTAATCGATTCTGGTATATTCTCCCATAATTCCATTAAAAGTGATCCCAACCCATCCATTCATCCATCTAGCAAATATGCAACTCAATAGATGCGTTTGTCACCTTAAAAGACGGTTAGGTTGAGTATGTTTTAAACGGAAGAGTTGACTTTTGTTGAATTAGAATCAGTTTTGAAATAATAATATCATCCAGTAAAATACCAAATAAACTGTAGGTTTATTTATCCATCCACCTAACAAATTTCAACCTCAATCGTGAGAGTCTCATCATCTCAAATGTTCATTAGCATGGCTGCTGTCTAAACAAGATGAATTGAGTTGGAATGGAGATGGATGAGTTTAGGTTGTTTATCTACTGAATTATTATTATTTGTTAATCCACATAACAGCTTTATCCAAACTAATCGTTACTAATATTATTTCAAATTTCAAATAGCTTGTAACTATATTAATCCACATAACAAATTTATCCAAACTAATCGACATTAATATCATTTAAAATTTCAAATAACTTGAAACTCTATTAATCCATATATCAGATTTATCCAAACTAATCGATACTTTCATTTCAAATTTTAATTAACTTATAGATATAACGATGGATATGAGACTAAAATCTTTTTTAGTGTGCACGCAATTGCTCACGTTTTCAGAGAGAAAGACTTTAATTAACCAGACCTTTCAGTTTTCACGAACCCAACTGACAGGAAACGTATCTGGAAAAAGTTCCGTACTGATAGCGGCAGTAACTCGTCGCGGGGTGGCGCTGCGACATTAAAACCGTCCCCTAATGCGAACGTATAATGCGAGCTTTTTGCCACCAATTAAAGTCACGAAAGCTGCGACGACGCGGCCGTCTCGCCACTAGAACGCCATAATGACGTTTTTGTCCGCGAGGTGCTACAAAGTTTTTACTTCGTTACACAAGTTTTCGCTTGTTATACGTCCCCGGCTTAATTAGGCGAGGGAAATCCGATTAGGACGACCGCGTCGTCGCCTACGGCATGATTGAAAGTAACGAATCTGACGGACTTTACTTCCATCGCGTCGCAGGAAGTAAACAGGTCGAGTAATAAGGTGCCGACGGTAGACAGCGGCTTCGCCGACTGTCACATCTAGGTTAAGTAGTTAAAATGAAAAGCCGCTTGGCGGAAAATTGCGGGAATATTAAATTTCGTAAATAAGTAAATTGAATTTGAATCGTGTACGTAAAACGTTGGGGTAAATTTTTCCCTGCGGTCGCATAATTCCTTAAATATTAATAAGAGAGCGTTACCAACTTAATCACAGGGACCGTATTAGGCGAGGAATTATCGCGCTCGTAAAATTTAAAATTCATTCGAGGCCCGGGAACGTAAGTTGGCCCCGGCCATAATAAATATTAATGAAAAAGGCAGAGTCCGAGGAAACTTTGTTCGCGAACTTTTAAAATACGTTACAGCCACCGTTAAATAGTGCCGCAAGTTCAACAGCAAACATTCAATTACGCGTATTTTGAACGTCCCTTTAATTAACTATACTTTTCAGGTTTTCCCTCGACTGTTTAAAAAAACAGAACTTTAAAAAGAATGGATTAACCTATCATTAGCATTCTTATAATGAATAGGCAGAATAATAGAAGGAATAAACGTTTTTCTTATAATAATTTAAAAATTTTTGATATTTATTAGAGAAAATAGAGATAATAATAAAAAATAAATTCTATATGATTTTTTAAATTTGATTAAAACTTTGAAGGATAGATTAGATTAAAAATTTTTGGCAACTTTGAAACTTTTTTTAAATTCTTTGTAAATAAGTAGGATAAATTTGGTAATTTTTATGGAAAATAGAAGGTTAAATTTAATATTTTATTAAATAATTTTCATAAATAAAGTTTGTATATTTTTTTATATTTGGACAAATTTTGTGAAATTACCTTGAAATATTTGGTAATTTTTTAAAATTCCTAGTTAATAGTTAGCACAAATTTGACGATTTAATTATGAAATAGATACTTTAAAATATATTTTCTCAAAATTTGGTTCCTCAATTTCCATAAATAAACTCTATAAGATTTTTTAAATTTGAATATAATGCTTGGAGGTTATATTCTTGATGATTTTGGGATTTTTTTTTTAATTATTTAGTGATAAATAAAACAAGCTTAATGATTTTTATGGAAAATACAGATTTTAATCTATCATTCTTCCCTACTTCATTTTCAAAAATAATGTCTTTATGATTTCTTAAAAAAGTCAGGTCAGAATTAAAAATTTTTGTAAAGTTTGGAAATTTTTTTTATTTTTTTTTTGGTAATAATTAGAACAAATTTGGCTTTTTTAATCCAAAATAGGATCTTTTAAGTTCAGTTTGACATCAAAATTATTTTCTAATTCCTAAAAATAAAAACTGGGTGATTTTTTAAAGTTGGTCAAAAAAGTTAGATTCGGTCAAAATTCTTCGTTTTTGCAAAAATTAGAAAAAAAAAATAGAAATTAGAATAAATTTGACTTTTATAATCAAAATTAGAATCATTAAGTTTTAATTTAAGGTAAAAATTACATCTTAGTCTCCATAAATAAACTTCGCACAATTTTTTAAAGGTAACTTAAAAAATAATTAGGTTAGAACCGTCAATGTTTATAAACTTTGGGAATTTTTTTAATTTTTTTGACTGCAACTAGAGTAAATTTGCCATTTTTAATTCAAAATATAATCTTTTAAACACAATTTCGCACAAAAATAATTTCCTAATTCCTAGAAATAAAGTCTGGGTTATTTTTTTTAAATTTGGTCAAAAAAGTTGGGTTAGGTCAAAATTCTTCACTTTTTCAAAAAATTTTTAAAACTTTTCTATGATAATTAGAATAAATTTGACTTTTATAATCAAAAATAGAATCGTTAAGTTTTAATTTAAGGTAAAAATTACATCTTAGTCTCCATAAATAACCTTCGCGCGATTTTTTAAAGGTAACTTAAAAAAATAATTAGGTTAGAACCGTCAATTTTTGTAAACTTTGAGAATTTTTTTAAGTTTTTGGACAAGAATTAGAATAAATTTGTCTTTTCTAATTTAAAATAGAATCTTTTAAATACAATTTCGCACAAAAATCATTTCCTAATTCCTAGAAATAAAGTCTGGGTTATTTTTTAAAATTTGGTCAAAAAAGTTGGGTTAAGTCAAAATTCCTCACTTTTTCAAAAATTTTTTAAAACTTTTCTATGATAATTAGAATAAATTTGACTTTTATAATCAAAAATAGAATCATTAAGTTTTAATTTGAGGTAAAAATTACATCTTAGTCTCCACAAATAACCTTCGCACGATTTTTTAAAGGTAACTTAAAAAATAATTAGGTTAGAACCGTCAATTTTTGTAAACTTTGAAAATTTTTTTAATTTTTTGGACAAGAACTAGAATAAATTTGTCTTTTCAAATTTAAAATAGATTCTTTTAGATACAATTTCGCACAAAAATCATTTCCCAATTCCTAGAAATAAAGTCTGGGTTATTTTTTTAAATTTGGTCAAAAAAGTTGGGTTAAGTCAAAATTCTTCACTTTTTCAAAAATTTTTTAAAACTTTTCTATGATAATTAGAATAAATTTGACTTTTATAATCAAAAATAGAATCTTTTAAGTTCAGTTTGACATAAAGATTATTTTTTTATTTCTAGAAATAAAAACTGTATGATTTTTAAATTTGCTCAAAATTTTGAAGGTTAGGTTAAAATTTCTTGGTAACTTTGAAATCTTTTTTTAATTTTTTGTAAATAAATAGAATAAATTTGATAGCTTTTATGGAAAATAGAAGGTTCAATTTAACATTTCCCAACAGTTTATTAACTAATTTTCATAAATAAAGTCTGTGTAGGTTTCTAAATTTGGATAAATTTTGTGACATTATGTTGCCGCCTTTGAGAATTTTTTAAAATTCTTGGTTAATAATTAGCACAAATTTCACGATATCATGATAAAATAGATACTTTAAACTATCATTCCTGAAAATTGTGTTCCTTCATTTCCATAAATAAATTCTATGCGATTTTTTAAATCTGTATATAATTTTTGAAGATTAAAAATTTTTGATGATTTTGTGATTTTTTTTTAATTCCTTGCTAATAACAAGAATAAATTTAATACTTCTGATGGAAAATGGAGGTATTAATCTATCGTTCTTTAAAAGTTTCTTACATCATTTTCATGAATAAAGCCATTATGATTTTTTTTAAAGTTAGGTTAGAATTAAAAATATTTATAAAGTTTGGAAATTTTTTTAATTTTTTGGGTAATAATTAGAACAAATTTGTCCTTTTTCAACCAAAATAGAATCTTTTAAGTTCACTTTGGCATAAAAATTACTTTCTAATTCCTAGAAATAAAAACTGGGTGATTTTTTAAAGTTGGTCAAAAAAGTTAGATTCGGTCAAAATTCTTCGTTTTTGCAAAAATTAGAAAAAAAAATAGAAATTAGAATAAATTTAACTTTTATAATCAAAATTAGAATCATTAAGTTTTAATTTAAGGTTAAAATTACATCTTAGTTTCCATAAATAACCTTCGTGCGATTTTTTAAAGATAACTTAAAAAACAATTAGGTTAGAACCGTCAATTTTTGTAAACTTTGACAATTTTTTTAAGTTTTTGGACAAGAACTAGAATAAATTTGTCTTTTCTAATTTAAAATAGAATCTTTTAAATACAATTTCGCACAGAAATCATTTCCCAATTCCTAGAAGTAAAGTCTGGGTTATTTTTTTAAATTTGGTCAAAAAAGTTGGGTTGGGTCAAAATTCTTCACTTTTTCAAAAATTTTTTAAAACTTTTCTATGATAATTAGAATAAATTTGACTTTTATAATCAAAAATAGAATCTTTTAAGTTCAGTTTGACATAAAGATTATTTTTTTATTTCTAGAAATAAAAACTGTATGATTTTTTAAATTTGCTCAAAATTTTGAAGGTTGGGTTAAAATTTCTTGGTGACTTTGAAATTTCTCTTTAAATTTTTTATGAACAAATAGAATAAATTTGATAACTTTTATGGAAAATAGAAGGTTCGATTTAACATTTCCCAACAGTTTATTAATTAATTTTCATAAATAAAGTCTGTGTAGGTTTCTAAATTTGGACAAGTTTTGTGAGATTATGCAAGCGCATTTGAGAATTTTTTTTAAATTCTTGGTTAATAATTAAGACAAATTTCATGACATCCTGATGAAATAGATACTTTAACCTATCATTCTTGAAAATTGTGTTCCTTCATTTCTATAAATAAATTCTATATGATTTTTTAAATTTGAGTATAATTTTTTAAGGTTAAAAATTTTTGATGATTTTGTGAATTTTTTTAAAATCTTTACTAATAAGAAGAATAAACCTGATACTTTTTATGGAAAATGGAGGTATTAATATATCGTTCTTTAAGAGTTCCTTACTTCATTTTCATAAATAAAGTCAGTATGATTTTATTAAAAGTTAGGTTAGCAGTAAAAATTTTTGTAAAGTTTGAATTTTTTTTTAATTTTTTTGGTAACAATTAGAACAAATTTGTCTTTTTTAACCCAAAATAGAATCTTTTAGCTACAATTTAACATAAAAATCATTTTCTAATTCCAAAAAATAGAAACCGGGTGATTTCTTAAACTTGGTCAAAAAAGTTAGGTTCGGTAAAAATTGTTCGTTTCTTCAAAAATAAAAAAAAATTGTAATTAGGATAAATTTGGCTTTTATAATCAAAAATAGAATCATTAAGTTTTAATTTAAGATAAAAATCACATCTAGATCTCCATAATTAATCTTCATACGATTTTTTCAAGTTAACTTAAAAGAAAATTAGGTTAAAAGCATAAATTTTTGTAAATTTTGGGAATTTTTTTAATTTTTTTGACTGCAACTAGAGTAAATTTGCCATTTTTAATTCAAAATATAATCTTTTAAACACAATTTCGCACAAAAATAATTTCCTAATTCCTAGAAATAAAGTCTGGGTTATTTTTTTAAATTTGGTCAAAAAAGTTGGGTTAAGTCAAAATTCTTCACTTTTTCAAAAATTTTTTAAAACTTTTCTATGATAATTAGAATAAATTTGACTTTTATAATGAAAAATAGAATCATTAAGTTTTAATTTAAGGTAAAAATTACATCTTAGTCTCCATAAATAACCTTCGTGCGATTTTTTAAAGATAACTTAAAAAATAATTAGGTTAGAACCGTCAGTTTTTGTAAACTTTGAGAATTTTTTTAAGTTTTTGGACAAGAACTAGAATAAATTTGTCTTTTCTAATTTAAAATAGAATCTTTTAAATACAATTTCGCACAAAAATCATTTCCCAATTCCTAGAAATAAAGTCTGGGTTATTTTTTTAAATTTGGTCAAAAAAGTTGGGTTGGGTCAAAATTCTTCACTTTTGAAAAATTTTTTAAAACTTTTCTATGATGATTAGAATAAATTAGATTTTTACAATTAAAAATAGAATCTTTTAAATACAATTTCGCATAAAAATCATTTCCTAATTCCTAGAAATAAAAACTGGGTGATTTTTTAAAGTTGGTCAAAAAAGTTAGGTTTGGTCAAAATTTTTAATTTCCTAAAAAATTAGAAAAATAATGGGAATTAGGATAAATTTGACTTTTATAATCAAAAATAGAATCATTAAGTTTTAATTTAAGGTAAAAATTACATCTTAGTCTCTATAAATAACCTTCGCACGATTTTTTAAAGATAACTTAAAAAATAATTAGGTTAGAACCGTCAATGTTTATAAACTTTGGGAATTTCTTTAATTTTTTTGACAATAAGTGGAATAAATTAGTCTTTTTTAATTCAAAATAGAATCTTTTAAATACAATTTCGCACAAAAATAATTTCCTAATTCCTAGAAATAAAGTCTGGGTTATTTTTTTAAATTTGGCTAAAAAAGTTGGGTTGGGTCAAAATTCTTCACTTTTTCAAAAATTTTTTAAAACTTTTCTTTGATAATTAGAATAAATTAGACTTTTATAATCAAAAATAGAATCATTAAGTTTTAATTTAAGCTAAGAATTACATCTTAGTTTCCATAAATAAGCTTCGTGCGATTTTTTAAAGATAACTTAAAAAATAATCAGGTTAGAACCGTCAATTTTTGTAAACTTTGAGAATTTTTTAAAGTTTTTGGACAAGAACTAGAATAAATTTGTCTTTTCTAATTTAAAATAGAATCTTTTAAATACAATTTCGTATAAAAATCATTTCCTAATTCCTAGAAATAAAGTCTGGGTTATTTTTTTAAATTTAGTCAAAAAAGTTGGGTTAGGTCAAAATTCTTCACTTTTTCAAAAATTTTTTAAAACCTTTCTATGCTAATTAGAATAAATTTGACCTTTATAATCAAAAATAGAATCATTAAGTTTTAATTTAAGGTAAAAATTACATCTTAGTCTCCATAAATAACCTTCATGCGATTTTTTAAAGATAACTTAAAAAATAATTAGGTTAGAACCGTCAGTTTTTGTAAACTTTGAGAATTTTTTTAATTTTTTGGACAAGAACTAGAATAAATTTGTCTTTTCTAATTTAAAATAGAATCTTTTAAATACAATTTCGCACAAAAATCATTTCCTAATTCCTAGAAATAAAGTCTGGGTTATTTTTTTAAATTTGGTCAAAAAAGTTGGGTTAAGTCAAAATTCTTCATTTTTTCAAAAAATTTTTAAAACTTTTCTATGATGATTAGAATAAATTAGATTTTTACAATTAAAAATAGAATCTTTTAAATACAATTTCGCACAAAAATCATTTCCTAATTCCTAGAAATAAAGTCTGGGTTATTTTTTTAAATTTGGTCAAAAAAGTTGGGTTAAGTCAAAATTCTTCACTTTTTCAAAAAATGTTTAAAACTTTTCTATGATGATTAGAATAAATTAGACTTTTACAATTAAAAATAGAATCTTTAGGTTTATATTAGAGAAGAAGAAGAAGAAAGAAAGAAGAGAACGACCAAATGCCAATCACAAAATACGAAGACGAAGTTAAAATGGATCAATCCATGGAACTCGCAGTCAAACCAGAGATAAGGTTAGCTATACAACCGAAATTCTTTTCGGGGTGTAATTTTGAGGAAGTAAGAATCTTTTTGAAGACTTTTAAAAGGGCTGCAAGAGCAAATTGTTAGTCAGAAGAAACAAAACTTGTCCAGTTACCTTGTTACTTAATGGAGGCCGCACTAAAATGGTATGAGACCGCAGAGGAAATGTTCGATACCTAAGATATAGAGCGAGAGATGGAGAAAGTATTCGCTAATAACACCTTATGAGAATAAATGTACTACAGACTGTCCACTCGGGCCCAGAGATCAGGAGAAAGTGTTTGGGAATATTTTCATGATGTTTTTAAATTGTGCCATGATGTTAATCTGAGAATGGAGGAGGAAGAGAAGATCCGTTTCATACTTAAGGGGTTGGAACTCAAAACATTGGAAAAAAGTGAACCTGATGAATAACGGAGCTTTGGAGGATCTAAGGAGCAACATTCGCAAGGTTAAAGCCATCATATCCTTGTTGGGAGAGTCCACGTCACAAGCTAGGTGATTCAAAAGCCATCAGGATCATCTTGAGATGCAGAAATTAAGGGAAAAAGTAGACCGACTCTAGCAAAGGTTGAATGGTAGGAATTTTGATTTCCCTAGTAAAAAGCCGAACGATCGCGATCAGTCAAATTATCAGGATAAACATAGCAGTGATGGCCAGGTGATTTGTTTCAATTACCATAAGCCAAGAATTTATTATGCCGACACTATGCCAAGAAATGTTTTCTAAACAACGAACAAGCTAAAAGAGAATCAAAAAACTAAACCGATCAAGAACCTTAAAATGCTTTTATTGTAGGAAGTTATGACACAAAAAGTTATCGTGCTGGGTGCATAAACGAAATTTAAATGTAAAAATTTTGTCAGTTTACGTGGTATCAGATTTCGAATTAGTTACGTTGTTAGGAAAAATAGAAAAAAAATGGTTGATTTTGTAATAGACACAGCTGCAGAGATCAGTCAAATTGATGCCAAATTCGTTAAAGATAAATCTAAAATTTCGCGAATTTCAGCGATGTAGAGCTGCGAATGGAACCAATTTGTGGGTCTTGGGTAAAGTTAACTTAGGATTTTCAATAAATTCTATAAATTTCGAACACACATTTGTGGTAATTAACAATCTATCTATTAATAAAGTTTGGGCGATTTTTTAAAATTTAGTCATAAAAGTTGGGTTCGGTTAAAATTTGTCACTTTTTCAAATTTTTTTTTAATTTTTTTGGGGATAATTAAAACAAATCTGCCTTTTACAATCAAAAATAGAATCTTTAAGTTTTCATTTGAAATAAAAATCATTTCCTAATTTCTATAAATAATCTTTGTACGATTTTTCATAGTAGATTAAAATTTTAAAAGAATTTGGTGATAAAATTTGAACTAATTTTAAGAATTTTTTTAATTTTTTTAGTAGCAACTAGAACAAATGTGTCTTTTTAATCGAAAATAGAATCTTTTATCTTCAATTGGAGGTAAAAATCATTTTCTAACTCCTATTAATTAAGTCTGGGCGATTTTTAAAAATTGAACGATTTTTTAAGGTTAAGATAGTGAATTGTCAATTTTTTTTTAAATTTTTTTGCTAATAGTTGTTATAGATTTAATAGATATCATAGAAAATAGAGATTTTGAGCTTTCATCTAACGTAAAAATCTTTTCAAAATTCCTATAAATAAAGTCTGGACAATTTTAGAAAGTTAGTTAAAAAAATGAAATTCGGTAAAAAATTTCCTTTTTATTTCAAAAATTTTTTTAATTTTTTTCATTATAGTTCAAGCAAATTTGACTTGTATAATTAAAACTAGAATCTTTAGTTTTCATTTTAACACAAACTTCATCTTCTAATTCCTATAAATAATGTCTGTAGGATTTTTTAAAGTTAATCAAAAAAGTTAGGTTAGGTTAAAATTTTTCTTTTCTTTAAGAATTTTTTTAATTTTTTTGGTAACAATTAGAGTAAATTTGACGTTTTTAATTTCAAACAGAATCTTTTAAGTTTCATTGAATGTAAAAGTCGTTTTTGATTTCTTATTAATAAAGTCTGGAGGATTTTTTAAAGTTAGTGAAAAATATAAAATTCGGTTAAAAATTTCCTCTTTTTTAAAAATTTTTTTTAATTTTTTTGATGATAGCTGGAATAAATTTGACTTGTATGATAAAAACTAGAATCTTTAATTTTCATTTCAACACAAACTTCATTTTCTAATTCTTGTAAATAATGTCTGTAGGATTTTTAAAGTTAGTCAAAAAAGTTAGGTTAAATTCTACTTTTCTTTAAGAATTTTTTTAATTTTTTTGGAAACAATTATAACAAATTTGTCTTTTTTAATTTAAAATAAAATACTTTATCTTCAATTTAGCGTAAAAATCATTCCTTAATCTCCAAAAATAAAGTCTGTATGATTTTTTTTTAAAATTGATCGATTTTTTAAAAAGTTAGGTTAGAAGTGTCAAAAATTTCTTACAAACTTTGAGATTTTTTTTAATTTTTTTGGTAACAATTATAACAAATCTGCCTTTTTTAATCTAAAATAGAATATTTTTTCTTCAACTTAGCGTAAAAATCATTCCTTAATCTCCAAAAATAAAGTCTGTATGATTTTTAAAAATTGATCGATTTTTTTTGTTAGGTTAGTTAACTGTCAAAAATGTTTACCAATTTTAAGAATTTTTTTAATTTTTTTGGTAATAATTAGAATAAATTTGACTATTTTAATCTAAAATAGAATATTTTATCTTCAACCTAGCGTAAAAATCATTCCTTAATCTCCAAAAATAAAGGCCGTATGATTTTTTAAAATTGATCAATTTTTTAAAAAGTTAGGTTAGAAGTGTCAAAAATTTTTTACCAACTTTGGGATTTTTTTTAATTTTTTTGGTAGCAATTATAACAAACCTGTCTTTTTTAATCTAAAATAGAATATTTTATCTTCAACTTGTCATAAAAATCATTCCTTAATCTCTAAAAATAAAGTCTGTATGATTTTTTAAAATTGATCGATTTTTTAAAAAATTAGGTTAGAAGTGTCAAATTTTTTTTACCAACTTTGGGATTTTTTTTAAATTTTTTTGGTAGCAATTATAACAAATCTGTCTTTTTTAATCTAAAATAGAATATTTTATCTTCAACTTGTAATAAAAATCATTCCTTAATCTCTAAAAATAATGTCTGTATGATTTTTTAAAATTGATCAATTTTTTAAAAAGTTAGGTTAGAAGTGTCAAAAAATTTTTACCAACTTTGGGATTTTTTTTAATTTTTTTGGTAGCAATTATAACAAATCTGTCTTTTCTAGTTTAAAATAAAATATTTTATCTTCAACTTAGCGTAAAAATCATTCCTTAATCTCTAAAAATAAAGTCTGTATGATTTTTTAAAATTGATCGATTTTTTAAAAAGTTAGGTTAAAAGTGTCAAAAATTTTTTACCAACTTTGAGAATTTTTTTAAATTTTTTAATAACACTTAGAACAAATTTGTCTTTTTTAATTAAAAATAGAATGTTTTAATTTCAATTTGGATCAAAAATCATTTTCTAATTCTTATAAATAAAATCTGGATGATTTTTCCAAACTAATTCGAATTTTAGCTAGTTGTATGACTAAATAAAAAGAAATTAAATAAACCCCATCCCTTAAAAAAATAAATGAATGAATAAAAAATAAAGAAAATAAAAAATAATAATCCCTTATAAAATATTCAGGGAGTTATTGTATAAAACAGGCAAAATACTAAATAGCGACATCAGTTAGGTTTACAAAGGGCAAGGGCGTTAACATTCTTAGTACAAAATGGGTTTCGCAGCGTTCGCCGGGTGAGTTCGAACAAAGCGAGCAAAATTGGTTCATAAAACCACCAACAGAGGGGTCGCGAAAGCCGCCTCCGAGCTTCAAACGAAAATAAACCAAAAAAAAACACCCCCCGAGATTGTCGCTCGCGCTAATTCCTAAAATTTATTAAAACGCAAGCAATTAGACAACGTCCAGGAAATATGTTAATGCAACCGTATAATTTTTTTTGTTATTATTCCTTTTGGGAAGTAAAATTAAAAATAGACAAAGAAAATATTGACTTGAATTTCGAGTTGAAAGCTTTGTATTGTGAATAATATATTCCGAACTGGAGTTGAAATTCAACCCCCAACCCGAATACGTTTTTAATCGTTAACGCGTACACGTTCTGGCTTTTCGCATATTGAAATTGTATAATGCAGTTTTGGAGCATTGATTGATTTTGTTGTTTTAATGCATATATTTGTGGTGTTATATGTGGAAACGGATAATTAACAAAATAAATATAGTAAACGAGTTTTAGGTATAATACAACGATTATAATTATTTTTATCCTCAAAAAAGAAAAAAAATTAAAGAATAAAAATCGTTTTGTAAAATCCAAATAAACTTTTTTGAGACCAAAAAGTCCTTTTTAAATCTGTTTAGGAAACAAGGTTAAAGCACTTTAAAAGCTATATCGGGTTAAGCTGTCAAGCAAATGAGATTAAAAATTTGCTTTAAAAGCTTTACCAGATTTTTCACTATTCCATATATCCCTTTTTTTTAATTTTATTTAAATTCACTGATATCCTAATTTTTATAATCCACAAAATATTTATATAATTTTTTTTTTTTTTGCTTTTATAATCTACACTTTTCACCATTATTCAACAATTCACATTAAATCAATTTTAGATTTGTATTCCTTTCACGTCTATTGGAGGTAATTTAGGTTTTATGTTGGCGTCGCGACGGTCTTCAAACTTACATTATCCGGATTCGGGGGTGATGTAAATCAAGGTTGGAGACAATTGGAGGGCATCGCGCTTCGTACAGTTGGCACAACTGATCCACCACGGAGCGTACTGCGCGAACGACCGACGAACACTGACCGAAAACCGAAACTTTACGGGAAGTTTGAAGGGTGCGCGAGGCCGCAAGGGCCGGATTTAGCCTCCGGGCACCCTTCTGAACCCACGGATAGCTTCTTCGATCTCTAACAGAAGTCACTAAGTCGTTATTAAATATCTTATGGTTTCGTCTAGAAAATACGTTTTATATAAAATGGAATTAAAAAAAAATTTCAATCAGATTTTAAGCATGTAAAACTAAAAAAATTTTAACCACCAAAAACCAAAAAATTCCTAACTCCAAAAATAATTTTTTAATAAAATTCAAACTTTTAGCATTTATAAAGAATACTTTGAGATTTAAAATGCAAAAAACAGATTGGATTTATCTTCATTCGTTTTTAATTGAGGAGGCGTCAAAGTTCAATAAAATTTTCATTAAAAATTTTAATCACCGAAAATTAAAAAATTCATAAATCCAAAAATAATTTTTTGATAAAATTCAAACTTTTAGCATTTATAAAGAACACTTTGAGATTTAAAATGCAAAAAGCCGATTTGATTTAGCTTTATTTGTTTTTAATTGACGAGACGTCAAAGTTCAGTAAAATTTTCATTAAAAATTTTAACTACTGAAAACTGAAAAATTCATAGCTCCAAAAATAATTTTTTGATCAAATTCAAACTATTAGCATTTATAAAGAATACTTTAAGATTCAAAATGCAAGAAACCGATTTGATTTTGCTTTATTTGTTTTTAATTGACGAGACGTTAAAATTCAGTGAAGTTTTCATTAAGAATTTTAACCACCGAAAATTAAAAAAATGTAACTTCAAAAATAATTTTTTGATAAATTTCAAACTTCTAGCATTTAGAAAGAACACTTTGAGATTTAAAATGCAAAAAACCGATTTGATATAGCTTTATTTGTTTTCAATTGACGGGGCGTCAAAGTTCAGTAAAATTTTCATTAAATTAATCACCGAAAATAAAAAAAAATCATAATTCCAAAAATAATTTTTTTATAAAATTCAAACTGTTAGCATTTATAAAACAGATTGGATTTATCTTTAGTTGTTTTTAATTGACGGAACATCAAAGTTCGGTAAAATTTTTATTAGAAATTTTAACCACCGAAAATTAAAAAATTCATAACTCCAAAAATAATTTTTTGATCCAATTGAAACTTTTAGCGTTTATAAAAAATATTTTGAGATTTAAAATGCAAAAAGCCGATTTGATTTAGCTTTATTTGTTTTTAATTGATGAGGCGTCAAAGTTCCGTAAAATTTTCATGAAAAATTTTAACCACCGAAAATCGAAAAATTCATAACTCCAAAAATAATTTTTTGCTAAATTTCAAACTTCTAGCATTTAGAAAGAACACTTTGAGGTTTAAAATGCAAAAAACGGATTTGATTTATTTCTATTCGTTTTCAATTGACGAGACGTCAAAGTTTAGTAAAATTTTCATCAAAAATTTTTAACCACCGAAAACTGAAAAATTCATAACTTCAAAAATATTTTTTTTATGAAATTCAAACTTTTAGCATTTATAAAGGACACTTTGAGGTTTAAAATGTTAAAAACAGATTGGATTTATCTATATTTGTTTTTAATTGACGAGACGTCAAAGTTCAATAAAATGTTCATAAAAGTTCCAACCTCCAAAAAAACTCACAACTCCAAAAAATTCATAACTCCAAAAATAATTTTTTGATAAAATTGAAACTTTTAACATTTATAAAGGACACTTTGAGATTTAAACTGCAAAAAACCGATTTGATTTACCTTTATTTATTTTTAATTGACTAAACGTCAAAATTTAAAAAATTTTTCATTAAAAACTTTGATCACCCAAAATTACAAAAATCATAACTTCAAAAATAATTTTTTGATAAAATTCAAACTTTTAACATTTATAAAAAACACTTTGAGATTTAATATGCAAAAAACCGATTTGATTTATCTTTTTTGTTTTTTAATTGACGATGAGCCAAGGTTCACAAAATTTTTCATTAAAAATTTTAATCACCGAAAATTAAAAAATTCATACCTCAAAATAATTTTTTGATAAAATTCAAACTTTTAGCATTTATAAAGAATATTTTGAGATTTAAAATCCAAAAAACCGATTTAATTTATCTGTATTCGTTTTCAATTGAAGGGTCGTCAAAGTTGGATAAAATTTTCATTAAAAATTTCATTAAAAAAACCACCGAAAATTGAAAAATTCATAACTCCAAAAATAATTTTTTGATAACATTCAAACTTTTAGCATTTATAAAGAACACTTTGAGATTTAAAATGCAAAAAGCCGATTTGATTTAGCTTTATTTGTTGTTAATTGGCGAGGCGGCAAAGTTCAGTAAAATATTCATTAAAAATTTTGGTCACCGAAAACCAAAAAATTGATAACTCCAAAAATAATTTTTTGGTAAAATTCAAACTTTTAGTGTTTATAAAGAATATTTTGAGATTTAAAACGCAAAAAACAGATTGGATTTATCTTTATTTGTTTTTAATTGACGAGACGTCAAAGTTCGGCAAAATTTTTATTAAAAATTTTAATCAACGAAAATTAAAAAATTCATAACTCCAAAAATAATTTTTTTATAAAATTCAAACTTTCGCCATTTATAAAGAATACTTTGAGATTTAAAATCCAAAAAACCGATTGGATTTATTTCTATTCGTTTTCAATTGACGAGACGTCAAAGTTTAATAAAATTTTCATCAAAAATTTTTAACCACCGAAAACTGAAAAATTCATAACTCCAAAAATAATTTTTTTATAAAATTTAAACTTTCGCCATTCATAAAGAATATTTTGAGATTTAAAATGCAAAAAACTGATTTGATTTATCTTCATTTATTTTTCATTGACGAAACGTCAAAGTTTAGTAAAATTTTCATTAAAAATTTTAACCACCGAAAACTGAAAAATTCATAACTCCAAAAATAATTTTTTGATAAAATTCAAACTTTGAACATTTATAAAGAACACTTTGAGATTTAAAATCCAAAAAACAGATTGGATTTATCTTTATTTGTTTTTAAGTGACGAGGCGCCAAAGTTCAAAAAATGTTTATTAAGAATTTTTAACCACCGAAAACTGAAAAATTCATAACTCCAAAAATAATCGTTTGATAAAATTCAAACTTTTAGCATTTATAAAGAATACTTTGAGATTTAAAATGTAAAAAATAGATTGGATTTAACTTTATTTATTTTTAATTGAAGAGACGTCAAATTTCGGTAAAATTTTCATAAAAATTTTAATCACCGAAAATTAAAAAATTCATAACTTCCAAAACACGTTTTCGATTAAATTCAAACTTTCAGTATTTGCATATAATATTTTGAAGTTTAAAGCGCAAAAACCCGATTTGATTTATCTTTACTTGTTTTTAATTGACGAGGCGTCGAAGTTCAAAAAAATTTTCATTAAAAATTTTAATCACCGAAAATTAAAAAATCCATAACTTCCAAAACACGTTTTCGATTAAATTCAAACTTTCAGTATTTGCATACAATATTTTGAAGTTTAAAGCGCAAAACCCCGATTTGATTTATCTTTAGTTGTTTTTAATTGACGGGACATCAAAGTTCGGTAAAATTTTCATTAAAAATTTTAATCGCCGAAAATTAAAAAATTCATAATTTCCAAGGAACGTTCTCCATCAAATTCAAACTTTCAGTATTTATACCGGGTGTGTAAGACCACCCATCCACCCCTTTCAAAATCAAGATAAATGGTTTTTTTGAAAAATCCAAGAAAATTTTGATAACCAAATGTGGTATGCTTTATCCGTTGATGATATTTTCAACGTCCGGTTCTGACCGGAAGTTCATTTCTTTAAATAGAACGTGGTACTTTTTATTACATATTTTAATTCTACTTGAGGTACTCGTGCTACATTGAATACAAGTGAAAATGTTCGTTTCGAATTAACATAGGATAGCATTGAATAGAGTGTGCAAAGAGAGAAACATCTTTTGTTCAAAACACAAAACACATCAGATGTTATTTATTAACAAGATAACGAAACGAAGAACGAGAAGCAAAACGAAAAACGATTCGAGGTAATAAAATAAAAAAATAAATAATAATAATCAATAATGTTCAAAATGTCTGCCACCTTCATGAACACATCTTTCCATCCTTTGTCTGACACTGTCAACGGTCTTTCGAATTTCAGTAGGATTTAAAGAATGACAAGCTTCTGTAATTCGCCGTTGCATGTCTTATTTTATTGTTGGACGTTGGTTGTAAACCATATCTTGTATCCTCCCCCAAAAATAAATATCGAGTGGTGTCAAATCAGGTGACCGAAGAAGCCAAGCTACTACACCTCTACGGCCAATCCACTTTTTAGGAAACGACTGATTAATTGCACGCCGAATAATCAATGCTAAATGCGCCGGGAAACCGTCTTTTTGAAACCACATGACTCGACGCAACGCAAGCGACACATTTTCAAGAAGCTCTGGTAGAACATTTGTTAAAAATTGAGCGTATAAATTTCCATTTCTCCTGTACTTTTAAAGGTAGCCTCATCGGTCCAGAAAATTTGCGATGGAAAATCGCAGTTTTGAGCCAGCAACCAGTTACAGAACGTAAGACGTTTTTGGAGGTCACCTTCGCTTAATTCTTGATGAAGCTGAATGCGTTATGGATAAAATTTATTTTCCTTTAAAATTTTAGCAACCGTCCTATTACTAATACCGGATTCTCTGGATATTCCTCTCGTCGAGTAATGGGGATTCATAGTAACTGCTGCGATAACATCCGCTGCTCTTTCATCTCTTACTCGACGGTTGATTTTTCTGTTACGATTATGATAAGGCTGTATACTTCATTCATAGTGCGAATTCGTAATGCCAATCGTTGAAAAAACGGAAGTTGAAAACATCATCAACAGATAGAGCATACCCCATTTGGTAATCAAAATTTTTTGGATTTTTCAAAAAAACCATTTGTCTTGATTTTGAAAGGGGTGGACGGGTGGTCTTACACACCCGGTATATGTCGTGGTCACATGGCGAAATCCGTCAGTTTCTGAAAATCCCAAGCAGTTTATTAAGCGTCGGCATTTTATGTAAATGTTAAGGATTTCGTTTTTTGACAAGGCTGTTCATGAAACGCCCGATCATATTCAGCAAAAAATCTAAAAAATAATAAAATAAAAATTAATCTAAAATTGTCAACAAAGTTATTTGTTAGCAGATAATTTGCTTTTATGACATTTTAAATTGCACTGTTTTTTCCCTTAAAGCAAACACACCTGTTCGTATTACACTGTTTTTTACTCGGTTGATAAGAACACTTTGCAAATCCTTGTCCTTGGAATAATGACTCTAGGGAAACAGTTTCTCTGATGGAAAGAAATTTAGTTTTGTCCATCTGGGTATGCAAGATAAATTTGCTGGTGGCAATATTCAGATCTAGCCTATTGAACCAAGACTTTATGATTCCATTTATAGTTCCAACTTGGTAAACACCATTCCGTATATCAGTAAAAGCTGTAAGAAGATTAGGTGGATCGCCTGGACTTCGGTTTGGAGGATCAATATTGAGTAAAAGTCAGTCTCCCACATCTATATCAGGTGGCCACTTCTTGGAAGTTGACGTCATATCTTCTGACACACCAGACAAATTACTACATCGTTTTTTGTCGCCATCTGTAGCTCAACAATTCCACAGTTCATATTATCACTTGATATAGAGTCTACGTTTTGGATCTTTTGGTTAGTATCCAGTTCATTCTCCTCTAGTTCGATACCTAGTTCTTTCGTTATTTCTGTGACCGGTACTTCACACCACTGTTCATGTTCTTCTTCTCTAGAAACTCCTATTTCTTTCTCCTGATTATCTAGCTCTTCTTCTGTAGTTATATTTGAAAGAATGGTGGGTAGAAGATTTGTTCTCTTCAGAAGATTTGTTGAAATTTTCACAAAAATTTTAACTACCTAAGTTTAAAAAATTCATAACTTCAAAAATACGTTTTCAACAAAATTGAATCTTATCGAGTTTATAAACAATACTTTGAGGTTTAAAATCCCAAAAACCAATTAAATTTATCTTTATTTATTTTTAATTCACGAGATGTCAAAGTTCGGTAAAATTTTTATTAAAAATTTTAACCACCGAAAACTGAAAAATTCATAACTTCCAAAATACGTTTTGCATCAAATTCCAACTTTCAATATTTATATACAATACTTTGAAGTTTACAACGCAAACAGCCGATTGGATATATCTTCATTCGTTTTTATATGACGAACCGTTAAAGATCAAAAAATGTACACAAAAATTTTAACTACCTAAGGTTAAAAAAATCATAACTTCAAAAATACGTTTTCAACTAAATTTAATCTTATCGAGTTTATAAACAACACTTTGAGGCTTAAAATCCAAAAAACCGATTGAATTTATCTTCATTTATTTTTAACTGACGAGACCTCAAAATTCAGTAAAATTTTCATTAAAAATTTTAACCACCGAAAATCAAAAAATTCATAATTACAAAAATAATTTTTTGGTAAAATTCAAACTTTTAGCATTTACAAACAATATATTGAGATTTAAAATGCAAATAACAGATTGGAATTATCTTTATTTATTTTTAATTGACAAGACGTCAAAGATCAGTAAAATTTTCATTAGAAATTTTAATCTCCGAGAACTGAGAAACTCATAACTCCGAAAATACGTTTTCCATCAAATTCCAACTTTCAATATTTATATACAATACTTTGAAGTTTACAATGCAAATAGCCGATTGGATATATCTTCATTCGTTTTTATATGACGAAGCGTTAAAAATCAGAAAATTTTCATAAAAATTTTAACTACCTAGGATTTAAAAATTCATAACTTCAAAAATACGTTTTCAATTAAATTTAATCTTCTAGAGTTTATAAACAACACTTTGAGGTTTAAAATCCAAAAAACCGATTGGATTTTTCTTCATTTATTTTTAACTGACGAGACCTCAAAATTCAGTAAAATTTTCATTAAAAATTTTAACCACCGAAAATCAAAAAATTCATAATTACAAAAATAATTTTTTGGTAAAATTCAAACGTTTAGCATTTACAAACAATATATTGAGATTTAAAATGCAAATAACAGATTGGAATTATCTTTATTTATTTTTAATTGACAAGACGTCAAAGATCAGTAAAATTTTCATTAGAAATTTTAATCACCGAGAACTGAGAAACTCATAACTCCCAAAATACGTTTTCCATCAAATTCCAACTTTCAATATTTATATACCACACTCTGAAGTTTAAAATGTCAAAAACCGATTGGGTTTATCTTCATTCGTTTTTATATGACGAAGCGTTAAAAAACAGAAAATTTTCACAAAAATTTTAACTACCTAAGGTTAAAAAAATCATAACTTCAAAAATACGTTTTCAACTAAATTTAATCTTATCGAGTTTATAAACAACACTTTGAGATTTAAAATCCAAAAAACCGATTGGATTTATCTTCATTTATTTTTAACTGACGAGACCTCAAAATTCAGTAAAATTTTCATTAAAAATTTTAACCACCGAAAATCAAAAAATTCATAATTACAAAAATAATTTTTTGGTAAAATTCAAACTTTTAGCATTTACAAACAATATATTGAGATTTAAAATGCAAATAACAGATTGGAATTACCTTTATTTATTTTTAATTGACAAGACGTCAAAGATCAGTAAAATTTTCATTAGAAATTTTAATCACCGAGAACTGAGAAACTCATAACTCCCAAAATACGTTTTCCATCAAATTCCAACTTTCAATATTTATATACAACACGTATTCGTTTTTATATGACGAAGCGTTAAAAATCAGAAAATTTTCATAAAAATTTTAACTACCTAGTATTTAAAAATTCATAACTTCAAAAATACGTTTTCAATAAAATTCAATCGTTTAGAGTTTATAAACAATAATATGAGGTTTAAAATCCAAAAAACCGATTGAATTTATCCTTATTCGTTTTCAATTGACGAGACGTCAAAGTTCAGTAAAATTTTCATTAAAAATTATAACCACCGAAAACCAAAAAATTCATAACTCCAAAAATAATTTTTTGACAAAATTCAAACTTTTAGCATTTATAAAGAATATTTTGAGGTTTAAAATTCAAAAAACCGATTTGATTTAGCTTTATTCGTTTCTAATTGACAAGGCGTCAAAATTTAGTAAAATTTTCATTAAAAATTTTAATCACCGAAAATTAAAAAATTCATAACTCTAAAAATAATTTTTTGATAAAATTCAAACTTTTACCATTTATAAAGAATATTTTAAGATTTAAAATGCAAAAAACAGATTGGATTTATCTTTATTCATTTTTAAAAACATAACAGTAACATTTTTATTAAACATTTTAACCACCGAAAACTGAAAAATTCATAACTTTCAAAATCTGTTTTCGATTAAATTCAAACTTTCAGCGTTTATAAACAATACTTTGAGATTTAAAATAGAAAAAACAGATTGGATTTATCTTCATTCGTTTTTCTATAATGAAGCGTCAAAATTCAAACACTTTTCAATAATATTTTAGAACGAAAAATATGGCGATATTTTTCAAATTTTTATTAAACTCAAATTAATTCTATACAAAATTATTAGAAATTGCGGGGAATTTTTATCAAATTTTCTCGAATTTGAACAAATTTAATTAATCTTTAATATTGAATTAAATTTTAGAGAAAATTCAACTTATCTCCTCTTCCTCATAAATAATTTATAAACCAGAATGGATATTTCATGTATAAGGTTTTAAAATCTTATCGCTTCATCAAACTTATACGTCAACGAGGACAATTAAGCACGAAATAGCTTCACTTCCGGATAACGTCCTTTTATTGCGCTCGAAAATTGGATATTAGGAACGTTCCGTAACCGTTCGAGGTATTATACCGAGCGATAAGCGTTCAGAAACTTTTTCAATTCGACAAAGTGTCCCGCCGAGCGCTTAGGTTGCGTTAGATTAGGCCACGTTGAGAAAACTCGCTACGAAATAAATAAAAAAATATAAAAAACCGGATAAATGAACGCTGATTTAAAATTCAAATCGCCTTACACGCCGTTATTAAGTGTGTTTCCCCCGAGATTTCACTCTTTCCACCCGTACCTCTCTTCTTTAAGAGATATTCATGCAAATTCGGTAAATTGTGAATATCGCGCTTGTGCACCTGCAATTTGAAATATTCTACGATGGAGTAGAAACGGTAGTAGTAAAGTAGACGTAAATCCATGAGGAGAATCCATGACGTATATCATTACAAATTGTAGAAGAGTATCTTAGAAAACTTTCTCAAACACAAAATCAGAAAAAAAAATTATATAGAAAGAGCAATTTAGTCGACAAACGGCTTATAAAATTGTTTAAGAAAAATGGTGGAGGCGCCAGGAAAATTTTAATAAAAACAAAGTTACCCCAAAATTGAGTAAACCATTAGGAGAGATTAAAAGGCTTTATCAAACAATAACGATATTTTATGGTGGATAGAATATGCAATGCTAATTCGGCCTGTAAGAGCGGATAATTTATTGCCCTTCCTGTTACTCCGCGCGATGGCCTGTTAACGCGTCCGGTTCTCTACTAAAGTTGGACAAACTCCCCAACAATATCCAATTACTAATTAGGTAATGTAACGTACGTTCAATTTAACTTGCCTCGACTTTCGACCTCTCGCAACACTACATCTGCATTAGAACGACATACTTCTAAATTCTTAATGAAAATTAAGAAAAATCATCAATTTCTTGTTGATATATTGCTTATAAAAGCTAAAAGTTTAGATTTAATCAAAAATTTATTTTGTAAGTTATTAATTTTAAAATTTTAGGTGGTTAAAATTTTTAATGAAAATTTTCTGAACTTTGACGGGTCGTTATATAAAAATAAATAGAGATAAATCCAATCTGTTTTTTGTATTTAAAATTTAAAAGTGTTGTTTATAAATGTTGAAAGTTTGAAATTAATCGAAAACGTATTTTGGAAGTTATGAATTTTTTAGTTTTAGGTGGTTAAAATATTTGATGAAAATTTTCTGAACTTTGGCGCTTCATTATATAAAAACGAATAGAGATAAATCCAATTTATTTTTGGTATTTTAAATTTAAAAGTGTTGTTTATAAATGTAGAAAGTTTGAATTTAATGGCAAATGTATTTTGTAAATTATGATTTTTTTACTTTTAGGTGGTCAGAATTAAAATTTTTTTTTAACTTTGACACTTCGTCAAATAAAAGCAAATAAAGATAAATTCAATCGGTTTTTTGAATTTTAATGCTCAACGTGTCATTTGCAAATGCTGTAGGTTTGGGTTTAATCGCAAACGTATTTTGGAAGTTATGAATTTTTTAGTTTTAGATGGATTAAATTTAGAAAAATTTTCTGAGATTTGACGCTCCGTCAAATAAAAACAAATAAAGATAAATTCAATCGGTTTCTTACATTTTAATATTCAATGTATTATTTGTAAACGCTACAAGTTTGAGTTTAATTGCAAATATATTTTGGAAGTTAGGAATTTTTAAATTTTAAGAGTTTACAATCAAAAAAAATTTTTTTGAACTTTGACGCTTTGTCAAATAAAAACAAATAAAGATAAATTCAAACGACCTTTTACATTTTAATATTCAAAGTGTTATTTATAAACGTTACAAGTTTGAGTTTAATTGCAAACGTATTTTGGAAGTTATGAATTTTTTCGTTTTAGGTGGTCGGAATAAAGAAAAATTTTGAACTTTGACGCTTCGTCAAATAAAAACAAATAAAGATAAATTCAATCGGTTTTTTGCATATTAATACTCAACGTGTTGTTTGTAAACGCTATAAGTTTGAACTTAATAGCAAACGTATTTTGGAAGTTATGAATTTTTCAGTTATAGGTAGTTAAAGTTGTTAATGAATATTTTCAGAAATTTAACGCTTCGCTACATAAAAACGAATAGAGATAAACCCAATCGTTTTTTGTGTTTTAAATTTCCAGGTATTATTTATAAACACTAAAAACCTAAAGTAAGTATAAACCGTAGTTATGATTTTTTTGGGATGGTAAAGATTTTTAGTCAAGTAGTTAATTTTTTTTAACTTTGAGGTTTCGTTATATAAATACTAATTGTGATATATCGGGTTGGTTTTTTGCGTTTTAAATTTGAAATAATTCTCTATAAACTCTGAAAGTTTGAATTTAATCGCAAACGTATTTCGGAGACTATGAATTTTTTTAATTTTAGGTGTTCCAAATTTTTAATAAAAATTTTCTGAACTTTGACGCTTCGTCAAATGAAAACGAATAAAGATAAATCCAATCGGTTTTCTGGATTTTAATATTCAAAATGTTGTATATAAATGCTATAAGTTTTGTGAGTTAAACTTAAAACGTATTTTTGAATTTATGAATTTTTTAGTTTTCGGTGGCTATAAATCTTTAATAAAAATGTTATTGAATTTTGACGTCTCGTCAATTAAAAATAAATAAAGGTAAATCCAATCGGCTTTTTGCATTTTAAATCTCAAAGTAGTGTTTATAAAAGCTGAGAGTTTGAAATTAATTGAAAGCGTATTTTGGAAATTATGAATTTTTCAGTTTTCGGTGGTTACAAATCTTTAATAAAAATGTTATTGAACTTTGACGTCTAGTCAATTAAAAACGAATATAGATAAATCCAATCGGTTTTTTGCATTTTAAATCTCAAAGTAGTGTTTATAAAAGCTGAGAGTTTGAAATTAATTGAAAGCGTATTTTGGAAATTATGAATTTTTCAGTTTTCGGTGGTTAAAAATCTTTAATAAAAATGTTATTGAACTTTGACGTCTCGTCAATTAAAAACGAATAAAGGTAAATTCAATCTGCTTTTTGCATTTTAAATTTTAAAGTGTTGTTTATAAAAGCTGAAAGTTTGAAATTAATTGAAAGCGTATTTTGGAAATTATGAATTTTTCAGTTTTCGGTGGTTAAAAATCTTTAATAAAAATGTTATTGAACTTTGACGTCTCGTCAATTAAAAACGAATATAGATAAATCCAATCGGCTTTTTGTATTTTAAAGCTCAAACTAGTGTTTATAAAAGCTGAGAGTTTAAAATTAATTGAAAACGTATTTTGGAAATTATGAATTTTTCAGTTTTCGGTGGTTAAAAATCTTTAATAAAAATGTTATTGAACTTTGACGTCTCGTCAATTAAAAACGAATATAGATATATCCAATCGGCTTCTTGTATTTTAAAGCTCAAAGTAGTCTTTATAAAAGCTGAAAGTTTGAAATTAATTGAAAGCGTATTTTGGAAATTATGAATTTTTCAGTTTTCGGTGGTTAAAAATCTTTAATAAAAATGTTATTGAACTTTGACGTCTCGTCAATTAAAAACGAATATAGATATATCCAATCGGCTTCCTGTATTTTAAAGCTCAAAGTAGTCTTTATAAAAGCTGAAAGTTTGAAATTAATTGAAAACGTATTTTGGAAATTAAGAATTTTTCAGTTTTCGGTGGTTTAAAATCTTTATTAAAAATGTTATTGAACTTTGACGTCTCGTCAATTAAAAACTAATAAAGATAAATCCAATCGGCTTTTTGTATTTTAAAGCTCAAAGTAGTCTTTATAAAAGCTGAGAGTTTGACATTAATTGAAAACGCATTTTAGAAGTTATGAATTTTTTAATTTTAGATGCTTAGAATAAGAAAAGTTTCTTTTTCTGAATTTTGACGCTTCGTCAAATAAAAACAAATAAAGATAAATTCAATCTGCTTTTTACATTTTAAATTTTAAAGTGTTATTTATAAACACTGAGTATTTGAATTTAATTGAAAATGTAGTTTGGAAGTTATGATTTTTTCAAATTTTCTGTACTTAAAATTTTTAGGGAACATTTTCCCGAACTTTGACACCTCGTCAAATAAAAGCTAATGAAGATAAATCCAATCTGTTTTTTGCATTTTAAATATTAAAGTATTGTTTATAAACGTAAAAAGTTTGAATTTAATGCAAAACGTATTTTGGAAGCTATGATTTTTTTTTAATTTTAGGTGGTTAAAATCTTCAATGAAAACTTTTTCAACTTTGACGTTTCGTCCAATAAAAACGAGTAAAGATAAATCTAATCTGTTTTTTGCATTTACACAATTCTTGAAGGTGGGATGGGAACTTCTTTTGCTTATGGCCAAACTGATTCGGGAAAAACTCACAACAAGGGAGGAAAATTTAAAGATAAACATCAGCAAGTTTTTTTGAAATATATGATAAACTCGTTTTTGATCCAAAAAGGATAGACTTCGAGTATTAGAAGATAGAAGACAGATAGTTCAAGTGGTTGGATTGACGGAAAAAGTGGTTGGTAAAGTGGAGGATGTTCTCGATCTTATCCAAAAGGGAAGTCATGAAAAAACTTCAGGACATACGTCTGCCAACTCAAACCCCAAGCAGCAATTTTAGACACATGGTCGACACTGTGTCGACACATAAGTCTGGACACGACACATTTTATGGGCACAGTGTCGACACTGTGCTCGCTATGTTTGGGAAATGTGTCCAAAATGATGACAGAAATGTGTACCATATAATGCCCAAAATGTGCCCAACTTAGTGTTTAAAATGCGCCTTTAATTGTACTAAAATGTCTCCAAAATGTGTCGCATTTGTGTCGTATATGTGTCCAAAGTGAACGTTTAATGTGTTCAAAATGTTTCTCTTTTGTTACCAAATAGATTTTCATGTGTCCATTATGTTCCTACAAGCAAATTTAAGTGTGTCTAATAAGCGTCGGTATTGTGTGCAGTAAATCAAGGTACAAAAGTGACACAAATGAGTCGAATTTTAGTCGACACAGCCTGACAGGGCAATATTTGCTAAAATGTGTTTAAATAGGCACAAGTTATATTTTCCCTGGAAACATTATGGACGTATTGTCGACACTAAATTAAACTATTGTGTACTTCTTCTCACTTTAGTTGCAAATGAAAACTGCTAAGGTATTTTATACTGGTATGTTATAATTGAAGTTTTGCTATGTCTGAGGGTTAAAAAATATTACGGATTCAAATTTTCTGATAATAGTGTGTATGATACCTTTAAATAACGAAAGCGCCTCAAAAATATTGATTATTTTTAACAAACTAAAAAAGTCAAACATTTTTAGTTATTACAAATTTCAAGAAATGTTGTCAGAAATTAGTGTGGAGATATTTGGGGTGACGCAAAAAACTTATTTGGTCGAATATTTATGTTTATTAACGCCAAATATTGTAATTAAGAGCAAAATATAGATATTCGCCATTTTTTTTCCATCTCGTTGGCACAACTTATCAACGAAAATATGGCGGATTTAATGGTTGTGTCCAAATAGAAACACGTGTCCGATATTTAACCAATTATATTCCGAAAATGGTTCAAAGTAACACAAGAAACATAAGGGCTATAATTTGGACTCGTGTTTCCAAAACTTGACCGATATGTTGCCTAAAAGTGTCTATGCACACAGAACAAATTTGGGCACATTGTGTCAATTAGGTGTCGACTCATCTGGGCATAATTGCGTCTACTTAACACATTTTGGAATCAAATTAGAAACGCAAACTTAAGAACAAATTCAAGCACATTGTGTCAATTAAGTGTCGACTCGTTTGTGACTGAATTGTGTTTTGAAGTCGAAAGTAACACATAATGGAAACATATTAGACACATGAATCCAAAATGTGTCTGTTTAGACACGCATTTTTTTCTGACACACTGCGCCCATAATTTGTCGACACATAGCGGCTACATTCTTATAAATTGGATACAGGACACAAAAAGTCCAATAAGTGTCGACTCAATCCGGACTCAAAAAAACTGTGCCCGATATCGGACACAATTTGCTGCTTGGGACTCATCTAGGAATTTGAGTTTTGGAGTCATGAAGTTTTCCAAATAATCATTAGGAAACGCGATGACAAACATAAAATCACCGGAAAATTTTCTCTTGTCGATTTAGCTGGAAATGAACGAGGTGCTGATACTATTACGGCAAATCGTCAAACTAGGATGAAGGTAGGGATATAAATAAGAGTCTCTTGGCGTTGAAAGAATGTATCAGGGCGTTAGGTAAAAAAAGGAACTCACTCCGTTTAGAGCAGTGTTTCCCAACCTTTTTTGTGCCATGCCCCATGTTAGCTTTTGTAATATTGTTATGTCCCCCTAAGGTTCCGTGAGGCCCCACAAAGAAAATGAAACATAAAATCAACCTAAAAACATGTCATGGGACACAATCCATCTTTTATGATACCTTGAGGAAATCAATAACACATTTTTTACGCAACCGAGTAACAAAATTTTCGAAACATATCTTCAAAATTCGAAATTGCCCCCCTTAACAATCAAATTGCCCCCCTGTGCCCCCCACGTTGGGAAACACTGGTTTAGAGGAAGCAAACTAACACAAGTTTTAAGAGATTCTTTCATCGGGGGAAACTCTAGAACTTATATGATTGCTTTAATCTCTCCTGGAATGGCATCTTGTGAACACACATTAAAATCTTCCTATTGATGAAGAAATTTTATATTCTTCAGCTGACGAAGAAGATTTAACAGATTCGCTTTTAGCGGAACTAGAAGCCATCGATGCAAATCGCTCTGTAATAGAGTATTGCGTCCATTTTCATAGTAAAGCTTGCTAATTATACAGGGAATCTCAGAAGCAAGGTTATAATAAAATTAAGTACGTCAGAGAGCTGCAAGAATTAGTTAAAGGGATGATTGAGCTTCAAAACGGAGCCCTTACGAAAGTATTCACTGTGTGTGGTATTGCACGAAAAAATTAAATATTGCTCGTTTTGAGTTAAACACTAAACTGTTATTTATAAACGCTGAAAGATTCATTTAATCAAAAAAATATTTTGGAGGTTATGAATGTTTTAATTTTAAGTGCTTAAAATTTTTAATGAAAATTTTTTTGAACTTTGAAGCTTCATCAAATAAAAACCAATAAAGATAAATCCAATCCGCTTTTTGCGTTTTAATTTTCAAAGTATTCTTTATAAACACTGAAAGTTTGAATTTAATCGAAAAAATATTTTGGAGGTTATGATTTTTTTAATTTTAAGTGGTAAAAATTTTTAATGAAAATTTTTTTGAACTTTGACTCTTCGTCAAATAAAAACCAATAAAGATAAATCCAATCTGCTTTTTGCGTTTTAATTTTCAAAGTATTCTTTATAAACACTGAAAGTTTGAATTTAATCGAAAAAATATTTTGGAGGTTATGAATTTTTTAATTTTAAGTGTTTAAAATTTTCAATGAAAATTTTATTGAACTTTGACGCTTCATCAAATAAAAACCAATAAAGATAAATCCAATCTGCTTTTTGTGTTTTATTTTTCAATGTATTCTTTATAATCGCTGAAAGTTTGAATTTAATCGAAAATGTATTTTGGAAGTTATAAATTTTTTTAATTTCACTTTTATTATTGACCCATAAGTATGTTTATAAAAGAGGTTAAAAAGTGAAATTGATTGTGGTGGATGGGTGCGGTTGCCTAGTGCAATTAGTAAACCGTCCGATAGCGCCAGGGTAACGTCCATCGGCATAGATGTTGATGCATGCGGTCGCACCTATCTCCAAAATCGATATTTTGCGAATTATTGAGCAACGATAATGCAGACTGCGGCGTGCGCGAGAGCGGCATTTCGGACGTTTACCGTTTATGAATATGTAAGGGATTATCGAAATAATTGAAACACGTTGTGACGTGCACGGGGGCCGCATACGCCGGCAGCGAACCGTTCGAATTTCGCTTTATCTACGAGGAATTATGACCGGCTACCGAACGGTCCACGGAAAGAATTCCTGAATTCGAATACCACCGTTACAGGTCGTAAATTGTCTACCATCTACCCCCCCAGTTTCCAACAGAGATACAAGATACAAGGAAGGTTTATCTTCCAAACTAAAAGAATTAAAAATATCCTTCAATATAATCTAGCAATATGTGTGGTATAAGAGAAAACTTTTAATCGTTTAACCGAGGTAGATTCATTACAAGAGTACTAAATAGCTCGAACGGGCGAGCGACCAACGTACAATTTACTAAAAATAAAACGGGAAAAAAAGTACAACCGGTGCTCGAAGCGAAGGGAAGTTTGAAATCGATGCCGTTTACGCGTTTTAAACCGTCCGCGGCGGGCCTTTAACTGCGGTCGTATTTCAAGGAAAAGGACGGGGAATCCCGGAAACGCCGTCGCGGCGGCAGTTTCAATTGCATACACCGGAGCCGCGGCTCGGTTTACTCCGGGCACATAAAACAGTATGGTTTAATTAAGGAGCCCTCCACCCCCAACGTACACGGACGGTAATAAAATGATCTTAAAGGCGCAAGCTCTAGTTATTCCACAAAGACGACAACGTTTTCCATTCAATACAAAGGGATAAAAATTAAAAAAATAAATTAAATGTGTTATTTTTTAGTCCTAAAGCATGTTTTTTGTCTTTGTTTTGTGTAAAAATGTTTACTTTTAACATTTAATTTAAAAAAAATACCGGCGCCTCCACCAATTTTTGATCACACAAAACAGAAAAAATTATAGTTTCCAAAATACGATTTCAATCAATTTCAAACTCTCAACGTTTATAAAGAACATTTTGAGATTTAAAATGCAAAAAACCGATTTGATTTATTTTTATTCGTTTTTAATTGACGAGACGTCAAAGTTCAGGAATATTCTTAATAAAGATTTCCAACCACCAAAAACTAAAAAAATCATAGCTTCCAAAATACAATTTCAATCAATTTTAAATTCTCAGCGCTTATAAAGAACACTTCAAGATTTAAAATCCAAAAAGCCGATTGAAATTATCTTTATTCGTTTTTATTTGACGAGGCGTCAAAGTTTGGTAACAATTTTATTAAAGATTTTTAACCACCGAAAACTAAAAAAATCATAGCTTCCAAAACATAATTTCAATCAATTTGAAACTCTCAGCGCTTATAAAGAATACTTTGAGATTTAAAATGCAAAAAGCCGATTGAAATTATCTTTATTCGTTTTTAATTGAGGAGGCGTCAAAGTTCAGGAACGTTTTTATTAAAGATTTTTAACCACCGAAAACTGAAACAATCATAGCTTCTAAAATACAATTTCAATCAATTTCAAATTCTCAACACTTATAAAGAACACTTTGAGATTTAAAGTGCAAAAAACCGATTGAAATTATCTTTATTCGTTTTTATTTGACGAGGCGTCAAAGTTTGGTAACAATTTTATTAAAGATTTCTAACCACTGAAAACTAAAAAAATCATAGCTTCCAAAACATAATTTCAATCAATTTGAAACTCTCAGCGCTTATAAAGAATACTTTGAGATTTAAAATGCAAAAAGCCGATTGAAATTATCTTTATTCGTTTTTAATTGAGGAGGCGTCAAAGTTCAGGAACGTTTTTATTAAAGATTTTTAACCACCGAAAACTGAAACAATCATAGCTTCTAAAATACAATTTCAATCAATTTCAAATTCTCAACACTTATAAAGAACACTTTGAGATTTAGAATGCAAAAAGCCGATTGAAATTATCTTTATTCGTTCTTAATTGAGGAGGCGTCAAAGTTCAGGAACGTTTTTATTAAAGATTTTGAACCACCGAAAACTAAAAAAATGATAGCTTCCGAATACAATTTCAATCAATTTTAAATTCTCAGCGCTTATAAAGAACACTTCAAGATTTAAAATGCAAAAATCCGATTGAAATTATCTTCATTCGTTTTTAATTGACTAGAAGTCAAAGTTCAGTAAAATTTTCATTAAAAATTTTAACCACCGAAAACTGAAAAATTCATAATTTCCAAAATACGCTTTCAATTAATTTCAACATCTCAGCTTTTATAAAGAATACGTTGGGATTTAAAATGCAAAAAGCCGATTGAAATTATCTTTATTCGTTTTTAATTGAGGAGGCGTCAAAGTTCAGTAACAATTTTATTAAAGATTTTGAACCACCGAAAACTAAAAAAATCATAGCTTCCAAAATGCAATTTCAATCAATTTCAAACTTTCAACACTTTTAAAGAACACTTCGAGATTTAAAATGCAAAAAGCCGATTGAAATTATCTTTATTCGTTCTTAATTGAGGAGGCGTCAAAGTTCAGGAACGTTTTTATTAAAGATTTTGAACCACCGAAAACTAAAAAAATCATAGCTTCCAAAATACAATTTCAATCAATCTCAAACTCTCAGCGTTTATAAAAAATACTTTGAGATTTAAAATGCAAAAAACCGATTTGATTTATTTTTATTCGTTTTTAATTGACGAGACGTCAAAGTTCAGGAATATTCTTAATAAAGATTTCCAACCACCAAAAACTAAAAAAATCATAGCTTCCAAAATACAAATTCAATCAATTTTAAATTCTCAGCGCTTATAAAGAACACTTCAAGATTTAAAATGCAAAAAGCCGATTGAATGTATCTTTATTACTTTTTAATTGACGAGGCGTCAAAGTTTAGTAACAATTTTATTAAAGATTTTTAACCACCGAAAACTGAAACAATCATAGCTTCTAAAATACAATTTCAATCAATTTCAAATTCTCAACACTTATAAAGAACACTTTTAGATTTAAAATGCAAAAAGCCGATTGAATTTATCTTTATTCATTTTTAATTGACGAGGCGTCAAAGTTCACTAACATTTTTATTAAAGATTTTTAACCACCGAAAACTGAAAAAATTATAGTTTCCAAAATGCAATTTCAATCAATTTCAAACTTTCAACACTTTTAAAGAACACTTCGAGATTTAAAATGCAAAAAGCCGATTGAAATTATCTTTATTCATTTTTAATTGGCGAGGCGTCAAAGTTCAGTAGCAATTTTATTAAAAATTTTTACCACCGAAAACTAAAAAAATCATAGTTTCCAAAATACAATTTCAATCAATTTCAAATTCTCAACACTTATAAAGAACACTTTCAGATTTAAAATGCAAAAAACCGATTGAAATTATCTTTATTCGTTTTTAATTGAGGAGGCGTTAAAGTTTAGCAACAATTTTATTAAAGATTTTGAACCACCGAAAACTGAAAAAATCATAGCTTCCAAAACATAATTTCAATCAATTTCAAACTCTTAGCACTTATAAAGAACACTTTTAGATTTAAAATGTAAAAAGCCGATTGAATTTATCTTTATTCGTTTTTAATTGACCAGAAGTCAAAGTTCAGTAAAATTTTCATTAAAAATTTTAACCACCGAAAACTGAAAAATTCATAATTTCCAAAATACGCTTTCAATTAATTTCAACATCTCAGCTTTTATAAAGAATACTTTGGGATTTAAAATGCAAAAAGCCGATTGTATTTATCTTTATTCGTTTTTAATTGACAAAACGTCAAAGTTTACTAACATTCTTACTAAAGATTTTTAATCACCTAAAAGTAAAAATTTTACAACATTCAAAATACGTTTTCAATTGATTTCAAACTTTCAGCGATTATAAAGAATACTTTGAAAATTAAAACACAAAAACAGATTAAATTTACCTTTATTCGTTTTTATTAGACGAAGAGTCAAAATTAAAGAAAAATATCATTAAAAAATATAACCTACTAAAATTAAAAAAATCATAACCTCCAAAATATGTTTTCGATTAAATTCAAACTTTCAGCGTTTATAAACAATAGTTCAAGGTTTAGAATGCAAAAAACAGAATGGAATTATCTCTACTTGTTTTTACTTGACGAAGCGTCAAAGCTGAAAAAGTTTTCATTAAAAATTTTAACCACCTAAAATTAAAAAATTCATAGCTTCCAAAATGCGTTTTCAATTAAATTCAAACTTTCAGTGTTTATAAATAATAGTTTATAGTTTAAAATACAAAAAACAGAATGGAATTATCTCTACTCGTCTTTACTTGACGAAGCGTCGAAGTTAAAAAAGTTTTCATTCAAGGTTTTAACCACCTAAATTTAAAAAAATCATAGCTTCCAAAATACGCTTTCAATTAAATTCAAACTTTCAACGATTATAAAGAATACTTTGAAAATTACAACACAAAAAACAGATTAGATTTATCTTTATTTGTTTTTAATTGACGAGACGTCAAAGTTTAGTAAAATTTTCATTAAAAATTTTAATCACCGAAAACTAAAAAATTCATAACTCCAAAAATAATTTTTTGAAAACATTCAAACTGTTAGCGTTTATAAAGAACACTTTGAGATTTAAAATGCAAAAAGCAGATTGGATTTATCTTCATTCGTTTTCGATTGAGGAGACGTCAAATTTCGGTAAAATTTTTATTAAAGAAAAAAATTAAATTAAAATTTTTTACTAAAATTAAAAAATTCGTAGCTTCCAAAATGCGTTTTCAATTAAATTCAAACTTTCAGTGTTTATAAATAATAGTTTATAGTTTAAAATACAAAAAACAGAATGGAATTATCTCTACTCGTTTTTATTTGATGAAGCGTCAAAGTTCAATAAATTTTCATTAAAAATTCTAACCACCTAAAATTTAAAAAATTATAGCTTCCAAAATATTCTTTCAATTAAATTCAAACTTTCAGTGCTTATAAACAATAGTTTAAAGTTTAAAATGCAAAAAGCAGATTGGAATTATATTTATTCGTTTTTATTTAACGAAGCGTCAAATTTAAAAAAAATGTTCATTGAAAACTTTAACCACCTAAAATTAAAAAAAAATCATAGCTTCGAAAATACGTTTTCGATTAAATTCAAACTTTCAGTGTTTATAAACAATAGTTTAAAGTTTAAAACGCAAAAAACAGATTGGAATTATCTCTACTTGTTTTTGCTTGACGAACCGTCAAAATTGAAAAAGTTTTCATTAAAGATTTTTAACTACCTAAAATTAAAAAAATCATAACTTCCAAAATATGTTTTCGATTAAATTCAAACTTTCAGGGTTTATAAACAATAGTTCAAGGTTTAAAATACAAAATACAGAGTGGAATTATCTGTATTCGTTTTTATGTGACGAACCGTCAAAGTTGAAAAAGTTTTCATTTTTAAGTATTTAACCACCGAAAATTAAAAAATTCATAACTCCAAAAATAATTTTTTGAAAACATTCAAACTGTTAGCGTTTATAAAGAACACTTTGAGATTTAAAATGCAAAAAACAGATTGGATTTATCTTCATTCGTTTTCGATTGAGGAGACGTCAAATTTCGGTAAAATTTTTATTAAAGAAAAAAATTAAATTAAAAATTTTTACTAAAATTAAAAAATTCGTAGCTTCCAAAATGCGTTTTCAATTAAATTCAAACTTTCAGTGTTTATAAATAATAGTTTATAGTTTAAAATACAAAAAACAGAATGGAATTATCTCTACTCGTTTTTATTTGACGAAGCGTCAAAGTTCAATAAATTTTCATTAAAAATTCTAACCACCTAAAATTTAAAAAATTATAGCTTCCAAAATATTCTTTCAATTAAATTCAAACTTTCAGTGCTTATAAACAATAGTTTAAAGTTTAAAATGCAAAAAGCAGATTGGAATTATCTTTATTCGTTTTTATTTAACGAACCGTCAAATTTCAAAAAAATGTTCATTAAAAACTTTAACCACCTAAAATTAAAAAAAAATCATAGCTTCGAAAATACGTTTTCGATTAAATTCAAACTTTCAGTGTTTATAAACAATAGTTTAAACTTTAAAACGCAAAAAACAGATTGGAATTATCTCTACTTGTTTTTGCTTGACGAACCGTCAAAATTGAAAAAGTTTTCATTAAAGATTTTTAACTACCTAAAATTAAAAAAATCATAGCTTCCAAAATACGTTATCAATTAAATTCAAACTTTCAATGTTTATAAATAATAGTTTATAGTTTAAAATACAAAAAATTGAATGGAATTACCTTTACTCGTTTTTATTTGACGAAGCGCCAAAGTTAAATAAATTTTCATTAAGGATTCTAACCACCTAAAATTAGAAAAATTATAGCTTCCAAAATGCGTTTTCAATTAAATTCAAACTTTCAGTGTTTATAAATAATAGTTTAAAGTTTAAAATGCAAAAAACAGATTGCAATTATCTTTACTCGTTTTTATTTGACGAAGCGTCAAATTTAAATAAATTTTCATTAAAGATTCTAACCACCTAAAATTAAAAAAATCATAGCTTCCAAAATATTTTTTTGATTAAATTCAAACTGTCAGTGTTTATAAATAATAGTTTAAGGTTTCAAATGCAAGAAATAGAATGAAATTATCTCTACTCGTTTTTACTTGACGAAGCGTCAAAGTTGAAAAAGTTTTCATTAAAGATTCTTAACCACCTAAATTTAAAAAAATCATAGCTTCCAAAATACGTCTTCAATCAAATTCAAACTTTCAGTGTTTTTAAATAATAGTTTTAAGTTTCAAATGCAAAAAACAGATTGGAATTACCTTTATCCGTTTTTATTTGACGAAGCGTCAAAGTTGAAAAAGTTTTCATTCAAGGTTTTAACCACCTAAAATTAAAATTTGATTCATCTTTGTTGGTTATTATTTAATGAAACTTCAAAGTTCAGTAAACGTTTTAACAATCTGAGACAAATAAAATCATAGTTTCAAACGTCTTAAATAGATTGTAAATAAACCTGAAGTGTAAGTTAGGTTAAAATGCAGAGACTTGGAAAAAAAATTCTAACTCAAAAATTTTACAATATAGCGTAAATCTTTCAACATTACTATAAAAAAGAATTTTTATTGTATTTATGTTTATAAAATCTCGTTAAAATATTCATTAATAAACTTGGTATGATTTTTTAAATTTGGTGATTTATTCTTAAATTATGTCAAAATGTAGAGGTTAAGAAAAAAAAATCCTAACTCGAAAATTTTAAATTAAAACATAGATTTTTAAAAATCATTTTAAAAAAGGATCTTTAATCTATTTGTGTTTATAAAATCTTTTTAAAATATTTATTAATAAACCCGGTATGATTTTTTAAATTTGGTGTTTTATCTTTAAATTATGTCAAAATGCAGAAGTTAAGAAAAAAAATTAAAATAGTTAAAACTTAAAAGTTCATAACGTTCAAAATACGTTTTGAATTAAATTCGGTATTTATAAACAATGGTTTTATATTTACAATGCAAAAAACCGATTGGATTTATGTTTACCTCTATTTAAATGACGAGGTGTTAAAATTCAGTAAAAAGTCCAATAAAAAATTTTAACACTTTTAATTAAAAAATTTATATTTTGCAAAATACGTTTTCGATTTGATTCAAACTTGCAAAATTTATAAACAATACTTTGAGAATTAAAACTCAAAAAACCGATGCGATTTATCTTTATTTGTTTTTATTTGACAAAGCGTCAAAGTTCAGAAAAGTTTTCATTATTAATTTTAACCACCTAAAATTAGAAAAATCAAACTTTTAGTGTTTATAAAGAATACTTTAAGATTTAAAATGCAAAAAACCGATTTGATTTATCTTTATTTGTTTTTCATTGACGAGACGTCAAAGTTCAGTAAAATTTTTCATTAAAAATTTTAACCATCAAAAATCAAAAAATTGATAACTCCAAAAATAATTTCTCGATAAAATTGAAACTTTTAGCATTCATAAAGAATATTTTGAGATTTAAATTGCAACAAACCGATTGGATTTATCTTTTTTTGTTTTCAATTGACGAGACGTCAAAGTTTAGTAAAATTTTCATTAAAAATTTTAACCACCGAAATCTGAAAAATTCATAACTCCAAAAATAATTTTTTGGTAAAATTCAAACTTTGAACATTTATAAAGAATACTTTGAGAATTAAAACGCAAAAAACCGATTGGATTTATCTTTATTTGTTTTTATTTGACAAAGCGTCAAAGTTCAGTAAAATTTTCATTATTAATTGTAACCACCTAAAATCAAAAAATTCATAGCTTCCAAAATACAGTTCTCATTAAATTCAAACTTTCTACGTTTATAAACAATACTTTAATATTTAAAATGCAAAAAACGGATTGGATTTATCTTCATTAGTTTTTATTTGACTAAGTGTCAAAGTTCGGAAAAATTTTTGCTAAAAATTTTAAGTACTTAAAATTTAAAAAATTCATAACTTCCAAACTACATTTTCAATAAAATTCAAACTTTCAGTATTTATAAGCAACACTTTAAAATTTAAAATACAACAAACAGATTGAATTTATCATCATTGGTTTTTATTTGACGGTGTGCTAAATGTCAAAAAATGGTGGAGGAGCCGGTTTAAGCATAAAAAGCTATCATTCAAAGTCAAAAAAATCATAATAAAGTCTTTGTAAATGAAAAAGTAAAAAAAAATTACCGATATTTTTTTACAAAAGCGAGACAAAAATTTGATGATATCGTACAATCAACGAACCATCACCGTCGGATCGAAAACAGTGACACTGCAATGCAAACGTGATTAGTTACAAGTGAGTTGCATCGAACGGGATGGGACTATAAATTCGCCCCCCGCGGGGGCCAACGGCAGCGCCTACAGACGCGGCAGTAAAATAATGATCGACACCTGCCCAAATTGCCGGTGTGCACACGCGATATTGATTCCGAAACGGAATCCAACCGTCATAAAACCGCCCGCAAAACGATTTATCGCGTTTGTACGTTTTACTAATCCGATCTTGGTTGACAAAAAAGAATATAATTCACGATTTGGCGGAAACGTAGAAATGCGAATTGCTAGAAGCGTCGGTTCTAATGTCTAGAAAACGGTATCGGGGTTTTTCATTAGATGGCATATGCGATGGCAGTTTTTCACCTGAATTAAATTTAATTTGTCCAGCTGGGGAAATTTATTCGATTCTCGTAGTCTCTTCCAGGACTAGCCATTCGTTTTCAGTCTTGTTTTGTGTGTTTTTTTTTTTTAGTTTCTCTTTCTCTCACGTTTTAAAAGTGGAAAATAGTACCGGCGACATTCAACATTTCTAAACTAATCAATTTATTTTATTGGGTTTTATAAATTGTTAAAATTTTATTTATTTATTTTATTTTTAATTAGAATTAATTCTTAATTTTTTATTAATTTTTAAGAATTAATTTAAAAGGAACAAAAATAAAGTTTTATATAAGTCGTTCCATCTATAGTTTAGTAGAGAAAATTTTGATAAAATTCAATACTTTTAAAGATTTATTTTAAAATGTATTTTAGAAAAAAATAAGAGTTTTAGAGAAAAAACTTTCATAAAATTTATGATATTTATAAAGAAAAGGGATAAATAACACGAAATTTTTTTTAATGCTTTCAAAGATCTGTACGAGGTTTGCCTACTTAAATATTCGAGTTTCAAACCGTGTCTTTGTTAATGGCATTTTAGCTACTCTACAATAGATGGGAAAACAATGTATGTGTTTCTTTCATTTTCTTTTTGTTTGAAGAAAAACCTGTTAACTGATATTCTTTTCCAAATTTTCGGTCTTCTCTGGTGGGGAAAATATCTAATTCACCAAAAATCATGTTTTTTCCTCAGTAACAGTCTATGTTTAGCTATTAAACGTGTTAAAAGTTCGGATTTTTGTGTATGCTATTTTTGACCTCTTATTTTCTTTATTATGCATCTTACTGAGAAATATGCTAAATGCTATTTAACAAGTTTTACTCCCGAGCGCTTCAATTGATGAAAATTTTTAGGTTATTGAAAAAATTATTGTCCCATTTAAGAATGTTTTTAATTTTTTTCTTATGAGTTACAAAAAATTTACTTTTCTTATTTTAAAATAGACATTTTAACTCATCTAATGTAGAAATATTTTTCTTCAATTCCTATAAATAAAGTCTGTAGGAATTTTTAAAATTGATGAAAATTTTTAGATTATTAAAAAAATTATTCTCAAATTAAATTTTTTTTTTAATTTTTTTCCTAAGATATACAAAATGTCCACCCTTTTCGTCGTAAAATAGATATTTTAACTCATCATATGTCAAAAAACCTTTTCTCAATTCCTATAAATAAAGTCTGTGGGAATTTTTAAAATTGATGAAAATTTTTAGGTTATGAAAAATTACTGTCTCAATTAAGAATTTTTTTATTTTTTTTTTCCTAAAATACACAAAATTTCCACCCTTTTCATCGTAAAATAGATATTTTAACTCATCTTATGCCAAAAAAGTTTTTCTCAATTCCTATAAATAAAGTCTGTGGGAATTTTTAAAATTGATAAAAATTTTTAGGTGATTGAAAAAATTATTGTCTCATTTAAGAATTTTTTAATTTTTTTCCTAAGATATACAAAACTTCTATCCTTTTCGTCGTAAAATAGATATTTTAGCTCATCTTACGTCAAAAAAGTTTTTCTCAATTCCTATAAATAAAGTCTGTGGGAATTTTTAAAATTGATAAAAATTTTTAGGTGATTGAAAAAATTATTGTCTCATTTAAGAATTTTTTAATTTTTTTCCTAAGATATACAAAACTTCTATCCTTTTCGTCGTAAAATAGATATTTTAGCTCATCTTACGTCAAAAAAGTTTTTCTCAATTCCTATAAATAAAGTCTGTAGGAATTTTTAAAATTGATGAAAATTTTTAGGTTATGAAAAATTATTGTCTCATTAAAATTTTTTTTTAATTTTTTTCCTAAGATATACAAAATTTCTACCCATTTCATTGTAAAATAGAAATTTTAACTCATCTTATGTCAAAAAACTTTTTCTCAATTCCTATAAATAAAGTCTGTAGGAATTTTTAAAAATGATGAAAATTTTTAGGTTATGATATCGAAAAATCATGATCTCATTTAAAATTTTTTTAATTTTTTTTCCCAACAGATACAAAAATTTTACCTTTATTATTGTAAAATAGATATTTTAACTCAACTAATGTAGAAATATTTTTCTTCAATTCCCATAAATAAAATCTGTAGGAATTTTTAAAATTGATGAAAATTTTTAGGTTATTGAAAAAGTTTAAATTTTTTTTTTTTTTTGATTTTAGAATCTAGCGATTGTCCACTTCTGAATTCAGTTTAAAAAATCGAAGGTTTTCCCACCCTTAAATCAGGTCTCTAAGGAATTTGCCCACTCCTGAATGCCATTCGAAACAAAAAAGTTTGCCCATCTCTAAATCGGGTCTCTACAAAATTTGTCCACCCCTGAAATTCCGTTTTTCCTTTTTCAGGGGTTTGTCATCCCTAAATCGCTTTTCAAAAAAGTGGTGTGGTACAACCACGTTTTCTTATCAACATAACAGTTAGTATACATTACTAATGTATATTATATTGAATATTAGATTAAGTTACTCGATCGAAATTACCACGTTTGACTTATTTTTATGACTTAAATAGATGTGAGCTCACCCCTAATAAAAAATCTGTAATTCTAAGTTCTTTAGACAAGTGTGCAACCTATGAGTCATTCCCATAATCTCTCCCCCATGGAAAATATTTTTGTAAAAACTCAATTTGCATTATGGGAAGGAATCCCCATTCTCTGAATTTATGGTACACAGAAATCGAGGGAGTATAAAAAGGAATAGTTGGAGAATGCCAAGATAGCCGAGAATCAACAGTCAGGAATCAAGGATCGAGAATTAAGAATCAATCAAAGGATTAATCTTTAATCTATAGCAGTTTTTAAGATTCATTTGTAACCTTGTCCGGTTCTCAAATTAAGAATAAACCAAGACCAAAGAAATGGAATATCCTGAGACTTCTCTAACTCTTGTTACCAACCCCGAGCCCCTGAGTGGACAAAAGATCTACGCGGCCATATTCCGGGTAGTTTTCACCACCCTCGGATCTAAAAACCCAAATTTTTAGGACTAATCTAATTTAATTAAAAAATAAAATAAAAAATAAAAACAAAAACGAACCCTCAATAACGTAAATTAAACCAATTCGAAACTCACGGAATTATACCTTATACCTAACTACAAAAATGATCTTAAATCTACTTACAGTTGTCCCTCAACGACGACTTTAATTTTTTGGAAAATTTATTACAAAATAGAATATTATAGTTTTCAATTTATACAAATTTCATTTCTTAATTGAAAAAAATAAAGTTTCCACGATTTTTTAAAATAGGTCAAAATTTTCATCACCAAATTCGACAATTTTAGCAAATTTTAGATAAAACTTTACAATTTTAACCCAAATAAAGTTATTTTTCAATGAAATTTGACAACTTTTGTCGAAATCTGGTAAAATTTCAGACGAAATTCAATGACTTAAGGAAATTTTAGACGAAATTAGACGAAATTCAATCATTTTAGGCAATTTTATACAAAATTTGTCGACATTTTAGAAGAAATTTGACAATTTTAATCTAAATAAAGTTATTTTTCAATGAAATTCAACAATTTTAGACGAAATTTAATGATATTTCAAACGAAATTTGAATTTTGAAAATTTTTGTCGAAATTTCACAATTTCAAGCCAAATTAAGTTATCTTTCAATGAAATTTGAAAAAGTTTAGGTGAAATTAAACGAAATCCAACAATTTCAGATAATTTTGCACCAAATTTCGTGAAATTTTGGAAAAAAATCGGATTTTAAAAATTTTTAGATGAAATTGTACAATTTTAAGATAAATAAAATTTTTTTCAATGAAATTCGACAATTTTAAACGAAATTTCGTGAAATTTCAATCGAAATTCGACAATTTTAAGAAATTTGAGATAAAATTTCACAATTTTTAGCTAAATTAAGTTATTTTTCAATGAAATTCGACAAATTTAAGCGAAAATTCGTGAAATTTTAGATGAAATTCGACGAATTTTGAAAATTTTGGTTTAAATTTCACAATTTCTAAAATTAAGTTTTATTTTAATGAAATTCGAAAAAAAACTCACTAAATTTCGTGAAATTTTAAATAAAATTCGATAACTTTAGAAAATTTTAGATAAAATTCAACGATTTTAAATGAAATTTCATAATTTTAAGAAAAATACAGTTATTTTTCAATGAAATTCAACAATTTTAGACGAAATTTAGTGATATTTCAAACGAAATTTGAATTTTGAAAATTTTTGTCGAAATTTCACAATTTCAAGCCAAATTAAGTTATCTTTCAATGAAATTTGAAAAAGTTTAGGTGAAATTAAACGAAATCCAACAATTTCAGATAATTTTGCACCAAATTTCGTGAAATTTTGGAAAAAAAATCGGATTTTAAAAATTTTTAGATGAAATTGTACAATTTTAAGATAAATAAAATTTTTTTCAATGAAATTCGACAATTTTAAACGAAATTTCGTGAAATTTCAATCGAAATTCGACAATTTTAAGAAATTTGAGATAAAATTTCACAATTTTTAGCTAAATTAAGTTATTTTTCAATGAAATTCGACAAATTTAAGCGAAAATTCGTGAAATTTTAGATGAAATTCGACGAATTTTGAAAATTTTGGTTTAAATTTCACAATTTCTAAAATTAAGTTTTATTTTAATGAAATTCGAAAAAAATTTCACTAAATTTCGTGAAATTTTAAATAAAATTCGATAACTTTAGAAAATTTTAGATAAAATTCAACGATTTTAAATGAAATTTCATAATTTTAAGAAAAATACAGTTATTTTTCAATGAAATTCAACAATTTTAAACGAAATTTAATGATATTTCAAACGAAATTTGAATTTTGAAAATTTTTGTCGAAATTTCACAATTTCAAGCCAAATTAAGTTATCTTTCAATGAAATTTGAAAAAGTTTAGGTGAAATTAAACGAAATCCAACAATTTCAGATAATTTTGCAACAAATTTCGTGAAATTTTGGGAAAAAAATCGGATTTTAAAAATTTTTAGATGAAATTGTACAATTTTAAGATAAATAAAATTTTTTTCAATGAAATTCGACAATTTGAAACGAGATTTCGTGAAATTTCAATCGAAATTCGACAATTTTAAGAAATTTGAGATAAAATTTCACAATTTTTAGCTAAATTAAGTTATTTTTCAATGAAATTCGACAAATTTAAGCGAAAATTCGTGAAATTTTAAATGAAATTCTACGAATTTTGAAAATTTTGGTTTAAATTTCACAATTTCTAAAATTAAGTTTTATTTTAATGAAATTCGAAAAAAATTTCACTAAATTTCGTGAAATTTTAAATAAAATTCGATAACTTTAGAAAATTTTAGATAAAATTCAACGATTTTAAATGAAATTTCATAATTTTAAGAAAAATGCAGTTATTTTTCAATGAAATTCGACAATTTTAAACGAAATTTAGTGATATTTCAAACGAAATTTGAATTTTGAAAATTTTTGTCGAAATTTCACAATTTCAAGCCAAATTAAGTTATGTTTCAATGAAATTTAAAAAAGTTTAGGTGAAATTAAACGAAATCCAACAATTTCAGATAATTTTGCACCAAATTTCGTGAAATTTTGGAAAAAAAATCGGATTTTAAAAATTTTTAGATGAAATTGTACAATTTTAAGATAAATAAAATTTTTTTCAATGAAATTCGACAATTTTAAACGAAATTTCGTGAAATTTCAATCGAAATTCGACAATTTTAAACGAAATTTCGTGAAATTTCAATCGAAATTCGACAATTTTAAGAAATTTGAGATAAAAATTCACAATTTTTAGCTAAATTAAGTTATTTTTCAATGAAATTCGACAAATTTAAGCGAAAATTCGTGAAATTTTAGATGAAATTCGACGAATTTTGAAAATTTTGGCTTAAATTTCACAATTTCTAAAATTAAGTTTTATTTTAATGAAATTCGAGAAAAATTTCACTAAATTTCGTGAAATTTTAAATAAAATTCGATAACTTTAGAAAATTTTAGATAAAATTCAACGATTTTAAATGAAATTTCATAATTTTAAGAAAAATACAGTTATTTTTCAATGAAATTCGACAATTTTAGACGAAATTTCGTGATATTTCAAACGAAATTTGAATTTTGAAAATTTTTGTCGAAATTTCACAATTTCAAGCCAAATTAAGTTATCTTTAAATGAAATTTGAAAAAGTTTAGGTGAAATTAAACGAAATCCAACAATTTCAGATAATTTTGCACCAAATTTCGTGAAATTTTGGAGAAAAAATCGGATTTTAAAAATTTTTAGATGAAATTGTACAATTTTAAGATAAATAAAATTTTTTTCAATGAAATTCGACAATTTTAAACGAAATTTCGTGAAATTTCGTGAAATTTCAATCGAAATTCGACAATTTTAAGAAATTTGAGATAAAATTTCACAATTTTTACCTAAATTAAGTTATTTTTCAATGAAATTCGACAAATTTAAGCGAAAATTCGTGAAATTTTAGATGAAATTCGACGAATTTTGAAAATTTTGGTCTAAATTTCACAATTTCTAAAATTAAGTTTTATTTTAATGAAATTCGAAAAAAATTTCACTAAATTTCGTGAAATTTTAAATAAAATTCGATAACTTTAGAAAATTTTAGATAAAATTCAACGATTTTAAATGAAATTTCATAATTTTAAGAAAAATACAGTTATTTTTCAATGAAATTCAACAATTTTAGACGAAATTTAATGATATTTCAAACGAAATTTGAATTTTGAAATTTTTTGTCGAAATTTCACAATTTTAAGCCAAATTAAGTTATCTTTAAATGAAATTTGAAAAAGTTTAGGTGAAATTAAACGAAATCCAACAATTTCAGATAATTTTGCACCAAATTTCGTGAAATTTTGGAAAAAAAATCGGATTTTAAAAATTTTTAGATGAAATTGTACAATTTTAAGATAAATAAAATTTTTTTCAATGCAATTCGACAATTTTAAACGAAATTTCGTGAAATTTCAATCGAAATTCGACAATTTTAAGAAATTTGAGATAAGATTTCACAATTTTTAGCTAAATTGAGTTATTTTTCAATGAAATTCGACAAATTTAAGCGAAAATTCGTGAAATTTTAGATGAAATTCGACGAATTTTGAAAATTTTGGTTTAAATTTCACAATTTCTAAAATTAAGTTTTATTTTAATGAAATTCGAAAAAAATTTCACTAAATTTCGTGAAATTTTAAATAAAATTCGATAACTTTAGAAAATTTTAGATAAAATTCAACGATTTTAAATGAAATTTCATAATTTTAATCTAAATAAAGTTATTTTTCAATGAAATTCAACAATTTTAGACGAAATTTAATGATATTTCAAACGAAATTTGAATTTTGAAAATTTTTGTCGAAATTTCACAATTTCAAGCCAAATTAAGTTATCTTTAAATGAAATTTGAAAAAGTTTAGGTGAAATTAAACGAAATCCAACAATTTTAGATAATTTTGCACCAAATTTCGTGAAATTTTGGAAAAAAGATCGGATTTTAAAAATTTTTAGATGAAAATGTACAATTTTAAGATAAATAAAATTTTTTTCAATGAAATTCGACAATTTTAAACGAAATTTCGTGAAATTTCAATCGAAATTCGACAATTTTAAGAAATTTGAGATAAAATTTCACAATTTTTAGCTAAATTAAGTTATTTTTCAATGAAATTCGACAAATTTAAGCGAAAATTCGTGAAATTTTAGATGAAATTCGACGAATTTTGAAAATTTTGGTTTAAATTTCACAATTTCTAAAATTAAGTTTTATTTTAATGAAATTCGAAAAAAATTTCACTAAATTTCGTGAAATTTTAAATAAAATTCGATAACTTTAGAAAATTTTAGATAAAATTCAACGATTTTAAATGAAATTTCATAATTTTAAGAAAAATACAGTTGTTTTTCAATGAAATTCAACAATTTTAGACGAAATTTCGTGATATTTCAAACGAAATTTGAATTTTGAAAATTTTTGTCGAAATTTCACAATTTCAAGCCAAATTAAGTTATCTTTCAATGAAATTTGAAAAAGTTTAGGTGAAATTAAACGAAATCCAACAATTTCAGATAATTTTGCACCAAATTTCGTGAAATTTTGGAAAAAAAATCGGATTTTAAAAATTTTTAGATGAAATTGTACAATTTTAAGATAAATAAATTTTTTTTCAATGAAATTCGACAATTTTAAACGAAATTTCGTGAAATTTCAATCGAAATTCGACAATTTTAAGAAATTTGAGATAAAATTTCACAATTTTTAGCTAAATTAAGTTATTTTTCAATGAAATTCGACAAATTTAAGCGAAAATTCGTGAAATTTTAGATGAAATTCGACGAATTTTGAAAATTTTGGTTTAAATTTCACAATTTCTAAAATTAAGTTTTATTTTAATGAAATTCGAAAAAAGTTTCACTAAATTTCGTGAAATTTTAAATAAAATTCGATAACTTTAGAAAATTTTAGATAAAATTCAACGATTTTAAATGAAATTTCATAATTTTAAGAAAAATACAGTTATTTTTCAATGAAATTCGACAATTTTTGACGAAATTTCGTGAAATTTCAAACGAAATTGGACAAATTTTGAAAGTTTTGGTCTAAATTTCACAATTTCAAGCTAAATTAAGTTTTATTTTAAATGAAATTTGAAAAAATTTTGATGAAATTAAACGAAATTGTTCAATTTTGCACCAAGTTTCGTGAAATTTTGGAAAAAAATCGACAATTTTAAGAAATTTGAGATAAAATTTCACAATTTTTAGCTAAATTAGGTTATTTTTCAATGAAATTCGACAAATTTAAGCGAAAATTCGTGAAATTTTAGATGAAATTCGACGAATTTTGAAAATTTTGGTTTAAATTTCACAATTTCTAAAATTAAGTTTTATTTTAATGAAATTCGAAAAAAATTTCACTAAATTTCGTGAAATTTTAAGTAAAATTCGATAACTTTAGAAAATTTTAGATAAAATTCAACGATTTTAAATGAAATTTCATAATTTTAAGAAAAATACAGTTATTTTTCAACGAAATTCGACAATTTTAGACGAAATTTCGTGAAATTTCAAACGAAATTGGACAAATTTTGAAAGTTTTGGTCTAAATTTCACAATTTCAAGCTAAATTAAGTTTTATTTTAAATGAAATTTGGAAAAATTTTGATGAAATTAAACGAAATTGTTCAATTTTGCACCAAATTTCGTGAAATTTTGGAAAAAATCGATGATTTTAAAAAATTTTAAATGAAATATTACAATTTTAGACTAAATTAAGTCATTTTTAACAAATTTAATATAAATTAAATTATATTAACTTTAATTCTTAAATAATTTTCTATTTTTAAAATTTTTTCAAACGAAATTTGAATTTTGAAAATTTTTGTCGAAATTTCACAATTTCAAGCCAAATTAAGTTATCTTTCAATGAAATTTGAAAAAGTTTAGGTGAAATTAAACGAAATCCAACAATTTCAGATAATTTTGCACCAAATTTCGTGAAATTTTGGAAAAGAAATCGGATTTTAAAAATTTTTAGATGAAATTGTACAATTTTAAGATAAATAAAATTTTTTTCAATGAAATTCGACAATTTTAAACGAAATTTCGTGAAATTTCAATCGAAATTCGACAATTTTAAGAAATTTGAGATCAAATTTCACAATTTTTAGCTAAATTAAGTTATTTTTCAATGAAATTCGACAAATTTAAGCGAAAATTCGTGAAATTTTAGATGAAATTCGACGAATTTTGAAAATTTTGGTTTAAATTTCACAATTTCTAAAATTAAGTTTTATTTTAATGAAATTCGAAAAAAATTTCACTAAATTTCGTGAAATTTTAAATAAAATTCGATAACTTTAGAAAATTTTAGATAAAATTCAACGATTTTAAATGAAATTTCATAATTTTAAGAAAAATACAGTTATTTTTCAATGAAATTCGACAATTTTAGACGAAATTTCGTGAAATTTCAAACGAAATTGGACAAATTTTGAAAGTTTTGGTCTAAATTTCACAATTTCAAGCTAAATTAAGTTTTATTTTAAATGAAATTTGAAAAAATTTTGATGAAATTAAACGAAATTGTTCAATTTTGCACCAAATTTCGTGAAATTTTGGAAAAAAATCGATGATTTTAAAAAATTATGTATGTATGTTGTAACGAAGCTACCTAATTTCTTTGCCGTTTTCAAAATAAAAATCTTACTCCTTAGAGAACCCGTTTTACATCTACTGGCTTATCACAAATTTCTCTGATAATTCCCCGAAATATAGGCCACCCTTTCTTCCCAATTTATATATTCCGTAAATTAAGAAACTAATGCTTAAATATCCACTTTTCCATCCGTCTCAACTTCACTTCAAGTTAATGAGACGTCTCAGTACCAATTGATCAATAAATACAAAGACACAAAGGTTTTCTAAAAAATAGCACAATTACACGTGAGTTCCGTTAATCACCAAATTGAAGAAGATAATTACGATTTTGGAAGCAAGAATGATCCACATCGTTACTAGCCAGGAGACCCTTCAAGAAGACCAACAGGAGTAATTAGTCCGAATTACTAATGAGTGCGAAATTAGGCATTCACCAAACGTTTAATTTACCGTACTTGCATGCGTTCCTTTGGAATACCATGTTGAATGATTTTCATTCTCATATCTTCATTATTATGTTAGTTTTATGCTAGTTTTTCTAAATTATTAGAAAGACGTGTTTTGGGAAGTTTAAATTGTTGTAACTTTGGAACGAAAAATTGTAACTCTGAAAACAGTTAGTTAAGATTAGGGCAATTTTTTTAAGTTTTAGGGCAATAGGGTCTGTTGTTAAAACTTAGCTAATTAGAATTATTTATAATTACGTTTTTAATTTTGTTATTAATTAACCGATTTTCCTGTTTTAATTTTTAGGGTAATTCGGGGTCGTAGAGAATTATTGTAAGGGCTAGATGACCCAATAAAGAGTGGTTCAGGTCATCAACGCTCGGTTAATTGTTATTCCGCTGGTAGAAGTCAACTCCCACCCCCGAAAAATCCAGTTTAGCGCTTCGGCCCCTATATAAGCTCGCGCATTTTTCCATTTCTGATCATCAGTTCTTCAGCAGAATCGGTGCCCGATTTCCGTAAGATTATTAAGATTTGTTCGCGTTTTCTAGTACGACTTTGAAAGGTAGTTTTCTTTTCATTTTCTCGTTATAGAATTATCTTGTTATTTCCACTAAATTTTTAGTTTCTTTTTGATTAATTTTCTGTTGTAGTTGTTTTAAACAACAGTTTTGTTTGGCAAAAATCCCTTTCCTAATTTTTGCCAATCCTTCGGATTTCCGACATGGAATCGTGGAAATTTTCTTATCCCATTGGATTTCCGACATGGAATCGTGGAAATTCTCTTATCCCATTGGATTTCTGACGTGGAATCGTGGAAGTCCGATTTGCTTTCCGATTAATTTAATTTACTTTTCATACAATTTTCCGCGAACGAGATAATTCTCCGATTTCCGTTTAAATTGTTTTGCTTCCCTTTATATCAATTTTGTTCACCTCTGTACTTTTCTATATTCCCTTGTTGTCTCAATAAACAACTTTATTGTTTATTACCTAAACTTTGAGTTTTACTTCCGTTTGAACCATGGACATTATTTCTCCGCTGTTAAAAGCTACTCAGAGGTACAGAAGAGGTCCTTTTCCCTCGTTTATAAAAAAGGTGGCGCCCGAGAATTGTCGCCTCATATTAATATAGGTTTAAATTTCTGGAAACGGCGAGGGTCGTCGCAATGTATGTATGTAGGAAACGGGAAGGCACGAAAGATGGCATACCGCACATAGGCCCCATTGCGTCTTTTGTGCAACCTCCCTGTCACTCACTCTGTCTACTTTGACCGGCCTAGGGATTTACCAAAGGTTAGGATGCAGTTCAGAGGTGTGTCCCTGATTCCATCCACGGTTGGCCAGTAGTCACCAAAGTCCCTTCATCTAAGGTCCTTGGGATTCAGGCACTCACATAGGATATCCTTAACAGTCTCAACGTCTTGCTTGCAAGCACAACATAGAGGAGTGTCCCATCAGGAGCCTTGTAATTGGGCGTAGATCCTTTTTTTCCTGTTGAGACGTGTAAAGAACCGGGCTTCCTCACACGAAGGGTATCTTAGTTATGATTTAGATACTTGGCAGTCCTTAACCGTGTCCCAATAGTCTGAAAATTAAAGAAGAGATGGTGACTGGTTTGGGTGAGTAGGATCACCTACTAGCAGCCATTTTGGCCAGCCTATCGGCCTGTCTATTTTTGGAGTAGTTCCCGTGTCCCTTTACCCATTGGAGAATTACCTTATTGTGCATGGCTTCTACTTCCAGTGCATTGTGACAGTCCAGTATAAGCCAGATAGATAATATACATTACCTAACTTTGGACATGCTCCAAGATTTTCAGACACTGATGGTACAACAAACAGCGAAACAAGCCTAAAAATTTGTTAAGTTTTAAATCGAGTGTTTACCCACCCCTAAATTCATTTCGAAAAATCGAGCGTTTGAGACCCTTAAATGTAGTCCCAACGAAGTTTGTCCACCCCTGAAATTGAGCTTTTCCTTTTTCTGAGATTTTCCACCCCTTAGTCGCCTCTCAATAAAGTTTGCCGATCCCTGATAGTTGAATTTCAAACCCATCTTTGCCAATAGAATTTTACCTAGTTAACAAATCAACGATAAATGTCAAATTAAGTCATCCAAAAAGAAATTTTATAATTTTTTATTAACTTAACTAAAAAGTAAAAACAAACAATCATTTATAATCCTTTAATTCATTTAATTACAACATACATAATGAAATTGACTAGCTAATATTAAAATACTTTAAAAAAATACTTCAAATATTTCAAACGAGATTCACACAGATTGTCCATAGAATTAAACACAATCCTTGAATAATTCTTTTAGAACTTTTTAATACAAACTAGTTTTTTTCATGATTCTCAAAAATTCATCCTGATTAATTTCCCCGTCACCATCCCTATCGGCCTCATCGATCATTTCCTGCAACTCTTCATCGGTAAGATTCTCCCCTAGTTCTTTAGCAACCCGTTTTAGGTTTTTAAAGCTTATCTTCCCAGTTTCATCATCGTCAAATAAACGAAACGCTTTTAAAATCTCCTCTTTGGAATCTTTCTCAGCCATTTTTACACTCATCAATTCTAAAAAGTCACCGAAAGAAACTTTTCCAGTACCTTCCTTATCGATTTCGGCAATCATTTTTTTAATCTCTTCTTTTCGCGGTTCGAAACCCAAAGCTCGGATGGCTACTTTTAACTCTTTCGTATCGATATGACCGGTTTTATCGTGATCGAAGAGATCGAAAGCTTCTTTAATGTCACTTCTTTGTTCCTCGGTAAGTTCAAATTTTGGCACCGAACCTTTCTTTCGAGCACCTATTGATTTCTTTAATCCAACTTGAGAGGTCTGATTTAAAAAAAATGGTAAAAAGATTTAATCGAATTAAAATTGAGTTTTCTACTAAATTAAATTAACTTTTATTAAATTAATTTAGCTCTTCATTAAATTAATTTAGCTATTTATTAAATTAATTTAGCGCTTATATGGTATTTAGTTATATTTTACCTACCATTTTAGTGTTGTTGATTGAAGTTTGGTCAATAATTTAATGACAGTTGACAAAATAGTTTATATTATAAAATGATATGTTTACTAAATAAATTTAATATATAAATTATTAAAGTTTTTTCTTAGAAAAGATGAATTTATGTTAAAATAAGTAAATTTTTAAAGATTTTTTGACGTTTGTTTGAGGTTAAGTTGTTTGACAGTTGAATGGGGTGACATCTTTTGGTAGAAATGAAAAAGGTTGTTATTTTAGCGCCATCTTTTGATTTTAATTATAAATTGATTGGATTATTATGGCAATAAACATACACTTCTTTAAGAATTTTTTAAAATTTTTTGATACTAATTAGAGAAAATCCGTCTTGCTTAGATTAAAATAGAATGTTTTAGGTTTAATTTAAAACAAGAATCATGTTTTTATTTCTATAAATAAAGTCTGTAGGATTTTTTTAATGTACTAAAATTTTTATGTTATGTCAATAAACATTCTCATCTTTAAAATTTTCTTCTAATTTTTTGATATTAATTAGAGAAAATCCGTCTTTTTTAGATTAAAATAGAATATTTTAGGTTTAATTTAAAACAAGAATCTCGTTTTTATTCCTATAAATAAAGTCTGTACGATTTTTTTAAAATGTACTAAAATTTTGATGTTAAGTCAATAAACATTCTCATCTTTAAAAACTTTTTCTAATTTTTTTGACACTAATTAGAGAAAATCCGTCTTTTTTAGATTAAGATAGAATATTTTAGTTTTCAATTTATACAAATTTCATTTCTTAATTAAAAAAAAATAAAGTTTCCACGATTTTTTAAAATTGGTTAAAATTTTCATCACCAAATTTGACGATTTTAGCAAATTTTAGATAAAATTTTGCAATTCTAACCTAAATAAAGTTATTTTTCAATGAACTTTGACAACTTTTGTCGAAATCTGGTGAAATTTCAGACGAAATTCGATGACTTAAGGAAAGTTTTAGATGAAATTAGACGAAATTCAATCATTTTAGGCAATTTTATACAAAATTTGGCGAAATTTTAGAAGAAATTTGACAATTTTAAGAAATTTTAGATGAAATTTCACAATTTTAATCTAAATAAAGTTATTTTTCAATGAAATTCAACAACTTTAGGCGAAATTTTGTGAATTTTCAAACGAAATTAGATTAATTTTAAAAATTTTGGTTGAAATTTCACAATTTCAAGCTAAATTAAGTTATCTTTCAATGAAATTCAAAAATGTATAGGTGAAATTAAACGAAATTCAACAATTTTAGATAATTTTACACCAAATTCCGTGAAATTTTGGAAAAAAATCAGATTTTAGAAAATTTTAGATGAAATTACACAATTTTAAGACAAATAAAATTTTTTTCAATGAAATTCGACAATTTTAAACGAAATTTCGTGAAATTTCAAACAAAATTCGACAATTTTAAGAAATTTGAGATAAAATTTGACAATTTTTAGTTAAATTAAGTTATTTTTCAATGAAATTCGACAATTTTAGACGAAATTTCGTGAAATTTCAAATGAACTTCGACAATTTTAAGAAATTTGAGATAAAATTTCACAATTTTTAGCTAAATTAAGTTATTCTTTAATAAAATTCGACAAATTTAGGCGAAATTTCGTGAAATTTTTGATGAAATTCGACGAATTTTGAAAATTTTGGTCGAAGTTTCACAATTTCAAACTAAATTAAGTTATTTTTCAATGAAATTCGAAAAAATGTTGATGAAATTAAACGAAATTCAACAATCTTGCATCAAATTTCGTGAAATTTTGGAAAAAAAACGATGATTTTAAAAAATTTTAAGTGAAATATTACAATTTTAGACTAAATTAAATCATTTTTTAACAATTTTAACATAAATTAAGTTACATTAACTTTAATTCTTAAATAATTTTCTATTTTTTTCATCTTTTTTAGGTTATAAAAAATTTTAGTAAAATTTATGAATTTCTTTAATTGTTTGGGTAATAATTAGAACAAAATTGACTTTTATTACAAAATAGAATATTTTAACTTTCAATTAATACAAATTTCATTTTTTAGTTTTAAAAAATAAAGCCTCCACGATTTTTTAAAGTTGGTCAAAATTTTCAAAAAGGTAGGTTATGAACTGTCAAAAATTTTAGTCATCTTTAAAATTTTCTTTAATTTTTTTGATACTAATTAGAGAAAATCCATCTTTTTTAGATTAAAATAGAATGTTTTAGGTTTAATTTAATAAAAGAATCATGTTTTTATTCCTATAAATAAAGTCTGTACGATTTTTTTTAAATGTAGTAAAATTTTGATGTTAGGTTATGTCAACAAACCCATCTTTAAGAATTTTTTTTAATTTTTTGGTACTAATTAGAGAAAATCCGTCTTTTTTAGATTAAAATAGAATGTTTTAGATTTAATTTAATACAAGAATCATTTTTTTATTCATATAAATAAAGTCTGTAGGATTTTTTTTTTAAATGTAGTAAAATTTTGATGTTAGGTTATGTCAACAAACCCATCTTTAAGAATTTTTTTAAATTTTTTGGTACTAATTAGAGAAAATCCGTCTTTTTTAGATTAAAATAGAATGTTTTAGATTTAATTTAATACAAGAATCATGGTTTTATTCCTATAAATAAAGTCTGTACGATTTTTTTAAAATGTACTAAAATTTTGATGTTAGGTTATGTCAACAAACCCATCTTTAAGAATTTTTTTTAATTTTTTGATACTAATTAGAGAAAATCCGTCTTTTTTAGATTAAAATAGAATGTTTTAGGTTTAATTTAATACAAGAATCATGTTTTTATTCCTATAAATAAAGTCTGTACGATTTTTTTTTAATGTACTAAAATTTAAAAAAGTTAGGTTATATTATACAAATATTTTTGTACAAAGCTTTGGTGGCTTTGGTTAGTTATCTCATAAACACGTTTTTATCTAATCGTAATAGGAAATAATCGGTTTATAAACTCAAATTAATGTTGTGCCGAAGTAAACAAGATATATTAACAATAAAAACGTGTAAATGTCAAGTGAATACTTGTTCGTTTTTGTGTTTACAGCTTTCATCACCTAATTGTGTTCATCGACCTACATTTTTATGTTTTTTACCTTTTATTATGATTACTTAACCAAATACAATCGATAAGATAAGAATTTATAGTTTTATTTAATTGGAAAAACGTTTAGAATAAGTAAGTATTAAAACTGTGCCTTTAAAAAAAAGGTTAATGAACTTTTCTTATCAATCAACCTTCATACGTTTTCCCCTTTGTTAGAAAATGTCAAAATTAGTACAATTTACAAATTGTCGAATACTCAGGGATCATAAAATTATAAAAGAAGACTTTTGGATCCGAAACGGGAAGATTATTAACCCGGAGAAAGTATTTTTCGATGAAAAAATCTCAGCAGATGAACGGATTAACTGTAACGGAGCTATTATTGCTCCGGGGTTTATCGATTTACAAATAAATGGTTAAATAAATTAAAAATTATTCCTAACCTAAAAATTTCTACAAATTTATTTTTTTTTTTAGGTGGATTTGGGTTTGATTTTTCTAATTTAAACGATACCGAAGAAGGAATCAATCGAGTAGCTAACGGTTTATTAAGTCACGGAGTCACTTCTTTTTGTCCGACGGTTGTAACTTCCCCAAAAGAAATTTACCAAAAAGTTTTACCGAAAATTAAAAAAAGGAAAGGAAATCATCACGGTGCTACTATTTTAGGGATTCATATCGAAGGACCTTTTATTAATCTCCAGAAAAAAGGAGCTCATCCACCCGAACATATAAAAACCTTAGATAAAGGCTTTGATAGCATTTTAGATATTTACGGAAACTTAGATGACGTTCAAATTCTTACGATAGCTCCGGAACTTGAAAATTCTAAGGAAGTTATTAAAGAATGTGTTTTAAAAAATATTGTTGTTTCGGTTGGACATTCGATGGCTGATTTAAGTTGCGGAGAGGAAGCTGTTAAGAACGGAGCTAGTTTTATAACTCATTTATTTAACGCTATGCTTCCGGTTTGTTTTTTTAATTAATTTTTATCCCTTAAATTAATGAAAAGAATGAAAATAATGTATAAATGTATTTTTTAAATTTCAGTTTCATCATCGAGATCCCGGATTAGTTGGTTTATTAACTTCCGATAAAATCCCACCTGGAAGAACGGTTTACTTTGGTATAATTTCAGATGGGGTTCATACTCACCCGGCTGCTTTAAGAATTGCTCATAGAGCACATCCAAATGGTATAAAATAAAATTATTTAATATTTACTTTGATTTAACCTAAAAACGTCAAAAAAATGTCATTTTTGACATTTGAATTTTATGTCAATTTTCATAATTTCTAATATTCATTTCATCTAATATTTAAAAAAAAATTATTTGATTTATCGAAACCTTAAATATTAATTATTAATGAATTAATATTTACTTTTGTGTTTAATAAGTATAATTTTAACTAACAAAGATGAAATTAATAATGTAAATTTATAATTTAATACCATCTTTTAAATTTAATTTAAGTTGTTTATCAAGCTAACTAAAAAAACTTAAATTTTCATATAATTACATATGAATTTAATAAAAAATCCTTTTTTTACTATATAAAAACCTCAAATAATCTTTATAAAGACCAAATTTTAACTTAAATCAGTCTTTTTTAAAAATTAAATTTTAAATTTATAGTTTAGTGTCATCTCTTAGATTTAATTTAAATAATCATCCATCAAGCGTAATTAAAAAAACTAAAATTTTTATTTAATTACATATAAATTTAATTAAAAATCTTTTTTTATTATATAAAAACACTAAATGATTTTTATAAAGACCAAATTTTAATTTAAATCTTTAAAACTTTTTTTTTAAATTAAACTCTTAATCATAATTTAGCTCCATCTCTTACAATTAGATATAATTTAAATAATCATCCGTCAAGCGTAATTAAAAAACTTAAATTTTCATATAATTACATATAAATTTAATTAAACATCTTTTTTTACTATATAAAAACCTCAAATAATCTTTATAAAGACCAAATTTTAACTTAAATAACTCTTTTTTAAAAATTAAATTCTAAATTTTAAGTTTAGTGCCATCTCTTAGATTTAATTTAATTAATCATCCATCAAGCGTAATTAAAAAAACTAAAATTTTCATATAATTACATATGAATTTAATTAAAAATCTTTTTTATTATATAAAAACCCTAAACAATTTTTATAAAGACTAAATTTTAATTTAAATCTTTAAAACTTTTTTTTAATTAAATTCTTAATAATCATAATTTAGCTCCATCTCTTCGATTTAATATAAATTATCATCCGTCAAGCTAAATAAGAAACTTAAATTTTTATATAATTATATATAAATTTAATTAAAAATCCCTTCTTAATATATTAAAAACTTTAAATAATTCCTATAAAGACCAAATTTGAATTTAAATTCTTATTTTTTTTATAATCAAATTCTTAGTCATTAAATTCATAGTTAGGTGCCATCTTTTAGAATTAATATAGATTAATTGTACAAATGTCAAACAGACATTTAAACGTCAAATTTGAACTTTTAGGTTAACTTCTTCTTCTTTTTCTCGTCCGGTCAGGAGATGGAGATCGAACTTTCCGTTCATTTCATACTCCAGCAGCAAAGTTTCTTGGTTACAGCACCCTTTTTCTTGAATTGTGTTGTATTCTCAACGTTGTCACAATTTATATATACCTAGCGTGCCACCTTTTTGTCACCACTATATCTTCTGTCCCGTGGTATTTCCATTCTAATATATTAAAAAAGAAAGACAGACACATAAAAGAAAAAAGGACAAAAACTCTTCTTCCAGGGGTCCAGTGACTCGGCTTACACTTTGTTCTAAGGGGGACCCTCGGATAGTTATGGTTGGACAAGGACTCAGCATGAAATGTTGGAGTTTTTTTTTGAATGTCGGTTGTGATTTTCCATATTTGACCTATACTTCAAAGCAGGAGACAGAGGCAGCATCTTCAGATTCCATACACCAATCCCGGGCGCGGGCCTGGGTAGAGGTTGACGGAAGTCGAGCCAAAAAACTAGATTCATAGTGCATACATAGTGCAGTTGGCGTCTGATATTGTAAGGGAGAGCTTGTTTTTTTAAAAAGGACTTCTTGGGATCGGTTGGTTGACTCTGGGTATCCTGGAACTTCTTCCTTTGTGGGCTTGTGATGAGTTCTCGTTTTTATTGGTTATCTTTACTTCTGGATATCTTTTCGGATCGACTAAAAATTGGCTTATAATTGGTTTAGGGTTATTAGGTAAGTCTCCACCCACCTTTTGGGAAGCCTCAAATACTGAACAATTATATTTTGTCATTATTTCCTTGATTTTCTTCTGCTTTTGGTACTCTAAGCATATCCTATGACTAGATGGGGTTTCTTTTTCATTACTCAAATGTTCATTTCTACAGAAAGTGCATTTTGGGCGTGTTTTATTGGGGCAGGTTTCTAATTCATGCTCCTCGGAGCAGGCTAAACATCTCCTTCTTGATCTGCATTGCGACATTTCCACCCGTTCTTAGTTAGCAGCTTTTCTGTTGTGAAATTCTATTTCCAATCGGTTTCTTCCTCTCTTCTCGATCTTCTTAATACCCTCTGTTTTATTGTTGTAATTTCCCAATTTTAAGGTCTCGTATTTGTCCCACATTTTTGTCATACGATTCAATACAAACTGTGAAGGGTGGATAATCCTTTAATAAATATAAAAGCTTTAGTTACAATTTGGAATTTCATTTTTGTTTAATATCTTATTATTAGTTGTAGTTAATATCAATCGATGAATAAATCTCATTAATTTTTGTTTTTTTTTTTTTTTTAATAAAATAGGTTTAGTTTTGGTCACCGATGCAATCTCAGCGATGGGTTTATCACAAGGAAAACACAATATAGGTCAATTAGAGATTGAAATTCGTGATAATAAAGCTTACATAGCTGGAACGGATACTTTATGTGGAAGTATAGCTACGATGAATAAATGTGTACAGATTTTTATGCAATCGACAGGTAAAAACACTTAAATTCTTACTAATTTTTAAATTTAAATTAATTTAAATGCTTTTTTAAAGGTTGTTCAAAAGAATACGCATTAGAAACTGCAACTTTACACCCGGCAAAAGTACTCGGAATTACTGATAAAAAAGGGACTTTAAATTTTAACTCCGATGCGGATTTTGTACTTTTAAATGATGATTTAGACGTGTTGGAAACTTGGATTGCCGGAGAATGTGTATATAAGTAATTAAAAATTTACTTAAAGTTAATTTTTAAGTAAATTGAACGGTTTATGTTATTTAGGTGCTAAAAAGGTGTTTATGTAAACGTATATTTGAGATTATATATTTTATATTATGTATTAATGATGATAATTAAATAAAATTTTAAATATAAAAAGAATTTTATTTTATTTATATTAAATTTAATTAATTTTAAATTTTACATTAGTGGCGCCATCTAATAGATTTTTATTGAATTTTACTCTTAAAAAATTAAGCTTAAAAATTGATGAATTAAAATACAATTTTTTCTAAATAGTTCCATTTAGTAATTAAGAAAATATAATTAAATAAATATAATCTCAATAAAATATAATAAGAGAATATAAAAGAATATATTAATTAAAAAGAAATTTAATAATAGATTTAAGGAAAAATTAGGTTTAATTTAATAAAAATAAAGTTCAATAAAATTCTATTAGATGGCGCCACTGTGACTTACCTTATTTTCTTAAAATTAATCTTAATTTAATCTTTAAATTTGTTTCAAATTAATATAAATGTATTCTAGATTATAAAATTAACTTATTTAGAAAAAATCGTATTTTAATTCGTGCAATTTTCGATGAACTATTATTATTTACATTAACCTAACTTTGTTAGAAATGTCAAATGCCATTTTAATTTCAACCATAGAAAAAATAATTTACAACTTAAAAAATTACTAATCAACTTAAAATATTTTTTATTAATCAACTTTTATTAATAAAAAATCGTACAAAATACAACTTAAACATATTTAATAAATTCCAGTCTTTATAAAGCTTCTTGAACTTTAACGCTACCATCGTTCATTCCAAAATAAGCTTTTTTAGCCATTCCGATGAACAATCCGGTTTCAACAACTCCCGGAATTTGTATAATCTCCTTATTAACTAATCTCCATTGTAACGTTTGATCAAAATTCTTCCAATCTAAAATAAAGTTTCCGTTATCTGTTATAACCGGTCCGGCTTTCATAACGGCCATTCTTAAACCAAACTCTCCGCAATATTTAGATTTAAGTTTATTTTTAACGGCTGCGTAAGCCATAGGAACGACTTCGATGGGAATTCCCTTTTTGTATTGTTCGCCTAAAGTTCTTGAGTTTTTTGTGTAATCGGCAACAATGATGAGTTGTTTAGCACAACTGGCGACGACTTTTTCTTCTAGGAGACATCCCCCTCCACCTTTTATTAAGTTTAGATCAGAATCGACTTCATCGGCTCCATCGATACAAACATCTAAAACCGGGGTTTGTTCTAAATCGCTTACGGGAAGTTTATTTTTGATTAAAAGCTGTCTAGTTTGGAAAGATGTTGGTACACAAGTTATTACAAGATTTTCTTGTTGTACTCTTTCTGCTAATCTATCAATTGCATGAACGATTGTTGAACCACTTCCAACACCGATTTTACAATTATTAAAAACGTATTCGTTTATAGCTGTTTCGGCAGCTTTTTTCTTAGCTGATGATAAGTCACTCATTGCTTTTGAAGATGTTAATATGATGGTTAACTTAGGAAGTTTAAAAACACGTGTTGTGTTTAAGAAGAGAGGAAAAAACATGTGGATTTGGAAGCATTTAGAAGATCAACAAGTAAATTGCGCATGATCAAGAATTTGTTAAATTTAAACATGTTTAGGTTGATATGGATGATTGAAAATGTTAAAGATGTAAATAAATAAATTAAAAATGTTAATTTAAGGTTAAATCCTGTTTTTGATTGATTAATAAATGGATATTTATATTTTTTGACATATTTCATTTCATTTCATTATCGCGTCATCTAATGAATTTTTGTTAAATTTTATTCGTATAAAATTAAAAATTAAGGAATTAAAATACAGTTCGTTTGTAAATAAGTTAATTTAATAGTGAATAAAACGAATATTTCAATTAAAAATAAATTTAAAAAGTAGATTTAAAAATAAATAAATTGTGAATTTAACTTTATTGGTATAAAGTTTAATCAAAATCTACTAGATGGTGCCACAAGGATTATTTTATTTTTATAAAATTAAAATTAATTTATTTTTTAAACCTATTTTTTAATTTATATTTTATTGACACATTCTATTTCTGGATTATTAAATAAATTTATTTAGAAAAAACTCTAGTTTAATTCATCTTATTCGTAAATTTTTTTAAGAATAGATTTTAAAGATTAAAAAAAAAATTTAACGAATTAAAATACAATTTTCTTCTAAATAAGTCAATTTAATAGTGAATAAAACGAACATATTAATTAAATATAAATTTAAAAATAGATTTAAAAATAAATTTTTATTTTATAAGTATAAAGTCCAATCAAATTCTATTAGATGGCGCTATCACTAATTATTTTTCTATAAAATTAAATAAAATTTAAATCTATTTTTAAATTTATATTTTATTGACATATTCTTTTTCTTGATTATTAAAGTAACCTATTTAGAAAATACTGTATTTTAATTCGTGTTATTCGTAAAATTTTCTAAGAATAAACTTCAAAGATTTTAAAGAAAATTTGATGAATTGAAATACAATTCTTTACTAAATAAGTTAATTTAATAGTGAATAAAACAAATATAACAATTAAATATAAATTTAAAAATAGATTTTAAAATAAATTAAGTTTTATTTTATAAGCATAAAGTTCAATCAAATGTTATTAGATGGCGCCACAACGATTATTTTATTTTTGTAAAATTAAATTAAATTTATTTCTTAAATCTATTTTTTAATTTATATTTTATTGAGATATTCTTTTTCTTGATTATTAAATTAACTTATTTCGAAAAAACTATATTTTAATTCGTCTTATTTGTAAAAGACGTAAAAATTTTCCAAGAATAAACATCAAAGATTTAAAAACAAAATTTAATGAATTAAAATACAATTTTTTCCTAAATAATTTAATTTAATAGTAAATAAAAGGAATATATCAATGAAATATAAATTTAAAAATAGATTTTAAAATAAATTAAATTTCATTTTATAAGTATAAAGTGTAAGTAATGTCTATTAGATGGCGCCATCACTAATTATTTTACTATAAAATTAAATAAATTTTAAATCTATTTTTAAATTCATACTTTAGTGACATATTCCTTTTCTTAACTATTAAATTAATTTGTTTAGAAAAAATTGTATTTTAATTCGTCTTATTTCTAAAAGATGTAAAAATTTTCTAAGAATAAACATCAAAGATTTAAAAACAAAATTTAACGAATTAAAATACATTTTTTCCCTAAATAAGTTAATTTTATAGTAAATAAGAGGAATATGTCAATGAAATATAAATTTAAAAATAGATTTTTAAATAAATTAAATTGCATTTCATAAGAATAAAGTTCAAGTAATGTCTATTAGATGGCGCCACCACTAATTATTTTATTAGAGAATTAAATAAACTAAATCTATTTTTAAATTTGTACTTTATTGACATATTCCTGTTCTTAACTATTAAATTAATTTATTTAGAAAAAATTGTATTTTAATTCGTCTTATTCTTAAAATTTTCATGATTTTTAAAGAATAAACTTTAAACATACATTTAACGAATTAAAATACAGTTCTTGTAAAACAAGTTAATTTATTAGTCAAGAAAAAGAATATATGAAAGAAATTCAAATTTAAAAATGGATTTGTTAATAAATTTAATTTAATTTTATAAGAATAAAGTTTGATGAAATGTTAATAGATGGTGCTTATTAAATGTCTTTTATTTATAAACTAAAATCATAAAATTATTAATATTTATTGAAATAATATACAAAAATACAAATTAGATTTTTAAATTTGATTTTTAAATGATTTTTTTTAATTAAAATCCCTTAATTTAAAATATTAAAATAAAATCCTTTCACATTGTCGGTAAATGAGTTCTCTTTCGCGTGAACGTTCGAAGTATGAAAGCGTCTTTTTCGCGTCCGCGTTTCTTCTACAATTTTAACCGGTAAAAAGTGCTTTTAACGCTTTAATTTCACCCGTGATGATTAATTAGATATGTGATTGAAGTGTTTAGGATGGTATTTCGCCCCGAGATGTGGTTAAAGGTAGGAATTTTAGTAAATTAGTTTTCGCATTGAGTTGCATATGGTAACATGGATGCCATGTTTTTTTTAGGCTTTTTGTTTACTTACTAGATTAATATGTTGTCAACTTTTGGGAAGAATGGAAGCGTGGTTTTCGCATCCGACTTTTTTTTACAATTTTATTGGGTAAAAATGTTTTTAAACGCGTTAATATCATTCGTGGGGGTTAATTGAATGTTTAATAAAGGTGTTTTTGATAGTTTTTGGTGTCTAAACATATTAAAACAGGTAAGTATTAATAAATTAATTTTGTATTGAGTTGTATTTTTTATCTTGTGCCGCCATATTACTTTTCGGGGTTTATGCTTACTACGATTCTTGTATTTAACTATTTGCCTCATCTACTTTCATTGTCGATAAGGTAGAGATTTAAGTCTTTTTAGTTAATTAAACGTTCAATTGAGGTGTTTTTCTGTGTTTTTGACAGTTTTTCGTCTGAAAATATGTTAAGACAGGTAAGTATATTCATTTAATTTATCTCTATAATACCCATCTATAATGAAAAATATTTCTCTATTTTTTTTATTTTCATTTATGCGTGCTTTTTATTTAGAAATCCTGAACGTAAAGTTATTGTTGGCGTTGGGAATGGAAATAAAGCGATGGTGAGCTAGTAGGTTTATTTTTTACCGGAGTAAAGTGTCAAATAGGTTCGGGGTTGGGACGGTCGTAAAATATGGCACGGGGGGATTTCATAAACCGGGGATTTCTATCCGGCTCCCCCTTCGCCCTCGCGTAACCCTCCGCCCCGATTTTATAAAACATAACGGGTACATGACGCGCGGATGGAACGAACGCGGTTCCGAACGGTAATTAATAACTACCCAATAATATTCGCTCTGTATATATCGGGGAGTGTGTACTGGCCATTAATCTGGCTTTAAATTGATTTAAACGTTTAAATATATACGCGTTTAGCCGCGCGAGTGTTATTATTTAGTGGTGTAATTCATACTTTTGGACAGGGCCGTATTCGGTTTTTCCTCTTCTTGGAATTTCTTACTGAAAGTTTTTATTTAATATAAATGTGTAATGATTTTAATAAAAAAATAAAGATTTTTATTTATTTTCTGTTGAGTTTATTACTTTTTTAATTTTATAAATAAAGTGTGTATGATTTTTTGAAGTTTTATTTAAATTTTCTTGGTAGTTTTTTGGAAATTTTTATATGCATTTTTAAATTGATTAAAAATTATTTGAAATTTATAAAAAATCGATTAAAATATTTGAAATTTATAAAAAATCGATTAAAAATATTTGAAATTTATAAAAAATCAATTAAAAATTGGGTAAAATTTTTTTAAATTCTCAAAAATCCGTTTAAATTTAATCAAAATTAACTCAAAATTGGGTGTTTTTAAGCCGGTTTGAAATTATTTTGAAAAAATTTAGATGATTTAAATACAATTTTTAATTGTTCAGAATAATTTAAGCATTTTTGGGTGAATTTTTGTCTATTTTAGATACAATTAGATAAAAACTAAACTATTTTGTGTGAGTTTCTGGTATTTTTCGACTAAGTTGAAAAATTTCACGAAATTTTAATCGATTTAAGACGATTTTAGACAGTTTTGAGAGAATACTTAACGATATGATTGTTTTTGAGACGATTTTTGTGGATTTTACATAATCTTTGATGAGTTCAAATGTCTTGGGGACGATTATAAACGATCTTAAGGCAATTTTGAGGAAATACCTATCAATGCAAGCTTTTTTGAGACAATTTTTGAGGATTCTAGATAATCTTTAAAGTGTTCAAATGTTTTGGGGACGATTTTAAGGCAATTTTGGGGGAATACCTAAGAATGCAAGCTTTTTTGAGACAATTTTTGAGGATTGTAGATAATCTTTGAAGAGTTAAAATATTTTGGGGAATATTTTAGACGATTTTAAGGCATTTTTGTGGGAATACTTAGCAATGCAAGCTTTTATTATACAATTTTTGAGGATTTTAGATAATCTTTAAAGAGTTCAAATGTTTTGGGAATGATTTTAAGGCAATTTTGAGGTAATACTTAACAATGAAAACTCTTATGAGACAATTTTTGAGGATTTTAGATAATCTTCGAAGAGTTTAGATGTTTTGGGAACGATTTTAGACAATTTAAAGGCAATTTTAGGGGAATACTTACCAATGCAAACTTTTTTGAGACAATTTTTGAGGACTTTACATAATCTTTAAAAAGTTTAAAAGTTTTAGGGACGATTTTAAACGATTTTAAGGCAATTTTGGGGGAATACTTAAAAATGCAGGCTTTCTTAAAGACAATTTTTGAAGATTTTAGATAATCTTTAAAGAGTTCAAATGTTTTGGGTACTATTTTACACGATCTTAAGGCAATTTTGAGGAAATACCTATCAATGCAAGCTTTTTTAAAGACAATTTTTGAAGATTTTAGATAATCTTTAAAGAGATCAAATGTTTTGGGTACTATTTTACACGATTTTAAGGCAATTTTGGGGGAATACCTAACAATGCAAGCTTTTTTGATACAATTTTTGAGGATTTTAGATAGTCTTTAAAGAGTTCAAATGTTTTGGGAACGATTTTTAGGCAATTTTGAGGGAATACTTAATAATGCAAGCATTTTTGAGACCATTTTTAAAGATTTTAGATAATCTTTGAAGAGTTCAAATGTTCTGGAAACGATTTTAGATGATTTGAAGGAAATTTTGTGGGAATACTTAACAATGTAAGCTTTTTTGAGACAATTTTTGAGGATTTTAGATAACCTTTGAAGAGTTCAAATGTCTTGGGTACGATTTTAGAAGATTTTAAACCAATTTTTGGGGAATACTTAAGAGTGCAAGCTTTTTTGAGACAATTTTTGAGGATTTTAGATAATCTTTAAAGAGTTCAAATGTTTTGGGGATGATTTTAAGGCATTTTTGTGGGAATACTAAAGAATGCAGGCTTCTTTGAGACAATTTTTGAGGATTTTAGATAATCTTTGGAGAGTTCAAATGTTTTGGGGACAATTTTAAGGTAATTTCTTAAGAGTTTAGGTGATTTTGAATTGATTTTTAATACATTGTCAACTCTCAACAGTTTAAGTCATGATTCTGAATTGACTTTCGAGGAATTCCGACGATTTTGTGAAAGTTTTAGAAAATTTTCAAAGAATTCTGACGATGTTAAGACAATTTTAAGATGATACTTAGCAATGTAGGTGTTCATGAATTAAATCATAATAATTTTATGTCACCTTTTAAGAGTTTAGATGATTTTGAGTTGATTTTTAATAAACTGTCAACTCTCAACAGTTTAAGTCATGATTTTCACTCGACTTTTAATGAATTTCGACGATTTTGTGAAAGTTTTAGCAAATTTTCAAAGAATTCCGACGATTTTAAGACAATTTTAAGACGGTACTTAACAATGTAGACGTTCATGAGTTAAATCATGATCATTTTAGGTCATTTCTTAAGAGTTTAGATGATTTTAAGTCGATTTTTAGTAAATTGTCAACTCTAAACAGTTTAAGTCATGATTATGCCTTGACTTTTGACGAATTTAGATTTCTTGAAAGTTTTGGAAGATTTTAGAAAATTTTGATCGATTTTGAGATGATTTCAGACAGTTATAAGACAACTAGAGGAAGTACTTAACAATATAAGCGTTTATGACTCAATTATTAATAGTTTTAGTTAATATCTGAGGAATTTAGACGATTTTTGGAAAATTTTAAACAGTTTTAAAACAACTTGAGGTAGTGCTTAACAATGTAAGCATTTGTGATTCAATTCTTGATAGTTTTAGATAATATTTAAAGAATTTAAAAGATTTTGAGATCATTTTAAACAGTTCAAAGATAATTTCGAGATGATACTTAACAATGTAAGTGTTTTTTAGAATATTTCAGTTGATTTTAGATAGTTGTTGAAGAGTTTAGGCGATTTTAAGTCGATCTTTAATCAATTTACAACTGTAAACAATTTGAGTCATGATTTTGAGTTGATTTTGGACGAATTTCGACGATTTTGTTAAAGTTTGGAAAATGTTAGGCAATTTCTTATCGATTTTTGACAAATTTCAAATGATTTTTTTAATAAATTTTAGATAATTGATTTAGAAATCGATTAGATAATTATTTAGTAAGTTTGGACCATTGTTGTCTTAATGGATTATCTCAAATCTATTAAAAATAGTCCGAAATTTGTCAGAAGTCCAATGAAAAACGTGTAAAGATTTCCCAAAATTTTCCAAAAATGGTAAAAATTTATTTAGATTCAACTCAAAACCGCCTAAAATTGTTCATTAACCTAGGAAATAGTCTAGAAATACTAGAAAAACCTAAAGAATAATGCAATCTATTAAAAATCGTCTGAAATGTATCATGATTTGATTAAAAATAGTCTAAGATTTTCCAAAATTTTCCAGAAATCGTATAAATTCAATTAGAATCAACTAAAAATCACCTAAAATTGTTCACTAGTCTAGAAAATAGTCTAGAAATACTACAAAACCCTACGAAATAGTTCAGTCTATTAAAAATCGTTTGAAATTTATTATAAATTAATTAAAGACCGTCTAAGATTTTCCAACGTTCTCACAAAATCGTCTAAATTAATTCAGAATAAACTCAAAATTGTCTAAAATTGCTCATAAACCTAAGAAATAGTTTATTCTACAACAAAAATCGCATGAAATTTGTCATGATTTGATTAAAAATCGTCTAAGGTTTTCCAAATTTTCTACAAATTGTCTAAATTTATTCAGAATCAACTCAAAATCATTTAAAATTGTTCATAAGCCTAAAAATAGTTTATTTTATAAAAAAATCGCCTGAAAGTTATTATAATTTGATTAAAAATCGTCTAAGATTTTCCAAAATTTTCCAGTAATCGTATAAATTCATTCAGAATCAATTCTAAATCGCCCAAAATTGTCCACAAAACTAAACAATAGTTCAGACTATTAAAAATCATGTCAAATTTGATATAAGTCTTGTAGAAATCGTGTAAGATTGTTCAAAATTTTCTAAAATTCGTCTAAATCCATCCAGAATCAACATGAAATTATTTCAAATTATTCATAAGTCTAGGAAGTAGTTTTAATAGAAGTAATCTATTAAGAATATCCTGAAATTTGTAATAAGTCGGTTAAAAATTGTGCAAGATTTTCAGGAATTTTTCAAAAATCGTCTAAATTAATCTAGAATCAAATCAAAATTATCTAAATTTATTCATAAACTTAGGAAATGTTACAAATCAATATTACAAAAACGAAAAAGTTGTCTTGAGAAACCCAAAATCGATTGAGAATTATTTTAATAATTTTGATCTATTTTGTGTAAAAATCATGTTTTAATTTTTACAAAAAAATTAGTTATGATTTTTTAAATTTTCTCAATTTTTTTAAACTTTGATGATTTTATTTAAAAGTAAGCATTTATTTTCTTAAAAAACAACTTTCTATTTAATTATAATTATGAAAAATTTATGTAAAAATAAATTTATTTCGGCCCTGTTTAACAACCGTTCATTTAACCGCCTAATACAAAACGTAATAACCTGAAACCTCGGCGCTAATTTGATTTATACGATCGATTTCGTGCAATTTCACCACGTGGCTCGCACTCCCCTCGATTATTTTTACAATAACCGTCCCAGTTTGCGTTTGTATTTTAATTTTAATATTCCGACCCGATTAACCGGGTCGAGGAAATCACCAAACAATAGCAGCCTCGGTTATCGGTTTTTAGCCTTTGCCACTTGTAAGTATTTATAATTACGAGCTTCGTTTGGTAAAACGTTTGGTTGTTCAACAGTTTTGGTGGATTTTTATAAAGTTGAGAGTTGCAAATTGGGACATTTATAAAAAGGTATGTATTGTAAATTAAATATGGTATAGGTACATATTTGATATTATCGCAAATTATATCAAAGCCACTTCATTTAATTTATCTCATTATAATACATTAAATATAATTGTGGTATATCTACCGTTTGTATTTACAAAACATTTCTGCTTTCAGCGATTCAATTTGTGGGAATTAATAATTAATACGTGTTTGTATTGGATTAATAATAACATATACCTTTAATTATCAAAAGATTAAAACTTTATTTAGCGATAATTAATAAAATTTAATTTTGAAAATTAAAATTTAAAAAGATAAAATTAAAAAATAAATAAATAAAAAATAAAAGAATAAAAAATAAAAGAATAAGAAAATAAAATAATAAAAAAAGAAAAAATATTTAAAAAATCTAAACTAATTCAAAATTGACAAAATTTTTCGAAGAATTTTAGGATAAAATGCTTCTGAATTTTCTGAATCTTGCTGAAAATCATTCAAAATGGTCAAAAATTTTCTTTAGCTCATCTAAAATTGTCCTGAACTTTCCGAAACTTCCTGAAAGTCATCCTAAATTGATTAAATCTTCCTAAATATCATGAAAAATGGTATAAAAATCTTTATAATTTGTCTGGAATCGAAATGAACTATAAAATTTCCTGAAAATCGTTCTAAATTGTTTAAAATCACCAAAAGTTCTCTTTAGCTTATCTAAAATTCTCCTGAATTTTCTGAAACTTGCTGAAAATCATTCAAAATTGTCAAAAATGTGTTTTAGCTTGTCCAAAATTGTCCTGAACTTTTTGAAACTTCTTGAAAGTGATCCTAAATTGATTAAACCTTCCTGAAAATTACGAAAGATGGTCTGAAACCCTTTATAATTTGTTTGGAATCGAAATTAGTTATAAAATGTCCTGAAAATCGTTCTAAATTGTTTAAAATCGCCAGAAGTTCTCTTTAGCTCATCTAAAATTGTTCTGAATTTTCTTAAACTTGGTGAAAATTATCCAAAATTGCCAACATTTTCTTTAGCTCATCTAAAATTATCCTGAACTTTCTGAAACTTCCTGAAAGTCATCCTAAATTGATTAATCCTTCCTGAAAATCATGAAAGATGGTCTAAAATTATTTATAATTTGTCTGGAATGGAAATGAGTTATAAAATTTCCTGATAATCGTTCTAAATTGTTTAAAATCGCCAAAAGTTCTCTTTAACTCATCTAAAATTGTACTGAATTTTCTGAAACTTGCTGAAAATGATCCAAAATTTTCAATAATTTTCTTTAGCTCATCTAAAAGTGTCCTGAACATTCTGAAACTTCTTAAAAGTCATCTTAAATTGATTAAACCTTCCTTAAAATCATGAAAGATGGTCTAAAACACTTTATAATTTGTCTGGAATCGAAATCAGTTATAAAATTTCCTGAAAATCGTTCTAAATTGTTTAAAATTGCTAAAAGTTCTTTTTAGCTCATCTTAAATTGTTCTGAATTTTCTGAAACTTCCTGAAAATCATAAAAAATTGTCAAGCATTTCCTTTAGCTCATTTAAAATTGTCCTGAACTTTCTGAAACTTCCTGAAAGTCATCATAAATTGATTAAACCTTCCTGAAAATCATGAAAGATGGTCTAAAATTCTTTATGATTTGTCTGGAATCAAAATGAGTTATACTATTTCTTGTAGATCGTTCTAAATTGTTTAAAATTGCCAAAAGTTCTCTTTAACTCATCTAAAATTGTCCTGAATTTTCTGAAACTTGCTGAAAGTCGTCTAAGATTGTCAAAAATGTTCTTTAACTTATCTAAAATTGCCCTGAACTTTCTGAAATATCCTGAAAGTCATACTAAATTGACTAAACGTTCCTTAAAATCATGAAAGATGGTCTAAAACTCTCTATAATTTGTCTGGAATCGAAATTAGATATAAAATTTTCAGAAAATCGTACTGAATTTTCTGAAATTTTCTGAAAATCATCCAAAGTTTTCAAGAATTTCCTTTAGCTCATCTAAAATTATCTTGAATTTTCTGAAACTTGCTGAAAATCATCCAAAATTGTCAAAAATTTCCTTTAGCTCATCTAAAATTGTTCTGAATTTCCTGAAACTTGCCGAAAATCATAAAAAAAATATCAAAAATGTTCTTTAGCTCATTTAAAATTCTCCTGAACTTTCTGAAACTTCCTGAACGTCATCCTAAATTGGTTAAACCTTCGTGAAAATTATGAAAGATGGTCTAAAACTCTTTATAATTTGTCTGGAATCGAAATAAGTTATAAAATTTCCTGCAAACCATTCTAAATTATTTAAAATCGCTAAAAGTTCTCCTTAGCTCATCTAAAATTGTCCTGACCTTTCTGAAACTTGCTGAAAATCATCCTAAATTGATTAAACCTTTCTGAAAATTATGAAGGATGGTCTAAAACACTCTATAGTTTGTCTGAAATCGAAATAAGTTATAAAATTTCCTGAAAATCGTTCTAAATTGTTTAAAATTGTCAAAGGTTCTTTTTAACTCATCTACAATTGTCCTGAATTTTCTGAAACTTGCTGAAAATCATCTAAAATTGTCAAAATTTTTCTTTAGGTCATCTAAAATAGTCCTGAACTTTCTGAAACTTCCTGAAAGTAATCCTAAATTGATTAATCCTTCCTGATAATTATGCAAAATGGTAGAAAAGTCTTTATCGTTTGCCTGGAATCGAAATGAGCTATAAAATTTCCTGAAAATTGTTCTAAATTGTTTAAAATCGCCAGAAGTTCTCTTTAGCTCATCTAAAATTGTTCTGAATTTTCTGAAACTTGCTGAAAATCATCCAAAATTGTCAAAAATTTTCTTGAGCTCATCTAAACCTGTCCTGAACATTCTGAAACTTCCTTAAAGTCATCTTAAATTAATTATAGCTTTCTAAAAATTATGAAAGATGGTCTAAAACCCTTTATAATTAGTCTGGAATGGCAACAAGTTATAAAATTTTCTGAAAATCGTTCTAAATTGTTTAAAATCACCAAAAGTTCTCTTTATCTAATCTAAAGTTGTCCTGAATTTTCTGAAACTTGCTGAAAATTATCTAAAATTGTCAAAAATTCTCTTTAGCTCATCTAAAATTGTCCTGAACTTTCTGAAACTTCCTAAAAGTCATCCTAAATTGATTAAACCTTCCTGAAAATCATAAAAGAGCTCTAAAGTTCTTTATAATTTGTTTGTAATCGATTCAAATTCAAAAGGCAAAAAATAAAATAATAAAAAATTGTTTTATTATTTCTTTTTTCAGTAAGAAAATGAATAAATTCATCACAATCTTCTTATTACCTCTTTGTGTCAACGCTGGGTTATTTCACGCTTTAATGAAAGAAGGATGTGATTTCGACGATGAAACCAAAACTTATCACTGTACAAAAATTCGAAAAACCTTCCCAAAAATGTTCTACGGAGACTCTCGTCTTAATTGTGATTACTGCGACTTAAAAATCTTCAGTAAAAACACCTTTACTCACCGAAATGGTCTCTTAATGTTTAATATAACCGGAAGTAACATGGAAAATATCACCAGACACGCATTTGAAAACTTAAAATATTTACAACATATTCATTTGGAACATAATAAGGTTGTAAATATTTCTGAAGACGCATTTTCTGGATTAAGACACGTTTATGAGTTACATTTAGAATATAATCATTTAGAGAATTTAACTGAAGGGTTTTTAAATAATTTCGAAGCGAATTCCGTTTATTTTAATCATAATAAATTAAAAACGATACCTTCGGGTGTTTTTAAAGGTTTACACGGAGTTATGTCGATGGATTTTTCACATAATTTAATAACTAGTTTAGAAAAAAGTTCGTTTTTGAACGTTGATGGTATAGAAATTTTAAATTTATCGTATAATAAGTTGTGTTCGCTTCCTTTGGGAGTTTTTAGTCACGTTAAAACTTTACGAGATTTAAATTTGTCTCATAATAAATTTAAAACTTTCCCGATTGGTGTATTTTCACCTTTGAGAAATTTAGTATTTTTAAATTTATCTCATAATCATTTTATAGAGTTTGATTCGTCGCTAATTTTACCGTTGCGGATCTTATCTCGGTTGGATATTTCTGCAAACGGATTGCAATATTTAGATACGATTAGTTTGCAAAAAAATGTTCCAACTTTACGACATTTAGCGATAAATGATAATCTATGGAGATGTCAACAGTTAGCGAACGTTATTCAACAATTACGAAGTTTTAATATTGATGTATCCGAGTTTAGTTCGGAGAGGTATGAAATAATGAATATTAATGGAATTGCTTGTACTGATATGGATTTTGGGGAGAATTTTTCTGTTAGTGAGTTTTTAGAGTTTGTTATTAAGTTTTCTTCTCAATATTATTGTTAAATAATGTTAATTTTAAAGGATAAAAAATTTCTTTTTAAGAGTATAGAATGTGATTTGTGAGCTTTGATTTTTCGTTGGTGATTTTGGAAATTTTTGTAATTTTCTTGTCTGTACTTGAAATAAATCTCATGGTTTTAGCGAAAAATGAATATTTTGATTTATCTTCCTTGAAGATTATTTCCTTAATAAACCTAATATTATTCAATGAAAACCATATAAATATTTTAAGCTATTCTCTTTCAAAATTTTTTCTTTAAATTTCCATAAAAACTCGTACTTTTTTAATTTGCTAAAAAATTGGGAAAAAAGTTTATTAAGTTGGAAAAAAATTAAAGAATTTTTTTACTTGAATTTTAGTTTTAATAAAAAATAAAAACTAAAGTGTCATAAACTCGTGATTTTCTAGGAAACTAATTTCACGTCTCCGCGTTCTAAATTCCTGGCGGGGGCGCGCTTATAAAAGATACCGTCGCGTTATTGCGTTCGGGCGTCATATTTGTTTTGATATTTAAATTTGCCTTAATAACGGCGCGGTTACGCTAAAAGTAACGTCCGCGTCCTGGTCGTAAAATCTGCATATCTTAAGCGGGAATCGCGCGGTACGTGTAACGCTCGTCCCCCTCGGGGGGACAAAAAACCGGGGGCGGTTCGGAGGTAACTGCCCGAGTTCGCGCCCGAGGACACGTAATCTCCCGTATCGGGAGCGAAATGTCCCCATCTTAAGACATTGTCATTTCTAAACGTTCCATACGTGACGAATTTCAACCAACAGTATTCATCAGATATGTGTCTATCATGGAAGGTTGTATTTTATATGAGAACGAAAAATCTTTAAAGTAAGATTTAAATCTTTAATTCTTTAAAGTTTATGTCCAGACATTGTGGATGTTATGTTGTTCTTTGCCGAGTCTTTTGTCCAAAAAGTATGGACATGATACCTGGGTATAAGAAATTTTATGTTTGAAGTACGGAGTCTCAGCTAATATCATGTGCCAAAATAAAAGGACTTAAGGAAGAAATCACGCGCATTGTGTTTTATTCATATTTGTCTTCTAAACGTGTGAGATCATTGATTGGCACTATTTCTTGCAAAAGACAATTTTTTAAAGCGACTTATCTTTGCCATTTATCCCTTGATATGCTATCATTAAGGTACGTCTCACACTTATGCAACAGCGTACATACAGAGTACTCCAAGGCCAAAGCCAGTGATTCATTGGGATCTTTAGGAATTTTCATGTTTACCTGATGGCATCTTGACATCTTTCTCCCATATTCTGCATTAACCAAATCCGTTGTCGTGTCCATTTTCTGTGGTAACAATTTTTGAACTCACTACAGAAATGAGTCAGTGACTTTGGCCTTGGTATTACTCTATAGCAGGGATTCCCAGCCTTTTTCTTGTATCGACCCCTTGTAAGAGAACAGTTTTTTACATCGACCCCCTAGCACTTTTACAAAATTTTGTTGAAAAATCGTCAATGTGATGGCTGCGCTTGATGTGTAGATACTATTTTTTTAATATTTGGCTTAAAATTACTTAATGCAATTCTTAAGTCACCTCTTTCGAAAACATTCAATCTATTTCTTGTTTTACGCAGCAAGTTGTTGAGGCGACTAAAACCTGCTGCCACCAAATAAGAAGAGGGGAACGTTAATAATAGTGCTTCTGTAATAACTAATAATTGTGGATATTTTTTCCTAATGATTTTCAAATTTCAAAACTTTGCGTATCCGTGTGTTTTGAATAAGAGTTGTGCTTGAACATCTTCCTTCAACGCAATTAACTCTTCTTGCAACATAATATTATATCGAGATATCGACGCTGCCAAGCCAAAACGGCATAAACGCCATTAACCTAATTTTTCAAAAAACGCAAAAAATGATTGACATAATCAATCTTACATGGCTTTTACGCAAACTTTAAACCAATTTTATAGCGAATGAAGTTTGTTTGCGGGTATACCGCTTTAACTGTTGCATGCAGATTTAAAACTGCTACTCAACGGTGCAGCTAACTAAAAAATGGCCATTTTGGCGTTTATGCCGTTTTGGCTTGAGAGCGTCGATATATCGTACTGTAATGGATCTATAAACCATGCTGGCACATCCAAATTTTCTATGTTTCGAAAGCGAACAGCTATAGCTATCGACCCCCAATCGATCCTCTGATCGACATTGACCCCCTCTACAACTTCATTGACCGCCAAGGGGTCGATACCGACCCTGAATCCCTGCTCTATAGAATTAAAGCAGACATCTCACATTAGAGTAATGCGATGACACTCTCTGTTTGCGATATCGAATTGCTTCAATGAGAGAGACATCAGTTGATTGTATGTAAAATGTCATCAAGTAGTAATATCGCATGTATCCTGGTTGCTAGTTGCTTGTTGTTGGTTGCCTCAGTGTGAGACGTACATTCATGGTCAGTGGAATTGAATTATAAAGCTCTGTGCGAGAGCGATAGCTAGAATGGTCTTGGGTACAGTCGATTTTCGAGAGAATGAAGCCTGACGTGAGGCTAAAAGCGTAGAAACAAGTTGACGGGGCAGAAGCCCAACTCGATACGATATCCATAAATACGAAGCAGGTAAACGAACATTGACTTATTGTTAGATGAATTAGCCCCACGCCAGGTTTTATTATCTTGAAAGCCGACCGAACCCGAGATCGTTCTAGTTATCGTTCTTGCACAGAACTTTGAAGATCCAGTGACTATGAGTGTACCTAAAGCTGGGTTTAGATTATGCACAACATACTCGCACAACTGTTTCACTAGATTGTTTCACTTGATGGTCGTCTCATCTGATGCATTTACACAGAGGGAAACGTTTGCGCGAAACATGGTGAGCCGCCAGTTTGGGCGAGACAGATATGTCTGTGGTACAATCGGGTGCTGCTTCTGCGTTCGCGGTCATGGCGATATAATATTTAAATCAGAAAAATTGAAAAAGACGACGTCGCCGTTGGTGGATGAAGGAATTGTTTCGTTGGCGATGCCAATATGGTAATGAACTAATGAGGGAAAGGGCAGTAGAACCTATAGAAGATACTGTTAAAAATTTCATCCGCATGACCACAGAAGATTTTGAATATCTTGTAGCACTTGTTGGATCAAAAATTGAAAGAATGGACACACAGCTAAGAAACTCAATTACTGTTAGGGAAATATTGGCTGTCACACTGCCGTTCCTTGCAATAGGTGATTCATATACCAGTTTGCAATTAGGATGTCGTACAGTTGTCCCTGTTGCATTGATTGCAAGTCAGTCAATACAGGATTTGTGTGTTCAGAGGATATTTCAGACTCGAATGTATAAGTGCCAGGCGATGCCCTATATCAGGGCTGCTCAATGTGCATTGCACTTACAGTACACTGTGCGCATGACGTGCACATTACTACCTTGGAGACACACTCCTTCCACATCCCATTTCTTCACGATAAATTGTAGCCTAGCAACGGGTTGATGTTTTATGTCTGAAATATCAGTACACTCATCAAGTGCTATTGAAAATCCTATAAATGTATGGACTTTAGCAGTTAATTGCGTGTACATAACGTCGGCCATGTCGGATATGCGTCGTGATATTGACATCCGCGATAACGGTATTTGATTGTACTCTGGAATGCTGAAAGGATCCATAATCTTAAGAATATCTATTAAACATTTTTTAATAAACTCTTCTTCACAGAGGGGTTTGCCGCTTTTTGCGATGTGAAGAGCAATTTTGTAGCTAGCCCACAGCGCCAGGTCGTTTTCTTCTTGCGTATTGACCTAACATAGGTAAACAAGAATTACAAAATAAACCTCAAAAAAACTTTGCATCATATTTGTGCGCATACCTCGTTCTCATTAGCAAAAACAGCCTTTTCAACATGCGATGCCTTTAATTCTTGTATTTTTGGTTGACGATAGTCGTGAGTTAATGTTTCAAAATCTATTTTATGGAATTTGTTATAATGTCTTGCACCTGAGAATTTTTTCTTACAACTGATGATACGATCACACATTAAACACTTCACGTTATCACCTTTCGCAATAAATAAGTACAACAGCTCCCACTCATTTTAAAAAAATGTTGCTGCAAGCTTAAATCTTTTATGAAGTAATGGCATTATTGTTCGTTGTGCAGCAAAACTTAACTTTTAAGAATAAAAACTTGGACAGAAAATTATATTAACCCTTTGCGTAGAGATTTTACTTAAGTGGTTAAATTATTTAAAGCTCTAATTATTTGACATTATTTAACTATCACATTACCGTAACTAGGCGTCCTACCATTTGCGCCTTAAAATAAAAAATTGCATAACGTGTGCATTGTGCACTGCACATTTGCACCTCAAACGGCACATGTGCATTGTGCACTATTTGAGCAGCCCTGCCCTATATGCTCGTTGTGGGTGTAGATCGCTATCATAAGATGACATAGATGACATCCTTCCCATGTTTGCCTCAAACAAAGTGTTTGCAATGGCTCTTTTGACGTGTGCCAGTGCTTGAGCATCATATTTTTTGAATTCATTGGTTAAATTTAATGCATATGTGAAGTATGGGTCATTTGACGTAGTGGTGGATGATTTCAAAATTTGTATTGCGCCATCCATCATTTTATCGGAGTCTAAAATCTCTCTTTTCTTTCGTTTGTGACCTTCAGTAATCTTTCTTTCAGTCTCCAAATGTGACTCGTTATCAATCCTGTCTTTCCCAGCTTGTGTTGCATTAGCCTCCGTTTCTACTTCTAGTTCTATTACTCACCCCACGACAAACGACGATGTTTACACTATGCGAATTAGGTAAAGCGAAACACTTTGATTCGCGTCCAAAAACTGACAGACTCCCAAATCGTTGTGATGCTGTTTCCCGCAACGTGTTTCGAGTTCGAGCATATGTGTACACTATGCGAGTCTTGTTTCGCGAAACAGTTGCGCTATTATGTTGCGCGCAGTCTAAACCCAGCTTAAGGAATGTCAGTAACCCATTGTACCCGTTTGCAATGCCGGATAATATTTTCCAAAAACTGTACAAATTACTAGTAAATTTGAGCTATGATTTTTCTCAAGTTAAGCCATTTATTTTCTTTAGGACAATGCAGAAACACTGATAGTTTTACAATTTCTTGCAGTATGATGTTATTATGCTTAAAGAAGCTATCAAGTATTAATAGAAACAGAATTGTTGCCCAACGACCCAATTTTATGAACGCAGACTACTTTATAGGATATTACAATACCAATGGGTTTATTCAAAAATAGCTCCTTCGTCCACCTGTGTCTTAATTGTCAAAGCGTATCAAAAACGACGATGTTTTTCCCCTGATGTAATGTTATTAATTCAAAAGACCGAACATAAAATCTAATGTGACTTTTACCTTACCTACTATTACCTTTGACGATACAGCTAAAATATCTAACGACTGATTTATAAAGTGCGGTTTTTAGAGAATGTCGTTGGCTGAATGATGTTGTTGAGTAACAACAATTACAAAGTAAGCCTGTAAGATTTAAAGTTTAAATGAATGTTGGAAAAACAATTTTGAAAAACACACACATAGTCATAAAGATTCATTTAGACTTGGTGAAATTTTATACCTGTTGTGTCCCAAAGGATGGGGTGTTTCCGGATTACTATCTATAAAATAAAACGAACGGCTTGGGGAAGACCTCGGAGGTATCCGGAACGGGACGATATTTATCGTTTAAACAGTCCGGCAAAGAAAGGGAAACACGGCCGTTAGTTTCCCTTAAGATCCAACCCGAGAATAGATAAACTTTTACGAGGGATTTTTTTTTCTTATTATTGTTGTTTGCGTTTATTTAAGAAAATCCAAAGTTAATTTTACATCCCCGAAGCTGACGCTCGGCGCAATATAAGATAATTGAATTTATGCCGTTTCAAGCTCACGCAACAAAGACGCCATCAGTTTGATTATTCGGAAACTTAATTTAGCGCGAGTGCCGTCTTCATCGACAGCTGTAAGGGGAGGAAAACAGACGCCGTCGGGGGTTTCCGAGGCCCCTTTCGTTACTAAACTCCCCCGTTCGAAATAGACGGAGTTAAGGAATGCATTTAAATCGGGACTTAAGAACAGGCCTTATCCATCAAGAGGCGCCGTCCCGTCCCAGGGGCGGCCTAAGGCACGTCTGAGGGCGATTTAGACTCCCGGTTGTTGGTGCTCGATTTTATCCCGATTTTACCCCCGGCGATGCCGCTTTTAAACGTTTGTTTCGCGCTTCGTGCAACCCCCGCGGTTGTAAATCGTCGACGACACGTACGGACGTAACAATAAACAACCGTTTCGATGTGTTGAACACAAACCTTTTCTAGTTCTATGATGCATATGAAATTTATCAGAGAGAAAAAATTAAATAAATATTTTTTAAATTTCAAATAATTTTTTTTTTATTTCAAATAATTTTTTTTAAAAATAAATTTTAAGAAATAAAAAATCGGGTGGAAAAAATGTAAAAAATAATAATAAAACTGTTTTTACGTCAATTAAAAAGTTATTTACGTCATCAAACGATTTTTTTACTACCTAAAATAGTATTCAAAGAAATCAAGAGAATATTAATTAGTTAAAAGAATCTATTTGTATGTTGGAAGTTCTTGATTTTACATTTCCAACACAGTTGTATTCTTACACTCATCGTGTTAAGTACTCAAAATGATTCCAAGATATTTGATTGTAACCTTAGTATTTACAATAATTTCGTTTGAATGTGTACAAGCTGGAGCTTGGGAATGGTTAAAAGATCGCTTTGATGATCTTGTTAAATATGGACTTAACGAGCTGCATAAATTAGGATGTGACATACAGGTTCATGAAGGGTGTGTTAGTCAACCAATAAAAAAGGAAAATGTTGAAGAAGGTTAGTAAAGAAAGTTTCTTTAAATTAATTTATTTTATTTATTTTATATATTTAGCACCATTGAGTATCCACTTGATATATTGGGTTGTTCGGAAAGTAATTTCGTTTTTCTTTGTGGAAATAGAGGACAGTTTTCGTATAATAAATAAATACTTCATTAAATTATATATTGGCCATTCTGCTCCAACACCTTTTGCCATCTTTCTGGTAGTAGCATAATTCCACGCACATAACATTTTTTGTCTTTGCTGGCAAAAAACTGATCGAGGTGGTTTTTGACCTTCTCATTTGAGGTGAAGGTTTTACCGTCTAAAAAATGTTGGAGTGATCGGAACAAATAATAATCCGATGGTGCCAGGTCTGGAGAATATGGTGGGTGTGGCATTGTATCCCATTCAAACTGTAAAGGCTTTTGGCGGGTGACCAAGGTTGTGTGAGGTCTCGCGTTGTTTTGGTGAAACACTTCGTCTTTCCTGTTGATTAGTTCTGGCCTTTTCTGTAGAAATTCATCATTCAGTTTGTCCAGCTGATGACAGTAGAGAACATGGGGAACCCATACATCGAGCTTCGAAGATAATCCCAGGCCCTTCAAGTGCCTTCCACGTAGTTATTCGCCAGATCGCATCAACTAATCCCTTTATCATGCCTTTATCAGCTTCAACCAGCCTTCCCGAACGTGGGGCATCTGTGACGTCAAAATTGCCAGATCGAAATTTAGCGAACCAGTTCTGGCACTGGCCTACTGTCAACAAAAACCTTCTCCATACACATCGGTCAATTTCTTTCTGACTTGAACAGCATTTTTACCCTTTCTGTGGTAAAACAGTAAGATATGTCGAAAATGCTGCTTATCGCTTCCCATATTTAAAGGGCACCAACCAAAAACTACTACGTAGAATTAATTGGAATGTTTCACACACAAGCCTTGCTATATGAGCTGTCTAAGTATACAGGTGTCCCAAAATTATACCGACAAACTGCTAGGATATGTTTTTTGAGCCATTTTAAGTACATTGAGATTAAAACCTTTTATCCGATCTCTTATAGTTTCCGAGATATTCAGTTTTAAAGTACTTTATACTTATGTCAATTTTTTTTCACAACTTTGTTAATTTTCAGAGAATATGTTTCAAAGTTTCACACAAATCTTAGGATTTAACCTTAATTACATGGTGATTATTTCAGAATTCATAAAAAGAATTCATTTAAAAGATGTCGAGCATTTCAAGCATTTCATTTATCAAAGATGACTACGAAACACTGACATAAGCGTTGTTAAAATTTTGACGTTACGTTAGAATTTAAACTGTCACAAGTTGTTGCGAGAAAGGGCTTAAAAAGTGTATTCTAATCGTGAATTTGCATTTAGTACTATAGTTGCATTTTATTTATGGGGAAGCTCGGGGTAAAGGAAGGCTGGCGAAACGACTTTATCAAGAAAGATATCCAAACCGCCGTCATTCAAACAAACAATATTTCAACAATATTTCAACAAAGCTTTTGTCAATGTTTCTTGGTCACCTTTGATAAATGAAAAATAAGGGGATGAAGCAAATGCTCGACTTTTTTTAATGAATTGTTTAATGCTACGCTTTGTTGAATAACAGCAGATTACGTTTTTTAATTTAAAAAATATCAGAGAACATTATGCTGATGTAAAAATGTCGACTTTTCAAAAAGTTTAACTAATAGAATGTATTTTACTAACCCCTACCCCCACAAAAGCATGTTATGGGGGTAATAAAATTTTGAAATAATTATGTAATTAAGGTTAAATCTTAAGATTTGTGTGAAATTTTGAGGCATATTCTCTGCAAATTAACAATGTTTTGAAGAAAAATTGACATAAGTATAAAGTACTTTAACACCAACTATCTCAGAAGCTATAAAAGATCGGATAAGAGGTTTTAATTTCAATGTAGTTAAAATGATTCAAAAAACATATCCTAGCAGTTTGTCGGTATAGTTTTGGGACACCCTGTTTAATAATTATACGGCTTAAGTGTGAAATTGGGTGCAAAAAATACAATTAAATCCTCTTTCGGGAGAAAACGAAATTACTTTCAGAACAACCCAATAGATGTAAGATCGGGACGACAACAAAGATCTATTAAAAAAAAATTAAGACCTTTTGCTTAACATAACTAGTCATTTCTTAGTCATCTTTTAAAATGAATAATTCTAAGAATTAAAGAATAAATACAAAATTTTCAAAAAATACGTTTTTCATATTAACTTCTAATTAAAATATCCGGTAAATACCTTATTTACATCACCCAACCTATAATTTAAAAAATCCAATTATATTCTTTCTACGAAATCTTCATTATTTATACCCATATTTATCCCCAAGGTTAAGAAAAATTACATAATACTTCCAATAGACTTAATATTGGTAAATGTATTTTTTTCTTTTAACCAATAATTATCAATTTCTTAACCGATATCGGTTGCATATCGTTTTAATAATAAGGACGATTGACCAGTTGACCACATCTTATCGTGTGCAGAAAATTCCGGTTTTCACAACTCTGACACAGTTATATTCTCATATACGTCGCGTTAAGTCGTGTTTAAAATGACTACAAGACTTTTAATTTTGTGTATATTAATTGTATCGGTTTTATTTGAAAGTACGGAAGCTAATCGAGCTTTGGATCGGTTGAAAGATCGTATTAATGATCGTGTTGAAGAAGGACTTTATAGGTTGCATAAGTTTGGGTGTAAAATAAGGAAGCATAAGGGATGTGTTGGTCATCCTAATCATCCTGGAAGTGTTTCTTCTACTTTATCACCGGATTTATCAACGAATTTATCACCGAATTTATCACCAACTTTATCACCGAATTCATCACCAGATTTATCACCAAATTTATCACCAAATTTAACACCAAATTTATCACCAAATTTGTCACCAAATTTAACACCAAATTTACCACCAAATTTATCACCAAATTTAACACCAAATTTACCACCGAATTTGTCAACAGACTTATCACCGGATAAAACGAAAACAACAATGAATAATTTAGATGTTCCAAAAAAGGAAAATATTCGAGAAGAAAGTATGTAAAAGAAATATTTTTAATTTTTTATTTATTATCTAAAAAAATATTTATTTTTTTAGTTTCTTTCCCTTATACACCAGATATTGACATAAGAATTGGAGAATAATAAAAATTATATTTTAAGTTTTTATATTTTTGTATAAAAATAAAGGCGTAATTAAAAAAAGATCATCTGATTTTAGATTTTTCCTTTTTAATCGATTAAAAATTAATTTTAACAAAACAAACATCTTGTGTGTTATCATAAGAGTTCACTTCAAATTACTTACTTAATAAAAAAGATAAGAACTTATATTTACCATCGATTTGATCAGTTTAACTTTATTAAAAGCAAATATGTTGCTGTGTATAGCAAGTAAGTAAAAATCCTTTTATATTAAATTTTTTTAACGATTTAAGATATTTTAAAAATCAAAATTAATTTTTATACAGCGATCCTTTTGGTTTTTACAAGTGTTAATTCAGAGTTAATTTCTTTGGTCAAGGATGACTTAAAATTAACTTTAGCGGAATCCAATGATGGATTATTATTGACTTTACTTCAAGGTTAAGTTTAAAAAAATCCCCAACTTTCTAAATTTAAATTTTAAATTTATTTCTTTTAAAAACAGATGGTACAGAAAAACTTACAGGAAATTTAGGTGTAGTAACAAATCTAGAAAATCCAACTCCTTGTTTAAACGAAGAAAATTGTTTTGTATTTGGTGAAAATGTATTAAAAATCGATACTTCAATTGAAAAATCTTTTACGATTATTTGGACGTCTTCTAATACAGATGAAATCTATATGGATTGTTTCAATCTTAATAGTGAGAGTACAAATTGGTTTGGAGGTCCCGAACAGTGGAATCAATATTGGCCGATTGAAAAACTTAAATTAACCGATTTCGCTAACGTACCGAAAGAAAACGGTTACGCGGCGATTGTCGAACCGTATTGGTTAAATTCAAAAGGAGGTTATATCTTCGTAGATAAATTTACCCCTTTGTTTATCGATCAGAATTCTATAAGGGATGATGCCGTGTGTTTCAGCGCTAAAGTTCAACCTCCGTTCGCTTATCCAAGATCGAAAACTTTATTAAAGTATACAATTTCCGCGAGGGATGATGCTAGGGAAGCTCATCTTCATGCGGTTGAAAATTTCCTTGGAAAACCGACGGGTCATCCCGATAATAGGATAATTGAAATGCCAGTTTGGTCCACTTGGGCGAGATATAAAAGACCGATAAACGATTCGATTTTGAAACAGTATGCCAATGAAATTGTTTATTATGAATTTCCAACCGGACAGTTTGAAATTGATGATTATTGGGAGACTTGTTATGGTTCTTTAACATTTAGAGATCCTGAATTTACTGATATTGATGCTACAGTTCAAGAAATAAAAAATTTAGGTTTTACAGTTTCACTTTGGGTTCATCCTTTTGTTAATTTAAATTGTGATTATACCGATATTGGATTAGAAAATAGTAAATATAAAAAATTAATTTCCTAAAGTTATTTAACATAATAATTTTTAAATTTTTAAGATTATTTTATAAAAAATCTCGATGGTTCAGTTTTAACAAGTTGGTGGAATAGTAATACAAGCGAAGCTCAACACGTAGATTTTACAAATCCTTCAGCTAGAGAATGGTTTGTAAATCGATTGGAGCTTCTTAGAAAAAATCATGGAATTGATGCGTTTAAATTTGATGCTGGAGAAACTTCTTGGGCGCCTCAAGTGCCGGATTTAACCGGTAATGTGGATTTATCTCCCGGTTTATTGACGGAAACTTACGTGAGGACTTGTGCCGAATTTGGAGGATTAATTGAAGTTAGAACTGGATGGGGTACTCAGGATCTACCTGTTTTAGTAAGAATGATCGATAAAGACTCTAGATGGGGTTTAAATAATGGATTGAAAACTTTGGTTACGACTTTATTACAAATGAATATGAATGGGTATACTATGTAAGATTTAAAATCTAAAAAAAAAGAATAATTGAGTTGAGTTAAATTTTTTTTTTATTAATAAAATAGGGTTTTACCTGATATGATTGGAGGAAATGGATACATTTTTAAACCGAAACCGGATCTTTATATTCGATGGCTCCAAGCTAATACTTTTATGCCAACTATTCAATTTAGTTATGTTCCATGGGAATTTGAAACCGATCAGGTAAATAAATTGTTCATAAAAATCCACTCAGAGAAAATCGTCATAAACATTTTTTTAAGTTATATTTAGGTACATTTCTTTTACTTGGTGTAACGTTAATAATCATTGGTAATTTAAACTTTGTTAAATACATTACTTGTGTCGCTGTTAACACTTTGTTGATCGGGAATTTTGGTTAGAAACTATGTGATGTCACCGGTAATGACGAGTGCAATGACGAGTTGACTCGTCATCGGCCATCAACGTTTGGGTATGAAAAGACGAGTTAACTTGTCATCGGTCAGCAAAGTGTTTAGTTCAGCGAAGGTCATTAAAATCAGAGATTTAAGATAATCGAAATCAATCTTACATTTAATTAACTCCTCCTGTTAGAAGGAATCCAATTATGGGATTTTTTTTGCTTTCGATTTCTTTGATGATAGGTGTTAATGATAGATAAATCTGGAGACCTTGTATGTTAAGGCAATAAATTAGGAGTGTTCTCATTAAAACTGTTTGTGAAAACCGTATTGAGTTCAGTCTCTTATTCTGTTTTTTTTGTCGAAAAGCATTGTTGAATGTATGGCAACAGGATTGACTCTAAAATTTCGTTAATGTACCGAGTTGTAGTTAGGCATGAAGGTTAGAGATTAATGGCTTTAGAACTGTATTTCACTTCATCATAACATTAAGTGCTAAGCCAGAATATTGATAAACGAATTCTAAGTTTGCGTTTCTCTTCAAGATTTTTCGAGATGCAACTTTCCAAAATCAAAGTGCTATAGACAAAAGTGACATTCATCACCAAAGGCAATTTAGTGTAATTCTTTGACCTGATGGTTCCTCAACTAACATCTCTTGGGTCTGACTGGATTTTGAGCCGTATTCCACACCATAATAACATTAGGTGTTAAGCCAGAAAATATCGTCGATAAGTGAATTTCAAATTTCCTTTTTTCTTAGAGATCTTTTGAGATGCAACTTTCCAAAGTCAAACTGCTATAGACGAAACTCTCTATCGCAACACTAAAGGTATTTTAGTGTGGTTATTTGATTGAATAAATGGACTTTGAATAAATCGCAATGAGGTTTTCTTTTGATGATGTTTAATAATAAAAATATCAAATACAAAAACACGCCTTGTCAACTAAAATCTAACTTTCACTACCTTCAGTCCATGGAAACGAGTCTTTCACCCTTCGTTCCACAGCGGTTCCTTTTTAACTGACTTTACGTCGTCTTCTGTTCTCTGCTGTTCGTTGTCAACCGCCTTCGATTCGTCTTCTGCTTTCTGAGACTAGTGTTCAACTCTCTGTGGTTCGTCTTCAACAGTCTTGCTCCTTCCAGGTCTTTCCCTGTCGTCACTTCTCTTTCCCTTCTCATCTAAACTCTCCTCTATCGACGGACATCCCACATGTATACACATCAGATACATCAGAAATTTGTCCAACGCATGACACTAAGCCGTCTTTAATATACTTCAAAGACGGAGATCTGACCTTCAGTACGTCTGTAAAACATCCCAATATCATTCTTGGAAAGCATCCAATAAGCAAACGAAGTATGCTCAAAGCACGACACCAGGTTATCCTTAATATGTCTCCTACACGACCAGTTTGAAACACCCAGCACACACACGGAGTATACCCAAAGCACGACATTAAGATGCCATTCATATGTTTTCAAGACGGCTAACAGACGACCACCGATACGTCTCTAACATGCTTGGAACGTTCTCAGTACACATCTGAAACATGCCCAAACCACGACATTAAGCCATCCCTAACATGCTTTCAACACGGCCAACAAGCCTCCAATACGTCTTTAAAATAGGTCCCTTAAATACTTGGACCGCGGAATGTACACACCCGAAATATACCTAAAGCACGACAGTAAGATATTCTTAACCCTTTGCAGTCCTATGTCGAGTGTGACTCGACTTTGCTTTTCGTTCTAGCGCGACCTGCTGGAACGAAACGGTGAAGAGCACTCGGTCCGCAAAGGGTTAATATGCCTTCTACTCCCAAGCATGCTTAGAACATACCCAGTACCCACCCGAAATAAGATCAAAGCACGACATTAAGCCACCCTTCACATGCCTCCAGCACTAAGTCCGACAATTTGATGTTCTGGGATTAAAGAAACCCGACTAATTGATAGAAGTAATGCTAAATTATACCAATGGCTTCTTCAGTAAATTATTCGCATCGATAACATCCCAAAACAATCCTCTAAGTAGCATGTACTAAGCACGTTGTCTCAAACGAATTAACAAAGGCATTTGGCAAAGATAACTTTTTTACTGTTTATTCATGATTTGTGATGGCCAGATAAGAAACCATCACAGGGTTTACTTTAGATGTACACTCGACGACTTTAAAGAATAACCTTCCTGAGAGAGACTGATGAACTGAATCCCTATGTTTTCTCACGTAAACCTCCTTACCTATTTCTATTCTCAAGTTACTTTTTAAAGACGCCGAGTGTACATACTACTTTGCTTTTTTAAATGTTTGCCTACCGCCAGCCACTTTTGCGCTCTTCAGATTTTGTGTCGAAAAAAGCCAGGGCATTTGGTCGAAACAGATAAGTGACGTCCAACCCGAAATTTTCAACATGTAACCGAATGAGCGCTAATTGTAAGTCGCTTTTTGGCATTTTTCGACAAGTAATCGAAGGAGTGCTATCGTGCTCTTTGACTTTTTTGCCACGTAATCTAAGGCATGATCGGGCTCCTTGGCACTTTTTGATCGTGTTTTTTCAAAACCCTCTGGTACGCTAACGGTTAATATAAGCAATTTCCTGTTCAACATTACATATGTTTTTTCATGGTTTTATGTTATAAATAGAAAGTCACACAATAACAATAATAGCGCGGGACAAAAGTATCTTTCTGAACTTATTCATTATCTATCATATATTATCTTCATCTGCCAGGATATCTTGGAGAAGTTTCCTTTTTAAGCGAATATGGCTACCTACTTTTCCCAATTGATGGCTTCGTGCACTTGAACATTTTTGCAAGTTTGCTAAATATTTTCTTGTTGTTCTATTAACAAATTCACTGATCGTTTCTAGATCCACTTCACCGTGTATTTGGAAATTTTGCACAAACCGTGGCGCGTCCACAGCAATTCTGGATATTTTATTTTCAAGAACTTGGATTTTGTTAACATTAGATTTAGCTGTAGAGCCCCAAACATACCCCTAAAATTTTCATTTCATATCATAATTTTCTCTGATTGTGAGTGTTGCGGTTCTTTTTAGCTAATAGTATACCTTACGATTTATTCAAACTTTTAATACATTTTAATTTTAAATTTCCAAGTATTCAATCATACAAATTTCAAAGAAATACGTTGAACTTCACGCGATATTCGCCGAAGAAATTATAAGAGTTATGGATAAATCAATAAGTGACGGTTATCCAGTTAATCCACCTATTTGGTGGGTTGATCCATCAAGTCCCGAAGCTTTAAAGGAAGATACCGGTTTGTATTTATTAAACAAAATCAATCAATTTTATTTTATATACTTTATTTACTTGTTCTCTATGTACTTTATTTACTTGTTCTTTATATGTACTTTTCAGAGTATTTGTTAGGAGAAGACATTTTAGTTGCTCCAATCGTTGACGAAGGAGCTGAAACTCGCGATATTTATTTACCAGTTGGAACATGGATAGACGGTAACACAAACGATATTTACGAAGGTGGACAAACATTATCAAATTATCCGGCTCCGATTGAAATTTTACCTTATTTCATTCGATCGGGAAGTAACGCAGAGAAAATTTTTAGAACTAAAGTACTAAAATAATTTTAAAAGTACTTATTCTCTAAACTTTAAAAGTACAATAAACAGTTTTAGCTTTGAGTTATTTTTTTTTATTTGTATCTGCATATCTTTTTATCGTTCTCGTTTTCTTAAAACGTCGTTTTATAAAGGTTAAGAGTTTATCATATTTCGCTCCAGTTTAATCCCAGTTAATATTACTTATTAGAGCAACGCGTAAAGAAATAAAATGAAAACTCTACTTATAATAACTCTTTTTACTTTGGTTATTTACCAAAGTGAATCAACCCCAATTTTTGATCATATAAAACAAGAAATTAGAAAAGCACATAACGTCTTTCTTGGTTTTGGTTGTAAAATAAGAAATCGCGAAGGGTGTCAAAGTGTTATTGGTGTGGATTCAATTCCAACAAGTAAGTTATATTTTTCTTTTATTTTTAATAAATTATTAAAAATTTCTTAACTATTTTTTAAAAAAGCTATTTTACCTGAAGATACAATTAATGTAGAAGATACAAATGATGAAAATAAAGTTGAAGTTTTTACAAATATCGATGGATTAAACGTGAATAATGAAGGTAGTTCTACAAGCAACCCGGAACCTAAACGTATAATAGCTGTTAATACTTGTGCTGAAGGTTACAGACGAGATAGAAACGGTGTTTGCAGGGAGATTATTTAATTTTGTTCAAAGCTTAAAATTAAATAAGTATATTCAAAATAAAGGTGTATTTGCTCATTTATATTCTTATTATAGCCTTAGATAAGATTACAATAGAAATAATTTATTGTAGTAATTATACAACGTTAGTATTCGTTGAGTCTTTAACTAGAAATGTCTTTAAAATTAACTCTAATTTTCTTGTTGATATCTGTTACGATAGGGGTTGAATTTAAAAACCCTTTGGAGGATATAATATGGAAATATTTTAAATGGTTGAATGAAAATCAAACGTAAGAATATATTATTAGGTAATTACGACGTAGTAAAATTATTTGTTTTAATTGCAGTGGTGTTAGAACATTGGCAACAGCGCGTTGTTTAACTGGATATTGTCGAAATCGGCATCAAATATGTGTTGAGTGTAAGAAGAATACTTTTCTTAATATCACCAGGGTGAAAGGAAAAGAAATTTTTTTTAATAATCATTAAATATTTATTAGTTAACATATATTATGTTTGTATAGAATTATTTTTAAGCAAATACAGGTCTACATCTTCCTCTAATTAACCTTTCGTTACTTTCACACTTTGGTCTTGTATTACTTCGTACTGTTACTAAAAATCTTGAATCAATCGTTACAGGTGGATCTAAAAATTAATTAGAATTAAAAAAATAATGAATATAAATTAAATAAATAAATACCAGTTGTCATATAATTATTTTTAATCGTCGTTCCTTCTTCTAAAATAAAAAAATACTTAAAGAAATTAAACACAAATACAAATTAAAAAAATAAAATACCACTTTTAATAAAATCATCCCAAAACACTATTCTATCATCACATAATGTACTAATTATCACACAAATAAACACAATTAATTTAAATTTTTTCCTTGAAAACATCTTCTGAAACAAAAAAAAATTAAAATACTTTAATTTTACTTTAATTTTTAATAAAGTAAATAAAAATTTACCTTTTAATGTGAAAGAACTTCCCTACAAATCCCTCTAAAACTAATTCGCATTCCCGGTGGACAATTAGGTCGTACTTTAAACAGATAACGAAACGAGTACTCTATCGAAACGAATAAACAAGTTGATAATTTAAACGAGGATTTAAAAAAATACAAACACGTACCTTCTTGTATTGGTAGTTCTCTCTTATCGTTTGGTTGAACCGTTTGAACTGTGACGATTAAAACCGCAATAATTATAATTTGAGTGAATACAAAGTGAATCTTCATTTTGTAACTTTTAAACGCGAGAACGAAGTTTTCTCTATATAACAGAAACGGTTCCTGGTCGTGCACGTTCCTAACCGGTTCTACGACCTTTATTTCTTCGAAACCTGGCTTATTCATTTTGTGAAGCGTGGATATTGTGTTGCGACTAAAAAAGGAGAGAAGTAATTTATTGCTTTTTTAAACGTTTTTGAAATCGAAAATGTGGCTTTTATTGGTTTTATTAGTCACGTCTGTTGTTGTAAGAGGAAAGGATTCTGATAGGATTATTCATCCTGATGATCCGATATTAACAACTTTAAAAACCGTAACAACAACCGTAACAAGTAAGTGTTTAAATTTATTTTTATTATTTTTTTTTATTTTATGAATTTTGTTTTAGCAACTGAGAATTTTTTAGAAGATCGGTTTTTGGTTAATGTTAGAAAAAATTGCCCAAATGGACAGATTTTAGATAATAGAGGGATGTGTAGAGATAAGTTTTAATTATTTAAGGTTTTTGGACTATTTATTTATAACGGTATTTTGTTATATGACTTATATTTTATAGGCAACCAAATTTACTGATAGTAAGTATTAAGTTTGGTTAAAAATGTTTTATTTAAAAAAAAATACTTAAAAAAATTTATTACGTCTTTTATTTTATTTATCTTAGAGGTCAAGATTTTAACCTTTGATAAAAGTTTATTCTTAAACTTAAATAACAACTTTTAAAATTTAAAAAATCAGTTGTAATAATCTTTTTAGTTAAATCAGAAGAGAAAAAAAAATGTCTGGTTATATATTTTTTATTTTTTTATTAGTTACCACGACTAAAGGTCTGTACAATTCATTTAATTATCCAAATTATTATCAATTTCCACAAACTCCAATTTTTACCAACCAACAATTTTTACATTCACAAATTTATCCATCTTATAATCTTCCAATTCCTCAATTTTCAAATCATTTAACAATCCAACCTCAACAACGTTTTTCCTCTCAATTTAAATTTGAAAATTATGAAGATTTCCGGAAATATTATCGACATTTAAACCAAAAAATCCAAAATGATCTTCAACCATATTATCGTTATCCTTATCATGCAACATATGGAGGAAATTTCATTCAAAATCCCATTCAAAATCCCATTCAACAATTACCCATTGTAAATAATTTTTTCAATAACAACCATAATTTTCCTCAATCTCATATTTACCAAAAAATCCCAACTTTACCTTATAATAACCGTCCTCAAGTTTTTCCTGAATTTGACATCAAAATAACTGATAAAGGAATTGAACAAAATACAGAAGAAAATAATTTAAAAGCGAATACACAAACAACAACTTCAAAACCTAAAAATGATGGGTCTAACTATGATGATAATCAAATTGTGGTTGATATAAATGATTATGTGGAATATAAACCGAGTTTTGGTACAAATTTAGATGACGAGGAGGATTATGTTTATTCTGAAGAGGAAAAAGATGAGGTTGTTGATGAAATGGATGATAAAGGAAAGGATGAAGGGGAAAATCAAGACGAAAATGAAGGAGGAAATGAGGATGAAAATGAAGGTGGAAATGAAGAAGGAAATGAGTATGAAAATAAAAATGAAAATGAAGGAGAAAATGAAGATGAAAATAAAGATGGCAATGAAGGAGGAAATGAAGAAGGAATTGAAGATGAAAATAAAGATTTAAATGAAGGAGTTAATGACGATGAGAATGATAGAGAGAATGAAGGAGGAAACGAAGAAGAAAATGAAGAAAAAGAGGAAGAAAATATAACAGAAAAAATAACAGAAAAACCAAGAGGAATTTTTAGTTTCTTCAAGTAATTAGATTAAATTAGATATTAATTATAAATTGTATGTCACTTGTACAAATATTAAAAAAAAACTGTTTCATTTATCAAATAAATATCCTTATTTTAAAATAATCCCTTAAAATACAGTGGAACTTCTATATAACGAACTTCTATACAGAGTGTCCCAGAACTCAATTGCCAAACGTTAATCACGCACTCTAAAGCTCATTTCATGCCGATTCAATAAAAAAGTCTTTATCCAAAATTGCTTCCTAAGAGAACTAGAGCATCCTGAAGATGACGTGTCTGATCATGTTTTTTCGAAATATCTTAATAACGCTTTTAGCTATCACAATGAAATTGTGAGTGTTTGTAAACTTCGAAATGTTTTATCGTTTGTTGACAAAACAATTTTTTTATTGCCATCGTAAAGGTGTTAAGCGCTACCAGGGTAAGTTCTCTTAGGAAACAATTTCGGATAAGAACTTTTTCGTTGAATCGGCATGAAATCAGCACTAGAAGGCGTGGTTAACGTTTGGCAACTGAGTTCTGGGACACCTGTGTAACGAATTTTCTCTATAACGAATTTTTTTTGAAATCCCAAGAAATTCCTTTATAAAAACATTTCTATAAAACCAAAAAGACTTTTGTATAACGAACTAAAAATCTCCGAAATAATCCACAAAATTTAGTTCTTTATTATTATTAACGGAGGTAAAGTTACTTCTGTCCTATTTGGCAACTATACGCGTAGGGGAATTATCAAAAAGGGCCGAAGATGTTGCAGAGGATCCCCGAGAGATTTCTGTTGTAAAATATTGTCGTGGTTTTCACTTGCCCTGCTGATCGAATAGTTGAGTTACAATTATTATTGGGTAAACTGTTATTTCATCTGTCGCCATGTCTAAACGGAAAGATCTAATTGTAAGTGCAGACAAAATGAAAATTTTAATGGATGTCGATCGTGGTATGCAGAAAAAACTAGTAACGGAGAAGTACAAGGTTCCTCCAAGCACGCTCTCAACAATAATAAAAAATCCAGAAACAATTTTAAGAAGTCAGGAAGCTGCAAGAGGACCAGAAAGAAAAATTAAAACAATGTAAGTTTGGTATTATAGACAAAGCGATGCTAAAATGGATGACAATGGTGTGAAACCAGAATTTGCCGGTGTCAGAACTACTTCTTAAAGAAAAGGCAATTGAATAGGCAAAAAACCTTAGGCCTTGAAAATTTTCAAGCTAGTACAGGATGGTTGAACAAATTTAAAAAATTACACGGAATAACAGAAAATATTATATCGGAAGAAAGTTCCAGTGTCTCAGAAGTAACTTACGCGCAATGGAATCAGAAACTGGGATCGTTTTTGGAAAGTTATCAGCCTGATGACGTGCTTAATATCGACGAATGTGGACTTTTTAACAAGTTTTCCCAATAAAACATTAACGTTCAAAGACGATAAATGTTTTGGCGGTAAAAACAGCAAAGAATACTGTAATAGTGTGAGCTAACATGACAGGAAGTGAAAAAATGAAACTTTTAGCAATAGGAAAAAGCAAACAACCAAGATTCTTCAAAGGAATAAAATCATTATACGTCGATTACGATTACAACAAGAAATTCTAGATGACCAACGAAATTGTCAAAAAATGGCTTCAAAATTTTGATAAGAAGATGATGCAACAACCAGAGAAGTTCTTGTTTTCGTAGACAATTGCCCTGCCCATCTTCCTCACATAGCCCGAAAATTAACAAACATTAAACTTGCATTTTTTCCACCGAATACAGCCCGTCGATGAGGTTATTAATCTGCATGTTTGCATAATATGCAGATTAATGCATATGCTACAAAAATAGTTTCAGCAAAGCTGGTTTTGCTTGAATGAAAAAGGAAATAAAGAAGGAAACAAAGGAGAATAATAAGGAGTTAGAAAACGAAATGGAGAAGGAAATATGGAGGAAAATGGAACGGGAAATTAAGAAAATAATGAAAGAGTAAATAAAGAAGAAAAATGATGAGGAAATAAAGGGATAAACGGAGAAGAAAATCAAAGAAAAGGTCAAGAAGGAAATGCAGGCGAATATAAAGAAGGAATTGAAGAACGAAATGGAGAAGGAAATAAAGGAGGAAAATGGAAAGGGAAATGAAGAAGAAAATGAAGTAATAAATAAAGAAGAAAAATGATGAGGAAATAAAGGGGTAAACGGAGAAGAAAATCAAAGAAAAGGCCAAGAAGGAAATACAAGAGAATGTAAAGAAGGAATTGAAGAACGAAATGGAGAAGGAAATAAAGGACGAGAACGGAAAGGGAAATGAAGAAGGAAATGAAGTAATAAATAAAGAAGAAATATGAGGAGGAAATAAAGGAGTTAATGGAGAAGAAAATCTAAGAAAAATTCAAGTAGAAAATGAAAGAGAACGTAAAGAACGAATTGAAGAACGAAATGGAGAAGGAAATAAAGGAGGAAAATGGAAAGGGAAATGAAGAAGAAAATGAAGTAATAAATAAAGAAGAAATATGAGGAGGAAATAAAGCAGTTAATGGAGAAGAAAATCTAAAAAGAAGTCAAGAAGAAAATTAAAAAAACGTAAAAAAAGGAAATGAAGAACGAAATAAAGAAACAAATCGAGGAGAAAATAAAGATGAAAATGTAAGAGTTAATAAAGGTGAGAATTAAAGAAAAAATGAAGGGGTAAATAAAGAAGAAATATGAGGAGGAAATAAAGGAGTTAATGGAGAAGAAAATCTAAGAAAAATTCAAGTAGAAAATGAAAGAGAACGTAAAAAAGGAATTTAAGAATGAAATGGAGACCGAAATGGAGAAGGAAATAAAGGAGGAAAAGGGAACAGAAAATAAATAAGAAAATCAAGGAGCAAATAAAGAAGAAAAATGATGAGGAAATAAGGGGGTTAATAGAGAAGAATATCTAAGAAAAGTTGAAGTAGGAAACGGAGAAGGAAGTAAAGGAGAAAAAGGGAACAGAAAATAAACAAGAAAATGAAGAAGTAACTAATGAAGAAAATTGATGAGGAAGTAAAGGAGTAAATGGAAACGAAAATCAAAGAAAAAATCAAGTAAAAAATGAAAGAGTACGTAAAGAAGGAATTGAAGAAAACGAAATGGAGAAGGAAATAAATGAGGAAACGGAACGGGAAATAAAGAAGAAAATGATGGAGCTAATTAGTAAGAATAATGATGGGGAATCAAGGAGTTAATGGAGAAGAAAATCAAAAAAAAAAAAATCAAGGGGAAAATTAAAGAGAACGTAAAGAAGGAAATGAAGAACGAAATAAAGAAGCAAATCGATGGGAAAATAAAGATGGAAATGGAAGATTTCAATAGTTAATAAAGGTGATAATGAAAGAGAAAATGAAGGGGTAAATAAAGCAGCAAATTAAAGAAAAAATAAAGTAGAAAATCCAGAATTAAATAAAAAAATCGAGAGTTAAAAAAAATCCAGAATAAAAAAAATCCAGAATTTAAAAAAATCCAGAATTTAAAAGAATCCAGAATTTAAAAAAATAATAAAAAAAAAACAGAAAATCAAAAGAAATTTTTACTTGTTTCAAATAACTAAATTAAATTACATACTAATTATAACTTCAACTTTCATTTTAAAAGTACAAAAAAACTATTTCATCTACAAAGAAAAAAATACTCATTTGAAAATATTCCCTTAAAATACAAATCAATATTTTTAAATCCACGAAGAAACATCTCCAGGTGTAACATTTTCAGCCTCAGTTGAATCATCAGCTTCCGTTGTAGTTGTTTGTTTAGACTGATCAACACCATTTATTTCAAGTTTACCATTATTAATGCTAAGACTGGTTGAACCTTTATCATCCAGAGTTAAAGTACCATTTTCGTTTTCTAATTTAATAACTGGTTTTCCATTTTGGTCGATGTATCGGGTTAAAACAGTCCGGAATGGTTTATATTCGACTTTACTTGAAGTTATTTTTGTGGAATTTTGCATAGGAGATTGATAACGTTGACTGGTTTGTTTTACAACGTATCCGGGAAATTCTTGAACGGTTTCGTTACCTGTTGTGTTTAATGAAGACATTTTAACATCTTCCTGGGGCATTATAACTTGACGTCGACTTCCTGGAATTACATAATATCCATTTGGAAATTCAGCTGTTGGGTTTTTAAACAAATATCTTGGTAGTTGTTTTCCTTGGTTTTGAAATTTCGGTTGTTGAAACGGATAAGGTTGTCTTTGGGGATAATATCCTCCAAAATTATATGGATAAGGATATCCATAATTCGGTTGATTTCGGTAGGGTATCCTCGGTTGTAAATTCACATCCGATGATGGTACATCAATTATTTCCGTTGGAATGTTCGGATAAGGTTGTTGTTGATAATTTGGATAACCATAATATTGACCGGAAATTACTTGTAAGTTACTTGTAATTATAAAAATTACAAGTAAAACGGAACTTGGGAACAGTTTCATTTTCGATGAAAACGTCAAGACTGAAAATAATGATCTCTTTAGAAGACCCTCTTTGGTGGTTCGTTCATCTTTGTCCTCGTTATCGCAGGTCAGGACCTTTTTTATCTAGATGGTTCGTTTTTTTTTCGGAACGTCTAACCTACTTTGTAATCACTTCCGTATTGAGGAAATTAAAATAATGAAAGAAGACAATTTGTACTTATTGTTAGTGGTAAATTTTATTTATTATTTCGAACGATTTGGGTTTTCTTATAAAATTATTTTTAGAAAAATCGATAATTAAAATGTAACATTTTGATATCTGACATGTTTTTCCAATAAATACTTTATTTAACCAGTTAACTGTTTTTGACGAGTATACTCGTCAGGCGCAAAATTGTGCAACTCGTAAAAAGTTGTGATGTTGGCTATTTAAATTGTAATTTTTGTCAAAACATATTCTCAAATTTCAACATGTTTAGAATATTTTGAGGCGAGGTCGAAATTAAACAAACAAATAAAAAAATATGAAAAATTTGTGGTATTGAAAACTGTTTAAACAAACTGTTTTCAGTTTCAATGTTTCACAGAACTTTGGTTTTTCTTTAATTTGCTTTTTTATTTGCCCCTTCAGTATGTGTAAAATGTGATGGAGCTGAGGGAAAATAAATAGAATGTTAGTAGTGAAATTTGGATGTTCAGAAGGTGTTTGCTTGTTGTTTGATACAAAAATCTCTTTCTTGTTTAATATTTTGGTATTGCTAGAATTTAATGGCTTGCGATGATAGGTGTATAAGAGTTGTTCATGTAAAATTTTTCATACAAAAGTTCTGCTAAAGTATTTTCCAAGAATTCGAGATAAGCAGCTCCCCTCCAAAGCTGTGGAAAGATAATTCGTCCTAATAGTCGATCATTTATGATGATATTTAACGATATTTTTACTAAGAAACGTTCCCAATGCTTGGCTTTAACGATTGCTCGAAGAATTTTCATGGCATCAAATATAATTGTTATAAAAATTAAATCTTTGCAGTGACGTTTGGACATTCAGATTGAGATTTGAGTTAAGATTTTCATTTTATCAAACATAACTGTTTAGAAAAAATGAAAATTACATATTCTACTTTTAGTAAAAGCAGATTCGTCAGTAGACCAAGTGTTTACAGTGAAATTTGTACATTCATCAGCTGTTTGCTCCTTTTTTTGGAACAAAGTCTCCTTTATGTTTTAAAATCTGGTGTTGCAAGAGCTTGAACTCGTTGAATATGGTAGGGGTATAAGAGCCACTTATGTAGTTCTTCATATAAAAGTTCTGCTAAAGAATTTTCCAAAAATTCGCAATAAACAGACTCTCATCAAACGTTTTAATAAATTAATTCGTCCTAATAACAGATCCCTTACTATATTTAATCATAATATGTTTACTGAAACACGCTCCTGATGTCTGGCTTCAACGATTGCTTGAAGATTCTCATTTCATCAAACATAACTCTTTGGAAAAAATGAAAATTATATATTCCATTTTTAGTAAAAGCAGGTTTGCCCAGTCAACAAAATGTTTGCAGTGCAATTTTGGCATTCAGCAGCTGTTTGCTTCTCTTTTGAAACAAAATCTCCTTCTTGTTTTTAAATTTGGCATTGCAATGGCATCGCATTTGGGTTTGAATTCGCTGAATATGATAGGAGTATAAGAGCTGCTTTTGTATAATATGGTAGGGTTATTGAAGCCGTCCATACAACCTTCCTGTTTGTTATCCAAGAGATAGGAAATTTTTGAAATACTTATTTCAGGATTTTCACTTAAAACACTCAAAATTTCTTTCTCTATCATTGATGCATTTGCAAATTTTCAGCGCCCAGTATCAAAAACTTCTCTTTTGAAAAGAAGCAGCGTTTTCAAATCGTTCCATAAGTATCAGAAAAAGCACATATGAAGGTATTTGTCGATCTGGAAATGATTCATCATAGAGTCGATGTGCTTCCACACCAATTTGAATAGATTTCTGTGTTTCTGCATTCCAGTTTTGCATTTGAATACATTATAATCGATACTAACTATACGAAACTTCAAAATAAAGTGTCTTAAAACAATAGGCCTTAACTCTTTGAAGGTTGGTGGGTGGCTTAATGTGCCACTTCGAATTTTGACATTTGTGCTCGCTGGTATACAAAATAAACCATTTTTTTAAATTTCTACTCCTTTTGCTGTACAGTGGTTGAGAGCGCGTACCACCTCACCACTTCAAGCTCAGATTACGTTTTTTGCTAATCTTTTAGATGACACAACCAGTGTTGCCGGAGCGAAGAAAAAAAGTGTACCGAAAATGTGTACTGAAAATTAAAAAAATGTACTGAATTTAGCGAGAAACTTGGACGACCTTTTTTTTAGTGATTATTTTCATCAATTGCTTTGCAAGCAATAGATTTTCCACGATGGAAACATTTAAATTATTTCGGTACTTGTTCTTTATAATGATGCATAATGATGAAAACACTCTTGCTGCGCTGGCACTTCCATGAGGCAACGATAGCAATGCCTCAAACAACTTTACTACAGTTGGAAATGGCTCGTCTCCTAATTTGTTACGTTGCTTTCTTAAAAAATTTAAAATATCTTCAATGTTACAAAATGTGCTTTCTGTTTTAAAATCTCCAATAAGTCGCCATTCTAAAATTAGATCTTCAACTTCTGTCGATTTAATAATATTTGAAGACATCTGTCCCAACTTTTGAATGGACGGCTTATCATCACTAAATATTTTTGTTACATCTAAAACTTTGGTAATTTCAATTAATTTTTCATTTTTGAAATTTATTCTAAAAATGGCACTCCATTCCCTAAAAATGTGCTGATTTCAGTACAATCGTACTGAATTCAGTACAATTGTACCGAAACGGCAACACTGGACACAACATCTCTGTTGCACCCACTTTGTGTTTCTTTTATTTGAAAATGTCCGCCCCTCGAAGAGTTAAGCACTTAAAATACGCAAAATTTCTTTCTCTATCCCTCTATCGTTGATGTATCTGCATATTATCAGCGTCCAGTATCAAAAACTTCTCTTTTTAAAAGAAGTACTTTTTAATGGCGAATTCGATTGGGAAAACTAGTGTGCACTGGTGCGCACTCGTTGAGTGCAAAATGTGACATATGTCACACTAGCTTAGTGCAAAAAAAGGCAAATTCAACAGAACACGATGAAATCAAACATAATCATAACATCACTTGTAAGTGTGTTTAAGGCTTGATGATGTTTAAAATGTTTTATAAACTACAATAATAAAATGTAATAGAACACAACGAAACAACCAATAGAACACGCTGCTATGCACTGGTGCGCACCAGTGCAACTGAGTGCAACCAATCGAATACGCCATAAGTCGTTCCAACAGTGTCAGAAAAAGTAGATATGAAGATATTTCTCGACTTTTTTTTTCAGTGAGGGGTTTAAGAAATCTGTTGACAGACGAGTGGTCCTAATTACTTTCTAAGTGATGGGTTGATGTACTCATCTTGAATACATCGGCCAACTAAAACCCTGTCCCCTCCGCCTCCGGATCCACCCATCAAGGTATAATTTCAGATGCATATAAATGTAATTTTCGGAGTCTAAGACATTTCTTCTTCTATTTTCTAGTTCTTTTTCGTGTTTTTCTTTTTTTTTTTCATGATATTTGTCACTATTTCATCTACGGCTCACCAGTGCTCTTGCTTTTCTAGCATTATATCTATTATGTTTTCTTTCATTGTATTTTTCCCGATTTTATGACGACAAATATTTCTTTCCTCAACAAAATTATTACAAATAGAAAACGTGTGTTCTGGATTATCTATTTCTTCGCAAAACTAACAAAATTAATTCTCCTTCTTTTATTTTGAACAAATAACTACAAAAAATTCCATGACCTGTTAAAAATTGTGTTAGGTAGTAATTTAATTCGCCCCATGTTCTTTTAAACCATTTTTTCTAAACCTTTGGTTAATACGTTGGTCCATTTATTTCCGTGATGCCATCTCCTGTTCCATTTTCCCAATAGTTCTTCTCTAAATAGTTTTTTATGTTCCTTACCTCTACTGTATAGGTTACATCTTTCCTCAATTAATAGGTCAATAGGCGGTAGACGAGCCACCACTTTAATACCTACCGTAGAAATGGTTCTATATCCAGAGGATATCCAGATTCCTAATCTTCTATTAGTTGAGAAAAGCATATTTAAACAGTATTTATAATTTAGAGCTCTTCTCCATGTCGGAGCGGCATACAAAATGACCGAAAGAACAGTAGAAGCAAGGAGTTTCCTTTTCTTCTCTTTGGGTCCTCTGATGTTTGGCATAATTCTTGATAAATTGTTTATCATGACGTTTGCTTCCTTGCATATTTCCTTTATATGTTCCATCATTTTCATATCTTTGTCTAAGTAGACTCCGAGATATTTTGCCTTCTTGGCACTTCTTATCTCATTTTCGTTTATTTTTAGTTGTATTTCTTTTAGCTTTCTTCTTTCTTATAGTAGTACTATTTCTGCTTTTTCTGGTGCTACTTGAAATCCCATTCTATTAAGTTTTTCTGTGACCCTTTGAATTGGATAATTAGCCTTGAATGAGACTTCAAGCTCCGTCCACTTAAAATCGCCCAACTGTTACTAATACGTCTATCAGCAGGTGGAATGGGTGCACACTGTATGCGCTCATTGCATATAAAATTGCATATAAAAAATTGTTCTGTGATAAGAAAATTTTCATTTTTGAGTGATGCAAATGTGTTAAGTACATGTTTACTACAATAATTACTCTTTTGTGTGGTCGAGATACAACCTGGAACTGTTGATATTTCGCAAGCGGTTGTCTTTCATATTTATTAAGACTCTACCTTATCTTCCATCATACTACAGGTCTTTAATGTACTTAAACGTCATTTTTAAAACCTTGTATATTAGTTAGTAGTTATTCTTTTAAATTAGACGCAATATAGATAACACCATGTTATATAAATTAACAAACATAGAATAAATCAACAAACAATTTAGTATTTGAACAATCGTGATGAAAAAAATACCTTTTTATTTTATTTTTTTCTTTGGTGTAATTGTTTATAAAGTTGATACCTTATGTTTATCCAAGCACTTTATCTTTAACGCGTAACTCAAAAAGTAAACACTTTATAATCTAGAACAGGTAGGGCGCAGTTTGATAAAGTAATTCTCTCGAAACGTGCCCAATCGTACTTTTTAGAAGTTAAACATGAAGGGGAATCCTTATTTTGTAATAAGTTTCATAGTTATTATTTTTGCCATCATCACAATTGAAGGTTACGTTGTGCAAGGTTATGAAAATCCAAAAGAAAAGTAAGATTTATTTTTTTAAATTTATGTTTTGTATTAATTTAAAATTTTTTAAAGGATTATTCCTCAACCAAGGCGAATTATCTACGCAAATTGTAATGATGGATATTTTATTAGAGGAAGATGTCGAAAAGTATTATATCCACCTATTTAGTTTTTACTTGTTTTTGAATTTTATGTTAATTAGTAGTTATTATATAAAATAAAATACAAATGAATTGAGTCACAAATTTATCATTTTATGGAATGTCTGAAATCCCCATTTCTATTTACACGAACATATCAAACATGCTTAATTCCATTGACAATCTATCTGTTTATCAGATATAGTCAACCATTATCAGCAGGTTGGCACATTTAGTTAGTACTCGACACGGGAGTCACTTGTACTCGAAAAAAAAGTAAAATGTGTAGCCACCGAAAAGTTTTAATGTATTTCGTACTTTTGATACTTTCCGTGAATGTGAATGAAGTTACTAGTGAATGGATTACTTTTGAGGAGTTTTTCGAAAGTATTCCTAAATCAATAAAGGAGGGGAATATTATTAAATCCACGTGTTTGAACGGTAACATTCGTGATCCTGCTGGAAAATGTAGGGAAATTTATTAGGACGTACCAGTTATAATTAAGGAGAAGGTATATTTACGGTGTATTTATTTATGTTTTAATCCAATTAACTTAATTAACTTTGTTTCCAGGACGATTTTAATCGTTAACGATTTCAAAACGAATCTGATACGCCTATAACCTCTAAAATTAAAAAAGGACAAATTTAATTTATTAAGTTATCTTAATTTATTATTTATTAATTTATTTCTTATTTAGTTAAGTTTAATTAATTTAATGTGTAATAAACTTGTAATTCACACCTTATTGTGTAATTTTTTTAACGATATCTCTTTATAATGTTATCATTTCCGGTGAAATATTTTTTTAATCACATTATCGGTGTTTGTTTTAGAAAGGAATTTATTTGGAATGAGTTTTTAGGGGATTTACACAAATGTTTCATCATTTAGTACCTATGGTGTACTTTTTACGCGAAACTGTTTTTAAACGGCGGTTATTTCAGCCGCGTTTAATTGATAGTTGTTTTTATTGGTACCGGCTTTTTTCCCTATGTGCGAAATTATTAAAACTCGTCGTCGGTATTCATTAATGTTTATATTGGGGGATAAAATTTTAAAGTGCCTTTGAAAAATAGAATATTTGGGTTTTTATGTTTACTCTGTTTTCGAAAAAAATGTAAAAATCAAAATGTAAGAATTAAAACTAATAGAATTGATTTTTTCTTCTAATGGTATAAAAAATGAATTAGTTTTAATGCAAAAATATAGTTATTATTGTAAAATGAAATAATGCAAGGGAAAACAAATTTAATCTTTTGTGGTTTCAACACTGAATTTGAGTAAATCTTAAAATAATGTTATCTAAAAAGAATATTGATAAATAAAATCAACATCAGTTTAGTTTAAGTAAAATCAAATTGGTCAAAGTATAACTACGTAATTAGTCTTGTTTGTTGCTATTTTAACGTGTTTTCTTCTATAATTTGGAAAGTTGAAAGTGATTATAGAACATTTAACAATCACACTTAGAACTGGTTACATAGTGAGAGTATAGTTTTGTGGAAGAGGTTACGCTTTTGTGTCTAGTGGGTGTTTGAAGATTTATTATTTGAAATAATGGCTAAATTGGTAATCATCCTGATTTTAATTTGCTTAATCGGATCAATTTTTCAAGTGGATGCTCAAAAATCTAACATCGATTCAACTGCACTTAAAGATAAAAATGTTATGGAAGGAAAAGATCTTCTGGCAGTCATCAAAGTTCCATGTAAACCTGGTTATGCGGAAGTCGATGGAAAATGTAAACGAATATATCAAGGTGAATGAAGGATGACTTTTTTTAAGAAAAAGTTAAGCACTGAAATGAAACGTGGAAAAAATATGTATCCTAAGTGTTTTATTTGTAAGTAATTTTAAAAATAAATAAATTTATACGACAATAATAAAAATATTTTATATTTAAATCCTTGTTAAGTGTTTATAGTTTACTTATACAAAAACTATCTAATAATAACTTATTTCTCCATGTTTACTATTATTAAAAAGAATATACTATCGTTTCGATAACTAGTAGTAGTTTTGTATTTTAAAATTTAATTTAAATTAATTCCTGATAACGACAAGATGTACGTCAAGACAATAATTGCAATCTTGATGTTGCTATTACTGTTGTGTTGTGATGGAAAATCACAAAATCGTGAAAGAAAGACGAAAATTTCAACAACACCGTCAACTAACTTACCGTCTTCAGCTGAAGAAGTACCATTTAGTTATTATTTTATAACTGGCCCCTGTAACAATGGATATGTTAAAGCTGCTGATGGTAATTGTAGAGATTTATTTTAAATATTTGTTTATTTTGGTTGTTTGTAAGTTATTTGTATTTTTTTAAACATTATTTATTGTCAAACTTTATTTTAGAATTAATTTATTCGTTTGTCTTATAATTAGATTATTTCGTAAATGTATCAATCATTTATTTTCTTAATATTGCTAATTTTTTTTAAATTATTATCGTTTCGATAACGAATATTTTCATATACTTTGAAAATAAAGTCAATATAATATGAAAAATAATATTCGAAATAAACATCAGTCAGTGAGCTGGTTTCATAACGTCAATATGCTAACCGTTACAGTTGTAATGATGTTATTATTATTGAAGAGTAATGGTAATGTACACCATGAAGAAGAAAACTTATCGACAAAACTATTGAAAAAAGAGCCTACAATAGATTTTGTTAATATTGTAAATGTTCCTTTTAATAGAATAGTAGATCCAAAAGACGGTTCTTGTTTAGAAGAATTTTAATTTTGATGGTTTTAATTATTCAATTATTGATAATTGCAATGTTTTTAATCTTACCTGTAAGTAACTTTAGAAATAAATAAACAAAATTGTAATGCAATTACCAAGTGTTTTATTGCTAGTGTTAAAGATGATTTTTTAATGAAGATAAGTGTGCTTCAGTAGAAAAGATGGGTCAGTGACTAACTCTCCTAACCCTCAAGTTAGTATGCTTGGTGTTCTAGGTTCAAGCCTCGGTTATTCTTACATCGAGTTGTTGTACCGATTTTCGGAAGGGTCTTAAAACCGTCGGTTCCCCAACCAATCCAAAATTCCTGGTTGTATATCACCCTTGTATATATGAGGTTTGTATAACCAGATACGCGACTAAACACGCTGAGTAATACTGACAAGGAGACCTCACGACTTTAGAATCGCTGATTTTAATGAAAGTGGTACCAATCGATAGACATAGTACGAATGTGTAAAATATTAGGGCGCACTATTCAGCGATTTGCGAGTAGATCGCGATTTCAGGTCGCGAGTTAAGGCCAAACCACTTATATGTCAGTGGTTGGCCTCCTCCCGACTCCGCCTCTTACTGACTCACCACGAACCGACTTCCACGTGCGTAACAATACGGTTGAAATCTTGGAAAGTAACCTGTGTTTCTATTTTTAATATGATGAAAATTTTCAATATTTCAATTTATTTGATATTCTATATCTATTCTATTTTATACTCTGATATTTTATTGTTATATGTTCTGAATACAAATAAGTCAACACATTTTTTGTTCTTACTTTGATTTTTAATTTAAATTAATTAAAAAAGAAGCAGGGGCAGATTCGGAGGGAGTGGCTAACCAATGTGGCTAATATTTCACAGATTTCTACTATGTACTAATACCTATCGATTAGTACCACTTTCATTAAAATCGGCGAATCCAAAGTCGTGAGGTCTCCTTGTGAGTCTTAAGTGTTAGGGTGATAATATCCCGGCCTACAAACTCACATACTATAAGTTGACCCTAAGCCTCATCATTGAAAGAAGGATGCAAGAAGGAGCTTCCTCACCGCAACTTTACTGAGTAAGTCTGAGTTAAGTACAGTGGAAGGGAGCACCAGAGTGTTGTCCGGTCCTTCTTAATGCAAAGGTCATGCAGAGCGAAACACCGTTGAAATAAAGCACTATAATACTAAATCGATTTTATGCTTTAAGGGTTAACCCTATTTAAGACTTGACCTCTGCTGTAAGACTTGAAACAAGACTAAAAGTGCTGGCGAAAGAGTTAAAACAGTGAGATGCGACGGGGCTCTATTCGACGGTATGTTGGCTTGTAAGACCTTTGCATTAAACAGGATCGGTTAGTACTTTGGTTTTCCCTCCCACTGTACTCAACTTGGGCTTACTAGGTTAACTTACGGGGAGGTACCTCGCTCTTGCATTCTTCTTTCCATGGAGAGGTTTAGGATCAACTTATAGTACATACTGTTGGTATACAAGAGAAAGTGATTAAGTCCACAGATAGTACTTTTGAGTTATTAGCATTTTAATTTTGGGTTCTGTTTATAAAATTAATTCTTTGGAGTAAGATTAGTTTATAACAACTTTTATAAAGTATGTACCGGGTGGCCAACTAAGAATGATCACCGGCCATATCTCAGTGACGGATCATCCTATTTTAATGAAACAAAAAATTTTATAAGGAAAGTGGGCATAAAAAATCGCTGGAAAATATTTTCAAGTTTCTTAAATGGCCGCTAGGGGGCGTAACCTAAACGCCTGAACAGAAAATCACAATTTTCTTCATTTTCTTCAAAATTAAGGGGTATTGAAAATAAATTAATTTGAAAGATAAATTAATTTCGACTAACATGTATGCAACACTTTTTGTCGTATCTCCAAAAATAAAGTGGTGGGGATGAGTTGAAAATGTCCATTTTCGATGGCCGATTACTCTGGTCATACTGAACAGAATTTAACAAACTTAATCTCGTTAGAAAGGGTTTTTCGTGGTCTACTAATGACTCCTTACGTTGTTTTGATATGAATATTCATTTCGCCGCCAGAGGGCGATATCTAGAATTTTGACAAATATTATAGCTTTTCTCAAAAAATTTAAATAGAACGGTATGTTCATTTCTACACGATAAAATAAAGAATTAAAAGCTTAACATGATGCTGAAAACCCGAGCCCGCTATCTTGCTTCTAACGGTAGATATTAGCCAAAAAGCAAAAACTATAGCATTATAAGATCTAGTTGACCGATATTACATTGTTGACATATGTTTGACATACGTTTTTTTAGCCTCTGATTTCCACAACTTATTTGATATTTGATACCAATTTATATGCTAGCCAACCCGACCGACCGTTCGACTTCGCCTGCGCTCCCGCCTTACTCATCACACCCACGAAAACTATTTCGCATTTATTTTTTTTATACGAGGTTTATAACGCATATTAAATTTTGATTCAATTTAATATGACCGTTAGAATGGTGCCAGTTTCAAAATTCTACGATAACGGCTTATCGAGATATCGCTATTTCACATAATGTGTTGTTATTTAAACACGTGAGAGAAAAATTAAAAATAAAAATTACCAACATGTTTAGGACACTTAAGGCAATGTGTTGTTGAAATTTCAAGTTTCTTCGACAAGCTATTCCCGTGTAAAGAAATCGCAACATTGAGATACTGCGCCGAGCCCAAAACTGGGTACATTTTTTCATTAAACCTGTCATAATTATTATACGAGTGGGAGACAAAATTTGAAGTTTCTACCGATAATACAGAGTTAAATCACGCTACCAACGACACCGGTTTCGTTTTTTCCGCGGGGTAGTTTTGTTATTATTCGCCTTTAAAATAAGGGGTAAAAGCTATAGCTTTTGCTCTTTGTCTAATATCTACCGTTAGAAGCAAGATAGCGAGCTCGGGTTTTCAACGTCATGTTAAGCTTTTAATTCTTTATTTTATCGTGTAAAAATCAACATACCGTTCCATTTAATTTTTTTGAGAAAAGCTATAATATTTGTCAAAATTCTAGATATCGCCCTCTGGCGGCGAGACGAATATTCATATCAAAACAGCGTAAGGAGTCGTTAGTAGACCACGAAAAACCTTTTCCAACGAGATTAAGTTTGTTAAATTCTGTTCAGTACGACCAGAGTAATCGGCCATCGAAGATGGACATTTTCAACTCATCCCCACCACTTTATTTTTGGAGATACGACAAAAGGTGTTGCATACATGTTGGTCGAAATTCATTTATCTTTCAAATTAATTTATTTTCTATACCCCTTAATTTTGAAGAAAATGAAAAAAATCGCGATTTTCTGTTCAGTCATTTAGGTTACGCCCCCTAGCGGCCATTTAAGAAACTTGAAAATATTTTCCAGGGATTTTTTATGGCCACTTTCCTTATGAAATTTTTTGTTTCATTAAAATAGGATGATCCGTCACTGAGATATGACCGGTGATCATTCTTAGTTGGCCACCCGGTACAATGGCATTTTTGAGCTTGTTCATTTTCTCCATAAAAATAATATTGAATTTCAGATACATGAACATTAAAACCTAGAAATCTAGAATTTTTGATTTGGTCATTTTCTCTTGTATACCGACGATATACAAAATACAAGTGTACTTCAAAGTATTACATATAATACTTTGAAGTACACATATTACATATAACCTGTAATATTTGGAAAGAGTTTTGTGTGCGATAAAATGAATTATTGTGATTCTACACAAACCATTTCGAACTTTGACCAAGTACTCCTTCGATATTTGCAAATTTAATCCAATAGGAATTACTGAACCATAACTAAACCTAAATAACTAAAACTATGGTAACTAAATCTAAAGCTAACATTAGCACTTACTCTAACATTAAACTTAAAACTATCAGTTTTTGAGTTTAGTTGCCCGTCTTTAAAAAAAAGTGTTTAACGTTTTAGATGCCATGTTGCATTTTTTTTCATGAAAGACTAGTAAAACTTATAGAAAAACATTAACAACTTTATAGTTGTTTTAAATTTGTTATACATTTGAGACTCATCTCTAAGTCTTATTGTTAGCAGTAACTTATTCCGTCGATATCTGTTATTGTTTTAAAATTATTATCGTTTCGATAACTACTAGTTTCAAATTACAATAATTGGCCTAAATGACAACACTCATTAACTTTACTTTATATCGACAAGATGTACACTAAGATGTACATTAGGGCTGTTGCAGTTTTGTTGATATTATTGTTATTAGGTTGTGATGGAAAACCGCAATACGTTTTTTTTAAAAAACTGTCAATTCCCCTTTTGCCTTCAGTTGATCACATGCTAAGTCATTTTTTTATTGCTGCCCCTTGTATGAATGGATACGTTATAACTGCTAACAGGGATTGTAGAGCGGTATTTTAAATAGCTTTCTATTCTGATTGTAGGTAAGTTATTTGTATTATTTACAAAATATTTTATTGTCAAATTTTATTTTAGGATTATTCCAAAAATAAACTGATCTATAATTTTTTAAATATTGGTGTTTTTTAAATCATCATTTCGAAAATGAATATTTTTGTATACTTATTCTGTTATTCGAAATAAATAAAGCTTGTTGCTAAGTTGGTTTCGTAAAGCCAGGATGCGTACTATAACGGTTACAGTTTTGATGATAGAACTATTGAGTTGCAATGGTGGTATTCACAATGAAGAATAATTAGATTTATCGATGGAACTACTGAAAGGAAATCTTATAAAAAATGTTACTAGTATTATAGGTGTTTCTTATAATAATGGAATAGTGGATCAGAGACGATTCTTGAATAGAGAAATTCTGTATGCTTTCAACTTATTCTTGGTAATTTTGATGTTTTTAAACTTATTTGTAAGTTTGGAAATAAATAAATAAAATTGTTTATAATACAATTATGCGGCCTTTTATTATTTGAGTTAAAGAGACCATATTTTTAGCCTAATGGCTAACTCTGAAGTTAGCATGTTTTATGTCCCGGCTTCGCGCTTTTGTTTTCTTATGTTGTGTTGTTCCACCGATCTTCGGAGGGGTTTTAAAACCGTCGGTCCCGCATTAAAAAACCCCTGATTATGTTCGCTCAGGAAGGTGCGGTAAACCATGCGCCGTGTAACTACGCCTTTAACTGAACTAAATCTAGGACTATGATTAGCACTAACTCTAATATTAAATTTAATATTCATTTCAATTTAATAGTCGTCCGTCTTACAGTGAAATTCCCTTTCGCGAACACCACCTTTGAATGGACACCCCTTGAACGGACACCTCCCTTGGACAGACAATTTCTCATGGAACGGACCGACTCTCATATAATTTACATTGCGTTAACTCTGCCTTGGATGCACATTCTCTTGAACGAACGCGGACACTAGAAGACGTTCTCTTAAACGGACAATAGAGCCGCGCCCCAACTTGGCTATCTCAGTTTAATTAAAGATTTTCCCTTTAATCGGTGTTTGGCGACTTCAATATTTACAAGGTACAAGCGCAGCCCACGTTGTGCCTCTCTGCTTAGATTAAATGAGGGACTTCCCCGAGTACACCGAAATTTAAAGGTTCTCATTTTTTCGGTACATACGGGGTTCAATACTAGTTTGACGTCTATCCAGAAAAAGATATGCGAATAAATTTTACTTTATAAAATCGCTTGGGCCCAAGTAACAAAGGAAACAGTTAAAAATTGCTCGCTAAAGCAGGATTTCAGCACAGTATGCAAAGTGAAGACTAGCTAAATGAGGCTTTCACATCTGATCCAGAAGATGACTTACCACTTAATAAACTTACAGAAATCCTCAAAAATAACAAAAAAATTTTTTCTCGGATAACACATTAATGGTAATGACCTTTCTTTTAATTATTTAAATTATTTAATTTATTTGCGTTAATAACTCCCATTTATTTCTTTATATAAAAAATTGTTGGAATTGACTGATAATCAAAACCTTAACGATTTTTTTGGAAATTGATATAAATTTATATGTTGAAGATCTAGATTCAGGACAAGAAATCGAAAATCCAGAAGTCGAACAACTGTCCGAAGATTCTGACCAATCAGCTTAAACGTTTTGCCGAAAATCACGGAGATATAAGGTCTTTGGAGCTGTTTTCCAAATTTGAAATACGTTTTCTGGACGCCTGTTTTGAAAAGTAAATTTAGTTATTGAATTATCGATAATTTTGATGTTTTTAATCTTATTTGTAAGTAAGTTTGGAAATAAATAAAATTATTTATAATACAATACAACCTTTTATTACTAGAGGTAGAGGCCTTATTTTTTATGAAAATAGGTGTATCTCAGTAGAGTATATGACTCGATGACGAACTCTGAAGTTAGCATGCTGCTTTATGTCCCGGTTTTGAGTCTCTGTTGTTCTTATAGTGAGTTGCTCCACAGATCTTCGAAGGGGTCTTAAAGTCGTTGATCTCGTAACCAAAAACCCCTGATTATGCATCACCCTTGTGTGTATGAGGTTTAATCCGATGGGAATTATTAAACCATGGAAAAATACGAATTGACTATGTCACATAGCTTGTAGTTCATGGTTCGTTCAGAGAAGTTCTGCGAACCATGCGCCTTGTAACCACGTCTTTGAACTAAATCTAGGACTAACCTTAGTACTGACTCTAATATTAAACCTAAACTTAGAAGTTTCTTAGTTTAGTCGTCCGTCTTTTGGAAAAGTAAACGTTAAAATTGTTTAATGTTTCGGATGCCATGTTTTAACTTTCTTTAGGAAAGATTTGTAAAAGAACATTCATGATTCAACATTTACATAATGACTTATGGACATCATAAACTTTGCGTTTTTTAATGTTTATATGTATTATGTAATATGTATTGCAAAATTAACTCAAAAAACTTACTTGTTACTAGCAACTTATTCCTTCTATATCTGTTGTTTTAAAATCGTTATCGTTTCGATAATTACTAGTTTCAAATTTCAATACTCGGCCTAAATGATAACACTTATTAACTTTATTTCATACCGACAAAATGTACACTAAAATTTCTACTAAGGCGGTCGCAGTTCTTTTGATTTTGTTCGTGATGGGTAGTGATGGAAAACCTCAATATCTTGGAAGAAAGTCAAGGGTTTCAAGATCAACATATTGGATTTACCCATCGCCGAATTATCCACCATGGAGTTACTCACCGCCGAATTATCCACCATGGAGTTACTCACCACCGATTTATCCACCATGTTGTTACTCACCATCGAGTTGCTGCCTGCCAAATTATTCACTATGTTGTTATCCACCGTTGAATTGCTGTCCGTGGAGTAACCAACCGCAGTACCCATTGTTATTCCCGTTGTCTTCGAATGAAAGTTCCACGATCTCAATTCCAGTTAAAGCAAGGACAGTTGCAGTTTGTAAACAAGGATACGTTAGAGCTGCTGACGGAACTTGTCGTGAGCACTTTTAAATTTTATATATAAAATGTATTTTTGAAATAATCGAATATAGATGTTGAAAAGTTTTAAAGAATTTTAATACTGAATCACAACTTCAAAATTCCTATAAAACTTCTTTATTCTTAGATTTAATTTCATTAATCCTGTCTTTAAATTATTTCAAAAACATATTGATTTATTTATTTTTAATATTCCATTTATTTCTAATTCCTTATCGTTTCGATAACCCAAAGTTTTGATAATCCATACTTTGATACTTCAAAAGCAAAATAACTAACATTTACTAAACTTGTTTCATAACGATAAGATGCACTTTATAACGGTTGTTATTTTAACGGGTTTAGTACTGTTGAGTTGTGATGGGAGAGTACACCATGAAAGAAAAGGAAAGGTTTCATCAACAACACCATCCAGTCGCTCACCTACATCGAATGACAAAATAGCTGTTCCTGCTAACATTGCACAAGTTCCCTGTGTTGATGGATACATTAAAGCTGCTGACGGTACTTGTAAAGAGGAATTTTAAATTTAAAATAATTGGAATTAATTTAGTTATTTAATTTATAAGGAAGAACGAATAAAATATTTATTTTGAAGGTATTGTGTGTTATTTTAGATGTAAGTTGGAAGTACATAAAACATAAAATTTTGGTCTAAAATTTCTATTTTATGTTGTTATTTTTTTTTAATTTTTGTGACAACATTTAGAATAAAATGGTATTTTTTGGTCAAAAGTAGGATCTTTTGAGTTTGATTTAGAATAAGCCTTAATAAGTTTTGGAATAAGTCTCAAAAAATGGATTATCAAAATTATCAAAAATGGATTTTTTGTGAATATTTGAAATAAATTGATTTTTATGAATTTCCAAAAATTTTTACCAACTTTAAAAATTTTTTAATTTTTTTGATAACAAATAGGATAAATCGGTCTTTTTTGGTTAAAAATAGAACCTTTTGAGCTTCATTTAAAAGAAGTCTCATTTCATAATTATCAAAAATCAATTTTTGACGAATTTTTTTATTTTACCGAACCACAATTAGAAACTTTTATTAAAACTTAAAAGTAATTCTTTTGAAAATGTTGGTATTTGTGATCTACCATCTTTATTTACTTGCTTTTGATACATTTTAGCAATTAACTAAAATGGTAACTAACAAAATAAGATTCAAATGACGATCTTAACCGAAGTGGACTTTAACCTTACGATATTATTATTTTCGTGGAGTTTATCTTATTTATACGCTTGGTTTTCAATCGTGATCATTTCAATAACACTAAATGAAAACTAAATATGGTCAGAGTAGTGTCTTATTGACTAGAAAATTGTGTCAAAAAATTTTTTAGTGTGGAAAAAAAAATTTGTTTGATAAATGGCCACCAAACTAGTTTTCATTCTCATTTTATTTTGCCTAACTGGATTGATTTTTCAAGTTGACGCCTTTAGATGTAGTTATAGACATAGTAAGTATGATTATGAGGATGCTATTCATTCACTAATATTAAGACTCATTGTCAGTTTAAAACTTTAATTCATTTCAGAGGATTGTCGACTTCCTAATTTTCCCATAAAATTTAATGGTAAATGTCGACGAAGTTGTCCAGAAGGATATAATCGAAGGTGTAATGGAACATGTGGGAAAATAGAATAAAAAAATTATAATATTAAAGTATTTATTTCAAATGTATATTTTATTTTTAAAAATAAAGATATAAAAAACTTTTTATATTAAAATTCTTTTCTACAATCACCATTTTGTGTTCTTACGTAACCTTCTTGACAACGAGCCATATTAAACATCCTGCTTTTTAATTCGGGAATTTCTGGTATTTCTGGTAATTCTGACATTTCTGATATTTCAGTTAATTCACCATTTTCATCTTCGCAAAAAACCAAACTGGCCATTAAAAATACCAATATAACCGAACTGGATTTCATTTTTAAGTTACTTTTACGCTAAACTTATCTTCCTTGTATGTGGTTAAAATATTTATTTAAATCTAATATCACATACTAAATTAAGAAACCAACATCCTTCAAAAGATAACACTTTCGATAACTCTGACTTAACCCAGTGCGGTAATTCACATCACGAAGACAACATGCGATTGGTCGGTGTTGTTTTGATTTTATTAATAATAATAATCGCTTTAGCGGACTCGAGATGTTTCCGTTCGGGAAAATCCTGCTGTCAGTACAGTGGTTTTTGTTGTGTATGTTGCGCTTGTTGTCGGGGAAATCCTAATCGAAACAACCCCAAAAGTACAACATCACCATCAACCGAAAATAACAACACTGATATCGACGTTTCAATCTTCAAGTTAATCGACGCTCCATGTGCTAATGGATTCGTAAGAGGTTTAGATGGAACTTGTAAAAAGGAATACTAAATAAATACTGAATAAATACTTCTAAATTGTTTTAATTAATAAAGATTTATAATTAAATCATAGAGTTATTTCGTTTTATTTAGTTTTATCCGCTAGAACGTTTATTACGTTATTGCAAAAGTGTAAACATTCTGATAAGAAGATCACATCGGACATTGGTTGTTACAGTTTTATTAATTTCACCATATACGATGAAGTTTTTCGGAAGGATGTTGATGGTGTTTGCTATTTTTACCATGGTAGCTTTAGGTGATGAAGATGAAACCGAAACAACTACTGAAAATCTTGAGGAAAAATCAAGCATTTGCGGTAACATAAATACAAATGAAATGGAACGTTTTGATTGGTATTTACCTTGTTCGGTTGTTTTGGGACGAAGAATTATTGCTGCACCTTGTAAAGATGGTTATGTTTATGCTGATGGTGTTTGTAAAATGGCATGGTAAGTTATTTTTTGGTTTTTGTAGTTATATTTACACTGAAAGGAAAGATTTTTTTTAAAGACGCAACCAAGATTACTTATGTGTATATGTTGTTGTTGAAAAAACGTTATCTTTATTGATAAAATTGAAACTTTTTTTAATAGATATCAAATAAAGAAACATTTGGTTGAAGATTAGTCTTTATTAAAAGTTAATATAAAATTTTTACTTGTGGCTTTTATCTTTTTTATTAAACCGATTTGAATGGTTAATAAAAATCAATTGAAACAATAATTATAAATACTTATTGTTCGTATCGTGTTTGTAGGTTGAAATAAATAAAAATGTAAAAAAGGTATGAAAAGAAAGCTAATTAATTTAGTCAGAAAGATGAATCCCATTAAGATATTTTCTCTGTTCTTGTATTTTTACATAATTTTTTTGAGTGTTATTTTGATAAGTGCTGGAAAAATGAAATATCATAATATAGTGGGTGTACCTTGTCAACCGGGTTACGTTTGGGTAGGGGGAGAATGCAAGATTCTTAGACAATGGTAATGTTTTTAATGTTTTAAATGATTTAAATCTTTTAAAAGTTTTATAAGTGCATTACAACTATTGAATTCTTAAAATAAAACTAATATTATACACTGCGTGACATTGAAATTGTAACACCTAGAACGAATGGGTACTTTTTAATAGAATTGGATAGAAACGTTGCTCTATAGAAGTATAAAAATTGAATAAAATTTTGTCATTCTGGACTGCTTAGATTCGACGCAATTAACATTTCTTTTCTATACGTGGTGCAGTAATTTCTTGCCACCAGATGGTAATTTGTGTGTATTGTGACGACATTATTTATCAGTTTGACTTCTTATGAGTTTGTGTTTGTTCCTAGATCAAGAGAGCGCATAAATTGCTGTAATTGAAGAGAAAATGAGACTATAGAAAAAACGAAATGCAAGTAGGCAGTTTGTCGTTTACTGAAGTCGCTCTTTGTGTTCATCCAAAGTACCCACCTTCGTTAGATGTTTTAGAAGGAAACTTGTAAAAGCCATTTCACATATAGGTACACATTGTTTAGCTGAAAATATGGATTCTCTAACTTTCCGATGTACGAACAAAGATTTGATTCCACCAGTTTCTGCATACACTGTTGTGAGAAGTAACTGTTTTTATTTGTGATCAAAGAGTATCTATTAACATACCCGTTCATTTTCCGGACATTTCACTACCCAATTAAGTGTTTTAGAATCACAGAATACTGTGAGTTATGCTCTACTGTTCTCTATGGATCAATTGTCTAAATTAATGAACGTAAAGGTCTTAATTGGACATTGAGAAACGTAAGCTTGACTTCAATAACGAAATTTGAATTAGTCTGCAGATGCATGACAACCTTAAGTTGATTCAGCGCAGTTCTACAAAGTTGCACATTTTGCAATATAATGTTGAAATATTCATCCATGTCCATTCAACGTACTGTTAGAGTTATGATATGAAACGTCCTTGTTTATGACAGTACATTGCCTTTAATGTGAACTGTACGAATTTATAACGCCTAGTAACAAAATGTAATCCTTGGAACTCAATCTTATTTAGCACCGTTAAGAGGTTAGAAAGTTCAATTTTACAGCAAACAAGAGTACACGCACATATGGTAGATCTTTTAAAAAGGTTTTCCTGCAACATCTGATGGCAGTGGACCGCTTTTACTTTATTAGGATAGCAGTTTTAGCAAATGAAAAACGTTCCACTGTCATACCGTTACTTTTACCCCCTCAATTTCTTTTAACCCGTAGTCGGTGAGGTGACTTTTCTGTTACGTAACTGGTGACTTGGGGTTATACAAACCCCGCTATATAGGGTGTCCGGAAATAACGTTCGTATATTGAAAAGGGTAATTCTACAGCTAAAAATATGAAGAAAAGTTCATATGAATATGAGCAAAAACAAGTACATAACTAAACAGTAAAAGATTTATTTAAGCAGAAACACAGAAACTGTACTCGTTTTTGTTTATAAAATTAAGTATTTATCATTATTTCTTATTAAGGAGTGACACATACTAATTGTCAAATAATATGGCGCGAACCTACTACGATATTTAGAGATTTTTTGAACATAAAATTTTATGTCACTACTGCAAAATCGTTGAATTTCTCGAAATGGGTGCATGATAGGACATCGCATGCTAGTAACTTTTTTTTTGTATTTTTGTCTAAACATTCCAATTTTGAGCTCAGATTTTCAAAAAATTATCAACCAAAAAAAATACAAGATTTTAAATGCGCTCCTCAGCCTCGGTACCGAAGCGTGTTCATCGTAGATTATTTTGGTTACCATCACCATATTTCTTATGTAAATAATAGGGGATGTTCCAAAATTCAATATCCTACTCTGTAGGATAAGTGAAATAATTTAAAAAGACCACACCATGAGTATCAACTTCAAAGAGCTGTAGCTCCTTTGGGAAGCATTTCCGGACACATGTTTATATGAACTTTTCTTCATAATTTTTGCTGTAGAATTACCCCCTTCAGTATACGAACGTTATTTCCGGACACCCTGTATATTTTGAATTTCTAGAGGTAATGTATAAATAAAAGATTGATTACGTTATTTATTCTTATTTTATATTGAATGTGAAACATATTTACAAGTTTTCACCAGGTTGGGGAAACGCAAATCCATATAATCTAATTGGCACAATCCACGCAGCGTCCCACAATGCAATCTCCGCAAATAGAACTCTTACAGTCCGCACAGACAAACCTGGTTTTCTTATCGCGACTTCTTGGACATTTTTTACATCTTACCTGCTTTTGCAGTAATTCTACAGCAGTTTCCATAATTGTTTTTTGTAGGATTCTTGAAATGTTCATCCGCAACTCACGAGGCAAACGCAAATTCGTCATTCTGCAATGCATATGAGGTTCTACCAACTGGTTTGCCAAACATTTTGTGAAATCAAGTCTGGTTTGAGGTTGATTACGTGGATAACTTTGTCACTATCGGATCTTGATTGATGATCAGAATCGCTGCTAGAAACACCAACTTCTGAATTCGAATTGTGATCGCTTTCGAAATCAGGAGCAACTGCATCACCATCGGACCACTTGAATTGCTTTCCAGCTCGTCGAGTTGTAATGTGATCCACTCTTCAAAGCGAGGATCATCTGGATTCTTCTGTTTCACGGTACAAAGCGAAGCAATGTCAAAACCAAATTTGTACTACAACTGGTGAGGTGGGGTGTGGTAAACCCCAAACGCAAAAACACACGAAAGAACTCAACGCACCGAGACAACACTGACACGTGCAATCACTCCAGACATCTACGACCTAAATAGAAGGTAGCTGGGGGTACGGCAATCTCGCTCCACCACTATTTGCACGATACCGATTATAAAATTTGGTGGGGTTTGAGAAACCCCACCTCACCGACTACGGGTTAAATGACAAAAAATTTGTGTACTGTGGTTTACGAATAATAGGAACCTCAAAAGTAATCATACTGACAAACAACCGCGTCAAGAAGTACACAAATTACTGCCAGAATAATAAAAAAATACTGAAGTATCTACAGAAAAGTTAATTTTGCCAAGCCTATATTATCTAGGGCATCAAAATTTTAATCGATTGTTGCACTTCTATAGAGCAACATTTCTACCAAATTTTATCAAAAAATGCATGCTCCTTCTAGGTGTTGCAATTTTAATGTAACGCAGTATATGTAGGGTTAGTATAAAGTTCTCAAAATGATAGTATGTTAGAAGGCTTGAAGGTCTTGGAGACGCACAAACATCCCCATAATAACACACCATCAACAACAATAACTTCACAAACTTCATTAATGGGACAACATATGTCCCGCTTTAAATCCAAAACATGTGAAATCTTGGAGTTAATAGCTCATTTTTATTGACATTTTTATTTACAAGCCCTTTAAATTCTTTCGGGAATCATTTCGACTATTCAAAAAAAGAAAATGGGAAAAATGTCATTTTAATATCTTTATTAAAAATTACTATAAAATTCTTATTTGTGGCTTTCATGTTTTTTATTAAACCGATTTGAATGGTTAATAAAAGTTAATTGAATGAACTTTAAAATACTCATTGTTCATTTTGTGTTTTTACGTTGAAACAAATAAAAATATAAAAAAAGGTATGAAAAGAAAGCTAATTAATTTAGTCAGAAAGATGATTCCCATTAAGATATTTTCTCTGTTCTTGTATTTTTACATAATTTCTTTGAGTGTTATTTTGACAACTGCTGGAAAAATGAAATATCATAATATAGTGGCTGTACCTTGTCAACCGGGTTACATTCGTGTACGGGGAGAATGCAGGAGGAAGGTTCATCTAAAATAATTGGTAATGTTTTAAATTTTTTAAGTCTTTTGAAAGTTGTATAAGTGCATTACAACTATTGAATTATTAAAATAAAGCTAATATTATATGTAGGGTTAGTATAAAGTTCTCAAAAACGATAGTATTTTAGAAGGCTTGAAGGTCTTGGAGACGCACAAACATCCCTATAATAAAGCACCATAAACAACAATAACTTAACAAGTTTCATTAATGGGACAGCATATGTCCCGCTTTAAGGGGCCTTTACCGCTTTCAGTTAGTTTGACCTGCGGGGCAACGGTGTGGGCAGAGGTAACTCACAAGCGTAGGGTAGGCGTGGCTTAAAGAACGAATTTTAAGAGAAAACTACGCCCATATGATAAAAAAAACCCAAACACATGTACTTTAAAGAAATGTTAAAAGATGTCAGTTATTTTAGCTTTAAAATAAAATAAGAAATAGTTTTCAAAAAGCAATTTGGAATATATCACGATAGATTCGAATAAGTATACTTGACTTTTTTATTTTGAGCCTACGTCATTAATGACGAAACGTCGTTCAAATATTCAAATTTGTACTGCTCAAATTAAAACATAGAAATTAACATTTAATTAAATGCAATTTGGGTATTGTTGGTTTCTGTAGGTAATAAAACTAAATTACAGAGATATACTGCGTGCACACCGGTGAGCAGCGCATAGGGCAAGTCAATGTGTTAGACAAGGCATCGAATTGTATACGATTTTAATGAGTTAGATAAAGAGGTACATATCAGCTCCAATCGACCAGATAAGTAAACATAGTATATCTGTCCTGTCTTAACTAATGGAAGCTTTATTGTCGTCCTTTTTTCACTTACGTTAAACGCATCGGCAGTTCACCGGCGTGCACACGGTAGGTAAAAGTATATGTACAAAATGCAATAAACGTTACTGACTAACTTCACGTGATATAAGTTGTTTGTGTTCGCTAAAGCGCTGTTGTCAAGTGTTAATATGTTTGAGGTTATGTTTACGTTTGTCTCTCTAACTAGGCTAGCTGCGTTGCCACATCGTTGCTCCAACCCAAAACAATAAACGGTTGGCAACGTATGCTGTGACTTCACTATAAAGTCAAGCCGTTGCCTTTCAGATTGATGACGAAGGGCTCTAAATAAAAAAAAACATGTATACATCAATGTTTGCCTTATAGGTAAACTCGCGAAATCTTGGTCATACTTGGATTTTTATAGAAAGGCCGATGGAAGCCTCTTTAGGGGCAGCGACATTTTAGGCAATTTACCCTATTTTAAATTCAATTATGTACTACGGAAACCAAAAATCAGTGGTTTTAATTGATTCAAATGAGATAATAACAGGCATAATCATCACGCCTTTTTATTGTGTCTTAGGGTATAACAACACCAAGAATATATCGCGCACCCTAGATATAAACAACTAATTATAGGCAAGAGAAAAATAAATTAAAAATACCACACTTCGATACTCTTTTTCTGAACTGTTCCTCAAATTGTCGTATGGTAATTGCTTCGTGATCCTTGTCCTAATTGGTCATTTTGAAATTTGTGAATTGTGGATACAACATATTTTTTATAAAGTTGTCGAGGTTTGTTATTTTTCGCATTTTACAAACTCGTCCAAAATTTGAAGCTGTTAATAACTTTTTTCGAATTTGTAGCCAATATTCATTTTTATGTTGTTCCCTAGTGCCCTGGTTTCCTGTTCTATATCTACTATTTCTGCTGGAGTTTTGATAAAAGATTGTAGAAATCCTGTTATTTTATTTATATTTTTTATTTACGCAGTTTTGTATTAATCGAATACATAATTTTTTCGTAAAGTACGAGCAATTATTTTATTACTAATACAAAATAATAATATTTTAATCATAAACAAGACATTTTTTTAATAAAAACATTAATAAATTAATAATTAGTTTAGGCCCGAAAATAAGGTAATGGTTACTTCATAAATTACATGCTGATAATAAATACGCCTTTGCTTGAAAGTTTAACCACTTCGGTACGAACGTCGACTATAGTTGACGGCTGTGCCAGCGTACGGACGATGAAAGCCGGTTGCTGGTAACGTATCTCGGCCGATAGGCGTCGTACCAAAGTGGTTAATACAAGACGACGTATGTGTCTAAATTCTCCAACAGAAAATATTAAGATAAAGGGGAATGAATACATTCCGAAAGCAGGAAGGAAAAGGTATCTCGATCCTTTTCTGTAGGCGGTGCTTCATTACTACAAATCATGAGCACCAGGCAGCGCCACCGTACAAGGCGATTTTTATTCATTACAGCTCATTCGTACTTAGTGTTTAAATCACTTATTACATGACCAATAACACACATTTTTGTATACACTTCTAGAAAAAACATGTGGCTACTTACGGACGGTCGAAAAAATTTGTTTAAAACGTTCAGCTTTGACCAATGACAGCTTGAAAATACCCTATTTATGGGTGTGATTGTTACTAATTATTGTTGTAATAAAAAGAGAAATCAAAAATGTAAGACCGTCCAGAGAATCTATGCACTTTCAGACAACGTTTCATGAAAGAATCAATTGAATCCAATTATTATTAACGCCATAATTTGTGAAGTAAGAAGTACATATTTCACTATATCTATATATCGCGGTAAAGGCGCCTTAAATCCAAAACATGAGGAATCCTGGAGTTAATAGCTCATTTTTATTAACATTTATTTACAAGCCCTTTACATCTTTTTGGGCCCATTTCGACTCTTCAAGGAACGAAAATAGGAAAAATCATTTTAATATCTTTATTAAAAATTATTATAAAATTCTTGTTTGTGGCTTTTATGTTTTTTTTTATTAAACCGATTTGAATGGTTAATAAAAATCAATTGAATGAACTTTAAAATATTCATTGTTCATTTTGTGTTTTTACGTTGAAACAAATAAAAACATAAAGAAAGGTATGAAAAGTAAGCTAATTAATTTAGTCAGAAAGATGATTCCCATTAAGATATTTTCTCTGTTCTTGTATTTTTACATAATTTCTTTGAGTGTTATTTTGACAACTGCTGGAAAAATGAAATATCATAATATAGTGGCTGTACCTTGTCAACCGGGTTACATTCGTGTACGGGGAGAATGCAGGAGGAATGTTAATCTAGGATAATTGGTAATGTTTTAATTTTTTTAAGTCTTTTAAAAGTTGTATAAATGCATTACAACTATTGAATTCTTAAAGTAAAACTAATAATAAATACATCCTACTATACGTAGGTTGCCTTTTATATTTCGGGATTGGATTGGACAACCCTAGTGTTTCAATCTGGCAACTGATAGTTCTATCGTAAAGCATACGAGCGCAATGTTTGTTGTTTACAGTAACTTAAAACATTAATCTCGGCCAAATAATGGAATTAAAACGTGAACATTTTCGTATGATTATTTTTTACAAATTTCGACGTGAATTAAGAATTTTTGAACAAATCACTGCATTTGGAAATTCTGACAAAAAAAGTGCCATAAATCAAATTTGCTGGCAGTTTAGACAAAAACGACCTGTATAAAAGTGAATCGTATTTTATTATAGAATTCAAAAATAAAATAAAATCGGGTATGTTCCATTTAAAAAATAGTAACTTTAGTATTTTTTGTACTTTTGGGTCACCTGTATATAAGTCACAATATTTTAAAAATGTGTAGTACCATTACAGCTATAACCCAAGAAAAGGAAAAGGAGAATATCTCTAACAATAAACAAGTTATGGACCTGTTTCGGACCACTGTGACAAATATACAATCCGGTATAAATATAAAATTCCTTTTAAATAAAATCATTATTTTACTTTTATTACTACTGATATTTATGGTTTTATTTGTGCTGATTGTCTTGATCGTTATAAAAGTGAGAGTTCATTCCAAGAAATAGAATTTCAAATTACTTCATTTCATTTATTTATTTTTTCTTTTAAATAATGTAAACATCGCGTTTAATCATTCCTGTAAAATAAAGAACATTTTTCACATGTCACATCTATTTATAGTAGCTTTGCATTTTTTAAATTCTAACTGTGGTTAGTGTGTCAATGTTGTACACACATTTAATAAATTTTACAATAAGCACCTATTGTTTAGTGAATGGTCTTTAATTAACAATAAGTAGGATGTTGTATGAATCAATCTTTAATTATAAAATCTCATCCTTATTAAAATTATTCGATCTTTTCTTATTACTTCTAAATATTTTGATATACAGGGTGATTTATAACATACGGATCAGACTAAAAGTGTAGGTACTAGGGGCCAAATTGAAGACATTTTCTTAATAGTATATTCAGCATAACTTAATAATCACAAAGATATAGAATATTAAAGTTCAATTAATTGTCGAGTATTTATTACCATATACACTATTGCACTACTTTTAAATTCAAATTGCGAATATTTCAGGGTTATTTAAACAATGGACAATTAAGAAAAAATAATAAAAGCTTTGTAATATGGCAGTTAGGGCTGGTTAAAAATTTGTTGAAATGCTAAAAATTAGTGTTTATTTGTTAAGAACCGCTGATACCTCGTTTTTATTTCTGTCAATCCATTTGATTTGGTTACCTAACAACGGTGACAACATCACGGTCGGGATTAAAAATTCAAGATTCAAGATTTGTGTTCGACTGAATATCAGCGGTTCTCAAAAGTGGACGATAACTTATTTAAACAATTAACATTCAATATCTACGTAACTATTAAGTTTTTAACAAAACGTTATTAAGAAAATCTTTTCAGTTTGGGCCCTAGTACCTACTCTTTTAGTCTGATCCGTATGTTATAAATCACCCTGTATTTAATCAAATCAATTTTATCTGTGAGACAAAAATTAAAAATTGTTTATCAAAATAGTTATGGATTTAATTTTTATAATTATGATAGAAAATTTAAACTAAAATAGATAATTTTTAATAAAATTAAAGATGATTTCATGATGACACGAAATTTTCCATTAAACCCATCTTAATAATCAACTAATACTTTTATATTTACGATGGGTGATTATATTAGCTTTTAAAACAATTCTATCTGTCGACGTAATGAACAGTAAATATTTATTAACCTACCTGCGTTGTTTGAGTGAATATAAATAGATGGAGATGGAGGTGGTTTGATCAGTTATCAAGATGACTCCGTTAAAGATACTCTGCGTCTGTTTGTACTTGTACTTAATGTTTTTGGTTGTTGTTTTGGCTGATGATTACAAAACCACCCCTAAAAAAGTGGATGCCGTCATAACTAATATCGTTGTTGCACCTTGTCAAGATGGTTATGTTCTTGTAAATGGAGTGTGTAAGAAGGAATTTTAAAAATTAGGTAATTAACACATACGTGAAAATTATTATTGTTTTTTATATAATTTACTTAAGTTTAAAAAATCATTTAGACTTTATTTTTCGAATTTTAGTATAGAAATGTTAAAGAAAAGTAGATTGAAATATTTATTTTTTAATAAGATGGTCATTTTTACTAAAGTTAATTGAAAGAGATATCTTCAGCACTTATCTGGTTTATTGTAATGTTAGCCTTACATGTTTCGGCTTTTTAAAGCCATCTTCAGAGGTAACTACAAATATTTATAAGTATAATTGAATCATAATTGAAAAGTTAAATTATGTCAAAAAATACAAATAATAAAATAAATGTAGAAAAATAAGGCAAATTGAAGCACTGACAAAATTATGTTAAAACTAAATATAAAACTAGTAAATGTTAATTAGGAAAAATTAATTTAGCTTAAGTTTAAAAATAGATGTGACTAACAAAAAAATTTTTACTTAATTTGTCTATAACATTTGACTCAAATTATTAATTTCAATACCAAAGACAGAATTGACTGTCTCCATCAGAACAGAGTGTATAAATTGGAATGTGATACTTGTGGTGCCTCTTATATAGGAGAAACAGGCAGATCTGGTAAACAACGAATTAAAGAACACAAACACAATCTTAATTCAAATTTCGGTAGACACATATTTACTTACAGATATGAATTTGTTCAACAGAAAAACACTAAACTTCTTCATAAACAAAACAAAGGCTATAAACTTAATCTCCTTGAAGCTTTTAAAATAGATAAATTTAAAGGAATTAACACAGACCTAGAATGCCTCAATGATCAAGTTCTTCTGAACAAAACACCTCTATACAAATTCTTCCGAAATCTTTTTAATAATTATCCCCAAACAGCTTAGGGATATCTTTTCTGAGACCGCGTAAGATATCCGCACTGTTTGGGGCCTCAGCGGTCTCAACCTTCCTAAACTAAATTACTCCCTTTCCTTAAAACTTCCCTTCCATTTTCTATTTTTTCAAGTTTGACGATCAATTCAATTTTTAACGACCCATCCCCGTCGTAATATTAATTTTTACTAATAAATTTAATTTATTGACATTATTTTGAAATTTGAATACTTGAAAATTTAATAGGTTGTTTGCCTTGCTCACAACGAGAGACATAAAATTCACTAAAATATAAACCACTTTTATAAATATAAAACTCCTTTAAAAAAAATTATTATTTTACTTTTATTACTACTCATATTTATGGTTTTGTTTGTGCTGAGTGTTTTGATCGTTATAAAAGTGAGAGTTCATTCTAAGAATTGGAATTTCAATTCATTTCTTCCTATTCTTTTTTTTTCGTTTAAATAATGCAAACATCGCGTTTAATTATTTCTGTAAAGTAAAGAACATTTTTCACGTGTCACTTCTATTTGTTGTAGCTTTGCATTTTTTAAATTCTAACTGTGGTTAGTGTGTCAATGTTAAAAGCACATGTAATAAATTTTACAATAAGTACCTATTGATTAATAAATGGTTTATAGTTAACAATTAGTAGGATGTTATATGAATCAATCTTTAATTATAAAATCTCATCCTTATTAAAATTAGGTACTTAATACTTTTTATTACTTCTAATTTTTTTCATTCATTTAAATAAATCACTTTTGTCTGTAAAAATTAAAAATTCTTTATCAAAATAGTATTAAAATATGATAGGAAATTAAGACTAAAACAGATAATTTTTAATAAAGTTAATGATGACTTCATAACACGAAAATTTCCATTAAACCCATCTTAATAATCAACTAATACTTTTATATTTACGATGGGTGGTTATATTAGCTTTTAAAATAATTCTATCTGTCGACGTAATGAACAGTGAATATTTATTAACCTACCTGCGTTGTTTGAGTGAATATAAATAGAAGGAGATGGAGTTGGTTTGAACAGTTATCAAGATGAATCCGTTAAAGATACTCTCTGTCTGTTTGTACTTGTACTTAATGTTTTTGGCTGTTGTTTTGGCTGATAATTACCAAACCACCCCTAAAAAAGTGGGTGTTCAGATAACTACACTTGTTGTTGTGCCTTGTCAAAATGGTTATGTTCGGAATGCAAAAGAAGAGTGCGTGAAGAGAATTTAAAAATTAGGTAATTAACACATACGTGAAATTTATTAATGTTTTTTATATAATTTATTTAAGTTAGAAAATCATCTAGATTTTATTTGTCGAATTTGAGTACAGAAATTTTCAAGAAAAGTAGATTGAAATATTTATTTTTAATAAGATTGTCATTTTTTTTAAAGATGTTATAAAAAAAATTTTAAGTTTTCAAAGGCACAGAAGATTTTTAACAAAAATTAAACAAATTTTTGACTATTTTTAAAAAATCACTCAGACTTTATTTTTGGAAATTGAGAAAAGAAAATTTGGAATTTGAGAAATTAAATTCTCAAAGAAGGTAAATTGAAATGTATATTCTTCATTTAAATGATTGAATTTCTTCTAATTCTGTCCAAAAGCATTAAAGAAAATCTCAAAAATACCAAAGATTTTTGATTGAAACCCAACTGTTTTCTTTACCAAATTAAAAAAATCGTCCAGATTTTATTTCTGCACTTTGAGAAATGAAATTCTCAAACAAGGTAAACTAAAATGTGTATTCTTCATTAAAATGATTGAATTTCTTCTAATTCTGCCCAAAAGCATTAAAGAAAATTACAAAAACACCAAAGATTTTTGATCGAAACCCAACTATTTTCTTTACCAACTTTAAAAAATGGTCCAGATATTATTTCTGGACGTTGAGGAAAGAAAATTTCAAGAAAAGTCGATTGAAATGTCTATATTTCACTAACGCCATCAAATTTGTTGTAAATCTTCCCAAAAAAATTAAAAAATATTTCAAAATTTTCAAAGATTTTTGCTCAAAAGTTAACAATTTTTTTACCAAATTTAAAAAGTCGTCCAGATTTTATTTTTGGAATTTGAGAACTGATATTGTCAAAGAAGAAAAGTTGAAGTGTCTATTGTTCACTAAAATCATCAAAGTTGTAATTCTTCCCAAAAAAAAAAAATAAAAAATATTTCAAAATTTTCAAATATTTTCGTTCAAAACTTAATAATTTTTTTACCAACTTTAAAAAATCGTCCAGATTTTATTTCTGGAATTTGAGTAAAGAAATTTTTAAGAAAAGTAGATTGAAATATTTATTTTTAATAAGATCGTCATTTTTTGTTGAAGATGTTATAAAAAATTTTTTTTAAGTTTTCAAAGACACAGAAGATTTTTAACAAAAATAAACAAATTTTTGACTATTTTTTAAAAATCACTCAGAATTTATTTTTTGAAATTGAGAAAAGAAAATTTCAAAGAAAGCAGATTAAGATCTTTATTTTTCATTGAAATAATCAAATTTTTTGTAATGCTTCCCAAAAAAATTAAAGGTACTAAAGATTTTTGAGCGAAACCTAACATTTTTTACTTTAAAAACTTTAAAAAAATCTAGACTTTATTTTTAAAATTTGACGAAAGAATCTTTTAAGAAAAATAGATTAAAATATCTGCTTTTATTTAAAATCTTCGTTTTTGTTCCAAATATTATCAAAAAAATTTAAAAAATTTGCAAAGAAACCTAAGATTTTTGATGAAAGTTTATCAAATGTTTAACTAACAATAAGTTTTAGAAATTGTTTATACTTTATTTCTGAAATTTTACGAAAAAATCTTTCAAGAAATATGCGTTTAAGGGCCGGTCTACCCATAAACTAACTTATAATTGATCGCGATGTTCGTTATGGATTTTCTGAACAATTTCGATGATATTTTTTTAGAAGATGATGTAGCAATAACTAATTTTACTCGAGTTCCATATAATTCTGTGAATTGATCACGGGATTGAATTCACTCGCCTACGATAGTTGAAGAAAAATGAAAGAGTTGAATGCTATAGATGTTGCAAATACGCAGCACTAGCTCAAAACTGGGATAGGTAGGATTGTTTATAAGAATTTTTGATCGGAATCTTATAATAGCGATTGGAAAGAGGGCATAAAAGAGGACTTTTTTCTGAACCTTTTTGATATCATAAATTGTTAGGAGAAACATTGTCTTTTTTTTTTTTCAAAAGACTGCTCAATTTTTATGGGTCATTTTCACCTTCTTCAAAACGTTTTTAGGCCGAAACGTAAGATAGGATTTTGCTTAGGTTGGGACCCTCTACAAATGTACCAATTTTGAAAAAAAGCGTGTGTTGGGTTTTTACGTTTCCTTGTATGTTTTCGAGAACTTTATGGACAGGTGAATAAACCGAATTTTGTTATTTGTGATATTACCTTATAAACCTTATAAACTTATTGCCTACTAAGTTATCGGGAACTTATAGGAAGGTGAATAAACCGGACATAAGTATCTTTTTTTAATTAAAATCATCATTTTTTATTCCAAATATTATCAAGAATAGTTTTTAATTTTTCAAAGAAACCCAAAATGTATGATGGAAATCTAACAATTTTGTCGCCAACTTTAAAAAATTGTGTCGTCTTTATTTCTGAAATTTGACGAAAAAATCTTTTAAGAAATTTAGATATAAATACCTACTTTTAACTAAAATGATCTTTTTTGTTCCAAATATTACCAAAAAGATTAAAAGAATTTTCAAAGAAACCAAAGATTTTTTACCGAAACTTAAAATTTTTTTTATTAACTTTATTTTTAAAATTTGACGAAAGAGTCTTTCAAGGAATGTGGATTTAAATATCCAATTTTAATTAAAATCATCATTTTTGCTTCAAATATTATCAAAAACATTAAAAGAATTTTCAAAGATACCAAAAATATTTGATGGAAGTTTAACAATTTTGTCCCAAACTTTAAAAAATCTTTCAGACTTCATTTCTGCAATTTGACGAAAGAGTCTTTCAAGAAATGTGGATTTAAGTATCTACTTTGAATTAAAATGCTCATTTTTGTTTCAAATATTATCCAAAAAATTTAAAAAAATTTCAAAGAAATCAAAGATATTTGATGGAAGTTTAACAATTTTGTCCCTAACTTTAAAAAATCATCCAGGCTTCATTTCTGAAATTTGATAAAGGAGTTTTTCAAGAATTGTAGACTTAAGTATCCACTTTTAATTAAAATGCTCATTTTTATTTCAAATATTATCCAAAAAATTAAAAAAAAATTTCAAACAAACCAAAGATATTCGATGGAAGTTTAAAAATTTTATCCCTAACTTTAAAAAATCGTCCAAACTTCATTTCTGAAATTTGACGAAAGTCTTTCAAGGAATGTGGATTTAAGTATCTATTTTGAATTAAAATCCTCACTTTTTGTTTCAAAGATTATCCAAAAAATTAAAAAAAATTCAAAGAAACCAAAGATATTTGATGGAAGTTTAACAATTTTGTCCCTAACTTTAAAAAATCATCCAGACTTCATTTCTGCAATTTGACGAAAGAGTCTTTCAAGAAATGTGAATTTGATTATCTACTTTTAATTAAAATGCTCATTTTTGTGTCAAATATTATCCAAAAAATTAAAAAAATTTTCAAAGAAACCAAAGATATTTGATGGAAATTTAACAATTTTTTCCCCAACTTTAAAAAATCACCCAGACTTTATTTCTGAAATTTGACCAAAGTGTCTTTGAAGGAATGTGGATTTAAGTATCTACTTTTAATGAAAATCCTCATTTTTATTTCAAATATTACCAAAAAAATTAAAAAAAAATTCAAAGAAACCAAAGATATTTGATGGAAGTTTAACAATTTTGTCCCTAACTTTAAAAATCATCCAGACTTTATTTTTGAAATTTGATGAAATAGTCTTTCAAAGAATGTGGATTTAAGTATCTACTTTTTATTAAAATGCTCATTTTTGTTTCAAATATTATCCAAAAAATAAAAAAAAATTTCAAAGAAACCAAAGATCTTTGATGGAAGTTTAACAATTTTATTCCTAACTTTAAAAAATCATCCAGACTTCATTTCTGCAATTTGACGAAAGAGTCTTTCAAGAAATGTGAATTTGATTATCTACTTTTAATTAAAATGCTCATTTTTGTGTCAAATATTATCCAAAAAATTAAAAAAATTTTCAAAGAAACCAAAGATATTTGATGGAAATTTAACAATTTTTTCCCCAACTTTAAAAAATCACCCAGACTTCATTTCTGAAATTTGACGAAAGAGTCTTTCAAAGAATGTGGATTTGAGTATCTACTTTTAATTAAAATCCTCATTTCTGTTTCAAATATTATCAAAAAAATTAAAAAAAATTTCAAAGAAACCAAAGATATTTGATGGAAGTTCAACAATTTTGTCCCTAACTTTAAAAAATCATCCAGACTTCATTTCTGAAATTTGACGAAAGAGTCTTTGAAGGAATGTGGATTTAAGTATCTACTTTTAATTAAAATCCTCAATTTTGTTTCAAATATCATCAAAAAAATTAAAAAAATTTTCAAAGAAACTAAAGATTTTTGACTGAAACTTACCAAATTTTTTAATAACTTTAAAAATCGTCTTTATTTATATAACTTTATTTTCAAAATTTGACGAAAGAATCCCCCAAGAAATATATGTAGACTAAAATATCTACTTTTAATTAAAACTATAATTTTTATTCCAAATATTATCAAAAAAATTAAAAAAAATTCAAATATACGAAAAATATTTGATGGAAATTTAACAATTTTTTTACTAACTTTAAAAAAATTACACTCTCAAAATGTCTATTTAAAATCTATTTCTGGAATTTGATGAATGGATTTTATAAATGACCTAACTAATACACACGTGATACTTATAAAAAATTTTCATTCGTCATTAATTACTCATTTTCAAACCGAATTCATTTTAAAACGTGCTCAGTTTAACACCAACCATGAGTTTGTTAAAATTAATTTTCGTGTTACTTTTATGTATGTATTTTTGGGATAATGTTTTTTCCAAAAACTACTCTCAAATGGGTAATCATCAAATTGAACGAATTGTCGTTGTGCCTTGTGGGGATGGTTACGTATATATAAATGGAAAGTGTAAACCGGAATTTAACCAGGTTAAATGGTAATACTTTTCTAATAAAAAATAGATAAAAAATATTTTTCCAGATAGATAAAAAAATATTTTTCCAGTAAAAATAATCATAAAAACATAAACATTAATGATTGTATTACTCACTTTTATTGTATCATATCTACTCTTATCAGAATCACTCATACTATAACTTCAATATTATTTCTTAATCGTTCGTGGAAATGAATTGAAATAACTTTGGGGTTTTACGAGTCATCAATCTGATATCATGTTTATATATCGTATTTATACAAATAACCTTTGATTCTAATTTAAATATAAATACAAAATATTTAGAATATCCAAACTTCCATTCATAAAGAAAGAATTTTATTTCCTTTTAAAGACATTGGGAAATTTTATTTGTTATACATATATCGGTTTGCAAAAGATTTTTTGACGTAAACGTACTTATCTAATCGTGTTTCCTGCCTCGTAAATCATATAAAAGCTTTCTGAGTGTTCGCACAAACGTAGTTTTGAAACTCTCGGAGAACAATAAGAAAAGTCGCGTTTCATTATGAAAGCCACAAGTTTTTTGGTGTTGTTTATTTTAACCGTTTTTACGGTTTGTTTAATTGAGTTTGTTAATTCACATCCGATGTACGTTCCGGTTAATGAACGTCGATGTCCTGAAGGATATGTTAGGCCTTATCCTGGAGGACGATGTCGACCAGTTTGGTAATAGAAATTACTTTTGTTTAAATTAAAAAAAATTTCTTTTTTTTGAAAAGTAAAAATTATTTTTGTTAAAAAATAAAAATTATTTTTGTTTAAAATTTAAAAAAAGTGTTTGTATAAAATAGAATTAAAAATAAAAATAAAATAAAATAAAAATGAAACAAACAAATTAATTAATTTTTTTTTATTTTCAGGTAAAGATCAGCATGTTTTCATATACTAAGAAGATTAATGGATTATAAAGAGAAAATGTTAATTTTATAAACTTGAAATTATTGTTAAATTTTGTTAAGTAAATTGCTTTAATAGAAGTACTTTTTTTTGTTTTATTTAAATAAACATTTATCACATCCTAAATCTTAGTGATAAAATTAATAAATTCCAAGCTTTTTTTTAGAAATTGAGAAAAAAAATTTTCAAGAAAAGAAGATTGAAAGTGTTATTTTTACTAAGAAAATAAAAAAGTTTTGGGAGATACTAAAAATTTTTGAAATGGAACAGGTTTTATTTCGGAAATTTGAAACAAGAAATTTTCTAATAAGATAAATTGAAATGTCTATTTTTCATTAAAATTATTGAATTTGCTGTAATTCTTCCCAAAAAGATTAAAAATATTCTCAAAAATACTAAAAATTTTTGATCAAAACCTAACCAATGTCTTTATTGATGTGTTTACGATGTGTTTACTAATCTCAACAAATTACTTTTCTTAGAAAATCGCCCGGATTTCATTTTTGGAATTTGAGAAAAAAGTTTTCAGGAAAAGTAGAGTGAAATATTTATTCTTCAGAAAGATTATGGAATTTGTTGTAATTCTTCCAAAAGACGTTAAATAAATTTACAAATATCGCAAAATTTTTTTATTGATACCCATTGAATTTATTCATTAATCTTAAAAAAATCGATCAGATTTTATTTCTGTAATTTAAGAAATGAAATTCTGAAGGAAGGTGAATTGAAATGTGAAAACAATAAAAAAAAACAATAAGGAAATTTCAAAAATACCAAAGATTTTTTATTGAAAGCCAATCATTTTCTTTGCCAACTTTAAAAAATCGTCCAGATTTTATTTTTGGAATTTGAGAAATGAAATTCTCAAAGAAGGTAAACTGAAATGTGTATTCTTCATTAACACTTTCACGACCGCATGTTTAAACAGTGAAACTTCGTCTGTGGCCGGTAATATTTTGGATAATAATGAATAACAATTGGCTTACCAATGACACCACATAAGTGTCACCGGAATACAACGAATGGCCTGCCTATGGCACCACATTGGTGTCAGCGGTTGTGAAAGTGTTGAAATGATTAAATTTCTTTTAATTCTTCCCAAAAGCATTAAATAAAATTTCAAAAATACCAAAGATTTTACTTGGAACCCAACTATTTTCTTTACCAACTTTAAAAAATTGTCCAGATTTTATATTTGGAATATGAGAAATGAAATTCTCTAAGAATGTAAATTGAAATGTGTTTTTTTATTAAAATGATTGAATTTCTTCCAATTCCGCCCAAAAGCATTAAAGAAAATTTCAAAAATACCAAAGATTTTTTATCGAAACCCAACTATTTTCTTTACTAAGTGTAAAAAATCGCCCAAATTTTATTTTTGGAATTTGATGAAAGAAACACTTAGAGAGAGTAAATACTACCTCTGTTCCATAATAAGTGACCGATATGGTGAAAATTTATGTCCCAAAATAAGTGTCCGTTTTAAAATTAAAACACTTATAATTTTCTTTTCAAGATTTTTTTAATATAAAACGTCCAAAATTGTTAAGAAATATATTTATAACTTTACAAAACTGTGGAAGAATAATAATACTACTACTTAATTACTAATCACTGCTACTAATCTTTGCTTGATTAGCTTCTACGAGCTCTATTCGCATTTAAGATAAAGTGGTAACTCTCCTCGTCTAAGTAACTTATTCTTGCCTAAGCGAGGTAACCTATAATTATTGCCGCCATTTGCTGTCATTGTCTCTATCATACACTGTTGATGTGTTAAGAAGACTTTGTTTAATGTTTCATGACTTAGATCGTTAAAAGCCTTGGTGACTGAATCGATAAGCTGATTTGAAGCAGCAGTTTGATACTGCAGCGTCTGTATAGCATTAAAAAGTTTGAATAAGCAGTTTGATACTGCAAGGTCTGTATAGCATTAAAAAACCGAGGTCCAGAACATTGTTATCCGGACTATTCGGGGGTTGACACATTAGAGTTATTGAAACATTAATTAGTTTTAAGGCGCTAACAACTTCATTGAAGTCTTTGTCATTTTTGTCAAAATGTGGTTTGGCATTGTCTTGTTGGATGTAAATGGGCCTATGAGTATTGGATCTAGGGCATTTAGCTTTAATCGCCGGTAGAAGATTATTCACTATCCTCTTTTTATACTCCTGTTTGGTTACAGATTCGATAACTTTTGTTTTCATTGTCCCGGCTGGACCATTTTTACTTGTACGTTTGGCAGGTTGTTGAGTTACAGACGGCCAAATGCCTAGCTTTCCATTAAACCATGGATTAAGGTAGTTATCCCATCTTGGACGGGCAACAGCGGCCAAAACCATGACCTTCGTAATAAACGTCTTACTTTTACATGTTTCAACAGGCTCCCTCTCAGATTTAATTCTTCTGTGAATTGTGCTTTTTGAAATTCCAATGGCATATGCAAGTGATCGGATATTTCTGCGGCGATGAACCGGTATCTCTTTTATTTTTTCTATATCTACGATTTTTCGTTTCCTGCCGATTCTTCCAGATTTTCGAGAATTTACGTTCGCGCTTCCCGCTCCTTCACGTGAAGTTTCTTGTCCTCGATGCCTATTTCGATTTATAGTTTTCTCCGATACAGAATACCGAGCAGTTGCATCCTTTACCAATCCATGCTTCAGTTTACCATTTACACTTACTTCTACCAAATAATGGTACACACTTTGACGCGCTTCCTGGTTTAGGTTAGGCCTTTTTCGTTGTGGCACAACTCCAAAAAGTCCTCGACGGTCCATTATGTGACCACTCCGGTACTTTTAGAAATAAGAAAACGACGTATGATTTATAAATCACTACTCAAAAGTTAAGTAGACGCGTTTAAATTTTTTAACAACATTAATGTGTCAGTTTTAACTTAAGTCTTTTGATGGAATACAAAATTACCACTGACATTTTGAAATAACGTTAAGTTTCGGGAAATGCCACAATCGGACACTTATTATGGGACAGAGGGAGTATTATTTAACCAAATTTGGCACAAATGTTGGTTTATAGGTGTATACTAAATGATTAAAGCTTGGAAAAAAAATAAAATGACAATTCCTATTTTTTTAATAAAATGTTGCCCCACTCATGTTTTGTAAACATTGATTAAAACGGCGAGGCATAGATTCGATCAAGTTCTCTACATTATTTTGTAATATTGTACAACATACTATTTGAATTTCGTGTCTGATAACGTTCAAGGTCTGCGAAGGTTGTAGCAAATTGTTTAATTATCTGCCTATCATACCCCATACATTTTCAATTGGTGATAGATCCGGAGATTTTTCCTCGCTATGGTAAACGGTTTACCTGAGTCTCTTCTAAAAAGGTTAAAGTACGCCTTGTCATATGGGTCCGCGGATTATCTTGTTGGAAAATTGAAATTTCCGGCTCCTGAAGGTATGGGAGAAGATACGGTTCCCAACCCTCCTGTATGTATCTCTGTGCAGTCAAAGTGCCCTCCATACAATCTTCAGGGGACTTGCTTCTTGCCTTTCTGTAGCGTATTGCAAATTCTGTCTTTCTCCACGTTTTCGTCTGACCATCTTACGACCATCATACATCCCTAAACAGAATCTAGATTCATCACTAAAGACAATCCTATGTCACTCGATGTTGCAATCAGTTTCTTCCCTGTACCAATTTAAACGTTGCCGTCGATGATTGGGAGTAAGTGGTAACACACAATATGATGGCCTGTATGATTTTAGCCCAAAAGACCTAAAGCGGCGATGTACTATTTACATTGTGATTGGACGAGCAGCGTCTGGAATCTACTCAACACCAAATAACTTGGTAGGTGAAAATCTATCTGTGAAAGCCAATAATTTCAAACGGCGATTTTAACGCGCTGTTGTTTTTCTTAAAGCCCCACTTCCTCTCTGACGTTGTTCCTGAGCGTTCTCAAACCACCTTCTCCAACATCTCATAACGACGGACCGATTTCGATTTAAATGGGAAGCGATTTTGGCAAATGATACACCACCCTCTCTCATACCGATAATTCTCCCTCTCTCAAATGTACTTAATTGGCGGTAATTTCGACTTATTCTTGCTCTAGGCATAATAATTTATAACGAAGTATAATAACACAAAACAACACAGAAGAACACACATTATCAGAAAGAACACTGGTTAATAACTTAAGCACATAGATATAAGAAATGTCAATTATGGCAAGTATACACAACGTATGATTTTCAAACTTTAATCAATTGTTGTATTCCTATAAAGTAACCTTGATGCCAAATTTGGTCAAAAAGTATTCACTTTTTCTATGTGTTGCAATTTCAATGTCAGGCAGTACATTTATTTTTTACTAAAATAATCAAATTTATTATAATTTTTCAAAAAAAAATTTTTTTTTCAAAGATCTAATAAATTTTTGTTTAAATTCGAAACTTAACAAATTTTTTACTAAATTAAAAGAATTTTCCAGATTTTGTCTAGAATTAAAATTAAAGTTTTTTCAAACAAACTACACAAAAATACCTTATTATTTTAATTAACCGCAAGAATAAATTGCATAAAATTTGTGGTTTTTAATTATTTCCTTAATAAGATTATCAGCCCATTAAAATTTAATTCGATTGTATATTTCCGGTTAAATGATTAACACCTACTTCCAAATAACTCAATAAAAAATTATTATTACTGATTAAGATTATTTATTTATTTCTAGGAAAAATTTTGTAATTTATTTGTTTTATGAATTTTATGAAATTCAAATCTTTCTTTGTAAGCTGTCTTTGTAAATCACAAGAATGAATAAGCGAGGATATAAACCCGCTTCGAAAGTGAAGAAACACGACAAGGACAAGGCGCGTTTGTGCCCAAAAAGATTTACGATCGCAATAAATACCTGTCCGACGGTTTGCAAAAAGTACAAAGATATTTCAACATTGTTCTTGATGGGCGGAAGCGGGACGGTATGATATCGTCTACGGCACCATCTGCGCGACATTAGAATGCTCCCACTATAAATAGAGATTTTTCGCCGTGCCAACCACGTAATCCTGAATTATGATGGACAAGTGCGATCCGGCGAGTTTTCCACGACCGCCGAATTTATACCAAATGTGGAATTTAAAATACGACGTCGTCGGTTACATCTTTACATGTTGAAAATTTATCATTTCGGGTGAACGAAAGAACTTTGTCCTCTTCTTATTAATAAGAATAAAGGAAACCGACAACTTTGTAATAAGAAAGGGAGATGTGGTTGATTTTTCTTTTCTTGGCGAAGTTTCCACCTCATTTTCCGGCCCGAAACAAAAGGAGTTCTCGTAAGAAAAATCCGGAGCGCGTGTATTTATCACGTCTTCCTTCCTACGGGACGTTTTTACAATGACATACAACCCGATTTGAATTTTAAAACGCGCCGAGTCGCGCATCGTAGCTTGGAGAGCCGATTATAGTACCAAGATACGTGAGGGAAGTAATATTCCTTTTTTGATTTGTGTACGACGATGTTTGTCTTCTAGTGACATGACGTTGCGCGCTCGCAACCGAATTTACCGCATGTTCTTTAAATCCGAATACCGTTCGAATAAGGTTCCCCCTCATTCGACCGGGAATTCCATCGCAAACGGACACTAAATTTCGCGCACTGATTAAATTTGCTTCGGCCGGATTGTTCCGGGAACCTATTTCAAAAGCACGAGTACTCAATAGTTCTTCAATTAATTTTCGTACCGAACGAACGGATGTACCCCTCAGGCCGCTCGTACTCCAAAACCGGATCTCGTTTGCGCACAGCCAGATGTAGATGTAGAAACAGTGATTGGATACGTTTAGGACAAATAAATAGATTTATCTCTAATTTTAATGAAAATCGCTTGAAATAATTTTATTTGAACGCGTGGTATCTGCGAGATACGTGGGTTTATGGGTAACCGGAAATGGTCGGATAGTGGGAATCAATCGCCAACTGACGTCACCGGAACGCCACAACGGCTACAGGAAATTAAAACACAGATTCGAGAGCGGCATCGCGACGCCGTTCGCCGAAACACTGTATGCAGTTAACGATTTATTTATTATTCATAGGCGACCGGGGCGCTATATCTTCCGAAATGGGACCTGGTGCGATTCGCCCCATCTACGAGCCCCATTAATCTCGAACGCAATCGATATGAGCGGACGTGATAAGCTATCGGATGCTTGAATTATTATGGACGGAGGTGTAAAAACCTACAACGCTATCTGAACTTGAAGCGATGCAACTTGAAAGTAGTTCTTTGAGTACAAAGAAAACGTAAACTCAAAAGGTCTTCGTCCGGGAAAATAAGTCGAGCGCGCTCGCAAATAAAGTTAATGCTATGTACCGTGTGCGGCATTAGTTTGCCGAGCACTTAATGAAATCAACACCGGCTTGCAAACACTAAACGAACAATATAATCCGATATTCGAAGAGAAGGGAACCGGAGGGAGGGTTGTTTGCCGTAATTAAATATGTGCGCTTGGAGGCAATTCTTTGACGGGCCCGAAATTGTTTACGCTGTCAAGGCTGGGCGAATTGGGCGGAGGAGAAGGTGTTTCCGCGCGTGTGTGTATACCCTAATTAGTTTGCAGGATATCATCGTCCCGTAATGCGACACCACGTTCGGGCGATAGGTACACAACGCCCAGACAGTTTGCGTTCCATTATCTGTATTGCCACTTCGGCTATTAGCATCGCGCAAGGTTTACGACCCTTCCAAACATCCCATATTGGATCCTTGTAGTGTTTTCCGTATCTATCCGGAATCTTATTCGACCGAGAATTTACCGGGCGAAGTTATTAACTGAAGGATATAAAAGGAAATTGCTCGGAATTAAAGAAAGAGCTGCTAAAGCGACGCAATAAACACTTCCGGCGGCCGAAAGGGCACTCGGGAAACGGTTTCGCGACTTGACGGCCGCAATTAAAGCGTAACCCTTCCTCTCCATTACAAACCTCCGCGGAATTTCCCATTGTCACCCCGTTTGCCAAACTTAGGTGTGAACCAACTCTAACGACGTCAAGACGGATTCGCATTTGCAGCGCTAATTCTCATTACCGGCGACGACGCCAGGAAAGACGAAGTTGTTATACATCCTGACAAAGCTGTGCTGTCTTGGCGATTCCCGGGCACATAATTCACGCTTAACGTCGACTTACATCCGGTACGAGCGTCCCGTAGGCACCTTACCTTGGATATTTCTGGAATCGCGTCCCCCATTGTCGGCTCTGTTTGTCGACGACGACCTCCGCCCCGGTTAGGAGGACCTCTTTTTTGCATATCCTACGATTTATTGCCTTCCTTCCAGTCTTCTCCTCATTTTGGCTATCCAGAACATACAATAGAATTTTGAAGAAATATTGTTTCCTTTGGGCAAATTCAATGAGAATTAAATTTTGGTAAAAAGTCTTCTCCTCATTTTGGCTATCCAGAACATACAACACAATTTTGAAGAAATATTGTTTCCTTTGGGCAAATTCAATGAGAATAAAATTTTAGTAAAAAGCTCTTATTTCATACAATTCCACTGAAAATATTGATTTATATTAAAAACTCGCGATTTTGTATTAATTTTGATGGATGGTCATTTTGGCAAAATATAGAAAATGAATACTTTTTCTTTAGAAAAGCTAACTGAAAATTAGGTTGGAGAGAAGGATTATTTTTGCTTTGCTAAAACTTAATCAGATGTTACTAAGTTACCAGAAAGAATTTTAGAGAAAAGTTGTTCTATTTAAGTAAAAGGAAAAGGAAAAGTATTATTTTGGTCATAATTTAAGTCAAGTTGGATCGTACTTACATGATTTTCAGACTTATGGTGATTGTTAGCAAGCTGCACAATGAGATGAAAGTTGGGTTGGAGTAAGGAATTATTATCTTGACAAATTCTTCAAAGAAATTTATGAAAAGAAGTCATGTTCTACATGAGACTTGTTCCAAAAAAGTCAATTGATTGTTTGGATTAGAAAAAAATTAGATTTTAATGCAGAATTATATGGCAAACTTTTCAGGGGAAAGTCTACCCTGAAATTACACAATTTTCAATCTTGTGGTGATTGTTAGCAAGATGGAAAATGAGATGAAAGTTTAGTGGGAGTAAAGAATTATTATTTTGAAAAATTCTTCAAAGAAATTCATGAAAGGAAGTTATGTTTTACATGAGACTTGTTCCAAAACAGTTAATTGTCAATTTGAGTCAGATGAAAATTTAGATTTCAATGGAGAATTATTTAGCAATTTTCCTCGAGAAAATCTAGCTTGAGCTTACATGATTTTTAGTCTTATGGTGATTGTTAGCAAGATGGACAATGAGATGAAAGTTGGATTGGAGTAAGGAACTATTATCTTAATAAAAGAAGAGAAAGAGAATCTTCTTCGAGAGGAGCAAGAGAACTTTCTGTGAGTGTACAAGGAAAACCTTCTTCGGGTTAGGAATAAAAACCTTCTTCGAATCAAAGAAGATTATCTTCTTGGATAAGAGGATCTTCTTGGAGAAGAGGACTAAAAGCGAGTCTACCAGAAAAACCTTCTTCCAATCAAGGAAGAGGACCTTCTTCGAAAAGAGGAAAAGAATCTTCGTCGAAAGAGAAAGAGAATCTTCCTCGAGAGGAGGAAGAGAACTTTCTTTGAGTGTACAAGGAAAACCTTCTTCGGGTTAGGAATAAAAACCTTCTTCGAATCAAAGAAGAGGATCTTATTGAATAAGAGGATCTTCTTGGAGAAGAGGACCTTCTTGGAGAAGAGGATGAAAAGCGAGTCTACCAGAAAAACCTTCTTCCAATCAAGGAAGAGGACCTTCTTCGAAAAGAGGAAAAGAATCTTCGTCGAAAGAGAAAGAGAATCTTCCTCGAGAGGAGGAAGAGAACTTTCTGTGAGTGTACAAGGAAAACCTTCTTCGGGTTAGGAATAAAAACCTTCTTCGAATCAAAGAAGAGGATCTTCTTGGAGAAGAGGACCTTCTTGGAGAAGAGGACCTTCTTGGAGAAGAGGATGAAAAGCGAGTCTACCAGAAAAACCTTCTTCCAATCAAGGAAGAGGACCTTCTTCGAAAAGAGGAAAAGAATCTTCGTCGAAAGAGAAAGAGAATCTTCCTCGAGAGGAGGAAGAGAACTTTCTGTGAGTGTACAAGGAAAACCTTCTTCGGGTTAGGAATAAAAACCTTCTTCGAATCAAAGAAGAGGATCTTCTTGGATAAGAGGATCTTCTTGGAGAAGAGGATCTTCTTGGAGAAGAGGACGAAAAGCGAGTCTACCAGAAAAACCTTCTTCCAATCAAGGAAGAGGATCTTCTTCGAAAAGAGGAAAAGAATCTTCTTCGAAAGAGAAAGAGAATCTTCCTCGAGAGGAGGAAGAGAACTTTCTGTGGGTGTACAAGAAAAACCTTCTTCAAGTTAAGAGTAAAAACCTTCTTCGATTCAAGGAAGAGAATCTTCTTGGAGAAGAGGAAGACAATCTTCTTCGAGAAGAGAACTTTTTGTGAGTCTACAAGGAAAACCTTCTTCGAGCCAAGAAAGAGAACCGTCTTGGAGAAAAAGAAGGAAATTTTCTTCCAGAAGAGGAAGAGAACTTTCTGGGAGTCTACACGGAAAATCTTCTTTGAGTCGAGAAAGACAACCGCCTTCGAGTCGACAACGAAAACCTTCTTGTAGTCAAGAAAGAAAACCTTCTTCGCGAAAAGGGACCTTCTTAAAAGAGGACCTTCTGGGAGTCTAGAAGAGAAATCTTCTTTGAGTCGAAAATGGAAATCTTCGAGTCAGGAAAGGGCACCTTTTCGAGAAGAGGAAGAGAACCGTTTCAAAATGGAGGAAGAGACCTTTCTGAGAGTCTATAAGGAAAACCTTCTTCTAGCCAAGAGAGAGGACTTTCTTGGAGAAGGGGAAGAGAATTTTCTTCGAGAAATTGAAGAGAACTTTCTTCGAGAAAATGAAAAGAATCTTCTGCGAATCTACAAAGAAAACCTTCTTTAAATTAAGGAAGATGATCTTCTTGGAGAAGAGGAAGAGAATCTTCTTTGAGAAGAGGAAGAGAATCTTCTTTGAGAAGAGGAAGGGAACCTCTTTAAAATTGCAGAAGAGAACCGTCTGCGAGTCTACAAGAAAAACTTTCTTCGAATCAAGGAAGAGGATCTACTTCGAAAAGAGGAAAAGAATCTTCTTCGAGAAGAGAAAGAGAATCTTCTTCGAGAGGAGGAAGAGAACTTTCTGTGAGTGTACAAGGAAAACCGTCTTCGAGTTAAGAATGGAAAACTTTTCGAATCAAGGAAGAGGATCTTCTTGGAAAAGAGGAAGAGAACCTGCTTAAAATTGAGCAAGAGAACTTTCTGTGAATCGACAATGAAAACCTTTTTCTATTCAAGAAAGAAACCCTTCTTCGAGAAAAGCAATTTTTCTCGAGAAAGTCTAGCTTAAGCTTACACGATTTTCAGTCTTATGGTGATTGTTAGCAAGATGGATAATGAGATGAAAGTTGGGTTGGAGTAAGGAATTATTATTTTCACAAATTCATTAAAGAAATTCATGAAAAGAAGTCTTGTTATACATAAGATTTGTTCCAAGGGAGTTAAATGACGATTTGAGTCAAATGAAAATTTAGATTTCAATGGAGGATTATTTAGCAACATTTTTTCAAGAAAGTCTACCTTAAACTTATTCGATTCTGAGTCTTATGGTGATTGTTAGCAGGATGGACAATGAGATGAAAGTTGGGTTAGAGTAAGGAATTATTATTTTGACAAATTCTTCAAAGAAATTTATAAAAGGAAGCTATGTTGTAAATGAGACTTGTTCCAAAAGAGTCAACTGATTATTTGGATTAGAAAAAAATTACATTTCAATGCAGAATTATAAGGCAAACTTATCAGGAGAAAGTCTACCCTGAAATTACACAATTTTCAATCTTGTGGTGATTGTAAGCAAGATGGATAATGGAATGAAAGTTGGGTTGGAGTAAGGAATTATTATTTTGACAAATTCTCCAAAGAAATTCATGAAAGGAAGTCATGTTGTACATGAGACTTGTTCCAAAAGAGTCAACTGATTATTTTGCTTAGAAAAAAAATAGATTTCAATGCAGAATTATATGGCAAACTTTTCAGGAGAAAGTCTAACCTGAACTTACACAATTTTCAGTCTTTTGGTGATTGTTAGTAAGTTGAAAAATGAGATGAAAGTTGGGTTGGAGTAAGGAATTATTATTTTGACAAATTCTTCAAAGAAATTCATGAAAGGAAGTCATGTTGTTCATGAGACTTGTTCCAAAACAGTTAATTGATTATTTGGATTAGAAAAAAATTAGATTTCAATGCAGAATTATATGGCAAACTTTTCAGGAGGAAGTCTAACCTGAACTTACACAATTTTCAGTCTTGTGGTGATTGTTAGCAAGATGGACGATGAGATGAAAGTTGGGTTGGAGTAAGGAATTATTATTTTGACAAATTCTTCAAAGAAATTCATTAAAATAAATCATGTTGTACATGAGACTTCTTCCAAAAGAGTCAACTGATGTTATGTTGTACACGAGACTTGTTCCAAAAGAGTCAACTGATTGTTTGGATTAGAAAAAAATTAGATTTCAATGCAGAATTATATGGCAAACTTTTCAGGAGAAAGTCTAACCTGAACTTACACAATTTTCAGTCTTGTGGTGATTGTTAGCAAAATGGACAATGAGATGAAAGTTGGGTTGGAGTAAAGAATTATTATTTTGACAAATTCTTCAAAGAAATTCATGAAAGGAAGTAATGTTGTTCATGAGACTTGTTCCAAAAAAGTCATTTGATTATTTGGATCAGAAAAAAAATAAATTTCAATGCACAATATATGACAAAGTTTTCAGGAGAAAGTCTAACCTGAACTTACACCATTTTCAATCTTGTGGTGATTGTTAGCAAGATGGACACTGAGATGAAAGTTAGGTTGGAGAAAGGAATTATTATTTTGACAAATTCTTCAAAGAAACTCATGAAAGGAAGTCATATGGTACATGAGACTTGTTCCAAAAGAGTCAATTGATTATTTGAATCAGAAAAAAATTAGATTTCAATGCAGAATTTTATGGCAAACTTTTCAGGAGAAAGTCTAATGTGAACTTACACAATTTTCAGTCCTTTGGTGATTGTTAGTAAGTTGGAAAATGAGATGAAAGTTGAGTTAGAGAAAAGAATTAGTATTTTGACATATTTTTCAAAGAAACTTATGAAAGGAAGTCATGTTATAAATGAGACTTATTCCAACAGTTGTTTTCAGTCTTATTTCAGTCTTGTTTTCAATCAGTGTTGATTTTAATTGTCGACATCAAAATCAAAGATGCATAACAAATTCAAAATTAGGTTCGAATGAAGAGTTATTATTTGTACATGTTCAGCAAATTGTCAGACTATAGGATTTCTGTTTTGGAAAAAAAATTCTTTGAGTTAAATATGATGAAATATAGTTATCACCAAAATTATTATTTAGGAAGACAATTCCACCAAGAAAATCAAATGATACCATACTTTAGCGATATCCCAATGGACCGAAAGCCACCGTAATAAATGAACACCTAACTTCTATTTGTGCTGAAGTAGCTTAGTCGCGTTAGGAGAACGGAGACCGGAAACGAAAATTAATTAAACGTTGGTCTGAGGGTGGAATTAGTTTCCGGTAGGATGCGGCGTACCAACCCGAGTCATATCAATATTCGATAAATCCGCAGGCGAATGCATTAGCGACTGTATTGGTCCTATTGCTCGAGGCACTTTCCTTCCGAGGCCGATTATTGCCGTTAACGGTCATAATAACAGCTCAGCAAAACCGCCGGGACCTTCGGCACCACTTGAACCGAACCGGTCGGCAAATATTAAGTTAATGTTGTGTGCTCGCCGCGAAGGCGGAATAGTTTGCAAAGCACTTAACGAAATCGGCAGAATGGTAAGTGGGATTTATTAGAGTTGGCAGAAACGATTCTCACAATCTATCTTCTAATGTTTACTTTCGATTATTTGATAAATTAAAGGAAATTTTATTTATTTAGAAAAGAGATTTTAATAAAACTTCATTGCCTATTCAGTCGTTCATCCCTTGAAGCGTATTTCAGGGCACAATACATTACCAAGCTTTCAGCGAGAGAATCGAGCGCATTCCGGGTGGGTTTTGAAGGTTTCGCATGCCACCGAAAAGTGGCAGGGAACAATCAACAGACTGGAAGTGATTTAGATCGGCGCGACGCCCATCCTCCGGGCTTCGGTATGTTCCACTACGTTCGGAGTTATGAGATATCGTGACACCGTCAGATTGCGGTTGAACGCCCTCAATTTTATTGCGTTATTCACGTTAAATAAAAAAGGTTTGGAAATAAAACACTTTATAATATGATTTCATTTATTTTTAACTCGTTTAGTTTATTTAATTTTTTTTTGAAAATCAAATTTTACAATGATATGAATATGCTAAGCGTTTTTTTTTATTTAATTTTTTAGAATCCTCAACCATTTTTTTTGACAATTTTCGGTTATTTATTACTGCGCTAAATTATGTTTACAAAAACTAAAACCGTTACATTTACAAAATAAACTTGTTTTTATAAAACGTTCCGTCTAAACACTTATATTCGCGGACTCCCCTCGAGCCATGTTTTCTCGTTTTTTAATCAAATTTAGTTTTACTAGGTTTATCCCTAAATTAAAGCGTCATCACATTAGCCCAACACGTCGACTATATTAACTCGAATTTTCTCTTATTTCCCCTCCCCCGATCTTTCGCAAAATATGATATGTTTCTTTGTAATAATACATTTTAACCTCTTCCTTTAGCTCGACTGGAATTGCACTATTATAATTTTTTTTCTCTTATTAATTATTCACACTTCACTAATTTGTCTTTGTCTTCGGAAATATACAACGTTTATATATTGACATTATTTTTTTTTAGCACTGAAGATTTTTTAATTTACACAACCAGGTCTTTAATGTTGCTTCCAGCTGTTTGCTTTGTAATGCACGTCCTTGTACATACTCGGACATTGTTTCCCACCCTGAAATATAAAAGAGAAAAAGAATTAGAATATTTTTCATAAACGTGAAGTAAACGATGATAACGTGATCGTTCTATTTCACGATGACATTACATTTTCAACCGTTACGTTGTCAGCCGTAGATGGTCATAGCAGGGCTCGTTTATGACGACATCGAGGCAGCATTTCAGTGCAATCGTGGTCATAATTTGTACGGGTAATAGCGGTGGCACTGCCGGTTCCCTCTATAGTTAGTATCAATAATTACGTCGACGTTTCCAAACATGTCTCGGTTTCAAGTTACGTCAATTGAATGTATATGTAGATTAATTTAATAAGTTACTACATTCTGAGTGATAATTTAAAGCCAATATTAATTACTTAATAACGGTTTTGGATGAATTTTTAAAAAATATACTAAAATTAATTTCGTCAAGAATTGATTAGATTCTTAAAAATTTCACAAAAATAAAAAAGTAACAATAAAAATTCCACAAAAGTTGGTTAAATTGAATACAATTTCACCAAAAATTATTAAATTTGGAGACAATTCTACTAAAAACTTACTGAATTTTTTAAAATTCCACCCAAAATCAATAAAATTGGTAAAAATTCAAAATTTACTATATTCGTAAAAATTTCAGCAAAGTTACCAACATTTTTAACAATTCCATCAAAAACCTACTAAATTTTTTCAATTTTCCACCAAAGCTACAAAAATGTTGAATAATTCCACCAAAAACTTACTGATTTTTAAAAAATACCACCAAAAACTTTCCAAATTCATAAAAATTCTACTAAAATTACCAATATTTTTAACAATTCCACCAAAAATGATTAATGTTAATAAATATTCCACCAAAGTTATCAACTTTTTTAACAATTCCATCAAAAACATAGTGAATTTTATAAAAATTCCACCAAAAATTAATAAAATTGGAAACATTTCACTAAGAATTTACTAAATTCGTAAAAATTCTATAAAAAACACTGAATTTTTAAAAAATTCCATAAAAAATGAATAAAATTCGCAAAAATTCCACCAATGTTATCAAAATTATTGATAATTCCACCAAAAACATACCGAATTTTTTAAAAATTCCACCAAAAATTAATACAATTTGCAAAAATTCCACCAAAAATTTATTAAATTCATAAGATTTCACCAAAAATATTGATTTTTTTTATTCCACCAGAAATGAATAAAATTCGCAAAAATTCCACCAATGTTATCAAAATTTTTGATAATTCCACCAAAAACATACTGAATTTTTTAAAAATTCCACCAAAAACTTACTAAACTCATAAGAATTTTACCAAAAACACTGAATTTTTTTAAAATTCCACCAGAAATGAGTAAAATTCGCAAAAATTCTACCAAAGTTATTAAAATATTTGACAACTACACCCAAAACTTACTGAATTTTTTTTATTCCACCAAAAACTTAGAAAAATCCTAAAAATTACACCGAAATTGTCAACATTTTTAACAATTCTACCAAAAACTTACAAAACTCTTTAAAAATTCAACCAAAAGGTCCAAATTCCTTTCAAATTTCACCAAAAATCAATCAAATTAGAAACAATTTCATTAAAAATTAACTAAAACCTTGAAAATTCCATCAAAAACTTAGTAAATTCATAAAAATTCCACCAAAGTTACTAAAATTTTTAATAATTCTACCAAAAATAGTGATTTTTTTTTTAAATTCCATCAAAGAACTAACAAAATTTGTAAAAATTCCATAAAAAGCAATGAATTTTTTAAAAATTCTATCAAAAAAGAATAAAATTAGTAAAAATTCCACGAAAAACTTACTATATTCGTAAAAATTCCACCAAAGTTACCAACATTTTTAACAATTCCACCAAAAACGTACTACATTTTTTCAATCTTCCACCAAAGCTACAAAAATGTTGAATAATTCCACCAAAAGCTTAATGATTTTTTAAAAACACAACCAAAAACTTACCAAATTCATAAAAATTCTACTAAAATTACCAATATTTTTAACAATTCCACCAAAAATGATTAAAGTTAATAAAAATTCCACCAAAGTTATCAACTTTTTTGATAATTCCATCAAAAACATGCTGAATTTAAAAAAATTCCACCAAAAATTAATAAAATTGGAAAAATTTCACTAAAAACTTACTAAATTCGTAAAAATTCCATAAAAAAACACTGAATTTTTTAAAAATTCCATCAAAAATGAATAAAATTCGCAAAAATTCCACCAGTGTTATCAAAATTTTTGATAATTCTACCAAAAACATACTGAATTTTTTAAAAATTCCACCAAAAATTAATACAATTTGCAAGAATTCCACCAAAAACTTACTAAATTCATAAGAATTTTATCAAAAACACTGATTTTTTTTATTCCATCAGAAATGAATAAAATTCGCAAGAATTCCACCAATGTTATCAAAATTTTTGATAATTCCACCAAAAACATACTGAATTTTTTAAAAATTCCACCAAAAATTAATACAATTTGCAAAAATTCCACCAAAAACTTACTAAATTCATAAGAATTTTACCAAAAACACTGATTTTTTTTATTCCACCAGAAATGAATAAAATTCGCAAAAATTTCAGCAATGTTATCAAAATTTTTGATACTTCCACCAAAAACATACTGAATTTTTTAAAAACTCCACCAAAAACTTACTAAATTCATAAGAATTTTACTAAAATTACCAATATTTTTAACAATTCCACCAAAAATGATTAAAGTTAATAAAAATTCCATCAAAGTTATCAACTTTTCTAACAATTCCATCAAAAATCAATAAAATTGGTAAAAATTCCACGAAAAATTTACTATATTCGTAAAAATTCCACCAAAGTTACCAACATTTTTAATAATTCCACCAAAAACGTACAAAGTTTTTTCAATTTTCCACCAAAGCTACAAAAATGTTGAATAATTCCACCAAAAACTTACTGATTTTTTAAAAATACCACCAAAAACTTACCAAATTCATAAAAATTCTACTAAGATTACCAATATTTTTAACAATTCCACCAAAAATGATTAAAGTTAATAAAAATTCCACCAAAGTTATCAACTCTTTTAACAATTCCATCAAAAACATACTGAATTTTATAAAAATTCCACCAAAAATTAATAAAATTGGAAAAATTTCACTAAAAACTTACTAAATTCGTAAAAATTCTATAAAAAAAACACTGAATTTTTAAAAAATTCCATCAAAAATGAATAAAATTCGCAAAAATTCCAACAGTGTTATCAAAATTTTTGATAATTCCACCAAAAATATACTGAATTTTTTAAAAATTCCACCAAAAATTAATACAATTTGCAAAAATTCCACCAAAAACTTACTAAATTCATAAGAATTTTACCAAAAACACTGTTTTTTTATTCCACCAGAAATGAATAAAATTCGCAAAAATTCCACCAATGTTATCAAAATTTTTGATAATTCCACCAAAAACATACTGAATTTTTTAAAAATTCCACCAAAAACTTACTAAATTCATAAGAATTTTACCAAAAACACTGAATTTTTTTAAAATTCCACCAAAAATTAATACAATTTGCAAAAATTCCACCAAAAACTTACTAAATTCATAAGAATTTTACCAAAAACACTGATTTTTTTTTTATTCAACCAGAAATGAATAAAATTCGCAAAAATTCCACCAATGTTATCAAAATTTTTAATAATTCCACCAAAAACATACTGAATTTTTAAAAATTCCACCAAAAACTTACTAAATTCATAAGAATTTTACCAAAAACACTGAATTTTTTTAATATTCCACCAGAAATGAATAAAATTCGCAAAAATTCCACCAAAGTTATTAAAATATTTGACAACTACACCCAAAACTTACTTAATTTTTTTTTTATTCCACCAAAAACTTACAAAAATCCTAAAAAGTACACCGAAATTGTCAACATTTTTAACAATTTTACCAAAACTTACCAATTTTTTTAAAAATTCCACCAAAATGTCCAAATTCTTTTAAAGTTCTACCAAAAATAATGAATTGTTTTTAAATTCCACCAAAAAAATTTGTAAAAATGCCACCAAAAGTTTACCAATTTTTTTTTTAATTCCACCAAAAACTTACTAAATTCGTAAAGCTTCCACCAAAGTTACCAAAATGTTGATCAATTCAACCAAAAACAATGAATTTTTTTAGAAAAATACTAAAAATAAAACTAAACTAGTGTAAATTAATTTAATAAGTTACATACACTACATACTACATTCTGAGTGACAATCTAAAGACAAGATTAATGACTTAATAAAAGTTTTGGATCGTATCTGATGCATTATTTTTATTCATGAGTGTACATATTTTTAAATTTTTAATCTTTTTTTCTTTTATTTTTTCAGATTTTTGGTGGAATTAGGATTTATGATAATCTCGAGATGACTACAGTATTACGAACACGTTGGAGCTGGACGGAAGGGGTTGAAAACGCGAAGAGGTGAGTTTTGAGAAATTGCTCCAATTAGGCGAACCGAATGAAGGGAGATTTAAAACAATTTGCATTTCGCGCGCGGGCCGAATTAATTTCAAGTTAGTCAAAATATTACCTTGAAGTTGTTCCCTCACGTAGGTAAACGGCGTCGGCGACGGCGCCCCGGAGATAAGTTGTTTAAGAGTACAGAATTGGGAGTTAATTACTTTCGTAAATATGGGGCGGCTTCGAGTATATTCATAATACGGCTAATAAAGTAGACTGCTTGGTGAACTTTATGCAGATTGGGTTAATGGAAGTTAAATATGAATGGGGGAAGTTTAGAAATTTGTTTATTTGACGTTACTTCAACGTTTTTTAAGAATTAAAAAAACTACTTCATTAAATCTGATTTAAAATTTTCCTGTCAAGTTAGTAAAACTTGTATTTACATATTTTAAAAACTCCCTTATAAATATTAATTTAAAGATTAAGTAATTAATAAATTAATCTAGAAGATGCATTTAGATTATGTTCGCGACAGTGAAATTACCCGCAAAAACGTAATCTCCTTTATGGTGATTAATATTCCCCCGACTGTTGCTTCTGTCTGGAGCGTGCCCGACCCACGTAACGTCTTTTGAGCCCCATTAAACGCTCAAAACAAACAGGTTTTAATGCGTAATCGCGTTTAATCCGGTTGAGCGATTAATATTAGTCGACTAAGTGATGACGTACTAATCAATTAACTAGCCGAGGCCGCGCTAATTAGATATTTGGCATTTAATTAGTTGTAATTGTTCGGGTAATGCGCTGTGGTGGTCAATTTGCCGAAGACAATAATCGGTGATGCTTCGGTTACAGCCGATAATAGAAATTATCACACATCGCGATGTTCGATAATAATAAAATTTTAATAATATATACAGGTATTCCGATTTGAAATTCGATCCTTTACTGGCGTGTTCTGTTAATGAAAATAAACAAAAAAGTCTTAATGAATAGACAGTGGGTCAAAAAAGTATTTGGAAACCCATTATTTTCCAAGAAAATACTTGATGTATTGTTTAAAAAATGTATAGTTTATTCAACAAAACTTAAATTTTAATTCCAATAAAGTGTTTGAACACTAAAATTTAACACATTGACGGACAGTAGGAATAAGTGAAGTCGCATCACAAGACATAGTTGACATGTTTTCATCGTTTTCTCGACGGCCTTTGTATATTTCTATATTGAAAACATAGCCTTGGACTGAACAAACTTCGTAGAATTTAATTCCGTATTTCACCTTTTTACCTTTCATGTACGTGCGAAAATAAAGCCTTCCTCGAAATAATAACAAAGATTCGTCTAAGGACAATGCTTCATTTGATGCATATGCATTCGCAAACTTTTGTATGAATTAATCCAGAACTATCTTTATTTTCCTTAAACGGTCGTCTGAATTTATTTCTATACAAAAGCATCTCAGTATCTGCTCAAACCTCCTTCCAAACATTTGTGAGGGAAATGCTGGGTGATAATGTAATGCGTCAATGGAAAAGAGCTTTCTAATGCAGGAGAATTTTAGCTGGAACTGAAGCAAAGACAAACCTAAAAACTTTCACATTTCAATCGTATCAGTATTTTTGAAATTTGCTTTCCTGCTATGCCTTGTATGTGGCCGTGTTTGATTGCAAAGTTCTATGCTGTAATCATTCGTAGATTTTATAATCATGTCTATTACTTGGTCATCCCATATCTTTTCAAAAACCTGAATTGGAGAAACATTTTCATCTATATTCAAAAGAATCCCAGCGGCATCTGTATCAAAAGAGAAGTTTCTTATAGGTATTGTATTGGTATGCCATGTTTCATCATTTTCTGGGTCTTCTGGTGCTTCATATTCCTCATCTGTAGTTGATTCACTATCTTCACTACGCTATTCACTATCTTCACTACGCTGTTATTTTCAGTACTGTCAGCATCAGTTTCAGATTCACTGTTGTTTGTACACTAGTAAATACACATTTGTGCTGCTATAGCCGTAGTGCCTAAATACGACCGTTTCGTTTTGGACAGCTATTTCGTCATGCCACGTAGTGAACTTCGCTCTGACGGCTATAGACGCAAGTGTCCGTCAACGTGTTAACTAAAAGAACATTTAGTTTATCCGATTTTTACATAGCCTTGGTACTTTATAACCATTCCAGAAGCCTCTAATACTGTTTGCAATCTTCTGGGCATGGATGACACAAGCTTGCTGGTAGCTTCCCTGGTAATTTTATTCCATTTTTCTTGCAGATACATTTTTAGCTCATCTTCATTTCTTATGTGGTATTTTCTTATATTTAAATCCAACTTATGCCATAGATTTTCCAATGGATTTAAGCCCTGGGATTGGAGAGGGTGGAGAAGGGTTTTTCTAACTCTGTAAAATATTCCTTTACAATCCTAGTGGTATTTTTAGGATCGTCTTGTTGGAATATATACCTATCTTCTATGCTTAATTTGATAGCACTCTCATGTAAGTTACCTTGCAGTATCTTCAGGTAACCTTTTGCGTCCAAAATACCATCAATAAAATGAAGATTTCCTACCCCATTGTACCCCATTAAAAAACCATTACATGTCCACCTCCATGTTTGACTTTAGGTGTCAAGTTTTCTTTCTGTAGTTTAGTGTTAGGTTTATGCCATACGGTTTTTCGTCCATCCGAACCAAATACAGGTGGCCCTCCTCTAACATAGTATCTTATAACACAGTTTCGCTACAACCCGATTCGTAAATTGCGGGAACCTTCCTACAACACGGCATCCTATAACACGGTTTTGCATGCAATGAAAAAGTTGGTTTGAAAAATTCAAAAAGCTTTTTGCAATTCATAGCATAAGAATTCAAGGCGAGTTTGCGTCGGCTAATCATGAAGCTGCTAGGATGTATCCAGAAAAAAATCAAAACATTATAGCCGAGCAAGGATACACATCGGATCAGGTTTTCAATGCCGACGAAACTGAGCTTTGATGGAAAAAATGCCCAGTTAAAACTTTATATCGAAAAAAGAAAAAAATGTACCCGAATTTAAGATGTAAGATTAAGTAATGCATCGGGGGACTTCATCACAAAACCCTTGCTAGTTTATAGATCTTTGAATCTGAATTTGAATTTGGCTAAGAAATTTATTTAAAGATTGGTTTTCAAATTGTTTTCTGCCAAGCATTGAATGTTATTTAAGGCAAAAAAATTTGAATTTCAAGGCACTACCACTGCTAGATAATGCTCCATGCCACCCACAAGATTTGACACACCCACACATCCCAACGTCAAAATAATGTTCTTACTATCTAACACTACTTCGTTGCTCCAACCACTGGATTAATTTCAAGAAGATCCTTGAAATTTTAGACGCAACCGATTCTAAATCAATTATCGTAATTGAACCTTGGAAACATCAACCTTAATGCGCTTTGGAAGAAGATATGGCATTCTGCAGTTGAAACAGAAAACATGAAACATCTGAAAACTAAACTGGTACCATATTAGAAGTTGCTAAATCAATCGGAGGCGAAAGTTTTGTGGATATGGCTACCAAAGATATTCAAGATTGGTGGAAGAAGAAGTTGACGAAGCGGAGTTGATGGAAATTGCATCCCTTGATGCAAACCAAATCCATTTTGAGGACGCTAGCTAAATTTACAATGACCTAGTAAGAACCAGCAAGCAAAGTTCGATTACAGATTTTTTTTTAAGAGGGGAAAACGGAATGTAACCCCCCTTTTTGTATTAGCTCTGGGTCTCATTCAACACAGTTTCGGATAACACGGCATTTTCTAGGAACCTAACTACCGTGTTATAGGAGGGTTACCTGTATATTAAATTTACTTTCATCGCAAAAAAATACGTTTTTCCAAAAGTCTATTGGCTGATTAATATACTGTCTTGCAAATTCAATGCGTTGAAGTCTATTGGTTTCTCTTATAAATGGCTTTTTTCGTGCCACTCTGCCATGATAGCTGGCTTTTTGCATTAGATTTCGAACAGTTTCCGAATATACATGCCTTCATGAAATTGTTCCAAGATTTACGGCTAAAGTTTGTGCACTAATAATTTTTCTTCATTTTGTGTAAAATGTACCTCTCATTTTGTACGCTTAACACCTTTGGGCGTTCGGAACGTTTTCGATTATCAACACTATTAGTGGTTTTGTATTTTTTATGATAAAATGTATTGTACTATACTTCATTTAATAACTAGGAGGAGTGATTTGAATTTTGCGCGCTAAAATAGTGAATATTATTGGTCGCTCTGCAGTCAAGTTTACAAAGACGAAAAAATTGGTTTCTGTCGTTTATTGTTTTTAACGTTTGAGGTTAGGTGCTTTATCTAATTTGTCAACTTGTTTCTCGCTTTTTCGTTGTGTTCAAATGGTTGTGATCAAAAAATATTAAGTTCAAAGAAGGTGTGATACGATGACATCTGTTGGATATAATACGTCAACACAAGAAACGACTTTTGGATAAAGTTTGAACAATGTACGTATAGATAAACGGCCACAGAGATATTTGGTATCTTCTAGAATACTACGCTCAAACGCTTGGTGTTTTGTTGGTTGCATAAATGTGACTGGTTTGAAGTTTAGAATTCATATTTGCCCCTAAAAATGTTTAGTGTATTTTTTAGTTACTTTTTCCTATGTAAATGGGGTTTTGAGATTCACTCCTCCTAGTTATTAAATGAAGTATAGGCGGTTTTTTACCAAATCAGCTGTGGAGTCGATGGCTCAGCGGCTAACTCTCGGGTTAGCACGCTTGGTGTTCTGGGTTCGAGCCCGAGTCTTCATAACACCTAATCGCTCCACCGACCTTCGAGGAGGGGTCGTTATGCCGTCGGTCCCGCAACAACTCGAACATCTCTGGTTGTATATCACCCTTGTGTGTAAGAGGTTTGTATAACCACAGTCTTTCATATCCATACTAATTTCTCACCGTTTTTTACTCATTGTTAGTTTTAGCAAACTAAACTCAACTGTCGTTTTAGTATTTTTGAGGATAAGTTAAATCAACATAAATTTCGAGGGTTTCTTCTTCGGGAGAACCCTCTTCGAGGAAAGATTTTTTGAGGCAAAACGTGCAAGTGTCCAAATACTTTATTGTTATTGAAATTTTAGTTTTTTTTTGAATAAAATAAACATGTGTTTTTGATTTCAACCTGATGTTTTTGTTAATGTGTTTACATACTATATATAATAATATTTTATGGTTGAAAATAAAAAATGTTTACATCTTCTGGTATTTCCTTGAAAAATGTTAGGTGTCCAAACACTTTTTTGGCCCACTGTAGGTCTGAAAGTGGTTCGTTTTTGAGATTTTCAAAGTTTAAATTTCATATGTTAACTCATTGTTAACATAATCGAGGTGAATTATTTAAATTAAACGAATAGAACTAAACTTATATTTTGAAAATGAATAACTTTTGGAACCGTATTCATTGGAAATATTTTACTTATCTTTAGCCAAAGAATACGTCAGTAGCGGCTCAGAGAATCAAAACAGGATAGTTGTATATGATTTTAATGAAAACGATTTTGTTAGAAACAAGAAAATAAAGCTTTATTTAACTGAATCGGATTCTCAAAAGGCCACCCATTGGTTATTTACAGCAAACACCTACAAAAAACCAGATAAAGTAATTTACACCTGCGAGATCTTAAACGACCTTGAAGGTGTACAAGCGGATTTAAAGTTAATACCTATAAAAGAAAGAATAGGATGATTCGTAGGGACGATTTTAAAAGATCCAGGCTATTATATCGTATCTGGAAGGTTCCTTCCGGTTATCATACAACTTCTCTTGTTATAAAGTGGAAATTTCTTCTTCAGTGTTAGTTTACAACACTTGCAAAGATTATGATTTGTTGCGAGCTTTCAAAAAGTCCCAAATAATGAAGTCTGATGCTGATAGATTTGGCATATTTAAACGACCAATGCAAATTGCAAAAAACAGAGATTACAAAGTCCGGAAATTTGGTGTTTAAAAATCTCTATCATTACCAAAGTTATGTGAATGGTTGTTCAGTCCTATTAAAATCAAAAATGTTTCAAATCCAAACTTACTGCAAAAATGCCCATTTTTTTCTCGTTATTTTTGACGGGCTTTTTAAAATTTTACAATTCACAAATTTCTATTTCGTGGAAACACATTTTTAATTCCTTACCAAATTATAGCCAATTTACATTAAGACATTTTCTTATTAACTTATATTAACTTATACACCACATTGTGATATTTCGATAGAACTAACTTAAAAATATAAAATCCTGATTTTATCCTTTGGAATATCCTTTGGAAAAATTTTCACGTGGAAATTCCGTTAACGTCTCTAAAGTTTACGTAGTGTTTAGCGTTCGGAAGGTTCTGCCGGGCGCATAAAATATTCTAAAAGAAAACTTACCACTCCGGGCTGTTTGACGTTGAAGTCAATATTTGTCCTGACGGGGCGATGATGTAGGGGCTGCGGCGGCCTAAAGTTGTTCCCGAGGGGCGCCTTCGGGTGTTTAGCGTCCCCCTGCATCAGTCTGCGGAGGGCGTGCATCTGGAAGAGCGGAAATGGTGGACGTTGAAGTGAAATTATCGAAAACACATTTACTTTATCGAAACAAACAAAAATCCTTTTAAAGTTTTCCTTTAAAATTTTATAATTGAATCGGATTTAATAATATGACGGGAAATCGGCAATAAATCTCAGTTACATAAATTTTAGTTAATGAAACGGTCGGGTAATTGGCTGTTAATAAACATAATTAAAACCTATCCCGTAGGGATTAATTTCAAATTTGTATAACGGAGATATGGGATTCTGGCATATTGTAAAAATCGGGCGTAAAAAAACAAATCGTCGGTATTGAATTCGCTCTATAAAAAAAATATAAATCCGAATGGTATCGTTAAACGCTCGGTATTGTTAGCGGGTGGTGAGTTTTATTTGGAATTTACAAAATAATCGGACTTTTCTCTATGCGGATATTTTGGACCACTCGGCGCGCCAAATAATCGGAAATATTTTATGAAATATGGCCTTTAAAAACACGGTTTTAACGAATCCATATAGAACAATTATTTTACGAATAATACGTTATTTGATAAGTCATTAGTAATAAATCCACGAAAATAAAAATATTTACACAATCTTTTTATATTTATTTTTTTATTTTATTTTTATCTTCTTTTATTTTTGATTTCTTTTCTTTTAATTTTTTTTATTGAGATCCAAATAATTAACACCCTACTCGATATTCAAATCGAACCCATTTTTGCATTCGTGTCCCATTAGAATGTATCTTCGAACATTCGAACTGCGTCCATAAATTTGCGCCGGGATTCGAATCGTTGAAAAAAAACACCTGCATAATTGCGATATATGTAGGGCATCCAGTTTCGAGGTACGGGGCGCTAAGTAGGGGCTGTCGGCCGGTTGATAAACTGTGATAACGCTGAAATAGCGTTCTTCGATTAAAATAACCGATGCGGAGAACCCGATCGGCCCGTTAGATAACGCTAGTCCTGTATACTCGGCCCCGCAGACGTGTTAATCAAGTTGTTCCTCAAAATATGATTTACGATGGTTGGTGCTTCGCTTGCGAATCGATATACCTGCCTCTGTATATCAAACATGTGTGGAATTACGTGTTTGTTAGAAAAGTTAATGTTGTAAAGTGTACTTTCCAACGTATTTCGATGATTTATGTTGTACAAAGTGTTTTGAATAATAATTTATGTCAGTTTTGTTATCGAACCATGAAACTATTATCTACTTTAACACTTAAAAACCTTTTTATTTTTGACTCATGACATTAGCTGAGTTTCAGTACTTCAAACATTACATTAATTTTGCCTAGATGTTATGTCCATAATGTCTACAGACAAGACTTGGCAAAGTCCAAGATAATGGTGGTTCTTTCTCTTCATGGTGCAGCTGCATTTCGGATTATAGTACTATAAGACGATTCTAAGCCACACCATGTAGAGAAGGATGCAAGAGCGCACTTCCTCCCCGTAACTTTACCGAGTAGGCCCGACTAGAATACAGTAGAAGCGAGGACCAGGGTATCAATGGCTCTTCACCAACGCAAAGGTCTTCAGGCAAAGACGCTATCGGGAACAAGCACACCGCACCTCGCTATTTTAACTTTTTCGGTCGGAATAATAAATTGGTAGCAGTGAAAGAGGAATTTGTGATGCCACACCCTAATATGAATAAAATTTGATTAAAACTATAACCAATAATTGTGGTTGGAGAGTTAACATTAAATTGCTTTAAGACCCGAAAAAGGGCCAAAAGTCTGACCGAAAAAGTTAAAGTAGCGAGGTGCGGTGGACCTGTTCCCGGTAGCGTTTTTACCTGAAGACCTTTACGTTAGTGAAGACCCGTTGATACTCCGGTCTTACCTTCTACTGAATTCTAGTCGGGCTTACTTGGTAAAGTTACGGGGAAGAACCGCGTTCTTGCATCTTTCTCTCCATGGTGTGGCTTAGGATCGTCTTATAGTACATCGTGTACGATATACTTAATAAAGAATTTGTTGACTGGAAAGTATCTATGTCGCTCTATATTAATTAGTCCAAATCAATTAATATAAGATTATAGTTTTGAATAACACGAGGAGGCATCGCAAGTTCAGAAACTTTCCACTGGTAATCGTTAAGCGAATCTGATCATCCAGAAAACAACTTAGCAAAATTGTGATAGACTAAGAACCGACATTGAGTAATTAAGGTTGGAGAAAAACATTTTGATGGTTTGATTTGTGCGAAGACCTGGAAAGTCCAACGTTAGGTAGAAAGTTGTCTTTTAGAAAAACGGTTGTGTTAGTCGTCATTTAAGAAGACGGATATGAAGAAGATATTGTTCAGTTTTTGAAATCTTAACATTGTGAGTAACAAGATTTTAGTTCATGCCCTAACGTTCATTAGTGTTGAAATTATCTCAAAAGTTTAAGATCATCTGCCTAATAGCTCGTTATAGATACGAGACAGATAACTCAATTTTTGAAATTATTCAACATCCAAAAAAATTGGGTTGTTTGAAATTGAATGGTCAATGAACCACATCAGCATCAACAAACTTTAAGACTTCAACTAACAATCATATTATTCAAAATGCCAAAATTTAAGAAATTGAAGACTATCTGCCTCATACTTCTAACGAGATATGAGACAGATGATCTTCAATTTTTGAGACCATTTCGAGATGCACACAAATTGGACTGTTTCCCATTGACACCGATGAATCACATCAATCACCTCACGTATAACATAGTGCTACTGTTTTCAAAAACATTCGTCTATATTACAGTGGCATTAGATTATTCTCAGTTTAGTAAATCACATTATCATTAATGAACGTTATGACTTTAACTAAAATCTTATTATATACAATGTTAAGATTTCAAAAATTGAAGACTATTTGCTTAATACCTCGTTACAAAAGTTGGGTTGTCTGAAATTCAATGAACTACATCAACATCAACGAACTCTAACACCCATATACATAGTCGATCGTCAGCGATTCGCCGGAGATTCTCCATTCGCCAGTTGAAAATTCCGATGCATAGTCAATCGCCATAGAATTATTTACGTGCGTTATGCTGGTTTTTCTGGCGACGCGCCGGAGATTTGCCAGAGATCGGTCGATGTCAAAAATATCAATAAAATCATAATTTATATCATATTATTATTGTCTATATAAAATGTATCGCGATTTGAATTGGATTTATAATGCCAATAGGGATATCTTTGATTTAGATATTTATGCACCACGTAGGTAAGTAGTTATACATCACAAATCACGTTACAAATCATCGGCGATTCGTCAAAGCGGAGATTGCTGGAAGATCGACTATGCATCACAAATTATATTCCGACCGTTCGCCGGCGAGTCTCCGGAGAGTCGCCCAAATGAACTCCAGCGAGTCGCTGACGATTGACTATGCATACGGGTGTCAGACTTCAACTGACAATTGTATTATACAAAATGCTAAGATTTAGGAAATTGAAGACTCTCTGCCTCATACTTCTAATGAGATGTGAGACAGATGAGCTTCGATTTTTGAGACCATTTCAAGATGCATACAAACTGGACTGTTTCCAATTTAATGAATCACCTTATACATTGCATAGTACCACTTTTTTCAAAAATATGCCTCTTTCTGCCTGTTCCTGAAGTACTTATAAACAATACTAAGATGATGGTGATAAGAGAGAGTAATGAATATGATAGTATAAAAATTCAGTTAGCATTCCGATATCTACGAGTGTAAATACAATGGAATAGAAAGCAGAAATAGACTGTAATAATAAAATTGAGGAAGTATTAAGGATTTTCAATGCCATAATCTGTAACTTTTTTGCTAAAGAAGAAGTAACAGCTAAAATTGAAATCAACGTACTTAAAATAATTTACATGCCTGTATTAACTTTTGCGAGCGAGGCAAGAGTGCTAATAAGATAGCAAAAGAATAGAATAGTAGAATTCGATGGAAATGAAATGCTTGAGGAAGGTTAGAGATAATACAAGATAAAATAGAATAGGGAATGATAAAATAATTGAGCCTTAAATCTCTAGATTTTTTCGAGAAAAGACAGCTAAGTTGGTGGAATCATATAAAAAGAAAGAATAGTAACAAGTCAGTTAAAAGAATTTGGAAAGCTAAAGTGCCAAAAAGAAGAAAACGAGGAACATCGCAATTAACGTAAAATGACATGAATGAAGCTTTGGAAAAGAGATGATTAAATTAGATAAAAGCTAAAAATCTAAATTATTTAAAGTGTTATTCCTTTGTATTTAATCTTACTTTTGTAAATAAAACGATAATAAGTAATAATAAAAAGGATCAGTAGTATTCAACGAAAATTTTCAATTATAATATCTGACGGTTCAAAGTGGCTCTCTTGAGAGAAGGGCGATTTTAATTAATTTCCGGGACAGAGACCCTTCTCTCTTGTATTCGCGAACGATTACTTCCGGCCAGATGAGTAATTTTGAAGTTCCGTTCGTTGAATCGGACAGACGGCGACGTTGCAGTCCGGTCAACATCGTGACAGTTTTGCCACCACGTCCCCTTAATTCCTACCCTTTTAACCGAACGCTAAAGTATCGATCCGAGAAATTAATTCGGTTGTATTGGAATAAATCGAGCGGGTTTTTTTCAACGGCGGCGATTTGCACAACAATGGTACGTCGCGGACAAAATTATGCTTGGCCGGGCGCGGCGGGCGATGTATTGCCCCTGATTGGGATTACATTATTTATCGTTTTCGAGGGCTCAGGTTGGTCGCCCCTCTGGCCGGTCGTTTTTGCCAATCGTTTGTAAAATATTCAATTTCGAATTGAAGCGCGCTTTGTTCGCGCCCAAATCTATTTTCGACATCCGGACAATGCATGTCAACGTGGTCGTGGGGGTTGGGGGGTGGCGATGTAAAAACCGAACTCTGAAAAACCGATCTGTCCTGGACAGAAAATTAAAACAACTTTCAGTGTTATGAAGTGCTGCTATTTAATGAACTATCCCGTTTGTTTTGTTCTGTTTTGTTTGGTTTGTTTGTATGATTATTTTTTTTTATTTGATAAAAAGGTATTATTTGATAAATAAATATTATTTAATAAATAAATATTATTTAATAAATAAATATTATTTAATAAAAAAATATTATTTAATAAAAAAAATAAATAAATAATTTTATAATATACCTCAATAAATATTCCCCACAAAATAGTATTACCTTGATTCATATAAAATATCTTTATTTCTTCATTCAAAATTCTACTCCCTCATGTTACCAAGCTCGTTAAGTTTTCATTTAACGACCACACGTGCCCCACAACGAGGACGACGAGGGTCCAGGCGAACCGGACACAATAATTTGCGTAGTGAAAAGGAACACGACGACGCAAACTATTAAATACGCATTAGTGTGTAGCGGAAACCGGGTTCAAGTAATTACGGATATAATTTACAACGCGGAACCGCGCCTGATGTGGGTCGGATCTTGCTTTGTACCGCCACTGTAATTTTAGCCGTATTGTTACGGATGCGAGAAGTTACTTCTCCTAGTAAATCAAATATTTATCGTAACTTATACGGTTTGTGTGTTCAACCCGGGTTGATTTAAAACACGTTAGGTCGCGTAATTGTGATGGGTCACAAAAGGATTCGTGCGGAAAGGAGCTGACGGCTCAATTAGCCACGTGGGTTTGTACCAATCTAAAGGCGATGTTCTACATTGAATGGGCGTAGCGGAGGATGTAATTTGCTAATTGGATATTACCTGTTATTACCCAACCGGATTTGGATTAAGATTTACGCCTGTGGGTTAAATTCCCATTTAGATAACGATTTAGATTATTTAATAACTACATACAACTTTATAAACTTAATATTCTTCTATGCCTTTTATACAAATCCCTCTTCTTGATCTGTAACTTCTCAAACAAGATGGTCGTACTATATTACCCTTCACAATGATGAAATAAAAAAATAAAATTATCACTAATTTTAACACATATTTTAACTTTAAAATTTTCAATTCGTTTCTAAAAGTTGTCATGATTCGAAGGTAAAACTCGGTTAATTATTTAACACAATGGAGTGTTTAAATCACAATGACGCATTTTGAAAGGCACTTAACTTTCATCCCACGTAAAAAAAGGAAACCTCTAGAGTTTTATTCCCTTCGGAATATCGACGATCGAGAGGTGGAAATAACGCCATACGACAGTTTAAGCGAACGGTTCTAAAGGGCGCAACAGTGGCGGAGGGGTGGCATTCCGACCAAACTACGTACCTGTTGCTTGGTTATGTAAATGGGCTTGTTGAGGATCAACCACGTGACGGTTTCGTGACACGCCGGCATCGTCGTAGAACCGTCGTACGTCATATAATAATCAGTTTCTGGTAATAAACCTCTTACGGATAATCTTTTTACTTCTATTTCTTCACCTATAATAAATAATTAAAAAAAAAATTAATAGTTGTTAAATTAAATTTGGTTGAATTAAAATTAAAAATTTTAAAATTTTACCTCCATATTTAATTTTATCTAATTGATCGGTTAATATCCTCAATTCGGGATTTGATAAATCACCAAGCTGTAACAAAAAAAGGAGATAATTAAGGAGGTCGAATTTCGAAGATTTATTGGTGGAGGTAGTTTAGGTGTCGTGATAAGATCTTTTCCACCGGAATTGCGTCAATTTCGTTTGAGGGTCGGTATAACAAGTACCGTTAAAGAAACAGTCATAAAACTGCTTGTTAATATTCCACCAACGTCTCCATCGAATGTGTTTTTCCTCCCTGGGCGAGCGTGACTTGTTATTAGGGATTTTTATCGCGGTCTTATCTGCTTTCCGCGTTAAACGCCTTGAAATTAGACCTTGGTAAGTTATTTAACGTAAAAGTCCTTCGTGTACTGTAACACCTTTGATTCCAATTTATGTTATTTTCTATGTCGTTCAAATACTTAAGATTTAAAAAATTCTTTTTGAAAAATTTTTATAAGAAATTTACTTTCAGCTACTTTCTTCCTTCTTTTACTCTTTTTTACTTCACCGTGGATTAAAAATTTGCATGATTACTCGACCGGCTTGAAGACCGCTTTAAAACTTGAACTACATTGTCATTTGCATGGAAACGGCTGTCGCCCCTTCGTAAGCTTCGGCGACACCTTTTTCTTTCCTCAGGGGGTTGATCGTAATTTACTTCGGGGCGATTTTTGACCGGAGCGGATTACAAATTGGCGCATACATATTTACGGAGGTTCTCGACGTCGCCCCGTGCCGGGCTTTTTAAAAGCGCCTACATATTTATGAAGGTGGTGAGGTTTATTCTTTCCAACGAAGCCCTCATTAACCTCCTCCCTACGCAACGTAGACCTACCCCCGTTCTATCAGCAACAATTACTTCCCCTTACTAATGCATAAGGGAAAGGGAAGGAAATTACCCCTCTTGGTTCTTGTGTTACTTAAGATATACTAACTACTTTACGTCAACGAGCTTTCTAGTTTCAGGTGGTTTGTAAAAGCTTTCTGTTTAATATATTTCCTCATTGATACATTTTCTCATTAATACATTGTCTCAATACATTATCTTTGTGTTTTTAATTCTCCAAACGTTCTCTTATTCATCATTATCAGAGCGTACTGAGTAACTTCTAGTTAAAGGCTTTAAAAGAGGAATTCATTCGACAAGGCCACCTTTGATTCGAAGCCGCAAATAATAAAGGTTCTCAGCGCCCTCTTTGTGCGAATAGTGCGGCGGGGCGTTTGGAGATTGGTGGGCTTGCGACGACACGTCTGTCTGTATTCCAATTAAGGACGCTGGTAATTACGTATGTTTTAATGACTATTCGTAAGCCGCAGGGTGCTCGTACCGAAATGGATCCGCGAAAAGAAGCGTTAGGTGGCGCTTATGCACTTAATTGCGTAATTTTAATTAGTGATCAGCCTTTGATGTTCGATTACTGTATTATACCTTTGATAAAGGTGGCAAAATGGGACCGGTAATTGGAACGGCATCGATGTCGGGTTGATTATGTAAATTTGATTTACATAAGGTGTGTGTTGTTAAAGGGTTTACCAAATTTCTAATTGAGTTAATACGCCGTATTATTGCATAATTTCTTGCTACGCTTGGAATGGCAAAAATAAATACGTACCTGAAGGAGTAACGATATGACAACGATCCCTTGGGCTTTGTGAAGCGCCTCGGAAAAGTTGGAGTACAATTGCGAGTTGAAGCCGAAAATCTGTATCTGAAACAAGAATTGAACGGAAGGTATAAGGCGTTAAGAGAATTCTCGCCCGGTGCTCGAACAAACAACCGGGGACGAAGCCAGGGATAAACGGAAGCCCTGGATTTGATCAAAATCCGCGGCAATCATCTGTTTATGGCTTCGTCCGCCGCCTCTGATTTTATTTGGCGCGGTAAAATCCTTCATGCGAGAATCTCGAAAGCGAGTTCGAAGGTCAAATGTTGCAATTGCTTTTAACCCCCTGTGATTCGATTTTGTACGGTTCGTAGAAAATATGGAGTGAGAATTTGAGAGTTTTAAGAATGGCTTTTGATGGGTAAAAATGGGTAAATATGGGTAAAAACGGTTTAAACGTTTACGTTCGACATCCTATCCTATTTGGAAGGTAATTCTTATTCTACTCGTCATCTCGTAACCTTATTGCCCTCGCGTACAAATACTACACGACCATTCTTCATCCTTACAACCCCTAACGGTCAACCTACGTTTAAGTTGCCGATCGCGACCGCCGGAGGCAACAGCCCTCCGTTTGTCCGCCTTTCGGAACGGAAGCAGACCGCAACGACTGGAATTATTAAGTCCCTCACGTACCACGAAGTTCTGCGCGTTTCACTTAGCTTATCTCCCTTTCCCGCAACAGTCCTTTCCCGCCAACCCTCGCCTTCGGGCTTTTCCGGTCCCGAGGACCTGCGGTATTGTTGTTCGTGTAAACTTGTACAGGATTTGTTTTTTGAACACGTCTCGTCGATGCGTTTAACGAGTACCGCGCTAAAGTTCGCCTAAGCTGTTTTTCCTATCGCTAAAGTTCCGCCGAAGACGGAGGGAGACGTCGGTTACCCTTTTTTGTGCTAAAGGGAACGGAATTTCGCCGAGGAAGGATTAACCGGCGTAACGGAGTCTCCTTCTAAAACTTTTTTAAAGGATAACATAACGTTTTCGAAAATCAATAATAATCCTCTTATTCGATCTTTTTCGATCTCTTTCGATCTCCGGTAGAAGTTGTCGGGAAGGAAGGAAGGATTTACGCCCCTTTTACGACTTCCATTCGCATGGGACCCGTGTTTATTTAGCATTTCCCTCTTCCTCCGATGAGTGGAAAGGGATCGCGACCCTTCTCGTCGCCTTGTTTTCCCGCGAAAAAAGCGGAACTTCTTAAGAGTTCGAGCGCCTTTAAAATTCATCCGTTTTAATGGAACGTCCAAATGGATTTTCGATGTTTAAGTTACGCTGCAGCGAAGATGCGTTAGTGATAAAGATGGATGGTGATAGAGGCAAATCCAGTCAGAAGCGATCGTCGGACAGAGAAAGCGATGTTATCGAAGGGAAGTTTACCCAAGTATTTATTAACGTTACCCATTTCGAGGATATGGACGACATGGAGCCAACCCTGTTATATCAATTATTACGTACGACTAACGTTCACCACTCATCCATCATTTAGTGTTGTCCCCGTTACGCCAACCGGACTTGTACAAACACGCTGGTTTTATCTTATAATGATATCGCTGATTTCCATTAGATAATTGGTTAAATTGTGATTGTTAACTACTGGAATTGTATGGTTTAGTGATATGACTATGTGGCAATATCGCATGATTGATGGTTACTTGTTGATAGTATGTCTTATTCTTTAAAGTACTTTATTGCTCTACTCTCAAATCTCATTTGAGATTTGAGCTAAAGTAAGTTTCCAATTTAGACGGATTTATGCGAGTTCGAGTACCTTGGTTGATATGTAGGTTTTTAAACTCGTTGGGTTCCGAGAGAAGACGACGGTGAGACCGGAAGTGGGACCATGGGGACCTCACCGAGTGAGTTATTCGCGGCCTCTTGAAGTTTACGCCGTTAAATACTTTGTTGTTTGAATCGCGCCGCACGACGCCCCCGGAATGTTAACCTGCGCAATTAGACGACGCCGCCGGCTTGGGCCCCATTACTCGGGAAATTTATTCCGAAAACTTGCGATTTTACGTCTCGTCTCCCGCGGGGATTTGCGGCATAGTTGCGAGAGAGTTTCTCTGTTGTCTGTGAGGTTGCATCGGTATGAATTAATCATGAATCTACTACGGTTAAAAACAACACCATTATTTTTTATTTAGTGCGAACGTTGTAACTGTTGATTTTGTTAAAATAATACTGAAACGGTTTTTGTGTTGTTTTTAGTTTCTAGCGATATTTAGTTTCTAGCAATATTTAGTTTCTAGCGATATTTATTTTCTAGCGATATTTAGTTTTTATAGATAAAAAAAATCACTTTGTCGAGTTAATTTCAAAGTAAATTATCCCGTATAAATAAAAGTTTGAGGGAAGGTTCGGTCAATCATCGGTTCGTGGGGAATGTGAGCAGATAGAAATTTAATTAACCAATCGGCGGCGCGGGACCTCATTCGGGGAAATTCCACCTGAACCTGTAGGAACACGCTGGCAACTGTGTCCTGCGGTCGCCGGCAAAATATTCACCCGGTTGGTTCCATTGTGCGCGAATTCGAATCGGCCGGAGTTAGTGCTTTGCCACGGTGCGGCTTAACCGATAAAGTTTTGGAACCGATTGGAATAGTCAAGGTGATAAATAGGCACGGCACGACCGTGGCACTGTGTGTCCAAACCGCAGGGTCGGTCTATTAGGGCGAACCCGCACAATGACGACTCGCTTTGGTATTAATTCTAGATATTTAAGTCAACTCTGAACCGCCGACGGTCGGCTTACGTCCCGCCAAGTTCCATTTCGGATCGTTGCCGAGTTTAATTATTGCATTCATTAAGTTCCCTTTTGTGTAAAGGAGAAAGTTTAATTACTTATTTGTAATTATAGTGTGTTGGAAATGAAAAGAAACTAAAACCAAAAACTAAAACCAAAAACTAAGGAATTAAATCGGACATATAGAAATGAAACGGTCACCATATATTCCAGATTTTCAGAAATTCGTCGGCCGACGCGATGATCCTACTAAATTAAACCGAAACAGGAAACGGATTTCGCGAATGTCACTTACGAGAATTAATCGCCTCTCCGTGAGCCGGCCCTGCGCTCGAAAATTTCGAGAGCTCGCCTCGTACGGCCGAGTCTCGACCAGATTTCCAGATTAATAGCCCGCGATTAATAGATTTCCGTGACGGGCACTGAATCGAGACGATTATCTGTCCGCGCACACGATCCCGTACGGTGCAATAATCACGCAGTCCATTGTGGCAATTCTGTTTAAATTTAATCGGTAGAATAGGTGACCCCCAATCAATAATTTATCCCATAACTACTCATAACAAAGAATCTTTCGAAAATCCAAGTAGAACCAATTAAGATGAAACTTCGTTTTGGGATCACGGGAAATTATGTGAAGCCAACCGTCTGGATGGCCGGCATCCCGAGGGACGCCGCCGAACGTAATTACGGCAATTGATATCTTTATGAATTTAGGAAATCTCCGACTCGCGACAATTACAAACTGCGGTCGCTCCCCTAATTCGGTTATTAGAAACTTTCGGAAGACGGCTCCGTTATTAAATCCGCTTATTACCCCGGACTTGGCCGTCCTTCATTTTCCCCTTCCCACCGGCGCCTCCACCATTTTAGGAGTCTCCGGTCGAGAAAGACAAATTGAAGTTTAAACGCGGAGTTGTACTGCACCGCCATTAAATGTCTTCCAAATACTGTGGGTTTTAAGAGTAATTAGCGAGATTTTCTCTGAAACATCTGTCAACTTTGAAAAATCGTTTCTTTTATTAAAAGCGTCGTAATAATCAAAATGCTTAACACCGTTTTATGCAACAAGAAAAAACATAAATGTTTGGTGTTAATCAGCTATCAAAGGTGATTTACTGTGGTTGAGATAATAGTAAAAACGTAGGTTGTTGGTAGTTGGTAGCATGTGGGGGTTCTATTAATCTCTTTTTTCTATAAATAATGCATGCGCAACAGCTAATATTTCACGCTGCATTCGACTTGAAAATAACAGTACACTGGAGGAATTAGCGGCACGCGTTGCTTCCTGTTTGAAACTCACGGACGTTTTGACATTTCATTCCCGCTTAACCGGTTATGCGAAAATGAATGTGAATTTTAAAAGCTGGTTCCGGTGTTATTTTAAAACTTAAATTTTTGACGCGTTGATGCGTAAAATATGAGGTTTATGCTGGAAACCGTAAAACGGGGAAAAGCTAGGATTAAGTGGTACTTGACTTGAAAATTAAAACATTTTATGCTTGGAGTGGATTTTTCGAGAATTGAGATTTTACAGTGTCACTTTTGAAAATAAATAGCTGTATTTCGTTTGGAAAAGAATTTTTACACGAGTTTAGATATGGTGTACAACTCTAATTGCCGGTAGCATTGCTTAGTTCAGCATCGACCATTAGGTCGAATTTCCTGTTTGCGCCGGTTCGGGTTTTTTTCGACATTTACTGCTTTGACTGTTGACATTCGCAAATTAATCCGGCGACATCGGGCCGGCGCGCAAATTGGACTTTGGCGATTCCATCCGGACTGGCGCAGATTGCAATTCTTTGAAACCTTATCGTCAGCGATACAAATGCAGCCGGCGACCGGCGAGTACATTTCGCCTCCTCTTTTTCGCCCGTTGTCTCCGCTTATCCCCTTCTCTCTGTCCGGCACGTTTGTGTACTCCGACCGTTTTGTCCGGTGCGGATTCGGGCGGAATAGGCCATTGAATTTGTATGAGGTCGCCTCGCAGCGGCGAAAAGGAATGGGGCACCAAGAATGCCCCCCGGAGCAGTTTTGACGTTGGACCGTTGCCGAGCATAATGGACCTCTCGATTGTCCGGCGTAAAACAATTCTATCAACGTCGAGCCATATAGTTTTCCTCTCTTCTGATGTCTCCATCCAAAATACTACCCCCGCATACTAGTGTCCATCTATCGTTCGGTTGTGACAGATTAATTTAACTGAATTTCACCGAACAATTTATCGTATCGTTTCTACTGACTTTTAGTTGACTTCGCGTTTCGGATGCGCCAAACAAAGAGAGACTGTGAGACGACCGCTCATACTCATAGTTGAACGGAGCGGTAATGTGAGTTATGGAGGGGCTCACGCGTCCTTAATTGATATTTGTGGCCTTACGGCCGCAATTGCAATCTTGCAGATAACCGCATTTAATTAATGCATGTCGAGTGCGCGCTGCATATGGGCCGAGTTTTAGCGAACGAGGTCGTATTAGGGTAACAAACGGGGAGAGGTATTAGGACCTTTGTTTGCGGGGCAAAATTGATCATTGTTGACAGATGTCGGGCTTCCACCGGGTTAAGTTTTATCGCGTCTTGGTTGAATTTAATACCTTTGTATAATTAACTTACCTCGGCTGGAAACGCGTAGCCGTTTATGGAATGTTCCGATCCGAATTGATCATGAAGCCCGTAGTGAACGTGAATCTCGTGAAATTGGTATTTGTACGACAAGGGACCACCTGTTATGTTGATATGATGTCTCGTGTCGTTATCCACTGTGAATATAACGCTGTGACCGGTGTTACTGATTGAACCGCTAATCTGAAATGTAAATAATAAGATTTAAATGAGAATTTTTAGTTTTAGTCAAAAATGTATTCGAGGAAATTGAACTTTGCGGTAACGAATAACCCACGTAATTTCGGTTTGGTATTTACAATGCTAAACAAACGCGGTTCAACCATACACGGGATTTCGGTATTTACTCCGCTCCTTCGCAAGTATAAACAGGTACGGAATCAGGTGAGAGAGAGACTACGTAACATCTCGGTACGGCAATACGGGATTATCGGATTCAAATGTCTCAGAGATCTCGGTATCTCCTAGAGATGCGTGTACACAACTCGTGGATGGCGATGATATGAGCTCTCCGGTAGCTGCCGGCGTCGTCTTTAGAAGGGAGGAGGGTAACCCGTGGGCGAACGTTAAGCTACTTACCCGGTGTTTGTCGACGTGCAGGGGCCTGAGATTGGGGTCAAAGAGCAGCTTATTTGGCTCCAGATTAACGGGGGACTGCCTACGACCCTTGTTGCACAGTGACCATTCCGGGTTTATCAAACCCCAGAAAGCTGGCCCTAGAAATAGAAACCGGTTTTCAGTTGCAACACCGTAAAGGCGAGTACACGAGTATACCGGGATACCGTCTGATTAAGTTGGTCCCGGATTTACAAAGGTTGATTATAACAGAGGTTTAGGACAACCTATTTGCAAAAACAATTTACACAATTTAAATTAAAAAAAATCGGGGGAAAAAACCCAGCGACATGGGATTTACGGTTCGCGCCACGCAAACGAGACGAAAAATAGTGAACAATACCCGTTCTATTTTACGTTACAATATGTATGAAATTAAATAAAATGTGCGGGAATTACCGGACGACGTGGAAAGCAAAATGTAACGAAACGTAAATTTAAAAGCGATTTACCACCGCGATTCACGCATAAAAATTGTACAAATCCGAAATTGCGACCGTTTGTTACGAAATATAATGTTGCGACAAATTTGTTTTGGTACGAACAGATATTTTTTGTTTCTATTTTCAATTTGGGATTTATTTAATTTAGGTTTTTTAAATATATTGTCAAAAATTTTTGTTTGGAATATTAATTTTTGTGATATCAATTTTTGAAATGATGTAAATTTACTATAAAAAGCCCTAAGTTATCAGTTAAGAAAATGGATAAGGAATATAGAATAACATCTTTACCATCCCAAGTGAGATCAAACGTCCCCACAATTATCTAAATGTACAAGACGTACCGGGCGTCATTTTACGACGGCCGTAACCCATCGTGGATTTACGTCCCCGACAAACACATTTGATTTTATTACGACGCAACAGTTCATAACGTATTTACGCCCCCGGCTAGATGGCGGTTTATCGTGCTTCCGTCGGGAAAACACACTTAGCCAAAGTAAACTTTCGCGTGGGATCGAAACAAAACACGGACCGGTTTAAAATCTAATAACGAAACGACCGCGTCCATCGTCCTCGATGGCTTTCCACTTCCTGTATTGACATTTTCACGGTATACACCGTCACGAGTTTGTTTAATTATCCGTGAATATTTTGAAGTGGATTTTTGAGTCTGGTAAAGCTTTAATAAGCTTTCGGTTGATAATTCAATCTTGTCTGTTCATGAAAGACCTTTCTGAGAACTGACATTTATATTGTGATCGTCCTAAATTGAAACGAATGACCCGGGACGACGTTTCAGACTCTATTAGGTAACTTAATAGAGTCGAGGAAGAATAATTTAGAAAAATATATCGAGAATGATTATTTAGTTTAGTTTTTGTTTTGGTTTAGTTTTAGTTTTGGTTTAGTTTTAGTTTTAGTTTTGGTTTAGTTTTATTTTTGGTTTAGTTTTAGTTTTAGTTTTGGTTTAATTTTAGTTTTAGCTTAGTTCACCTTAGTTTGATGCAGATTATATTGAATGATGGTGGTGTAATTAATGTATTTGATTTACATTGTCTCTATCCGAACTGCATCCTACCTGTTCGGATGCAACTGAATAATAGTTTACAACGTCGTATTGAATACGATATTTGCACGTTGAATGTACCACGTTAATGAACAAGTTATAATGGAAATTGTTTCCTAAACAAATAAGTTGTATACTTTGATTTAAAAAAAATCGTTGATTTAAAATATAATTTAGATTTTAAATATAATTTAGATCTTAAATATAATCTAGATTTAAAATATAATCTAGATTTTAAATTGTCACATCATTTTTGGCAACAATCCCGTTAGGATAAAGGTGTAATTAGGCTGAGAAAATCTAATCAAAGTTCTTGGGACGCCGGTGAAATTACTAGACGTCTCTGCCAAGTTCAAAAATTGCGGTAATCCGGAGGAGGCATTAAAAAATACCCATTTTAGTTAATTTGGTTAGCGTAACGTTGTAGGGAATTTCGTGGACGGAAATGAGGTCGGCTCGTTTCCTTGTAGTACCTTCGTTGTAATTACGAGACCCTTCTTGGTTTGTTACATCTATAAATTAACACTTAGTGGTTGTAAACTTATTGTTAGTAATATGTGAAATCTTAGAAAATTTTTTAAATAATAATCATCTTTTTAATAATAAACATTAAAAAGAAATAAATCTGTACCTTAGAACTAAAGGGACTTAAGTCCAAAATGACATAATTGTGAAATAACGAAAAATATACTATTTTTAATTTGAAATAACAATTTTCATATTCTCAGCTCTCAAACAATTTACCTCATAATGGCGGAAATATTGTTATTTAATACTAATAGTCTGTCTTTGTTCATTAACAAAACATTTTTATGAAAACTTTTTATTTTTACGAACTTATTGGACTTACTACATTTTGGCTCGAAAAAATTATTTCTGAATGACTGTATGGACTTACAACAAAACAATAATTTGGGACAATAATAACATGTATGAACTTATTACAACAAATAATAAATTTTAAAATATATTAACTCATAAACTCATTCATCATCAGGGAAATCTGATGCTTCTTTAGTATGGGGTAAGTTTCTGAAATAATCCTGATATTCTTCAGGGACCCACTTAAGGAGAGTTACAAGATTGTCGTACTTTGCTTTACTTATAGATTTTCTAAAAAAATCTTAATTTGATCAAACTTTTTGGTATATTTGATGGTTTTCGAATATTTCTATACAAATTAATGGAACAAAAATTGCCATTAAATGATGTTTTATAAAACAGAGTTTCATATATTTCTCGCCGAAGTTGAAGCCAAACAATGTTGGACAATTTAAACTTTATGCCATCATTCCTTTTCTTTCTAGATATAAATGGCGCTGTTGATAAGGAGTACAATGTACTAAATTTTTTTAAATCTTCTAGGGCCATGGAGTACACATTAAATCTAGGCTTTTTACAATTGCGAATAAAATTTAGCAAAAAAAAATAAAATAAGTTAAAATAAAAAAATAAAAAAATAAAAGGTTAAAATAAGTTTCAACCTTGATAATTAGATTTTTTTGTGGACTTACGACTATTTGGCGCTAAAACGATAAGGATTTACTTCTTTATAACCCAAAAAATTTTTTTCGTGATCAATTTTTTTAGATAATGTTGTAAAAAATGAAATGTTGTGTTTAACGACATGCTTATTTTAAGCATATCTCATTTTTATAAAATTTGGACTTACGTCCCTTTAGCTCTCAGGTACAGAAATATTATATTATATCGACCTATGCAACGAAAACTATCGTAAGTCATTTTTGATAGTACTAAGTCAGATATAAGTATTTAAAGGTTTTGAACCAATTGCATTTTAAGAAATAAAATTTTCTATGTAAAAATTTCCTACTTGGTTCCTATAGATATCTTACAGAGGATTCCGAAAGGATTCACCATAGAAGAATAGCAATTAATTCTGTTTTCTTTTCAAATTTTTCAAAATCACCATTTTTGACTTACGATAGTTTTCGTTGCATAGGTCGAATTATATAATTATTAAAGTAGTAAACAAGCAGCGCCCTTTTTAAAAGAGGGCGCCGCAGGCGCCTAGCTCTTCTTTTAATAGTTTTTTTGGAAATCGCTTTCCGGACGATTCAATGGTTTTACGTCATACTACCGACCATTATCTTCACTTCCCCGACGATTTTGGGGAATCCGTGACCGATTTCAGAAAAAAAACGGCCCTGAAAATCGAACGACGTTGCGGTAGCCCTAATTGAAATTAAAATTCTCGATCGTCCGCCTGTCATTTTCGTTAATTTTCGAACGCACTTTTTGACCAAAAAGCCACCGGCTCCGCGACTCCGCCTCCGGCTAACCTTCTGAACGGCTTTATAACGCAACGTCATATGCGAATCGGGGCTCCTTTGAATCCGAAACGGCCGATTTAAGCCCTAAACGAAGTCCCCGTTTTCCGTCATTTTCGATTTGGGCCGATAAAACAGTTGGTTCAATTTTCATAAACGGTATTTATTACTCTAACCACGCTAATGCCACATGAAATGTCAAAACGATCGGTTTATTAATAATTATCAAATATTTAATTTATGCAGAGCAAAAATTCGAATAAATTTCACTTAAAACTAATTAAATTCTTGAAAATATAACCAAAAATTTAAGTAAATTTGCAAAAATTCAAAGTTACTAAAATTTTTAATAATTCCACCAAAAGCTTATAAAATTTGTAAAAACTCCACCAAAGCAATTTTTAACAATTCCACCAAAAACTGAATTTTTAAAAAAATATACTAAAATTAAGATTAATTTCGTCAAGAATTGATTAGATTCTTAAAAAATTCACAAAAATAAAAAGTAATAATAAAAATTCCATAAAAGTTAGTTAAATTGAATATAATTTCATCAAAAATTATTAAATTTGGAGACAATTCTACTAAAAACTTAGTGAATTTTTTAAAAATTCCACCCAAAATCAATAAAATTGGTAAAACTTAAAAAACTTACTATATTTGTAAATATTCCACCAAAGTTACCAACATATTTAACAATTCCACCAAAAACGTACTAAATTTTTTCAATTTTCCACCAAAGCTACAAAAATGTTGAATAACTCCATCAAAAACTTACTGATTTTTAAAAAATACCACCAAAAAATTACCAAATTCATAAAAATTCTACTAAAATTACCAATATTTTTAACAATTCCACCAAAAATGATTAAAGTTAATAAAAATTCCACCAAAGTTATCAACTTTTTTTAACAATTCCATCAAAAACACACTGAATTTTATAAGAATTCCACCAAACATTAATAAAATTGGAAAAATTTTACTAAAAACTTACTAAATTCGCAAAAATTCCATAAAACAAACACTGAATTTTTTTAAAAAATCCATCAAAAATGAATAAAATTCGCAAGAATTTAATGTTATCAAAATTTTTGATAATTCCATCAAAAATATACTGAATTTTTAAAAAATTCCACCAGAAATTAATATAATTTGCAAAAATTCCACCAAAAACTTACTAAATTCATAAGAATTTTACCAAAAACAGTAATTTTTTTTATTCCACCAGAAATGAATAAAATTCGCAAAAATTCCACCAATGTTATCAAAATTTTTGATAATTCCACCAAAAACATACTGAATTTTTTAAAAACTCCACCAAAAACTTACTAAATTCATAAGAATTTTACCAAAAGCATTAAATTTTTTAAAATTCCACCGGAAATGAATAAAATTCGCAAAAATTGTACCAAAGCTATTAAAATATTTAAGAATTACACTCAAAACTTACTGAATTTTTTTTATTCCACCAAAAACTTAGAAAAATCCTAAAAATTACACCGAAATTGTCAACATTTTTAATAATTCTGCCAAAAACTTACCAAATTTTTTAAAAATTTCACCAAAATGTCTAAATTCTTTTAAAATTCTATCAAAAATCAATCAAATTAGAAACAATTTCATTAAAAATTAACAAAAAACTTTGAAAATTCCATTAAAAACTTAGTAAATAAAGTAACTAAAATTTGTAATAATTCTACCAAAAATAATGATTTTTTTTAAATTCCACCAGAAATTAATACAATTTCCAAAAATTCCACCAAAACCTTACTAAATTCATAAGAAATTTACCAAAAACACTGATTTTTTTTTATTCCATCAGAAATGAATAAAATTCGCAAAAATTCCACCAATGTTATCAAAGTTTTTGATAATTTCACCAAAAACATATTGAATTTTCTAAAAAATCCACCAAAAACTTACTAAATTCATAAGAATTTTAACAAAAACGCTGAATTTTTTTTTATTCCACCAGGAATTAATAAAATTCGCAAAAATTTAATGTTATCAAAATTTTTGATAATTCCACCAAAAATATACTGAATTTTTTAAAAATTTCACCAAAAATTAATACAATTTGCAAAAATTCCACCAAAAACTTACTAAATTCATAAGAATTTTACCAAAAACACTGATTTTTTTTTAAATTCCACCAGAAATGAATACAATTCGCAAAAATTCCACCAAAGCTATTAAAATTTTTGATAATTCCACCAAAAACTTGCTAAATTCATAAGAATTTTACCAAAAGCACTAAATTTTTTAAAATTCCACCAAAAATGAATAAAATTCGCAAAAATTCCACCAAAGCTATTAAAATATTTAACAACTACACCCAAAACTTACTGAATTTTTTTTATTCCACCAAAAACTTACAAAAATCTTAAAAAGTACACCGAAATTGTCAACATTTTTAACAATTTTACCAAAACTTACCAATTTTTTTTTAAATTCCACCAAAATGTCCAAATTCTTTTAAAATTCCACCAAAAATCAATCAAATTAGAAACAATTTCATTAAAAATTAACTAAAACCTTGAAAATACCATCATAAACTTAGTAGATTCATAAAAATTCCACCAGTTACTAAAATTTTTAATAATTCTACCAAAAATAATGAATTTTTTTAAAATTCCATCAAAAATTTACCCCTTGAACCAAAAACAAACTTTTTTTTGAAAAATACTAAAAATAAAACTAAACTAGTCTTAAAAAAAAAATAATAATAATAAAGATCTTTTTAGTTAAATCGAATATCTTCATTCGTTTTAACTCACTCCTCGACCTATTGAAGTAAATCACCGAAAAATATCAAACTTTATTACTTTAATAGCGTTAATTTCCTTCGGGGTTGGAACGATAACTTTTTCACCTCCAACTTGGGATTGCGGGTTTCAAGTTGCGGCCGTTAAGCTCGTCTTTCCCCGACGCCTCAAGCAATTGAACGACTCCCGGTGCGTGATAGCATCTATGGGTGGTGAGGGGGGAGCTATCTCATAAAACATTGGGACGATTCAATTCGGACAATTAAAATAAAACCAGTCGTAAAGATAAAGGAGGTGGACGGTTCCCTTAAAGTTAAATTTTAAGTAAATTCTTATACCATTATCTAACGCCGTTCGGTATCATTAATACCAGGAGGAAAAAAGAAACATTAGGAATTTCTCGTCGAGGTCGTATAAAATAGCAGACGTAGGGAACCACCCACGTAGCGTGATTCGGTGCAGTTAGACAACGCGAAATGTTTCCTCAGTGGATGGCACGTGAATAATAGTTATTGTTCCACCGGCACAAAGAGCGATGACAGTAATTCCATAAGCTCGGTCCCGACGCGAAATAACTAAAGAGCTTTAAGTTTTTTTTTTCTTTTAACTCCTTCCCTAGAAATGTTATCGAAAACTCGTAAATATGACTTTTACTACTTTTGTAATCTTCTTCATTTGTAAAATCATTAAATTAATAACCACTAAATACAGATCGAAATATGTCGCAACAATTTAGGTAATAAACCCATGCGGATGGCGGTCAATAGGTAATGACGTTGAATCCAGAGGTGGTGGTGCTTCGACTGGTGACCTTTAGGGGCAGGTGTGATTCGGAAGCGGAAACCCTGCGTCACACTGCAGTAAATTTACATGGGGTTTGATCGAAATCCCATATCGGAGGGTTAATTTATATGCTAGTGCATTCGGTTAATACAGCGGGAAACCCACTACGTCGATATTAAGTTGAGGCTAATTGATTTCGATATAAATACCAACAATACGCCCGTTTTCCTTCGTTTTGTTTTAAATGGGAAAATTGGAATAACCCTAAAAAGATATTGGCGGGGGTTTGAATACCGTATCAGGACAAAAAGACGTCGTAAAATCAAACAGCCCCTAAAACTACGTGTGGATCACCGGGAAATATCGGAAAATATGCTAAATATCGTAGTGTGGATCCCCGGTTGGAAATAACGCTCAAAATACACGACTGTATTATTCAGGAGGCGCCAAAACGAGTATGGAAAATCGAAAGGGCACCGTTCTGAATACCGAAACGTTGTCGTTTACGTTACAAATTATTTCAGTACGTGATTTTCAAAACGAACCCAAAAATATTAAATTTTTTCTTGAAGAAAAAAAAATTCTTAAATTGGATTTTAAGTACACTTACTATAATTGAAAATGCGTCAAGATAGAAATTCAAAATTGTTAATGCTGATCTACGACTATCATCTAAACACATAGAACACATAACACCTAGAAGATTTGAGATAGTCACTTTTAAGTCATATAGGTTTCAATTTTAAAGAACTGTGCTTAGTCTAGATTCTAGATTGGATTCTAGAAGTATTTCGATTTTTTTCCTAGAAAATTTGAGATAGAGATTCACTTTTAAGTCATATAGGCTTCAATTTTAAAAAACTGTGCTTAGTCTAGATTCTAGACTGGATTCTAGAAGTATTTCAATTTTTTTCCTAGATTTGAGATAGAGATTCACTTTTAAGTCATATAGGCTTCAATTTTAAAAAACTGTGCTTAGTCTAGATTCTAGACTGGATTCTAAATGTATTTCAATTTTTTTCCTAGAAGATTTGAGATAGAGATTCACTTTTTCACTTTTTGAAGTCATATAGACCTCAATTTTAAAGGACTGTGCTTAGTCTAGATTCTAGACTGGATTCTAGAAGAATTTCGATTTTTTTTCCTAGAAGATTTGAGATAGAGATTCACTTTTAAGTCATATGGGCTTCAATTTTAAAGAACTGTGCTTAGTCTAGATTCTAGACTGGATTCTAGAAGTATTTCGATTTTTTTTCCTAGAAGATTTGAGACTGAGATTCACTTTTAATTCATATAGGCTTCAATTTTAAAAAACTGTGCTTAGTCTAGATTCTAGACTGGATTCTAGAAGTATTTCGATTTTTTTTCCTAGAATTTTAAAGAACTGTGCTTAGTCTAGATTCTAGACTGGATTCTAGAAGTATTTCGAATTTTTTTCCTAGAATTTTAAAGAACTGTGCTTAGTCTAGATTCTAGACTGGATTCTAGAAGTATATCGATTTTTTTTCCTAGAAGATTTGAGATAGAGATTCACTTTTAAGTCATATAGGCTTCAATTTTAAAGGACTGTGCTTAGTCTAGATTCTAGACTGGATTCTAGAAGTATTTCGATTTTTTTTCCTAGAATTTTAAAGAACTGTGCTCAGTCTAGATTCTAGACTGGATTCTAGAAGTATTTCGATTTTCTTTCCTAGAAGATTTGAGATAGAGATTCAGTTTTAAGTCATATAGGCTTCAATTTTAAAGGACTGTGCTTAGTCTAGATTCTAGACTGGATTCTAGAAGTATTTCGATTTTTTTTCCTAGAATTTTAAAGAACTGTGCTCAGTCTAGATTCTAGACTGGATTCTAGAAGTATTTCGATTTTTTTTCCTAGAAGATTTGAGATAGAGATTCACTTTTAAGTCATATAGACTTCAATTTTAAAGAACTGTGCTTAGTCTAGATTCTAGACTGGATTCTAGAAGTATTTCGATTTTTTTTTCCTAGAATTTTAAAGAACTGTGCTCAGTCTAGATTCTAGACTGGATTCTAGTATTTTGATTTTTTTTCTAGAAGATTTGAGATAGAGATTCACTTTTAAGTCATATAGGCTTCAGTTTTAAAAAACTGTGCTTAGTCTAGATTCTAGCCTGGATTCTAGAAGTATTTTGATCTTTTTTTCCTAGAAGATTTGAGATAGAGATTCACTTTTAAGTCATATAGACTTCAATTTAAAAAAAAACTGTGCTTAGTCTAGATTCTAGACTGGATTCTAGAAGTATTTCGATTTTTTTCCTAGAAGATTTGAGATAGAGATTCACTTTTAACTCATATAGGCTTCCATTTTAAAGGACTGTGCTTAGAGTCTAGGTTCTAGACTGGATTCTAGAAGTATTTCGATTTTTTTTCCTAGAATTTTAAAGAACTGTGCTCAGTCTAGATTCTAGACTGAATTTTAGAAGTATTTCGATTTTTTTTCCTAGAAGATTTGAGATAGAGATTCACTTTTAAGTCATATAGGCTTCAATTTTAAAGAACTGTGCTTAGTCTAGATTCTAGACTGGATTCTGGAAGTATTTTTTCTCAAATTTGTGAATAAAGTTGCCTATATAAAAGCTATTTTCAATTTTTACTTTTAATAGGAGAAGGTGAAGACAACTATTTTAATAGGAGAGTGAATAAGTATCCATTTCCAACGTACAAGAATTTACTAGCATACTAATTGGTAAAAAACTAGGAAAGTGGAAAAATGATGCTAAAAGAGAAAGTATATTTTTCTCCGAAATTGCACGACCATTCTTCTCACATTTCAGCGATCGTATGGTCGTGTTCCGGGCGAGCGCGATTCGCTGATCATTTACTACGAACACTCTGCGATCGGGACTTTGATTTGATTGCTTCGCTTATGGGGGACCATTTATAAGGTTGGATTTAGCTAGGGAGAGAGAAAGATCGTGGATGAAAAATTGTTGGTTGGTACCTAAAACGAGGGTAATTTCATAATAGCTAATTGCAACGTTGATAAGAAAAGTAATAAAAGCGTAAGAGTAATTAATGGCGTAATCTTAACATAATAACCGGTCTTGCGGTGTAAGACGTTTTAATTTCTGTTTAAGGACAAAAATAAATTATCGTCAAACGACATTGTAAGCTTTAATCACATTGTGTTTCCCCTACTTGACGTCAAATCAAAAGGGATTCAATAAGGACCCTCGTAGGTTCGCATTAATAACTTCACAGCGCGCCGCCTGGTGTCGGCGAAACGAAAACGACCAGGTAATACTCGGTTGCAACAAAGTGGCCCTTCACAAAACCACTCCGGCGCCCGTTCCCCAGATCCGCCCGCTCTTCAACTTCCGGTAGGGTCCCCCCGCGCCCCTCCCGGCAGTTTCAGGTGTAATTTGCGCCGCGGACGAGCTCTTGGCCTCGGAGACGGCGTGTAATCAGATTTTGTGAACTTTGAATAATTACAATTAAACTATCCGAAGATCAAGGCGTTAGTGAAATTGTTCAATTTCGCGGAGCGGGCGACAGTTCCGCCCTCCCGCGATAATTATTACGGCACTTTGGACGACTTGGCTAGGTTTGCTTGATGTGTGCCGTAAGTTTCAGGTGCAACTAGATGTTCCAAAGTTAGACGGCGACGACGACGTTCTCGGGCTATTTGGCGTGCAATTATAATACAAAGTGCCGCGATATTCAGGTCGTTCCGAACCATTGTTATCCGTTTCTATGCTAGCCATGCGCCCGATTCGAAATTAGATTCCTAAAAGAATCGGATTTATATCGACCAGAAACAATATTCGAAATATAAGAAAAGTTTCCCAATTTACCGTCGGTCGGCGGCTTCGAAACCCCAAGGGTGCGGACGCAAGGTTGACTGATACCATCAGGCTTCGGATTCGTCGCTACCGGATCTACGGCCCTAATCAAAGTTCAATTCCGTTCAATTCACGACGACACCAGGCGACAATAACGTCCCTGCATGCTGCGGTTGTCTGTTATCGGGTATCGTATCCGGATCAAAGTATCACGAAACCGAAGTGTCGTTGAATTGTAACCATTCTATCTATCCAGTATACGAGAGATAGGTTAATACATGTTGTAACTATTAGAATCGACACTACAAAACGTAAACACATTGTCACTTAAACAATATTCTTCATTCATTCGATCATAGGAAGAATATTTCATTTAGATAATATGATATGGAAATAGACTCTTAAAATATGTAATATGTTTTAGAAATTTAGATAATATACTTAGAAAAAATAAATAAATAAATAAAGTCTTTGATGTGATTATAACATTCAGGTAAAGGCGGATAATATTCGTTAAAGCTTTCAGATTGTCGTTCGTTCAAAGAGACTTTGTAACAGACGTCGTAGTCGTTAAACAAAATTAAAACGCCGGAGGAAACGTTGTGTGCAGAGCTCGTACGATAAATACGGCTTCTTTGGGTTCGTCTAAAATTTAACTGGCGGTACAAAGTGGATGTAATTTCAGTTTGGAAAAGGAGATAGCTCCTAAGACCGAAACTACGTAACACTCGAAGAATTGTTGCCGAGGAGTAATTAGCGTGAAGTTTTCGCGGTTTACCACCCAACTTTGTTTCGGAAGATTTCCAGACGAGTCATTTGTAATCTTTTGCGACTTTTACTAAGTGCATAAAAAGAAACGATTTTACATTCTCCGTTTGACACAAGGATAAATATTGACCCGACGAACGTGCCATAAAAGCTCCATTCTAACGCGGTGAGAAAAGGGTCACATGTTTACGACACAATGGCCGGTAGTAACTTTCGGTTCCCTCCAGGTGGTTTTGCGGATCCGAACGTAGTGGCGGTACGTGAGTTTCGGGAAAAAGTCGGGACTTCGTCTTCTGTTCCGTTTTCCCGGAGGTGCTGAACCTAACTTCCGGTCTAATAGTGTTTCGACTTTCGATGTAACGAAGCGAGAGCTATTACAATTGATATCTTTTACGCTTTAACGTTTTATTTCTCGAGAAACTTTGGTATTGATTAAATAGTAAATTCATGCGTTAAAAATCAGTGCAACAAAACGGGAAACGCAAAACTTTTGACATTGTGTTTATCCAAAACTCCGGGAACTGCCGTCAATTCTAAAGGAACGTCGACTCTCGAAGCGAACTGAACAGAATTAGTTGCACAAGTTTATGGGGTCGTTCGCTATCGGGCGGCAATACGACTTTTAATCAAGAAGGCGAGCTACGTTTACTTTTTCGTCCAACTCCGTCTCCACTGGCTTTTTCCCTCAACTCGGGAAAACTGAAAATACCGTGATGAAATCGCAGCAATACCCTTACTACTTTAGCCCACGCCATCTGCATTTCGTACAATTGCCCCTTCGCATAATGACCAACCAAGTCCAGAAAGTTACGCTCATTAGTTGTTCCCCACATGTCTCCCCCGAGCTTTAAGCTCGCCTACAGAGGAGGTGAGTTAGAACACGAGTTGAGCGAGTTATGTTTCGCTCACCTGAAAGTCCGTTCTCGAATTCCAACCCAGGTGATAACTTCATGGAGTGTTTTAAAGGAAATCGAAACCTTTTAAAATGGTAGATATTCGATAAATCTGTATCAATTTACTATACCTTAAGTCAAAGAGTTATTGAACTTCGACTTACAATTCGAATAAAATGTTAATACAGTTGGTTCAAAATTGTCGTTAATTTAGATATATGATAGGAAAAGGTTGTTAATTTTATTTGAAGACTAGTTTAGTTTTGTTTTTAGTATTTTTCTAAAAAAATTTATTGTTTTTGGTTGAATTGATCAACATTTTGTTAACTTTGGTGGAAGCTTTACGAATTTAGTAAGTTTTTGGTGGAATTAAAAAAAAATTGGTAAATTTTTGGTGGAATTTTTACAAATATTTTAAGTTTTATGGTGAAATTTTTAAAAAATTCATTATTTTTGGTAGAATTATTAAAAATTTTAGCAACTTTGGTGGAATTTTTATGAATTTACTAAGTTTCTGATGGAATTTTCAAGGTTTTAGTTAATTTTTAATGAAATTGTTTCTAATTTGATTGATTTTTGGTAGAATTTTAAAAGAATTTAGACATTTTGGTGGAATTTTTAAAAAATTTGGTAAGTTTTTGGTAGAATTGTTAAAAATGTTGACAATTTCGGTGTAATTTTTAGGATTTTTGAAAAAAAATCATTATTTTTGGTAGAATTATTAAAAATCTTAGTTACTTGGGTGGAATTTTTATGAATTTACTAAGTTTTTGATGGAATTTTCAAGGTTTTAGTTAATTTTTAATGAAATTGCTTCTAATTTGATTGATTTTTGGTAGAATTTTAAAAGAATTTAGACACTTTGGTGGAATTTTTAAAATATTTGGTAAGTTTTTGGTAGAATTGTTAAAAATGTTGACAATTTCGGTGTAATTTTTAGGATTTTTGTAAGTTTTTGGTGGAATAAAAAAAATTCAGTAAGTTTTGGGTGTAGTTGTTAAATATTTTAATGGATTTGGTGGAATTATTGCGAATTTTATTCATTTCTGGTGGAATTGTAAAAAAATTCAGTGTTTTTGGTAAAATTCTAATGAATTTAGTAAGTTTTTGGTGGAATTTTTAAAAAATTCAGTATGCTTTTGGTGAAATTATCAAAAATTTTGATAACATTGGTGGAATTTTTGCGAATTTTATTCATTTCTGGTGGAATAAAAAGATTCAGTGTTTTTGGTAAAATTTTTATGAATTTAGTAAGTTTTTGGTGGAATTTTGCAAATTGTATTAATTTTTGGTGGAATTCTTAAAAAATTCAGTATATTTTTGATGGAATTTTCAAGGTTTTAGTTAATTTTTAATGAAATTGTTTCTAATTTGATTGATTATTGGTAGAATTTTAAAAGAATTTAGACATTTTGGTGGAATTTTTAAAACATTTGGTAAGTTTTTGGTAGAATTGTTAAGAATGTTGACAATTTCGGTGTAATTTTTAGGATTTTTGTAAGTTTTTGGTGGAATAAAAAAAATTCAGTAAGTTTTGGGTGTAGTTGTTAAATATTTTAATGGCTTTGGTGGAATTTTTGCAAATTTGATCCATTTCTGGTGGAACTAAAAAAAAAAAATCAGTGTTTTTGGTAAAATTCTTATGAATTTAGTAAGTTTTTGGTGGAATTTTTAAAAAATTCAGTATGCTTTTGGTGGAATTATCAATAATTTTGATAACATTGGTGGGATTTTTGCGAATTTTATTCACTTCTGGTGGAATAAAAAAATCTGTGTTTTTGGTCAAATTATTATGAATTTAGTAAGTTTTTGGTGGAATTAAAAAAAAATTGGTAAATTTTTGGTGGAATTTTTACAATTTTTTAAATTTTTTTTGTGGAATTTTTAAAAAATTCATTATTTTTGGTAGAATTATTAAAAATTTTAGTTACTTTGGTGGAATTTTTATGAATTTACTAAGTTTTTAATGGAATTTTCAAGGTTTTAGTTAATTTTTAATGAAATTGTTTCTAATTTGATTGATTTTTGGTAGAATATTAAATGAATGTAGACATTTTGGTGGAATTTTTAAAAAATTTGGTAAGTTTTTGGTAGAATTGTTAAAAATGTTGACAATTTTGGTGTAATTTTTAGGGTTTTTGTAAGTTTTTGGTGGAATAAAAAAAATTCAGTAAGTTTTGGGTGTAGTTGTTAAATATTTTAATAGCTTTGGTGGAATTTTTGCGAATTTTATTCATTTCTGGTGGAATTTAAAAAAAAATAGTGCTTTTGGTAAAATTCTTATGAATTTAGTAAGTTTTTGATAGAATTTTTAAAAAATTCAGTATGCTTTTGGTGGAATTATCAAAAATTTTGATAACATTGGTGGAATTTTTGCGAATTTTATTCATTTCTAGTGGAATAAAAAAATCAGTGTTTTTGGTAAAATTCTTATGAATTTAGTAAGTTTTTGGTAGAATTTTTGCAAATTGTATTAATTTTTGGTGGAATTTTAAAAAAATTCAGTATATTTTTGGTGGAATTATCAAAAATTTTGATAACACTAGTGGAATTTTTGCGAATTTTATTCATTTTTGATGGAATTTTTAAAAAATTCAGTATTTTTTTATGGAGTTTTTACGAATTTAGTAAGTTTTTAGTGAAATTTTTTCAATTTTTTTAATTTTTGGTGGAATTTTTATAAAATTCAGTATGTTTTTGATGGAATTGTTAAAAAAATTGATAACTTTGGTGGAATTCTTATTAACTTTAATCATTTTTGGTGGAATTGTTAAAAATATTGGTAATTTTAGTAGAATTTTTAGGAATTTGGTAAGTTTTTGGTGGTATTTTTAAAAAATCAGAAAGTTTTTGGTGGAATGATTCAACATTTTTGTAGCTTCGGTGGAAAATTGAAAAAAATTAGTACGTTTTTGGTGGAATTGTTAAAAATGTTGGTAACTTTGGTGGAATTTTTACGAATATAGTAAGTGTTGAATTTTTACCAATTCTATTGATTTTGGGTGGAATTTTTAGAAAATTCATTAAGTTTTTAGTAGAATTGTCTCCAAATTTAACAATTTTTGGTGAAATTATATTCAATTTAACTAACTTTTGTGGAATTTTTATTATTACATTTTATTTTTGTGAAATTTTTAAGAATCTAATAAATTCTTGACGAAAGTAAATTTAATTTTAGTATATTTTTTTAAAAATTTAGTTTTTGGTGGAATTGTTAAAAATTGCTTTGGTGGAATTTTTACAAATTTTATAAGTTTTTGGTGGAATTATTAAAAATTTTAGTAACTTTGGGGGAATTTTTACAAATTTAATTTTTGATGATATTTTCAAGAATTTAATCAGTTTTTAGTGAAATTTATTCGAATTTTTGCTCTGCATAAATTAAATATTTGGTAATTATTAATAAACCGATCGTTTTGACATTTCATGTGGCATTAGCGTGGTTAGAATAATAAATAACGTTTATGAAAATTGAACCAACTGTTTTATCGGCCCAAATCGAAAATGACGGAAAACGGGGACTTCGTTTAGGGCTTAAATCGGCCGTTTCGGGTCCAAAGGAGCCCCTATTCGCATATAACGTTGCGTTATAAAGCCGTTCAGAAGGTTAGCCGGAAGCAGAGTCGCGGAGCCGGTGGCTCTTTGGATAAAATGTGCGTTCGAAAATTAACGAAAATGAAAGGCGGACGATCGAGAATTTTAATTTCAATTAGGGCTACCGCAACGTCGTTCGATTTTCAGGGCCGTTTTTTCGGAATCGTTCACGGACCCCCCCAAAAGCGTAGGGGAGGTGAAGATTATACTACTTACTACTTTAATATATTATAATAATAATAATAATAAAAAACTAAAATATTATAGTATAGGGTTGAATTGTAACCTTTTTGAGAGACAAAATCAATGAAATGCAATTTCTATCGTTTCCTATTCGAATTTCAAAATATCCGTTCAAACGTCGATAATAAAAACGTAGTCCTCTTGAGTTTGGCGAGGTCTGTGTCGTCTAGTAATGAGCGGAACCGTCGACGGAGCGAGAAGTCGGCTCCATTATTTTCATTTGTCCCGACAATAAAGATTTCTTTCAATAGCGGATAACGCTCGAGTCGACCGCTCTCGACCGGCTCGAGTGGAGGGACTTCTAGCGACGACGTTTGATTCGAGCCTCGCGCGCCCCGACCCGGCAGCTTTATATTCCATTATGAGGAGCCCTTTTGTTGAATAATATTTATGTCAGCGGCACACAATTCTCAAAGTTCCCTCTCGGTGTCAACAATGGCTCGGCAGGCACTCAGCGTCGACGCTCACAGTCGGATCCGTCTTGAGAGTTGTGTCCTACGTGCCGGGCGAGTTTCCTTCGCGTTCCGTACATGTTTCCGTCGGGACGGGAAAGCGTCAGACAAATCACATTAAAGGCCTTTACTTCGGGGACCTCCCTCGACACTTTCACACCTTCGAAGATTGTCGCGTTAAATTGTAGTTGAATTTATTTGATTATTAAAGTACCTGTTTGTGCTTATTTCTTTGAGAGGTTTCCAAAGTTCTTTCCTTCTAATCGACGTGGGAATGAATTAGGGCAAACGTTGTGAAACGTTGTGCCAGACTTCCCCGTAAAGTATATTGACCATAACTCAGTGGTTTAGAGCGTTGGGTGTGGCGTCCCTGGACATGTTATGGCCGGATCGCGTGAGACAGGCGCCGCGACGCCCCACGGTTTCGACGCCCGTTCGCGGCGTGTGCATAAAATTCGCGTTCGAAATTGGAACGGACCTTTCGAAGGTAACAGGTCGGTACCGTGACGGAGGATAATTCGTCATATTATTTAAAAAACTAAATTAATTTTCACATGGGTAAATGAAACAAACTATAATCTAACTTTCCGTTAGCGAACAACTTTCAATTAGCCAACGTGTGTTTACTTTGGAAAGTGCTAACAAGGATGAGGGTGGTTTGATAAACCCAACCTTCTCAAACAATTCGGACCGTGTTTGACTACCTGAAAGATTTCATAAAAAAGTAGGTAAGGTACAAAACGACAAACAAAAATAAATAACCCTTCTATGCCAAACAAGCTATCCCTAATGATATTTTAAGTGCGGAAAAATTGTACGAGGTACTCAGGAAAAAAAGGCTAGTCATGTAATGTTACGTGACCGCTTTTTCTTTTTTGTTAGTAGATGGAATGATAACTGTTCCGCTTTCACTTTTATATACCTTTATATGCATTATTTATTGTTTAATTACTTATCCGTTTTTAAATATAAAATCATAATTGGGTCGAATATCAAACCGCTGACCCAAGTAACATTAAGGCGTCATGAATTAACAATCTCGGTTAATCCGGGGGTGTTAACTCGAGGAGACCGAAGCGTCGTTCCCTCAACAAGTACAACACGTGTCGCTGGCGCCGGTTGATGCCGCATTTGGTCGGTCGCCAAAAGACGTCTCGGTTTAGGAACGTGCTCGGACGAGTTCTCCTCCGTTATCTAAGATCCCCGAGCTGAATTGCGGGCGGGTTACGACGGCATCAACCGTTTCTGATGAATTGCGCGCCGAGCCATCGATTACCGAGAGTTGTAAAAGCTCGGAAGGGCATGTGCAAGCCGTTTATTGCCGCCCGACCCTTTTTCCACTTTTAGCTCGGTAAACAACTCGGCCAGATAAATACAATGGGCGTCTGGGGGAGATTGCGTGCCTTTAGGAATTTAAACGTTGTCCGCAATAAAAATGCCATCTGACGCCATTTACTTTTGTCACAGTAGAAAGAATCCAGAATTATTTTCCTTCAACTACAGTTTTTATATTTTCTAGTTTTTGTATTTTCAACTAACTTTTGTATTTTCAACTAATTTTTGTATTTTCAACTAATTTTTGTATTTTCAACCACAATCTTTTACCTTATAAAATCTTAAAATTAAATGATTTTGTAAAGTGTTATTCACGATTGTAAAATTTAAAAGAGGTTTTAAAAGAGACCTTTCATAGAATTCTATGAGGAACTCCATTATACTAATTGTACAAAACAAAAAGACCGTTTCGTTTAGTTCTTTCAGCTACACATACGCATACTACGCTTACTTATTAATGGAATTTTTTCATTGCGTTCAGTGGCTTTTTACTCATATGAGTGCAGGCGGTCGACGAACCACAAAAAGTATGTCACGACATAAATTTACCGAGCGGCTATTAACATAAAAGCCCACCAGTGAGAATGGAAAACGAATTCATTAGCTTCGCGTCATTTTGCACGTCCCTTCTTTAACACTTTAACTGCCATGTGTACCATATATGGACACAGTTGCATTAACTTAACATTAGTTAAATTTTGATGGCGGTTAACGTGTTAAAATACAATTTAAAGATTTTAGATTTTATTTTTAACAAGAACCTAAACGATTGCAAAAGACGATTATTAAAGTTGTTTAGATTTCAGACTATTTTAAACGATAGTAGACGATATTTGACAATTTTATACGAATTTAAATGAATCTCAACGGTCTCGTATAATCTTTTTGAACGATTCTAGATGATATCTGGAGATTTTAAATAATTTTAGGTTACTCTTAACGATTCTAGCAAATTTCAAACGATTTTAGAAGACGATTCTTAAAATTGTCTAAATTTCAAACGATTTTAAACGATTCTAGACGATCTTTCACGATTTTAGACGATTCCAAAAAATATCAGAAAATTTTAGACGATTCTAGAAGATGATTCTTAAAATCCTATAGATTTCAAACGATTTTAAACGATTCTAAACGATGTCAGATGACTTTAAACGATCGTTAACAATTATAGAAAATTCCAAATGATTTTAGAAGACGGTTTTTAAAATCGCTTAAATTTTAGACGATTTTAAACGATTCTAGACGATCCTTCACGATTTTAGACGATTCTAAACGATCTTAAAAAAATTTGAACAATCATTGACGATTTTATATAATTTCAAACGATTCTAGAAGACGATTTTTAAAATCATGTAGATTTCAAACGATTTTAAACGATTCTAAACCATCTAAGATTACTTTAAACGATCGTTAACAATAATTATAGAAAATTTCAAATGATTCTAAAAGACGATTCTTAAAATCGTTTAGATTTCAGACGATTTTAAACGATTCTAGACGATCCTTCACGATTTTAGACAATTTTAGACGATTCTAAACGATCTCAAAAAAAATTAGACGATCCTTGACGATTTTTAATAATCTCAAACGATTCTAGAAGACGGTTTTTAAAATCATGGAGATTTCAAACGATCTTAAATGATTCTAAACGATCTCAGATTACTTTAAACGATCGTTAACAATAATCATAGAAAATTTCAAATGATTCTAAAAGACTATTCTTAAAATCGTTTAGATTTCAGACGATTTTAAACGATTCTAGACGATCCTTCACGATTTTAGACGATTCTAAACGATCTCAAAAAAATTTAGACGATCCTTGACGATTTTTAATAATCTCAAACGATTCTAGAAGACGGCTTTTAAAATCATGGAGATTTCAAACGATTTTAAATGATTCTAAACCATTTCAGATAACTTTAAACGATTGTTAACAATAATTATAGAAAATTTCAAATGATTCTAAAAGACTATTCTTAAAATCGTTTAGATTTCAGACGATTTTAGACGATTCTAAACGACCTCAAAAAAATTTAGACGAACCTTGACGATTTTTAGTAATCTCAAACGATTCTAGAAGACGATTTTTAAAATCATGGAGATTTCAAACGATTTTTAACGATTTTAGATAATTTCAAACGATTCTAGAGGATGATCATCAACGATTTTAGACGATATTAAAAAAATTCAAATGACTATACGATTTTAAACAATCTTAGAGTATTCTACGTCGATGAGAATTAATCAGAGTCGATTCAGAACTATGAAAAGACTAATCTAAGACTATTCCAGGGGGAAAAATGTCAGAGTCAAAAGAAAAGAGTCAAAATGTCTCTGAAAATTGTCAAAGTGGATTCAGAACTATGTTAGGCCAATCCAAAACTATTTCAGAAAGAAAAAGAATGAGGAGGGACGAAAGAGAGAGAGAAAAGAGTAGGTTTTCTTCAAAATTATTGAACATTTTCTGAAAATCAATCTATCTTATGAAAAATGTTAGTAGAACACTTATAAATTGACTCATTTCCTTTTGAAATTGTTTAAAAATCAGTGAATAAGTAGTAGGTAGTAGTTTATTTAACAAAAAAGAATTAAGAGTATTTTCCGGGGGGAGAAAATGGAAGATCTTTAGAGTGATGAGCGCGACTCCAGTATTGGCAGAAGACCATTTCGGGCTGAACGATCGAGGGTAAATAGCTGACACCGTCTGACGTCGAATAATCTATCATGTTCGCGAACGACCATCTCCAGGGACCGTATAAAGGTTAAACGGAGAACGATTATTTTCCAACACTTCCATTAAATTTAGATCTATTTTCTTTTAAGAGATACAATATTTAGGAAGGTATAAAAAATTTAAATCAGTAAAAAAAGAAAACTAAAAGCATTGAAAGAAAGGAAAAAAAAACAGGATGGTAGAATCTGGCGAATTTCCCGTACGAGGAAATTCCTCCTCCAGACATCTGTCACGAAACAAGTTGCGAATCCTGCCGCTGTAAAGCCCACAAGGATAAGGATTCGGGACGTCCGCAGCTCGCGCGGTTAATTCCTGGATCGATTTGGGTCCACAAGCAGATTAGACGTCGGCGGAGGAAACCGCACAGAGGGCGCCTCTGCGGGAAGACTTATTTTTACGATACCAGACTCCGCGTTAAATGGGAATTTCACAGCAGATGAACGTATTAGCGGGGAAAGCTTTGAATTCCCTTTTGATTAACCTTTACCAAGTTATTTCTCTTCATATAGAAAATAAATACGGAGATCCTATATGATTTTAGATGATGGGAATAGGTTAAAGGTACTCTCGAAGAGGTCAAGAGGAATACGTGGGGGAGCATTGTTGTGCTTTGTAGATATCGTAAGATTAAAAACCAGGCGAGCGAATCGAGTGTGTCAACTCGTCCGAGTCATTTTATCTGGTATCGACCCGAGATCGTAAGGTCGAGAATCGCCACCGAGAAAAATTACAGAAATGTATAGAGATATAAGCTCTGAGCATCTCTTCGTCAGGTCCTTTTACGGCGACCTGACTCGCACACAGATGCTTCTTTCTGCATCGGCCGATGCTCCAAGAGCAGCGAGTGCAAAAACAAATCTGGAACGTACAAAGCTCGAGCGCGCAACATAATCCAATATGTGAATTTTTCGCTCGGCGCTTCCTACCGTTTTGTCTCCCGTCGCCTTCCTCGAATCGAGGACTGGAAAAGACCAAGCTGGTCTATTCCGAGCTTTACCCCACACGATAATATTTGCCTGTTTTCGATGGGACTCTACGAACGCCAAGTGGCGTTTACTGCTAGACTCTTAGAGACAAGTGTCTCATGCAAAAGCTCTCTTTTCATCCGAAAGGGGATCTAATAGAAACATTCAGTTTTAAAATTGAACTTGGGTTTTAAAATTGATTTGAGTTTTAAAATTGCATTGAGTTTTAAAATTGACAACTTTATTAAGTGAAAGATTTTTTATTTATAGTACATTAACGGTAGTAAAAGCCATGAATAATTTACAATACCTATCTCCAACATTTCCATCTATTAATTGTCAGATAATACACCCTAAACATTCCCATAAATTTCGCAGCGACGTAAACCGCATCTCATGCATAATTCAGACGACCTTTTGTTTAATTTAACAATTATATCGCCGGTAATGGGGGGAATCTGCTTCGGGAGGCGGCTAATTGTGAACCTGGTTAGCGTAGGCAGTCGGAAGAGGGGCGGTTGTCGCCTCAAGTTTGGCTAATAATTTCGGCACAATTGGTAAGTTTACCCCTGTTAATATTTAGCATAACATTATACCTTTCTTGCGGTAAAGTTCCATTCGTTAATTTAATGTAGATGACTTTGGCTATTAAGTCGAATTAGATATCGGTTTAGTTGATCAAGAAAACGGGGGCGAAACTCGCGCTTATAAATCATGTTTGGTAACAGATTGTTTAGAAATCTCCGATGGTAAGTTGCGTAGCAAAGTTTCCGTTTTTGGCAGGAAGGGTGGAGAGGTTTGGAAACATTGAAATCGTTTTTGCCGGTCGCACTTCGCGGAATTAGAGGGATTAATTCAACGGCGGTGATCATTTTACGCTTATTTATCGTCGAGATTTAGGGGTAATTTTCGAGGTAATTATTCTTCTTGAGCCACGGTGGGGTAAGATACCTAAATGGGTCGTTACGTCTAGAAAAAAAAAATAATAAAATAAAAAAATTGATTTAATTCTTACAAGAAGTCTAATTTACGATGTAATTTATGTTTGGAATATTTAATTAACCGAATTGTTAATTAATTAGCTAATTAACAAATTGAAAATTAATTTCTATACCATAATTCAAGCTCATTTAAAAGTTTTTAATCCAAAATTTAATTGTTTGGTTAAACAATAGGTTTAAAATAGAGTATTCTGAATATACCGTCCTATTATTTTATTTTCTATTTTGTTTCAAAACTACAATGTCGAAATAGTTGTAGTATGCACAATTCTATCCCCTTTTAACGTAGAAATTCCTCCTATACATTCTCAATCACATTTCCATTCGGCATTTGGGGCACCGCGATCGGGAATCGATTTGGCCCCCCAATTGTGGTATCGCCCGATGGCTCCGTGCCATTCCAGATAAAATTCCAGGAGGTTCCCGGCTCGTCAAGACTAAAGGATGGAGCCCATCTAAATCCTCCTGCCCAATCTCCCGTCTCTTTCCGTTCTTCCCGCAAAGTAATTTCGAACTAATCGGTATCTTTTGTCCCACGGTTCTCGGTGGCGCCTCTAATCGGCATCACCTGAGGGCCTCCATGGCTGCATATGTAGTGGTAAGGGTTTGGGGCTATTAGGGTGGAGACTTCCCCCGGATAATTTATCTTTTGTTTCGCCGGGCGTGTGCTCCGTTCGGATGGACGGGTTCTTTTGTTTTCGGCACGTTTTTGTCCGTTCAGCGGTTTTCGAGATCACTAGATCACCGGCAGATCCTAATCGAGGTTTAAAGAGGGACTATCTGAACGAAAAGTACCAAACTTCTTTCAACACCGTTTCTCAATTACATTATATAAGATGTTCTTTTCGTTTTTTTATGGTTAAAATTAACCATATTGAATTGAATTTGGAACACGGTATTCGATTGTGGTTTGGACGACATCCGACCATATTCCGATGGGCCGCAAAAATGCCGACTCGAAATCGTCCGGATAATTAACGTCAGCGTTCAAATTGACTGCGTAATTCAATCGAGTGAATGGCGGCAATGTGTTAACATGGTCAGGCCGTGCATTAACGGATCCTAGTTGAGTTGCTAGGAGCGAATGTAACGAACCTACGGGAATCGGTAGATTCGGGGTACCTGAAAAGCCGGGGGAGGTCTGTAATCGGTCGTGTAAATCGATCATCTAGATAATTGATATCCGAGATGGGAGTTTCATATAAGCTAATCTAAACCTAAATTTAAAGATTTATTATTATAATTCTATTGGAACGGTTTAGAATACATGACCGCGTAGTACTAGGTTACAAGGAAATGTATGCACATAATCGCGCAAACATTTGGTTTTCATTTCCGTGTGTGCGCCCTCGCCGGTCGCTCACGTGACATTAATCGGCGCAATTTGCATCAGAATGACAATAATACAACCGGGGTCGTATCTTCCGGCCGGGGCGCTGCTGGGTCGAACGAGTTTTGTGAGGGCGGCGTCCAGCCTCGAAATAATTACCTGTCATCTATTAACACCTCTCGTAATCTACGACGACCATTCCGGGAGCGTAAACGCTGTCGTTAGCGCCGAACAAATTGCGGATATACACGTTTTAGTAATTGCCGCAGTTGTACGAATTTAATCCCTTTTGGACGGGTGGCCAGATTTCTAACTGCAAACAAATCCTCTTACATTTTTCTTTATTTTCAAAACGCGTAATAATCGATGAATGTTGGTATTCGCAACAGCCGCAATTCGCTAAGGAAGGTGTATAATTAACAATTTCGTAACGTAACGGAGCGCCGGCGCCGCGACGCCGACGCCCGCCGGCCACCGAGCCGAAGTTCCCTCCGAAACCGAAACAATTTCATCCGGAGCGCATAAATTTCTTAGTCGGCCTTGGAGACCTGTAATTTCGCCTTTATGGTTTTAAAGCTAACCGCCGCAAGTCTACAACCGGCGGCAGCGAGCCCGACCTTGTTTTATTGGGCGAAACTCCCTCTAACTTGTACTTTAGCCGGCGTTGTTTATAATTATAGGATTATACCCTCAACGAAACAACTACCGACTCATCGTATCTTTATTGCCTCATTGCTTTTGGTTTTCTGTTGAGATTGCGTGGAAGTGTAAGCATTACCTTACGTCTATAATAATTTATTTTAAGAACTTTTGTTAACCCGGCCCATAACCCGGTTATGGGCCGGGTGTCGTTTTCTGCCCGTAACTTGAATTCAAGTAAAAATTTTTTCGACTTTCTTTCGAATTATTAAAAAAAATTTTTTTTAATAATTTCCCGAAAATATTTTTTTAGCAAATTTTGTCATTATTTTTGGCAAAAAAAAATTGTAACCGGTTGTGGGCCACTCTGGAAAATCTACTACAAATGCGAAATTATGAAAAATCACCAAAAAAATGTGAAATATCTAAATTTATTCATCAATACAGTCTCTAGTGGTAAAAATAGCAGAAATCAAGAAAATAGCAGATTTTCTAATTAATCATCGTCCTCTTCAATTTCAGAATTTTTGCACGTAAAATAACTCTTCGTCATAGCGGCGCATTTCAAATGCACAAACCCATCGCAACCACCGTTGCATTTGATGATATTAGCTTTCGTCAATTTTGGTGGTAGAAGGTCGAAACAGATAAGACAAATGTCCAAATCTTCTTCGTCAGAAGTCTCCTGCTTCTTGCATTTGGCCGGTGGTTTGGCTGGAGGTGTTATCTTGCGTTTGGTATTTTTGATGGGCATTGGAGCAGCTCGCTGTTTTGCTGCTTTTTCATGCAAAGTAGCAACGGTTTCCGGAGATGTTAAAATCGCACTTTTCATTGGCTTTCGGCCGCGATTTGATGATTTTTTGGGTAAAGTGACTTGTAAGGGGCCAATTTCATCCAAAAGACAGCTAAATGGCGCATATAATTAACAAAATCTGGATGACACATTCAACCTGAATCATTCGCATAACCAGCTGTTCCAGATGAAATATGTTCCAAAAAGCTGCTGTGCATGTTCTTCATCGGAAAAAGAAAAAATGGTGGAATGCTGGAATGTTGGAAAACGAATAAACCTGGGAACCACCTTGGCAGAGAAGTCAAAAACACGATGTTCATGCAAAAAACATTCGTTTGTTTGCAGCTGCGCATTAAAAGCATCCCGTCACTTTGATGTTCGCACCAAAACTACCTACTGTCAATGTACACATAACTTCCTACTCAGATCCGCCATATTTGACAAACCTCAAAGGATAGCAATAGGTGGCCCACAACCGGTGATGACTCACAGCCGGTTACATTACCCTACCATATACACTACCCACTATACACTACTCATTATAGACTATAGACTATGCTCTACACACCACACACTCTACCTGCTATAAAGTTCATACTAACACCAGACATTATAGACAAGACAAGACTATAAATTGAAAAACTTCTTTTCGTAAGGATTAAATCCTACATCAACGAGATACTTAAAGTTTTAGTGCGGAAGCGGAGCTTTAAGTTGAAAAGCATCAAATCTGGTGATTTACAATCAAGGTAGAAGAGGTAGTCGTGACCAAAGACTTGAACCGTCTAGGACGATAATGTCGTCACGAAGGGCACTTCCTGTGGGAATAATTAAGTGCAGGAAGACTGCCATCGAGGTGCGAGGTGATTAACAGATGGTAGTAAAAAGATAGTAAATGGAGTACGGTTTTGATGCAATACACGATACAGTAGCATAATATTTCATCGGAACGGTGACGTATGTCCGCGTGAAAATCTACTCGCAGATTCGTCGTGATTTATTGCTTTATTGTTCGTCATGATTTTTTTTTGGTTCGCATTCGCTCAGTCATATGGCGTTCAGATGGCAGCTGGGTCCGAAACGAGCTTTTTCCGTTTGTTTTCGTCATTATTCAATTTATCGTCCGCGCAACGATTAATCCGATATCCGGTTCTGTAAAGGGACCGATAAATGGCGGCGCGAGGAGCTGTCAAAGGGTGAAAAAGAGAGAAATATGGAGATCTCTCTCGGTTTTTTTTTTTGGATCGCGCGGTTTTCGCGGACTATTTATTCAATGATTTATGCCGGGAATTTGTGCGACTAAATCAATACGCGCGTCACGGCCCCCAGAGTCCGTAGGGCATCGTGACGAATGGCGCTCCTGCATCGAGAGTGCAGCAGGAGAATCGAATTAGAGCGGTGACAGCGGCCCCTTTCACCGTACTATTCGAATAATTTCCGGTTTGTTTGGCGTCGAATTAAAATCGCTTTTCCCCTGCCGGCCCTCGCAAAAGCTATACGCACCGCACTCAATAGCTCAATCGAAAAACAAACCCCCGCACTAAATATTCATTGCGCGGGCACCACTCGTTTTAGCCCGTTTAAAAACTATTTTTTGAAACTACCCGCCTCTATTTTTATGTTCACATATACGTCACATACAAAAAATTTTTTTCATTTACAGAAACAATTTTTTTTTGTCATAATATACAAAGTTGAATTAATTAATTTTATTCTTTTGATAGGTAAAATCAGACGAGTATTCGTTTAATAGAATGAAGTGATTGCAGTTTCATTTGCCTTAGGATTCAAAGTACAAGCCGGATTAGGTGGGTTTAATAAAGGCCCCCGGTCAAACCACGTGGTCGTTCTAACGTGCCGTTCCACTTCACTTCGTACGTCGGTCGGCGAAACTTAATTAACAATTACTTTGCCCGTTAATTCAATTATAGATAGAACGCGGGCGAATCTATAGGGCATCACGGGTGCCGTTGACAGCTCGGCGCGGCTCAGGTATCTACCAGATCTGTAATAGCTTTGTTATCTGAATGTGCATGTTACTGGCGGAATGCTGAGCGACCGGATGTGGGCGAGGGGCGGCTCGGGCCCGGAGGCGCGGTGAAGGAAGGCCCCTCTCCGCCCCCGGACAACGGCAGATAGTTAGATAGATGTGCCTGCGGCGTTGTATGCACTGCTGCATTATTATACTACATTAACCGCTAAGCAATGTGTAGCCCACTAATGACATATATTGCTCACTATTACTCCAGGTAGAGAATTCCTCGACTAATCGCGAAACTATTCTAATTTACCAAGCCGTCGAGCGTTAGCTCGTTTAAGCTTTCTTCAACTCGGATATTGATTAATTGGCTCGATATATCTAAGCCGGAAATAATCCCTTACCTACGTATACATCCTCGAGAAGGCATAGTTTCCGTATAGTTTAAGTTGTAATTTGCGCATTACTAAATGGCATCACATGGAATAATCCGTATTATAACTTGCGAAATCAATGACTTAAAGATCGATACTTCCCGTATCTTGTCCTACAAGAAATGTTGAAGTACACCGTTCAACTTGAACACCAGCTCGTATAGATCGAGGTGAATAATTGAAGGGAATAATTTTCCAGGAAAGCAACAAACCGGGTGGGAAACGCTTTAACATGTTTATACGCTCAACATCGTCCTGAATAAAAGATCTCGACTGCAAGGGGGCGCGAACTCTGATGGAAAGGTGGTATCTCTTTCTACAACCAAGGCATTTACAAAGTTATGTTCTCCGTATTCTTCATCTTTTTCTTATTTTTTTCTTAACCGCATTACAAAAAAAAATCGATTTTAGTTAATTTTGTTTATTCATAGAAGCATAATGGATCTACACTTGACCTCGTCAGTCTATATAACAGAATAATAAATCACTTTCGATCGGTATGCATGGAAATGTAAAGAGCAAGTTTCGACATGTATGTTGACGTATGACACGAACAAAAAAACATACTCTCCAAACAATTTACGTTAATGCAGTTGACGGAATCAATGTTGATACTTGTACAACATGACTCCTATTTTTATGATATCGATTGACGTAGACCTCGATATAAACCTCACCTGGTCGGTTTCGAAATACAGAATCTATTAGACCCTTACGGACGAGCACAGTCAGGAAGTAATATAACATAATGGAGCCATTGAATACCGGCACCATATATTGCAAAAAATTTACATGATGGCTAACGTTTGCTAATACCGTAGCGTCACGTGTGCCTTATGGCCCCCGATGATCCCCGGTAAGAAAGTCGCTACATCACTACGCCATCGTAAAACCTTAAATCGAAACGAATGCAAACGATCGTTTCAACGCCATCCGGTAATATAACGATACTCGTTTAGAAACTAGGTTAGTATATGCACGAATTCATGGAGGCACGTATATAGTGTTGATGTTTTATTAATGCGTCCGAGTCTCATTTGGTACGCCGATTCATCGGGGAATTGAATAATCAAAATGAATGAAATGGATTATTAACTGCGCAAACTATTGGTTTGCGTGGTCGGGTCTAAACAGCAAATGCCGTAATTAGTTTCGGAATAATGTTAGAAAAGTTGTATGCCCAGTGGAAAACGAACGGAAAATGAACGGAAAATGAACGGAAAATGCAAAATGAAGTAGTTAATTAGGATGCATTGTGTCTAGATTGGTTAAACTAGTCTTGTAATGGAGGTATAATGCGCCAGACAAGATTATCGTGTTTATCCTTCGATAAATCAATTAATAAACTGTGTGGCTGGTGTGAATCTCCTTGGGGGTTGTTTCTAATTAACTAGCTATCACCAATACATTCTCAAAGAGTTTTAACGAAAATATTTCCTCTTTGTTTATTTATAAAATTAAGTTAAGATGACGGTTGAGTTTGAAATGATGCGAATAAGAAGCAATGCTAAGTTTACCCGCCTGAAGCTCATCTTATAAGACTTGTGCAAAGTTGCAGCTTGGAAATTGCGGCAGATTAAGCCGAGGATCGTAAAAGAGATCTCCAGGGACAAAATTGGTTTGCGGAAGTCTTTCGCGTCGTAATAAAAGAAAAAAGAAACATGATTTTGATGATGTGCCGTAAAAAAAATCTTAAATTTGATGAGTTTAAGTTTTTTTTTTCAAACAACTGTCAAACTATTAATAATTAAAAAAAAACGGTTTAGTAAATTTATAATCTAAGAGTCTGACACTTGAAATTAAAACGGGGGTGTTAATTAAAAACTTTTTTGCCCGATGTCAACTTGTGGCTTCCTTAGGAGTAGGGGAAAGGGGTAAAAGGGTGAGTAAAAAAAGGGGTAAAAGGGTGTCTCGGAATTTAGCGACGACACACTTAGTAAATTATTTACGAGGAGTAATTTTGGGGGGTAGGTTCGGTATTTTTTCCTTATCTAATCGAAGTTCGCCGAAACAAAAACGGTTAATTATAACTTTTCCCATTATTGCACCGGGTCGCGTAAAAAGAAAATTACCCGGGATCCAATTCCGCGGAACGGTCCGTGAGGTTGGTAGCGTTGGCTGAATGCCTTTACATTCTAGCGTCATGCCGGGTTGTGATTGTGCGATAAGCGAACTTGGGGAGATCAGAGGATATTCCGTTTGGTAGTCGTGATACTTCCACAACGGCAACAACACTTGTAAACGATTAAATTTTCCCTACTTCTTAGTTTTAGTATATTCCATAAGAATTTAAACAAAGTGAAAATGTAAGGAATGTTGTGTGTGGTGATACCAATAGTTGTGGTAAATACAAAAGAATTGAAAAGTATCGAAATGTATCGAAACGAGATCGAGTAAGCAAACGTTATTTTTCGATGGGATCACAAGGTTGGGAAAATCTGAGTGTTCGATATGAAGTCAGAACATCAAAAAGACGCGGAGAGAAGCCGTCTATTTTGCCTGTCTGTTGGAAGAACGGGGAGGGATAAGAGCGAGGAGTCGTCGACGTCAAAATCTGGGTTTTGGAGGAACGCTTCCGAGGATCCGGCCCCTGACAGGCGCCCATCAGCCGTATCGTGTACGGTTTACAAAGCGATGACGCCTCATCTCCACCGAAGGGCTGTGTACTTATTCATTTCCATGAAAAGGTGCGAAACCGAGAATTTCATGTCCTCTTCAAAGTAATAAAACTACCCCGCAAACGAGCAAACAACCGTAGCAGTAAAATCGTCCCCTTCGTCGCCAAATTACTCAAAATTAGCCTGGTGCGAATCCCTCCAGAGTCTTCAGCGTCGGGACGGAGTCGAGTCGCACAATAGGACCTCTAGCCTGGGGCTAGATAAAGGAAGCCGCCACATTCATTTGGGGCGCTTCTCTCCTGTAATTAATGCCCCTGCGGGTTGCCTTCCCGAGGCCGGCGGCCCTTCGCGGTTACATTCCTCGCTGCCCGTGAAGAATGGCCTTCCGCCATCGCGGCACAATTGCGTGCACTTAGTTTCCTGTTGTGTGTATATGAATCGTTGAAATTACCGTCGCGATGCAAATTATTTTCTTGCGGCACACCCTACCCTTACATTATTCATATCTACTTCTAACGAACGTGTAATTTGACGAGTTTCGTATTTACATCTGTTTTATTCTGTCTAGACTCTAGACGAAATTTCCTTTTTCCAAACCGTATTAGGTATAAAAATTTTTTTAGGTATAAAACATTTTTTTCCTCTTTGAGTACTTAAACGTCGTCCTCTTCACAGTTAAAACGTTGGCGCGGAGCACTTAGAGTTTAAAATAATTCAGTCCCATTAACAGAACATACGCGGAGATGCGTCAAAGCCAGAGGGGGAAAGCCGGTCGACCGACTTCGCGTGAAATATTTAAAATTTGTTGAGTGCAGCGCATTTAGCGCCCGTCGGTCCCTTTTCGGTCGCGCATTAGTGACTAAATTATAGAAGCGGCACACGCAATCTACTAGACTAGGTGCCGGAATAGAATTAAATCCAAACGAGCCGCAATTAAAGTTTAGAACTGGGCGTTTTTGCGAATCAACGTGGCACGGTTGTTGTAAGTAGAATTATTGCCGTGGCTGAGAAAAGAATAAACACAAACGATGCACTCGTATGTACGGATCGGGGAGAAGAATAGCCGGTTCCAGCCGACGCGGGCGCCCCCTTTTATTTATACCCGTGTTATTTAAATTTAAAATTCGCATAAAACGGCAACGGACTAAGCGCCACTCGAGGTTCCCACTGAATACGGGGCAGGTCCGCAGGATTTATTCCTCGGAAAAGGCGCGCTCCGCGGCGGGCCATTATAACACAGCACTTCTGGTCGAAAACGTCCAACAAAAACCCGAACCTAGACTGCACCAATAGGTTAGCGCGAAACAAATGATTTTATCTGCGGTTGACGTTTATATTAAAGTGGAATAAAGTGAATCCGGACCTGTTCCTCTTCCTCCTCGCCGCCGACGCTTCGCTGCCGTCAGCAAACAGGACGTCGCACTGGTCGCACGCTTCTACTCGGTTTCGTACAAAAGTGACCACTAAGCTCCCTGTGGACCGTACGTAGCTCGACAATAACCGACTTCGTGTATAAATAAAAGATCCCTCAACGTATGACCGATGGGTAAAAAGGACGAGCCGATCGACTTTCGAATTCTCCTGACAATTTCGACCGCATCAATATAACTTAGTTGTGACTTTACTTTTGCTGAGGTAAACTAAATCTTACGTATATTCACCATAAAATTGAGAAAAAATAAAATTCAAAAAGACGATTTTTTAAAAATTTCAAAAATTTCTTTTTTAGAAATTTTGATGGATTTATTGAAAACATTTATCGTTAATAAATCACCATAGTGTTAAATTAACGAAGGTTATAGATAGAGAGTAATCAACGTCAATAGTTAAATTATGTGGGTTCTAAACTAGCCATCAACATGCGCAAATGGTGAGTGAGTAGTACGCATGCTTGAAATGATGCGCAACTCGTTTAAATGACATCTAACGGTTAACATCATCAGAAATTTGACGCTTGGCCACTAAGTGGCAACTAAACGTCGAGTACTCTGTTATGAAACGCGCACATTCGGGCTCTCCATAATAATGGATATAAATTACGGATCGCGTCAGCGATTTTCGCGGCGTCGCGACGACCGCCGCACATCAATCACGATTTGAAAGATAGGAAATGAGCGGGGGCCGCGTTAGGCTGTTCTCGAGCCGTTTCTCGGTATCGGAAATTGATTGACTTGCACGCCACGCGATAGGTGACCCGATTAGGGGTGTTTTGCGTCTGATTTAACAATTAATTTCACGGCGTACCCGAATTGGATTGACTTATAACGGCGGCTTCAATTACCGTGATTGATCGGGTGTTGAGATTGATCAAAATTTTCCATTTTTATATCTAAGGAATAAGGGAGTTGGAGAGAACCTGTTACTCGTATCTTCTTTTATCCGGATAAAGAAAGAAACTTTGAAAACTCGCATGATTTATGGGCCCCGGAAGCGGTGACTTCAAAGTATCAACACCATCCAAGTTTCGCTTTGAGCGGACGTTAATATTGATATACGTTTTTTGCGGAGCGCATCTTTCATTCGAGTTGATGGATCTATTCATACGGATGATGATCATTTCGCTAGAGGCCTCGCCCTTCTCTTTGTGGCGAAAATGTTAAATTGATGGACGGGCTTCTTTACCCAAAATCCCAACCGATACAATTCCAAGACACCAACAGGAAGCCGTTTCGCTAATAGGATTGTTCCCGGTAACGGCTGAAGGTAGTCCCGAGTCCATCTCTTTAATAGCAGCCAAGAATCGTCCCGGCTTCCGAGACCACTTCAAACGCTGTGTCTAGTCTGCATTTTCAAGCCTACTTTGCATAATGTCGCCCCCGAGGTAGACATCCGCGTTAAACAATGGGATTCTTTCCGACCGGTCCTTTGGCTTTCACGACAGCTTCCGTAGATTTTTCAAACTGTTGGACTATGGTTGGTATGGTTTTAGTTAAAATTTCGTAAAAGGAAATAACCCCTAAAGTGTTGATATAAAATTATCCGAGCATTTTATAGAAAAGTTAAAAGCATATGGGTCCACCGTTGAAAAGTTATCGGTGAAATATTACGAAGTGTGGACAGTTCGACAAGTTTTATGGAGTTTTCCTGTCATATTAGCGGGGAGAAACGGCGCGCCGGAGGTTACAAATTGTTATTGTCACCCCGACTGACAAATGTTTGAGAACTCGCGTTTTTAAAGTTCCCACTGCGAAACCGGCGACGGAAAATTGATTTTACGGCGGCAAAAGTTTTTCCTCTCCACTTCCACCGACACCACCGTACGTTTCGGTTTACAGGTCGCCACATAAAGAACTTTCGAACACAAGGAAAACTTAAACCCGTATATCTATCCATAGGGGAAGAAATCGTCTAAGTGTAGTAATTCCCCTTAAGAAAATTTGCTTGTCGCTCGAGGCGATGAAACATAATTCGAGGGAGGCGTTTTCGAGATAAGGGCCGTAACGTAAATTTCCATTTCGACCGTAATCGAGCCTCGGGGACTTACCTGAGATCCCGTCGTACGTCCACCATTCCTCCCAGCTGACCGAGGCCGTTCCTGCAACAAAGAAGACTAAATTAGGTAACCTAAGCTGGAAGGGATTGATCGTTGACAATAATTGACATGGGTCGAGACCCTTTCACAATCCAAAACAAATCTCTGTCGTATTGGATTTCGGACGAGTCAACACTGGGATGGCTTACAATATAGTTAAGTTAATTTATATAAAAGAGATTTTAGTAAAAAAATGACATTAAAATCCTAATCGGACATTCATCTCCGACAATCTGCTCGACAAATACAGTCGGCGTCTGGCAGGATAGGAAAAAAATGTCGGCGGCCGCGGTGGCGGCGTCGGATCCCGGATAATCCGGATTAAAAATGAGATACGTGCCCGGAAGTGTGAGTGACGTGTTACCGTGAGGCCCGGTGGTAATCCCGAATGGCAAAGCTGACGAAATATGGCCCACGAGAGGACTAGAGCGGCAATACCGCGTCTCCACCTACGATTATTGTCGACAGGCGATCGGATTCGGCTTAATGTTCGACCGGATTACACGAGGAGATTTCGTGGCGGTTTGAATAATGATGATGTTTAATCCTGGCTTGCGAATTCCCTACGAGATCTTGAGCTTGAGAATAGATTAGATTAAACTAATTAAATTAAGGTAGTTTACTTCAAGTTTCGAAAGCGGCAAGAATCTCGGAAGACTTAAGAAAAACAAATTCCCGACAAGCTTCTCGTGTGCTCGAGAATACTCTCGTATCAAAGTTGTCTCCGTCGACCCAAAAAATGATTGAAAGGGAGGGGATTTCCCTCCCGGGGAACCATCGCTCTCTTCGCAGACTCCCTTCATTATTTTCCATTCCCGCTCGGCGTCCCGAGGGCACGGCGATGCTGCAACCGCGGGAAGAAGCTGATGGTAAAATATGGGCCGATCCGGAATCAACGCGCGACGCCTCCAAGGAATCCCCCCACCGACGACGCCCCCGCACCTACTGAAGACTTCCATTCTTTCACATCAGACCGAGCCGACGTCGCCCGACCAGTATTTTCACGTCACGTCTTTATTATATACGTCCCACGGGTCGCGCAAAACGTTACATAACTTCTTGTAAAAGTCTAGATGCTCGCCGAACCCTTCCTCATTTTTGCACAGGTTTTCAAGCGTCATAACAACACAATTACTTTTCGGTTTTAAAGACGAAGTTGGAAAAGTTATATCCTCGAAAGCAGTAATGTGACGTGGCGGGGCAATTAGAGGTCGAAGGAAGTCCGGCGGCCCGAAGGTTCACGGAGCGTGAGAAAGTTTTAACTCGGCCAGAAGTGGAGGTCGGTTTTTTTGCGGACGGCCGCGACCCTATTCGATGTAATTGGAGATATCAAGGCCCCGGAAAATTCTTATCGGCCGGTCATTCCGCATTTAAATTAAGGGCCGCCTCTTGCGCTCCGGCTCCGATAATTACCGTCGAGTGAACTTCGTCCGGAAGTTTCTAACGGGGAAGTTTTCATTGCGATCGTAAAAATGGCGAAACTACTTCACGTTTAAGAAGTAGGTATTGACGGGTTACAATACCTAACAATAAGTTATTTACTTCGTAGTTGTTATATAATCATTGTTTTAGAGACTATATGACATGATGAATATCTTTTGTGGGTTTTGAATTAAATAGAATATGGTTAATTATTTTATGAATTGAGTTTCAAAACATCGTTGGTGGTCTAGTTATACCATTATTAAAGATTTAACCAACAAGCCCAATGTGGTGTGTAGTTAGAGATAGTTTGGAAAGTTTTGTTCACCATTTAGTGATTATCATTGAATTTTCATCGTTGTTTTAATATTAACCTAACTAGAAACAGTTAACCTCTACTATTTATTTTCTACTATTTATTTGTATTTACCACAACGTTTCTTCCTTTAAACATTCATCTTCGTAGATAGGAAATTCTTATTCTTAACCATTTTTTGGTCGATAAGACGTAAAATTTATGCTCATAGTTGAGGCGTGCGTGCGAAGATAAGATAAGGGGATGACCCTCGGGTGGAGACGTGCAAATTGGGTTGGGGTAGCGTCGGCGTCGCGTATAAATACGGGCGTCCGCGCGGGCGTCGTCATCGGCGTCGCTTCGGGCGCAATATGCCGCCGGCCGGCGCGTTCTGTATAATTTACCGAGGTCCGATCTTAATTACTGATATCGGACTAGACGAGAACGATTTATACGAATCTGATAATGGCCGTCGAGCGGCATCGCAATTTTCAAACGGACCGGCGCCGATCGATCCGACGCCGCCGTCGCGCCGACCCGAACCTGCTGAAAAATACGCCTCCGACTAACGAACGGGGCAAGTTTGAAGTATATAACGACCGGTATCGGATCGTATTAGTTTCTTTGAGAATTGTATCACGTATGGAGATCAAGTCTTTGAAATTGTATCATCGTTCAAGAAATTGAAATATGAGAGAAACTGTCATTATACTTTATAAATTTCGCGCTCGGCCGATCGGCAAAAGCACAATGGGCGCGCCCCCGATATTACACGGCACTTGCCCGCGCCGAAAGTTCCAAAGCTCGTTCGCATGGAAGTCGCGTCAGCTTAGCCCGGCATCCATCACCGCAACTTGACGGATTAATAGCGCGCAGCGTCGGTGGGAAGATTATGTAATACACGCGCCACCCTGGCGCGGGGGCGTCGCGGCGCCGCGAAACATAGTTTGGCTCCATTACAGCCAGCTATTTAAAACTTCCCCTCGTTGTTCCGCCACTGGTGTAACGAGAAGAGTTTACCGCTAACTCTGTTCGTTCACTTATCGATCATAATATGCCTGGCGGGAATCGGGGATTTTATTGCTAGGATATCCGTTACACAGCTTCAATAAGTTCAAAACACCAATCCAGTAAGAAGAAAATAAAAAATAGTCAATTATACGTCGGATTTAGTTTCCTTAAATAACTCAAATTTCAATCAACTAAAGCAAAGTCTTAAATTTTTAATGTGCTTCTTTTGTGAAAAGAAATGTGCCCTTCTTCGTCTAATTACAATGTCTGCCTGGAGTAGAAAAAAAAGTACATCATAACGGAGTTCCTTCGTCCACGTCCAAAGCGAGGCGCCTAGCGAAAGCGTTTCCGGCTACGTGAAACTTTAAAATGCAATTCCGTAAACCGCGGCAGTATATCCCCCATGCAAATCACAAAGCTCGGCCTCAACCCTCAACCCCCCCACTATGACCTACCTATAACCTTCCTAACCTTCCCTCCCAGTTTATTTTTACTATAATATATAAACTTTTCGGGTTGCCTATGAACCTGTCGCCCGAATAATTCTTTCCATCCCGGTAGCGCCTTAGCGCGGGTTCGTTTGAATAATAGATGGGTTAATTTTTGCGCGGAGGCGTCACGGGACGCAATTTGCAAAGGAAAAGTCCCCGAGTTTTATCATTTTTATAGTTTCCGCTTCATCCGTAGCTCGACCCTCTTTGTTTGACGCCGCTGGAGGGTTAAGCCCTGAAGGTGGGGGTTCCCCACCCGATGTCAACTCATTGCCCGGCAAATCGAGTTTGTTAGCTGCCGACCTTTAACGCGGACCGACAACACGGCAGCCGATTTTACACCAATCTAATCTAGCGGTGGTCCCGTGAGAGAATTATACGTAATTACTTGGAACCTCTTTCGATTAACGGACTCGGACTGGCGGAATAACAAGATTTCTTTTTCGGTGTGAAAATAAGATAAGAAAAAAGGAGGGGAAATAAAAGGGTATTGAAACATCCGACCCGAACATTAACGGGATTAAGTGGTATGCGATCCACCTATGCAACAAAACTCTCCAAACTAAAAGCATTTTCCTGTACATTCCCGCGTAATTAGTACCGCGTGCTAAGCCAAAATAAATATCTGGATTATGTGCATATTGGACGAATCAACGTTTCCGGACAACAACCACTAAATTTAAACCCGAAATTTGCCGTTAGATTCGGCGATTTCCTCAGTAAAGAACTCACCATTCGGGAACAAAAGAAGTTAATGAACCGATTTTCTTTGATTCGGTTTCCACAAACCGCTTTTGTTTCCTCTCGGAGGGAAAATGCCTTTTTACACTTTTAGTCCATCCGACTGGAATACTAACGACCACAACATCGCGTAATGTGTTTTGATAATTTAACAAAGATCCGTTTTAATCAACAGCATTTTGCAACCAATTTCCAACACGTAAACAACACACACGTTCAAGCCGCCCACACCACCCACGTCAATTACCTGTTTGCGCTAATTAAAAAAGTTCAACCGACGAAGGTAAATAACGCCTACACGTTAAACTTCCAACCCGGTTCGGGGCTAAGTCCGTCCCGGCGCGCGTCGCGACGCTATTTAATTAATTACGCAAACCCGTAATCAGTAATTGCCCTCTAAATCATTCGGCCGATAGTAGCTACACTGTAATTATTTTACGTTCAACGTCGGCGTGACGTCGAGCTGTTATGTGACCTCGAGTTTTATTCCGGCACCTCCACCAGAAATTACATAACGATACAGTGACTTTCTTTCTAACATGTAGTAAATAAAAAATTACAATTGAACAAATTGAATATTGAACAAATTAGGACTTGTTTAGTTATTTATTTGTTGAATGGACGAGGTTAATCTGACTCGAAGGATTATACCAAGATTTTTCAAGAGATCCGGCTCGAAGTACCATCTTTAAACTTTCTAAATTAATAGACTTTGAAATTTCATTTTCTACCCAATAACTGCCCCATATAATATTTTTGCCCTATATAATAGTTTTTTTTTTGGAAATCGCTTTCCGGACGATTCAATGGTTTTATGTCATACTGCCGACCATTATTTTTGATTTTGGGGGGTCCGTGACCGATTTCGAAAAAACGGCCCTGAAAATCGAACGACGTTGCGGTAGCCCTAATTGAAATTAAAATTCTCGATCGTCCACATGTCATTTTCGTTAATTTTCGAACGCACTTTTTGTCCAAAAAGCCACCGGCTCCGCGACTCTGCTTCCGGCTAACCTTCTGAACGGCTTTATAACGCAACGTTATATGCGAATCGGGGCTCCTTTGGACCCGAAACGGCCGATTTAAGCCCTAAAGGAAGTCCCCGTTTTTCATTTTCGATTTGGGCCGATAAAACAGTTGGTTCAATTTTCATAAACGTTATTTATTATTCTAACCACGCTAATGCCACATGAAATGTCAAAACGATCGGTTTATTAATAATTATCAAATATTTAATTTATGCAGAGCAAAGATTCGAATAAATTTCACTAAAAACTAATTAAATTCTTGAAAATATCACCAAAAATTTAAGTAAATTTGTAAAAATTCCACCAAAGGTACTAAAATTTTTAATAATTCCACCAAAAACAAAATTTTTAACAATTCCACCAAAAACCTACTGAATTTAAAAAAAATATACTAAAATTAAGATTAATTTCGTCAAGAATTGATTAGATTCTTAAAAATTTCACAAAAATAAAAAAGTAATAATAAAAATTCCACAAAAGTTAGTTAAATTGAATATAATTTCACCAAAAATTATTAAATTTAGAGACAACTCTACTAAAAACTTAGTGAATTTTTTATAAATTCCACCCAAAATCAATAAAATTGGTAAAAATTCATAACTTACTATATTCGTAAAAATTCCACCAAAGTTACCAACATTTTTAACAATTCCACCAAAAGCGTACTAAATTTTTTCAATTTTCCACCAAAGCTACAAAGATGTTGAATAATTCCACCAAAAACTTACTGATTTTTAAAAAATACCACCAAAAACTTACCAAATTCATAAAAATTCTACCAAAATTACCAATATTTTTAACAATTCCATCAAAACTGATTAAAGTTAATAAAAATTCCACCAAAGTTATCAACTTTTTTAACAATTCCATCAAAAACATACTGAATTTTATAAAAATTCCACCAAAAATTAATAAAATTGGAAAAAATTTACTAAAAACTTACTAAATTCGTAAAAATTCCATAAAAAACACTGAATCTTTTAAAAATTCCATCAAAAATGAATAAAATTCGCAAAAATTAGTGTTATCAAAATTTTTGATAATTCCACCAAAAATATACTGAATTTTTTAAAAATTCCATCAAAAATTAATATAATTTGCAAAAATTCTACCAAGAACTTACTAAATTCATAAGAATTTTACCAAAAACTCTGATATTTTTTATTCCACCAGAAATGAATAAAATTCGCAAAAATTCCACCAATGTTATCAAAATTTTTGATAATTCCACCAAAAACATACTGAATTTTTTTAAAATTTCACCAAAAACTTACTAAATTCATAAGAATTTTACCAAAAACACTGAATTTTTTTAAAATTCCACCAGAAATGAATAAAATTCGCAAAAATTCCACCAAAGCTATTAAAATATTTAACAATTACACCCAAAACTTACTGATTTTTTCTCTATTCCACCAAGAATGTACTGAATTTTTTAAAAATTTCACCAAAAATGAATAAACTTGGAAAAATTTCACTATAAGCTTACTAAATTCGTAGAAATTCCATAAAAAAACACTGAATTTTTTAAGAATTCCATCAAAAATAAATAAAATTCGCAAAAATTCCACCAGTGTTATCAAAATTTTTGATAATTCCACCAAAAATATACTGAATTTTTTAAAAATTTCACCAAAAATTAATACAATTTGCAAAAATTCCACCAAAAACTTACTAAATTCGTAAGAATTTTACCAAAAAGACTGATTTTTTTTATTCCACCAGAAATGAATAAAATTCGCAAAGATTCCACCAATGTTATCAAAATTTTTGATAATTCCACCAAAAACATACTGAATTTTTTTAAAATTTCACCAAAAACTTACTAAATTCATAAGAATTTTACCAAAAACACTGAATTTTTTTAAATTCCACCAGATATGAATAAAATTCGCAAAAATTCCACCAAAGCTATTAAAATATTTAACAACTACCTCCAGAACTTACTGAATTTTTTTTATTCCACCAAAAATGTACTGAATTTTTTAAAAATTCCACCAGAAATTAAAAAAATTGAAAAAATTTTACTAAAAACTTACTAAATTCGTAAAAATTCCATAAGAAATCACTGAATTTTTTAAAAATTCCATCAAATATGAATAAAATTCGCAAAAATCTCACCAGTGTTATCAAAATTTTTGATAACTCCACCAAAAATATAGTGAATTTTTTAGAAATTCCACCAAAAATTAATACAATTTGCAAAAATTCCACCAAAAACTTACCAAATTCATAAGAATTTTATCAAAAACTCTGATTTTTTTTATTCCACCAGAAATGAATAAAATTTGCAAAAATTCCACCAATGTTATCAAAATTTTTGATAATTCCACCAAAAACATACTGAATTTTTTTAAAATTCCACCAGAAATGAATAAAATTCGCAAAAATTCCACCAAAGCTATTAAAATATTTAACAACTACATCCAAAACTTAATGAATCTTTTTATACCACCAAAGACTTACAAAAATCCTAAAAATTACACCGAAATTGTCAACATTTTTAACAATTCTACCAAAAACTTACCAAATTTTTTAAAAATTCCACCAAAATGTCTAAATTCTTTTAAAATTCCACCAAAAATCAATCAAATTAGAAACAATTTCATTAAAAATTAACTAAAACCTTGAAAATTCCATCAAAAACTTAGTAGATTCATAAAAATTCCACCAAAAATGTACCAATTTTTTTTTAGTTCTACCAAAAACTTACTAAATTTTACGAGTTTTAGTTAAAATTAACCATAACCTTGAAAATTCAAAACTTAGTAGATTCATAAAAATTTCACCAAAGTTATTAAAATTTTCAATAATTTTAAAAATAATGAATTTTTTAAAAATTCCACCAAAAAACCTAGAAAATTTGTAAAAATTCCACCAAAAATTTATCAATTTTTTTTTAATTCCACCAAAAACTTACTAAATTCGTAAAGTTTCCACCAAAGTTAACAAAATGTTGATCAATTCAACCAAAAACAATAATTTTTTTTTAGAAAAATACTAAAAATAAAACTAAACTAGTATTCAATAAATAAATAACCAGAAAAGTTCATATTTGTTGAGTCATAAATATAAGTATAATACCTTTGGGTGTAAAACGATACTTGTCGTAAAAATGATGTTTATGTCTTCTTTATGTGGATATCAAGTTGTTAACTTACTTTGTGAATTGATTACCGTATTAAGTTTATGTATGGAAATCAAAATAACTGTTGCATGTGAGAAAAAAAAAACTTGCATGTAAAAAATTATTATCAACTAACCTATATCAAAAACAAGCAAACTTTATTACGTTGTATATTACTTTTAAGCATAACATTTTAGATCTGGAATTTATGGAAGTGTGGGAAAATCCTTCCAAAGTAAATTTATGTAGATACCATCGATGTGAAATTAATTCGCGTCTCCTAGAAGTTTTATCCGGACGGTTAGGTGCATCCCGACGGACGAGGATGATAAGTTTCGAATAAGTGTCGGAGCGGGCACAGATAAATTCGGATTAGGGAGTTTGTTTGCAACTTTAATACAACTCAAAAGTTGAATTTGTACGGATGCCGGACGAGCGCTCACCTGAAAACGATATTAATTCTCCCTCCTATGCTAGCTAAGTTTTCGAACAGATTTGTACGTGTCTCACTCAGACGGAATGTTTAAAGTTACCTAACACCGGTTCGAATTTACCTTTCTTTAAGTTTCTTTAATTAAAACATCTATTAGAGTAACGTTTGTAGAAGGTGAACAAACAGATACCTAGGTTTATTCTAGATTGATTATCCTCGTACTACCCTTGAATTGAAAATAGTCACGCAGAGGAATTTACACACCAAATACCATTCAAAAGGGATCCTTCACGTACAGTTTGAGTCAATAATCTAGCGATTTTTTTTATCCGAATCGTGCATCTTCGTCGGGCCGTTCGGATTTATTGTATTTTTATCGCCAATTCAGAACGTTCAATTTGCAGTAAATCCCATACACTCGCCGTCCTCGCCGGTAATTTCGTTATTCCTGCCTTTTCATCTGACCTCGTCGGGATTTCTTTCGCCCTGGTCGTAAAGTGCAAAAAAATACGGGCGCAGGTATTTTTATATCGTCCCGTACCCCCGATAAAACGTCAAACGTGGCCGGTTGTCCGCGAGAGGGTGTAAAACTTAACGTTTCGTGTCCGCGAACCCGACAAGGTAATTCATAGTACGTGAGGTGGAAAATTTCAACGTGTTTTGCTTCGTTGATCGATAAATAAAAGTACTAAATTAACTTCATTAGAAAGTTTTTTATTGATAAAATATTTTTATCGATTACACATGAAAACTAAAAAATGGTATTTACATCTTACGATTTCCAAAGCTTAAATTCGTACTCAAAGTGTTAAATCCTGCGCGCGCTACTTTGCATGCAAAACTACTTTTCGATTTCGACCGTCGTCGACCATCCGCTTCCGTTAAAACGCGTATAAAAATAAATCGAAAAGTCGCGCGACGACAGAGACAAAAGACTTAAAAGTCCGGACCTGTGCGAGAGGAGTGAAAAGCCGTGGGCAACTCCCCGGGTAATTCTGCAGAGTAAGCCGGGGGTGTGTGCCCGTAACACTTTAAAAGGACGACCGACATCACCTCGACGACGAAGGTGGAAGAGGGAAAGAGCCACACGACTTTAGACTACAGAACGATGCACGTCGCAGTGGTTCTTAAACTTTCAACTGTTCGAATTGAGTTTAAACAAACAAGCGGAATGTTCTAAAAACACCTTTTCTTCATTGTACTTTATTGAAATAGCAAAGAGGTTTTTTGTAAACAAGTAAATTCCATGAACATAATCTTTTTTGAATTGTGAGTTTTGATACAAAAGACTTTGGACAGGATTTTATTTTGAAATCCGGCTTGAAGGATCTTGAATAAGATTTTCTTTTGATTGGGAACTATGAGTGAGATCTTATTTGAAAATTTGACTCAAAGGACCATGAACAAGACTTTTTCTCAGATTTGGCTCAAAGGACTATGAATAAAATCTTCTTCTGGTTGTGAGTTCCGGCTCGAAGGTCTGTGAACAAGATCCTATTTTTAAACCCGGTTTTAAGGACTAAGAACAAGATTTCTTTGAAGATTCGACTCGAAAGACCATGAACAAGTTTTTTTCTGAAATTGTGCTCGAAGTACCATAAATAAAATCTTTTTCTGGTTGTGAGATCCGGCTCAAAGGACTATGAACAAGATCTCATTTTGAAATTCTGTTCTAATGACCATGAACAAGATTTTTTTTCTGAAATTCGTCGCGAAGGACCATGAATAATATTTTGGATTGGTTATGAAATCCGGCTAGAAGGACTATGAACAAGATGTTGTTTTGAAGTCTGGTTTTGAGGACCAAGAACAAGATTTCTTCGAAAATTCGACTCAAAAGACTATGAACAAGATTTTTCTCCGGAATTGGGTTCGAAGGATCATGAATAAGACTTTCCTTTGATTGTGAGATCCTCCTCAAAGGACTATGAATAAAATCTTGCTCCAAAATCCGGCTCAATGGACCATGAACAAGCCTTTTTCTGAGATCTAACTCGAAGGACCATGAATAATATTTTCTTTTGGCTGTGAGATCTGACTCGAAGGTCTGTGAACAAGATCTTATTTTGAAATCCGGTTTCAAGGGCTATGAATAAGATTTCTTCGAAAATCAGACTCAAAAGACTGCGAGCAAGATTTTTCTGCGAAATTCGGCTCGAAGGATCATGAATAAGACTTTCCTTTGATTGTGAGATCCTCCTCAAAGGACTATGAATAAAATCTTGCTCCAAAATCCGCCTCAAAGGACCATGAACAAGACTTTTTTTGAGATCTGGCTCGAAGAACCACGAATAATACCTTCTTTTGGCTGTGAGATCTAGCTTGAAGGCCTGTGAACAAGATCTCATTTTGAAATCCAGTTTCAAGGGCCATGAACAAGATTTCTTCGAAAATCCGACTCAAAAACTATGAACAAGATTTTTCTCCGAAATTCTATCATGAATAAGACTTTCCTTTGATTGTGAGATCCTCCTCAAAGGACTATGAATAAAATCTTATTCCAAAATCCGACTCAAAGGACCATGAACAAGACCTTTTCTGAGATCCAGCTCGAAAGACCATGAATAATGTTTTCGTTTGGCTGTGAGATCCGACTCAAAAGACTATGAACAAGATTTTTCTCCGAAATTCTATTATGAATAAGACTTTCCTTTGATTGTGAGATCCTCCTCAAAGGACTATGAATAAAATCTTGTTCAAAAATCTGCCTCAAAGGATCATGAACAAGACTTTGTCTAAGATCTGGCTCAAAGGACTATGAAAAGAATTTTCTTTTAGTTGTGAGATCAGCCTCGAAGGACTATGAACAAAATCTTATTCTAAAATTCGACTCAAAGGACCATCAATAAAACTCTTTCTCAGATCTAGCTCTAAGGACCATGAATAAAATCTTCTTTTGGTTGTGAGATCCGGCTCGAAGGACTATGAACAAGATTTCATTTTGAAATCCGGTTTTAAGGACCAAAATAGGTTTCTTCGAAGATATGATTCGAAAGATAATGGACAAGCTTTTTCTGAAATTCTGCTCGAAGGGCCATAAATAGAACTTTCTTTTAGTTGTGAGATCCGCCTAGAACAGTGATGGCGAACCTATGACCCGTGGGTCAGAGACTGACCCACACAAACTTTCTAAGTGACCCACAAAGGGCCGGCAATGAAATGTCCACTTGTGCATCATGACCTTTTTTTTTAGACGTCGACTGTGTCCCAGGACTATTTTTAGAAAGATTCAAGTAATGACCTTCCTTTTTTCCAAGTGATTTTAAATTAGTGGCCCACGAGGAAGCACTAAACAAATGCGATTAACAAAATTTTATCCCCTTCTCAAAAAGGTTCGCCATCACTGGCCTAGAAGGACCATGAACAGGATTTCTTCTGAAATTCGGCCCAAAAGACCATGAAAAGGATTTTGTTTTGATTTTGAGATTCGCCTTGAAGGACTATGAATAAAATCTTATTCTAAAATTCGACTCAAAGGACCAACAACAAGATTCTTTCTCGGATCTGGCTCTAAGGACCATGAATAAAATCTTCTTTTGGTTGTGAGATCAGACTCGAAGGCCCATGAACAAGATTTCATTTTGAAATCCGGTTTTAAGGATCAAGAACAAGATTTCTTCGAAGGTTCGATTCGAAAGATAATGATCAAGTTTTTTCTGAAATTCTGCTCGAAGGGCCATAAATAAGACTTTCTTTTGGTTGTGAGATCCGCCTCGAAGGACCATGAACAGGATTTCTTCTGAAATTCGGCCCGAAAGACCATGAAAAACATTTTCCTTTGATTGTAAGATCCGCCTCGAAGGACTATGAACAAAATCTTATTCTAAAATTCGACTCAAAGGACCAACAACAAGACTCTTTCTCAGATCTGGCTCTAAGGACCATGAATAATATCTTCTTTTGATTTTGAGATCTGACTCGAAGGCTTATGAACAACGTTTCATTTTGAAATCCGGTTTCAAGGACCACGAACAAGATTTCTTCGAAGATTCGACTCGAAAGACCATGAACAAGTTTTTTTATGAAATTCTGCGCGAAGGACCCTGAATACAATCTTCTTTTGGTTGTGAGATCCGGCTCAAAGGACTACGAGCAAAATCTCATTTTTAAATCCGGTTCCAAGGACTATGAACAAGATTTCTTTCTGAAATTCGTCGCGGAGGACCATGAATAAGATTTTCGATTGGTTATGAAATCCGACTCGAAGGACTATGAAGAGGATCCTATTTTGAAATCTGGTTTTAAGAACTAAGAACAAAATTTCTTCGAAGAGCCGACTCGAAAGACCATAAACAAGATTTTTTTCTGAAATTCGTTGCGAAGGACCATGAATAAGATTTTCGCTTGGTTATGAAATCCGGCTCGAAGGACTATGAACAAGATCGTATTTTAAAATCCGGTTTTAAGGACCAAGAACAAGATTTCTTCGAAGATCCGACTCGAAAGACCATCAACAAGTTTTTTTTTCTGAAATTTTTCTCGAAGGACCATGAATAAGACTTTCTTTTGGTTGTGAGATCCGCCTCGAAGGACTATAAACAAGATCTCATTTTAAAATCCGGTTCCAAGTACTGTGAAGAAGACTTTTTTCTGAAATTCCTCGCAAAGGACCATGAATAAGATTTTCAATTGGTTATGAAATCCGGTTCGAAGGACTATGAACAAGATCCTGTTTTGAAATCTGGGTTTAAGGACCAATAAAAAGATATTTTCGAAGATTCGACTTGAAAGACCATGAATAAGTTTTTTTTCTGAAATTCGTCGCGAAGGACCATGAATAAGATTTTTGATTGGTTATGAAATCCGGCTCGAAGGACTATGAACAAGATCCTATTTTGAAATCCGGTTTTAAGGGCTGAGAACAAGATTTCTTCGAAGATCCGACTGGAAAGACCACGAGCAAGTTTATTTCTGACATTCTGCTCGAAGAACCGTGAATAAGATTTAATTTTAAACTTGAGATCCGCCTCGAACGGCTATGAACAAAATCTTATCTAAAATCCGACTCAAAGGACCATGAAAAAGACTTTTTTTAGATGTGGTTTGTAGGATTACGAATAAAATTTTATTTTGATTATGAGATCTGGCTCGAAGGACTATCAACAAGATCGCATTTTGAAATCCGATTTGAAAAATCTTAGAATAAGATCTGACTCCAAAGTCCATGAATATGATTTTTTTTCTGAGTATGAGATCCAACTCGAAGAACTAAGAAATCATCTTTTCAAATCTATCTCAAAGGACCATGAACAGGATTTTCTTTGAATCCTTCCAGCCCGATATAAAAAATTTCGTAATATTTTTCTAAAATCCGTCTTAAAGGATATCCTACTAGATACTAGAATAAACTAGATACTCTTGTACAATGGATATAAATGATTATTAAACTTCCAACCATTCGAATTGAGTTTCAATAAAAAAATGAAATGTCCTAAACAGACATTTTCTAAATTGTCCTTTATTGAAATAACAAAACTCTTCATAAACAAACAAATTCCATTTTATTGATATCTATAAATGTATTATTATTTACATGAAATGAATTAATACACAACAATGTAGAGGTGGTTATCTGTGGAAAATAAAATTTAATTTATTATTACCTATTAAAGCTCAGGTATTATTCGAGTTATTTAATATTAATATAAACAATTCCGATAGTAATTAAATTATAAAATAAACCTGTTGATATAGATCTCCATCTACCTTTAATATGGATTTGTGTGTTCTTAAACCAATTACTAAGTTTGAGAAGCACTGGTTGAAGGACTTGTCGTAAACGGTTTGGGGTAAAAACGTTTCACACTTTAGCGAAAAATCCGGGCTTAAGTGTTCTCAGTCATCACGTCTCTTTTGTGCCGGCGGATTTTTCAATTTGTTTATCAACGCCACACCTCCGAAAAAAAAATTCAAAGCGGCCGTTATGTTGGCGATGAAAAGCTTTGATAAGCCTTTGAAAGCGACGGCTGAAAGTTTTCAAAGTCGTCGCGAACGGCGGTTATTTAAAATTTGAAAAGCTATTTTATGGAATAAAGCTTTCGTTTTCTTTCGGAAGCTTCTCGTTCGGGTATTAATTGTCGTCGATGGGGGGCGAGAACGGGGGAGAAATACGTTTCGGGTTAATCCTGAGAGGTTGTTTCGATCAATAACCAATTTTCAGGAGTCAGATCATGGAATAAAATCCCATTACTGGTCCTGATCGGACAATCAAGGTAACTCGACCACAAAGCCATGACTAGAAAAGCACGGATATAGTGGCGGTATAATTGACGGGACAAAGACGTCTTATTTGTAATCGGATTGCGTGTGATTGACAACTTGGGGTGGCTTTGTTGGCGATCCCGCTAGAGGGGACAATTTATTTTTCAATTAATACCCGACCAGATGGATTGGCAACTGCTATCGTTTGATGACGGTTTCCCGATCTGCAAAGTTTCGACCGCCGCACCGATCAGTTCGAAATCGGGAAATCGAATATTGAAAAGTAAAATTGTCCACTTTAAATTGTCCATTGTCAATCGGGAGCCCTTGTTATTGTTCGACCGAAAGGAAAACGTGGAGCTTTATTATTTTTTAATTTCGACTCGTGCCGAATTAAGCTCCCTTTATTATTTTTCCATCTGCATGAGCAGCACTCCATCGCTTACGTTTTCCAAAAAATACAATTACTATTACAATGAAAACGGGAATTTACATCCGCATTCACGGTTATAGTTATAAATCTCTTAGTTCTAAAATAAGCCCAATAGGCCTTTCCAGGTCAATGACGTGAAATTTCGCTAACAAAGCGTTTGAACCTGCTAAAAGATAATACAGCCCACATAATTATACGCCGGGTCTCCGTGAATGGCAATAGGATAAGCCATTATTTCACGGATCGACGGCTTTCCCAGATGTAATAGAGACCCTTATTGCATCGAATATAATGAGGCATTGTCTTCGCCCGGTTTATCTTTAGAAATTTCAGTGCTGCAGATAAATTTGGCCAAGTGTGCACTATTGCCGTCGGCCTCTCTCCTCTTAATTGCACCGCACAAGACAATACCGTATCGATATTAAATGCACGTATTGTTAACCTCTTCGTTTTCATCGTAATCAAGTTCTTTCCAAGTTTCGAAATTGCCACCATTCGAACAATCTTGCGTTGAAAGAATCGCGTAGGCTTTCATCAATCAGAAACTGATTCCGATCGAAAACATAACAGTTTGGAAATCAGACGAGCGGAAAACTACGTTTCGATTTCTTTTCGCGAAGGGAAAAAAAAGATTTATCGGAGGGAAATCGTAAATCACCAGGGATTCATTTCTGATTCGCGATGATTTGTGTTTAATAACAGTGAACGGGGATCAATTCCCTCTGGTGTTGGCATCGAACGCAAATTAAAACCATTTTGCAATGTCATCAGTTACCACGAATACAACTTTCGTCAAAGTTAAGTTAAGAATACATTTTTTAATTTGTCGTTCAAAGTACGAATTAAAATCGACCTTCGTAAACTTTCAAAACTTCCCGGTAAATATTTAAAAGGGCACTCCGGTGTTTATATTAAAATGGGGCGCGGCGCCGTTAATGCATAATACAAGCGTTTTAAGGGGTTTATCGGAGGCCGCCTATATTGTTTAGCGTTTATGGGTGTTTCCTTCGACGGACCAAGTTTTCCCATAAAACGTCGGCCGTCGAGGCGTGAACGAAATTTGCATGTGAGAGCTTCCGACCTCATACGGCACAATATAGGGCCGGAGCCCTACATCCGAACAACGTCGAGATGTTTTATTTATTTATTGGGTGCACGCTCGACTCATCCTAAGAGAATTTTATCCGATAAAGTGAATACTAGTTTTTATTGATTTTTTCTTGGGATGGTTTTGATGAAAGAAATTTGGTGGATGCGATGCAAAAAATTTTTAATGAGGAAATTTATATTAAGATTGAGTATTTTTTGGCATTGATTTTCTTTTAGGACGTTTTTTTGATTATTTTTTTTATTTAACCGGTCGACTGCTGAGGAGTGCTATCGTTTATTTCGTTTTGGTATGTGTCTGGAAAAAACGTCAGGAATGAAATTGTTAGTGTTAATACGAGTGCTGTTATTGGGCGTTTTCACATTTAACGATATGATATCGACACGACACCTGCTCGGTTGCAATGCGATATGATATCAGCAGGTTGTGCATATTCACCGGTAGGTCAATGGCATCCCCAACGACAGTGGATTTCGAACCACCAATTTGCCAAAATCATCTTTCACCTAGCGGCTATTAGTAATGTTTTATTGTGGACTAACAATTCGATGCGTTTAGTCTTCGTGTTTTAAAAAGTGTGGCGTGTACTGGATGGTTAATAAAAAGTCGGTGGCGATACAAGTGAGATGCTTATAGCCACTTTGTTGTCTAAACACTTGGGTATAAACAAAGGGTCACTTTGTTAAAGCTCTCCGCACACGCTTAACTGATTGTCAACCGATGCTTCATATCAGTTGGGGATATAACCGTGTGGTGACTTTGTCCGTCTACAAGAATGGGTATTCACACATGAGTTGACCAAAATGAGACCAATTTGCAATTAGTATCCAACTGCTTACATGCGACTGATTTTCCCTTCCGCGAGATAGTTTCTGTTACATAGTTGCATGTTATACAAATAGGTTTTGCTTTTTTTCGCTACGTTTTTCTTTTCTGTATGGATCAGAAAACTAACATAAAGTTTGTTAAAGAAGTAGAAAGACATGAACTACTTTATAATTATCATCTTCCTGAAGATAGAGTACTTATTTTATACCTTTATTTTTGTTATTTGTTTTGTATAGTAATACTGTAATAAATATTCATGGGCAAAAACTCAATTATAAGAAAAATTAGTAGTAAATTACAACTACAAAATTTAGAAATTGAGGCATATAGATGCAAAGTGTGATATGTCAAAATGTAATTATTATAAAAAAATGCGATGAAAAAAAAAGTAAATTGTAGTACAAAGAGAAGGATGGAAGACCAGTTTTCCTTTCTGTTCGTGGTACAATTAGTCTTTTTTTGCAATAGTACATAATATGTACAAAGGTTTTTGTAATAAATGTTAAGTTTACTAATTTGTGTTCATTCATATATCGTATATTTTGTAATTATCTCAATTTGACATGTCACATTTTGCATCTATGCGTCTCAATTATCGGGTGTTGATTTAAATTCGTGCTCAAGTGTGCTATGAAATTTTGTTAGACGAAGGTAGAGAGAAAAATGTATGTCGCCTTATTAGTTCACTCTAATCACAAAACCTTCAAATTTGACAGAAGTCAAAACTATTCAAATCACAAAATATTTAATAAGATGTTTAGTTGCAACAAAAAATATTTATGGTGAAGTCATATTGTCAAACTCGTAGGAAAGTCGATGGAATCTGGAAATATTCACTTCAAGATTGTATTAACGAATTTTATAATGAATTTCCTAATGCACTGGTAGACTATGCTCAGTTTAAGGAAACCTTAAATGAAGCGTATAAATGCAAAACCAGACATTTGACATTCAAATAGTTTTGAGTAAAGTGCGAAAAACCTCTCATTGTTGTTTAAGTCACTCAATCGGCTTGGTATTTTAACCAAAAGTAGATAATACATTGACGCGTCTTTACGTGCTTTAAAGCGCAAATCAGGTTTATAGTAAAAAAATTATTTTGATTTAAAAAATGAGAATGTCCTGTTTTGCATCTAAGGCTTGGAAATCTCTGCTTCGTGAACTGCAAAGTTCTGGATTTGGCGTTTCTGTACAAAAACTAGCAGTATCTGGCACTAACAAAATTTGGAATTGCGATAAAAGAGATTTTAAAGAAACTGATTTTATTGAAAAAAGTACAAAATTAGTTTTTTATATACAAATTTAAATTCGTAAGTCAGTATCAGATTCATTATCAGAAAACACTAGTGTGTCATTCACATCCGCCTGAGTTTCCGAAGTGTTGGCTGGATTGTCTTGAAAGACGTTTTTGAAGAACTCCAATCGTTCATCGTTTTCCCATTCTGCACCATAGTGTTTGGCTAGCAAAGAGGAAATGCTTCTTATCTTGTCAGGTTTAAGCCTTCTGCCTTAAACCTTTGCCTCTTTGTCTTGGCTTTTTCACGCTTGCACTCTTGCTTATTTGCTATTCTCTTTCCCCCTTTGCCACGAGGACTTGGTTCAATGGTAATGTTGTTGAAGGTAATCAAAACTCCGTAATACATTCGATACACGTTCTCGTTTAAACTAATCATGCAGAAGCGAGCAAAACTAACAGCTACTTCAATGTCACGGCTATCACGTGAGGTAATGCGAGCTCTGGATAGGTTCAAACACAAACGTCTGCTTTTGCACCTAACTACTTGGTGCAAATGTCTGCTTTTGCATTTAAAGCGGAATTTATTATTGCAATAACTCGCTTAAATGTATTGTTACGCTCCTGGGGGCCACAAAAATTGATTTCTTGCTAAATTTACAATACAGATCCGTGTCTAACTATTTTTTGAAGAAAATGTCGAATGTCTGCTTTTGCATTTATACGCTTCAAATAGAGTTGTAACTTTATTTAACGAAACTGGGAATCTTTCAAGAAAAACCAGGAAGTAGTGCGCCCAGAAAGCAGTATTGGTATTTTCAACAAGATGGTGCTAGACTCCACACAACGCTGGACACGTTAAATTTTATTGCAGAATTCTTTGACAACCGTATAATCAGCCTTAATACCGCAATACCTTGGCCAACTCGTTCTTGTGACTTAACATCTTTTTGTCGCCTTATCTCAAAAATTCAATTTTCCAAACACATGTTGAAACTATAAATGAATTGCAACAAAGAATTTTAGATAAATGTTTGGAACTTAACAATAATCCTTTAGTTTTAGAAAATATGATACAAAATTTTATGCGAAGGGTCGAAATGTACGATCGGCAAGATGGACAACATTTTCAACACATGTTCTGAGACATTTTGCCGGTTCTTAGTTTAATATTGAGGATTTTGATTCTATAATTCTGCCTTTTTGACTGTCTTGTCACATAATGTCACATGATAACCTATACAACATTTAAGTGCGTCAACTGTGTTTTATTTCAGACATACTTCATAAACGTGCGAAAAATCCATAGGTTACTTGAGCACGAATTTAAATGAACACCCGATACAATAAATTAAGGCCTGATTTCATAATGAAACTAAAGTTTGTATTAAATTTTAATGTCCACTTTAATGATGTTTTTATAACTATAAGTTAGAGCTGCTATTTGACATATTGGCGAAACTGTCTTCGCTCTAACAACTACAGTCAGTCACAAAAGTCTTCTTTCAGCAAGTAAATTCACTCCAGTTAAATAAAACAACATGTTATTGAACAATGTATTTTAAAAATACATATTATTACCCAATTGGAGGTCATTTTGAAGCGCCTTATCTGTATTACCATAACACTTTCTTAGGAAAAAATATAAACTAAAATTAACAGCTCACAAAAGTCTATATACACAGAATGCTATGAAATTAAATTTAAAAATATTAACTTAATTATGGACGAATACAAAACTTTTAATATTTTGTGGGACCACCTTGTAAATCGAGAACTGCCTGGAGTCGCCTTGGCATAGAAAGGACAAGATTCTCGGTCACAGAAGCTGGTATTTCTGCCCAAGTTTTTTTTAGCGCATGTTTCAGTGTTTGCTTATTAGTAAAGATATATTTCCGCACCTTCGGTTCTACCTCATCCCAAATGTGCTTAATAGGGTTGAGATCAGGCGACTGAGGAGATGAATGCAGTTGAGGAGCTTGCGTGCAAAAGCGGATATCTACTTTGTAAAATTTTTCAGGAGACACAGAAAACGTATAAAATTTTGTCCGCTTTTGCTCGCATACGTCAACTTTAAATACAATTTAGACATGCTTTTTTTAAGTTTTACCTACAAAAACTTGTAAAAATGATTAGAATGGATGAAAATCATATAATTAACATGTATAACTCAATTTCATCAAAATATGGATTTATCCGGTTTTGCAGGCAAGCTCCTCAGTTGTTTAGGTACATTGGAAAGGATCCGTTCTCAAACGACGTGCGTGGTATGCGTAGGATCGTTGTCTTCTTGAAAAATCCAACGACCTCTAAGCCCTAAGCGCTCTGCTGATTTTTTCAGATTGCATTGCAATATTTTCAAATATTGTTTATGATCCATAATACCTAAAAACTAAATTCCCCAGTCTAGAAGCCGCCATCGAGTCCCAAACCATTACCAACCCATCACCATGTTTAATGGTTGGAAGGAAATTTTTTGCTTTCATTTCCTCATTTGCTTGCGCCAAATTTTTCCTTTGCCATCCGATCCGAAAATCTTGTATTTGCTCTTATCCCAGAACAAAACTGTTTTCCAAAATTTTTATTCAATGTATTTGTTGGCAAAGTCAATCCTTTTTTTTTCTATTTTATTCAGAAATTAAAGGTTTTCTTCGCGGAACTCGTTCATTAAATCCGTTAAATCGTAATACTCTACGTACAGTTTCTGGATTTACTACTTTATCAGTAGCGGGTTGAATATGTTTTGCAAGTTGCGGAGCACCAACTTGCAATTGCAATTGTCCGAACATCTCGTTGATTTAAAAGTTTTGGACGACTAACGCGCGGTTTATTTATTACACTTCCATTTGAAGCAAAATTTCGAATAATTGTTTAAACTGTGGCTCGACTTTTTCCCACAATTTTGGCAATTTCATCATATGATTGTCTCGCATTTCGCAATTTTACTACTAAATGGCGTATTTCAATCAATATTTTCTTTGTTGGCATATTATCATATGACAGAATTTTTAAATACTATGTATATGCAGTTGTTAAAAAGTAACTATAATATCAACTTTCTGAACTTAAAATAATGCAAAAATTGAATAAAGTCCCCTGTGACAGCTCTTGTGTATCAAACGCGTAACTATGTTGACTTTTGTGAGGTTCATTTGTCCGTTTTTAATCGTTTACTCCGTCCATGAAGTAATTAATTTTAGATTTGTTTAGTGTGGTATGTTCTTGAGTAAATAGAAGTAAATTTATATGTGTCGCAGAGATGAACTTGATGTTTCTTATAACGGTATTACTATTTTAGGTGGTGTATGTGGACTTTTGTGATTAACTGTTTGTATTTCGCTTGTAAGCGAACAATACTAACTGATTCAAAAACAGTCGCGCTAGTGTGTGAACAGAAGTTGCTTTCTAATTGCAAACTGGTTGTAGTTATAATTGATATGAAACTTGGATTGCCAATTGATCGACTTACGTGCGAACGGCTTAATGTGAAATCATCCTATTTGTTTATATGAAGTTCAGTGTCCTCTGATATCGTTGCTACTGTCAAGTCAGCATCATGTCGTTAGGTATGAAAGCGCCTATGGTGTAAAAATTTCCGTTCTTTATGGTTGCCGTTATTATTATTTTTTCAAAAAATTAACAAGGTCGTCAAACATAAGATAAAAGTCAAAGGAATCCATAGTGTTTGGGAATCGGTGCTTCTTATAATCACACTGGTGGTTTGGCCGCACATCAACAAGTACTTCTCACGAGACTTAACGTGTTCAGATTATAAAAGGTTTGGTGGATGCGCCGGATTTTTAAAAATAAACCTTACTTAGTGCTTTGACTGCTGAATACTCTAAAGCCCGCTCCACACACTCGGTGAGACATGGCGATGGTTACCGAGACCGAGAGTGTGGACAACTAGTTCGTCGTCTCGTCATCCTCTTGCCTCGCCTCGATATGCCTCCACTCTATGTCGATATTTTGGTACGAGTCAAAGGGCTTTCGTCAATATTTGCTTCGGCAAAAACAACCTCTCCACACTCTTGTTTTGGTCATCACTAAATGTTGTTATATAAGTACCAGAAAAAATACGCTCAAAGCTCGATATATCCAATAATTCTTTTCTCGTCAACGTCTCAGCAAATCTTCCATCGATATTGATCATTCGTGCAATGGAGGAGAGTGTGGAGAATAATTTATGATTTATTTCTAAGTACTGTATTTTTTATAAAAATAATAAATAGAGATGATAAGAGTATAAATAAACGGTAATTATCGTTGGATTGTGTTAACAATGGGAATTCGTCGCGTCACTTGGCAATATTTGCATACGGACCCGGTAAGCTCGATCGGTAAATTCTCGGTAATAGATTGAATCAAAACGGACATTGCGGCAATTAGGGCCCCGTAACGGGGGAACAGCTGGCACACGCACACCTACCGGGTTAAACCAAACGCGCGGCGTCGATGGGGCTTCCGCCGCCCCCGTCCTCCCCCCGAAAATCCAATCCAATTCTGGCCTAGCACAATCGTTGAATAAATTACAATTGGTAATCACCACAAATTACTTATCTTCGAATGGCCGTTACATATGCGGACGCGGCAACGGTGGCGTCGCCCCAGGTCGTTAAACCGAACGAATAATGTTAATTTTACACATAATCACTACCGTATTGAGTGTATAAATTCAATTTGAATTTAGTGTCTAATCGATAAAAAAAAAATTTAAGAGATAATCTTTTTGAAACGGTTGATATTTTAATGGGATACAAATGTGGTTTGGGGAATTTCGTCGGCTGTGTAAACTTTAGCTAGCTAGTGCGTGGTGTTATCCGGAATAACAATCGGTCCTACCGTTAATCAACAAATCCGATTAATATCAAAATGCAAAATCCGCGGACGACAAGTGGAAAACGTACAGCGCGGGCGCCGCGGCGTCGCGACGCCCGTACGTCACGCCGATGTTACGATATTATCGCGCGAAGCCATGTATAAACAAAGCGTCCAAGTATTCGCGCATAAATTCCGCGTAATTGCGTTATAGATCAATGCAATTTTCATTTAGTTCGGTCGAGGGGACGTGGCAACGGTTAAAAGGGCAAAGCGGCTATCGATGTTTTACTCGTAATAAAAATAAAATTTGTCGCTTATAAAATTTATTTATATTAATATAAACTAGGTATTTTAGTTTATCCTATTTTAGTTTAATCTGTTTAAAAATTATTTGGTGTAAATTGTAAAAAATTGTTACGTTGAAACCAACTTAATCTCTCAAATAATTCGAAAGTGTGAATTTTTGTATAGTAATAAATACAAATATCGTACATTCTGACCGGAATGGAAATTGATGGAAAATATTTTTAACAATTTTTCGAGGTTTAGGTATGTAATAGAAGCCAATAATCCTAGTATTTACCGAAACGAAATATTTTTGCAAATTGATCGATCTCGTTTCCAATAGGAAACAATAGGTGTTTACTGGGAGAGGACTCGGTAGTGTTTCCAGTGGAAAATGAACTTGGATAGGTTTAGAGAGAGATGGTAATAATTACGGTGAAAAATTTGCGAACGCTTTCTAACAAAAAAATGTTTTCATTTACTCTAAATCTGTTTTTATTTTTTAATTCTTTAAAAAAATTATATCTTGAAAATTAATTGTTCTCTAAATTTGAAATGTCACGAGGATTCAAATTAAAACTTGGTCTTCATTTTCACCAAAAGTTAAGTTTCCGAGACTATTACTTAAAAGAATTTAATTATCCCTAACAATAACATTTCTAATTTTATAATGACCAGTTTAGTTTCATTTTTAGTATTTTTCTAAAAAAAAATTTGTTGGCTTCGGTTGAATTGATCAACATTTTGGTAACTTTGGTGGAAGCTTTACGAATTTAGTAAGTTTTTGGTGGAATTAAAAAAAATTGGTAAATTTTTGGTGGAATTTAAAAAAAAATCATTATTTTTGGTAGAATTATTAAAAATTTTAGTAACTTTGGTGGAATCTTTACAAATTTTTTAAGTTTTTTGGTGGAATTTTTAAAAAATTCATTATTTTTGGTAGAGTTATTAAAAATTTTAGTAACTTTGGTGGAATTTTTATAAATTTACTAAGCTTTTGATGGAATTTTCAAGGTTTTAGTTAATTTTTAATGAAATTGTTTCTAATTTGATTGATTTTTGGTGGAATTTTAAAAGAATTTGGACATTTTGGTGGAATTTTTAAAAAATTTGGTAAGTTTTTGGTAGAATTATTAAAAATGTTGACAACTTCGGTGTAATTTTTAAGATTTTTCTAAGTTTTTGGTGGAATAAAAAAAATCCAGTAAGTTTTGGGTGTAGTTGTTAAATATTTTAATAGCTTTGGTGGAATTTTTGCGAATTTTATTCATTTCTGGTGGAATTAAAAAAAAATTCAGTGTTCTTGGTAAACTTCTTATGAATTTAATAAGTTTTTGGTGGAATTTTTGCAAATTGTACTAATTTTTGGTGGAATTTTAAAAAAATTCAGTATGTTTTTGGTGGAATTATCAAAAATTTTGATAACATTGGTAGAATTTTTGCGAATTTTATTCATTTCTGGTGGAATAAAAAAAAATCAGTGTTTTTGGTAAAATTCTTATGAATTTAGTATATTTTTGGTGGAATTAAAAAAAATTGGTAAATTTTTGGTGGTATTTTAAAAAAATTCATTATTTTTGACAGAATTACTAAAAATTTTATTAACTTTGGTGGAATTTTTATGAATCTACTAAGTTTTTGATGGAATTTTCAAGGTTTTAGTTAATTCTTAATGAAACTGTTTCTAATTTGATTGACTTTTGGTGGAATTTTAAAAGAATTTAGACATTTTGGTGGAATGTAAAAAAAATTCATTATTTTTGGTAGAATTATTAAAAGTTTTAGTAACTTTGGTGGAATTTTTATGAATCTACTAAGCTTTTGATGGAATTTTCAAGGTTTTAGTTAATTTTTAATGAAATTGTTTCTAATTTGATTGATTTTTGGTGGAATTTTAAAAGAATTTGGACATTTTGGTGGAATTTTTAAAAAACTTGTTAAGTTTTTGGTAGAATTGTTAAAAATGTTGACAATTTCGGTGTAATTTTTAGGATATTTGTAAGTTTTTGGTGGAATAAAAAAAATTCAGTAAGTTTTGGGTGTAGTTGTTAAATATTTTAATAGCTTTGGTGGAATTTTTGCGAATTTTATTCTTTTCTGGTGGAATTTAAAAAAAAACTCAGTGTTTTTGGTAAAATTCTTATGAATTTAGTATGTTTTTGGTGGAATTTTTAAAAAATTCAGTATGTTTTTGGTGGAATTATGAAAAATTTTGACAACATTGGTGGAATTTTTGCGAATTTTATTCATTTCTGGTGGAATAAAGAAAATCAGTGTTTTTGGTAAAATTCTTACGAATTTAGTAAGTTTTTGTTGGAATTAAAAAAAAATTGGTAAATTTTTGGTGGAATTTTTACAAATTTTGAAAGTTTTTTGGTGGAATTTAAAAAAAAATTCATTATTTTTGGTAGAATTATTAAAGATTTTAGTAACTTTGGTGGAATTTTTATGAATCTACTAAGTTTTTGATGGAATTTTCAAGGTTTTAGTTAATTTTTAATGAAATTGTTTCTAATTTGATTGATTTTTGGTGGAATTTTAAAAGAATTTAGACATTTTGGTGGAATGTAAAAAAAATTCATTATTTTTGGTAGAATTATTAAAAGTTTTAGTAACTTTGGTGGAATTTTTAAAAAATTTGGTAAATTTTTGGTAGAATTGTTAAAAATGTTGACAATTTCTGTGTTATTTTTAGGATTTTTCTAAGTTTTTGGTGGAATAAAAAAAATCAGTAAGTTTTGGGTGTAATTGTTAAATATTTTAATAGCTTTGGTGGAATTCTTACGAATTTTATTCATTTCTGGTGAAATTTAAAAAAAAATCAGTGTTTTTGGTAAAATTCTTATGAAGTTAGTAAGTTTTTGGTGGAATTTTTGAAAAATTCAGTATGTTTTTGGTGGAATAAAAGAATTCAGTAAGTTTTGGGTGTAGTTGTTAAATATTTTAATAGCTTTGGTGGAATTTTTGCGAATTTTATTCATTTCTGGTGGAATTTAAAAATAATTCAGTGCTTTTGGTAAAATTCTTATGAATTTAGTTAGTTTCTGGTGGAATTTTTAAGAAATTCAGTATATTTTTGGCGGAATTATCAAAAATTTTGATAACATTGGTGGAATTCTTGCGAACTTTATTCATTTCTGGTGGAATTAAAAAAAATCAGTGTTTTTGGTAAAATTCTTATGAATTTAGTAAGTTCTTGGTGGAATTTTTGCAAATTGTATTAATTTTTGGTCTAATTTTTAAAAAATTCAGTATATTTTTGGTGGAATTATCAAAAATTTTGATAACATTGGTGGAGTTTTTGCGAATTCTATTCATTTCTGGTGGAATAAAAAAAAATCAGTGTTTTTGGTAAAATTCTTATGAATATAGTAAGTTTTTGGTGGAATTTTTACAAATTGTATTAATTTTTGGTGGAATTTTTAAAAAATTCAGTATATTTTTGGTGGAATTATCAAAAATTTTAATAACACTGGTGGAGTTTTTACGAATTTTATTCATTTTTGATTGAATTTTTAAAAAATTCAGTGTTTTTTTATGGAATTTTTACGAACTTAGTAAGTTTTTAGTGAAATTTTTCCAATTTTATTAATTTTTTGTGGAATTTTTATAAAATTCAGTATGTTTTTGATGGAATTGTTAAAGAAATTGATAACTTTGGTGGAATTTTTATTAACTTTAATCATTTTTGTGGAATTGTTAAAAATATTGGTAATTTTAGTAGAATTTTTATGAATTTGGTAAGTTTTTGGTGGTATTTTTTAAAAATCAGTAAGTTTCTGGTGGAATTATTCAACATTTTTGTAGCTTTGGTGGAAAATTGAAAAAATTTAGTACGTTTTTGGTGGAATTGTTAAAAATGTTGGAATTTTTACGAATATAGTAAGTTTTGAATTTTTACCAATTTTATTGATTTTGGGTGGAAATTTAAAAAAATTCACTAAGTTTTTAGTAGAATTGTCTCCAAATTTAATAATTCTTGGTGAAATTATATTCAATTTAACTAACTTTTGTGGAATTTTTATTGTTACTTTTTTATTTTTGTGAAATTTTTAAGAATCTAATCAATTCTGAACGAAATTAATCTTAATTTTAGTATATTTTTTAAAAATTTAGTTTTTGGTGGAATTGTTAAAATTTGCTTTGGTGGAATTTTTACAAATTTTATAAGTTTTTGATGGAATTATTAAAAATTTTAGTAACTTTGGGGGAATTTTTACAAATTTAATTTTTGGTGATATTTTCAAGAATTTAATTAGTTTTTAATGAAATTTATTCGAATTTTTGCTCTGCATAAATTAAATATTTGATAATTATTAATAAACCGATCGTTTTGACATTTCATGTGGCATTAGCGTGGGTAGAATAATAAATAACGTTTATGAAAATTGAACCAACTGTTTTATCGGCCCAAATCGAAAATGATGGAAAACGGGGACTTTGTTTAGGGTTTAAATCGGCCGTTTCGGGTCCAAAGGAGCACCGATTCGCATATAACGTTGCGTTATAAAGCCGTTCAGAAGGTTAGTCGTAAGCAGAGTCGCGGAGCCGGTGGCTTTTTGGACAAAAAGTGCGTTCGAAAATTAACGAAAATGACAGGCGGACGATCGAGAATTTTAATTTCAATTAGGGCTACCGCATCGTCGTTCGATTTTCAGGGTTGTTTTTCCGAAATCGGTCATGGACCCCCCAAAATCGCCGAGGAGGTGAAGATAAAGGTCGGCAGAATGACGTAAAACCATTGGATCGCCCGGAAAGCGATTTCCAAAAAAAACTATTATTCTATCAGGATTTAAATTGGAACATGATTTTTATTTTCACCAAAATTTAAGTTTCTGATACTATTACTTAAAAGAATTTAATTACCCCCAACTACAATATTTGTAACTTTATAATGATTTTAATTAAAACTTAATTTTTATTTTCACTAAAAATTAATTTATCTAAATCCGTGTTAATAGTATAAACGAAATGTAAAACGTAACAAAATAAATTTTCGATAATCAAAAGTTAATTGTGTACAAATTGGTATTAAACGCCGTTGTTTGACTTTGAATCGGTCGGGAGCTTTTTTTTGTATCAACAAGCTCGACGTCCGTCCGTCCGTCGTTTTAATTAAATTAAATTGTGCGATTTGTTCTGGCCGGTGCATTCAATTAAGCCGGCTCGTATTTACAGTATTACACCTGCTATTAAATTTTAGATCGCCGGGGCGTTTCGAACCCAAGCTCCCACATAATAATAATAATAACGTTAAATGAACAGCGTCACGTTTCACTCAACGTAGAGTTACGGCGTTCAATTATCCTGTTTTTAATTTTCTTTGGTAAGGTGAATTGGAAGAAGGGAAACATTACGATAACAACCCGTGTAAAAGTTTTCAAGTCAAAAATTACGAGGTCGGTTCTTTAATAAAAAGAATCGGATCGCGGTCTTACTGTTATAATTACGGAAAACTTTAATAAAAGCTTCGCCTTTCCTTAATCCTGGAAACAAAAGAATCCGAGTTCGGGGTTCTCCGGGGCGCCGATAAATTTAATGATATATTTGAAAAAGTTCCAAAGAGGGTCATAAACTCGATTCACGAGCGCTAATTTGTACGCGAGCTGCGACACCTGGTTCGCACCGGCTAAAAGGAGAGCGCTATTGTCCTTCCAACGGATCAGATAAATCCTTCCGGTTGGTTAATAAGTTTTCTTTTCTCGACGCGATTGTCCGGAATTAAAATAATTGAATTATTCATTCTGTAGACTGAAAAAGGGAACTCGGTTCATTATTACTTGGATCAAAGGGAAACCGTTTGATGTTAGTTACACCCACGAAACTAATTTAAGTTTTATTATTCATCACATCTTCACTTAATTAATGGTTTTACTATTCAAATTTACTACACATTTTTTTTGTTAATAACTTTTTTTTTGATAACTTTTTTTTTGTTGATAACTTTTTTTGTTGATAACAATTTTTTTTTGATAGACTTAATTATGTTTACATAACAAGTTGAAACAATTCGATTGTAAAAAAGGACTAAAAAATTTTTTTCATTACGTAGATCAAAGGGTAGCATGCAAATAGGAACGCCCGATTGGTTTAATTAACTTTTTCCGGGCAATCTTTAACCTTTAACCCTCCCGCGGTGGCGGAAAATTAACCGGCAATTGTCGTTTATGTCGTCTAAAATTGCGGTTTTGCCAACACCACCACCACCACCGACGGGGTACGATAAAATTTCAGAAAACCAATTCCACACAACATAAATCAGCGTAAATGCAAAAATGTTCCTGACGCGAGTCGTAAGTTTTCCCCCCGTCTACGTTATTAAGGCACACGATTTAATTCATTTTTCAACATCTTTATGACGTTTTTTAAAAAAAAATCGTAAATTTGGAATATTAAATACTTCTACAAATTATTGAAACTTAATTTTTAAAAAATTATAACTTGGAAATTAAGTGTTGTTGGGGTTTGAAACTTTATAAAAATTTAGACTCAAACTTCATCTTTATTTTTACCAAAAGAAAATTTTCTACGATTTGTAGTTTTTCAGAGAAAAAAAATTAAATTGTCGATTAAATTTTATTCTAAAGTAAGAACAAATTAGACTGGTAGTGATTAAAACATAACTTCACTCCTACCTGAAATTACTTACATCAGGCTATACACACATTATCTCACGTTTAATAACCCGATACGAACGTTGCAGCCCGACGAGGACCGCTTATTATGTTCCTGTACGGTCCGTTAATTGGCACCGACTGGAAGCCATTAGGATACTACGATACATCAACGACGTCGTCCTACCAACAACGTCCATCGACGTCACGACGCCTATCACCGCAAATCTCTTAGTCGAGTAATTTAATAACGGTTAGCGTTTAATTAATTAGAAAGGGGAATTTGATATTTTCATTACTTATAAATAACTTAACCCTTGCACTTTCAGAGTCACATACAGAGTGTAACTTAAGTGATTACTTTAATTTCAAGTGGTGATATTCTTTGTTATATTTTAAGTATAAAAGTTCATACAGAGAAAAAGCTTGTATAATCAAGTTTATTTTGACTTAGGATTTAAAAATAATGTCGGCCAAATGGCGGCCTCACAGTGGTCGGAATTCCGAAAAAGCCGGACAAAAGTCCAAAAAGGTTTGCATGATCATAAAAAATTAGATTTTTATGTTTTTCAAGTCGCTAAAACCAAATTCGCAATCGGAAGTTTCAAATAAAAAATGGCTGACGCAAAATGGCCGATATATAGCGTTAACTGTTTGAATCTGTTTGCAATATTGAGTATATCTGATATCGAGGCCGCGTAAAACGTATGTAAGGTCGGAATTTAAGATTTTTCAGGTAGGACTTCCGGTTAAAAGGAAAAGTGAAAATTAAAAAAATTCTGAGAATGTAATAAAATTATCCGAAAATTTTTCGAAAATATCCGAAAATTTTTCGAAAATATCCGAAAATTTTTCAAAAAATTCTGAAAATATTACAAAAATTTCTGAAAATATAAAAATTTGCGATAATCTTACAGAAGATCCTGAAAATGTAACAAAATTATCCGAAAATTTTACTAAAAAATCAGAGAGTTTTACTAAAAAATCCGAAATATTTTCTGAAAAATCCGAAAATTTTACAGAAAATTTTGAATTTTTCGAAAATTGTTCAAAAAAATCCGAAAATTTTACAAAAATTCCAGAAAATCATAAAAAACATCCAAAAATGTTACAAAAATCGCAGAAAATGCTTCAAAATTTTCCAAAAATATCCCAAGAGAATCCGAAAATATTCAAAAAATTCCAGAAAATATTCAAAAAATTTCAGATAATTTTTCAAAAATATCCGAATTGTTTCTTTAATTCCCGAAAAAGTTAAAAGTCGTTCATTTGATATAAAATCAAGAAATAAATTTTCAATTAAAACCACTAGCGATTTTATTCCACCAAAAAGCGATTTAAACCTAACTGAAAATTATCCGAACAAACCGAAAATTTCGTTAAAAAAGTTGATTTAAAACCAAGCGAAATTAAAAAATACGAAGAAGACGTTCCAAGTATAAACTATAGCTTAATAGTTCACGCTTCTATACACTCGGATTCGGTTGATTTATCCGAATTTGGTTTTCCGGATAATTCGGATAATTCCGGCGAAGATGACGATACGATCGCCGAAATGCAAAGTATTGAAGATGATACGACGAAAAATGAAGTTGAGTTAATTTCAAATGAATCTAATTCAAACCAATCAAAAACGATATAAAAAATTAATAACAATTTAATGACTCAAAGCTCGAAACCGGCGAAAATAAAGTTTTCTCTTCTGATATATAATCTTAACACTCCTGTGTGTGATTTCCAAGAATCTCTTGGGATCACAACTATTTCGATGATTTACTATTTCAGTAATCTGAATTCGAAAATCGCAAGAGGGTTTTGTTTATATGCTAAAAACATGCAACTTTTGAAAAATTAGGTTATGGATATATAAATATATTGCACTTATCTCTAGGAACGCCTTCCATATTGCAGATAACGATTCAATTTCTAATACAAAATTTGACCATATTTTTAATCCATTGGTTTTTAAGAGGTAATTGATGTCAGATGCTAATGAGATTCAGTAAACTTCCGATCACTACCGCGGTGTATACACGTGGGCGAGTGCTTTGTTCTTTCATAGAACGATGCACTAGCTCCTTCTGTACGACATTTTATTGTATTAACGCGAAAACTACGACTTTGAAATTTCGACTTTTGTCCAGCTTTTTCGCAATTCCGACCACTGTGGGCCTTGGCGAGTGGCCCACATCTAGAGACTTTCGCGAAAGTTTTCTATGACTCTCCTTAACATACCGTTGTCAATGTGAACGATTTCCTCCGCAATTGCCTCTTTTAACACTTCCAGGGTCCTAGGGCGATGTTTGAACACCTCAGCCTTGAGGTAACCGCACAGGAAAAAGTCACAAGGACTCAAATCCGACGAGCGAGGAGGTCAAGGAATGTTCTTGTGTAGGGAACCTGACCAGGGAACATGTCCTGCAGAATCTAACGCGAAAGACGGGCTATATGTACCGTAGCCCCATCCTGCTAGAACCAAAAGTCCTCTTTGTTGTTCTCTTCCCCGTATTCCTCAATCGGGAGCCCAGTAGCGACAGTTTTGCTTATTAACACACCCCGACTATCCGACAAAGTAGAAATGGGCTTCGTCGCTCGTCCATAAAACTGCAGTGGGTGGCATCGCCTTGAGGATAGCGTTACAACAATCCCGTCGTCTTCCCCAGTCAGCTGGGGATAATTCCTGAACCACAATAATTTTGTATGGGTGTAACTTGAGGTCGTAGTGTAAAATTCGTCCCATCTGTCCGAAATTCGAAGAGCAGCTGAATGTTTCCCTGCAGAGCGCGTTCGGGATTGCTCAATGGATGTCCTCACTCTGGCGATGTTTTCCGGGTTCCTCTTCCATTTCGAGGAGCCTCTACGCTTCATACCTACAGCTGATGATGTTGTCCTAAAGTTGTGAACCCAACTCAAAATTGTTTTTCGATCAGGGACCGGATCTGTGAACTGAAAACCACACCCCGTGCGGAACGCTCTCTGAGTGTTTGTAACGGATTCGCAATTTTTTAAAAACACTTCGACAACGTGTAGCGCAAAATTTCAAGTTATAAAGAAATAATAATTAAGTTCGTATCAAATGCCAAAACAACCGTTGATAGGACCGGCCTCCGATTCACTCTGCGGAGAAGGGGGGTTCGGATGTTAAATAAAAGGGCGCCACGAACTTAAACCGATACCTACCAACCTTCACTTATCCTAAGATCAGGCAAGTCCGAATCCACGATCGAAGGACAACAACAAAATAAAAGACAATTTTGTAAACCAAAAATGTACTTGTATTGAAAATTGGATTAAAATGATAATAATAATGAAAAATAAAGAATGTGAAAATTGGATATACAAATATAAAACAAATTATACAAATTGTAAGAAACCCCTATCGCTGCAGTTGCAATAAAAAAATAAATGATAGCAGCTGTTGTCAAATATGTATCACACTTTCAAATGAGTGTTTAACTTTAAATCGGAATAAAAATTCTCTGAGCGATTAGGTACACAAAACGGTTTCGTAAAATGATATCCAATGAATTTAGAATAATACAAGTTAAATATTATTAGGATTGAAGATCCGTAATAACAAATTTAAATAATAAAAAAAACGATAATAAGAGAAAATATAAAGCGTTATATTTAAGCTTATCTGTTGATGGTGTTTCTGTCTGGTTTCACAGGAGTGGTCTCTCTTTCTCTTTCTCGATTATGAGCGTTGCTCTGAAATCGGCTAGGTGTACTTCCGTCCCTGTTTAACGGCATTCAATGCAATGATGAAAGAAAGATGGCCGCCAGGGGGTTCACTCAAAATTGCGACGCAGTAAGTGTTCAATCCAAAATTTCAACGAAATTACCAAAAATAAAAGAAATCCAAAAAGAAAAACCAAAAAGCCTAGGGAAAACACGAATTACAAAATCTCATAGCGTAAAAGCATACATTACGATGTTAATCGGTTTCACGTGTTGGCTGATAAAAACCTGATAATCCGGAACCAATCCGATAATTCACAATAACTGCTAGAAATTTGTGGTGTGACAAATTGCGATTTAGAAGTTCTCCCAAATACCAAAGAGACGCTTCTACAAAATCTTCATCATCCACGCAGTTTTTATATTGTAAGCCAAAAACGTCTACTCTTCCAAGGCACAACAACGAAGAGGGCGAAATTACCTAAATCGCGACACTCAAAAGAACTTATCCCCAGCACTTTCAATCGCACTAATCTGAGAAACCAACCAATATTCTGTATTGCGAAATAAAACCAAGAGATCTAAAAATGACAGATTCCAACAGATGGCCCAAACCAAATAATTTAAACTTAATTGAAAACGAAAAATAGAACCGTTACAAACGTAAGCACGATGCGCACGTGACCAAACCATTGCGACGACTAAGAACTTGAGCTGTTTCTGCGTCGAACATGTTAATCCCCATCTCTGTCGCCTGCGATGCCCCTAGCACGATTTTCTGGAAAGTGGGGGAATTAATTGTCGCACCCTGTATAAACATGGGCCCGCAAATGCTTTGTTTTCGAGATATACGGTGTCAAAGTTGAGAAAATAAATCGTATTTAAATCGTGTCAAGATTACTGTCAGTTAAATATTTGTTAGTTTGCAGTTAACTAAGAATAATGTTAATTTATAATTATTTTATTTATCGAACTTTAATTAAGGGGTAACATCTAAGCAAAATTTTCAAGAAATTGAACATTTTTTTTTGCCTTAAATGATGCTTTAAAGTCTTAAAAATGAAGTATAACTGCTATTATACAAAAAAAATTAAGTGATACTTACAGGCGACATAGAAAGTAACGTACGAGACACATTCAAGATTTTTGTGTAAATTATATCGGAAATATTTTACAAATTAAGTTGGCACTGCAAAACCGGTTTATGAAGATTTGAGTACGTATGACTTACTCAACCGCTGTTTAGGAGGTTTTACACAAAACAGTAATGAAAGTTTGGTCCATAGCCCCAAAAATATCATCAAGTGGGAAGAAATTGGTTGACATCAGTACTAACCTCGCAACGTGCATTTTTAATGATGGATTATCAAGTATTATGGCTGTAATGTAAAGGTTACAACTAACTGTAGGTCATAATTGCCATAATTTTTGCGTCGCAAACGATGCACGCCGCATCAAGTTTTCCGAACGCTCCCTTACTGATGCCGCCAAGGACGCACGTAAAGCCTCAACCTTTTCGAGGAGATTTGAATAGGAAGAAGATATTCATGTAGAAGGGCATTTGTATGGTGCAGGCATCGCAGAGTAATGGCAAAAATGGGAAGGTTGGTTAAGCAATACGAAATAATATTTGTGTGAACTTTAAATGCGATATTCTCAAAATGACAGTTTTCAAATTGGCTTGCAGTATAACTTTAAAAAAACTTATCCAAGCGATTTGAAATTTTTACGGCATCTTCTAAACAAAATTCTCTGAAGAAGTACATAGGGTTTTTACGATCGGTTAAGAACTTTTGTTGTAAAAATATTTTTTTGTTTAAATTATTGAGTAAAATTGATACTTTTGATTGAATGCTTGCCATTTGTAGAAATATCAATATTTTAACGAACACCTATGTATTTCTCTAGCAAATATAATATAGATTAAAACAAAAAAAAAATTTTTTTGTCCTCAGTGGAAGTATACGACACTTCTGCTGCAAGCCGTGTAAGTTTGTTATGAAAACGCTTGTCTACATGGCCAGCGTCAATGCTGCCATATTAAAAGAAAAAAATTGCAGAATTCATTTTTACATATTTTAAAGGACGTACATTAAAACCTATAAAACCAGATTATTCAATGTCTTGTTGTTTTGCTAAATAAAGATCCCAAAGCTACTTCATGTTTTCAAGCATTTACTTAAATGTTACCCCTTAAATCAAATGCTCAAAATGAGAGCCGCGACTTTCAATACAAGCAATGCGTTCCTGACGAAATCATGTTCATCTTCAACTGGCCTTGTATAAACAAGCGACTTCAGATATCCCCAAATGAAATAGTCCAGCGGATTAAGGTCTGGAGATCGTGATCACTGCTAAGGTCCTCCCCGATCTATCTATCACTGAGTAAAAGTGTCATTAAGATGTTGGCGAACGGCAAGACTGAAATGAGGAGGTGCCCCGTCGTACATAAACCGCATTTCTGGTTGTGAAACATCATCTAACAGACCAGGCAATGTATCATCTAGAAATTGTCTGTAAATCTCAACATTGAGCCGAGGAGGAAGAAAATGCGGTCCGATGATCACCAAGAACTCCATCTCACACATTGACCGAAAACTGCTGCTCCATGTTCTTCAATGGCATGGGGATTTTCATAGTTCGAAATATGATTATTGTGGAAGTTTCGCATCACGTGAAAACTTGCCTCATCTGTGAATAGAATTTTAGACGTAAAGTTGGGATTCTGCGTAGTGTTTTGGAGAAACCAACAATAATCTAACCGTGCAGGAAAGTTTCATGGCAACAGTGGTTGCATAAATGTGGTATGGATAAAGTAAATTTCTGCGCAAAACCCTCCAAACACTTTGACGACTGATGTTAAACTGTGCAGGTAATTTTCGCGTACTACTTGACGGATTAACTTCCACTTCTTGTAAGATTGCTTCTTCTAGTTGTGGTGTCATTATTGTTCTCGGTCTACCAATACGTTCAGCGTGATCATTTATAGTTTCGCACAGTCTTGGATGTAGCCTTATGAAAGTTTTTGCTGTTGGAAGGGGTCTATTGGGATATCGTTTTTGGTAAAGTCGACAGGCTTCTGCAGGATTTCTGCTAACCCATAAATGAAATGTATTTCAGCTAATTCAAAGTTATTCATAGTTAATTGCAAAATAACAGATATTTAACTGACTGTATTCTTAACACTTAAAAATACGATTTTGTGCTTAAAATATAACAAGAAATCCTCCCTTGAAATTGCATACATCCCACAAAAATAAATAAAAAATAAGTATCATATTTAAATAATAAGACGCCTGGGTTGTGTTGGCAGTTTTTCTCCTTGGGTTCAGGTAATGAAAGGGTTAAAAAATATCTTAAAAAATTACTTAAAAAATAACTTTAAAAAATTCTTAAAAAAATTAACCTTCAATAAGGCTCAAACGTAACGCCTTAGTTAACACCGTCAGGTGTTGCTCAAAGGATTAACGTTGGTAATTGGCGGTATTTTCAAGATTTAACGTCCCCGGGGCGTTAGTTCGCCCCGGGAAGGCCTTCGGGTCGACGCCCGCCCGATTTAACTTCGTTAATTTGAATTTTCAATCAATTTCGTAATTAACCTTTTACTACGCGAAAGGTAGATGAAAACCTTAATTAATTTCGTCCCCTAGTTTGCATACAAAGTGCCCGGTCGGGATTTTTTTCGCCCCAACCCATAGCTTTTTGACGTCCCACGGTTTTACTAGCGTCGGTGACGACGCCCTAGTGTGCTCCATCCTTGAGTTTCCTTTGATGTATGCCGGTTTCAAACGATAAGTCTTTCAAAGTGGAGGAGTAGTTTAATTAGTTAACTTGATTATGTTTCTTTCTTGTTTTCAAGAACACTACCTTCAAGCTTTTCATACAAGTACCTTAATTTTAACAATAAGTCAATTGAAGCTTCTAAAATACTTAAATCTAGGATACATTTTTTTAGTATTTTTTTTTAATAAGTTATTTGAAGCTTTTAAAGTAGTTAAATCTAAGGCAAAAAAAAAATTATGGTTAAACTATGGGAAGTATTCGGGAAGTCAAGTTGAATTAAGAAATAGAGAGTTCTTTTGGTAAAGTAAAGGGTAGTCGAAAGGAATTGTAAAAGGTAATTCTCGCTCGACTGGTAGACCGGCGTTTACATAAATTATAATAGACCGAGAAGTCGGGAGTAAAACGAACCGCCGTAAATTCAGCATAAAATTCAGTGTTTTTACGTCGGCAACCACTAAAAAACCTCGTGAAATTTAACCGCCTCGTTCGGACGAGTTTACGATCGATCGCCATTAATACTTCCATCGGCGTTCCGGGTTAAAAATCGCCGGACAAATCAACACTGAACTTAAAAATTAATGATTAAGGAAAAAAAATTAAGGAAAAAAATTTTGATCTTAAGAGATTTGAATTAAAACTGATTATAAATTTTTTGTATTCCAGGTTCCATCTTACGTTCCACTACGGTTAAAGTAGGTAAGTTTAGAAACACAATACATTATGCATGCTACCACCATAGCAGTGGTGAAACTTTTTTTTAATTTAACGTGGAAGGGCGGCATTTAAAATTCAATCACCAAACCAACATAACGAAGCAAGCTTTCATCGCAAACGAGTGTTTTGGATTTTTTTCCTTTCCTTTTTGTGAGCCCGTTATACTCGCGATCATTTGTACGACAATCGATACGACCCATTCTAGCTTTAATTCAGCGGGGTAATACTCTGGAAAAGGATAACGGGTAATGGGATAACGTCAACTTTACCAATTTCGCCCAAGCCATTGTCGGGTGCGTTCAAACTTTGACCCTAGTTTACTCTCAGATGTGTTTTCACGTTAACCGATCATTAATATTAATTTGAAGTTTCCAAAATATGATATTGTTGTTTAAGATCTTTTAATTAAATTATAAGGAATTTAAGGGAGTTGGTGTTTATGAAAGTTTTTTTAAGGTTTAATTGGATTGATATTTAAGGTCTATTTAATTTTTTTAATTGATTTTATTTGCCTTGGCAATTAACTAATTGCTCTTATGATGAATATACAAGGGTATTTAAGTCATGGTTATTCGAATTTTTCAATTAGGATTTTCTTTGAGTTGGATTTAACGATTAGGATCTTTTTAAATCTTCGGATTTGAGAAACAGATTATGTTTATGATCCTTCAGGATGTTATTTTGATATCCGGCTGGAAGGATTTAATGAACATTTTATTCATGAACCTTCGAGCCGGATATTAGAAATAGATTATATTCATAGGCCTTTGAGTTGGATCTTAGAAGAAAATTCTGTTCATAGTCCATTGAGTCTACTCTGACAATTAAAAGAGATTTAGATTACCACCAATTAAGGGCAAATTATGACTTCCCAAAGAACTGAAAGATTCCGATGAGCTGTACGATCCAAAACCAGCAAACGAACCACTTCCAGAGCCATGAACACTTCCACAATTCCCGCACCCAGATCTAGATCCAGAACATCCCACACCTTCTTCTACTTTAACATCGCAATTTCTTGAACTACACCCTTTTAGTGCAGCTCCAACTTTGACGCTTCCTCCAAGAGAATCTGTTAAGAGAGTCATTTGAGCAACCAGCACCTTGACATCCTGAACCAGATTCAGCATTTCCATTACAATTTTCTAAAGAACACGGTGTTGTTTTGGTTGGAGATCCAAATTCCGCAGTAACTCCGTTAGATGTAAATGGTTTGGAACTGGGACTTGATGGAGTTGGGATAATATGGATTATTAATTTATCAGTTTCTGTGTCTGTTTGTGAACCATACCATACCCCGGTTTTCTGGGGTTAGAAAAACTTTCAAGATGCGTTGACGATGTAGGTTGTTGAGAACTTGAATAAGATCCACTAGTTGATGAACTACCAGCATATGTTGACCTTTCTCTTGTTGAAGAAGTTGGAAATGTTTCAAGTGTTGATCCAATTATTAATCCAATTGATGATTCGATTGTTGATCCAATTGATTATCCAATTGTTGATCTTTTTGTTGTTCCTACTGTTGTTCCTACTGTTGTTCCTACTGATCATTGAGCACCAGCTTTTCCAGTAGCTGGTTTACTGTCAATTGAACCTGAAGGTTCCGGGAATAGTCCTGTATAATTCCGGGACCTGAAGTCCGGGAATAGTCCCTTTTGGTTTTCGTATTTCCCTCCTTTTTTCGTTTCGCCACCTGGTGTTTCTTGTTCCAAGTTTTGGGCTTGCTTGGTTGGTCGTTTCTCCGGTAGATTTCTTTTTAGATTGTCACATTTTTAGCTTCACGTGGTTTTGATTCCCTCCAGATTTAATTTGCTCCAGTTTTATTACATTTCTTGGTAATATTCCATATTTCCACAATTATTTTTCACGTTTCTTGGATTGTGTAATTGTAGGTTTTGATGCGTTTTGTCGGTTCTGTCGTCGCGCCATTAATTTTTCCACCCGCATTGGATACTCTGATGCCTTAACCTCTAATTGTAAGTGTTTTTTCGGCCACTTTGTTTGTAATTTAACTTATTTGTCTAACGTTTAATTTTGTGATAACTTTTAGCGTACCTATGATGAAGGTTGTAATTTTAACCGAAAGCGTAGGAATGAATAAAAGAGGTGTTTAATTTTGACATCGTTTTGGTTGACTTCCCAGAATTTATTACAATTGAGTCCTGTATAATGTACTCCTTGGTCGTCAGTATCTTCGTGGTGGCCAGTTCCTACTGTATTACTTGGATAAGTTGGCACAGTTGGAGTAGCTGGTTGGGGGGTGATAACCACCAGCTGTGGTATTTGAATGGCTCGGTTTTGTTCGTGTAGCAGGTTTGCTAGCATCAATGGGACCACTTGGTCCTGGGAATGGTCCCGTGTAATGAACAATAATGAACACTATCTGGTACGGTTGGTTGAGAACCTCTATATTCTGGCTTTTTACCTGGATACCAAGGTTTCTCATATCCGTGCTGTAGTAATCCATTTCCATGACCTGGTTTTCCACCTGCATATCCAGGTTTATGGTCACCTATTTCTGGCACTCCCGGTGTAACATGTACATTTGGTTTTCCTGGTTTGTGATCAGCCGGTTTATTATTATATACGGGGTGTATAAGATCACCAGTCCACCCCTTTCAAAAAAAAGTAATAAAAAGTACCACGTTCCATTTAAAAAAATGAACTTCCGGTCTGAATAATCTATTTCCAGTCAGAACCGGAAGTTGAAAATGTCATCAACGGATAGAGCATACCCCATTTGGTAATCAAAATTTTTTGGATTTTTCAAAAAAACCATTTCTCTTGATTTTGAAAGGGGTGGACGGGTGGTCTTATACACCCGGTATATTAATAAATTAATATAATATTATTATTTATGGTTTTTCGAACCGGATCTTAGAAAGTATTTTTGACCATTGTCTTTTGAGTTGAATCTCACAAGAAATTTCCGTTTATAGTCTTTCGATGCAGATTTGGAATTGGAAGAAAATCGTATTTATGATCTTTCAAGCCGAATTTTAAAATTATTCCTATTCATAGGCCTTCGAGTCCGATATCAGAAGAAAATTCTATTTACAGTCCTTTGAGCTTGATCTCACAATTAGAAAAAGATTGTAATCAAGGCTTTTCGAACTGAATCTTAAAGATAACTCTTGTTTATTGTCCTTCGAGCCGGATCTCAGAAAAAAGGTATGTTTATAGTCTTTCTAACCTGATCGCACAATTAAAAGGACAATTGAAAGGTTGTGTTCATGGTTTTTCGAGTACAGTCTTAGAAATAATTCTTATTTATTGTCCTTGAAATCGAATTTTAAGTTAAGATCCTGTGCATAGTCCTTCAAGCCGGATCTCAGAAGAAAATTCTATTTACCGTCCTTCGAGCTTGATCTCACAATTAGAAGAAAATTGCGTCCAATGTCTTTCGAGCCGAATCTTAGAAATAATTCTTGTTCATTGTCCTTCGAGCCGGATCTCAGAAAAAAAGTTATGTTTATAGTCTTTCTAACCTGATCGCACAATTAAAAGGACAATTGAAAGGTTGTGTTCATGGTTTTTCGAGTACAGTCTTAGAAATAATTCTTATTTATTGTCCTTGGAATCGAATTTTAAGTTAAGATCCTGTGCATAGTCCTTCAAGCCGGATCTCAGAAGAAAATTCTATTTACCGTCCTTCGAGCTTGATCTCACAATTAGAAGAAAATTGCGTTCAATGTCTTTCGAGCCGAATCTTAGAAATAATTCTTGTTCATTGTCCTTCGAATCGAATCTTAGGATAAGAACCTGTTCATAATCCTTCGAGCCTGATCTCAGAAGAAATACCTATTTATAGTCCTTCGAGCTTGATTTCATAATTACAAGAAAATTATGTAGGGGAGACCGGGGACAAAAGTAACATTTTTTAGTTTCATGTCGATTATTAACTCATTTACAAGAGTTGCACAGAATGGACGTTACCTGTACAAAGGTCATTCATTTCTTTATTAATAAACGCAAACTTTAAGCGCGATGTGCAGCGGTTGTTTATTTATAAGATTTTTATTGCGAAATGTCAAGTGTTACTTTCATCCCATACATACAGGACGAAAGTAACATATTGTGGGGATGAAAGTAACAGGATTTGGACTAATGAATAGATTATAATAACAAAATAAATTTGTTCGAGAAATTAAATAAAAGGTGTAACATAACTTATTCGGATATAGAGTCATCATCTTCAGGCTCCATAGACCTTAACACAGCCTATGAAAACGTATAGAAAACTTGTAGCGATCTAGAACTTATTTCAAATTGTCAAAGAGCGTATTAACATTAGTTTCATCGAAACTGGTTGCACATGCTAAGCTTGTGGCTTGAGGAGTACGTAAGGCTAAAGTGGGATGTCTATGTGTAAAACAGGAAAATCATTCGGCTTCAACTAAGTTATTGTTGTACCACGTTTCTGGAATCTTTTTATCATCTGCCACAGCTAATTGGCAAGCCAATTTTCTCACTTTTTGATGACGAAGTCCATAATATAAATTTCCCGAATCTACAGTATATCAGGTTGGCAAACAAAATATCCATTATTTTTACGTGAGCCAAAAGTAGGTCGAAAAAATAATGGACTTCTTTTTCCCCAAACTAATATTTCTCAAACATTTTTTCTTCTTCTTCAGTAAAAACGCGTCTGACACTATGATATCTCACCATTGCCGATATGTCGCCTGCTTTTATTTGTTTATATATTTTAATAAGGTAACATGGCAAATTTCGTACATTTAGCCGCCGCGCTAATGCTTAAATTATTTGTTAAATGTTCTGCTGCTGCATTTTCATAAATTTTTATTTTGCTGTCCCCCTATTTAATAGTTTTCCTAATACGTGTACGAGGCATTCTAAAAAGTTAGATTTGAAAATTAAACATAATATTGTAATCGGAATTTGTTGTGGACATAAGTAACATGTTACTTTCGTACTCAAAGTACTTCGTTACTTTTGTCCCCAAACGCGTATTTAAGGACAAAAAATTTACAGCTCCATTGCACTATATTTGACAAGTTCCCAAATTTATAAATTAATAAAGTAGACATTCAAGAAACGAACTAACCATGTTTGAACCTATTACAAATAAAATTAATGATATTTTTCTATATAAAAATAAAAGCAGACATACTTACTTTAGTCACTTTGAAACACAAATTGTGACATACAACTACAAGATTGCACGATGGCCCCATATCACTTTATCGTTTTCATGGAGACAGAAATACACAACTATTAGCGAAGAGTAAACCTCTTAAAAGCATAAGTGCAAATTAGGAGAAGCATTGTTACTTTCATGACGTGTTACTTTTGACCCCGGTCTCCCCTACTAGGTCTTTCGAGCAGAATCTTAGAAATAATTCTTGTTTATTGTCCTTCCAGCCGAATCACGAGAAAAAAGTATGTTTATGGTTCTTCTAACCTGATCTCACAATTAAAAGAAAGTTGTGTTGATGGTCTTTCGAGCGCAGTCCTAGAAATAATTCCTATTTATTGTCCTTGAAATCGAATATCAAGTTAAGATCCTCTTCATAGTCCTTCAAGCCGGATCTCAGAAAAAAATTCTATTTACAGTCCTTCGACCTTGATCTCACAATTAGAAGAAAATTATGTTCATTGCCTTTCGAGCAGAATCTTAGAAATAATTCTTGTTCATTGTCCTTCGAATCGAATCTTAGGTTAAGAACCTGTTCATAATCGTTCGAGCCTAATCTCAGAAGAAATACCTGTTTATAGTCCTTCGAGCTTGATTTCATAATTAGAAAAAAATTGTAAAAGGCCTTTCAAACCAAATTTTAGAGATAATTCTTGTTTATTGTCCTTCCAGTTGAATGTCATAAAAAAAGATGTTTATAGTCCTTCGAACCTGATCTCACAATTGAAAGAAGATTGTGTCCATGGTTTTTCGAGCACAGTCTTAGAAATAATTCTTGTTTATTGTTCTTGAAATCGAATCTTAAGTTAAGATCCTGTTCATAGTCCTTCCAACCGAATCTCAAAAGAAAATTCTATTTACAGTCCTTCGAGATTGATCTCTCAATTAAAAGAAATTTTTTATCAAAGTCTTTCGAATCGAATCTTAGAGATAATTCTTGTTTATTATCCTTGAAATCGAATTTTAAGCTAACATCCTGCTCACAGTCCTTCGAGCCGGATCTCAGAAGAAAATTCTATTTACTCTCCTTCCAGCTTGATTTAACAATTAGAAGAAAATTGTGTTCAAAGTCTTTCGAGTAGAATCTTAGAAATAATTCTTGTTCATTGTCCTTCGAATCGAATCTTAGGAAAAGATCCTGTTCATAATCCTTCGAGTTCAATCTCAGAAGAAACATCTGTTTATAGTCCTTCGAGTCTGATTTCACAATTTAAAAAAATCCTGTTCATGGTATTTCGTGTGGTATTTCAGAAGAAATTTTGCTTATAAGTCAAATCTGGCAATTAAGAGAGAATCTCTTTCATATTTCTTCGAAGCAAATCTTAAAACAATGATGTGATTCAATCTGCGATTAAATCTTATTCCTAATCCTTCAAGCCAGATCTTAAAAAAATTCTTGTTTATAATTTCTCGATCCAAATCTCAAAAAAAAATCTTGTTTATAATTTCTCGATCCAAATCTCAAAAAAAAACCTTGTTTATAATTTCTCGATCCAAATCCTAAAATATTCTATTAGATTACTAAAAGCTCCAATAAGTTTTGTTTGGGTTGAACGAAACTTGTCTAAACTAGATGAAATATTTAAACTGCATCAGTTCGCGTGTACGAGATTTACCTCAATCTGCCAAAACTTTCGCAATCTCACGGCAAGTCCAAGATTGCCACGATGAGGTTTTAGAAAAATTCGCCCGAAACGTAAAAGAATTCCTCAGAGCTGAGGGTTCGTTTCGATTTAATGACTAAACTGGTCGTTCGGACGGCGGAAGTAGACGGTTCCCCCAGGTGTCGTACTTCGGATGGCGGCGACAAGAAGTGAAAAGAAAACGACGTTCGCCCGTTCTATGCCGGAGTTGAATAGAGGTCACGTTTGAGCGGGGAAAAACAGGGCGATCGTTTAGAAGCCGGCCCGCTTCTGAAGAGGTCGTGTGTCGATTATATCTGGTCCGGCACACGGAGAGGAACTTTCCATTTTAAGCCCGCGCGGAGGGAACACTCAATAAAGCAAGCAAAAGCCGCCACTCTCACCACTTTGTTTTCAGTTTCTAACGCTTTGAAAGAGAGAGTTTACTCGTACGCTTTTATTCAGATACTTATTTTTAGAATATGGTTTACCTTGGAATTTTTAAGTTTACTTTTCATATATATATTTTTTTTTTTTTTAATTGAAACTATTTGAAGCAGATTTAATCAGAATATATTTTATTAGAATAGACGGTAGAATAGAAAATCGGGAAAGTAGACAATAAGGGGAAAGAATTTCAAATACCTTCCGTGTAACTACGACGGGATAAGAAATGGCTTCCCCACGGTTGAGAACGCAATCGTTAAGAGTTCTTTGTCTTGGCGGGAGCTCGCCGGGTTAGATAAATGATAGCGCCCACCTAATTGATGTGTCTAATCGCCGCTGACATGTTATCCTCGGTGTATTCTTCGGGATTACGTTACCTGGAGAAACAATTCCACTTTCGCAGATAAAATATAGATCCCGCCGTTCCCGGCGAGGCTTTCCGAACGGTTTCTTCATTAACCTCGGCTCCGGACTCGCCCTTCGCGTTCACTTCGCCTCGTTTCTCGATCGATTCGGCTCAAAGGAACCGATGCCTCGTTTCGAAAGCGTCGAGGGCTTTCAAAAGATACGCACCGGACAAAAAATATATCTAGAAAGTCTTACGAAAAAAATATAAAAAAAAATTGGCCGGATCGTATTGAGATCAAATCAACTAATGTATGTATTATACGAAATTAATTTATTCGAAATACGAATTTAATTAAAAAATAAAAACATTATTGAATTAAATGTACGTTTTACAAACTGTTTTATTTCAAGTTATTTTATTTATTTATGTCAAGTCATATATTACATATTATTTTTTGTACGCTTTCCAATAATAGTACCGATTACGTACGAGCCATTATCGACAGTCTGAATTGTCACAATATACGCAACGGTTATAATTGATTGCATAGAACGATATACGTGTGAATAAATAACGATCGAACTGTTAGCATATCTCCATTTTTGTAACAATTCGGTTCAATTCGAAATTTATTGTTCGGAAAAAAAAGTTTGAAAAAAAATTAATGAACTATTGATACAATTTGTTCACGTTTCGTTAGTTGAAAATTGATTGATTTTTTGTTACTATATTTTAAATACAATAAAGTCTTTTTGGAATTTGTGAAATTCCGGAGAATCGTAAATCACCGGTTAGCGTGGGTCAGTAGACGTCATTACGTAACGAATTACGGCCATATATCTGCTTGGGTCTTCCGGTTCCCGATCGGTCAACAAATTTTAGAGGGCCATCATGAACCCGTCCCCGAACCTAACCCGACCCATCCTTAACTGCTATCAATAAAACACAACCCCTTGAAGCGTTGATACAAACTAGTTCGCGATCACTTCGCGGCTCCAAGATAAACAGATGTAGGAGCTTTTCGAGTCGTGGGATTTAAGCAAAGCTCGATGCTCATCACAACGCGCGACACACAATGAAAGCTCCATCCGGGTGCTCACAATGGGCCGGGGAAAATACGGGACGACTCCCCGGAGGCCAAGGAGGCAGAAAAACGCCCTTCTTGAAATATAATGACACTATACTACGAAAACACATAAAAGAACCGTGATGAATGGGTTCAAGTCAAGGGGATGTCTATTGTGTACAAACCGGAACCTATTCGATGTTCGAAAAAAAGAAAGTTTCCTTTTCTAGATAGATCTGAGAATGAATAACTAATGATAAGATTTTTTTTTGTTAAATTTATATCCGGCGCATCCACCATTTTCTTTCTATTTATTATAATATACTCCCTCTGTTCCATAATAAGTATCCGATTTTGGTATTTCCCAAATCTTAGCGTTATTTCGAAATGTCAGTTGCAATCTTTTATTCTATCAAGAGACTTAAGATAAAACTGACACATGAATGTTGTTAAAAAATTTAAACGCGTTTACTTAACTTTTGAGTAGTGACTTATAAATCATACGTCGTCTCGTTGTTTCTAAAAGTACCGGAGTGGTCACATAATGGACCGTCGAGGAGTTTTTGAAGTTGTGCCTCAACCAAAAAGGCCTAACCTAAACCAGGAAGCGCGTTAAAGTATGTACCATTATTTACAAAGTGTGTACCATTATTCAGGCAAAGATTAGTAGCAGTAATTAAGTAGTATTATTATTACTCTTACACAGTTTTGTAAAGTTATAAATATATTTCTTAACAATTTTGGACGTTCGATATTAAAAAAATCTTGAAAAAAAATTATAAGCTTTTTTATTTTAAAACGGACACTTATTTTGGAACTTAAATTTCCACCATATCGGTCACTTATTATGGCACAGAGGTAGTATTAAAGTAGTAAGCAAGCAGCGCCTCTTTAAAAGAGGTGTTACAGGCCAATTTTAAAATTCATTAATTTTGGATTTCCGGTAGTTATTGGTTGGGTGATTTGGTTAATTTTGTTTGTCATCTACATTTATTTTCGGGTTATTTAAAGTCATCTATTATTTTGTTAGGGATTTTATTTGTTTGAGGTCTGTATTTCTTGGTTCTTTTTCTCGAAAAACTAGTTTGGGGAGGCATATATTGGCGTCGGCCTCGAATTCGCTCTCTTCTCGCACCAACTCTCGTAGAGTACGCATCGTTGATGTAATTTTCAAAACCGACATTTTTGGATTGGAAATCATTTTGGTTTGGGTCGGAGAAAGTAATCCGCTGATTGTGGGATAATCATCGATGTTAAGATTTTTCTTCTGTTAATTAAATTATTAACGAAGTACGGATATTCCGGATTTTGGACTCGTTAGAGAAATTATCTTCTGTTTGGTGCAAGGCCTCATATCATCTTGAGGTATGTTTTATTTTTTTTATTCGTGTTGTGTATCTTCTGATATATTCTTTTTCATTTTCTTTGTAGGCCTTTTCTTTTTCCCTTTTTCTTTATCCTTGTCTACTTTTGGATATTCTTTACCTTACGGTAAATAGAAATTATCGTCCATTTTGGCCTACAATAAAGAACTAAGGAATTAAAGAGCAACCAGATCTGAAACCTTTTGAAGACCTCATAAACTTACCAGTGCTGAAGGAAATCACTGTGGAAACGACGTCCCGCTGCGCAATTTGATTTTAAGAACAACTACGTCAAAGTCATCCTTCAAGGACAACGATCCTGGACAGCACAAAGGTCAGATCTATTCGTGTTACTTTGTCCTGTTGAAAATAACTCGACATTTTTGGAAACCATTTTAATGTATTTAATTAATTAAACTTACCTTTTGCGACCGGCGACATTTCATAAAAGTGTATTTGTCTGCACCTCACATTTAAATAACCGATTGATTTTGAAATTTAGAGATTAGTAGGTAATTTAATAAATAATAAATTTAAGTGAGTAAACGATTTAGTTAATACTTAGGAAATATATTAGTTAATTGGTTAATAATAATTAGGCAAATTAGGATTTTGATTTTGTAAAGGATTTTGCTACATTTTGGGTTTAGTTTTAAATCGTATGATTTTGATTTTGGGGAAAAGCGCTTTAGGTCAAGCTTGGTCGTACGGAGCGATTACGCGATCATTTAGGTTCAATTACTTTTTTTTACTATTTACGAGTTTACCTTTTTTTATCTACGTTTACCCAAAACCGGTAAAACTCTTATCGGCGTATTTAATTTATGTTGTACATTATAACATATCCTTATTATATTTTAATTTTCAATATTTTGAGTTGCTACATTTATAATAAATTTTCTTTTTTTGCGACCAATCACAGCTGTTTGCTTATTCTTTGTTCATATACTTGTATGTTTGTTGTGAGTATTGATTGTTTATGTCAACCTCTTAATAAGATCGTCACTTCGCGGTTAGTGAAATTGTCGCAGGAAGAACCGGCGTGGCGCCTTATAAATCGAACCAACCCTTCTTCACTGAGCTGGCTTGGACCTGCGATATTTCCTCGATATTTGGTTGATATTTGTGTTAGCGTGGTTTTGTGTTGGATAAGGCGTTACAGAGGGCGCCGCAGGCGCCTAGCTCTTTTTTTAATAGTTTTTTGGAAATCGCTTTCCGGACGATTCAATGGTTTTAAGTCATGCTGCCAACCATTATCTTCACCTCCCCGACGATTTTCGGGGAGGTGACCGATTTCGGAAAAAACGACCCAGAAAATCGAACGACGTTGCGGTAGCCCTAATTGAAATTAAAATTCTCAATCGTCCGCCTGTCATTTTCGTTAATTTTCGAACGCACTTTTTGTCCAAAAAGCCACCGGCTCAGCGACTCTGCTTCCGGCTGACCTTCTGAACGGCTTTATAACGCAACTCTTCGACGATTTTGGGGGGTCCGATGGCGATTTCGGAAAAACGGCCCTGAAAATCGAACGACGTTGCGGTAGCCCTAATTGAAATTAAAATTCTCGATCGTCCGCCTGTTATTTTCGTTAATTTTCGAACGCACTTTTTGTGCAAAAAGCCACGGGCTTCGCGACTCTGCTTTCGGCTGACCTTCTGAACGGCTTTATAACGCAACTCTTCGACGATTTTGGGGGGTCCGATGGCGACTTCGGAAAAACGGCCCTGAAAATCGAACGACTTTCCGATAGCCCTAATTGAAATTAAAATTCTCAATCGTCCGCCTGTTATTTTCGTTAATTTTCGAACGCACTTTTTGTCCAAAAAGCCACCGGCTCCGCGACTCTGCTTCCGGCTAACCTTCTGAACGGCTTTATAACGCAACTCTTCGACGATTTTGGGAGTCCGATGGCGATTTCGGAAAAACGGCCCTGAAAATCGAACGACGTTGCGGTAGCCCCAATTGAAATTAAAATTCTCAATCGTCCGCCTGTCATTTTCGTTAATTTTCGAACGCACTTTTTGTCCAAAAAGCCACCGGCTCCGCGACTCTGCTTCCGGCTAACCTTTTGAACGGCTTTATAACGCAACGTTATATGCGAATCGGGACTCCTTTTTAAACGGCCGATTTAAGCCCTAAACGAAGTACCCGTTTTCCGTCATTTTCGATTTGGGCCGATAAAACAGCTGATTCAATTTTCATAAACATTATTTATTATTTTAACCACGCTAATGCCACATGAAATGTTAAAACGATCGGTTTATTAATAATTATCAAATATTTAATTTATGCAGAGCAAAAATTGGAATAAATTTCACTAAAAACTAATTAAATTCTTGAAAATATCACCAAAAATTAAATTTGTAAAAATTCCCCCAAAGTTACTAAAATTTCCAATAATTCCATCAAAAACTTATAAAATTTGTAAAAATTCCACCAAAGCAATTTTTAACAATTCCACCAAAAACTAAATTTTTAAAAAATATACTAAAATTAAGATTAATTTCGTCAAGAATTGATTAGATTCTTAAAAATTTCACAAAATTAAAAAAGTAATAATAAAAATTCCATAAAAGTTAGTTAAATTGAATATAATTTCACCAAAAATTATTAAATTTGGAGACAATTCTACTAAAAACTTATTGAATTTTTTAAAAATTCCACCCAAAACCAACAAAATTGATAAAAATTCAAAACTTACTATATTCGTAAAAATTCCACCAAAGTTAGCAACAGTTTTAACAATTCCACCAAAAACGTACTAAATTTTTTCAATTTTCCACCAAAGCTACAAAAATGTTGAATAATTCCACCAAAAATTTATTGATTTTTAAAAAATACCATCAAAAACATACCAAATTCATAAAAATTCTACTAAAATTACCAATATTTTTAACAATTCCACCAAAAATGATTAAAGTTAATAAAAATTCCACCAAAGTTATCAACTCTTTTTAACAATTCCATCAAAAACATACTGAATTTTATAAAAATTCCACCAAAAATTTCATCAAAAATGAATAAAATTCGCAAAAAATTAATGTTATCAAAATTCTTGATAATTCCACCAAAAATATATTTAATTTTTTAAAAATTCCACCAAAAATTAATACAATTTGCAAAAATTCCACCAAAAACTTACTACATTCATAAGAATTTTACCAAAAACACTGATTTTTTTTAAATTCCACCAGAAATGAATAAAATTCGCAAAAATTCCAACAATGTTATCAAAATTTTTGATAATTCCACCAAAAACATACTGAATTCTTTAAAAATTCCACCAAAAACTTACTAAATTCATAAGAATTTTACCAAAAGCACTGAATCTTTTTTAATTCCACCAGAAATGAATAAAATTCGCAAAAATTCCAACAAAGCTATTAGAATATTTAACAACTACACCCAAAACATACTGAATTTTTTTTATTCCACCAAAAACTTAGAAAAATCTGAAAAATTACACCGAAATTGTCAAAATTTTTAACAATTCTACCAAAAACTTACCAAAATTTTAAGAAATTCCACCAAAATGTCCAAATTCTTTTAAAATTCCACCAAAAATCAATCAAATTAGAAACAATTTCATTAAAAATTAACTAAAACCTTCAAATTCCATTAAACTTAGTAGATTTATAAAAAATCCACCAAAGTTATTAAAATTTTTAATAATTCTACCAAAAATAATGAATTTTTTTAAAACTTCACCAAAAATTAATACAATTTGCAAAAATTCCACCAAAAACTTACTAAATTCATAAGAATTTTACCAAAAACACTGATTTTTCTGTATTCCACCAGAAATGAATAAAATTCGCAAAAATTCCACCAATGTTATCAAAATTTTTGATAATTCCACCAAAAACATACTGAGTTTTTTAAAAATTCCACCAGAAACTTACTAAATTCATAAGAACTTCACCAAGAACACTGAATTCTTTTTAAATTCCACCAGAAATGAATAAAATTCGCAAATATTCCACCAAAGCTATTAAAATATTTAACAACTACACCCTAAACTTACTGAATTTTTTTTATTCCACCAAAAACTTACAAAAATCCTAAAAATTACACCGAAATTGTCAACATTTTTAACAGTTCTACCAAAAACTTACCAAATTTCTTAAAAATTCCACCAAAATGTCCAAATTCTTTTAAAATTCCACCAAAAATCAATCAAATTAGAAACAATTTCTTTACAAATTAACTAAAACCTTGAAAATTCCATCAAAAACTTAGTAAATTCATAAAAATTCCACCAAAGCTACTAAAATTTTTAATAATTCTACTAAAAGTAAGGAATTTTTTTAAATTCCACCAAAAATATACCATTTTTTTTAAGTTCCACCAAAAACTTACTAAATTCGTAAAGCTTCCACCAAAGTTACCAAAATGTTGATCAATTCAACCGAAAACAATAAATTTTTTTTAGAAAAATACTAAAAATAAAACTAAACTAGTTTTTTATTAATGTATTTAAAAAAATTATCCTCACTAAAATTTTCCGGCGCCTCCACCAAAAAAATTCCTAGGAAATTCATAAAAATTCCACCAAAGTTACAAAAATTTTTTATAATTTTACCAAAAATAATGAATTTTTTAAAAATTCCACCAAAAAAATTAGAAAATTTGTAAAAATTCCACCAAAAATTTACCAAATTTTTTTTAAATTCCACCAAAAATACTAAAAATAAAACAACTAGTTTTTTTTCTATTTATGTAACTTAAAATTTTTAAGATAAAAATTTCTTCAATGAATTTATAAACAAATAAAACTATATTTTGTTGTTAAAATCAACCAATTTACCACTTTTAACCTCAACCGATCTTCAATACTTGAATTTTGTTTCAAATAACAAAGCGTTAATTACACTACCGAGTACCAGTAAACAATTCAACCGACGATAATTGAAATTTAGCCCAACTCTGGTATCATTTGCAAATACCACCGAATCGATTCCAATAGGTAAATTTGATTTACACCATAAAACGAACTATTGTTGTTATATTAAAGTTATGATTTCTTTGTATTCTTTCTGTTGTAATCCAATCCACTCAATCAAGATTGAAACGGATTCAGACAGGTTGTAATTGTGGCTTAGAGACCTGGAACAATGTACCTCGTTCCCGAGTGGGTATGATCGATTGGAAACTATCGAAACGTCCGGTAACGGTATATCTATACCTATACCTTTGTAGCTGAAAAATTACGTCCATAATAAAATCCATATTTCGTTTGCGTCGCACGTATTCGTGTTAAAAGTTCTTTACGATAAATTCTTCGGCGTTGTATTACGAAACGTGAGGCTACTTTGAATAGCAGTGAAGGCGAGAAAAAGTCGGTAAGAAGCGCAAATGATTTGGGTGAGCGATGGACGTGCCGCCAGACGTCGCGACGCCAAATCCGACCTCCGCGAATATCATTACGGCCGTTAGCGACGCGTCTTTCCGCGTTTCTTCGACGGTGCATTATTCAAATGTGTACGCGACTGCTGCAGCGACTTGCCACGTTGGAAAACGCGCGACTGACGGGTGAAATCCACATTGGGATTTTATTTCGTCTTGTTTCGTTTGCTCACGTCGACAACTCTTGTCGCGGAGTTTTCTATTTTCACGGAAATCCCGTTTCGTGATGCTCATCTATTATTACGTTACAATTATTTCGCCTCGCTCTGTTTGAAATGTTTTTTTTCTTTTTGTGTTTTGTTCAAGTTGTTTTTGCTTTTTGTTTAAGTTGTTTTTGCTTTAAATTTGATTTGAAAGAGTGTAATAGAAAAATATACATTAAAGAAAATGTAGGTACTTCATTAAGAGGGGATGAATGCTTTTTGATCTGGAAAATTCCGTAAAGCAAAAAAAAAAAAAACGTTATGCAAACCGAAACAAACTCGGCTTTTGAGCTTTTGATATTTTCATCAAGCCTCCCCTCCGATTCGTTAGCTTTCTCGTCTTAAAATTAAACTTGACATTTTTTATATTTTTAGTTACAATATGAAAAGAACATTTAAGTGTGGAAGTGTTCGAAAATCGGTAATCGTTAGACGAAGGTCAGATCAGTCGCCCTTAAAAAGGTCTCGGTGTCTGCGGCTCGAAGTAGAATTACGACCTTCACGGGTCCCCAAACTTTTTAACGATTTCATCCGACCCTCCCCCAAGTTGGCTCCACGCAGCACTTAATCCGCAATATTTTTTAATGAACCCCTCTATCCCCAAAAATTTGGCTAATTATTTTCTACTCGAGAACGTTTTCAGTGAGAAACGCGACCTAATTGATTTATGAGAGGGTCAGACCGTCCTGAAAGCCGCCTCCGGTTTTCTTTACGAGTGCTTTTTTCGGGTCTTGGACCCGGTTTGGAACTGAAACTGTGAAGAAACTTTCTTTCTAACAGCCTGGAACCCTTTCGTTACTTAAACGCTTACTTGGCCATCGTTATAAACTTCCTAAAAGGATTTTATACTTTTTTTTCTTTCTTTAGAAATATTTTTTGATTAAAATATAAAATTTTTTGATTAAAATATTAAACTTTTTGAATAAAATTTTATATTTTTTGAATAAAATTTTATATTTTTTGAATAAAACTAGTGGTTTACTTTTTCGAGTAAAATTCGAACTGAAAACTTATCAAAAATCATACAAAGTTGAATTTTAAAGATTTTGATCGGACTTTTTTTCTAATAAAAACTAAAAATATTTTAGTTTTAATTTGAAAAGACCGTTTTGTTTTAAATTTTACCAAAAAAATTAAAAAAATTTCCAAAGTTGGCAAAATATTTTTTTAGGTTAAACCATTTTCTAAAAATTTATTCTTTAAAAAATCATAGAAAATTGAATTTTAAAGATTTTCATCTAATTTTTTTTCTAAATGATATTAAAAATATTCTAGTTTTAATTTGAAAAGCCCCTTTTGTTCTAAATTTTACCAAAAAAATTAAAAAAATGTTCAAAGTTGGCAAAAATTTTTTTTAGGTTAAATCATTTTCTAAAAATTTATTTTTTAAAAAATCATAAAAAATTGAATTTTAAAGATTTTTATCGGATATTTTTTCTAAATGATACTAAAAATATTCTCGTTTTAATTTGAAAAGACCGTTTTGTTTTAAAATTTACCAAGAAAATTAAAAAAATTTTCAAAGTTGGCAAAAAATTTTTTTAGGTTAAGATTCTAAAAATTCATTCTTTAAAAAATCATAAAAAATTGAATTTTAAAGATTTTTATCTGATATTTTTTCTAAGTGATACTAAAAACATTCTAGTTTTAATTTGAAAAGACCATTTTGTTCTAAATTTTACCAAAAAAATTAAAAAAATTTTCAAAGTTGGCAAAAAATTTTTTTAGGTTAAGATTCTAAAAATTCATTCTTTAAAAAATCATAAAAAATTGAATTTTAAAGATTTTTATCTGATATTTTTTCTAAGTGATACTAAAAACATTCTAGTTTTAATTTGAAAAGACCATTTTGTTCTAAATTTTGCCAAAAAAATTAAAAAAATTTTCAAAGTTGGCAAAACATTTTTTAGGTTAAGATTCTAAAAATTTATTCTTTAAAAAATCATAAAAAAATGAATTTTAAAGATTTTTATCTGATTTTTTTTCTAAATGATATTAAAAATATTATAGTTTTAATTTGAAAAGACCGTTTTGTTCTAAATTTTACCAAAAAAATTAAAAAATTTTCTAAGTTGGCAAAAAATTTTTTTAGGTTAAAATTCTAAAAATTCATTCTTTAAAAAATCATAAAAAATTGAATTTTATAGATTTTTATGTGATTATTTTTCTAAATGGTACTAAAAACGTTCTAGTTTTAATTTGAAAAGACCGTTTTGTTCTAAATTTTACCAAAAAAATTAAGATAATTTTTAAAGTTGGCAAAAGTTTTTTTTAGGTTAAACCATTTTCTAAAAATTTATTCTTTAACAAATCATAAAAAATTGAATTTTAAAGATTTTTATGTGATTATTTTTCTAAATGATACTAAAAACATTCTAGTTTTAATTTTATAAGACCGTTTTGTTCTAAATTTTACCAAAAAAATTAAAAAAATTTTCAAAGTTGGCAAAAATTTTTTTAGGTTAAACCATTTTCTAAAAATGTATTCTTTAAAAAATCATAGAAAATTGAATTTTAAAGATTTTTATCTGATTTTTTTTCTAAATGATATTAAGAATATTCTAGTTTTAATTTTATAAGACCGTTTTGTTCTAAATTTTACCAAAAAAATTAAAAAAAATTTTCAAAGTTGGCAATTTTTTTTTTAATAATTTTCTAAAAATTCGTAAAAAATTAAGTTTTTTTTATCTGATTTTTGTTGTACGTTTGTTGTTTCTCCATTTCACGGAGAAATATATTTCTTGAATAAAATAGTATTATACTAGTTAGTAAAACTAGTTCCGAGTTCTTTTATGAAAGTATCTCATTTGCCATTAACAATAAACATCGTCGTTTTTAAAAATAGCCTCCCCAATTGTTTCCTCGAAGCCACCGGAAGGACATGAACGTAAACATAACCGCACGGGGGGGCGTACTGACTCTAAGGAGGCACCAGCCACCCCTTGTAATGACCCGGGCCGTTATAAAAGTCCCTCTAATCTCTGGAGTGCCGTTCCCTAGATAGTTGGACGAAAATAGTTTTCGTATACGCGGCCCAAAATTTACGGTCCCGGCCGTAGATGGCGTCGCCGGAACGTTTTCCCGCGTCACGTGAGAAACGGTAATTGTTTCGCAGTTCCTTCGCGTGGAAAATATAAAGGCGGATATAGGGATCATAAAAATACTCCCGTATAAAGTTTCTTAGGGTATCGTTCCGGCGGGAATATGCAAGTTTCGCGAACTATACTAAAACTGAGAAGGATTAATGGTTTATACCACTTTGTAACTATGTAGATAAAAAAACCGATTGATTTTTTTGATTTTATGGAGATTTTAAATACTAGTAGATATAAAGAAGTTATTCTAAATCAACATAATGTTAGGGACATGACTTCATGTCCATGTGAAATGTCACCAAGTAAATTGCTGATTACTTGTTGATAGTTGCCTAAGTTCAGGAAGTGTAAAACCCACCTAAATATTCAGCACCCACCTACATTTATTCTCTAAAATGGTTAATTTATTTATTATTCAGATTTAAACATCGTTGACGATTCGTTTCGTAAATCCTAGTACTTTAAAGGAGGAAACGCGTCGGGAACAATAACGACCACGCCGGAGCCCGTATTTTGTTTCTGGCTGGCACGTTATTAATATTCAGTGAGAAATAGGGGAAGTGCCGTGGTAATAAATGCCGGCCACGTAGTCTATAAATCAGCGCCGGTTTTTCCAGTGCGGCGCGTATTGCTTATCGCACTTTTCAAATTGTTCGTGTAATTGCGGTCGTTTCGGACGCGAACTTTCCCTCCCTTTTCGCGAGTCGGGGGCGTCGCGACGCCTCGCCATCTCGTCCGAGACGATGGATATCTGGAAATTAATTATGATAAAGCGGCCCGGATGTTGATTAAATAGTTTCCCCTTTTCCGGCCCCCTGAAAGCTTTATGGGTTTTAACGTCATTTGCGGTTTTAATGTGCGAAGTTCTCGGAGAGCTTTCCGCGGTGCATTCAGTCGCGCCGTGAAGTTTCGTCTTATTAATTGATGTACTTAGGCCGCGATAAGCGCCCGAGGGAAAGCGCCAGGATTTTAATGGTGATGATTATGAGTTATGTCGCGTTATTAACTATCTACGACTGGGTTTAACTAATTTTAGATTTTAATCTCGTGTTAAATATTTAACTCATCTAAAGTTGAAAGTTAAAATTTTAGATAGAATGTTATTTAAGAATGTGAACTCGACGAGAAAATATAAGGAAAGTATGAAGAGGAAAATAACACGAGAATTGCGGCATCCACTTTCACCGAAATTGTCGGTAAATTCGATCCGGGACATAATAAAGGGCTCGCGAACGAAGTTTCAATAACGCCGAAGCTACCGTTTTGGGTTAGACTTACCGGGACATTGTAGTAATAAATGCAGGAGCACTCCTGCAATTGTGTAGGTTAACATTTTCCGTCACGCTATAGCTCCCGTCAATTCCACCAGTTCGATGATGATTTCTAAGAATTTCAACATTGCTGTCTTTATTCTTTTTCTTCCTATAAAAAAAATTATCGATTAGAAAAAAAAATAAATATTAAAATACAAATAAATTAATTAATGAATACTTGAAAATGTATACTTGGTTTTTGGTTTTGGTTTATTTATAATTATATTTTTCCCTTTTCCCCTTCAAGTTGCTTTTCGCAATCCCTCTGTAGACACCGTAGCAACTGACTTCAGTAATTGCCATTTCACGTGCAAACATAAAGTTCATGCCCCGAGGAGGAGCGGCGAAGCGCGGCTTCCCGAAATGACTTTATAAAATTACACAAGGAGAAAATTCCCATCACCGTCGGCGTCGTCCCCCAGGTAGGTTAGATTTCGGGGGAGAGCCGCGTTAGATAACTGTACGTCGTCGCAATTAGCTATGCCTGGCGAGTCCTCGTTCTAATTAGTTTATTAATCGAAAACCCGACGCTTCATTTGGTTATATTACGTGCAGATTACCTCGCCGAGATATTAGCCCGATCCTGCCGTCCAAGGATTACCGAACGGGACGACGAACGTATTCCAGGACTGATCGTAAAATTTGCAAGGATTTGAACTGTACGGTCGCTTTGTGAACCTATTTTGATTCGTGACAAGATTTTAAACACAAAAATTAATTTGTATTTTGGAATTAGAAAGTATATGAAACTCATAAATTTATTATATAAAAACTACAGAAACCAATATTGCCAAAAACTTTGAAATTCCCTTCAAAATCACAAAATCGATTTTATAAAAATGGTGGAGGTGCCAATAATTTTGATTCCAACCTCTGCTAAATTTTAAAAAAATGCTTTTTGTATAATAAGAACAGAGATAATTGTTCGTCTAAAAATAATAGAGGCTCCAGAAAATTTCGAAATTCCCTTCAAAATCACAAAATTGATTTTATAAAAAATGGTGGAGGCGCTAGTAATTTTAGCCCGATTCTGCCGTCCAAAGACTACCAAACGGGACGAAGCACAGTAGTCGGAATTTCGAAAAAACCGGACAAAAGTCCAAAAAGGTTTGCATGATCATAGAAAATTAGATTTTTATGTTTTTCAAGTCGCTAAAACCAAATTCGCAATCGGAGGTTTAAAATAAAAAATGGCTGACACAAAATGGCCGATATATAGCGTTAATTGTTTGAATCTGTTTGCAATATTTAGTATGTCTGGTATCGAGCCCGCGTAAAACGTATGTAAGGTCGGAATTTAAGATTTTTCAGGTAGGACTTCCGGTTAAAAGGAAGAGTGAAAATTTAAAAAATTCTGAGAATGTAATAAAATTATCCGAAAATTTTTCGAAAATATCCGAAAATTTTTCAAAAATATCCGTAAATTCTTTGAAAATATCCGAAAATTTTCCAAAAAATTCTGGAAATATTACAAAAATTTCTGAAAATATAAAAATTTGCGATAATCTTACAGAAGATCCTGAAAATGTAACAAAATTATCCGAAAATTTTACTAAAAAATCAGAAAGTTTTACAAAAAAAATCCGAAATTTTTCCTAAAAATCCGAAGATGTAACAAAAGTTCCTGAAAATTTTACAGAAAATTTTGAATTTTTCGAAAATTGTTCAAAAAAAATCCGAAAATTTTCCAAAAAATTCTGGAAATATTACAAACATTTCTGAAAGTATAAAAATTTGCGATAATCTTACAGAAGATCCTGAAAATGTAACAAAATTATCCGAAAATTTTACTAAAAAATCCGAAATTTTTTCTAAAAAATCCGAAGATGTAACAAAAGTTCCTGAAAATTTTACAGAAAATTTTGAATTTTTCGAAAATTGTTCAAAAAAAATCCGAAAATTTTACAAAAATTCCCGAAAATCATAAAAAACATCCAGAAATGTTAAAAAAATCCCAGAAAATGCTTCAAAATTTTCCAAAAATATCCAAAAAGAATCCGAAAATATTAAAAAAATTCCAGAAAATATTCAAAAAATTTCAGATAATTTTTCGAAAATATCCGAAAATTCTTTGAAAATATCCGAAAATTTTCCAAAAAATTCTGGAAAGATTACAAAAATTTCTGAAAATATAAAAATTTGCGATAATCTTACAGAAGATCCTGAAAATGTAACCAAATTATCCGAAAATTTTACTAAAAAAGTCAGAAAGTTTTACTAAAAAATCCGAAATTTTTTCTAAAAAATCCGAAATTTTTTCTAAAAAATCCGAAATTTTTCCTAAAAATCCCGAAGATGTAACAAAAGTTCCTGAAAATTTTACAGAAAATTTTGAATTTTTCGAAAATTGTTCAAAAAAATCCGAAAAATTTACAAAAATTCCCGAAAATCATAAAAAATATCCAAAAATGATAAAAAATCCCAGAAAATGCTTCAAAATTTTCCAAAAATATCCCAAAAAAATCCGAAAATATTAAAAAAATTCCAGAAAATATTCAAAAAAAATTCAGATAATTTTTCAAAAATTTCCGAAAATCATAAAAAACATCCAAATATGTTAAAAAAATCCCAGAAAATGCTTCAAAATTTGCCAAAAACATCCCAAGAAAATCCAAAAATATTCAAAGAATTCCAGAAACTATTCAAAAAAATTTAGGTAATTTTTCAAAAATCATCCGAAAATTTTATTAAAAAATCCGAAATTTTTCCTAAAAATCCGAAGATGTAACAAAAGTTCCTGAAAATTTTGAATTTTTCGAAAATTATTCAAAAAAAAATCCAAAAATTTTATAAAAATTTACGAAAATCATAAAAAACATCCAAAAATGTTACAAAAATCCCAGAATGCATAAAAATTTTTCAAAAATATCCCAAAAAAATCCGAAAATGTTCAAAAAATTCCCGAAAATATTCAAAAAAATTCAGATAATTTTTCAAAAATTTCCGATAATCATAAAAAACATCCAAATATGTTAAAAAAATCCCAGAAAATGCTTCACAATTTTCCAAAAATATCCCAAAAAACCGAAAGTATTCAAAAAATTCCAGAAACTATTCAAAAAAAATTCAGATAATTTTCCAAAAATTATCCGAAAATTTTACTAAAAAATCAGAAAGTTTTACCAAAAAATCCGAAATTTTTTCTAAAAAATCCGAAGATGTAACAGAAGTTCCTGAAAATTTTACAGAAAAATTTGAATTTTTCGAAAATTTTTCAAAAAAATCCGAAAATTTTACAAAAATTCCCGAAAATCATAAAAAACATCCAAAAATGTTAAAAAATTCCAGAAAGTATTCAAAAGATTGCAGATAATTTTTTTAAAAATTCCCGAAAAAGTTTGAAGTCGTTCAATTGATATAAAATCAAGAAATAAATCATCAATTAAAACCACTAGCGATTTTATTCCACCAAATAGCGATTTAAACCTAACTGAAAATTATCCGATTAAGCCTAAAATTTTGATAAGAATATTCGAAAATTTATCAAAAATATCCGAAAATTCTTTGAAAATATCCAAAAATTTTCCAAAAAATTCTGGAAATATTACAAAAATCTCTGAAAATATAAAAATTTACGATAATCTTACAGAAGATCCTGAAAATGTAACAAAATTATTCGAAAATTTTACTAGAAAATCAGAAAGTTTTACTAAAAAATCCGAAATTTTTTCTAAAAACTCCGAAACTTTTCCTAAAAATCCCGAAGATGTAACAGAAGTTCCTGAAAATTTTACAGAAAATTGTGAACTTTTCGAAAATTATTCAAAAAAATCCGAAGATTTTATAAATATTCCCGAAAATCATAAAAAACATTCAAAAATGTTACAAAAATTCTAGAAAATGCTTCAAAATTTTCCAAAAGTATCCCAAAAAACCCGAAAATATTCAAAAAATTCTAGAAACTATTCAAAAAAATTCAGATAATTTTTCAAGAATTATCCGAAAGTTTTACTAAAAAATCCGAAATTTTTTCTAAAAAATCCGAAATTTCTCCTAAAAATCCCGAAGATGTAACAAAAGTTCCTGAAAATTTTACAAAAAATTGTGATTTTTTCGAAAATTATTCAAAAAAATCCGAAAATTTTACAAAAATTCCCGAAAATCATAAAGAACATCCAAAAATGTTAAGAAAATTCCAGAAAATATTCAAAAAAATTTCAGATAATTTTTTTAAAAATTCCCGAAAAAGTTTGAAGTCGTTCAATTGATATAAAATCAAGAAATAAATCATTAATTAAAACCACTAGCGATTTTATTCCACCAAATAGCGATTTAAACCTAACTGAAAATTATCCGAATAAACCTAAAATTTTGTTAAAAATACCCGAAAATTTTTCAAAAATATTCGAAAATACTTTGAAAATATCCGAAAATTTTCCAAAAAATTCTGGAAATATTACAAAAATGTCTGAAAATATAAAAATTTGCGATAATCTTACAGAAGATATGAAAATGTAACAAAATTATCCGAAAATTTTACTAAAAAATCAGAGTTTTCCTAAAAAACCCGAAATTTTTTCTAAAAAATCCGAAACTTTTTCTACAAAATCCCGAAGGTATAACAAAAGTTCCTGAAAATTTTACAAAAAATTGTAAATTTTTCGAAAATTGTTCAAAATCATCCGAAAATTTTACAAAAATTCCCTAAAATCATAAAAAACAACTAAAAATGTTAAAAAAATCCCAGAAAATGCTTCAAAATTTTCCAAAAATATCCCAAAAAAATCCGAAAATATTCAAAAAATTCCAGAAAATATTCAAAAAATTTCAGATAATTTTTCAAAAATTTCCAAAATTTTTTTAAAAATTCCCGAAAAAGTTTGAAGTCGTTCAATTGATATAAAATCAAGAAATAAATCATCAATTAAAACCACTAACGATTTTATTCCACCAAAAAGCGATTTAAACCTAACTGAAAATTATCCGAACAAATTTTACAAAAATTCCCGAAAATCATAAAAAAAATATCCAAAAATGTTAAAAAAATCCCAGAAAATGCTTCAAAATTTTCCAAAAATATCCCAAAAAGATCTGAAAATATTCAAAAAATTCCAGAAAATATTCAAAAAATTTCAGAAAATATTCAAAAAATTTCAGATAATTTTTCAAAAATTTCAGATAATTTTTCAAAAATTTCCGAAATTTTTTTTTTAATTCCCGAAAAAGTTTGAAGTCGTTCAATTGATACAAAATCAAGAAATAAATCATCAATTAAAACCACTAGCGATTTTATTCCACTTCCACCAAAAAGCGATTTAAACCTAACTGAAAATTATCCGAACAAACCGAAAATTTTGTTAAAAAAAGTTGATTTAAAACCAAGCGAAATTAAAAAATACGAAGAAAACGTTCCAAGTATAAACTATAGCTTAATAGTTCACGCTTCTATACATTCGGGTTCGGTTGATTTATCCGAATTTGATTTTCCGGATAATTCGGATGAACAAGATGACGATACGATCGCCGAAATACAAAGTATTGAAGATGATAAAAGAAAAATGAAGTTGGGTTAATTTCAAATGAATCTAATTTAAACCAATCAAAAACGATATCAAAAATTAATAACAATTTAATGTTAATGTTAATAGTTTTCTCTTCTGATATATAATCTTGACACTCCTGTGTGTGATTTGCAAGAATCTCTTGGGATCACAACTATTCGATGAGTCACTAGTTTAGTAATCTGAATTCGATGAAAATCGCAAGGGGTTTTATATGCTAAAAACATGAAACTTTTGAAAAATTAATTTATGGATACATACATATGGATATTACACTTATCTCCAGGAACGCCTTCCTTATTGCAGATAATGGTTCAGTTTCTAATACAAAATTTGACCATATTTTCAGCTCCTTCTGTATATTTTATTGTTTTAACGCGAAAACTACGACTTTGAAATTTCAACTTTTGTTCAGATTTTTCGCAATGCCGACCACTGTGCGACGAACGTATAATTAAATTAAAAAAATTATAAAAATTAATTTATATTTTGGAATTAGAAACTATATGAAACTCATAAATTTATTATATAAAAACTACTTTAGTTAAACGAAAGAAATTCTCCGGTGAAATCTAGTGTTGAGTTTCTTTTGATATTCCGCGCACAGAAACCAATAATGCCGGGCTGTATTTTACTTTATACCGTCGGGCAATAAGTGCTTACACACAGGAGCTAGCGCAAGGATATTATGAAAGGAGCGTTAGGGCCGACTTTGGCGGACCCACGGTCACCGTCGGGACAATAAAGGACCGCCGGGACTTTATTAAGAAATATAGAGATTATGTTATATACCGAGCACGGGGGTCGGTTAATAGAAAAATGTATTTCAACGGCGGACAGCGTCCGCTTATATCGTTCGCTGCAAATTGAAATAAGACCTCGTTTTGACAGTTATTGAGAAATATACTCGGTTAGCTTAAGAACTGACCGATGAAGAAGACCAAGTCTACCCAATGAGATCCATTCAACCTTCTAGATTGCCATCCTTTTTTTGTATACTTTTTTGTATCTTGTTTAGAAATCCAGAAAAACTAATTAGGATTACCTTAAAGCTTTTAATGTGTATAAAATGTCGAGTTAATCAAAAAACTTTTAAGGTAATTTAAAAGGATAATGCTTGCTAAACTGGAAGTATAAATTTACTTACTAAACGGAAAGTATATTATACGGAAAGTATACTAAACGAAAAGTATACTAAATGTAAAGTATAGTAAATGTAAAGTGTAGTAAATGTAAAGTATACTAAATGTAAAGTATACTAAATGTAAAGTATATTAAATGTAAAGTATACTAAATGTAAAGTATACTAAATGTAAAGTATACTAAATGTAAAGTATACTAAATGTAAAGTATACTAAACCGAAAGTATACTAAAACGAAAGTCCGGTAAAACGAAAATCCAGTAAAACGAAAATTCAGTAAAATGAAAGTTAAACCGAACGCAAATAGCATTAACCCAGATAATGAAAAAAAGACGGCGAAAATTAATGAAGAGAGGCAATGTAAATTAGAAAGGTAAGCTCGGCTGTCCGACTCAACCACGATAACATTTACTTTACCCTGAATTCGTCAAAGTTCCGACATTAACGTATTCATTATACCGTCAGTCATTCGTACGAGCCACACGCGATTTGCATTAATATCGGAGTTAATTTAAAATATTTAAATGGGTCGGCCGACCGACCGGACACCTAATTAAAATATTAAACCGCCATCCGCGGTTCGCTTCGCCGATCTATACGATTTTTGAACATACCCATCGAATTACAACTAATTTCCATAAGGTAATTCGTTAATTATAATATTTCCCGTGATGGGATTTTACTCAAAAACACATTTTACCCCGAACTAACTGAATTCATGAATTAAAGAGGATGTATAATTTTAAAAATTTAAAAGAATTTTAAAAATTTAAAGTGAATTTAAAAATTTGTATACCTATATTATAATAGTAAATGTGTTACATTAAAATTCCATTAATTAAATTAGTGTGTTACCCGCGGGGTTGATGGGATATGTGTGGAGAATCAAAACTGTTTCAATAGGGTGATAATATTTAATAACCTGATGGCAGGCCAATACGGGAAATAGACCGCGCTAGTGTTACAAATAAGTTAATAATATGATGTTCAAAGCGCCGTGAATAATAAATTAGTTTACAGAATGACAGGTTTACCCGTGTAATTGATGTATGGTATTAATAAATGTACCAGCGAATAATGTTTGATACGATATTATTTATGGTACGGTGCTTATTAATTATTTAAATGTGAATAAAATAATTCAGTACACTTTATAAATTACAATGTTTTATAATTAAAATATAATAATAAAAAAAATATTGTTGGGGCAATTAGTTAATTAAAACGTTTTTATTAGCTACAAAGTAATTTATCTTCAACGTTAAATTTAAAAAAAAAAAACACCTGTTTACATGTAAGGTATACGTCATGCGATACCACGGTTAATTTTTTTTTTTAGAAAATCTAGGTTATCGAAATTTTTTCATCTATGAAGAAATTTAAATTTAAAAATTTATTTAAATTAAAAAATTTATTTAAATTAAAAAAATTATTTAAATTAAAAAATTTTTTTAAATATAAAATTTTATTTAAATTTAAAATTTTATTTAAATTTAAAATTTTATTCAGTGCATATAATGTGCATAAAGTGCAAGACGTTTAAAAATCTCCTTACCAGAATATTTAAGAAGCTTGATTTCTATACTCTATCACTTATGAAATATCCCTTTTACGAACTAAAACCGCACCGAAAGAAAAATAGATACCTTTTGGAATTTCGAAACTTGATACAAACCTTAAAGGTTTATTTTGAAAGCTCCCGTTTTCATTTCGGTTCGTTTCGATTGTACGAACGGGGTGTAGAAGACGTAAATGGATCGCGACGATGGTGGACCGAGCGACGCGAACCGGTCGGGATCTAGGGACCATGTGGTGCGTCCCGACGCTCTTTGGACGGCGTCGCGACGCGCCCGCCTTCCGCACGTCCTGCGGTGGTGGGGCGGATTCCTCTCGACTGACTGTACGTACGCCTGCGGTTGAAAGCTGGGACGTCTCTTTTCACGACGGTCTACTCAAGTCTCAGTTCGACCAAGTCGAGCTTACCCTATAGATGTTTTTAAACAAAGTTTAACTTGTTCAAACAAATAAAATTTATTTTATAGGGATTGAAATGTTTATTTTTTTGGGATCTTATAATAAATAAAAATCTCAACTTTAATAAAAAAAATCTTTAATAAAAAAAAGGATAAGAAATCTTTAAAAAATATATAATAAAAAATTGATAAAGAAATATGACAAAAAAATCGATAAAGAAACATGACAAGTAATCGTACAAAGTTTTAAATACATTTTAACTTTTTTAATGAAATAAAATGTATTTGGAGGAATTAGAATATTTATTTTTTTTACTATTAAAATATAATCGTAAATGTTGGTAGTATTCAACAGCATCAGTTTTTATGGTTACACTTAAAGAAAATTGTGGTGTACCTTTGGGAAATTACTGCACTGCAGTTCGAGGTTGTATTTACACGACTTGGCTATTTCTAATAAGAGTTTACAACTTGTATTATTCCTTGAATTGTTTCTTGAAGTAATTTTTTTATTTATATTAATGACTTTTAGAGAAGAAAAATTTAAAAAGGGGAATAATTGTTGGTTGGAAAAATAAAATCGGTTTAAAAAATGGTGGAGGTGCCAGTAATTTTGGTTCCAACCTCTGTTAATTTGTAAAATAGTGCTTGTTGTATAAAAAGAACAGAAATAATTTTTTGTTTGAAAAAGAATGGAGGCGACAGAAAATTTTGAAATTTCCTTCAAAATCACAAAATTGGCTTTATTTAAAAAATGGTGGAGGCGCCAGTAATTTTAGTTTTAACCTCTAGTGATTTTTTTAAAATAATGTTTGTTGTGTAAAAGGAACAGAAATAATTGTTCGTTTCAAAAATAATGGAGGCGCCAAACTTCGAAAAACTTCAAAATTCCTTTCAAAATCCATTTTATAAAAAATAATGGAGGCGCCAGTAATTTTAGTTCCAACCTCTGGTGATTTTTTAAACAAAATGCTTGTTGTATAAAAAGAACAGAAATATTTGTTCGTTTAAAAAATAATGGAGGATCCACAAAACTTCCAAATACCCTTCAAAATCACAAAATCGATTTTCTAAAAAAAAGGTGAAGGCATCAGTAATTTTAGTTTCAACCTCTGCTAATTTTTGAAATAATGCTTGTTGTGTAAAAAGACTAGAAATAATTGTTTGTCTAAAAATAATGGAGGCTCCAGAAAATTTCGAAATTCCCTTCAAAATCAGAAAATCCATTTTACAAAAAATAGTGGAGGCGCCAGTAATTTTAGTTCCAACCTCTGGTGATTTTTTAAACATAATGTTTCTTGTATAAAAAGAACAGAAATATTTGTTCGTCTAAAAAAATAATGGAGGATCCACAAAACTTCCAAATACCCTTCAAAATCACAAAATCGATTTTCTAAGAAAAATGGTGAAGGCGTCAGTAATTTTAGTTTCAACTTCTGTTGAGTTTTAAAATAATGTTTGTTGTATGGAAAGAACAGAAATAATAGTTCGTTTAAAAAATAATGGGGGAGCCAAACTTCGAAAAACTTCTAAATTCCTTTCAAAATCCATTTTATAAAAAATAGTGGAAGTGCCAGTAATTTTAGTTCCAATCTCTGGTGATTTTTTAAAAATAATGCCTGTTGTATAAAAAGAACAGAAATATTTGTTCGTTTAAAAAATAATGGAGGATCCACAAAACTTCCAAATACCCTTCAAAATCACAAAATCGATTTTCTAAAAAAAAATGGTGAAGGCGTCAGTAATTTTAGTTTCAACTTCTGTTGAGTTTTAAAATAATGTTTGTTGTATAAAAAGAACAGAAATAATTGTTCGTTTAAAAAATAATGGGGGAGCCAAACTTCGAAAAACTTCTAAATTCCTTTCAAAATCCATTTTATAGAAAATAGTAGAGGCAGCACTAATTTTAGTTCTAACCTCTGGTGATTTTTTTAAAAGAATGCTTACTGCGTGAAAAGAACAGAAATAATTATTCATTTACAAAATAATGAAGGCGCGAGAAAATTTCAAAATTCCTTTCATAACCACAAAATCGATTTTTTTTAATGGTAGAATGGTCAATAATTTTAGTTCCAATCTCTGATAATTTTTTGAAATAATGTTCAGGATTCAAGAACCTTCTCCTCGAACTTTTGTTCCAATAGATATCAATTTTGTTTTACTTTCATTTAAATAATATCTACTCTCTGAGTGTAATGGCACTCATCTGCATAAATTAAATATCGTCGGCTTAATTAGTAAATCACATAAGTCCCAAATCACAGATAGTGTAAGAGAGCAAAAAAACCTCTTATTGCCGAATGAACTATATAAGGATGTTGTTGGGTACTGTTGAATAACAATTATCTTTGAACTGTTATTAATATTAAGGTACATACGAACTTCTTAGAGTATAGTTTATTGTTTTCTGCAATAAATTACACACAAATCTCATTTTAAGTAAAAATGGACTTATGTGATTACTAATTAAGCCGACGATATAATATACTAATATAAATAGGCAACTCTCGACATTTAATTTTGACAATGTTTTTAGTTCAACCCGCACCGCATTTGGCGCTAATGAGCAAACGCGGGAATTTTTAAAATCTTTAAAATAAAACTAGCGTAGTGCATCAATTGAGAGTACGGATAGTATGAATAGGTAAAATTGCTGTCATGGACAATTCGCCTTGTAAACCGATTGATTAATTTAAATTCTTTAGCCTTATCAATATTTTAAATTTTAAATCATTGCTTTGCTGTTTTTTAATTTTATGCAAATCGTATCAATTTTTTAAGTTTAATACTAATACGGACTACGTTCGAGTTCACAAAAAGGGTTTCAGATTGGCCGATATTATGACTGATAAGTTTACTTAACTATATAAACAACCTCTAAACACGATTTAGAGAACTTGAATCAATGCGGTTGGTTAATTTCAATTCAGAGCTTTGTCCATGTTTTAAATTTGAAATATTGCTTTGGACGTTTTTTAGTTCTCAAAGGTATAGAATTTGGTATTGATATTAAGGCAAATCGTATTACGCGATTTTTACTTTTTTTCGGTGATCTTTAGTGGTAACAATTATTTCATAGGCCATCGTTCAATTACAGTGCGGGAAGAAAAAATTAAAATCCCTTGATGATACTTTTGGTTTGTCCCATACCGAGCGAATTATTCCAGAAAAGTTAATTACGATGGGCAAACTGTTTTAAGAACTGCACTGGCCAAAAATAATTTAAAGTACTTTTTCGGCGTTTGTCTTTTCGTGTTGACAAAAAAAGAATCATAAATTGCTTGTAATCAAATGAAACAGAAAAAGATTCGTTGCTTACAAAACTGTTCTCTAAAGATCCCATTAAGTTAACATATTGTTGAAACTAACATCAAATGATTTTGTTAGCTTCGAAAACACACTTATACATTGTTCTGGCATCCCAATTTCTTTACCCTAATTAAGTTGTTTTAATGGCTTAGCACATTTTTCTCCATTTTCTCGAAATTTTGGTTTATAATAATCAAACATTTGTTTTATCCATTTATTAATGCTATTTTACTTCAATTTCGAAAATGTAGATTTTTTTTGATTTTTACTTAAAATTTATTTTCGTATTTTTTTCTTTTTATTCGATAGGCTTTCCTTTCCTTTTTAATTTGTTCATTAGTAGAACGACATCTTCTTTAAAATTAACATTAACCATATTAATATTAATTACAGTTTTCTCATTACTCTTTTTGAAGTTTTCTATTGTTTTTTATTTATTAATATCTATAAATCTAACATATCGTTAATATCCCGTGATTTTTCTATCGAAAGTATCTTTTCTTTTTGGCCATATTTGATCTAACAAAGCTACAGCATATTACTTCTTCCTTTGAACATCGTTTTTAGCTATTCGTGCAATTGATTATTAATATAATACATTGTTCTTGCTCGTTCTTGGCATTGATAATTTTTATCTTCATAGAAGTTTGAAAAGAAGTTCTTCTTGATTGTCTTACGGTTTCGCTTCAATCAAGCTTATTAATTTATGTAAATGATAAAATTTTCATTTTGTATCATTTTTACATTGCAAAACTTTGTAAATTCAAATTCAAGTCAAAAATTACAAAAACTCCGGAAAAGAGACTCTTCTCCAAGAAACTCCAGAAAGTTCTTCTTCGAAAAACTTCGGTTATGTTCAGAAGATAACAAAAGTACACTTATAATCTGTTTTAATGCCTCCAAGTATTCAAAATAAACCTCATCGACTCCATTTGTTGATAGATAATCGAATCTTTGGACTTTTTCAGCATATTTTTTTCATGACTAAAAGGTTAGATTCTAATGTTAAATTTTTTTTAAATAATGAACACTTGTGAAAGTAGCTAACCTGTTTCGATATTTCCAAACCGAAAGGGTATACGTTTTCGGGACCGCTGTATACAATTTTTAAGGATTTTCGGCCAATTTGTGCTTTGAATCGGGGCATATTGGAGAAAACGGCCAAATGTCAAAAACGAAATGTCATTCTTCGTTGACCCTGGTACTCGAAGAGGGTTATTTTTTAACTTTTTCCAGGCAGTTTTTTCGAAAAACGGATACAAAAAAGTGTTTGTTTTACTCAGTTTTTATGATTTTAACAATTTTATACATAAGAAAATGCGATTTTACCCGTTTTCGATGAAAAATTTATTGTTCGAAGAACGGTCAATAGAAATTGTACCCGCCTTAATGGCACAAAATCGGCCTCTGGAAAAAACGTTCGAAAAGGCGCTATTTAACCGATTTAGGTTCAAAAATGGCCCGAAACCTATAAAATAGGCTGTATTCTAACGTTTTCTTCATCAACATGAACACCAGCTAAGACGGCAAGGTCGGAAAAGCCCGGAAAAAAAGGGCCAGTTTGACGTTTAAGAGCGTAACGAACGGAAAAATGGTCGACTGTCCGCGTTAGTTCCGAAAAATTTTAACACTTCTTTTGCATTTTTCTCCCTTAAAAAACGTCGTACGGGCCCCATACTCACTTATGGAAAATGCCCATATAGAATCAGGTCCCGGTAGTACCCCCCAAAACTGTCGGAGAGCTCGTTTTCACGGAGAAAAAAGTGAAAAACCTCGAAAAGATGGCGCTGATTGTTTACTACTTTAATATATATAATGTTACTCCTATTTGTTACAAAACCATGCATGGTAAAATTAAACAAAAACAAATTTTGCTTGTAGGCTGTTTGTTTTTGTTCAATTTCATCATACACAGCTTAAAAGATACCAAAGCGTTTAGAGATCAACTCAAGGACACTCTCCAGTAAAACTGCTAACACAACTTTATTCTCGTCGATCTTATACTGGTGGTGGTTAATAACAAAACAATTTTTAACAACAAAATAATATTTTGAATAAGCACATAAAAAGAAACCGCTCATCTTCAGCAAATCTACAGTTCCCATATATCGCGATGCTAATGAAATCAAAGATTCCCGTAGTCCCGATCAGTGCCTTTCATCTTTGGACGTATTTCTGGACATACGTGACAATATTCCAGTCATTGGATACTAATGAACACAAATTGCAACACTAAATAAGATGTTAACATTTTTTTCAAGAATTTCAATCCAATTACGATACTTCGTTCACTCGCGTATTTGACATATAGTAGATGTCAGATATTCTGTTGGACATCTTATTGCCAGTGCATTTAATTTTGGCCGGTAAAGAAGGTGTTATTTTCCGCTATCAGCGCTTCCAGTGATGCGGGTTGAACTAAATTTATTGTCAACGAATTTCTATACAGAGGTAACATAACATGGGTTAAATTGTTTCTTGAAATATTTCTTTATTTATTTTAATGACTTTTAGAAAAGAAAAACTTTAAAAAACAGAACTGATTGCTGATTGGAAATGTAAAATCGATTTTTTAACTAAAATTGTTAAGGCACCAGTAATTTTCGTTCCAACTTACAATGAGTTTTTGAAATAATGCTGATTTTATGAAAACCAAAATAATTGCTGGTTTAAAAAAAAGAGATGGTGTTGCCGAAAAACTTCTAAATTCCTTTCAAAATCACAAAATCGATTTTATAAAAAAAATAAGAAGCGTCAGTAATTTTAGTTCCAACCTCTGATAAGTTTTTGATATAACGTTCCTTAAATTATTTCTTGAAGTAATTTTTTACTTATTTTAATGACTTTTAGAAAAGAAAAAAATTAAAAAACAGAACTGATTGCTAGTTGGAAGAGTAAAACCGATTTTTTAACAACAATGCTAGAGGCGCCAGTAATTTTAGCTCCAACCTCTAATAAGCTTTTGGAATAATGCTGATTTTATGAAAACCAAAATAATTGCTGGTTTAAATAAAAGATGGTGTTGCCGAAAAACTTCTAAATTCCTTTCAAAATCACAAAATCGATTTTATAAAAAAAAATGGTGGAAGCGTCAGTAATTTTAGTTCCAACCTCTGATAAATTTTTGATATAACGTTCCTTAAATTATTTCTTGAAGTAATTTTTTACTGATTTTAATGACTTTTAGAAAAGAAAAACTTTAAAAAACAGAAATGATTGCTGATTGGAAATGTAAAATCGATTTTTTAACAAAAATGGTGGAGGCACCAGTAATTTTCGTTTCAACTTATAATGAGTTTTTCAAATAATGCTGATTTTATGAAAACCAAAATTGCTGGTTTAAAAAGAGATGGTGTTGCCGAAAAACTTCTAAATTCCTTTCAAAATCACAAAATCGATTTTATAAAAAAAAAATGGTGGAAGCGTCAGTAATTTTAGTTCCAACCTCTGATAAGTTTTTGATATAATGTTTCTTAAATTATTTCTTGAAGTAGTTTTTTATTTATTTTAATGACTTTTAAAAAAGAAAAAAATTAAAAAACAGAACTGATTGCTGGTTGGAAGAGGTGTGTTGCCGAAAATCTATTTTTTAACAACAATGCTAAAGACGCTAGTAATTTTAACTCCAACCTCTAATAAACTTTTGGAATAATGCTGATTTTATGTAAACCAAAATAATTACTGTTCCAAAAAATGATGGTGGTATCGGAAAGTTTCTAAATTCCCTTTAAAATCACAAAATCAATTTTATTAAAAAAATGGTTGAGGCTTCAATAATTTTAATTCCAACCTCTGGTAATTTTTTAAAACTAACGCTTGTAGTATAAAAAGAACACAAATAATTGTTCGTTTAAAAAATAATAGAAACGTCAGAAAATTTCGAAATTCTTTTCATAATCACAAAATCGATTTTTTTAAACGGTAAAAGCGCCAAAAAATTTACTTCCAATCTTTGATATGTTTTTGAAATAATGTTCATTTTATGAAAAGCAAAATATAATTGTTAGCAGTAGGTATTTGTCGATTCAAAAACCCCTTCCTCGAACCTTCGTTCCAGCTAATGTGAATTTTGTTTTACTTTTATTTAACTCTTTGAGGATTTGTGGGTGGCTTAATGTACCGTTTCGAGTTTTGACCTTTGTGCTCGCTGGTACACAAAATAAACCATTTTTTTTTTTAATTTCTACTCATTTTGCTGTATAGTGGTTGAGAGCGCGTACCACCTCGCCACTTCAAGCTCAGATTATGCTTTTTGCTAATCTCTTAGATGACACATCTCTTTTGTGCCCAATTTGGGTTTTTATTATTTGAAAATATCCGCCCCTCAAAGAGATAACTAATATATAGTAGTACCCACCCTTTGCAATGTTTTCGGATTTTTTGCTATTTTAGAAATTTTGACTTTTCGCTCGTGTAATTTAGTCGTCGATCATCCGATTTTAATCCGGTTAGTTTACAACGATTCTCCGTTTAATTCTGAGTACGATTCTAGAAATGCGTTATCATAACAAGCCCGAAAATTTTCTAACGAACGTTTTTCTTAACATCTACACCGAAAAATTTGACGAACATTTTGAAAACTTTATTTTCTATTTTATTGCTAATTTCCATTAGTTGAACATTTATAATAGTTTGGAAAGCACTTATCTATATGGCAAATCATTCCTTCGCAGAGAAATCGCTGAAAAATCCTTTTCTGATTTTTTTGATTTTCGACCGTTTTACAAATTTTGACATTTGAATTCGTGTATCTCAGCCACCCGTCGTCTAATTTTCCTATGGTTTATTTGTAGTGATTCTCAATTTAATTTTGAATGAGATTCTAGAAGAGTGTTATTGTGACGTACCCAAAAAATTTTTACCGAACGTTTCCCCGACCCTCTGCATCGAAATATTAATGCGCGTCGTAAATTCATTTCTAGCCAATTTTGGTGGAAAACCAAAGGACTTACGGAGAAACGGATTTCACCATCGGTTTCCCCGTTATCGAATTATGTAAAAACCCGTCTACCAACAATATCTGAAAACTTTCGATTTTTTAAAATAATTCCATACCTACCCCTTGCAATTTTTTCGGATCTTTGACTATTTTAAAAATTTTGACTTTGACCTCAAGTAAGTTGGCCGTCAGTTGTCCGATTTTTATGCAGTTTATTTTCGACGATTCTCCATTTAATTCTGAGTTTGATTCTAGAAGGGCGTTATCGTACCAGATCTGGAAAATTTCTGACGAACGTCAGAAATTCTTTTCCTACTCTGAATATAATGGCGATTATCTGCCACTTCACTTGTGACATTTGGTACGATACTTGCTGTAGAAGTAGAGGTTGTATTATTTTTAGGAAAATGCTGTTGATTGCTGGAAAGCATTTGAATTCAGTATTGTCGATTGTTAGGAAACATGAACTCTTCTAAATCAGAAGCCATGAAAATGATTCATTCGCGAACCACGTTTCCATCGTTGTTAGCATTTAGTCCTATCTGCTCTGTTGTTACCATCTCGTTACTGCTACCAACAGCTGTTCCATTTCGAGTACTTTTCTTGCTTTCGACCTTTTCTAAAAAACAAATACGAGCGATCTCTTCGTGTGGTATTTGTTGTTTGGTCTGGACGCTACTAAATTGCATCATTATGCACATTAAGATATTGTCACGAGTCACTTGCTTGTTTCTGATTATGGCGGTAACCCTTTCGCTACGAGCGTCGCCTATAGGCGACATCCGCGCGACGACCTGTCTGTACTATAACCCGAAACGGAGCTGCACCATGAAGACAAAGATGAAAACGTAAGCCTCGTCTCCGTAACATTACTGAGTACTCTTTCGCCTTTCTCTTCATGGTGCAACTCCATTTCAGGTTATAGTACGAAAGGCTGCAGCGAAAGATGTAAGTTTGAACATCAATTTAGTTAAGCGCCATATGCACTTTCCGGCTCAATGCTCCGTTCAGTTGCGCTACTCCGGCGGTATGACCGCCCGTTGTCACCCTGACGGAGCACACTCCCGTAGCGAAAGGGTTAAATAAGAAAGAGGTATACTTACTTTGTGGTTTTGAGCTTCCTTCTGAGCTACATCGACTCTTGTGATGGGGAGGGATGTACAAGTAACACTTCAGCAGACGTTTCTTTTTCTGCCTTTATTTACCTCAGTGCGGAGATAGCTCTTCGAACGAACTGACGGTGGATTGATGACCAGAAACCAAGAAGTCGTCTCTTCCAGGGCCGTATCAAGTTTGACTGGGGCCCTAAGGCGGAGATATTCTTGGGGCCCTTAAATTGTTATAAATATAGTGGTCTCTCTATATAGGCAACTCCTTTAAAAGAAACATTCTTTAAAAGCAACTTCTTTATAAGCAACAGTATTTTTAATATACGATACAGAAAACGTAAAAAAATATAAGAAATTCTATTCGCAAAATTGGTTCAGAGTAGTTAGGTGCCCTCTCACGACGGGGGCCCCTAGGCACATGCCTAATGTGCCTAGTGGATAATCCGGCACTGGTCTCTTCCATCGAATTTTCTGCTTTCTTATACTCGTTCGATTAGGCGTTTGTACTAACTCCGCAATATACAATCATCCCCTTGTGGGGTTTTGCCCTAATCGTGGCGATACCATCTAATAATATTATTTTGATTTACTTACTCGATAATTTTCAATATCCTTTACACTGAATACACAAAAACTGCACAAGAACTACTGTTGAAGCAGAACATTCTGTAGAGAGGGAGTACTCCGTGATTACAAAGCAAACAGCCCTTGCTTTTATAGCAATGCTAAGCTTGGTAGGAGAATTTTTAGGTCTTTCGGAATACATCTGCCGTGCATGTTCAAATCAGTTATTGCTCATAACGTACACAAATAAATATGCGACTGATGCAAATTACCTAACATTTTATCGCCAAGCCTGGGAGAATAAACATCACATTTCTCTTCAAAAACCTCCTCATGGTTTAGGATCCTCTTGGTTGTAATAAAATTCTCTTAAAATAGATCCTTATTTCAGAACCTCACGCCTTGGAGAAGAACCTCCTCGTACCCAGGTAGGAGGAAGATGCAAAACATTTACCTCAACACATTTGTCGCTTTAGGAACCTCCTCTTCGAACACAGGTATGAAGAGAGATCCCAAAATATTTGCCAACTCAAGAACCTCCTCCTGGAACGCAGGTTCGAAGAGAAGGCTTTTGAATCGGCAAATACCTACTACTATTGTTAGTTTAAAAAATAGTGGAGGTGTCAAAAAATTTCTAAATTCCGCTCAACATCACAAAATCGAAATGTTCACTTTATAAAAAGCAAGATAATTGTTGGTTTAGAAAATGGTGGAGGAGTCGGAAAATTTCTAAATTCCTCATAAAATCGAGCTAATAACATAACCTCAGAGGAAAATACGTCGAAGTTTTTGACAAGCTGTGACAATTAAGACGCAAGTACAACAAGGAAGTATTTTTGGGAAGACTCATTGTTATTGTAATTTCCTGTTAAGTAGTTGGAAATTTGATACTGATATTTTTCATGAATTTGCTTTCAAAGATTGAGATGATGGGTAATGGTTGTCCCTTTCTGGTGACTTTTAGTAGCTCCCAAGTACAAAAATACAAATGTTCTAAATAGGTTGCTGACATCTATCAACGAATCCGGTCGACTTTTGTCAAAAATTTCATATAAACCCCTTACAATTTTTACAGATTTTGATTATTTTAGAAATTTTGACTTTGAGCTCACATAACTCAACCATCCGTCATCTAATTTTCGCACGGTTTATTTTAGTTAATTCTTTATTTAATTCAAAGTAAAATACTAGAAGATCGTCGTCGTACCGAATTCTAAAAATTATTGGCAAACATTTTCACAAACCTCTGCAATGAAAAATTGGACGAAAATGAAAAAAAAAATCATGAATTTGCTTTTAAAAAATTGGGAAGATGGATAACGGTTATCTCTTTCTGTTGTCTTTTAATATCTCCCAAGTACAAAAATTCCATGCTGAAAGAAAGAATCATACTCCAAATTCTCAAGTAATCTGTAAAATTTTCGGAAAAGATATCTGATGATTCAAATTTCAATCATTTGAGCATTGGTATACTGAGGACTGAAAGGCAGGAACTCATAAAAATTGTATTTTTCTGGAGATAATGCCAAGAAATGATTTCACATATTTTGAAGGCAAATATGCATACATTGTAACAAACGTAATTCTGATCCACCGCTTAAAATTTATTTTCAAATTTAACTTTTTTATGTTAACGACGTAAACGATTTCCACGGGGATGTGGTCTTCGAACGACCAAGCCTGCCCTGGAGGTTGTTCACAACGATGTCGTTATAAGTTACAAAATACGAATGGTCGTTCATGAACGACAATCGATTCATAACGACGTCGTTTAGAGTTAGAAAACAAATCTGTAAAAAAATGGTGGAGGCGCCAAAAGAATACTAAATTCTTTTCAGTCATAAAATCGATTTCTTTAATTTTTTAGAGGCATCAATAATTTTTGTTCCATCCTCTAGTAAGTTTTTAAAGTAACACTAAATTCTGTCCTAAAAAATCTAAATTTCTTTTAAAATTAGAAAATTGATTTTTAAAAAATCTAAAGAAAAAATAATCTTTTTAAAATAGTGATTGTGTTGGATAAAAATAAGTAATTACTTTAACAACAACAAAAAATGACATAATATAGAGTTCATGACTCTAATGGAAAAAAAGTACGGTAGGCGTAAAAGATCGTAAAGCGTTTAAAGGGTGTGCCGGGGTGTATATCCCAAAGGACACAATAAAAAACGCGTCCGGCCGTACGTGCGCACACCATTAGGTTATGAAAAATGAAAACGCGAACGCAATCAGTCGGAATGATCGCGGAGGACCGAGGCCCATGAGATATTCATGGTGGGCGCATTGAATTGTAAAGGATTGGGCGATTCGCTCGGTTCCCTCTTACATATGTATTACAGGGGGAATTGTGTGTTTACACGGCGATCCTTATCCCGCGTCTTAAGAGGGGAAGAAATTCTCGCCAATTCCTCACCCTTTACGTATTCTAGGAAACGAATTAGAAGCAATTTTGATGTTGGGGTTGAGGGGGTTGGTATGATACTTTCTCTAAAGAGGGAAAGAGCAAAAGTCAGTTTACGAGCACTTTTGCCGATTGCCCTTGAACTAATTTAGGATGTTAGAGGGGAATTCGATCGAGCCAAAACCTGGAAAACGACTTCAATTAATTAATTCGATTTCCTTTTTGTTTAATTAAATTTCTCTCAATTTCTAATTTTCAAAAATTTATTAAAAACCTTAAATGAATTATTCGGGGCAATAACCTAATGTTCTAACGGGTGAGTAATAATTTAGACATACTTGACTATTTTTAGAAGCTTTGTAGGTGCGGAAAGGCGAACAATAAGGGAAGGTGTAAGCCGGTTCGCGCTACGTTTGCACGACAAAAGATATGATTTATTAATCTCGTAAATCAGGTCTCGTAGGGCCTTTTGTTCGGCGCTAACGAGACGTTTGCGAGAGGACCGTGAATTTTTAATTTAATTTGTTTGTAACAGTTAAGACGGGGAGATTGCTCGCTTCCGGAGACCCATTCGTCTCACCTGTAAAGAAGTTAAACGGGAACATCTTCAAATCGATCGAATTTTTTTTTTTATTTGAGTCGAAATTCAATCCATCGAATAACTTTCGACCAACCTTGTAGCGTTTAATGACGCGCGCACATGCAGCGAACAAAGTGTTTCTCCAAGTGGATGTAGTGAAGCCGCAAACAAGTACTTCTCAAAGTAGTGAACACTGCCAATGAGCAAAGGACGGCGCATCGAACTGAGACGATAATCTGGTCGGCAAACTTTAAGAGATTGTTACTCCAACTTCTACAAAGGCTTCTAACTGCGCTTCGATGCACGTCTACCACCACTTCACTCGTAATTACAAACTAATATTCTACTTCAATGTTGAAAGTGTTTCAATAATGAGGAAAAAATTTGTATCTAAAAAAAATTTTTAGATACAAAAAAAGTTTTTTAACCAACAAGTTGTTGTTTGATTTCCGATTTTCGATCACTCGCTAATTCTGGTGGATTTTTTGGAAAACCCAAAGGATTTAGGGCGAAATGAATTTTACCATTGTATTCCTTGTGGTCGAATTATATAAAATCGTGACTTTCAGCGAAATTCAAGTGCTGTCAATTTTTGTCAAAAATTCCATATAAACCCCTTACTATTTTTACGAATTTTGGCTATTTCAGAAAATTTGACTTTGGGCTCGCGTAACTCAAAAATCTGTTGTCTAATTTTCAAACGGTTTGTTTCAGTTGATTCTTTATTCAATTGTGAGTAAAATTCTAGAAGATCCTAGTCGTGTCAAGCTCGATAAATTTTTAACGAATATTTTTCCTAACCTCTACACTGAAAAATTTCACAAAAATTTTGAATCATTTTTTTTCCATTTTATTTCTAATTTTGATTACTTGAAGTATTTAGTCACTAGAAAAGTCACTAATTCACATCCATTTTTTTGGAAAACCCAAAGGATTTAGGGAGGAATGGATTTCACCATTATTTTTCTTGTGGTCGAATTATATAAAATCGTCAATTTCAGCGAAATCTAAGTCCCGCCGATATTTGTTAAAAATTCTATACTAATTGTAAGTTGAAAAAGTTGATAAGTCTTAAATTTATTAAGTTATGTTATTAGGTTGGAATATCAAATTGAAGAATTTCAGTTTATTTAGATTCAAATTCTTGAATTTATGAAATCCGATCAAAACGTCTTGGATTGTCTGGCAATGTATTAGTTGAACTAAATTCAAATGAAAACGTCTTGAATTTATTTAAGTTATGTCATTAGGTTCGGTTGGGATACTTAAAAATTTCAGTTTACTTTGATTCAAATCTTGAAATCCTATCAAAACATATTGAACTCGATGGCCAATATTACAGCTAATTTAAACTCAAATTGAAATCTTGAATTTATGAAGTTATGTCATTGGGTTGAGTTGGGATCTTTAAAAATTTCAGTTTATTTGGATTTAAATCCTGAAATTCATGAAATCCTACCAAAACATCTTGGATTGGGTTGGCAATATTTTAATGAAACCAAATCCAAATCAAAAAGTCTTGAATTTATTAGATTAGGTTATTGGAATAGGATAGGATATTTGAAAATTTCAGTTTATTTGGATTCAAATCCTGAAACTCGTGAAATTTCACCAAAACAGCTTGAATTCGGTTGGCAATAGTTCAATCAAACGAAATCAAAGTTGAAAAGTCTTGAATTCATTAAATCATATCATTATCTTCGATTGGAAAAATTAAAAATTTTAGTTTGTTTGGATTCAAATCCTGAAATTCATGAAATCCTACCAAAACATCTTGCATTGGGTTGGCAATATTTTAATGAAATCAAATCCAAATCAAAAAGTCCTGAATTTATTAGGTTAGGTTATTGGGATAGGATGGGATATTTGAAAATTTCAGTTTATTTGGATTCAAATCCTGAAACTCATAAAATTTCACCAAAACAGCTTGAATTCGGTTGGTAATAGTTCAATCAAACGAAATCAAAGTTGAAAAGTCTTGAATTTATTAGATTATGTCATTGGGTTCGATTGTAAAAATTAAAAATTTCAGTTTATTTGAATTCAAATCCTGAAATCCTACCAAAACATCATGGATTAGGTTGGCAACATTTTAATGAAACCAAATCCAAATCAAAAAGTCCTGAATTTATTAAATTAGGTTATTAGGATAGAATGGGATATTTGAAAATTTCAGATTATTTGGATTTAAATCCTGAAACTCATGAAATTTCACCAAAACAGCTTGAATTTGGTAGGCAATAGTTCAATCAAAGGAAATCAAAGTTTAAAAGTCTTGAATTTGCTAGATTATGTCATTAGGTTCGACTGGAAAAAATAAAAATTTCAGTTTATTTAAATTCAAATCCTGAAATTTACAAAATCCTATAAAAACATATTGAATTAGATTGGCAGTACATAAGTTCAACGAAATCCAAATCGAAACGTCTTGAATTTATTAAAAACTTCAATTTATTTGGATTGAAATCTTGAAATTTATGAAATATGACAAAAACGTCTTGGATTCGTTAGGCAATGTTTTAGTTGAACTAATATGGAAAAATTCCCTTACTATTTTTACTGATTTTAGCCATTTTAGAAATTTTAAGTTTGAGCTCACGTAACTCAGCTATCCGTGGTTTGATTTTCGTACGGTTTATTTTAGTTGATTCTTTATTCAATTCTGAGTAAAATTCTAGAAGACTGTCATCGTACCAGGATTTGAAAATTTCTGGCGAATATTTCTCCAAACCTCTACACCGAAAAATTGGACGAAAATTTGGAAGTTTCTCTTTTTTATTTTGTACCAAATTTCGATTATCGAAGTATTTAATCGTTTAGAAAACACTTATTTATATGATAAAATCGTTTTTTCCCCGAAAAATCACACTATAGAAATATAAAATTGAATCCATCGAAAATTCACTAATTCAGTTCAATTTTTTGGAAAAACCAAAAGATTTCGGGCGTAATGAATTTCACCATTGTATTTCTTACGGTCGAATTATACAAAATCGTGGCTTCCAGCGAAATCCGAGTGTCGTCGATTTTTGTCAAAAATTCCATATAAAATTCCCTTACTATTTTTACGAATTTTGACCATTTTAGAAATTTTGACTTTGAGCACGGGTAACTCAGCCGTCCGTCGCTTGATTTTTGTACGGTTTGTTTCAGTTGATTCTTTATTCAATTCTGAATAAAGTTCTAGAAGAACATCGTTCTACCGGGCTTTAAAAATTTTTGGCGAATATTTTCCCAAACCTCTGCACTGAAAAATTGGACGAAAATTTGGAAATTTTTGTTTTTCATTTTCTAGCAAATTTTGATTGTTTGAAGTAATTAATCGTTTAGAAAACATTTGTTCATATTATAACATCGTTCTTTCCCCGAGAAATCGCACTATGGAAATATAAAATGGATGCATCGAAAATTCACTAATTCTCGTCAATTTTTCTGGACAAACCGAAAGAATTAGATCAAAATGGATTTCACTATAGTTTTTCTTGTGGTTGAGTTATATGAAATCGTGACTTTTGGCGAAATCCAAGTCCTGTCAACTTTTGGCAAAAATTCCACATAAACCCCTTATCATTTTTACGGATTTTGGCCATTTTAGAAATTTTGACTTTGAGCTCCCACAACTCGGCCGCCAATCGTCTGATTTTCGTAAGGTTACTTTTAAACAATTCTCTGTTCAATTCTCATTAAGGCTCCAGAAGAGCGTCGTTGTGCTTGAGCCAGAAAATTTTTAACGAACGTTTTTCCAAACCTCTGCATAGAAAAATTAATGCGCGTCGCAAATTCGCTTCTAGCCGATTTTTCTGGAAAACCGAAAGATCTGCGGAAAAGCGGATTTCACCATCGTTTTCCCTGTTGTCGAATTATATAAGAACGTGAGTTTCAGCAAAATCTAAAATTTACAATTTTTGAAAAAAAAATCCATATAAAAATCCTTTCGATTTTTACGGATTTTTGGCTATTTTAGATATTTTGACTTTGAGCTTGTGTAACTTGACTGTCGGTTGTCAGATTTTCATGCGGTTAGTTTTCAACGATTCTCCGTTTAATTCTGAATATAATTTTAGGGAGGCGTTATCCTACCAGATTCGGAAAATTTCTGACTAACGTTTTTCCGAACCTCCTCACCGAAAAATTAAACGAAAATTTTGGAAAATTTTCTTTTTATTTTATTGCAAATTTCGGTCATTTGAACATTTATAATCGTTTAAAAAGGATTTATCTATGTACCAAATCATTCCTTCGTCGAGAAATCGCTGGAAAATCGCATTTCGATTTTTTTGATTTTCCATCATTTTAAAAATTTTGACTTTCAGCTCCCATAACTTGGCCGCCAATCGACTGATTTCCGTACTGTTACTTCTAAACAATTCTCTGTACAATTCTGATTAAGACTTCAGAAGGACGTCGTTGTGCTTAAACCAGAAAATTTTTAACGAATGTTTTTCCAAACCTCTGCACAGAAAAATTAACACGCATCGCAAGCTCACTCCTAGCCGATTTTTCTGGAAAAGTAGAAGATCTACGGAAAAACGGACTTCACCACCGTTCTCCCCGTGGTCGAATTATATCAGAACGTAAGTTTCAGCAAAATCTAGAATTTACAGTTTTTGAAAAAAAAATCCAACGAACGTTTTTCTTAACATCTACACCGAAAAATATGACAAACATATTGAAAACTTTATTTTCTATTTTGTTGCTAATTTCGATTAGTTGAACATTTATAATAGTTTGGAAAGCACTTATCAGTGGTACTCGCTGGAAAATCGCGTTCTGATTTTTTCGATTTTCGACCGTTTTACAAATTTTGACTTTGAGCTCGCGTAACTCAAAAATCTGTTGTCTAATTCTCGTACGGTTTATTTCAGTTGATTCTTTATTCAATACTGAGTAAAATTCTTGAAGATTCTCGTCGTGTCAAGCTCGATAAATTTTTGACCAATATTTTTCCTAACCTCTACACTGAGAAATTTGACGAAAATTTTGAAAATTTTTTTTCCATTTTATTTCTAATTTCTATTATTTGAAATATTTAATGGTTTAGAAAACTCTTATTTATACGATAAATTCATTCTTTCCCCTAAAAATCGCATTTATAGAGATATAAATTGGATGTATCGAAGATTCACTAATTCAAGTCCATTTTTTGGAAAAACTAAAGGATGTAGAACGAAATGGATTTCACCATTATTTTTCTTGTGGTCGAATTATATCAGATTGTGACTTTCAGCGAAATCCAAGTCCCATCAGTTTTTGTCAAAAATTTCATACACTTTTTACCATCTTAAAAAATTTTGGCCATTTTAGAAATTTTGACTTTGAGCTCGCGTAATTTAGCCATCCGTCGCCTGATTGTCGTAGGGTTTATTTTAGTTGATTCCTTATTTAATTATATGTAAAACACTAGAAGAGTGTCGTTATGTCAGGTTTTAAAAATTTTTGACGAATATTTTCCCAAATCGCTGCCCTGAAAAATTTTACGAAAATTTTGAAAATTGTTTTTTTCATTTTATATCTAATTTTGATTATTTGAAGTATTTAATCGTTTAGAAAACACTTATTTATACGATAAAATCATTCTTTCCCCTAAAAATCGCATTTATAGAAATATAAATTGGATGCATCGAAGATTCACTAATTCAAGTCGATTTTTTGGAAAAACTAAAGGATGTAGAACGAAATGGATTTCACCATTATTTTTCTTGTGATCGAATTATATGAGATTGTGACTTTCAGCGAAATTCAAGTCCCATCAATTTTTGTCAAAAATTACATACACCCCTTACCATTTTTAAAAATTTTGGCCGTTTTAGAAATTTTGACTTTCAGCTCGCGTAACTTAGCCATCCGTCGCCTGATTGTCGTAGGGTTTGTTTTAGTTGATTCCTTATTTAATTCTATGTAAAACACTAGAAGAGTGTCGTTATATCAGGTTTTAAAAATTTTTGGCGAATATTTTCCCAAACCTCTGCACTGAAAAATTGGACGAAAATTTGGAAATTTTTGTTTTTCATTTTGTAGCAAATTTTGATTGTTTGAAGTAATTAATCGTTTAGAAAACATTTATTCATATTATAACATCGTTCTTTCCCTGAAAAATCGCACTATGGAAATATAAAATGGATGCATCGAAAATTCACTAATTCTCCTCAATTTTTCTAGACAAACCGAAAGAGTTAGATCAAAATGGATTTCACTATAGTTTTTCTTGTGGTTGAGTTATATGAAATCGTGACTTTTGGCGAAATCCAAGTCCTGTCAACTTTTGGCAAAAATTCCATATAAACCCCTTATCATTTTTACGGATTTTGGCCATTTTAGAAATTTTGACTTTGAGCTCCCACAACTCGGCCGCCAATCGTCTGATTTTCGTACGGTTACTTTTAAACAATTCTCTGTTCAATTCTGATTAAGACTCCAGAAGGGCGCCGTTGTGCTTGATCCAGAAAATTTCTAACCAGCATTTTTCCAAACCTCTGCACAGAAAAATTAATGCGCGTCGAAAATTCACTTCTAGCCGATTTTTCTGGAAAACCAGAAGATCTACGGAAAAATGGATTTCACCATCGTTGTCCCCGTACTCGAATTATATAAGAACGTGAGTTTCAGCAAAATTTAAAATTTACGATTTTTGAAAAAAAAATCAATATAAAAAGAAAAACCCTTTCGATTTTTACGGATTTTTGGCTATTTTAGATATTTTGACTTTGAGCTCGTGTAACTTGACTGTCGGTTGTCAGATTTTCATGCGGTTAGTTTTCAATGATTCTCCGTTTAATTCTGAGTACAATTCTAGAGAACCATTATCCTACCAGTCTCGGAAAATTTCTGACGAACGTTTTTCCGAACCTCCACCGAAAAATTAAGCGAAAATTTTGGAAAATTTTCTTTTTATTTTATTGCAAATCTCGATTATCTGAACATTTATAATCGTTTGAAAAGGATTTATCTATGTACCAAATCATTCCTTCGTCGAGAAATCGCTGGAAAATCGCATTTCGATTTTTTTGATTTTCCATCATTTTAGAAATTTTGACTTTGAGCTCCCATAACTCGGCCGCCAATCGTTTGATTTCTGTACGGTTACTTCTAAACAATTCTCTATTCAATTCTGATTAAGAATCCAGAAGGGCGTCGTTGTGCTTGAGCCAGAAGATTTTTAACGAACGTTTTTCCAAACCTCTACACAGAAAAATTAATGCGTGTCGCAAATTCACTTCTAGCCGATTTTTCTGGAAAACCAGAAGATCTACGGAAAAACGGATTTCATCATCGTTTTTCCCCGTTGTCGAATTATATAAGAACGTGAGTTTCAGCAAAATCTAAAATTTACATTTTTTGAAAAAAAAAAATCCATACCCACCCCTTTCGATTTTTACGGATTTTGGCTATTTCGGAAATTTTGACTTTGAGCTCGCGTAACTCAAAAATCTGTTGTCTAATTTTCGTACAGTTTACTTTAGTTGATTTTTTATTCACTTCTGAGTAAAATTCTAGAAGATCCTCGTCGTGTCGAGCTTGATAAATTTTTGACGAATATTTTTCCAAACCTCTAAAAACTCTCCAAACACTGAAAAATTTGACGAAAGCTTTGAAAAATTTTTTTTCCATTTTATTTCTAATTTCGATTATTTGAAATATTTAATCGTTTAAAAAACTCTTATTTATACGATAAATTCATTCTTTCCCCGAAAAATCGCATATATAGAGATATAAATTGGATGCATCGAAGATTCACTAATTCAAGTCCATTTTTTGGAAAAACTAAAGGATGTAGAACGAAATGGATTTCACCATTATTTTTCTTGTGGTCGAATTATATGAGATTGTGACTTTCAGCGAAATTCAAGTCCCATCAGTTTTTGTCAAAAATTTCATACACTTTTTACCATCTTAAAAAATTTTGGCCATTTTAGAAATTTTGACTTTGAGCTCGCGTAATTTAGCCATCCGTCGTCTGATTGTCGTAGGGTTTGTTTTAGTTGATTCCTTATTTCATTCTATGTAAAACATTAGAAGAGTGTCGTTATATCAGGTTTTAAAAATTTTTGACGAATATTTTCCCAAATCCCTGCCCTGAAAAATTTGACGAAAATTTTGAAAAACTTGTTTTCCATTTTATTTCTAATTTTGATTATTTGAAGTAATTAATCGTTTAGAAAGCACTTATTTATATAATAAAATCGTCTTTTTCTCAAAAGATCGTAGTATAGAGATATAAAAATGGATGCAGCGAAAATTCACTAATTCACGAAAATTTTTTGGAAAACCCAAAAGATGTAGGGCGAAATGGATACCACTATTAATTTTCTTGAGGTTGAATTATATAAAATTGTGACTTTTAGTGATATTCAAGTCCCTCCGATTTCTGTCAAAAATTCCATACTATTATTATTGCATATTCCCTTACAATTTTTACGGATTTTGACCATTTTAGAAATTTTAACTTTGAGCTCGGGTAACTCAGCCGTCCGTCGTTTGATTTTCATAAGGTTTGTTTCCATTGATTCTTTATTCAATCCCGAATAAAGTTCTAGAAGAGCATCGTTGTAGCAGGCTTTAAAATTTTTTGACGAATATTTCCTTAAACCTCTGCACCGAAAAATTGGATGAAAATTTGGAAATTTTTGTCTTTCATTCTGTTGCAAATTTTGATTATTTGAAGTAATTAATCGTTTAGAAAACACTTATTTATATGATAAAATCGTTCTCTCCCCAAAAAGTCGTGCTATAGGAATATAAAAATGAATACATCGAAAATTCACTAATTCACGTCAATTTTTTGGAAAAACCAAATGATGTAGAACGAAATGGATTTCACCATTATTTTTCTTGTGGTCGAATTATATAAAATCGCGACTTTCAGGAAAATCCGAGTCCTGTCAATTTTTGTCAAAAATTCCAAACCCAAACCTCTTTATCATTTTTACTGATTTTGGCTATTTCAGAAATTTTGACTTTGAGCTCACGTAACTCAACTATTCGTTGTCTGATTATCATGCAGTTTGTTTTGGCTGATTCTTTATTTAATTTTAAGTAAAATTCTAGAAGAGTGTCGTCGTATCGGGCTTTAAAAATTTTCTGGCGAATATTTTTCTAAACCTCTACACGGAAAACTTGGATTCACTAATTCAAGTCAATTTTTTGGAAAAACCAAAATTTTTAGAACAAAACGAATTTCACCATTGTTTTCCCTGTCATCGAATTATACAACATCGTGACTTTCAGTGAAGTCCGAGTGCTTTCGATTTTTGGCAAAAATTCCACATAAACTTACTATTTTTACGAATTTTGACCATTTTAGAAATTTTGACTTTGAGCTCGCCTAACTCAGCTATCAGTCGTTTGATATTCATACGGTTTGTTTTAGTCGATTTTTTATTCAATGTTGAGTAAAATTCTAGAAGAGTGTCGTTGTAACGGGCTTTAAAAATTGTTGACGAATATTTTCCCAAACCTCTGTACTGAAAAGTTGGAAAAAAAATTTTTAAATTTCTTTTTTAATTTTTTTGCAAATTTTAATTATTCGAACTTTTTAATCGTTTAGAAAACATTTATCAATATGATAAAAGTATTTCTTTGGCAAGAAATCGCAGTATGGAAGTATAAAATCAATACATGGGAAATTCGATATTTCCCACCGATTTTCTAGAAAAGCCAAAGGAGTTACGGCGAAACGGATTTCGTCATAATTTTTCTTATAGTTAATTTATATAAAAACGTGACTTTCCGAGTCATTTTGATTTTTGACAAAAATTCCATATTAATTTTATTTTTAATTTTTCCCATTTAAAGAATTTTAACTTTGAGCTCGATTAACTCGTCTGTTTTGATTTTCATACATTTTATTTTAGTTGATTCTTCGTTGAATTCTAATTGTAAGTAAAATCCTAGAAAAGTATAGTTCTACCAAACTTGAAAAATTCTTAATAAAAATGTTTCTAAACCTCTACATCAAAAAATTATACAAAAACTTTTTTTTAATTTATTGCAAATTCTATCTCTTTGATGTCGTAAATGTCCTTTAATATTTCAAGAACAAACAAAGAGGGTAAACGGTCTACTTCTCCCCAGACGTTACCTTATTTCTAGAACTGATTCTGTACTTACCCCGGAGCCAATCAGTACACAATGGCTGGTTTTTAATTTTCCGCAAAAATGGAGCTTTTGTGGCGCGCGGCGCGTCTTTGTTTCATTTTCGACGGCGTCGGCGCCGCGGCGCTCCGGGAAAATTGCGTCCACCGGGCAGAATGTATAAATAATGCGCGGTTTTGTACGGTGCCGTATTGCCGCATGTTTGACCCACGTTTGACTGCAATTCATTTATAGTAGAGCCAAACATTTAGATTAAAAACAAAAAAAACGTTGGAATAAAAACGAAATATTTTTTCAAGGATTAAATTTATAGCTTTCAACTTTATAGTAACTACAATTTGAGTTTACGTTTTATTCATTGTCAGCGAAACAAATAACAGTAGGAAACCGCTCGACGTCCAAAATCGTGATACGCCAACCGACCGACCTATTAAAACACCTAAATACGTAGTCAGCCAAATTTATAATTTTACAGTCGGTGTTTCGGTCCCGGGGAAAACCCTTGGGCTTTAGCTGACGTTGCAACCCTGAAGGACCTTTTGAAACCGACTTGCTGATTGGTCGATAAGTAAAAACCCTTTAAACCACGAAAATTCGAGTAAATATTTTATTTTCACTAATAATCCCGATTTTTTTGTCCCTTTTTAACCTTTTACACGTAAACTCGTTCTATACCTTTGAGCTTTTCAAAAGCGTCTGGTGATTTGCCGATAAGGTTCGGGACAAAACAAAGCCAAGCTCACCTCTCCCGTGAATGGACGTATCGGTACCCGTTTTTACGGGAACCAAATACAAAGAGCACATTATTCGGGAGCCGTTTTATGCTACACTACCGAGCGATAAAAAGTGGAAGTAACAAAACGTATTTGTAGTCAGTTTGGGCGATGGCGTAAATGTTAGTAAACAAAAAGTCTTTTGTTGGTTAGATAGCTTTTCTATAGGTGGGAAATTTTTTAAGGATTTTTTTTTAACCCTTAAAGGTTTTCTTATTGTGAGATATGACATTACCTTAATTAAATTCTTCAAACTTTAGATGATACAAATTAAGCAGATTTACGAAATAAAGTATAAGATGGCTAAGTATGTTTCCTGCTTCAGAGAGTAGCTGCTCACTGAAAACTGTACTTGATGGGGATGATAAGTACATTTTTGCCGGTTAACTCATGATTGGGTATTTCAAGCAATGTTGTTTCCACCAAACAAAATGAACTTGCTCTGTCTTTAGTAATACCTCAGAGAAGTAACAGTCCAATTCAATTGCTGCTTTATTTCTAGGACTAGAGTTACTAACGGTCTTACTAAATAGCAGTCTTAAAACACAAAATAATTTCGATTCAAATTTTTGCCTATTGTAGAGGACAACTTAAAGTCAACCAAACAAGATGTCGAAATTAAACACCTCTTTTATTAAACGCTAGACAAATAGGGTGATTTATCTATCTGATCACAAATTGAGGCATAAGAAGTTGAAATTGTTGTCCAGTATTTTTGTCAATAATGGTTTTCCTCTCTCACTAGTTAACAGAATTTTGTTCTCCACTAATATTAACCCCAGACAAGCCGTCCGTCGTCGGGCTGATGTCTCCCTCACTCATATTCCTGATGATCAATCAATTCAGCTGCCGCGTTATGTTAAATTACCGTACATGACCTCTCTTACGGAAAGAGTTGTCCGTGTGTTGAATGACTCTAATCTGAAAGTCGCAAGGTATATCTTGAAACTTATATGTTCTCTTTTTTTTTCCTTCATGAAGGACAAAGTTCCCCTGAAATGGCAGTCTAACATAGTCTACCAAATAGATTGTAGGTACCACCTCGCAATACTTTAATGTTCGCATACAACAACACGTCAGAGATTGCAAGGCAAAAATGAGGATGTCACGTGAGGAAAAGAGGATAGACAATGTCACGGCGTTGGCACAACATCACATTCACACAGGACACAACTTTGATTTTGATGATGCCAAGGTACTAATTAAGGAACCAGCCTATTTTAAACGTATGTTTTTGGAGATGGTTTACATTAATGGAGTGAATAATTCGGTGAATTTTAGATCAGACTTTCAGAAACTTAGTCGGATATTCTGCCACATTTTGTTATTGGCGAAGCATTCTAATAGAGCTGTCCTGAATGAGTCATCGCACAGTTCTGTATGGTTCTAGCCTTGTAGACTCTCTGCAGTTTGGTCTTTCATCCCTTTCTTTACAAAAAAACACCCTCCTTCTGGACTCAGGCCTCAGATTTTCAGGAACTTAGTCGGATACTCTACCACCTTTTGTTATTGGCAAAGAGTTCTAAAGGCCAGTTCAGACGAAGCCAGTAGTTTGGTATAGTAAACTGTTACAGTCGAGTAAATCTTTAATTCGCACTAGACAAGTAATTTAGTATAATTTGTCAAATTAAGTCGAGACAAAATAGTCGTTTACACGCGGTCGGTGTTTAGTCGAATTGATTAGTGCCAGGGCAAGTACAGTGATTTTAAAATTAGTGTGCATTTGTATATCTTACCAAGGTATCGTGCAGTCAATATTAATATGAATCGCAAAAAACAACTGCTAAAACGTGGTCTACGATCAGTTTTAAAACTGGTTATTGACGAAACTGAAACCATATGTCTGGAAGAAATGCAGCAACCAAAATGTAAATGGGTAAAAAAATGGATTAATAGAAGAGATCATCTAGGTGCATCCAGTTGTTTACTAAATGAATTGGCTATAGAAGATCCGAAGGAATATAGCCTTGCTCTTAGGATGTCTGAGGAATCATTTAACACTTTGCTGGAAAAAGTTAAATCCTCTATTCAAAAAAATGATACCATAATGAGAACTGCCATTCCAGCCGCCACCAAATTGCAAGCTGTATTGTATTTTTTGACTACTGGAAACAGTTTACGAAGCCTACAACATTTCTATAGAATATGAACTAGTTTATAAAAATCAGAAGTGGCAGCTCCAGATTTTTTAGAATCCATTATTTTCTTTTTTTCTTGAGAATACGTTGATCTTATATTTTTTATTTTTTGAACAATTTCTTTTTGCCCAAAACCTTCCATACCCATAACCTCTTGAATTTTTAAATAAGCTGCTTGTCGTTTCTGTTTATTTTTGTATTCTTCCTTTTTTACATTCCATAGGCGTTCATGTTTCATGTATTCTTCCACAAATTTAAATGTTGTCTCTTCCGACCACCTTGCCATTTTTATAATTAATAATAATATTAAATAATAATTAATTTCCGAAACAAGATCTTCAGCTCACACAGGACGGAACTTATTATTTATTTGAGGTGTCTGTCCACACGTGTTTACTTGACGTGCGAGTCGGTGGAGTCTAGGGTGGGGGTTGATACTCGCCCAGAAAAATAGAGTAGACCTCTATTTACTAAACTCGACCATTAACTCGACTATGCCAGTTGACTCGACTAAAATGAATGTGTTCAAATTGGTCAAGTACTAAATTACTCGACCACTTGACTAAACTACTGGCTTCGTCTGAACCGGCCTTAATAGAGCTGCCCTGAATGAATCACCACACAATTCTGTATGGTTCTGCCCTTGTAGGCTCCCTGCAGTTTGGTCTTTCATCCCTTTCTTTAGAAAAAAAATCTCCCTCCTTTTTTCAAACACCCTCCCCCCTTCTGGTTGGTTGACTTATTTTTGGTAATGGTTTTGTTCTTTTTTCGGTCTTGTTTTCTTAATAACCGTAATTTCCTCCAAATTTTCACGCCATTTTGTGTGCGGTAACCTGTTCTTGTTTCACCTGTTTGGTCTTTTCTTCATTAGAGTTTTTCTTGTAAGTCGCAATTTTGGTATAAGCATGGTTTGATCTGTCTAAAGTTATTTGCGCCTGTTTGATTCACCTTTGTGGTAATATTTTATATGTATACTTTTAGTTAGTTTTCACATTGTTAGTCTTTACATTTGTAGGTTCGATGCGTTTGTTTTTTAGTCTTTGCGTTTTTTGCATTTTTCCACCTGCATTGGATTTCACTGATGCCTTAACCTCTAATTGTAAGTGTTTTTTTACAATTTTCAGCCGGTTTGTTTGAGGTTTTTTAGCTTACATCTGATGAAGATCGTATTATCAATCGAAAGCTTAGGAAATGAATAAAAGAGGTGTTTAATTTCGACATCTTGTTTGGTTGAATTCCCAGAATTTGCTAAACTTAATTCCTAACGTTGTACAACCAGTACTCCCACCCCACATTTGTGTTTATATTCATCTTGTCACTTCCACTGTTCTCTGTATCATCGCTACTACTGCTTTCGGAGTTTAAGTCTCTTTCAAATGCCTCAAAAAGAAGTATGATTTGTAACGGATATGTTTTCAATTCAGAAAAAGTTTAAGCAATAGCAAGAATTCAACAATGTTACCATAAAATAATTTTTTCCCTTTCTATTACTATCTTATTTTCACTCCATTCAACAAAGACCAAAGATTCGGTTCAAATTTAGCCGAATGTTAGGTATTCGGTTGAACTACAATTCGCCAAATCACTAGTTTGAAGTACTTAGACTCAGCTAATGTCATACCTCAAAATAAAAAAAATTGTAAAAAAAATGGTGGAGGCGCCAGTAATTTTAGTTCCTCATAAGTTCTTGAAATGGTGCTGATTTCCTGAAAAGCAAGTTAATTGCTAATTTCAATGTAAACTTTTTTATTTTGACACATGACATCAGTTAAGTCTCAGTACTTCAAACATGAACCCTTTAAAGTCCTATGTCCAAACGTTGTGGACATACAATTTAGGCAAAACAAATATAATGTTTGAAGTATTGAGTCTTAGATAGTCTCATGTGTCAAAGTAAAAAGACTTTTAAGGATTAAATTTGTTTAACGTCTGGACATACAGCTCGGCAAGAAATAAAATAATGTCCACAAAGTTTAGACAATGGACTTTTAGACTAAAGATTTTTTTTAAAGGACTTTTTCGAAGGATTTTTTTAAAGACTTAAACAGATTTAATAATTGAAATGAATTAAAACCCATTTAATTGTAACTAGAAAATTGAATGAATTAATCCATAAACATTGAATTATCTATAGAACCGTTTATTGAATGTAAGCGAAGAGAATGGAAATAAATTAATAAATATAATTTTCAATTGATTTAAACTGCAAACAGTCGACGCATCGGATCTCGTAAATTTTTGGTGATTTATTTTCGCAGCCGGATCGTATAATTCCGAGCGAAAACATATTCCGGCTTTTAATCGTTCGGCGAGAGCGCAAATTCTCGCGCAAATACGCGTCCGGTCGCGAGGCGCAATTCAATTACCGGCGAGATATTTGTTGATAAAGCGCAACGTTCGATGGCGGCGTCGCTCGCCGTCGGGGCCATCAAATTACGCGCCCGCCGCATTAGTTAATTCGTTAATTTTATTTCCGACACTCCGACCGAACGAGCGACCGTTCAATTAAATCCCCTTGTAATACACAGTTTTACGGTCGACGGGAATTAGTCCCGCGCGCGAGCCGATTTTTACGCGAGCGCACAATTTGACTTGTAAACGTGGTAATTGATTTGTAAACATGTTGATCATACGTCTGTTTGGGTACGCATATTACTCTGATTGCCGATGCTTCCAATTTGTTTTGCACGTACGAGTTTACATAAATATACCTATTAAAATCAAGGGTGGATTTTGAAATCACAATTAAATGTTTTACCTCAATTCATGTTGAAGTAACTAATCCGAAAATTGAAAAAAATTGTAAAAAATTGTAAAAACTTGTAAAAAATTGTAAAAAATTGTAAAAAATTGTACAAAATTATAAAAAATCGTAAAAAATTGTAAAAAATTGTAAGAAATTGTAAAAAATTGTGAAAGATTGTAAAAACTAGTTTAGTTTTATTTTTTGTATTTTTCTAAAAAAAAATTATTGTTTTTGTTGAATTGATCAACATTCTGGTAACTTTTGTGGAAGCTTTACAAATTTAGTAAGTTTTTGATGGAATCTAAAAAAAAATTAGTAAATTTTTGGTGGAATTTTTACAAATTTTGTAAGTTTTTTAGTGGAATTTTTAAAAAATTCATTATTTTTAGTAGAACTATAAACAATTTTAGTAACTGGTGAAATTTTTATGAATCTACTAAGTTTTGAATTTTCAAGGTTTTAATTAATTTTTAATGAAATTGTTTCTAATCTGATTGATTTTTGGTGGAATTTTAAAAGAATTTTGACATTTTGGTGGAATTTTTAAAAAATTTTAACATTTTGGTGGAATTTTTAAAAAATTTGGTAAGTTTTTGGTAGAATTGTTAAAAATGTTGACAATTTCGGTGTAATTTTTAGGATTTTTGTAAGTTTTTGGTGGAATAAAAAAAATTCAGTAAGTTTTGGGTGTAGTTGTTAAATATATTAATAGCTTTGGTGGAATTTTTGCGAATTTTATTCATTTCTGGTGGAATTTTAAAAAAATTCAGTGTTTTTGGTAAAATTCTTATGAATTTAGTAAGTTTTTGGTGGAATTTTTAAAAAATTCAGTATGTTTATGGTGGAATTATCAAAAATTTTGATAACATTGGTGGAATTTTTGCGAATTCTATTCATTTCTGGTGGAATGAAAAAAAATCAGTGTTTTTGGTAAAATTCTTATGAATTTAGTAAGTTCTTGGTGGAATTTTTGCAAATTGTATTAATTTTTGGTGGAATTTTTAAAAAATTCAGTATGTTTTTGGTGGAATTATCAAAAATTTTGATAACATTGGTGGAATTTTTGCGAATTTTACTCATTTCTGGTGGAATAAAAAAAATCAGTGTTTTTGGTAAAATTCTTATGAATTTAGTTAGTTTTTGGTGGAATTTTTTCAAATTGTATAAATTTTTGGTGGATTTTTTTAAAAAATTCAGTATATTCTTGATGGAATTATCAAAAATTTTGATAACACTGGTGGAATTTTTGCGAATTTTATTCATTTTTGATGGAATTTTTAAAAAAATTCAATATTTTTTATGGAATTTTTACGAATTTAGTAAGTTTTTAGTGAAATTTTTCCAATTTTATTAATTTTTGGTGGAATTTTTATAAAATTCAGTATGTTTTTGATGGAATTGTTAAAAAAGTTGATAACTTTGGTGGAATTTTTATTAACTTTAATCATTTTTAGTGGAATTGTTAAAAATATTGGTAATTTTAGTAGAATTTTTAAGAATTTGGTAAGTTTTTGGTGGTATTTTTTAAAAATTAGTAAGCTTTTGGTGGAATTATCAAAAATTTTGATAACATTGGTGGAATTTTAGCGAATTCTATTCATTTCTGGTAGAATTAAAAAAAAAATTCAGTGTTTTTGGCAAAATTCTTATGAATTTAGTAAGCTTTTGGTGGAATTTTTGCAAATTGTATTAATTTTTGGTGGAGTTTTTAAAAAATTCATTATGTTTGGTAGAACTATTAAAAATTTTAGCAACTTTGGTGGAATTTTTATGAATTTACTAAGTTTTTGGTGAAATTTTCAAGGTTTTGATGAATTTTTAATGAAATTGTTTCTAATTTGATTGATTTTTGGTGGAATTTTAAAAGAATTTTGACATTTTGGTGGAATTTTTAAAAAATTTGGTAAGTTTTTGGTAGAATTCTTAAAAATGTTGACAATTACGGTGTAATTTTTAGGACTTTTGTAAGTTTTTCGTGGAATAAAAAAAAATTCAGTAAGTTTTGGGTGTAGTTGTTAAATATTTTAATAGCTTTGGTGGAATTTTTGCGAATTTTATTCATTTCTGGTGGAATTTTAAAGAAATTCAGTGTTTTTGGTAAAATTCTTATGAATTTAGTACGTTTTTGGTGGAATTTTCAAAAATTCAGTATGTTTTTGATGGAATTATCAAAAATTTTTATAAGATTGGTGGAATTTTTGCGAATTTTATTCATTTCTGGTGGAATAAAAAAAAATCTGTGTTTTTGGTAAAATTCTTATGAATTTAGTAAGTTTTTGGTGGAATTTTTGCAAATTGTATAAATTTTTGGTGGAATTTTAAAAAAATTCAGTATATTTTTGGTGGAGTTATCAAAAATTTTGATAACACTGGTGGAATTTTTGCGAACTTTATTCATTTTTGATGGAATTTTTTAAAAATTCAGTGTTTTTTTATGGAATTTTTACGAATTTAGTAAGTTTTTAGTGAAATTTTTCCAATTTTATTAATTTTTGGTGAAATTTTTATAAAATTCAGTATGTTTTTTATGGAGTTGTTAAAAAAGTTGATAACTTTTATGGAATTTTTATTAACTTTAATCATTTTTGGTGGAATTGTTAAAAATATTGGTAATTTTAGTAGAATTTTTACGAATTTTGTAAGTTTTTGGTGGTATTTTTTAAAAATCAGTAAGTTTTTGGTGGAATTATTCAACATTTTTGTAGCTTTGGTGGAAAATTGAAAAAATTTAGTCCGTTTTTGGTGGATTTATTAAAAATGTTGGTAACTTTGGTGGAATTTTTACGAATATAGTAAGTTTTGAATTTTTACCAATTTTATTGATTTTGGGTGAAATTTTAAAAAAATTCAGTAAGTTTTTAGTGGAATTGTCTCCAAATTTAATAATTTTTGGTGAAATTATATTCAATTTAACTAACTTTTGTAGAATTTTTATTATTTTTTTATTTTTGTGAAATTTTTAGGAATCTAATCAATTCTTTACGAAATTAATCTTAATTTTAGTATATTTTTTTTTTAAATTAGCAAGTTTTTGGTGGAATTGTTAAAAATGTTGATAGCTTTTGTGGATTTTTTACAAATTTTATAAGTTTTTGGTGGAATTATTAAAAATTTTAGTAGCTTTGGTGGAATTCTTACAAATTTACTTAAATTTTTGGTGATATTTTTAAGAATTTAATTAGCTTTTAGTTAAATTTATTCGAATTTCTGCTCTGCATAATTTAAATATGTATTTGATAATTATTAATAAACCGATCGTTTTGACATTTCATGTGGCATTAGCATGGTTAGAATAATAAATCTGTACCTGAGAGCTAAAGGGACGTAAGTCCAAATTTTATGAAAATGAGATATGTTTAAAATAAATACCTCGTTAAACACAACATTTCATTTTTTACAACATTATCTAAAAAAATTGATCACGAAAAAAATTTTTTGGGTTATAAAGAAGTAAATCCTTACCGTTTTAGCGCCAAATAGTCGTAAGTCCACAAAAAATCTAATTATCAAGGTTAAAACTTATTCTAACCTTTCATTTTTTTATTTTAACTTCTTTTATTTTAACTTATTTTTTTTGCTAAATTTTATTCGCAATTGTAAAAAGCCTAGATTTAATGTGTACTCCATGGCCCTAGAAGATTTAAAAAAAATTAGTACATTGTACTCCTTATTAACAGCGCCATTTATATCTAGAAAGAAAAGCAATGATGACCTAGAGTTTAAATTGTCCAACATTGTTTGGCTTCAACTTCGGCGAGAAGTATATGGAACTCTTTTTTATAAAACATCATTTAATGACAATTTTTCTTCCATTAATTTGTATAGAAATATTCGAAAACCGCCAAATATAGCAAAAAGTTTGACCAAATTAAGATTCTTTAGAAAATTTATAAGTAAAGCAAACTACGACAATCTTGTAACTCTCCTTAAGTGGGTCCCTGAAGAATATTAGGATTATTTCAGAAACTTACCCCATACTGAAGAAGCTCACATTTCCCTGATGATGAATGAGTTTATGAGTTAATATGTTTTAAAATTTATTCTTTGTAGTAATAAATTCATACATGTTATTATTGTCCCAATCTATTGTTTTGTTGTAAGTCCATACAGTCATTCAGAAATAATTTTTTCGAGCCAAAATGTAGTAAGTCCAATAAGTTCGTAAAAATAAAAAATTTTCATAAAAATGTTTTGTTAATGAATAAAGACAGACTATTAGTATTAAATAACAATATTTCCGCGATTATGAGCTAAATTGTTTGAAAGCTGAGAATATTGAAATTATTATTTCAAATTACAAATAGTATATTTTTCATTATTTCACAATTATGTATGTCATTTTGGACTTAAGTCCCTTTAGCTCTAGGGTACAGAAATAACGTTTATGAAAATTGAACCAACTGTTTTATCAGCCCAAATCGAAAATGACGGAAAACGGGGAATTCGTTTAGGGCTTAAATTGGCCGTTTAAAAAGGAGTCCCGATTCGCATATAACGTTGCGTTATAAAGCCGTTCAGAAGGTTAGCCGGAAGCAGAGTCGCAGAGCCGGCGGCTTTTTGGATAAAAAGTGCGTTCGAAAACTAACGAAAATGACAGGCAGACGATCGAGAATTTTAATTTCAATTATGGCTACTGCAACGTCGTTCGATTTTCAGGGCCGTTTTTCCGAAATCGGTTATGGATTTCAAAATCGTCGGGGAGGTGAAGATAATGATCGGTAGAATGACGTAAAACCATTGAATTGTAAACGTGTGAAGTGTATATTTGTGTGGTAAAATGTAGAGATTTTTAACCGTGGAATTTGTATGTAAATTTTATCCTGGGTAAATTTTATTCTGGTTGTAAAGCTTTAACGAGCGGTGTCCGGTTATTCCCAGATATAATTTCAAATCATTTCAACAAGACCGCAAACGACATCTACTTTAGTTTACCTCAGTTAACTGGTGTCCTATTTAACCCATCAGTAATAAATATTAAAATTTTTCTTTCAACCGAGATTATCTTAATTAAAACCCACCATTCAAATCATCCCCAGGGATTTACAACCAATCAACGTTTTGATTAACCAGCAATATTGGTTTTAAAATCTTACTTCTCCACAACAAAAAAAAAATAAAATAAAATACGAACTGCCATGGTATTTAAAAGCTCATTTCCCTTTAGGTTATTTATAGCGCTTCTTAATACTTTTTTTTTCCTAAACTGAATATAAAAGGTAATTAATCACTCGGCGTCTAAAGTAGCTATCCACCTCGCTAATGATTACCACACTTAATTCTTGTAACAATTTATTTCCGGTCAGAAACAATAACTTATATGTCGATGTTCTTGCTTAGTTTTTTTTCTTTCTTTTCCCTTTTTGTTTTTTTCGCTCAAACAATTCTAGTTTCTGTTAATATGGGATTTAAGGCTATTGCGGGCAAAAAGGCGAAAACGTGTAAAAAGCAAGGTGGTCACAAAAAGAACCCTTATATAGGAACTGGTGTTTTTCACCGCCCACACGGGGCTAGCTAAAAGAAAAGTAAATGGACATTGATTTATAGCTAAACGCTAATGGCAAATAAAAATAAGTGCGAAGTGTTGTTTTAAGGCCGCTTCCTTTTACTTTTTTTTTACTCACATGAAACTATACAATTAATCCGATATTATTTTTTAATGTTGATTGATTTATTACTCATTTTCTAATTCCCATAAATAAAACTTGTGTGATTTTATAAAATTGAATTTTTAAAAAATTGTCAAAAATCATAAATCTACTAAAAAATTTTTACCAACTTTGAAATTTTTTTTAATTTTTTTGATAACATTTAGAATAAAACGATCTTTTTGGATCAAAACTAGAATATCTCAAGTTTCATTTAGAAAAAAAATCAAATCAAAATCTTTAAAATTCAATTTTTAATGAATTTTTAAAAAAATGGTAAATTTTCTAACCAAAAAAAATTTTTACAAACTTTGAAATTTTTTTTAAATTTTTTGACAACATTTAGAATAAAACGATCTTTTTAGATCAAAACCAGAATATTTTAAGTTTCATTTGGAAAAAAATCGAATCAAAATCTTTAAAATTCAATTTTATATGAATTTTTTAAAAAATGATTAATTTTCTAACCAAAAAAAATTTTTACCAATTTTGAAAATTTTTTTAAATTTTTTTGACAACATTTAGAATAAAGCGATCTTTTTAGATCAAAACTAGAATATTTTAAGTTTCATTTAGAAAAAAAATAAAATCAAAATCTTTAAAATTCAATTTTTTATAAATTTTTAAAAAAAGGTTAATTTTCTAACCAAAAAAAATTTTTACCAACTTTGAAAATTTTTTTAAATTTTTTGACAACATTTAGAATAAAACGATCTTTTTAGATCAAAACTAGGATATTTTAAGTTTCATTAAAAAAAAATCGAATCAAAATCTTTAAAATTCAATTTTTTATGAATTTTTTAAAAAATGGTTAATTTTCTAACCAAAAAAAATTTTTACCAATTTTGAAAATTTTTTTAAATTTTTTTGACAACATTTAGAATAAAGCGATCTTTTTAGATCAAAACTAGAATATTTTAAGTTTCATTTAGAAAAAAAAATAAAATCAAAATCTTTAAAATTCAATTTTTTATAAATTTTTTAAAAAATGGTTAATTTTCTAACCAAAAAAATTTTTAGCAGCTTTGAAATTTTTTTTAAATTTTTTTACAACATTTAGAATAAAACGACCTTTTAAGATCAAAACTAGAATATTTTAGGTTTCATTTAGAAAAAAAATCCAATCAAAATGTTTAAAATTCAATTTTTTATAAATTTTTTAAGAAATGGTTAATTTTCTAACCAAAAAAAATTTTACCAACTTTGAAATTTTTTTTTAATTTTTTGACAACATTTAGAATAAAACGATCTTTCTAGATCAAAACTAGAATATTTTAAGTTTCATTTAGAAAAAAAAATCAAATCAAAATCTTTAAAATTCAATTTTTTATTATTTTTTTAAAAAATGGTTAATTTTCTAACCAAAAAAATTTTTTACCAACTTTGAAAATTTTTTTAAATTTTTTGACAATATTTAGAATAAAACGTGCTTTTTAGATCAAAACTAGAATATTTTAAGTTTCATTAAAAAAAATAATCAAATCAAAATCTTTAAAATTCAATTTTTTATGAATTTTTAAAAAATGGTTAATTTTCTAACCAAAAAAAATTTTACCAACTTTGAAAATTTTTTTAAATTTTTTGACAACATTTAGAATGAAAGGATCTTTTTAGATCAAAACTAGAATATTTTAAGTTTCATTTAGAAAAATAATCAAATCAAAATCTTTAAAATTCAATTTTTCATGAATCTTTAAAAAAAGGTCAATTTTCTAACCAAAAAAAATGTTTACCAACTTTGAAAATTTTTTTAAATTTGTTGACAACATTTAGAATAAAACGATCTTTTTAGATCAAAACTAGAATATTTTAAGTTTCATTTAGGAAAAAAATCAAATCAAAATCTTTAAAATTCAATTTTTTATGAATTTTTTAAACAATGGTTAATTTTCTAACCAAAAAATTTTTACCAGCTTTGAAAATTTTTAACAACTTTGAAAATTTTTTAAATTTTTTGACAACATTTAGAATAAAACGATCTTTTTAGATGAAAACTAAAACATTTTAAGTTTCATTTAGAAAAAAAATCAAATCAAAATCTTTAAAATTCAATTTTTTATGAATTTTTTAAAAAATGGTTAATATTCTAACCTAAAAATATTTTTACCAACTTTGAAAATTTTTTTAAATTTTTTGACAACATTTAGAATAAAACGATCTTTTTAGATCAAAACTAGAATATTTTAAGTTTCATTTAGAAAAAAATCAAATCAAAATCTTTAAAATTCAATTTTTTACGAATTTTTTAAAAAATGGTTAATCTTCTAACCAAAAAAATTTTTACCAACTTTGAAAATTTTTTAAAATTTTTTGACAACATTTAGAATAAAACGATCTTTCTAGATGAAAACTAGAATATTTTAAGTTTCATTTAGAAAAAAAAATCAAATCAAAATCTTTAAAATTCAATTTTTTATGAATTTTTTAAAAAATGGTTAAATTTCTAACCAAAAAAAATTTTTACCAACTTTGAAAATTTTTTTAAATTTTTTGACAACATTTAGAAGAAAACGGTCTTTTTAGATCAAAACTAGAATATTTTGAGTTTCGTTTAGAAAAAAATCAAATCAAAATCTTTAAAATTCAATTTTTTATGAATTTTTTAAAAAATGGTTAATTTTCTAATCGAAGAGGAATTTTACCAACTTTGAAATTTTTTTAATTTTTTTGAAAACACTTTGAATAAAACGACCCTTTTTAATTAAAATTAGAATGTTTTAAGTTTCATTTAGAAAAAAAAATCAAATCAAAATCTCTAAAAATCAATTTTTTATGAATTTTTAAAAAAATGGTTAATTTTCTAATCAAAAAAAAAATTTATCAACTTTGAAAATTTTTTTAAATTTTTTGACAACATTTAGAATAAAACGATCTTTTTAGATCAAAACTAGAATATTTTAAGTTTCATTTAGAAAAAAAATGAAATCAAAATCTTTAAAATTCAATTTTTTATGAATTTTTTAAAAAAAGGTTAATTTTCTAACCAAAAAAATCTTTTACCAACTTTGAAAATTTTTTTAAATTTTTTGACAAGATTTAGAATAAAACGATCTTTTTAGATCAAAACTAGAATATTTTAAGTTTCATTTAGAAAAAAAATCAAATCAAAATCTTTAAAATTCAATTTTTTATGAATTTTTTAAAAAATGGTTAATTTTCTAACCAAAAAAAATTTTTACCAACTTTGAAAATTTTTTTAAATTTTTTGAAAACATTTAGAATAAAACGATCTTTTTAGATCAAAACTAGAATATTTTAAGTTTCATTTAGAAAAAAATCAAATCAAAATTTTTAAATTCAATTTTTTTATGAACTTTTTAAAAAATGGTTAATTTTCTAACCAAAAAAAAATTTACCAACTTTGAAGATTTTTTTAAATTTTTTGATAACATTTAGAATAAAACGATCTTTTTAGATCAAAACTAGAATATTTTAAATTTCATTTAGAAAAAAAATCAAATCAAAATCTTTAAAATTCAATTTTTTATGAATTTTTAAAAAATGGTTAATTTTCTAACCTAAAAAAATTTTTTTTTTTTTGAAAATTTTTTTAATTTTTTAGACAATACTTGGAATAAAATGGTCTTTTTTAGATAAAATTAGAATGTTTTAAGTTTCATTTAGAAAAAAAATCAAATCAAAATCTTTAAAAATTAATTTTTGATGAATTTTTAAATTAGATCGATTCTTTTTTAAATCATAACATAAACATTTCGTTCTTGAAATCTTTATATTTCCGTTTTATGCCGAAATATTCGTGAGTTTCCCTTCCAAAACCTTCAAAGCGAATCCTATCTCTGATCTCTTTGAAGACCCCCTCGCATAAAAGCCCATTTGGCCGCGAGTTAACGCTTCTATCGAATTAGATAAAATACAGATTCCCACGCACTTCTGTCTTTCCCCAACCGTTCTCTTTCGACTCCCTTTCGAACTGATAATATCGAACTGGCCGGTAGTCGGTAGCAGCCCCCCTAAGGAATATCTTAAGAGCGATGGCAGGTTTTGATAAGGCGGCAAGTTCTGCCTTCCAAAATAACATTTTAGACGGTGATACACTTCGGCCAATAGCGCAACGAGATCCATTACCTTAATGAAGTCGGTCGCCAGATCGCAACATTACAGGAACTGATGCGTTCCTGATGGTTTTTTGATCGTGGGCGTCGGGACGCCCGACGTCGACGGAGCCCCCGGGTCTTTAATATAGCGCCGGCCGTAAATTCTCATTTATTCTTAGACTCGTCGCGACCGCTTCGCCCTGCTTCCGGTACCCGTTGTTAATAAATCACGTTTAATTTGATTTCCGGTTTCTCTCTAGCGGCTTCTAGCACTATTTTATAATTCGTTTTACTACTTTTCAAAAATTTTGATAGTTATTAAAAAATAAAAAAAAATTAAAAAGAGACTTAAAAGATTTAAAAGAAGAAAATAATAAAAAAAATTCTGGGTGAAGATTGGATTTGGAAGATTGGATAGAATACAAATGACGTTGTCCATCTTTTCGACTTTCGCTCGAAAGGAAATTAAACCGTTAAAACAAAAGTTATTGAGAAGCTCGCAACCCCATTTTTCAAATAAAGCGAATAAACACGTTTCCCGCGGAAGTGTTCATCTATCAGTCGGGTTCCTGGTCTAATAAGAGCGAACCTTGCGAGAACTCCACAGAGGAAACTCCGGAAATAATGGGTAGGTGCTCGCAGGAGAGAATTATTTGCAGTCGAAATTAGCGAACTCCTCTTTGCTCCTCTTTGAGCGATGGAAAGTCGACTGTTTTCCCGTTTAAAACTTTAAATAGCGTAATCGCTAAACAAGTACGAATGTTTAAATAAATGGAGTACAAAAGCTTACGTACGCGTTTAATACGGGGGGAAAAAACGTTGGCAATTTTTCCTGGCACATAACCGGTTGTGACAATGAAAATAATGAAAAGTAGCACGTCCTGCGGGCCGGTACGATAAAGTGACTGCGCTAGTTGTTGTCTGCAAAATGAATTGGAGTCCGGTACGAAACGGCCACGTTCGCCGACCCTACATTTTGCACGCAACACTGCAAGTGGGCACACGTCATATATAAAGCACGGTTCGTCCCTTAACAAGACGCGACAGGACCATCGCACTTTACTAAATAAAAACCTCTTTTATAAACGTACTTTTAAGTCTTTCTCTTTATCTCTGATGTTTATGATTAATGTTTATGATTAATATTTATGATTAATATTTATGATTAATATTTATGATTAATATTTATGATTAATATTTATGATTAATATTTATGATTAATATTTATGATTAATAATCTCTCATAACACAGGCCGACGATGAGAAAACTTTTTCAATGATTTTATCTAATTCCTATGCTTTTTTGTATGCTGAGTCCGAATATAATAATAAAAAAGTTGTATCACCCACAAATTTTTCATATTTTAACATTCAATCTACAGTCCAGTCCTGAATTTAATGAGAGCATACTGGATGATGAAGAGTTTAAATGTTCTCCAAAAAGTTTAAAACCACAGTTGTTTATGCAAGCTGAGTTAAATGATTTGGTGAGATATTTGGGTTTAAGTAAAGAAAAAGCAGAACTTCTCGGTTCTAGGCTGATTGTGAAAGAAAAACATTTATTGGAATCAGGAACATCTATTTATTATTACAGAACAAGAGATCAATAGTTTGCTCAGTTTTTCAAACAGGAAGATTTGGTTTACTGATATTGATAGTCTAATGAATGAATTTGGCATTGAATACAAGAAGGAAACCTTGAAAACGAGGCTTTTTATAGACTCATCAAAAACTAGCTTAAAAGGTGTTCTCTTACACAATGGAAATATGTACGCTCCAGTGCCTGTTGCTCATTTAGTCCGTATGAAGGAAACTTACGAAAATCTTAATATGATTTTAGAGAAAATTAACTATCCGGCTCACGATTGGATGCTGTGTAGAGATTTAAAAATCATCTCTATGATCCTTGGCCAACAAAAGGGATTTACAAAGTTTCCGTGTTTTATATGTGAGTGGGACAGCAGAGCAAGGGATGAACATTGGTCCAAAAAACAATGGACCGTAAGAAAAACTTTAACACCTGGCGAGAAGAACATTTTAAATAAAGCTTTAGTAGATCCAAAAAAAATTCTATCAAATTAGGCTTAATGAAGCAATTTGTAAAAACTTTGCTTAAAAATGGTGACTGTTTTAAATGTTTGAACAAAAAATTTCCCCATTTGTCACAAGCTAAATTGAAGGAAGGGATTTTTATTGGACCTGATATTCGTAAAATGATGTTGGATTCCAACTTTGAAGGAAGAATGGTTAGAAAGGAGAATGAAGCTTGGATATCATTTAAAGAAATTGTAACTAAGTTTCTGAGTAGTGTGAAAGACCATAATTATGAAGTTATTGTAGCTAACATGACAAATAAGTTTAAAAATCTGGGTTGTCTAAAGAGCCTTAAAGTCCACTTCTTGTGCAACCATTTTGACTTCTTTTCTAAAAACTTGGGTGATGTGAGTGAAGAACAGGGGGAACGGTTCCATCAGGACATAAAAGTGATGGAGATGATGGGTGATTACTGCTGGTCACTTCATAGAGAAGAACAAAGTGCATCACATCGAAGAAAAAGTTATATAAGAAACTTTACAGAGAAAAAAGAAAGGAATATTTACAATAATCGATGTCATATTGTGAGAGAACTGTGGGTGATAAAAAAAAAACTGATGCCAAATATCGTTTCAGCATCTAAAAATTCATAAGTTTAAGATGTTTTGGTTTAAAAAGTTTTTAGAAATTTTTTTTGTTGGCCTGTGTAATCGATAAAAACATTTTTTTCGTAACTTCAATGATTTCCAGCTATACTAAAACTTTCGGTAAGCTCCCCACTAAAAAAGCCCCATGTCCAGATTAAATACCCAACATAGTCCTGAAACATATTTCTGAGAATTTTCAAGATGAGATAAGTCTCCTCAAAACCATACCAAACATCCAGTACGGTTTTATAGAGGGGCGTTCTACAACTCACCAGCTAGCCAGAGTGATAGAATTCATAGAGAAAGGCTTCAAAACCAAAAAATTTACAGCTGCTACTTCTCTGGATGTAGCAAGGGCGTTTGATACAATCTGGATTGAAGGACTTAAATTTAAACTAATAAAATTGAAATCTGCAAGTACCTACTATCCTGCTATCCTTGGAGGAAAAATTTTTTAAATTGTCATCAATGAATTCTCCTCCAGCACCCGGAAAATTCTGGAGTCCCCCAAAAAAGCTGCTCATCCTCAGGTCTATTTAACATTTTTATGCATGATATCCCTTCTGACCCAAATTTCGAAATGGCAATGTTCGCTGATGATATGCTAATAATGGCACAATATGACATCCTTACGCAATCGAATCACTGCAAATATCAATTGATAAAATCCAGCACTGGTTAATAAAGTGGGGCATTATACTCATTAACAATGTCAATCCATACGCTAAGACACCTGCACGCAATGTAATGCCCCTTGCTTTGTTATCAACAACAAAATAATCCCATGGAGTGCAAAAGACGGAGGAATCAAATACCTTGAAGTATTCCTTGACTTAACTTGGAAATATATCAATGTTACCGGCAAACTCCATTACGTCGGCAACCCGAGATAGACTAGGCAATTCGCACATTGCCCGAGCATTTTTGACCATGTCCGAAATAACTTTTTGTTTCGGGGTTTGTCTAGTATGCAACTAGGTAAACTGAGGTGCGGCAAACGAGGTTCAGGCAAAGTCCAAAAAAAGTTAAATTAACTTCGGACTTTGCCTAAGTGGGTCAGGCAAACTTAGGTTTCACACGCTTTCTTTGTCAGAAAATACTGTAGGATCAACTCCGTTTCCTGATGCAGAAAATACTATAGGATCAACTCCGTTTCTTGATGCAGAAAATATTCAATGAACAACTCCTGTCCTTAATGTTGATATGGCAAAATTGGAATCTGTTTGTTGCATATGCGAAAAGGAAACCTCAGGAATCCACAAGTGTTAAAGCTGTGCGCGGGATGTTCATGTCATCTGTGCCCAGAGCACAAGTAATACCAACGTGGAGTACGGAACATCAGTTTTATGTCTTCGATGTGCAAATAGAAAAACAATGATTTCAAATCAAGAGAAAGCTTTCGAAGGATTGAAAGACCAGGCAGAGAAAATGAAGTTTACATCTAATAAAAAATTTCCCCCGATTGAGGTTGGAACATCAGTTACTGTGCCTGCTCCAAGCCTTGACAGGAGCAAAGGAGATGCGCGAAACTTAATTGGCGTAGTTTTGGAGACAACAAATGATGGACTTTATAAAATTGAAACAAGCAAAGGAATTATTTGCTCGCTGTATTCAAGAAATTATATTCAAGCGTGTAAAGACACACTTTTGAAAATTCAGGACGTCCCAGAGACTGAATTCTCGCTGTGTCAGATTAGTAGCCAAAGTTCTGTCTTCGGGGGCCAAGGGTTTTTGAGGTGTAACTGCAATAAGAAATGTCAAACAAATTTATGCAAATGTAAGAGGGCTAAAGTGCTTTGCAACTCGATATGTCATCATTCAAGTTCGTGTTCAAACAAGTAATAGTTTACACAGTTCCCGTATAATCTTACGAATTGTTATTTTTTGTTTGTTTCTTTTTTTTCATTTACAAAAATAAAGTTGTATTGGGAAAATTCCAATTCCTTTATTTTTATTGTTAGGTAAGAAACCAAAGGATGCGCACACATAGACAGCTTATTGATAACGTTGGTAGTAGTAAATAGTTAATAATAGTAAATAAATTGACTAAACCCATTTAGGCAATGTCCGAAGTTAATTACTTTTCGCACTTTGTCTGAGTCTCATTTGGCGCATCCAAGTTCACCTAGTTGCATACTAGGCAAACCCCAAAACAAAAAGTTATTTCGGATGGTCAAAAATGCTCGGGCAATGTGCAAATTGCAGAGTCAATCTTAGGTGTGCCGGCGTAATGGAGTTTGCCGGTAACATCAACACAAAATTTAATCACGGATATGTCAGGTTTAGACAATTTTATCCCCTAATTAATAGAACATCTCCTATGAGAATAGGGTGATGTCCCTATCAGAACGTTATTTGAATCTGAACATACCGCATTGGAAATTCCTACTTATCGTCATCAAATCAACTGATTTGACTTTCCTGGAAAGAAAAGCAAAAGCGCACTTGTAATCAAAATTATCACAGTCTACTTCGCCTGAATGCGCCCACGTCATCCAGTCTCCATGTCGGGACTTCCTGTAACAAAAACCAAACTTTAATTTCTAAAAATCAACGTAATGTGCTTCTATCTATCGCCAGTTTTGAAAATTAGAGATCGTTACGGAGATTTCCATCAAGTGAATGCGTTAATTGATTCGGGAAGTATTTCCAACTTTATTACGGACAAGCCTAGAAAACAAACTGCGTGTGTTTTCTATTTTTTTGTGTGAGATTCAAGGCCTTAATTCCATCACCTCCATCACGTTCATTTGCAACAAGGGCTGCGTGGAATGTTCTGTAAAGCCACTTCAAGAAAAAACCCTATCTTTAGAATTTACAGCGATCGTCACCCCAAGCATTTGTTCTCAAAACCTGCGACTTCTTCAATCATTCCTTTCTACTCCCATTTGAGGCATTTACCAAGTCCAAGCGACAAAGCTCCTTTCAAATCCATAGATTTACTTCTTGGTGCAGAACTAGTATCTCAAATCTTTACTGGAGCACGCCTTAGAGGCGATCCCAACGATCCAGTTGCTGTTGATTTCATTTTTGGATGGATTGTAATGGGAGGATCATCCGTTTGTTCTCAGTCACCCTCGACGTGCTTATCCACCACAGACGCGTCTTTGGATAGATCAATTCAAAGATTTTGGGAAGTTGAATCTATTTCAAATCGAATGGCATTACCATCTGAAGAAGAACAATGCGAAAAACATTTCACTGAAAATTATCAACGTACCGTCATGGATAGATTCACTGTAGCCTTACCATTTAAGAAATCGACGCCAGGAAATTCGTATTCAACTGCATTAAAACACTTTCTGTCACCTGAAAAACGATTACTACAAAATCCGTCACTACGGAATGATTATGTTGATTTTATGTGGGATGTTTCTTGATCCAGAGGGCTGGTTCAAAAGAAAAGAGAACAGAAGACGACGTAAAGACAGTTGACACAAAACCGAAAACAACAGTTGACGACAAGCTGCTGAGAAAGGAAGACGCAAGGAAAGTGAAAGACGAATCGGTGCTCGGTGAAGATCGGAAGACGCGTTTTCGGGGACAGAAACACGTGAGGGTTAAGTTTTAGTTTGGAGGGCGTATTTTGTGTTTGATGTGTTTTGGGCTGTCAAAGGTCATTAAGGGAAAGCTTTGCTATGATTTTTCTTTAATCCCACATTTATGCGAGATTATTTACAACCAAATCACATGTCTCCTATTTCTCCTTCTGAATCCCGTCCTGACTCCCATTAATACATTTCTCATCATTGTGTTATTCGTCCTGAAAGTTCGACTACAAAACTTCGTGTGGTCTTTGACGCTTCAGCGATAACATCCAACGGCCAATCACTCAATGATAATCACAAAGCTGTTATTAGACCATTGGTCACCTACGCTTGCCCGGTTTGAAGTAACTCAGCAGCATCAAATATGAAAAAAAAATCAAACTCTACAGAACAAAATCTTTAGGATTTCAATGGACGCCCCATTGTTTATAAGGAACAGTGATCTACATGTAGACATAAAAGTGCCAACTATTAGTGAGTTTATTAAGACTAAGAACGTAGTCAGTTTTTTTCTGAACCAAAATAATCAAGAAAAACATATTGCTATTGAACTGGTTTTGCTAATAAATTAAAAAAAAAAAAAAAAAAAAATTCGGTATTTTTCGATCCAAGCTTCTGTCTGAAAGTTCGGAAATAAATTCTAATTCAACCAACATACCGAGTCCCCTTTCAATAAAAATCAATTCTGCTTAGCGTCGACTTAACGCGAAGCGACGTCGGTCGAGCTTTCGGAGCTTTTTGCGGCCGTCGCGAAGCTGGCCACAACAAGTACTCGCGCAGGCTGCGACGTATCAGAAAGTACGTTCTCAAGGGGAATTAAACCAGCCGCTACTTTCCATCCATCCTCTGACCACAAAGGTGCCTCGGTTCGGGTTAAATTATGTCGAAGCGCCATCGTGGGCGGAGCGGATTTTCCGAGCTTAAAAGCTTTGCGTTCTGTCGACTCGAACGGGAACTGTTAGTGTCACAAGAGGAGTTACTTTAACCCCCGCTCGGGTTTTTTGTTGCTCTTCCCTACCGGGCGGGAAAAGTTCTCCAAACTTTGGCGGTAATGTAAATTCTCCCGGAAATTACTGTGTGCCAACAATGAAAAGAGCAGTCGAGGTACGAAAGAGGGATTATTATAATTAAGATTTAATTTATACAGTTTTACTTTTTTACGTATTCTTTATTTAGTGTTTAAATGGATAAATGTGAATTCAAATTCCAATTGATATTACATCCGACCTCAAATAGAACCTAGATAGAGCTTCGATGGTAATTAGCGACCCAAGGCAGCCTGAAGCAGGACGAGGGTGTCCTGCTACAGAACTGGATTTGCGAATTCCGAGTGTTTGGTCGCGCAGAGATGCAGCAGAACACGAAACGTACATTAAACTTGCGGAGAGCGATTTGCCGTCCTCGGTACGGACGTTTCCGAATATTAGTTTATTATCCGTCGCGGGCAACTCCGAGATTGCGGTTTTCGCGCAACAGTTTATCCGTCAAATCGGGTTATCTTCGCGAGGGTGCGTACTCGTACTGAATCGTCTAAATTAACGAGCCGGTAAATTGTTTGCGACGGAAGTGCAATTCATAAAACACTTTATATTTTATAAATTGTATTTCCTAGTTAAAATTTATGGTATCAATTTCATCTCTTGGCAATGGAAATGCAATTCTGCATGCACATGTGACGTGCCGAGTCCACTTTTGGCGTAAATCTTGCGCAGCGAAAAGGAAAAGGCCGAAACAACCCCACTTAAGATCGCCAGATTGTCTCTGGTAATTTATACCGGGTTATTTATTCACTCGTTTCAGGGGCGGATGCCCAACAGATAACATTTGTCTCAAGAACGAAATAAGGGTATAATGTGAATCGTTTAATCGATCGAATAAAACGTCACAGTTTTAATGATTTTCTTTTAAAAGTTGGGGAGGTAAAACTTATATACGAATGTAAGACATGATTGATTATATTAAAGTTTAATATTCGGTTAGTTCTTATTAGTTCTTATTGCTTTAGTTTTGGAGGATTTTAAGACGGTGGAAGGGTCGACAGATGGTTCTGTCTTGTCTGTCGGCAATTTGTGAGTTCGCAGTTGACTGAGCAGGGCAAATCGCGCTGATTTGATAAGGCCCCGCGTCTCGCACGGGTGTCCCAATCGCAATCTGCTCCACTTCCATTGATTGTTTGACGACGGCATTACTCGCTGTTTTATCGAGAGATTTTTCAAGACTCAATAGGATGTGAAGTTTACCGAAAGTCTCCTTTTCTAAAAAAAACTCCACTATAAAAAAAACCAAGTATTTAAAAAAAAAGTTGTAGCAAAATTCTTTAAATCACTCCAAAAGAGAATTATGTAATTTTCAATTAAACTCTTTATGATCGTAATAAAACCTCTCCGAACCGAAAATCCGGTGCCAGCCACAGGTATAACGGACCCATCCACTTGTTTAACGTAATGAAGAAAGTTTGCGGCGTCGCGGCGCCCGCCAAACTTTTTAAACGCCCCGAAATTGTATTTGCATTTTATTTCTCTGTCCCGGGTAAAGTTTAAGACGAATATTAGTTCTGAGTGTCCGTCCGACCGAAATTTATCACCCCAAAAGTAAAAAAAAAAATACTAAACTAACGTTCAAATTAACTACGATAAAAAACCCATCTTGACTTAAATTAAAAGAAAAAAAATTTAAATCGTTTAAATATGTGGTTAATCTTAAATTTGAACTTTCCCCTTTAACAATGTTGACATTTCATTCCGACGATTCTAAAAGAAATCTGTTGCGAAAAACAAATTGACGTCGTTAATACTTAACGTTATCTGGTTTCAAAGACAAATCCCGGGGAAGTATTGTGGTTGAGATAAGACAAAGAGCGACCACAACGTTTTAAGAGCGAAACCCCCGAAAGCTATTTTGATTTATCGGATTTGAGGCGTTGAAGTTTCGGATTTCGATAACCGTATCTTGTTCGTGGGGTACGAAATTTGTTTTACCCTCACGTTTCTATTCATAAAATTTATACGAAATTGGTAATAAAAATTGTTTTTCTTAACATTTAAAAATTTTTATTTTTAAAAAATTGAGTTTTAATCGATATTAAGTTATATTTTCTTTTCTGAGGAAAAAATTAAAAGTCCTAGAAAGTTCATTTTGGGTAAAACTAAAGACTAAATTTTAAACTAAATAGTGTTTAAATTTTAAATCTTAATAAGAATTAGCTTCGTAGATATGATTTTTTAAAAATTAGCAAATTTTAGTACAAATAAAGACATGTTGATTAAACTGGGTTAGAGATTAGAGATAGAGATAGGAAATTCAAAGATTAAAGAGGATATCGAAGCATCGTACCACCACTCTTTGAAAAGTTTATATAAAACCTAAAAAGAAATTGTAAAAACAGATTAAATCGAACAACGCGTCGCATAAGAACTTAAGAATTCGCGTTCCGGTGTATCTTCGCTTAGTGAATAAAGTACCATTTAGTTAGAAGTTTGGAATTTTATTGAACAACCTCGAACTGACAACAAATTTGGTGGCAGCGGTGGGATCCCAAAGAAGAAATTAATTTGGGATTTCCAATGTACAAAAAGTCGATCCAAAAAGACATCCTCGAACAGCGTCACTCTCGGGTCATATGGAACTCTTCGGAGTCAAAAACTGAAATGGATAGTTACTGGAATAGTTTAGGAATCCGACTCACCACTAGATCGAAGAAACAACGAACCTTGTAACGTTGAAAGTACACTCTGAAAGAAAAGTTCTTACCAAACGACAACAGCGCCGAGCAAATCCTGTCATCAACCACGTCTAAGCGATAAAGTTGATAAGAACACGGTCTGATCTCGTCCATGGATTCAATCCGAGTCTTCGACGTTTGGTCAACAACGTCAACATCCGGACTCAGGCTGGAAAATTAGCCCGGGGCATCTTCAACCGACGCACAGTGGGGAATTTCCTAGAATTCGTGACCACAGTTATTATAAACGAACTGTTATTAGTAGAAAACTTAAAATCTTGCACAATGGTCATAATTATTGTATAAATTCATTATTTTTTGAATTCTGAGTTCCATACTCACGGCCTATCTATACACGGTGTTAGCAACCACACGTAACCCCCTTTTAAGAGTTAGGGAAGCGGTACGTTAAACAAAAAAGAAAAATATTACTAACAATAAGTCGCATATGCTCTATCTGACGGTGACATTTCTAACTTCCGGTTTTGACCGGAAATAAATTTTTCAGACTGAAAGTTTTGAACTTTTGTATAAAATACTTTTTAAAAACGTTAATTTTCACCTTGAAATTATCTTACTTGGGATACTTCGTTTCTTTTTTCGAATCTTGCATTTTCTCCCAAATGTTCTTAGGTACCTATTTTAGATTTAGAATATCTCTTGAATCAATTGCAATATTTAAAAAAAGTGACAGACACTGCAAAAGGCTCTAAAGTTTCAGGGAAGTACATGATGTTTAAATATAACAGATTCATTCTGAGTAATTCTAGTCTACTGAGCACGAGCTATAAAACAGATTTGTCGAATTAACTCTATTTTTTGAGATAACGCAATCTAATCATATGGAAAATAAATGTCTTTTCAAATAAAAAATAATGCTATAAATGATTGATTATAAAATTAATTATCATAAAGAAAAGTATATAAATATTGGTTAAGAAAAAGCCTTTACATGTGATTTGCGATTCGCAACAGCAACACTAAAAAAATGTAACCAAGTGATATTTTTACCAATCATAAATGATCAACGAGGTGTTTCAAGTTAAATGTTTAGACATAACGTTATTCATGACGAATATAGCGCTTACAAATGACTATAATTCTTTATTCGAAAAAGAAATTATCTATAAAAATTACATAGAATACGAACGTGGAATATAAGGAAGGTCTTTCACATAATCCCATTGCAAGAAATCGCAGGATGTTACGTCCGGACACAAACCATTTGTAGTCAGTATACTCATTTAGAATAACTTTAGACAGTACGGTTTATCATGAGAACTAGAATTCAATCAAATAAAATAACAAATTCTAGGATAAGCGCTTTACAATCCTAATGGGTCCAAATTTATTCGATAAACTAATACCACAAAACGATTTTTTTAGTTCTCCTGTGAAATAATACAGGAAAATAATACCTAATAATAATTTAATCGCTGAATTCAGCATCACTATCATAATCGTTGCTGTCGGACGTTGAACTTAATGCGTGATTATCATCTTCTGCTGGGGGCATTAAGAAAGCTAAGACCTGGGACGTCGCTACGTCCCAATCAGCGCGGAGGTGTGTAGTGCCTTCTGTGTTGAACTGTTCGAAATCATTGCAGAATACCTTCGGAAAAATCTTACAATTAGTAAATCCTCTTGTTATTTTCATTTTTTTAAGGCTTGGCGGGATCCTAGCCCATCAGCCACAATTCACCAAAAAAAAAAATACCTTAAATTACCTTAAAATCTAACCAAACTAACAAAACCTAAACAACTAAATAGATAAACCGGAATCATTTAAAAATTTGTACACAATAGAAAAAACTCTAATCCTCTAATGGAATTATGACTTACAATTAGAACAGATACGATATTAAGCGGCAAAGAAAAACCACACGCCAACAAAGACTCCAAGAAGACGGAACGCTGTTCATTATGAATCACGCAGTTGAACATCAAATGGTTAAGGTCTCCCACTTCAGCACCATATCTGCAATCCGGAGACGACACGATCTTCAATTTCTAGAGGTGGCCACACTCCCGCATACCATTGCTTGCGTGGCACAACCGGGTGGATTAATGCATATTGTGTAATTCTGTTATTATAAAAGGTTTCCCAGCGACCGTTCTAAACTTCGAGAATTTCTTTCTCCTTGTAAATCGAGAACATTTCCTATGTTGACAAGCCACCATTGATACGCTTGCCGTCCTCTGATGCTTCCTTAGTCAAAAGGTCCACTTCTTCATTATGCACGATACCGGCATGACTCTTCACCCACACAAAACGGCAAGAGCCACCCTGGTTGATCAGAGTGGTGTGACTCTCAAGAATATCCACAATCCACGGATGGTGTTTGGCGAAGTATTTCCTGTTTCTTAAAGCTAACAGAACACTTCTGGCGTCCGAGACAATCGTCTTGTTTTTACAACCAATAGAAATTCCATATTTCAAGGCCTCTAGAATCGCATACGCCTCGGCCGCGAAAATACTACAAAATGGGTCTAGTTTAAATTTTGCACGGTATCCGTTTTCAGGGACCAAGAGAGCGCAGCCGCAACCAATGTTGCTGCAGCGAAGAAAAAAAAGTGTACCGAAAATGAAAAAAATTTACTGAATATAGCGAGAAACTTGGACGACCTTTTTTTTAGTGGTCATTTTCATCAATTGCTTTCCATGCAATAGACTTTCCACGGTGGAAACATTTAAATTATTTCGGTACTTGTTCTTTATGATGCATAATGATGAAAACACTCTCTCTGCGTTGGCACTTCCATGAGGCAACGATAGCAATGCCTCAAATAACTTTACTACAGTTGGAAATGGTTCGTCTCCTAATCTGTTACGTTGCTTTCTTAAAAAATTTAAAATATCTTCAATGTTACAAAATGTTCTTTCTGTTTATAATCTCCAATAAGTCGCCATTCTAAAATTAGATCTTCAACTTCGGTCGATTTAACAATATTTGAAAACATCTGTCCTAACTTTTGAATGGACGGCTTATCATCACTAAATACTTTTGTTACATCTAAAACTTTGGTAATTTCAATTAATTATTCATTTTTGAAATTTATTCTAAAAGTGGTACTGCATTCTCTAAAAATGTACTGATTTCAGTACAATTGTACCTATTAAAAATTTTGTACTGAATTGCTGCTTTCACGTACTTTATCCATGAAATCGTACTGAATTCAGTACAACTGTATCGAAACGGCAACACTGGCCGCAACCCTGAGAGGACCTGGAGACATCGGTGAAAATAAGTAAACTACTATTAGTAGTTGACACAAAATTAAGATAAACCCCTTTTTTATTTTCAATTTATTATGGCAGAAAGCGATTCTCATGTCTGACGTAGAACAAGACCCTGAAAACGAATTGTGTAGCCATGTAAACTATAAATGCTTTTATTTTTATTTTTGACCGTTGAAAGCCCTGGTAGCTTATGGTAAACGGCCATATACTTCGGGACACTTATAGTTTATATGAATTATAAAAATCTAATTCAACAACATTGTGAATGGTTATAATTTTTAAATAGTTAAAATAATTAGTATTTTAAGCAAGATCAACTCTTCTATATTTAAGAAGAACTATGTAAGCAAATTGATTGTAAAATTCTTAAAATTATTTAATTTTAAGAAAATTTTAACTTGTAAAATGAATTTTCCCCGTCGAGCAGATTAAAACCGCTTTGGGAATCGTAATACTACACGCAGGTAAATTTTCTATTTAAAACTCGACCTTTTCCAGTTTTTGTAACACGTTTAGACGCGTCGAAAATCACATCCCCACCTTTATCAAAAGGTTGTTTCGTGCAATGAGACTCGATTTAAAATTTTTACTTCGCTTCAGTAATCTCGTGCGTTTTAAATACTTCGGTTGTGTTTCTAATTAAAAAAATAGTAGTTTTTAAGTTTATTTCGAGATCTGTATACATTTAAACGCGTTGAAAATCACATTTTCTACTCTTTTTTAGGGATGGTTTGTTTAAAGACGCGTTTAATTCAAAATTTTGAATTCACTTCAGTTATCTCGCGTTTTTATATTTCGTGTTTTTCTTTATAGTGGCGCGTTTTTATGTTATTTCTAATCAACGAAATAGATATAGTTTTTAACTTCGTTGATATCTTTAATCTATTTGTAAGATTTAGCATATATACGAAATCTAAAGACAATTTGAAATCAAAGACAATTTGAAAATTAATTTCGCGTGTTTTAATGGTTTCAATGACTTGTGTTTTGGTTGGATAATTTAGTGTTTATTGTGCCGAGTCGTCGGATTGTTATTTTATGGATGTTAGGAGGTATGTATTAAATAAATTAAATTAAAAACAGTACGAACCATTTTTTTTAATTTTCGATTATGAACACAGAAAAAAAGTTTTAAAATATGGCTTCTGTTTTTAATTTCATAAATCTAACTATTTATCAAATAGAAAATATTTCCCAATTTAAATGTTTTATTTCAATTATTTTCAGTAAGATTTGGATATCGAGGAGACAACATCCGTCCGGTAAGTCTTTTCCATTTATAAGAAAATCGTAAGATGAACCTTTTTCGTAAGATTTTTTTTTCACATTAAAGGATTTTTTCACCTAAACATTTGAAATACCGGGTGTTTATCTAAATTCATTCTTTAGCGGATTTTGAAAGTTTGTTAAATGATAATATAGTCTACAAAATACGATTCGATGATTGACGTGATTTAGATAAATAGACAAATGTGGAAGGCGTTTCGTGGTGAGTCAACAAGGGGCGGGTTCGGGAGGACGCTAACCTAAATGTCAACAATAATTAGTTTATTAGATATAAAATTTCTAAAGTGAAACTATTAAAACTAGCAAATCTCAAACAATTATTTTCGAAAACTATCTAATGCACCATAATTCACTTTGTTAGTCGTGCTGGGGTAGTAATGCAGGAAACGAGCGTATGCCACGGTTAGGGCGTAAGTCTGGAAGCTCGCGATATGCAATTCTATAATTCGGCGTGTGCGCGAGCGAGATTTTCTCCATTTCACGGCGTACGGTTGCCGCGGCCCGCATTGTCGACATTGAGTATGGGCGCAAAATTTAATAAGGAAGTTATTAGAACGTCCCGCGGCGGCATAAAGCCGGCGGCGCCTGCGAGCGTCGCGACGCCCCTAATAAAATTTCCGCCCGACGCGGAAACAATTGTACTTTCCCTTCACCCTCCCTTTGCCATAATCGCGTCTACGTTGTTTTGATAATTTCGTCCTGCAGACTTCGCCGGGCGACAGATGGAAAGCGCCCGCTAAAGTTTAGAACGCAATTTCTGTTTTGCACTCGATGGGTTTACAAAAGCACCTAATAAACCGTCGAAAACAACTTGAATAACTCGTTACATCGCCGCAATTAAACCACCATTGTTTTTGATATCATCATCTTGGTTAAATAATAAAGGTATTAATAATATAAAAATAAACGGTATAGAAAACCCACTTTTCTCGATGGGTTGGAAGATATATTTCATCGGTGTGGGGCGAGAGAGCGCTCCAAATATGAAAAATTGATCTCCTTTGGCGTTCATGGTGCCTGCCGTAACAAATATCACCCACACGTGATGGACTGTGGGAGAAATCGTGTCCGGGCCACCTGAATCCGCCGCGGATGCTTTCAAAACTTCCGCACGAGTTCGCAACAAATCCGATCGACAGTTAGAGCCCGACTCAACTTCATACAAATCCTCCGATTAATTCCTACCGTCTGGGAGTTCATTGCGCATTTTACTTTTTAATTTCGGACGGGTTTCGTAGTGTAATAAATTCCGGGTTTACTATTTCGGAACTGGAAATTAAGTTGACCCAGAAATACAAACACGGCTCTATCGTACCATCTCCCACCATGGAAATTATCGTCCGCCGACGAAGGCATTATAAAATGCATGAATAAACTCCGGCAGAATTAGCCGCAACACGGTGGTTAATGGCAACCTCAACGCTTAATGATAGGTTCGCTCGTACACAGCCTGTGGTCACGCCGTTAAGTAATTCTGATTGAATACTAATTTGAATGCTGAGACAAGGTTAAAGTTCGCCCCGTTTCTTATCGATTTAATACTGTTTATTTATATCAATTTACCGATTTATTTTTAGATGTGAATTGTGTGAAAATAATAAAAACTACAAAAGTTTGATTTATTAATTTTTGGTGGAGGCGCTGGAAAATTTTTTTAAATTTGTTAAAATTTTAGCGAGGATAATTTTTTTTAAATATATTTATAAAAAAAACTACTTTAGTTTTATTTTTAGTATTTTTCTAAAAAAAAATATTGTTTTCGGTTGAATTGATCAATATTTTGGTAACTTTGGTGGAAGCTTTACGAATTTAGTAAGCTTTTGGTGGAATTAAAAAAAAAATTGGTAATTTTTAAAAAATTTATTATTTTTGGTAGAATTATTAAAAATCTTAGTAACTAATTTTTATGAATTTACTAAGTTTTTGAATTTTCAAGGTTTTAGTTAATTTTTAGTCAAATTGTTTCTAATTTGATTGATTTTTGGTGGAATTTTTAAAAAATTTGGTAAGTTTTTGGTAGAATTATCAAAAATTTTGATAACATTGGTGGAATTTTTGCAAATTTTATTAATTTCTGGTAGAATAAAGAAAACAATGTTTTTGCTAAAATTCTTATGAATTTAGTAAGTTTTTGGTGGAATCCTTGCAAATTGTATTAACTTTTGGTGGAAGTTTTAAAAAATTCAGTATATTTTTGGTGGAATTATCAAAAATTTTGAAAACACTGGTGGAATTTTTGCGAATTTTATTCATTTTTGATGAAATTTTTAAAAAATTCAGCGTTTTTTATGGAATTTTTACGAATTTAGTAAGGTTTTAGTGAAATTTTTCCAATTTTATTAATTTTTGGTGGAATTATTATAAAATTCAGTATGTTTTTAATGGAATTGTTAAAAGAGTTGATAACTTTGGTGGAATTTTTATTAACTTTAATCATTTTTGGTGGAATTGTTAAAAATATTGGTAATTTTAGTAGAATTTTCATGAATTTGGTAAGTTTTTGGTGGTATTTTTTAAAAATTAGTTAGTTTTTGGTGGAATTATTCTACATTTTTGTAGCTTTGGTGGAAAATTGAAAAAATTTGATACGTTTTTGGTGGAATTTAAAAAAATTCAGTGTTTTTGGTAAAATTTTTATGAATTTAGTAAGTTTTTGGTGGAATTTTTAAAAAATTCAGTATGTTTTTGGTGGAATTATCAAAAATTTTTATAACATTAGTGGAATTTTTGCGAATTTTACTCATTTCTGGTGGAATAAAACAAAATCTGTGTTTTTGGTAAAATTCTTGTGAATTTAGTAAGTTTTTTGTGGAATTCTTGCAAATTGTATTAATTTTTGGTGGAATTTTTAAAAAATTCAGTATATTTTTAGCGGAATTATCAAAAATTTTGAAAACACTGGTGGAATTTTTGCGAATTTTATTAATTTTTGGTGGAATTTTTATTAAATTCAGTATGTTTTTGATGAAATTGTTAAAAAAGTTGATAACTTTGGTGAAATTTTTATTAACTTTAATCATTTTTGGTGGAATTGTTAAAAATATTGGTAATTTTAGTAGAATTTTTATGAATTTGGCAAATTTTTGGTGGTATTTTTTAAAAACCAGTAAGTTTTTGGTGGAATTCTTAAAAAATTCATTATTTTTGGTAGAATTATAAAAAACTTTTGTAACTTTGATGGAATTTTTATGAATTTACTAAGTTTTTGATGGAATTTTCAAGGTTTTAGTTAATTTTTAATGAAATTGTTTCTAAATTGATTGATTTTTGGTGGAATTTTAAAAGAATTTGTACATTTTGGTGGAATTTTTAAAAAATTTGGTAAGTTTTTGGTAGAATTGTTAAAAATGTTGACAATTTCGGTGTAATTTTTAGGATTTTTCTCAGTTTTTGGTGGAATGAAAAAAAAATCGGTAAGGTTTGGATTTAGTTGTTAAATATTTTAATAGCTTTGGTGGAATTTTTACGAATTTTATTCATTTTTGATGGAATTTTTAAAAGATTCATTGGTTTTTTTATGGAATTTTTACCAATTTAGTAAGTTTTTAGTGAAATTTTTCCAATTTTATTAATTTTTTGTGGAATTTTTATATAATTCAGTATGTTATTGATGAAATTGTTAAAAAAGTTGATAACTTTGGTGGAATTTTTATTAACTTTAATCATTTTTGGTGGAATTGTTAAAAATATTCGTAATTTTAGTAGACTTTTTATGAATATGGTAAACTTTCGGTGGTATTTTTTAAAAATTAGTAAGTTTTTGGTGGAATTTAAAAAAAATTCATTATTTTTTGATAGAATTATTAAAAGTTTTAGTAACTTTGGTGGAAGTTTTATGAATTTACTAAGTTCTTGATGGAATTCTCAAGGTTTTAGTTAATTTTTAATGAAATTGTTTCTAATTTGATTGATTTTTGGTGGAGTTTTAAAAGAATTTGATCATTTTGGTGGAATTTTTAAAAAATTTGGTAAGTTTTTGGTAGAATTTTTAAAAATGTTGACAATTTCGGTGTAATTTTTAGGATTTTTCTCAGTTTTTTGTGGAATAAAAAAAATTCAGTAAGTTTTGGGTGTAGTTGGTAAATATTTTAATCGCTTTGGTGGAATTTTTGCGAATTTTATTCATTTCTGGTGGAATTTTAAAAAAACTCAGTGTTTTTGGTAAAATTCTTATGAATTTAGTAACTTTTTGGTGGAATTTTTAAAAAATTCTGTATATTTTTGCTGGAATTATCAAAAATTTTAATAGCTTTGGTGGAATTTTTGTAAATTTTATTCATTTCTGGTGGAATAAAAAAATACAGTGTTTTTTGTAAAATTCTTATGAATTTAGTAAGTTTTTGGTGGAATTTTTGCAAATTGTATAAATTTTTGGTGGAATTTTTAAAAAATTCTGTATATTTTTAGTGGAATTATCAAAAATTTTGATAACACTGGTGGAATTCTTCCAAATTTTATTCATTTTTGATGGAATTTTTAAAAAAATTCAGTGTTTTTTTATGGAATTTTTACTAATTTAGTAAGTTTTTAGTGAAATTTTTCCAATTTTATTACTTTTTGGTGGATTTTTTATAAAATTCAGTATGTTTTTGATGGAATTGTTAAAAAAGTTGATAACCTTGATGGAATTTTTGTCAACTTTTATCATTTTTGGTGGAATTGTTAAAATATTGGTAATTTTAGTAGAATTTTTATGAATTTGGTAAGTTTTTGGTGGTATTTTTTAAAAATCAGTAAGTTTTTGGTGGAATTTTTAAAAAATTCATTATTTTTGGTAGAATTATTAGAAATTTTTGTAACTTTGGTGGAATTTTTATGAATTTACTAAGTTTTTGATGGAATTTTCAAGGTTTTAGTTAATTTTTAAAGAAATTGTTTCTAATTTGATTGATTTTTGGTGGAATTTTAAAAGAATTTGGACATTTTGGTGGAATTTTTTAAAAAATTGGTAAGTTTTTGATAGAATTGTTACAAATGTTGACAATTTCGGTGTAATTTTTAGGATTTTTCTCAGTTTTTGGTGGAATAAAAAAAAATTCAGTAAGTTTTGGGTGTAGTTGGTAAATATTTTAATAGCTTTGGTGGAATTTTTGCGAATTTTATTCATTTCTGGTGGAATTTAAAAAGAATTCAGTGTTTTTGGTAAAATTCTTATGAATTTAGTAAGTTTTTGGTGGAATTTTTAAAAAATTCAGTATGATTTTGGTGGAATTATCAAAAATTTTGATAACATTGGTGGAATTTTTGCAAATTTATTCATCTCTTGTTGAATAAAAAAAACAGTGTTTTTGGTAAAATTCTTATGAATTTAGTAAGTTTTTGGTGGAATTTTTGTAAATTGTATTAATTTTTGATGGAATTTTTTAAAAATTCAGTATATTTTTGGTGGAATAATCAAAAATTTTGAAAACATTGGTGGAATTTTTGTGAATTTTATTCATTTTTGATGGAGTTTTTAAAAAATTCAGTGTGTTTTTATGGAATTTTTACGAATTTAGTAAGTTTTTAGTGAAATTTTTCCAATTTTATTAATCTTTGGTGGAATTTTTATAGAATTCAGTATGTTTTTGATGAAACTGTTAAAAAAGTTGATAACATTGGTGGAATTTTTATTAACTTTAATCATTTTTGGTGGAATTGTTAAAAATATTGGTAATTTTAGTAGAATTTTTATGAATTTGGTAAATTTTTGGTGGTATTTTTTAAAAATCAGTACGTTTTTGGTTGAATTATTCAACATTTTTGTAGCTTCGGTAGAAAATTGAAAAAAATTAGTACGTTTTTGGTAGAATTGTTAAAAATGTTGACAACATCGGTGTAGTTTTTAGGATTTTTCTCAGTTTTTAGTGGAGTAAAAAAAATTCAGTAAGTTTTAGGTGTAGTTGTTAAATATTTTAATAGCTTTGGTGGAATTTTTGCGTATTTTATTCATTTCTGGTGGAATTTAAAAAAATTCAGTATTTTTGGTAAAATTCTTATGAACTTAGCAAGTTTTTGGTGGAACTTTTAAAAAATTCAGTTTGTTTTTGATGGAATTATCAAAAATTTTGATAACATTGGTGGAATTTTTGCGAATTTTATTCATTTCTGGTGGAATTTAAAAAAACAGTGTTTTTGATAAAATTCTTATGAATTTAGTAAGTTTTTTGTGGAATTTTTGCAAATTGTATGAATTTTTGGTGGAATTTTTAAAAAATGCAGTGTATTTTTGGTGGAATTATCAAAAATTTTGAAAACACGTGGAATTTTTGCAAGTTTTATTCATTTTTGATGGAATTTTTAAAAAATTCAGTGTTCTTTATGGAATTTTTACGAATTTAGTAAGTTCTTAGTGAAATTTTTTCCCATTTTATTAATTTTTGGTGGAATTTTTATAAAATTCTGTATGTTTTTGATGGAATTGTTAAAAGAGCTGATAACTTTGGTTGAATTTTTATTAACTTTAATCATTTTTTGTGGAATTATTAAAAATATTGGTAATTTTAGTAGAATTTTTATGAATTTGTAAGTTTTTGGTGGAATTATTCAACATTTTTTAAGCTTTGGTGGAAAGTTGAAAAAATTTAGTACGTTTTTGGTAGAATTGTTAAAAATGTTGACAATTTCGGTATAATTTTTAGAATTTTTCTCAGTTTTTGGTGGAATAAAAAAAAATTCAGTAAGTTTCGGGTGTAGTTGGTAAATATTTTAATAGCTTTGGTGGAATTTTTGCGAATCTTATTCATTTTTGGTGGAATTTTAAAAAAATTCAGTGTTTTTGGTAAAATTCTTATGAATTTAGTAAGTTTTTGGTGGAATTTTTAAGAAATTCAGTATGTTCTTGGTGGAATTATCAAAAATTTTGATAACATTGGTGGAATCTTTGCGAATTTTATTAATTGCTGGTGGAATAAAAAAAAGCAGTGTTTTTGGTAAAATTCTTATGAATTTAGTAAGTTTTTGGTGGAATTTTTGCAAATTGTATTAACTTTAGGTGGAATTTTTAAAAAATTCAGTATGTTTTTGGTGGAATTATCAAAAATTTTGATAACATTGGTGGAACTTTTGCGAATTTTATTCATTTTTGATGGAATTTTTAAAAAATTCAATGTTTTTTTATGGAATTTTTACGAATTTAGTAAGTTTTTAGTGAAATTTTTCCAATTTTTCCAATTTTATTAATTTTTGGTGGAATTTTTATAAAATTCAGTATGTTTTTGATGGAATTGTTAAAAAAGTTGATAACTTTGGTGGAATTTTTATTAACTTTAATCATTTTTGGTGGAATTGTTAAAAATATTGGTAATTTTAGTAGAATTTTTATGAATTTGGTAAGTTTTTGGTGGTATTTTTTAAAAATCAGTAAGTTTTTGGTGGAATTATTCCACATTTTTGTAGCTTTGGTGGAAAATTGAAAAAAATTAGTACGTTTTTGGTGGAAGTGTTAAAAATTTGGGTAACTTTGGTGGAATTTATACGAATATGTTAAATTTTTAAAATTTTTTTTTATTGATTTTGGGTGGAATCTTTAAAAAATTTAGTTTTTAGTAGAATTGTCTCCAAATTTAATAAATTTTGGTGAAATTATATTCAATTTAACTAACTTTTGTGGAATTTTTATTATTACTTTTTTATTTTTGTGAAATTTTTAAAAATCTAATCAATTCTTGACGAAATTAATCTTAATTTTAGTATATTTTTTAAAAATTTAGTTTTTGGTGGAATTGTTAAAAATTGCTTTGGTGGAATTTTTACAAATTTTATAAGTTTTTGGTGGAATTATTAAAAATTTTTGTAACTTTGGGGGAATTTTTACAAATTTAATTTTTGGTGATATTTTCAAGAATTTAATTAGTTTTTAGTGAAATTTATTCGAATTTTTGCTCTGCGTAAATTAAATATTTGATAATTATTAATAAACCGATCGTTTTGACATTTCATGTGGCATTAGCGTGGTTAGAATAATAAATAACGTTTATGAAAATTGAACCAACTGTTTTATCGGCCCAAATCGAAAATGACGGAAAACGGGGACTTCGTTTAGGGCTTAAATCGGCCCTTTCGGGTCCAAAGTAGCCCCGATTCGCATATAACGTTGCGTTATAAAGCCGTTCAGAAGGTTAGCCGGAAGCAGAGTCGCGGAGCCGGTGGCTTTTTGGACAAAAAGTGCGTTCGAAAATTAACGAAAATAACAGGCGGACGATCGAAAATTTTAATTTCAATTAGGGCTACCGCAACGTCGTTCGATTTTCGGGGCCGTTTTTTCGAAATCGGTCACGGACCCCCCAAAATAAAACCATTGAATCGTCCGGAAAGCGATTTCCAAAAAAAAGACTATTAAAAAAAGAGCTAGGCGCTGCTTGCTTACTACTTTAATATATTATATTGAAAATGTTATTGAAAGGAAAGAATGAAGTATAAAAACAACGAAAAAATAAAGGGTCAGCGCGTGTCAGTTCTATTTTACGCTTGGTCTGATATGAAGATATGAATTTGAACGTGCAGTAGAGTTAGGTTGGGCGATCTGACACACCTGCGGCACAACCTAGTGTCACACGGTCGACTTGATGTCGTCGTCTCCGTGCAGGAAATATTTAGAGTGATCTACGAAGGGGTAGGTATATCCTTCCAAAATATACCCAGATATCTTTCGATATCAGGGTATATTTTACGCGTTTCGTTTTTAATATAAATCCGCGTGATGTATGTTTTGTAGGAACGAAATTTGTGCGAAAGTAAGCGGCTTATAAATTGCTCGGCGTATTTAAATATTTGGCCAAGTAATTCTCCGTTCTGTGCTATTCGGCGGCCCTATTTTCTTTCATTCGTTTTATTTCATTTTTCTTTTTTTGGGTTTTTTTGCCGGAATATTTTAAGCCGTGCCGTTCCACTTAACGATGCCGCCGTAAATTTTGCAAATCCGCTTTAATTTTCTATTCGGATCAATATATCCGAAGCGAGGTGCATAAAATTTCGGCCACTTTACGATCTTCCGACGGTTTATTAATAATTTCCCCTCGATTTCCGATTGTTATTACCTCGAACGGTTTTGATGTGTTTATAAGTTATGGTTGTTTTACGATTTACTATAAATTTTAATGGTTTTTAGTTTAGAAAAATCAATCTGGTGTATTATTACCTTAAATTTTCTTTCTAACTTATTGTTAGACAATTTTTATATTGAAATCCTAAATTTAAAAAATTCCCAAGACTTTATTTAAAGGATTTTTTGAAAAAACATTGTACCAAATGTAGATTAAAATGTCTATTTTAAAATCGACTGGTCAATTTTTTTCTAGATTTTGTCAAAAAAATTCTTTTATAAACTTTGACATTTTTAACCTTAAAATTTCAAAAGTAAAAAAATCCCCAAGACTTTATTTAAAGGATTTTTTGAAAAAACATTGTACCAAATGTAGATTAAAATGTCTATTTTAAAATCGACAAGTCAATTTTTTTCTAGATTTTGTCAAAAAAATTTAAAAAATTCTTTTATAAACTTTGACATTTTTAACCTTAAAATTTCAAAATTTAAAAAATCCCTAACACTTTATTTAAAGGATTTTTTGAAAAAACATTGTACCAAATGTAGATTAAAATGTCTATTTTAAAATCGAATGGTCAATATTTTTCTAGATTTTGTCAAAAAAATTAAAAAAATTCTTTTATAAACTTTGACATTTTTAACCTTAAAATTTCAAAATTAAAAAAATCCCCAAGACTTTATTTAAAGGATTTTTTGAAAAAACATAGTACCAGATGTAGATTAAAATGTCTATTTTAAAATCGACTGGTCAATTTTTTTCTAGATTTTGTGAAAAAAATTAAAAAAATTCTTTTATAAACTTTGATATTTTTAACCTTAAAATTTCAAAATTGAAACAATCCCCAAGACTTTATTTAAAGGATTTTTTGGAAAAACATTCTACCAAATGTAGATTAAAATGTCTATTTTAAAATCGACTAGTCAATTTTTTTCTAGATTTTGTCAAAAAAATTAAAAAAATTCTTTTATAAACTTTGACATTTTTAACCTTAAAATTTCAAAATTTAAAAAATCCCCAAGACTTTATTTAAAGGATTTTTTGGAAAAACATTGTACCGAATGTAGATTAAAATGTCTATTTTAAAATCGAAAAGTCAATTTTTTTCTAGATTTTGTCAAAAAAATTAAAAAAATTTTTTTATAAACTTTGACATTTTTAACCTTAAAATTTCAAAATTAAAACAATCCCCAAGACTTTATTTAAAGGATTTTTTGGAAAAACATTGCACCAAATATAGATTAAAATGTCTATTTTAAAATCGACTAGTCAATTTTTTTCTAGATTTTGTCAAAAAAATTAGAAAAATTCTTTTATAAACTTTGACATTTTTAACCTTAAAATTTCAAAATTAAAACAATCCCCAAGACTTTATTTAAACGATTTTTTGGAAAAACATTGTACCAAATGTAGATTAAAATGTCTACTTTAAAATCGACTGGTCAATTTTTTTCTAGATTTTGTCAAAAAAATTAAAAAAATTCTTTTATAAACTTTGACATTTTTAACCTTAAAATTTCAAAATTAAAAAAATCCCCAAGACTTTATTTAAAGGATTTTTTGGAAAAACATTGTACCAAATGTAGATTAAAATGTCTATTTTAAAATCGACAAGTCAATTTATTTCTAGATTTTGTCAAAAAAATTAAAAAAAGTTCTTTTATAAACTTTGACATTTTTAACCTTAAAATTTCAAAATTAAAACAATCCCCAAGACTTTATTTAAATGATTTTTTGAAAGAACATTGTACCAAATGTAGATTAAAATGTCTATTTTAAAATCGACAAGTCAATTTCTTTCTAGAGTTTGTCAAAAAAATTTTAAAAATTCTTTTGTAAACTTTGACATTTTTAATCTTAAAATTTCAAAATTAAAACAATCCCCAAGACTTTATTTAAAAGATTTTTTGGAAAAACAGTGTACCAAATGTAGATTAAAATGTCTATTTTAAAATCGACAAGTCAATTTTTTTCTAGATTTTGTCAAAAAAATTAAAAAAATTCTTTTATAAACTTTGACATTTTTAACCTTAAAATGTCAAAATTAAAACAATCCCCAAGACTTTATTTAAAGGATTTTTTGAAAAAACATCGTACCAAATGTAGATTAGAATGTCTATTTTAAAATCGACAAGTCAATTTTTTTCTAGATTTTGTCAAAAAAATTAAAAAAATTCTTTTGTAAACTTTGACATTTTTAATCCTGAAATTTCAAAATTAAGAACATCCCCAAGACTTTATTTAAAGGATTTTTTGGAAAAACATTGTACCAAATGTAGATTAAAATGTCTATTTTAAAATCGACTGGTAAATTTTTTTCTAGATTTTGTCAAAAAAATTAAAAAAATTCTTTTATAAACTTTGACATTTTTAACCTTAAAATTTCAAAATTAAAAAAATCCCCAAGACTTTATTTAAAGGATTTTTTGGAAAAACATTGTACCAAATGTAGATTAAAATGTCTATTTTAAAATCGACAAGTCAATTTTTTTCTAGATTTTGTCAAAAAAATTAAAAAAATTTTTTTATAAACTTTAGCATTTTTAACCTTAAAATTTAAAAATTAAAACAATCCCCAAGACTATATTTAAAGGATTTTGTGGAAAAGCATTGTACCAAATGTAGACTAAAATGTCTATTTTAAAATCGACTGGTAAATTTTTTTCTAGATTTTGTCAAAAAAATTAAAAAAATTCTTTTATAAACTTTGACATTTTTAACCTTAAAATTTCAAAATTAAAAAAATCCCCAAGACTTTATTTAAAGGATTTTTTGGAAAAACATTGTGCCAAATGTAGATTAAAATGTCTATTTTAAAATCGACAAGTCAATTTTTTTCTAGATTTTGTCAAAAAAATTAAAAAAATTCTTTTATAAACTTTGACATTTTTAACCTTAAAATTTCAAAATTAAAAAAATCCCCAAGACTTTATTTAAAGGATTTTTTGGAAAAACATTGTACCAAATGTAGATTAAAATGTCTATTTTAAAATCGACTGGTCAATTTTTTTCTAGATTTTGTGAAAAAAATTTAAAAAATTCTTTTATAAACTTTAACATTTTTAATCTAAAAAAATTTCAAAATTAAAACAATCCCCAAGACTTTATTTAAAGGATTTTTTGGAAAAACATTGTACCAAATGTAGAATAAAATGCTTATTTTAAAATCGACTGGTAAATTTTTTTCTAGATTTTGTCAAAAAAATTAATAAAAATTCTTTTATAAACTTTGACATTTTTAACGTTAAAATTTCAAAATTAAAAAAATCTCCAAGACTTTATTTAAAGGATTTATTGGAAAAACATTGTACCAAATGTAGATTAAAATGTCTATTTTAAAATCGACTGGTCAATTTTTTTCTAGATTTTGTCAAAAAAATTAAAAAAATTCTTTTATAAACTTTGACATTTTTAACCTTAAAATTTCAAAATTAAAACAATCCCCAAGACTTTATTTAAAGAATTTTTTGGAAAAACATTGTACCAAATGTAAATTAAAATGTCTATTTTAAAATCGACAAGTCAATTTTTTTCTAGATCTTGTCAAAAAAATTAAAAAAAATTCTTTTGTAAACTTTGATATTTTTAACCTTAAAATTTCAAAATTAAAACAATCCCCAAGACTTTATTTAAAGGATTTTTTGGAAAAACATTCTACCAAATGTAAATTAGAATGTCTATTTTAAAATCGACAAGTCAATTTTTTTCTAGATTTTGTCAAAAAAATTAAAAAATTTTTTTTATAAACTTTGACATTTTTAACCTTAAAATTTCAAAATTTAAAAAATCCCCAAGACTTTATTTAAAGGATTTTTTGGAAAAACATTGTACCAAATGTAGATTAAAATGTCTATTTTAAAATCGACAAGTCAATTTTTTTCTAGATTTTGTTAAAAAAATTAAAAAAATTCTTTTGTAAACTTTGACATTTTTAACCTTAAAATTTCAAAATTAAAACAATCCCCAAGACTTTATTTAAAGGATTTTTTGGAAAAACATTGTACCAAATGTAGACTAAAATGTCTATTTTAAAATCGACAAGTCAATTTTTTTCTAAATTTTGTTAAAAAAAATGACAAAATTTTTTTTATAAACTTTGACAATTTTAACCTTAAAATTTCAAAATTAAAACAATCCCCAAGACTTTATTTAAAGAATTCTTTGGAAAAACATTGTACTAAATGTAGACTAAAATGTCTATTTTAAAATCGACAAGTCAATTTTTTTCTAGATTTTGTTAAAAAAAATGACAAAATTTTTTTTATAAACTTTGACATTTTTAACCTTAAAATTTCAAAATTAAAACAATCCCCAAGACTTTATTTAAAGGATTTTTTGGAAAAACATTGTACCAAATGTAGATTAAAATGTCTATTTTAAAATCGACAAGTCAATTTTTTTCTAGATTTTGTTAAAAAAATTAAAAAAATTCTTTTGTAAACTTTGACATTTTTAACCTTAAAATTTCAAAATTAAAACAATCCCCAAGACTTTATTTAAAGGATTTTTTGGAAAAACATTGTACCAAATGTAGACTAAAATGTCTATTTTAAAATCGACAAGTCAATTTTTTTCTAGATTTTGTTAAAAAAAATGACAAAATTTTTTTTATAAACTTTGACAATTTTAACCTTAAAATTTCAAAATTAAAACAATCCCCAAGACTTTATTTAAAGAATTCTTTGGAAAAACATTGTACTAAATGTAGACTAAAATGTCTATTTTAAAATCGACAAGTCAATTTTTTTCTAGATTTTGTTAAAAAAAATGACAAAATTTTTTTTATAAACTTTGACATTTTTAACCTTAAAATTTCAAAATTAAAACAATCCCCAAGACTTTATTTAAAGGATTTTTTGGAAAAACATTGTACCAAATGTAGATTAAAATGTCTATTTTAAAATCGACAAGTCAATTTTTTTTTAGATCTTGCCAAAAAAATTAAAAAAATTCTTTTATAAACTTTGACATTTTTAACCTTAAAATTTCAAAATTAAAACAATCCCCAAGACTTTATTTAAAGGATTTTTTGAAAAAACATTCTACCAAATGTAGATTAAAATGTCTATTTTAAAATCGACTGGTTAATTTTTTTCTAGATTTTGTCACAAAAATTAAAAAAATTCTTTTATAAACTTTGACATTTTTAACCTTAAAATTTCAAAATTAAAACAATTCCCAAGACTTTATTTAAAGGATTTTTTTGAAAAACATTGTACCAACTGTAGATTAAAATGTCTATTTTAAAATCGACTGGTAAATTTTTTTCTAGATTTTGTCAAAAAAATTTAAAAAAAATTCTTTTATAAACTTTGACATTTTTAACCTTAAAATTTCAAAATTAAAACAATCCCCAAGACTTTATTTAAAGGATTTTTTGGAAAAACATTGTACCAAATGTAGATTAAAATGTCTATTTTAAAATCGACAAGTCAACTTTTTTCTAGATTTTGTCAAAAAAGTAAAAAAATTCTTTTATAAACTTTGACATTTTTAACCTTAAAATTTCAAAATTAAAGAAAACCCCAAGACTTTATTTAAAGGATTTTTTGGAAAAACATTGTACCAAATGTAGATTAAAATGTTTATTTTAAAATCGACTGGTAAATTTTTTTCTAGATTTTGTCAAAAAAGTTAAAAAAATTCTTTTATAAACTTTGACATTTTTAACCTTAAAATTTCAAAATTAAAACAATCCCCAAGACTTTATTTAAAGGATTTTTTGAAAAAACATTGTACTAAATGTAGATTAAAATGTCTATTTTAAAATCGAAAAGTTAATTTTTTTCTAGATTTTGTCAAAAAAATTAAAAAAATTTTTTTATAAACTTTAGCATTTTTAACCTTAAAATTTAAAAATTAAAACAATCCCCAAGACTATATTTAAAGGATTTTGTGGAAAAGCATTGTACCAAATGTAGACTAAAATGTCTATTTTAAAATCGACTGGTAAATTTTTTTCTAGATTTTGTCAAAAAAATTAAAAAAATTCTTTTATAAACTTTGACATTTTTAACCTTAAAATTTCAAAATTAAAAAAATCCCCAAGACTTTATTTAAAGGATTTTTTGGAAAAACATTGTGCCAAATGTAGATTAAAATGTCTATTTTAAAATCGACAAGTCAATTTTTTTCTAGATTTTGTCAAAAAAATTAAAAAAATTCTTTTATAAACTTTGACATTTTTAACCTTAAAATTTCAAAATTAAAAAAATCCCCAAGACTTTATTTAAAGGATTTTTTGGAAAAACATTGTACCAAATGTAGATTAAAATGTCTATTTTAAAATCGACTGGTCAATTTTTTTCTAGATTTTGTCAAAAAAATTTAAAAAATTCTTTTATAAACTTTAACATTTTTAATCTAAAAAAATTTCAAAATTAAAAAAATCTCCAAGACTTTATTTAAAGGATTTATTGGAAAAACATTGTACCAAATGTAGATTAAAATGTCTATTTTAAAATCGACTGGTCAATTTTTTTCTAGATTTTGTCAAAAAAATTAATAAAAATTCTTTTATAAACTTTGACATTTTTAACGTTAAAATTTCAAAATTAAAAAAATCTCCAAGACTTTATTTAAAGGATTTATTGGAAAAACATTGTACCAAATGTAGATTAAAATGTCTATTTTAAAATCGACTGGTCAATTTTTTTCTAGATTTTGTCAAAAAAATTAAAAAAATTCTTTTATAAACTTTGACATTTTTAACCTTAAAATTTCAAAATTAAAACAATCCCCAAGACTTTATTTAAAGAATTTTTTGGAAAAACATTGTACCAAATGTAAATTAAAATGTCTATTTTAAAATCGACAAGTCAATTTTTTTCTAGATCTTGTCAAAAAAATTAAAAAAAATTCTTTTGTAAACTTTGATATTTTTAACCTTAAAATTTCAAAATTAAAACAATCCCCAAGACTTTATTTAAAGGATTTTTTGGAAAAACATTCTACCAAATGTAAATTAGAATGTCTATTTTAAAATCGACAAGTCAATTTTTTTCTAGATTTTGTCAAAAAAATTAAAAAATTTTTTTTATAAACTTTGACATTTTTAACCTTAAAATTTCAAAATTTAAAAAATCCCCAAGACTTTATTTAAAGGATTTTTTGGAAAAACATTGTACCAAATGTAGATTAAAATGTCTATTTTAAAATCGACAAGTCAATTTTTTTCTAGATTTTGTTAAAAAAATTTTAAAAATTCTTTTGTAAACTTTGACATTTTTAATCTTAAAATTTCAAAATTAAAACAATCCCCAAGACTTTATTTAAATGATTTTTTGGAAAAACATTGTACCAAATACAGATTAAAATGTCTATTTTAAAATCGACAAGTCAATTTTTTTCTAGATTTTGACAAAAAAATTAAAAAAATTCTTTCATAAACTTTGACATTTTTAACCTTAAAATTTCAAAATTAAAAAAATCCCCAAGACTTTACTTAAAAGATTTTTTGGAAAAACATTGTACCAAATGTAGATTAAAATGTCTATTTTAAAATCGACAAGTCAATTTTTTTCTAGATTTTGTCAAAAAAATTAAAAAAATTCTTTTATAAACTTTGACATTTTTAACCTTAAAATTTCAAAATTAAAAGAATCCCCAAGACTTTATTTGAAGGATTTTTTGGAAAAACATTGTACCAAATGTAGATTAAAATGTCTATTTTACAATCAACAAGTTGATCCTTTTTAGATCTTGTTAAAAAAAATTAAAAAAATAAAATTAGAAATTTTGATAATTTTAAACTAAAAATTTCAGTCTTTGAAATTCATTTCAATTTTTTCGTTCCATGTAAAATAATACCATTGCCAGTTGGAAAGTACTGGGCAGAAAATTGGATCGCAACTAATTGGTTTGCATACAAATTACTTCTGGGTCGATCGAGAAGCGATAAGATACCGGTCGTAATTATTTTCCCCGCACGTGCACGTTCCAGAATCGGTTTTAATTCCGGCGTTGCGGCGCGTAGGGCGTTTCCAATACTCGGCGCACATGACGTGCGAGTTAGCGGACACTAAACGCTTTCGTACCTGGCTATCCAACTTCGATTAGCGTAAATTTTCATTACGCAACCCACCCCAAACCCCTCCCGGTTCCGCTCGCACCGTCCGCCTTTTAATTAAGGGCGTAAAATTTGAATATCAAGATTGTCGCCGCTACAGTTACGTTATTATCCAATATTTATACTGGCGATAGCTAAGGAGCTCGGTCCTATATTAACTGCTAAGTGCGAGAAAACGGTCTTTAGGGCTTAATAAACCGACCATGTTTGGAAACTACAAACGTAAATTTTCCCTCACTACATTAAAATCTATACAAGATAAAAATTTAAAGCTTGAGACTTTTTTAAAAATGGAAATTTAAATTTTAAAATTTAAAATTCACTTATATGATCGTTTTCTTAACAGACGACTGTTATTGTCTTATACATAAAGCGGGGGGTGGTTTAATATTCACGTAATGGAATGCAATTTACCTTTTTTCGGTGCACGAGCGAAACCGACCAAAAGCCAAGCCACCCCGCCGCAAGCCGACTGCATTTAAATTGCATCGAGCTCGTTTAGAATTCACCTAGTTCCACCCTCGAGGGAGATCTCCAAAACAAATTGTTCTGGGCCCGACTGGGACGATGTAAAATTCTGGACCGTCGGGCACGTTTTTCGGACGTCTTTCGGATTCTACCCCGCCCCTTAGTCACCAATCCTAAAATACAATTTCACCCGTTCGGTCTCTCGAATCGTTTTTATATTAAACGATTTTTAGAAAATTGTATTTTTTACAATTTTTTATGTTGGAGGTAAAATATTCACTTCGTAATATTCTTAGGGGCCCTTTAATTATATTAATTAATTCACCGGCGGGGTGTAATGGATGGAAGGGGTTGAAATTAATTTCGAAAATTGCGCATGACAAAAATCGACGATAATTAGAAGGAGTGAAAAATTAAAAAGGAGTTTGCACGAAGGGGTCGGGTAATACCCTTCTAAGAAATTTTTAATTATCTTGGTAAAATAAAATTTAAGATTCAATCAATTTTTTTTATATACAAGCTGGTCAGAAATTATAGAATGAATTATTTCTTTAAAAATACTATCATTAACACAATTATTTAAGCCTAAAATTTTTTAATGTCGTTTTTGGAATAATTTCTTTGATTCTGCGCTTTAAAATCCCCCAAATGTGCTCAATTAGACTGAGATCTGGAGACTGTGCAGGCCAATACAAGAATTCAATGTTGTTGTCAGTAAACCAACGCATTGTAGTTTTTGATTTATGACCAGAAGCATTGTCTTTTTGGAATATAACCCCCTCTAGGTTGGTATCGCCATAAATACTTGTTAGCAAAGGCAAAAGCATAGTTTCAAGTACTTAGCTTTGTATCCTTTCAGGCCTGCTTCCCCGAGTCTTCTTCTGACTGTTCGCGCACTTACTCGCTCTCCAGTTTCTTCGAAACTAAACGGAAATTATAAAAATAAAAATCGTTCGAGGCATAGTAAAAATCGGAATAATAGGACTGACGGCTAATCTGCTGACAAAAATACGTCGCGACCGGCGTCGTCAAGAGGTTCGGATAACCGACATTCCGGTTGATCGACGTCCGGATAATCGACGCTCTACTGTATTTGAAAAACTGATTGTGGTATTCTTCTTTACATAACTTATCTTTTATTAAGGTAGAGAAATAACCCTCTAACTTTCGATTTCAGTTAATGAGTTTCCTGAAAAACCGCCGATGAATTTTTCTTTTAGCCGCGACACCAGGAACTACCTTTTTCGCATACATCGGAACCGAATTCGAATTTTTAGATAATAAATCAATTACAAGCGGAAAGAGAAAGAATGTCAATGATCACGAATGTCTTGAAATTGTAGGTATATTCCGCATTATTTTACTGGTTTACTATAAAGGCAGCAGCAAGCTCAGAGGAAGTTTTTTTCCGATTTCTTAATGATTCTTAATTTTCTGTCCTCGCGTTTCCTAGTTCCGCGTTTTTTGCCTGTACGTGGTTTGTTCTAATGAGTGTCAGTTTGAGAAAACCGTAGAGCTGTAGAGCCCATTGCAAGCGCTTCTTTTTGTTGGATTTTGAAAGCCAAGGCTTTTCCCTGGATTTGCATCCTTTCAGGCCTGCTTCCCCGAGTCTTCTTCTGACTGTTTGCGCACTTACTTGCTTTCCAGTTTCTTTGTAGCGCACAAAATTCATATTATAACGAAATAAAAATTAAGTTCGATTCAAAAGCCAAAAAAAAACAACCGTTCAGATGTTCTACCGTCCTTGTTCTTCTAACGGCTTTCAATAATGATGAACGAGGGCCGCCAGGGGAGGGGGAGTTGACTCAAAAATTTCGACGCAATAAATCCAAAATCCAAAAGAAAAGGAATCCAAAAAGAAAAAGGAGCCTCACGATATTAATCGGCTCTGCGTGTTGGCTGATAGAAACTCAATTAATCCGGAATCAATCCGATAAAGCACAAACAGGTGCCCAAAATCTGTGGAGAGGGAAGCTGATCCGCCAAATTGCGATAAGAAGTTCTCCCAAAAACACCAAAGAGAATTCTTCTATTATGCTTCGCCACCCACGCAGTTACTATCGGAGCCAAATGTCGACCACGCTCTTCCAAGGATCGAAAACGAAGAGGACGAAATTACCTAAACTACGATGCAGGAAGGAACTATCCCCACCACTTCTGATCGCACTAATCTAAGAAACGAACCAATATCCTGTATTTAGCAATAAAACCAAGAGATCTTAAAAATGACACCTTCCAACAGATGGTCCGAAACACATAATGTAAATTTAATTAAATCCGAAAAAATAAAACCGTTACATCTTTGAAAAAAGCAGCAGCAAGCTCAGAGGAATTTTTTTTTTTCGATTTCTTAATGATTCGCGAATCAATTTTCTGTCTTTGCGTTTTGTGGTTGCGCGTTTCTTTCCTTGTTCCTGGTTTGTTTTGATTAGTGCCAGTTTGAGAAAACCGTGGAGCTGTAGAGCCCATTGCAAGTGCTTCTTTTTGTTGGCTTCTAAAAGCTAAGTCTTTTTCATGGCTTTGTAAACTTTCAGGCTTGCTTCCCCGAATCTTCTTCTGACTGTTCGCGCACTTACTCGCTTTCCAGTTTCTTCGAAAAAGGCAGGAGTAAGATTATAGGAAGTTTTTTTCTGATTTCATAATGATTCGCGAATCAATCAATTTTCTGTCCTTTCATTTCGTAGTTGCGCGTTTTTTGCTTGTTCGTGGTTTGTTCTAAAGGCGCGTACACACCTATTGCGCCGATCCGCGCCGCGCCGTGCAAAACGTTCGCGAACGTTGCACGCGCTTTCAATTTGGACGGATTACCGCTGACAAACGCGCACGAACGAGCGTTCGCAAACATTATCCGCATGGTGTCGGTACATCAAAGAAATTTGCTTGTGGCGCACGCTCGCTTCGGACGGACTTTTAGTTTGTGCGTGCATTTGTCAAGAGCGTCAAGATTCATCTATCTCTCATTCGAAAATGGAAGGTGGCAATAATGCTGAGTAGACCCATGAAAGGGTTTTGAACTTCATTAATTTATACCAAGAGTGGCCGGAGTTGTGGGATCCTCGTGACAAAAATTATCACCTTCGCAACAACAAACAAGATGCTTGGGATACCATAGCCGCTAAATTAAAGTGCGATGAGGATACAGTGAAAGCAAAAATGAATTCACTGCTATCGTCGTTTCGCCACAAGCAAGCATTTACTGCTTTAATTCCTTCATCGTCTGCCATAATCGCTACGAATCAACAAACGCACTGAACTCGGAAGTTTGCCAAACTTAGCCAAACATTCGCGCATTCGTTCTGTTTGGACAGTTCTGCAAACATACACGAATGTTGTTAATGAGTGTCATAATGACTGTCTTAATGAGTGCCAGTTTGAGAAAACAGTTTGATGGCAGATTGAATATCGCAACTCATTTCACCAATTTGGCGATTTCTTTTTAACTTCACCCTTGTTAAAAAATTGGATTTTTATGCGATTTTCCAAACTAATTTCACTTTTTTTCTGCATTTTATAATAAATTGATTGTCAATTTTGTCGTCAAATAACAGCTTTTTTATTCGATAAAGTTCCGAACACAAATGGTTAAGTATCGACTGATAGAACTATTTAATATGAAAACATGTTTTCGCTCACCAACATTATAGTATGTGACCGCGTCCGACAAAAGGGACCTAGTGTGTCAAAAAAGGTGTTTTGACTTATAAGTGGATTCTGGTACTTAAAAGTGTGTAGAATAACATGAAATGAGTTAGATTCATGACAAAAATTTATTTATACCATAAAAATGTAAAAAAAACTAACTTATGAAGTTTGAAAGAAACATCAAAAATTTAAAAAAATATCATTTTTCGTAATTTTTTATTATTATTTTCTTTTATCAGGTTTTTTTAATAGTTCGACCTTCTTTTTCTGTATTTTCTGATCCTGTACTACGATTTTTCTTTTTTGGTGCTTCGTCTTCAATTTTTTTCTTTTTCTGGGCTGTCGCATCACTTCTCTTCTTTCTCTTTTTTGGTGTACTGGTTGCCCTCGGTTTACCTAACCGTTTTTTCATTTTAGGTGTGTCTGGTTTAAGGGTTGCCAAATCTTGCATCTCTGGATTACTGCCCATTGCAAACAAATCCTGGATATTATCATATAAATATCATTTTCGATTCAATGATATATCGCTTGGTACAATGAGGGAAGGTAATCCATCTGGAAGCTTCTGGAACTTTTCTTCTTCAAAGTCCACAATTTTTTTACATGCAATTTCATTTTGCCGAAAATCGAAGTGGTGGTACTTGTTAATGTCTAAAGCCGGGAATACACCTGGCGAATGTTACCATTCGTTCGCATTCTCGAGGATTTCTTGCTCATGCGTGGACACGCATTTGCAGCGAAATTAATAGCAGGACGAATGGGATAGGCACGAACGAACGCATTCCATCGGTTGTCGGTAAAAGTAAAAAGATCAAAGGAAAATGCTAGCCACGAATGTCTGGAAACGTTCATATGTGGACGTGGTCAATAAGATGCAGTAGTTGTCTAGCGTTTGTCTCGATAAGTTGTGCTGTAATTTTGGTTTCGTGATAAATAAATAATGAAATGATGCCATTAGACTCTTCATTTCTTTCATAACCTCAGGCACAGAAATTTTCATTTCCTTAGACATTTCTGCCAATGCATCCTGCTTTTTGACATTATAGTAATAAAACTCGTTAGTTGGGTCCCACAGGACCGAATGTGTACGGTACATCTCAACGAGTTTTATGCATTCACTGACGCTTCATGGAACCTATTAAAAAATGCACATTCAAACAGTTCAAATTTTGGTACTACTTATATCTTCGATTTGAGTTTATACTCATATTTATTTATTTAAAACGAACTAAATGCGAACGAGTGGAACTATTCGCAATGAAGGAAATTTAATTATTCGTTCAAATCTATCACGCCGCCCTGAAGGAATCTTTGCGAACGGGTAGCAATGGTGCGCGTGAGAACGAATGCGAATAACTGCGAACAAATGGTAACATTCGCCAGGTGTATTCCCGGCTTAAAATGCAAATGTTTGACTATATTGCATCGCTTCTCTCAACTGAAAGAACATTCACACTAAGAATGCCTTGCGAAACTTTAAACGCATTTATGTTCGAACTATATTTTCGCATATATTTATTATAAGCATTTATCATTGTTCAATTAGTAAGTACGCATTTTGTATTTTTTATGGGGTTCCTAATACTTTTGGCTGTAAACAAGGCTGTATCTTAGAATTTTATAGTTTTTATGCTTACATAATTCAGTTATTAAAACCCTCAATGATGACACACTGCTCTGTTAATGTGCTTAATACTCTCTTAGGAAAAAAACTTGTTGTTAGTTCAAAAATGAGATTGGTCTTCAAAGACGATTTATTGAAAAACGGTTGTAGTTATGCAATTGTAAGAAGATAACCATTCTTCCGTAGAAAGGTCTAAAATATCTAAATTTAAAGTCAGGGGTAGTAAAAAGCCGACATGCAAAAAAGTTAGATTAGCAATTAACCAAATCACCCTTTTACACGCACACCACTAATGAGTTTCATGCAAAATGACACCACTATATAATTCCTCATTGGATTTTAGGCTAATACACCAATTTTTGTAGACTTAACCCAATCCATTTTGAAGATATACCTTAAAAATGCGTTTTTCTGCTGCCCCATTCAACCCCATTCAAGGGTTTATAGCTCCCTTAGGAGACATTTTTCTAGTAATGTTTATTTGAGCTTTCATTCTTATTTATGAACGTTAAATGCATTGGTGGTGTATGAACTTTTAATTTAGGGACATTCTGTACATATTTTTTTTATTTTTTTTTATTTAAAATGATTTGATTTAGGTTCGTGATCACTTTTTATATCCTTTCACTTATTAACGAAATTTCCCACTTTTGTTTATAATAACTTAGGAACCGCGTGAGATCTTTCCAAGCTGTCGCCAGGCCATAACACGTATTACATTGGTCCATCAGCAGCTTATATTAAGCTTTCTGTAGCGGCCGCACCGGATATCGCACTCGTTAAAACTTGCCGGCTTATCACCGGCCCGCGGGTCGAATAGGGTCAGGGGCGACCATCCCCGTCCTTTCAGCCCCCATCCTACCCATCTCTGTCCTTCCCTTCTCTCGGTAATTACCGGAATCCCGCGTGCATTTGATAATACCAGGACTAGATCGAAACTAGGTTTTGAATGCAACCAACCAAAACCAATTTCACGAAATTACTTATTTTGAACTTGATTATGATTTTTAACTTATTGTTAGCTATCTATTTGACTAGTTTCTGTCCCCTCTTCTTCGATTTTATGAATGCTTTGAAAGAATACTTTACCAACACTGACTTAAACCTTAAAATTCGAATACATTTTAAGTGAGTAAAAAATAAGTTAGATAACATGATGTGACTTATCGAACGGTAGGTTGGTTTCGATGTACAATAAAGTTTCGCAGTGAAAAGGGGAGCTCCTCACGTACAGGAGTCGGTAATGAGTCCCCAGGGATCGAGGCCGCAACAAACGACGTTCCCGGTCTCGATGTTCGGTTCGTTGTCCATTCGATCCGAACCGCGCCCGCAGACGTTTATTGTCGAGCGGGCAGATGACGCGGGGGAGCAAAAAGTCCTTTATCACCACCCCCGCCGCCACCGAACTTAAATGAAAAAGAAATTTTTATTTACCGTCTGTCCCGAGGGTGCCGCTAAGCCGGGATTCGATCTTTTTCGATTTATCTCCCCCGGTTTGGCAACGAATCGGATAGGTGAGCCGCCAATTAGGTCGCGGGGCGAAGGACGGTTTTCCAAAACCGTAAAAATTTATCTCCGACAATCGAAATTATACTCAATTGGGTAACAAACACTAGATTTGACTTTAAAAATAAGTGTTAGAATTCATAAAGTTGACTAAAATTTTTTTAACCTAACTTTTAAAAATCTTAACCAAATTTAAAAAATCGTGGAGACTTTGTTTTTTTAAATTAAGAAATTAAATTTGTATAAATTGAAAGCTAAAATATTCTATTTTCTAATAAAAAAATCAATTTTGTTCTAATTATTACCCAAAAAATTAAAAAAATTTATAAAGTTGACTAAAATTTTTCCTAACCTTAAAAATTTCGACCAACTTTAAAAAATCGTGGAGACTTTATTTTTTTAAATTGAGAAATGAAATTTGTATTAGTTGAAAGCTAAGATATTCTATTTTGTAATAAAAAAGTCAATTTTATTCTAATTATTACCCAAAAAATTAAAAAAATTCATAAAGTTGACTAAAATTTTTCCTAACCTTAAAAATTTCGACCAACTTTAAAAAATCGTGGAGACTTTATTTTATTTAGTTGAGAAATAAAATTTGTATTAGTTGAAAGCTAAAATATTCTATTTTGTAATAAAAAAGTTAATTTTGTTCTAATTATTACCCAAAAAATTATAAAAAATCGTAATGTTGACTAAATTTTTTTATTAAAAATTTTGACCAAATTTAAAAAATCGTGGAGACTTTATTTTTTTTAATTAAGAAATTAAATTTGTATTAATTGAAAGCTAAAATATTCTATTTTGTAATAAAAAAGTCAATTTTGTTCTAAATATTACACAAAAAATTAAAAAAATTCATAAAGTTGACTAAAATTTTTATAACCTAACTTTTAAAAATTTTGACCAAATTTAAAAAATCGTGGAGATTTTATTTTTTTTTAATTATGAAATGAAATTTGTATTAATTAAAAGCTAAAATATTTTATTTTGTAATTAAAAAGTCAATCTTGTTCTAATTATCACCCAAAAAATAAAAAAATTTTAAAGGTGAGTAAAATTTTTTTAACCTAACAAAAATTTTGACAAAATTTAAAAAATCGTGGAGACTTTATTTTTTTAAATTAAAAAACAAAATTTGTATTAATTGAAAGATAAAATATTCTATTTTGTAATAAAAAAGTCAATTTTGTTCTAATTATTACTCAAAAAATTTAAAAAATTCATAAAGTTGACTAAAATTTTTTGTAACTTTTAAAAAATTTTGACCAAATTTAAAAAATCATGGAGACTTTATTTTTTTTAAATTAAAAAATGAAATTTGTATTAATTGAAAGCTAAAATATTTTATTTTGTAATAAAAAAGTCATTTTTGTTCTAATTATTACCCAAAGAATTAAAAAAATTCATAAAGTTGACTAAAATTTTTCCTAACCTTAAAAATTTTAACCAAATTTAAAAAATCGTGGAGACTTTATTTTTTTTAATTAAGAAATTAAATTTGTATTAATTGAAAGTTAAAATATTCTATTTTCTAATAAAAAAGTCATTTTTGTTCTAATTATTACCCAAAATATTAAAAAAATTCATAAAGTTGACTAAAATTTTTCCTAACCTTAAAAATTTTGACCAAATTTAAAAAATCGAGGAGACTTTATTTTTTTTAATTATGAAATGAAATTTGTATTAATTGAAAGATAAAATATTCAATTTTGAAATAAAAAAGTCAATTTTGTTCTAATTATTACCCAAAAAATTAAAAAAATTCATAAAGTTGACTAAATTTTTTTATTAAAAATATTGACCAAATTTAAAAAATCGTGGAGACTTTATTTTTTTAAATTAAGAAATGAGATTTGTTTAAATTGAAAATTAAAATATTCTCTTTTGTAATAAAAAAGTCAATTTTTTCCTAATTATTACCCAAAAAATTAAAAAAATTCGAAAAGTTAACTAAAAATTTTCCTAACCTTAAAAATTTCGACCAACTTTAAAAAATCGTGGAGACTTTATCTTTTTAAATTAAGAAATAAAAATTTTTTTAGTTGAAAACTAAAATATTCTATTTTGTAATAAAAAAGTCAATTTTGTTTTAATTATTACCCAAGAAATTTAAAAAATTCATAAAGTTAACTAAAAATTTTCCTAACCTTAAAAATTTCGACCAAATTTAAAAAATCGTGGAGACTATTTTTTTTAAATTGAGAAATAAAATTTGTGTGAATTGAAAGATAAAATATTCCATTTTGTAATAAAAAAGTCAATTTTGTTCTAATTATTACCCAAAAAATTAAAAAAATTCTTAATGTTGACAAAATTTTTTTATTAAAAATTTTGACCAAATTTAAAAAATCGTGGAGACTTTATTTTTTTAAATTAAGAAAATTAAAAAAATTTATAAAGTTTACTAAAATTTTCCTAACCTTAAAAATTTCGATCAACTTTAAAAAATCGTGGAGACTTTATTTTTTTAAATTAAGAAATGAAATTTGTATTAATTGAAAGTTAAAATATTCTATTTTGTAATTAAAAAGTCAATTTTGTTCTAATTATTAACCAAAAAATTAAAAAAAATCGTAAAGTTGATTAAAATTTTTCCTAACCTTAAAAATTTCGACCAACTTTAAAAAATCGTGGAGACTTTATTTTTTTAAATTATGAAATGAAATTTGTATTAATTGAAAGCTAAAATATTCTATTTTTTAATAAAGAAATCAATTTTGTTCTAAATATTAGCCAAAAAATTAAAAAAATTCATAAAGTTGACTAAAATTTTTCCTAACTTTAAATATTTCGACCAACTTTAAAAAATCGTGGAGACTTTATTTTTTTAAGTTATGAAATGAAATTTGTATTAGTTGAAAGTTAAAATATTCTATTTTCTAATAAAGAAGTCAATTTTGTTCTAATTATTACCCAAAAAAATAAAAAAATTCGTAAAGTTGACTAAAATTTTTCCTAACCTTAAAAATTGCGACTAACTTTAAAAAATCGTGGAGACTTTATTTTTTTTAATTAAGAAATAAAATTTGTATTAATTGAAAGATAAAATATTCTATTTTGTAATAAAAAAGTTAATTTTGTTCTAATTATTACCCAAAAAATTAAAAAAATTCATAAAGTTGACTAAAATTTTTCCTAACCTTAAAAATTTTGACCAACTTTAAAAAATCGTGGAGACTTTACTTTTTTTAATTGAGAAATGAAATTTGTTTTAATTGAAAACTAAAATATTCTATTTTATAATAAAAAAGTCAATTTTGTTCTAATTATTACTCAAAAAATTAAAAAAATTCAAAAAATTTAAAAAAATTTTAAAGTTGACTAAAATTTTGGTGGAGTCGCCGGTAAAAAAAGAATAAAAAAAAATTTTTTAATAAAATATATAGAATTTCCTCAATAAATTCGTTAATTTAATACTATTTTATGATTTTTTTATAAAAATCTTCAATTTGATAGGGTTTGACATTTAATTTATTCTTCAATTTGTTAAAATTTGGGTGGAGGCGCCGGTAAATATTCTTTAAATGTTAAAATCATTGTAAATTTTGATCATTTACCAATTCGATACTTTAATATAATTTTATGGTTTTTATTTTTGTAATAAATTTTCTCTTATCTGGACCGGTTTGGCACCGAATTGGATAGGTGAGTCGTCAATTAGTCGCGGGTCGAAGGTCGTTTTTCGAAACGCGTAAAAATTTATCGGCGACAATCGAAATTAAGGGCAACTGCGCGGCGGACGTTAAAAATAACGGATGGGGAGCGGAGAGACTGTGTTCGAATTTCCCTGAAATTAACATCATAATTCACGCAATAATCGCGAAGTTATTTTCGTCGGTTCCCGAGAATTATTGTGTAAAGTTTCCCCCGGAACGGCCAATTTAGTAAGAATGGGATTATAATTTTTATTTGGAGATTTATTTCACCTCGATTCAAAAAGTTCCTTTCGTGTTTTGTAAAATCTCTAAAAGGTTTATACAAACTGGTGAAAAAGGAAGGGGAAAGGGCTACACTTAAAAGGAAAAAAAAAATATTGAAAAATTATGCAAACCCATTTTACAAATCCACACGGAAGAAAGAGTATAGACGGCGATCGGCGTGAAAAATCGCGGCGCATTGTACGCCGATGGGGAATATATCGTGCCATCTATCAACGTGCGGTCGAGTTCGGGATTTTCCAAGTCGCGCGATCGTCGGAAGGAGTGAGTGTATAAGTGAAATGTTTGCGAGGGGGGCGCATTGTGAGCACCCCCTCCGGATGATGGACCGAACGCTTTTCCCGTGACACGGGTTTGACAGTTATGACACGGCCCCTCGGGGAAAACGAGAAGGAGCAGTCGAGTCGAGTTTCGTTATTTACATCGATTTGCATCTGGAACGAAGAAACGACCGACTACTGACGGAAAGCGAACGAGGCGACGGAAATTGTCCATTGTAAGAATGACAGGGAAATTTCTAAAAAAGAAATTTTCAATTTTATTTTAAAAATTATTTTTACGATAAAAATTTTTATATAAGATTACTAATATAGGATTTCTTAGGAATCACGTGTATGGAATATTTTTGAAGGGGGTAATTTTTCATGGTAGATATCCTACCTTAGTGGTCTCATTTGAATACGCACGGTCGAAGATAAAATATGGGTTTAATCTCGACTGACAGATCGGCAGTCATTTTTATATCGGTCGCGACTTGAAATTCAGGGTGCGATCTGAACCCGTATTAATACCGCCCAGGTGTGGCGAGGCGCGGCGTCGCGACGTCGATCGTTAAAACGTGCACGTTCTCTAATCTGTCGCCCAACCCTTACTAACACGATTCTTTCCCTAAGGCTTACATTTCCCAACCCCCCCAAAAAAAACCATAATAAAAATCGTCTTATTATAGGTAAAGTAAGATGAGAAACACCCCCCAATTTGTTAATTAATCCTTGCCTGAAAATCCCATTACCGTCATTGCAGCAAAGCTCCCCTGTCAAGAAGAAGGATACAGGTGCAATAATCCGCGCCCCTGACATGTCGGAACGGCGTAATTAAATTTTATTTCAGATTAGGGGGCGGCGAGCGATCCGGACGTCGACGCGTGCCGTACGCGCCCCCAAAAGACGCCCTGGGAAGCGTCCAGATGGACGGGCGTCGCGACGGACGGACGGACGAGCGCCCCCCGGAAGTTGGGATCCGGCTGACGGGCGCGCAGCTTGTTTCGCGCTCCGACGGAGCGAGACGTCGGCTGAGCGAACCCCGGAAAACGACCCTTAGAACGTGCCGAGGGGAACCAGAGACCCCCCAATCTTTCACACCTTCTTTCTATACCAACAAATACGAAGCCCAATAATAAATCCTTCAATACCAATTTTATTACAATATTACTAAAATTCTTAACTGTTAATTTTCTTGAAACTCTTAAAAAGATTGAAACATTTTTATCGAACCTAAGATTTTTGAACTTATTTTAAAAAATCGTGGAGGGTTTATTTTTCAAAATTATGGAATGATTTCTACCTCAAATTAACAGTTAAAGATTCTATTTTTAATCGTGATGATCAGATTTATTCTAATTAGTATCAAAAAAATTTAAAAAATTTTTGAAAAGATTGAAAAATTTTTATCAAATCTAAGATTTTTGGACTTATTTTAAAAAATCCCACAGAGTTTATTTTTTGAGATTATGAAATGATTTCTCCCTCAAATTAACAATTAAAGATGCTATTTTTAATCGTGATGATAAGATTTATTCTAGTTAGCATAGAAAAAATTAAAAAAATTTTTAAAAAGACTAAAAATTTTTATAGAATTTCACATTTTTTGACTTATTTTAAAAAATCGCCGAGTTTATATTTTGAGATTATGAAATGATTTCTACCTTTAATTAACAATTAAAGATTCTATTTTTAATCGTGATGATTAGATTTATTCTAATTAGTTTAAAAAAAAATAAAAAAATTTTTAATAAGGCTAAAAAATTTTTATCGAATCTAAGATTTTTTAACTTATTTTTAAAAATCGTGCAGAGTTTATTTTTTGAGGCTATGAAATGATTTCTACCTCAAATTAACAGTTAAAAATTTTATTTTTAATCGTGATGATCTGATTTATTCTAATTAGCATCAAAAAAATAGAAAAAATTTTTAAAAAGAGTGAAAATTTTTTATCGAATTTAAGATTTTTGGACTTATTTTAAAAAATCGTCCAGAGTTTATTTTTTGAGGCTATGAAATGATTTCTATCTCAAATTAACAATTAAAGATTCTATTTTTAATCGTGATGATTAGATTTATTCTAATTAGTATTAAAAAAAATTTTTAAAAATTTAAAAAGAATTGAAAAATTTTTATCGAACCTAAGGCTGGTTTTAGTGCTCAACCGACGGTCGGTGCTGACCGTCAGTACTGACGAAGCGCGCTGACCGTCGGTTTGTGTTGTTCAGTGCTTAGCTGATTGACAGATCTGTCAAAACGCGCTGACCGTCAGTTTGTACAGTCTCGCGAAAAATTGACTCATTAACAAATTGTACGATACTTGGGTATTTCATTGTTCTGTAATTCTTTAACCGTGCATCACAGTCTTTATATAAATTATGAGATAAGTCCCATAATTCCGGATGCAACCGGACTTCGGTTATTAATCGTTCTGTGTCTATGCTCATTATTTCACGATGACTGTACAGCAGTCTGTCAGTTGGCTGACGTACATACGGACGCGTTCGACCGATAGTTGTCATACGCTACGGTACGCGCCGCGTACCGTACGCGCGTAGGGTTCATCAGTGCAGCACTGAACAGCTACATATAAATACGTTGATAAGCTACGCGCGACTGACGTCGGTACCGACCGTCGGTTGAGCACTAAAACCAGCCTAAGATTTTTGGACTTACTGTAGAGCGTCGATTATCCGAACTAATTGGGTCCAAAATGCGTTCGGATAAACGATTTTTCCGGATAATCGATTAGATAGAAAAATAAGAAAAAACAATGGAGAATCAGTACGGAAAGATTGTTGTTTAAAACTATCTGTAGGTTCCCATTTAGAAAACATTTATTTTTTGATTGAATTAAAAAAAAAAAAACATTTTGAAAAAGAAATATTTTTTATATTCTAATCAAGTACAACCTTAATACATAGTAATTAGTTACCACAATTTTACAAAATAATTATTTAATTTTTTTTGAATTAATTTCTGTCTTGTTTTCTTGACAGCTAAGTCGTGCATTCTCTTCAACTTGAGTAACTAACTAGGAGTACACTCTTCTTGATGCTCATACCAACATATTGCTGTTTCCAATGCAGCAGAAACTTCTTTATTTCTTGGTCCACTTTGCACTTGTTCTATCTTCATCAAATCTTCATCGCTTTCGCTAGTACAGTGAAAGCTCTAGTACGCGGACGCTCTAATAAGCGGACATCTCTCATAACCGGACAGAAACCTTGGCACGAACCTCAAAGATATGTTTTCCCATACAAACTGCTCTCCCTTAAGTGGACGCTCCAATAAGCGAACGCGGACACCATTTTTTCCTCAATAATGGACAAAAATCTCTAATAAGCGAACGCACGGCTCTAATAAGTTAGACGAACACGTCACTAAATAGTAGTAGGTATACATATTTACCGACAAGTTTTCGGGGATTCCCCTCTTTGTGCGTTTCGCTTGTCAAAGACAGGTAATTTGTTTATTAGACAAAGAGAAGCTGTCAGTTCGTGATATAGCTAAAAGATTTAACATTGGCAAAAACGCAAGCGGCGAAAATACCTAAAAATAAAGAAGATATTCGAAAGAAATGGCAGTCTGGGGCCAACATAAAAACTTAAGAAGAAAAACTTCTTAAGTACTGAAGGTTTAAAAATTGACAAAACGTGATTCGATTGGTTTGTGAAAGGACCATTAGTAAAGAGAAAAGCAAGGGAAATTGCAGAAAAATTGGGAGTGAGTACATTTCGAGCTTCTGATAGGTGGTTACAAAAGTGGCGTTTGAGAAACATTACATTTAAATGTATCTCCGGGGAAGCAGCTGATGTGAATGACGAATATGTTGGTCAATTTATGAAAAAACTTCCGGTTTTGCTACAAGGTTACCGAGAAGAGGATATATTCAACGCCGATGAAAGTGGACTCTTTTTTCAGGTCACTCCAGAAACAATTAGAAATTGCTTCAAAAAGGCTGGATTTCATATGGATCAAGATAAATCAACTGACAATGACTACGATGTTGAAGATGATTTACCACTCGCAAGACTAGCTAATTTGTTTAAATGTAGTAAAGAACTGGGAGTAGAAAGTGGAAAGGTAGTGGAAGAATTTTTAAGTGTGGACGAAGATGTCGAAACAGAAGATTTGGAATTTTCGGAAGAAACAGAAAAAATAGAAAACATTGAAAGTGAAAATGAGTCGGAAGCAGGTGGTGCGGAAGAGGACTGCAATCCAATCAGGTCTTGTAAAGAAGCATTGGATGTAGTTTCGAGACTTAAATCGTTCATGAAGAATGATTTTACTGGTTTCCAACATGTAAAAAATATAGAAACACATATAGAACGTTGTTTCCTATCACAAAGAGAAGCTTCACTTCGTCAATTAAGTATTTTAGATTTTATTCAACAAAAAAATAAATAGTTTAAGTTTAAATAGTCAATGTAGAAGGTAGAATATTTTGTTTTACATAAAAAGATTTTAAGACAAAAAGTTGTTTATGTTATAATAACGTTAAAAAATAAAAAATTGTCAGAAATAGTGCGATATTTTCCATTTTAATAGCTCTTTCTTATAAGCGGACATCTCCAATAACCGGACAGAAATGTTGGCACCGTCAGTGTCCGCTTATTAGAGCTTTCACTGTATCAGAATGCTGTGTATTACTCGTTAAAATTTCATCGTCACTTAAAATTTGAAAGCCAGGATCATTTCCATCAGCCTCCAGCCACATCTTCTTTATCACATTCTTGAAATTCGGGAGTGTTTCTATAAATTTCCATAATTTCATTAACACATTCCTCAACTTCTTCATTGTTGTTTATAGTCTCCAATAATTTATGCCAGGCATTTTTAAAATTCTCTTGTGTTAAATTATTCCAAGAATCAGCGATCATATAGGCACACTCTTTAGGGTATAGTTTTTTTGTAAATGCGATTACACCTTCTTCATCTTCTTTTCTATAACACCTTGGTCCGTTGGGTCCTCAATTCCGGGTGTGAGGGGGCATTATCTAAAACTAGAAGTACTTTTTCAGTTTTATTTTCTTTCTCTTTTTTTACATTTGAAATAAAGTTTGCTGTGTACCAGTCCATAAGCACCTCACGATTAATCCAAGCGTTCTTCTGGGTTTTGTATCATACTGGAAGGCATTTCACATTTTTAAAACATCGAAGTCTAGCTTTCCTATCATTAATAACGGTCGAGCATGAGTTTCCATAGTGTTTGCGCATACCATTATTGTAACACGCTCTTTACTAACTTTAAACCCAGCAGCAGTTTTACGTTTAGACGGGGGAGACTTTCGGGGCAATGATTTCCAAATTAAGGCTGTTTCATCATCATTGTACGCGAGATTTAGAGAGTAACCTTCTTTTTTTAGGAATTCCAAAAATGTTGCTTTAAAATTTTGAGCTGGATGAACATTCCCAGATAGAGATTCTCCTTGAATCTACAATTCGACCTATGCAACGAAAACTATCGTAAGTCAAAAATGGTAATTTTGTAAAATTTGAATAGAAAACAGAATTAATTGCTATTCTTCTATGGTGAATCCTTTCGGAATCCTCTATAAGATATCTATAGCAACCAAGTAGGAAATTTTTACCTAGAAAATTTTATTTCTTAAAATGCAATCGGTTCAAAACCTTTAAACACTTATATCTGACTCAGTTCTATCAAAAATGACTTACAATAGTTTTCGTTGCATAGGTCGAATTCTCGTATACCATGCCAAGATTGAGACCTCTTTAACCACCCTGCACTTGCCTTGAAATCTGTTGAACCACCAAGCTTTTTGTTCCTTTCTAGCGCTTTTTCGAACAATAATGGTCCAGAAACAGATTTTCCCAAATCTTCTTCTTTTGGATCTGTATTATCTGGACTATCCAAAGTGAACCCAAAATTTAAAATGTCCTTCTTGCAATTTTTAATATCAGATACTGTCGATTTACCGATATTGAAAGCTTTCGCAATTGCTACCATACCTTCCTCTTTTTCTAGCCGACTTATTATTTGAATTTTCGTTTCAATAAATAATTCATTTCGTCTTCTTTTTCGTGAAGGAATCATATTCTTTTATGTTTTGCCGCCAGGAGATTCGGATAATCGACGTCGAGGTTGTTCGACGTCCGGATAATCGACGCTCTACTGTATTTTAAAAAATCATACAGAGTTTATTTTTTGAGATTATGATATGATTTCTATCTCAAATTAACAATTAAAGATTCTATTTTTAATCGTGATGATTAGATTTTTTTTAATTAGTTTTAAAAAAATTAAAAAAAATTTTAAAGGTGTTGAAAAATTTTTATGGAATTTAACATTTTTTTTACTAACATAATTTTTTTTCATCTCAAGTTAAATTATTTTTTATAGAATTTCCAAAACAAAAAAATTTGTATTAATTTGGAATTAAAAGTAGGTATCCTTTTTATTTGGAACCACTGTAATAATAGGAGAAGCACATCAACGTTAGTTTAATAGAGATAGCGGTCCATTCATCCCGATCACTATTAAGTTAAACGATCATTAATCCTTTTTACGGGAAATATTTTGTCGGACTCGGTTGGTAGTCGGACGGTTTCCGGGGGAGCAGCCTCCGCCGCATCGCCTCCCCGTTATTAATTGTCTTCACGTCGGGCGGTTTTGCTGCCCGCTTCCGCTCACTACAGTTTTGCCGCACATTTGTTCAATTATTTACGACAAACCGGGAGCCCTCAGCGGGATGTGAAATTCCTCCTATTTATCTTAAACTCGAAAAATACTCGAAAAATCGAAAAATACTTCAAAAATCGAAAAATACTTCAAAAATCGAAAAATACTCCAAAAATCGAAAAATACTTAAAAAATCGAAAAATACTCTAAAAATCGAAAAATACTTCAAAAATCGAAAAATACTTCAAAAATCGAAAAATACTTCAAAAATCGAAAAATACTCCAAAAGTGGAAAAATACTCAAAAAATCGAAAAATACTCCAAAAATCGAAAAATACTTCAAAAATCGAAAAATACTCCAAAAATCGAAAAATACTTCAAAAATCGAAAAATACTCCAAAAATCGAAAAATACTCCAAAAATCGAAAAATACTCCAAAAATCGAAAAATACCCCAAAAATCGACACATCATAAATCGGGCAAAAAAAATCCCCACTTTTAAATAAGTTAAATGTCAAACTGTATCTATGGCTTTTCGACGTTCATTTCCTCGAATTCCCGGCGGGGGCGGAATCAATACGGACGTCCAAAAAGACCATATGCCGGCCCCAAAGGAAAATAGAAATAGGGTCGGACGGCCTTCCGCCGTTGGCGGGTCAAACCCCCCGGGCGGCAATAACTGCAGCGATAATGACCGTTGCGCTACAGCCCGTACTCAAACAAAGAGTCAGGACCACGTTTGAAGCGCCCCAAACAAGGGGCGCCGCAAAGTCTTATGCGATCGCGCAAACACCCACAACTGAGGGTTAGGCAAATAGTAACTATTGTAATTTGTAACCCCACGAACAAATAGATCCGACAATAGGTCGGTTCTAACATAGTTTAATTTCATACTGCTTCATACAAGTGTATATTCTATGATATTATAGTTAAATTAAATCTTAAATAAAAAAAAAACAGTCAATTTAAAAATCATTTTATTCTAATGGGAAGTTTAATTAGAAAAATTAATATAAAAATGTTTTTTTTTTTAATTAAAAAATAAAAAAATTTAAAAATCAAAAATTTAAAATGGGAATTTAAGATGTATCGTATTATATTCTATGAATTTAATTTAAATTTATTATCTATTAAGAAATTCTATCTGCCATCTATGTTTCAAAAGCTTGTACTAAAGCCATGGCTTAAAATCAATAAAGGTTCCTTTTAAGTTTAGTTCTTTACTGAGAAATCCCCCTCTATAATCTAAAAAGAAAGGCTATTAAAAGATAGATGGGAGCACTTTAGTTATTTTTAGTTTTATTTTAAAATTAATTAATTACTTAAAATAAATTTAAAAATAAGTTCAAAAATCAAATTTTACACCAAAAAAATCAAATTTTACACTCAAATAAACCAAATTTTACACTAAAATAAATCAAATTTTATATCAATTTTAAAACAAATTTATGTAATTTATGTAAAAAAATACTTATAGTTTCAACAATTTAAAAACCAGTAAACTATTGAGTTAATTTTAAAACCATTAAAGTAAAATACTATTAAATCGCAAAAAAAACGATTTCAAACCACATATAATTGCCTCTACTCTAGAAAATAACTCGTTCGAAAACGTCGTTAGACCGACAATTCCCCTCTAATTCCTTAGCGTTTTCGCAACACCTATAGACAGTGCATCCAACCTGGTAAAAATGGCGTCGAGCAAAATGTTCTAATGAGTGAGCGAGGCGTATACAAGTAGCAATTTGCCCGGCAATTATGGCAATACTTCAAAGACACGGTTATTAGACAATGTGTGAGTGCGAATTTGCAGCTACAGTCTGGTAAAATATTGCAGTCTGGTAAAATGCTAGTCTGGTAAAATGCTACAGTCTGGTTAAATATCACAGTTGGGTTAAATATCACAGTCGGGTTAAATAATACAGTCGAGTGAAAATATGCTTGGAACTTAAAAGTGTCGTGAATGTTTCGTGAACGTTCTGTAAGGTGATTTTAAGGTTGAAAATCGTGAGGTATCTTTCTGTTTGGAGTTGAAAAATGATATAAATGGTGGAGAATTGTGGAGAATTAGCATTGCGTGTGAAATCGGCGCAATTATGACGATTTCACAACGAAACTCAGAGCGGGTACGGTTAAAAGAGGGAGAGAATCGCGAAACTCGCGCGTTTTGCGATCACGCCAGCTTACATTCTAGTTACGTCGTTGCCGACGCGTTAAACTACACCGAGAAAGAGTCTCAACTCCGGGAAAATGTCTTTCCGTGAAATTTTGCAATTAGCCTTTTTCACATCCTCCTTATTTTAAAATTTTACCCACGCGATGATTATTTATCGCCATAAGAATAAATACCATTCTTGTTTATCATATATTTACTTAAATATACGATAATATAAATCCCGGTTATGACTGGTCGCTCAATATAAATTGATTTATCGATTCCAACTCGAGATATCCGCTTCCAATTGCGGAGTAAATAACCGTTTGAGTACGGATCGAACCGGCAATAGAAGACGGCCATCTTTGTCTAAATACAAAGCATTAACAAAGGCAAGTGTGAAAGCCGTTTCAAACGGCCCCTTAAACATGTCAACGTTGTTACAAAAGCTATAAGAACACCATTAGGGACATAAATGAAACGCATAAATAACTGTATTACAAAGTCTGTGCGCCACCTATGTGTACACTTAAAAATCATTACGCAAAATACGACCACATTATTATCAATGATTTTTTACCTCTATTAGCTGGATTGCACTCATTCACAAATCTCCATCTTTGCACCATAGTGTACTTACACTGTTTAAGTGTAGTACACTTCAAATTTTAACCCAACGAACAAAGCTATTATCATCATTTCAAATTTTAAATTGACTCTAATAATTCAATGACATCCCCTCGTCATTCACTTAATCTCCTTCCCCCTACTAAAATAAGGCGTAAAAACTTATCACAAGGGTAGATCGTTCCGACTGTCATTACCGACAAATTGTACGACTTTAATGTTTGACAGTGGAAGAAACGATGAAGAAGGGTCGGGCTTATTAAAATCGTACCGCACCTGCTTCTAAAACAGTTGTGATTATCTAGGAAAAATAGAAGAAATTTTCGGGCCGGCTGCATCATGCAACGCGTTAGATCTCGTCCCTTATCGATAACTCTCCTAACTGTAAATTTGTCGTTCCACCTCGATACTTAGTTTATTACCCATCAATGATTATTAAAGGCGCAGCATTCCGTTTCGAATTAGACTCTCGTAATCTGCGTTAACCCGCCACCTGTCACATCTTGTCAACTGACCTCACGTGTAAAAGTCTATGGTACAAGTGCCGCTCAATTATAATATTCATGGTGTATTAACAGGACGTTCTTGTACGTCGCGTCGGGTGGGTTAAGGTTCTGTGAGCCTGGTTTTAAATTAAAACTATGAATAAATTAATGTCTTTTGTACCATTTCTCCAAGAGGATGAATGACGGCATAGATATGACTCTATACATATGAAGAGTAAGCATAAATCTTCTAAGCGTTACTTATAAAATGTAATTTGTATGATTTTGTTGGTTTGATGATTGAAATTTACTTAGAAAATCCACCTAAATATAGATTATCTAAAAGATTCTTATTACTACATATGTTTTGAATTTTCAATAGAAATAATAGTTTTCTTTAAGATTCGGCTTCTGCCTTTCCTAATAACAGTTTTTAATCGTTTAATGTACTGTCACGCATGCGTATTAGATGAGCGCGCATGCGTATTAGATGAATGCGCATGCGTATTAGATGGGTGCGCATGCGTATTAGATTAATGCGCATACGCAATATTCGTCAAACGTTTTGAGGCTGTTATCGCGAACAAAGTTAAGTATTCTATTCATAAGTCGAACATATTGACCCAATTTTTTATGTTTGACGATCTCATCTAAGATTTTCAATTATTAATGGACTTCCTTCTAACATATTCGACTCATATGTTGGGTTCTTGACTCCACAGCTACTTTCAACTCGAACCCAACATCAATTATGTTGAAATATGTATACTGAACCCCATTTTATAAAAAAACCTTTCACCAACATACTCAATTTGGATTTCGATGTTGTGTGGGGTGCATCTAACATATATCGGGTGTTCATTTAAATTCGTGCTCAAGCATATCTTGAATTTTTATTAAACATAAGGAAAAGATTCGTAGGAAACGAACGCGACAAGGATATTCATAGGTTATGGAGCTAATGGGTTATTTGTGCATGAATTTAAATGAACACCTTATAGATAGAGGTTTTGAAATTAAGTACAAGTTGATAAACATGTTCGATCGTGAATGGCTTTCAAGCTCCAAATTTATGAAATTTTTTACCATATTTCCTAAGAAATATCATCAATTTTGCTTTAACATGTTAATAGTCATCTTCTAATTTGATTACAAGAATTGCTAAATATGATTATTCAATTCAACACTAGAAATTTTTATGGAATTTTCTAAAAACTTTAATTTAAACTAATATTAATATAAAATCATGTTTTATATTAAAATGAAATCGTACCCTTTATATTTATGTAGTTACACAAGAAATATGAATATATGGAAACCTGAGTACGTCATTGTATTCGAGATTTCGAAGTAAAATGTGACTACAAAAGCGGATTATTCGACGCTGCGAGAGTCGAGTTAATTTAAAGTTTCCAGGACCCGTAGGAGAACGCCCCTGGGTTGCTCCGGGCGATATTTATTCCGGAAGAAGGGGGGTATTGGGGGGGCCGTTGGGCCGTATACGGTTCTGTAATAAAGTGTCGGGACAGCGACAGCTTGCGGCATTGTATCGCAAATTCCTAGATTATGCGCAACCCCGATTTGGGCTAAGTTATGCCCGCGGATTATTAAGTTATTCCGCGAGGCGTATTTATTCGTCCCGGGGTCGTAAATAGCATGGGCCGGACTCGCGACCGCCGGTAAATCATGCGGAGCGGTCCGGTTGCGCCCGGGCCGGGGCCCCCCGGAATGCGTAACTCACGCGCCGCCTCTGGTCGCCCGTTTATTCAGAAATTACACAGTTATTTATCGGCGGCCGCCGCGGCGTCCGGCCTTTTGTTAGGGGAAATTGGTTAAATATAAGTGCGACTCCGTATTTATTACCCACCCCTTTATACTTACGAAGCGGTAGGTCGATCGTAAGATGTTCAAGATGCAAACTTAAAGCACACTTAAGTCTAAAAGATTAGATCGGCTCAGTTCAGATCGCATTAAAGCTAATCAACGTAGAGGGAGTCTCTCTAAAAACTAGCACAGAAAAAATCAGCTCCAATAAATCCACGTCGCCGAGTAGAAAGGCGACAGCGATACATATATACTGATTAATGCCCTTTAAACACTATCAATATCCCTTCACTCTGCGTCAATGCAACCCAAAACGACAACCCGAACCGCGATAAAAATTAATACCCGTCCCTCCGCTTCGTTACCGAGCCATTTCAGCGCGGTGTGTCCACAATACACAATTTAATTTAACGGTCGCGGCCCGCGACGGAGAAAAATATTAATCAATTAATAACCCGGCGTGTCAGTGGGGCCCTCCAATGACCAATAACAAGTTGTAAATGATTATAATCGGCCGGCATGAAATATGGGCGCGGGCCGTGAGCGATGCCTCGAACTTATCGGGAATGTTGTCGGTTCGCCGGCCCCCGTAGGTGGCGGCGGCGTCGTTGCCGACGGCTTTGCCGGGCCTTAATATGACATATTTGTCATGTGGGGACGCCTTGATTCCCCGGGATCTCCTCCGAACCCGGAATAATGATGCCACAGATTGAGAGAGATCAATCAAGATGAAAATGAAGAATGGAAAAATTGCGAGGGAACGTAATGAATTTAAATGAGACAAAGAAATAGTATTTTTTTAACCCATATTTTCCTGGTGTTTCATTATTGGAATGGTTAATAAAGTTAACCATTAAAGGTAAAGTTATCACAATTAAAATAAACCATGTTGTTGGAATTTTATTATATCGGTGAGGGAATAGTAAGGGAACACTGGAAAGATGATACTCAAAAAGTATATGCATATGTTACATTTTACAAATGACCACGTGTTGTTAATTAACAACGTCACAAAGCGAAATTCGCGTCGTGGCTTGAATAATGTTTGGCCACTACTCATTCTGGCAATTATTAAAATTCATAACTCGTTCTGAAGGTCAAGAAATGTCCAAATTGTGACATACCAACGGTGGCATTCTGAAAAACTGTCAAGGTTGTTCTAGAAGTTAATTAATGAAAGGATGTCATCATTTTTAAGGAACTAATTTACTAAATGACTAATGACTAATTATATTTAATGAAAATTTATGATTTTTCTATTAGCGTCACAAAAGAATAATCATACAAAAGGTATGGGTAAAGAGAACATTATGGGAGCACATAAGAATTCAATTTATCTGTCTTTTTCACTGAAGTTATTCTTAAGTTATGTCGTGTGTACTGTCGTCTAAAACGGAATTGTTTCACGGAGAGAGAGATACTAGAGCTTGCCCAAAATTACAGGAAGAGGACTTCATTTGCATCTTTTCCTTTATACTACAATTACATTTTGGACTATAACATTTTCGATCCAAAATTGAGTTCCACCATGGAGAGGGAGAAAGATTTCAATTCAATTTTGAGCTACAGCATTTTTGACGTAAAATGTAATTGCACTGTGAAGAGACAAAGAGATAGGAAGTCCATTTCTTATAATTGGAAGCTTATTCCATCATCTCGCTTTTCATAGTAAAATTCCATTTTAAGGTATTGAGGTTTTGAGGTAGCATATTTTGATCCAAAATGAAATTGCATTATGAAAAGACAAAGATATACTAAAATAAGTCCACTTTTTGTGTTTTTAAATTTAATCATCTCTCTCTTCATGGTAGAATTCCATTTTGAGCTACAGCACATTCGATCCAAATGGAATTGCAAAACGGAGAGAAAAATCTAAAGCAAGTGCAAATATTTGTTAGAAATTTTTGGGATTTTGTACGAAGACGTTAGTTTAGAATCTTATACATAATTGAATGGGGAATTGTCTAAAACTGTATGAAAATCAAACGTTTGATAGTCAAGTTATGCAAGCTCAAAGTTAAAATTTCGAAATTTTTGATGAATTTTTCGGAGTAAAGGTTTAGAAAAAAAATTTGTCTGAAATTTTTCGAATCCGGTATGACGACTTTCTTCTAAAATGTTAATTAGAATTGAACCGAAAATGGTATAAAATAAACCTCATAAAAATCAAACAACTGATGGCTAAGTTATATAAGCTCAAAGTAAAAATTTCGAAATTTTCGTCTATTTTTCGATATAGAGGTTCGGAGAAACATTCGTCAGGAACTTTTGGGATCCGGTTCGATGACGCCAATCTAGAATCTTGTTCGGAATTGAACGGAGAATAATTTTAAAAAAATGGCATGAAAATCTTTCGGAAAAAAATTTCGAAATTTTCGACTAATTTTTCGAATCAAAGGTTCAGAAAAGATTTTGCCAGAAATTTTTGGGATTTGGTACGATGACTTTCTTCTAGAATGTTAATCAGAATTGAATAGAAAATCGTATAAAATATACCGCATGAAAATCAAACGACTGACGGCCAAGTTATATAAGCTCAAAGTTAAAATTTCGAAATTTTCGACTAATATTTCGGAGCAAAGGCTCAGAAAAAAAAAATTGTCAGAGAACTTTCGGATCCGGCACGACGACTTTCTTCTAGAATGTTAATTAGAATTGAACCGAAAATCATATAAAATAAACCGCATGAAAATCAAACGACTGATGGCCAAGTTATATAAGCTCAAAGTTAACATTTCGAAATTTTCGACTAATTTTTTGGAACAAAGGTTCAGAAAAAAACTTGTCAAAAATTTTTCAGATCTGATACGACAACTTTCTTCTAGAATGTTAATCAGAATTGAACCGAAAATCGTATAAAATAAACTGCATGAAAATCAAAGGTACTAATGGTCAAGTTATATAAGCTCAAAGTTAAAATTTCAAAATTTTCGACTAAATTTTCGGAGCAAAGGTTCAGAAAAAAATTTGTCAGAAATTTTTCGAATCCGGTACGACGACTTTCTTCTAGAATGTTAATCAGAATTGAACCGAGAATCGTATAAAATAAACCGCATGAAAATCAAACGATTGACGGCCAAGTTAAACAAGCTCAAAGAAAAAATTTCAAAATTTTTGTCTATTTTTCGATGCAGAGATTCTGAGAAACATTCGTCAGGAACTTTTGGGATCCGGTCCAAGGATGCCAATCTAGAATCTTATTCGGAATTGAGCGGAGAATAGTTTAAAAGAAATTGCATGAAAATCTTTCGAAAAAAAATTTCCAAATTTTCGACTAATTTTTTGGAGCAAAGGTTCAGAAAGAAAAATTGTCACAAAATTTTCGGATCTGGTACGATGACTTTCTTCTAGTGTTGATCAGAATTGAAGCCAAAATCGTATAAAATAAACCGCATGAAAATCAAACGACTGATGGCCAAGTTATACAAGCTCAAAGTAAAAATTTCGAAATTTTCGCCTATTTTTCGATGCAGAGGTTCAGAGAAACATTCGTCAGGAACTTTTGAGATCCGGTTCGACGACGCCAATCTAGAATCTTGTTCGGAATTGAACGGAGAATAGTTTAAAAGAAATGGCATTAAAATCAAGCGATTGACGGTCAAGTTATACAAGCTCAAAGTAAAAAATTTCGAAATTTTGGACTAATTTTTCCGAGCAAAGGTTATTGGTTCTTGTAACTGCCATAATGCGTAATGATCAAAGATCATCAAAGCCATGACGCAAATTTCGCTTTCTGGCCTTTTTAACTAACAATAAGTCACAAAGCATTGTGGTTATTTTTACTAGTAGCACAACATAAACATTACATTGTAGATGAGTTAAAGAGATCATAACTCGTTGTGGATGGCTTTTTCGCTCATTGAGCGTTTTCGTTCTTTGTGTCTAACATTTTTTTTTTAAATCAAGTAAGATGATTGAGTGTAAATTTTATAAAAATTCGTGATTTTTCTAATGGGTTGTTTGGAAAGTAATTTTGTTTTTTCCCGACAGGGAATTTAATTGTATTTTTTTTCAAACCAACTTCACACTTAAGCCATATAATTTCTACGAAGTAGTTTTTCGTTTTTAGTTAGTGCCCTTTTAAATATGGAGAGCGATAAGCAGCATTTCGACATATCTTACCGTTTTACTAAAGAAAGGGTAAAAATGTTGTTCAAACCAGCAAGAAATTGACCGATGTGTATGGAAAAGGTGTATTAACAGTACCTACGTGAGTGCCACAACTGGTTCCCTAAATTTCAATCCGACAATTTTGATGTCGAAGAAGCACCACGTTCGGGAAGGCCGGTTGAAGCTGATAAAGACGCGATAAAATTAAATTTATTAAATTCAACAGTTTATTACCACTTGAAAGGTCTGGAATTATTCTCGAAGCTCGATGTATAGGTTCGCTGTTCTCTACTGTTATCAGCTGGACAAACTAAATGATGCACTTCAACAGAAAAAGCCAGAACTAATTAACAGGAAACGCGTAGTGTTTCACCAAGATAACGCGAGACCTCAAGTTTGGACACTCGCCAAAAGCTTTTACAGCTTGAATGGGATACAATGCCATACCCACCATATTCTCCAGATCTGACACAATCGAATTATTATTTGTTTCGATTCTCTCCAAAATTTTATAGACGGTAAAACGTTCACCTCAAATGAGGAGGTCAAAAACCACCTGGATCAGTTTTTTGCCAACAAAGATCAAAAATTTTATGAGCGTGGAATTATGCTACTACCAAAAATATAGCAAAAGGTGTTGGACCAGAACGGCTAATAGATATTTTAATAAACTTTCCGAACAACCCAATAGATTTGTGTTAATATAGATTATAGATCGTAGAAATAGGATATGAAACCACCTGTCGAAAAAAACGGTAAAAAAATCTGACTTAAATCAACATTGTATCCTGTACTGAATAATTTAGAAATTTAAATGAGCATATGCTCTACTTACTTGAAAAAAAATCAGCTGTTTAAATTTAAATTTAGACAATTAGCTAGGTCATCATATTCTAGTTGATTAATTATTAACAGTTCGGATAGCGGGTGAATGTCAAGGATCACAAGGATTTCATTTAAAGGCAACTCTTGTGTGTCGAAAACCTCTGACCTAAATTAATATTGCATTTTGTACGGGATAATTTAGAAATTTAAATGAGCATATGTTCTACATATAGGTATGATATCTAAAAGAAAATTCAGCTGTTAGTTAATGATTAAATTTGAATTTAAACACTTAGCTAGGTCATCATATTCCAGTAGATTAATTATTACTAACAGCTCTGGTAGCGGGTGAATATCACGGATCACAAGGATCCCCTTTGAACCCAACTCTCTCGTGTGTCGAACAGTACGGGCGTTTAATTATAATTTATAATTTGTGATTAACACGACGGGGGTTCGGACATCGATCCCCGCGAACCACCAACCGTCCGGTTTGTCCCGAGATCGATCAGTAGCGGGCAACTAATAGAAATCCGGCACTATTTAGTACGGCATCGCTTCGTCACTTACACAATGAGCCAAAGTATGGTTATCAATAGTCAATCATCAGCCAGCGAACAACCTCGGCTATTTTGCCGAGTCACCGGGATGCATCGTTCAACGAAGGTAGAACATTGATGAGTGATTACTCCCGCAAACTACTTTGTTGAAATTGTAAATTCATACAAAGCAAAAAAAATACATAAAAGGAAGTGTTAAATAAATAAAATCACAAATACAAAAGTAACTTTAATAAATAAAAAAAGAAAGAGAGAAAAGAATGAAATGTTTATTACAAGAAATCTCGTATACAAACTCGATTGTGACCAAAGACGAATTTGTAATCGTAATAAAGATCATATTTAACCCATTCAGCCGCTAAAGATATTTACTTTTCCGCCGGACAATACAGAGTGACTTGTTAATTTCGAAACCGGTACGTTGGGTCGGCGCTGGGGAGCCGTTCTCTCTCTCGTGTGTGTGTACATGATAAACATACATTATTGTGCCGGAGCGATTTAACATAAACTTCAACGTAAAGTATGCGCGAGCAGTATAACTCACCGCGTCGGACACTAATCCGCGAACGCCATTCGTTATCCGACCGAGCGGAGCTTAAAATTTCAGCAATCGCATTACAGAGGGAGATCCATATATCAAAGGGTAAACCCGCTCGGCTAACTAGATGACTATGTTATATTAAAAACAATAATTTACATTGGTCGACTTTAGATATCTCTTTTGTTGTACAAGAAAATCGACGAGAAGTTCAAAAAAAGTTCTTTTAATTCGAGATAAATTACACGACCGAACCGAACTCCGTATGAAATAGATTAAATAAAGATAACCCGGGAGATTATTTCACAAGCCTATTGAAAGCTACCTGTTGGGGAAAAGAGGCCGAAGAGGCGCTAAGTCATTTGCCACCCGATTCTCGCCCTACCTATTAGCCCTGACGTCCATTGTTTGCGAGTGATGATGGTCTGTTAGAATCGGTATTGAAAATCCGCGCCCATTGTGTTTAATTATTGAGGCTGATGAGTCCTAAAAAATCTCGACACCCGGACCTCGTTAAGGAAAATTAAGTAGGGGGTGTTTCGTAGGTGATTTTTTCACGATAACTCACAATCGGTGGATTCACGAACAAAAAAATTCATAACGTCCGAAATAATTTCTGGATTTAATTTAAAATCTCAAATATTAAAAACAACCATTTGAGATTTAAAATCTTAAAGACAGATTGGATTTATCTGTATTGGTTTTTATTTGAGGAAGGTTCAAATTTCAAAAAAGAAAAAATTACCAAATATTTTGGCGACTAAATGTACAAAAAAATCATAATTTCCAAAATACATTTTGGATGAGATTCAAACGTTCAGTATTAATAACTAACACTTTGAGATATAAAATCCTGAAAACAGATTGGATTTATCTTTATTGGTTTTTATTTGATGAAGGTTCAAATTTCAAAAGAAAATCACTACAAATTATGACGACTAAAAGCTAAAAAATTCATAATTTCCGAAATACGATTTGGATTAGATTCAAACTGTCAGTGTTTCTAAACAACACTTTGAGGTTTATAATCTTGAAAACCGATTGGATTTATCTTTATTAGTTTTTATTTGACGAAGCTTTATATTAGAAGAAACAAAAAATCATTAAAAATTTTGACGACCAAAAATTAAAAAATCCATAACTTCCAAAATACGTTTTGGATTACATGCAAACTGTCAGTGTTTATTAACAACACTTTGATGTTTATAATCCTGAAAGCAGATTGGATTTATCTTTATTAGTTTTTATTTGACGAAGGCTCAAATTTCAATAAAGAAAAAATCACTAAAAATTTTGACGACTAAAACTAAAAAAATCATAATTTCCAAAATACGTCTTGGATTAGATTCAAACATTCAGCGTTCGTAAACAACACCTTGTCATTTAAAATCCTGAAAACAGATTAGATTTATCTTCATTAGTTTGTATTTGACGAAGCCTCAAATTTCAATAAAGAAAAAATCACCAAAAATTTTGACCACTAAAACTAAAAAATTCATAACTTCCGAAATACGTTTTGGATTAGATTGAAACTGTCAGTGTTTATAAACAACACTTTTGGGTTTATAATCCTGAAAACCGATTTGATTTATTTTTACTAGTTTTTATTTGACGAAGGCCCAAATTTCAAAAGAGAAAAAAATACCAAACATTTTGACGACTAATACTAAAAAAAAATTCATAATTTCCAAAATACGTTTTGGATTACATTCAAACTTTCAGTATTAATAACTAGCACTTTGAGATATAAAATCCTAAAAACAGATTGGATTTATCTTTATTGGTTTTTATTTGACGAAGGCTCAAATTTAAAAAAATCACTAAAAATTTCGACGACCAAAAACTAAAAAAATCATAATTTCCAAAATACGTTTTGGATTAGATTCAAACATTCAGTTTTTATAAACAACATTTTGAGATTTAAAATCCTAAAAACGGATTGGATCTATCTTTATTAGTTTTTATTTGACGAAGCCCCAAATTTCAAAAATTTCACTAAAAATTTTGACGACCATAGAAAAAAAAATTCATAATTTCGAAAATACGTTTTGGATTAAATTCAAACTTTCAATGTTTATAAGCAACACTTTAAGATTTAAAATCCTGAAAACAGATTTGATTTATCTTTATTAGGTTTTATTTGACGAACGCTTAAATTTCAAAAAAAAAAATCAGCAAAAATTTTGACGACTAAAACTAAAAAAAAATTCATAATTCCCAAAATACGTTTTGGATTAGTTTCAAACACTCAATGTTTATAAACAACACTTTGAGATTTGAAAAATAACCAAATTTTGGCGATAGAAAACTAAAAAATTCGTAATTTCTAAAATACGCTTTGGATTGCATTCAAACTGTTAATGTTTATAAACAACACTTTGACATTTAAAATCCTGAAAATCGTTTGGATTTGTCTTTATTAGTTTTTATTTGGCGAAGGCTCAAATTAAAAAAAAAATCACTAAAATTTTTGATGACCAATAACTAAAAAATTCATAATTTCCAAAATACGTTTTGGATTAGATTCAAACATTCACTGTTTGTAAATAACACTTTGAAATTTAAAATTCTGAAAACAGATTGGATTTTTCTTTATTAGTTTTTATTTGACGAAGGCTCAAAGTTCAAAAAAAATCATTAAAAATTTTAACGACTAAAAACTAAAAAATCACAATTTCCAAAGTACGTTTTGGATTAGTTTCAAACGCTCAGTGTTTATAAACAACACTTTAAGATTTGAAATCCTGAAAACCAATTGGATTTATCTTAATTAGTTTTTATTAGGCGGAGGCTGAAATTAAAACAAAAAATCACAAAATTTTGACGACAGCAAACTAAAAAAATCGTAATTTCTAAAATACGCTTTGGATTGTATTCAAACTGTTAATGTTTATAAACAACACTTTAAGGTTTATAATCCTGAAAACGGAATTGATTTATCTTTATTAGTTTTTATTTGGCGAAGGCTCAAATTAAAAAAATCACTAAAAATTTTGATGACCAATAACAAAAAAATTCATAATTTCCAAAATACGTTTTGGATTAGATTCAAACATTCAGTGTTTATAAACAACACTTTGAGATTTCAAATCCTGAAAACAGATTGGATTTATCTTTACTACTTTTTATTTGACGAACGCCCAGATTTCAAATAAGAAAAAATCACCAAAAATTTTGACGACTAAAACTAAAAAATTCGTAATTTCCAAAATACGTTTTGGATTAGATACAAACATTCATTGTTTATAAACAACACTTTGAGATTTAAAATCTTGAAAACAGATTAAATTTATCTTTATTTTCCCTTATGTGACGAACCGTAAAATTTCATACAAATTTTCACTAAAAATGTTAAGTACTTAAAACTGAAAAATTCATAACATCCAAAATACACTTTGGATTAAATTCAAACTTCTACCATCTATAAAGAATATTTCAAGGTTTTAAATGCAAAAAACAGATTGAATTTATCTTTATTTTTCTTTATATGAAGAACCCTCAAAGTTCATACAAATTTTCACAAAAAATTTGAACTACCAAGAATTAAAAAATTCATACCTTGCAAAATACGCTTTGAAGTAAATTCAAACTTCCACCATTTATAAATAATATTTTAAGGTTTTTAATGCAAAAAATAGATTGGATTTATCTTTATTAGTTTTTAATTGACGAAGGCTCAAATTTCAAAAAACAAAAATCACTAAAAATTTTGACAACCAAAAACTTAGAAATTCATAATTTCCAAAATCCATTTTGGATTACATTCAATGTTTGAATATTTATAAACAACACTTTGAGATTTAAAATCCTAGAAAGGAATTGGATTTATCTTCATTGGTTTTTATTTGACACAGTTTCAAAGTTCATAAAAAGTTTTCACTAAAAATTTTAACTAGGTATCTAAAATTAAAAAAATCGTTTTCAAACATCCAAAATACGTTTTTAATTCAATACAAACTTTCAATATTTATAAACAATAGTTTTTAATTTATTCCTTTAATTGGAAGAAACCTCCTTCTAATTATTAAACGTTCGTAGAAATTCATGAAATCCCTTGCATGATCCACCTGCTTACTCTAACTTCATCCTAATTTTGGGATGTTATCCCTAATTTGAGGGTACAGTTGAATACTAGGTGATTATTTGAAATCTTTTCTTATAATTAGACAATTATAAAAGACAATTATAAAATTATTTATGTATCTGCGAGATACAATTTTATTTGTACCTAAGTTAAAAAAAACTATAAAGTCACTTTCCGTTCACCTGTACTTTAATAAATTAATTCAAAAATCTAGATTGACTCGTAACAAAGAATAAAAAAAAATCTTAATTACTAGTTCAAGTACCTTTATGTTAATAAACATCCCTTAATTAATTTTTACGGTCCTTAAATTCCCAATTCCCTTGCTCAAACAACCTGTACACCTTAGAAAATCTTACCACCTATGTAGACGCGCACCTGTCTACTTTTTTTTAAGTTATTAACCCTACCATTCCCTCCTTTATATTCACTTAACTCGGCTTCTAATAACGGTTAAGTGATTTTTTATGAGGTTTATTTGTTTTCTATAACGGCGCGACAAGGTGCTAAGGTAATTGCCCTACTTGCTCGAACAGGAAGTCGTCTGCTTTTGAGTAAAAGGAAGATAGCGCAAGGGGGAATAATAAAAATTCCGTCGCGGTAGAGGATAAATAGGAGCGTATTAAGTTACGACGTTGGACGTCATGTATGATTTGAATATTTAATGTGAGGTGATGTATTCGAAGTCATTTGTTGGGCACGCTGATGAGCTGTGTCAGTGGTCGGATTGAACCGGCATAAATCGAGGGTGAATAAATTGCCTCGTATTATTTCTCCATACGTCACACGTGTTGGAAATTTAAAATATAAAAAAAAATTAGACGATGGAAGGTAGGGAAGAAGTTACAAGGTTTGTAAAAGTATTAAGAATTATTTTTCTGCTACGTCACGTTGGAATGTTTAACATTTGATTTTGGTAACTCGATACGCTAACGAGAGGTTCTTTGGGAGGTTATAAAACGAAATAAAAAGTTGGGACGGTATAAAAAATCGTCCAATCGTATCCAATCGTCTTTATATTTTTAAATTTTTAAATAATAGTTGTTCAATTTTTATCATTTTAGTGACGTTTAGTAAAATTTTGAGAAAAAATTTTGACAATTTGAATCTGAAAAATTCATAGCTTCCAAAATACGTTTTGGATTAAATTCAAACTTTTAGCGTTTATAAACAATACTTTAAGGTTTCAAATGTAAAAAGCAGATTGTATTTATCTTTATTAGTTTTTGATTGGGGAAGCATCAAAGTTTAGTAAAATTTTGACAAAAAATTTTGAGCAACATGAAACTGAAAAATTCACAGCTTCGAAAATACGTTTTCGATTAAAGTCAAACTGTCAGTATTTATAAACAACACTTTTGAAAGAAAAAATCACTAAAAATTTTGACGACTAAAACTAAAAAATTCATAATTTCCAAAATACGTTTTGGATTAGATTCAAACTGTCAGCGTTTATAAACAACACTTTTGGGTTTATAATAATGAAAACCGATTGGATTTATCTTTATTAGTTTTTATTTGACGAAGGCCCAAATTTTAAAAAAGAAAAAATCACTAAAAATTTTGACAACTAAAACTAAAAAATTCATAGTTTCCAAAATACGTTTTGGATTAGATTCAAACTGTCAGTGTTTATAAACAACACTTTTGGGTTTCTAATAATGAAAACCGATTGGATTTATCTTTATTAGTTTTTATTTGACGAAGGCCCAAATTTCAAAAAAGAAAAAAACACTAAAAATTTTGACGACTAAAACTAAGAAATTCATAATTTCCAAAATACGTTTTGGATTAGATTCAAACTGTCAGTGTTTATAAACAACACTTTTGGGTTTCTAATAATGAAAACCGATTGGATTTATCTTTATTAGTTTTTATTTGACGAAGGCCCAAATTTCAAAAAAGAAAAAATCACTAAAAATTTTGATGACTAAAACTAAAAAATTCATAATTTCCAAAATACGTTTTGGATTAGATTCAAACTGTTAGTGTTTATAAACAACGCTTTTGGGTTTCTAATAATGAAAACCGATTGGATTTATCTTTATTAGTTTTTATTTGACGAAGGCCCAAATTTCAAAAAAGAAAAAATCACTAAAAATTTTGATGACTAAAACTAAAAAATTCATAATTTCCAAAATACGTTTTGGATTAGATTCAAACTGTCAGTGTTTATAAACAACACTTTTGGGTTTATAATAATGAAAACCGATTGGATTTATCTTTATTAGTTTTTATTTGACGAAGGCCCAAATTTCAAAAAAGAAAAAAACACTAAAAATTTTGACGACTAAAACTAAGAAATTCATAATTTCCAAAATACGTTTTGGATTAGATTCAAACTGTCAGTGTTTATAAACAACACTTTTGGGTTTCTAATAATGAAAACCGATTGGATTTATCTTTATTAGTTTTTATTTGACGAAGGCCCAAATTTCAAAAAAGAAAAAATCACTAAAAATTTTGATGACTAAAACTAAAAAATTCATAATTTCCAAAATACGTTTTGGATTAGATTCAAACTGTTAGTGTTTATAAACAACGCTTTTGGGTTTCTAATAATGAAAACCGATTGGATTTATCTTTATTAGTTTTTATTTGACGAAGGCCCAAATTTCAAAAAAGAAAAAATCACTAAAAATTTTGATGACTAAAACTAAAAAATTCATAATTTCCAAAATACGTTTTGGATTAGATTCAAACTGTCAGTGTTTATAAACAACACTTTTGGGTTTATAATAATGAAAACCGATTGGATTTATCTTTATTAGTTTTTATTTGACGAAGGCCCAAATTTCAAAAAAGAAAAAAACACTAGAAATTTTGACGACTAAAACTAAAAAATTCATAACTTCCAAAATACGTTTTGGATTAGATTCAAACTGTCAGTGTTTATAAACAACACTTTTGGGTTTATAATAATGAAAACCGATTGGATTTATCTTTATTAGTTTTTATTTGACGAAGGCACAAATTTCAAAAAAGAAAAAATCACTAAAAAGTTTGACGACTAAAACTAAAAAATTCATAACTTCCAAAATACGTTTTGGATTAGATTCAAACTGTCAGTGTTTATAAACAACACTTTTGGGTTTCTAATAATGAAAACCGATTGGATTTATCTTTATTAGTTTTTATTTGACGAAGGCCCAAATTTCAAAAAAGAAAAAATCACTAAAAATTTTGACGACTAAAACTAAAAAATTCATAATTTCCAAAATACGTTTTGGATTAGATTCAAACTTTCAATATTTATAAACAACACTTTGAGATTTAAAATGCAAAAAGCGGATTTAATTTATCTTTATTGCTCTTTATTTGGTGAAGCATTAAAGTTCAGTAAAATTTTGAAAAATATGAAACAAAGAAATTCATAGCTTCCAAAACACATTTCGCATTAAATTTAAACTTTCAGCATTTATAAACAATACTTTAAGATTTAAAATCCAAAAAGCGGATTTGATTTATCTTTATTTGTTTTTGATTGGTGAAGTGTCAAAGTGCAGAAACATTTTTACTAAAAGTTTTTAGCAACATGAAACTGAAAAATTCACAGCTTCCAAAGTACGTTTTGGATTAAATTCAAACTTTCAGCGTTTATAAACAACATTTTAAGATTTAAAATGCAAAAAACGGATTTGATTTATCTTTATTGGTTTTTATTTGGTGAAGCATTAAAATTCAGTAAAATTTTGAAAAAACTTGACACCAAAAAACTCATAGCTTCCAAAATACGTTTTGGATTAAATTCAAACTGTCAGTGTTTATAAACAACACCTTTGGGTTTATAATAATGAAAACCGATTGGATTTATCTTTATTAGTTTTTATTTGACGAAGGCTCAAATTTCAAAAAGGAAAAAATCAATAAAAATTTTGACGACTAAAACTAAAAAATTCATAATTTCCAAAATACGTTTTGGATTAGATTCAAACATTCAGTGTTTATCAACAACACTTTGAGATTTAAAATCCTGAAAATTGATTGGATTTATCTTTATTAGTTTTTATTTGAGGAAGGCCCAAATTTCAAAAAAGAAAAAATCAATAAAAATTTTGACGACTAAAACTAAAAAAATCATAATTTCCAAAATACGTTTTGGATTAGATTCAAACTGTCAGTGTTTATAAACAACACCTTTGGGTTTCTAATAATAAAAATCGATTGGATTTATCTTTATTAGTTTTCATTTGACGAAGGCCCAAATTTCAAAAAAGAAAAAAACACCAAACATTTTGACGACTAAAACTAAAAAATTCATAATATTCAAAATACGTCTTGGATTAGATTCTAACTCTCAATATTTATAAACAACACTTTGAGATTTAAAATCCAAAAAGCGGATTTAATTTATTTTTATTGCTCTTTATTTGGTGAAGCATAAAAATTCATTAGAATTTTGAAAAACATGAAACAAAAAAATTCATAGCTTCAAAAATACGTTTCGGATTAAATTCAAACTTTCCTCGTTTATAGACAACACTTTAAGATTTAAAATGCAAAAAACGGATTTGATTTATCTTTATTTGTTTTTGATTGGTGAAGTGTCAAAGTGCAGAAACATTTTTACTAAATGTTTTTAGCAACATGAAACTGAAAAATTCACAGTTTCCAAAATACGATTCGGATTAAACTCAAACTGTCAGTATTTATAAACAACACTTTAAGATTTAAAATGTAAAAAACGGATTTGATTTATCTTTATTGGTTTTTATTTGGTGAAGCATCAAAGTTCAGTAAAATTTTGAAAAGACATGAAACAAAAAAATTCATAGTTTCAAAAATACGTTTCGGATTAAATTCAAACTTCCAGTGTTTATAATCAACACTTTAAGATTTAAAATACAGAAAGCGGATTTGATTTATCTTTATTCGTTTTTATTTGGTGAAGCATCAAAATTCATTAAAATTTTGACTAAAAATTTTGACACTTGAAACTAAAAAATTCATAGCTTCCAAAATACGTTTTGGATTAAATTCAAACTTCCAGTGTTTATAAACAACACTATGTTTTAAAATGCAAAAATGGATTAGATTTATCTTTATTCGTTTTTATTTGGTGAAGCGTCAAAGTTCAGTTAAATTAAAAAAAAAAAATTTTGGCAACCCAAAACTGAAAAATTCATAGCTTCAAAAATACGTTTTGGATTAAATTCAAACTTTCATCGTTTATAAACAACACTTTAACATTTAAAATGCATAAAACGGATTGAATTTGTCTTTATTTGTTTTTATTTGGTGAAGCGACAAAGTTCAGAAAAATTTTGACAAAAAATTTTTAGCAACATGAAACTGAAAAATTCATAACTTCTAAAATACGTTTTGGATTAAATTCAAACTGTCAGTATTTATAAACAACACTTTAAGATTTAAAATGCAAAAAACGGATTTAATTTATCTTTATTGGATTTTATTTGGTGAAGCATCAAAATTCAGTAAAATTTTAAAAAAACTTGAAACAAAAAAATTCATAGCTTCCAAAATACGTTTTGGATTAAATTCAAACTGTCAGTGTTTATAAACAACACTTTTGGGTTTATAATAATGAAAAACGATTGGATTTATCTTTATTAGTTTTTATTTGACGAAGGCCCAAATTTCAAAAAAGAAAAAAACATCAAACATTTTGATGACTAAAACTAAAAAATTTATAATATTCAAAATACGTCTTGGATTAGATTCAAACTTTCAATATTTATAAACAACACTTTGGGATTTAAAATGCAAAAGGCGGATTTAATTTATCTTTATTGCTCTTTACTTGGTGAAGCATCAAAGTTAAAATTTTGAAAAACATGAAACAAAAAAACTCATAGCTTCCAAAACACATTTCGGATTAAATTCAAACTTTCAGCGTTTATAAACAATACTTTGAGATTTAAAATCCAAAAAACTGATTTGATTTATCTTTATTTGTCTTTGATTGGTGAAGTGTCAAAGTGTAGAAACATATTTACTAAAAGTTTTTAGCAACATGAAACTGAAAAATTCACAGCTTCCAAAATACGTTTTGAATTAAATTCAAACTGTCAGTATTTATAAACAACACTTTAAGATTTAAAATGCAAAAACCGGATTTGATTTATCTTTATTGGTTTTTATTTGACGAGGCGTCAAAGTTCAGTAAAATTTTGAAAAAACATGAAACAAAAAATTTCATACCTTCCAAAATACGTCTTGGATTAGATTCAAACTTTCAATATTTATAAACAACACTTTAAGATTTAAAATGCAAAAAGCAGATTATATTTATCTTTATTTGATTTTATTTGGTGAAGCATCAAAGTTCAATAAAATTTTGACAAAACATTTTAGTAACTTAAAACTGAAAAATTCATAGCTTCCAAAACACGTTTTGGATTAAATTCAAACTTTCCTCGTTTATAAACAACACTTTAAGATTTAAAATGCAAAAAATCGATTTGATTTATCTTCATTAGTTTTTATTTTGTGAAGCGTCAAAGTTAAAAAAAATTTCACTCAAACTAAAAAATACACATTTTTGAAAATATGTCTTTTTAAAACATTCAAACAATGATTATTTAATCTTCATAACATTAATAACGTTGTTACTAACGTAACTCTTTACGGTATAATACATTTGCGGTTACTGTTAAAGGTGATGAACAGCCATCATACTGTTAAAGAAGACTAAATGTATTTTTAAGTAGACGAGCTGAACCCACTTTACAATGAGCAAGTTAACAACTCATTCGGTTTCGTTCCCCCCTTTTCCCCCGTTAACGCCCTCTCGTTCAAGGTACACCGCCTGCCTATAGATGTCAGGAAGAATAGATCTTCCTTCGCTTCTTGGGTAATCTTGCAGTTAACGACTCGGCCATCAGCAAGACTAAATACTTGACGTTAAGTAACGTTAACCTTACAGTCTCTAAACCAGCTATTAATTTTTGTTTCTGAATAATTATGTTTCTAATGTTGGAAATTAACTATGGGTATTAAAATTAACTATGGGTATTAAAATTAACTATGGATATTAAAATTTTCCATGTCTTAAATTGTGTATTAATATTATGATTAAATACGGTTAATTTTATATGGAAAATATGACGTTAAAAGAAGTACCACATGCCCATTAATTCCACCTGTAAGAATAAATCATGTTTCTGGCCGGTAGCAATCGTAGAGTTACAGTGCAGCCGTGTCTGTAACGTTTCGCTACCGTTTCCTGTGACATTCGCCCATAAACGGTTATTAAAATCTTGATTAAGTAAAGCGAAACAGTCTGCACGCGACCGAATCGACCGACCGACATCCGTACGTATGTAAATTTCGCGATCGAAACCGAAAGTGGATCAATCCCGAGTATCTGGATTTCAAGAGGACGCAGATGGTGTCTTCCACCGGTGTCTTACGAGATAATTATGAGCGGTTGTTCGATTACGTTCCGGACAAAAACGGTTATCTTGGATTGGTCATCTGTAATTTTGCTACACTTACCGGAGATATGGTATAAATACGGGGACATGTTTGTGTTGGTGAGGTTGGTGGTGGTGGATGGTTGTCTTATCGTATAATACGCTGTGAAGGATATTTTTTTAATTGGCCAGATGTTATTGTTATTGTAAAACTTTTATAACATCTTAAAATATATTGAGGTGATTATAATTATAACAACTAGACGTTTGGCCATGAAAAAAAGAATATTTATTAGCAGCATCCATTGGGTTAAATTTAAATTTTAAATTTTATCGAATTAAAGAATCGAATCAATGCTGAAAACAAAGGGAAGAGATGGAATATTAATTTTTCTTATGGTCGTGATAAATTTTTAAAATACGTTTTTAGTAAATTTTTTAGTAAAAATTTTGACAATTTGAAACTGAAAAAATCATAGCTTCCGAAATACGTTTTGGATTAAATTTAAACTTTCATCGTTTATAAACAACATTTTAAGATTTAAAATGCAAAAAAAGATTGTATTTATCTTTATTTGTTTTTGATTGGTGAAGTGTCAAAATTCAGTAAAGTTTTTACTAAAAATTTTTAGCAACCTGAAACTGAAAAATTCATAGCTTCCAAAACACGCTTTGGATTAAATTCTAACTTTCATCGTTTATAAACAACACTTTAAGATTTAAAATGCAAAAAACAGATTGTATTTATCTTTATTTGTTTTTGATTGGTGAAGCGTCAAAATTCAGTAAAATCTTTATTAAAAATTTTTAGCAGCCTGAAACTGAATAATTCATAGTTTCCAAAATACGTTTTGGATTACATTCAAACTATCAGAGTTTATAAACAACACTTTGAGGTTTATAATCCTGAAAACTGATTAATTTTATCTTTATTAGTTTTTATTTGATGAAGGTTCAAATTTCAAAAAAAGAATTTCTAAAAATTTTTAGAACCAAAAATTAAGAAAAAATTCATAATTTCCAAAATACGTTTTGGATTAGATTCAAACAATTAGTGTTTATAAGCAACCTTTTGAGATTTATAATCCTGAAAACGAATTTTATTTACCTTTATTCGTTTTTATTTGACATAGTCTCAAAGTTGATAAAAAATGTTCACAAAAAATTTTAACTACTTAAAACTGAAAAAATCATAACATCGAAAATACGCTTTGGATTAAATTCAAACTTCCACCATTTATAAACAATATTTTAAAGTTTTTAAAGTTTTTAATGCAAAAGACTGATTGGCTTTATCTTTATTAATTTTTATTTGACGAAGGCTCAAATTTCAAAAAGGAAAATCACTAAAAATTTTGACGACAAAAAACTAAAAAGTTCATAATTTCCGAAATAGGTTTTGGATTACATTCAAACTGTCAGTATTTATAAACAACATTTTGAGGTTTATAATGCTGAAAACCGATTAGATTTATCTTTACTAATTTTTATTTGTCGAAGCCTCAAATTTCAAAAAAGAAAAAATTACCAAAAATTTTGACGACTAAAACTAAAAAAATTCATAATTTCCGAAATACGTTTTGGATTACATTCAAACTGTCAATGTTTATAAACAACATTTTGAGATTTATAATCCTAAAAACCGATTTGATCTATCTTTATTAGTTTTTATTTTACGAAGGCTCAAATTTCAAAAAAAAAAAAAAATTACTAAAAATTTTGACGACAAAAAACCAAAAAGTTCATAATTTCCGAACTACGTTTTGGATTACATTCAAACTGTCAGTATTTATAAACAACACTTTGAGGTTTATAATCATGAAAACTGATTAGATTTATCTTTATTAGTTTTTATTTGACGAAGGCTCAAATTTCAAAAAAATCGCTAAAAATTTTGAGGGCCAAAAACTAAAAAAATCATAATTTCCAAAATACGTTTTGGATTAAATTCAAACTTTCACTATTTACAAACAATGTTTCAAGATTTTAAATGCAAAAAACAGATTGAATTTATCTTTATTTTTCTTTATGTGACGAACCGTCAAAGTTCATATAAATTTTCACTAAAAAATTTTAAGTACCTAAAAGTAAAAAATTCATAATTTCCAAAATACGTTTTGGATTACATTCAAACTGTCAGTGTATATAAACAACACTTTGAGGTTTATAATCCTAAAAATCGATTTGATTTATCTTCATTACTTTTTATTTGACGAAGGCTCAAATTTCAAGAAAAAAAAATTCTAAAAATTTGGACAACCAAAAATTAAAAAATTCATAATTTCCGAAATACGTTTTGGATTGCTTTCAAACTATCATCGTTTATAAACAACACTTTAAGATTTAAAATGCAAAAAACGGATTTGATTTATCTTTATTTGTTTTTGATTGGTGAAGCGTCAAAATTTAGTAAATTTTTTATTAAAAACTTTTAGCAACCTGAAACTGAAAAATTCATAGTTTCCAAAATATATTTTGGGTTACACTCAAACTGTCAGTGTTTATAAACAACACTTTGAGGTTTGTAATCCTGAAAACCGATTGGATTTATCTTGATTGGTTTTGATTTAGTGAGACATCAAAATTGAATAAAATTTTTATTTTAACAATCTGAACCTGAAAAATTCATAACTTCCAAAATAGCCTTTAGATTAAATTCAAACTTCCAACGTTGATAAACAATACTTTAAGATTTAGAATGCAAAAAACAGATCTTGTAATAATTTGAAGAAAAGACCGCACATTCATTCGGTGATATGGAAGAATCATCGGAAGGTCAGCAAAAGTCATTTTTTGAGGAATTACAGGAAAGTCAGAATGTTGACATAGAACAATCTTTATAGAAGCCATCTGAAAACCCGGAAGATGAACGAAGAAATGGACGGCCTATTTGGGAAAAAAGGTTACCAGGCCATTTCGATTATTATGTAATGTACTCGTTCGTAGCTAATGGAGTACCAATTACATATGAAGAAGCCAGCGCCTCAAAAGACTCTGAAACATGGAAGGCAGCTATATTGGAGGATATTAAATCTCACTTAGAAAATGAAACATGACGATTAAATAGTTGACTTGCCAAAAGGATAAAGTTTACTTAAAAATCGTTGGGTATTCCGTCTAACAAAAATTAAAACCTGATGGAAGCATCAACCAGGTCAAGGCTCGATTAGTAGTAAAAGGGTGTGCGCAAAAGGCAAAACTAGATTACGACGAACTTTATTCTCCTGTTGTGCGATATGACAACTTAAAGCTCTATCAATTTGACATAAAATTGCATTCTTGTGTGGTGAAGTTGAAGAAGAACTTTATATGGCGCAACCGGAGGGATTCTAAGATGGGACGCTTCGTATTTGTCGTCTGCAGAAGTCGTTAAATGGTCTGAAATAAGCACCAGGATGTTGGAGTACACGATTTCGAAAATTTCTTGTAACGCATAAAATTTTCACTAAAAATTTTAGCGCAAGCTGTAACTGAAAAATTCATAATTTCCAGAAAACGTTTTAAATTAAATTCAATCTTTCAGATTTTATAAATAATACCTTAACATACAAAATACAAAAAGCCGATTGCATTTATCTTTATTCGTTTTTATTTGGCGAAACATCAAAGTTCAGTAAAATTTTGACTATAAATTTTAACAACCTGAAACAAAAAAATTATAGCTTCTAAAATACGTTTTGGGTTAAGTTCAATCTATCAGCAATACTTTGAAAATTAAAATGGGAAACCCCGATTTTATTTACCTTTATTTGTTTATAATTGACGAAGCGTCAAAGTTCAGAAAAATGTTGACTAAAAATTTTAACAACCGAAAAGTAAAAAATTCATAATTTCCAAATTACGTTTTCGATTAAATTCAAACTTTCAATATTTTTAAACAATACTTTAACATTTAAAATGCAAAAAACCGATTAGATTCATCTTCATTCGCTTTTATTTAACAAAGTGTCAAAGTTTGGTAAAATTTTGACGACAAATTTTAACACCCTGAAAGTAAAAGATTCATAACCTCCGAAATAGGTTTTCAATTAAATTCAAACGTTCACAGTTTATAAAGAATACTTCGAAATTTAAAATACAAAAAACGGATTGATTCTATCTTTATTCGTTTTTATTTGACAAAGAGTCAAAAGTAAAAAAAAAATAACTAAAAATTTCAACATGAAAATAAAAAATTCATAATCTCCAAAATAGGTATGCGATTAAATTTAAACTTTCTCAGTTTATAAACAATACTTTGAAATTTTAAATACAAAAAACGAATTGGATTTATCTTTATTCATTTTTAATTGACGAGGCGTCAAAGTTCAAGAAAATGTTTACTAAAAATTTTAACAACTTGAAAGTAAAAAGTTCATAATTTCCAAATTACGTTTTCGATTAAATTCAAACTTTCAATATTTTTAAGCAATACTTTAAAATTTAAAATGCAAAAAACCGATTGGATTTATCTTCATTTGTTTTTGTTTGATGAAGCGTCAAAGTTTGGTAAAATTTTGACGACAAATTTTAACACCCTGAAAGTAAAAAATTCATAACCACCGAAATAGGTTTTCAATTAAATTGAAACTCACAGTTTTTAAACAATACCTTGAAATTTAAAATACAAAAAACTGATTGGGTTTATCTTTAGTCGTTCTTACTTGATGAAGCGTCAAAAGTCAAAAAAAATTTAACTAAAAATTTGGCAACCTGAAAGTAACAAAATCATAAAAAAGTTGAGAAAAATTTTGACTAAAAATTTTAACAACCTGAAAGTAAAAAAGTCATAACTGCCGAAGTAGGTTTTCAATTAAATTCAAACATTCACAGTTTATAAACTATATTTTGAAATTTAAATTACAAAAAAGAGAACGGATTTATTTTTACTGGTTTTTATTTAGTGAGGCATTAAAATTCATTCAAATTTTCACTAAATATTTTACCAACCCGAACCTGAAAGATTCATAAATCGAAAATAGGTTTTGAATTAAGTTCAAACTTACGGTGTTGATAAACAATACATTAAGATTTAAAATGCAAAAAGCAGATTAAATTTATCTTTATTAATTTCTATTTGAATATGGGTTTTAGCATTCTCAACCCCAAAGTGTTGTTTATAAATGGTAAACGCTTGAATTAAATTGAACACGTATTTTGGGAGCTACGAATTTTTTTTAATTTTAGGTGGCTCGAATTTTTGAAAAAATTTTTTTGAACTTTAACGCTTCGTAATTTAAAAACAAATAAAGATAAACCCAATCTGCTTTTTCTATTTTAAACTCCAAAGCATTGTTTATAAACGCAGAAAGCTTGAACTTAATCGATAACGTATACTGGAAGCTAGGAATTTTTTTATTTTAAAAGATCAGAATTTTTGAAAAAATTTTTTTTGAACTTTACCGCTTCGTAATTTAAAAACAAATAAAGATAAACCCAATCTGCTTTTTCTATTTTAAACTCCAAAGCATTGTTTATAAGCGCTGAAAGTTTGAATTAAATTGAAGACGTATTTTGGGAGATAGGATTTTTTTTATTTTAGATGGTCAGAATTTTTGAAAAAAAATTTTGAACTTTAACGCTTCGTAATTTAAAAACAAATAAAGATAAACCCAATTTGCTTTTTCTATTTTAAACTCCAAATCATTGTTTATAAACGCCGACAGTTTGAACTTAATCGATAACGTATACTGGAAGCTAGGATTTTTTTTATTTTAGATGATCAGAATTTTTGAAGAAAAAATTTTTGAACTTTAACGTTTCTTCATTTAAAAAGATACAAAGATAAACCCAATCTGCTTTTTCTATTTTAAACTGCAAAGCATTTTTTATAAACGCTGAAAATTTGAACTTAATCGATAACGTATACTGGAAGCTAGAAATTTTTTTATTTTAGATGGTCAGAATTTTTGAAAAAATTTTTTTGATCTTTAACGCTTTGTCATTTAAAAACAAATAAAGATAAATCCAATCTGCTTTTTCTATTTTAAACTACAAAGCATTGTTTATAAACGTTGAAAGTTTGAACTTAATCGATAACGTTTACTGGAAGCTAGGAATTTTTTTATTTTAGATGGTCAGAATTTTTGAAAAAAAATTTTTGAACTTTAACGCTTCGTAATTTAAAAACAAATAAAGATAAACCCAATCTGCTTTTTCTATTTTAAACTCCAAAGCATTGTTTATAAACGCTGAAAGTTTGAATTAAATTGAAGACGTATTTTGGGAGCTAGGATTTTTTTTATTTTAGATGGTCAGAATTTTTGAAAAAAAATTTTTTGAATTTTAACGCTTCGTCATTTAAAAACATACAAAGATAAACCCAATCTGCTTTTTCTATTTTAAACTCCAAAGCATTGTTTATAAACGCTGAAAGTTTGAACTTAATCGATAACGTGTACTGGAAGCTAGGAATTTTTTTATTTTAGGTCAGAAATTTTGAAAAAAAATTTTTTAACTTTAACGCTTCGTAATTTAAAAACAAATAAAGACAAACCCAATCTGCTTTTTCTATTTTAAACTCCAAAGCATTGTTTATAAACGCTGAAAGTTTGAATTAAATTGAAGACGTGTTTTGGGAGCTAGGAATTTTTTTATTTTAGATGGTCAGAATTTTTGAAAAAAATTTTTTTGAACTTTAACACTTTCTCATTTAAAAACAAATAAAGACAAACCCAGTCTGCTTTTTCTATTTTAAACTCCAAAGCATTGTTTATAAACGCTGAAAGTTTGAACTTAATCGATAACATATACTGGAAGCTAGGAATTTTTTTATTTTAGATGGTCAGAATTTTTGAAAAAAATTTTTTGAACTTTAACGCTTCGTAATTTAAAAACAAATAAAGATAAACCCAATTTGCTTTTTCTATTTTAAACTCCAAAGCATTGTTTATAAACGCTGAAAGTTTGAATTAAATTGAAGACGTATTTTGGGAGCTAGGAATTTTTTTATTTTAGATGGTCAGAATTTTTGAAAAAAAATTTTTTGAACTTTAACGCTTCGTAATTTAAAAACAAATAAAGATAAACCCAATTTGCTTTTTTCTATTTTAAACTCCAAAGCATTGTTTATAAACGCTGAAAGTTTGAATTAAATTGAAGACGTATTTTGGGAGCTAGGAATTTTTTTATTTTAGATGGTCAGAATTAAAAAAAAAATTTTTTTTTTAACTTTAACGCTTCGTCATTTAAAAACAAATATAGATAGGTTGAATCTGGTTTTTACATTTTAAGTATTAAAGTATTGTTTATAAATGTACAAAGTTTTAATTAAATTGAAAAGGTATTTTTGAAGTAATGAATTTTTTAGTTTTAGATGATTAACATTTTTTTAATATTTCGATTTTTATAACTACAAATTTACTCGGGCGTTAAGTTTGTCTTATAAACATCTAATTTGACACCCATAGCGCGAACGTTCATAACCAATCACCTGTCTAGTTACACTTTTGATTAATTTTCAATCAATTGTGCTCGGCGATGATTAATTATCGCTAGCGACTACCGCGGTCAGGTAGCGAGGAAGGTTCGCCCGCCTTCACCCGCCTTCGCTCGCCTTCGGGGCCGATTCGAGGCAGCGAAAATGCTTACTTCACCGTTTTTTAGCCGACGCCCGTAAAAGGAACCCGCGACGGACCGTGACGGACTCGCACAAGGGAGGACCCATTTTTGCCATAGTCATTCTAATTCATTTTCGGCTTTTTAACGGTATTAATTGAAAATTTCGAACTATACGAACTCTGCCTTATTTCGCACCTTTAATTTTCATCTTTTATCAATTCACTAAAATCTACTAATTTAAGCCAACTAAACCAGCAATATATTTTCTTTTATTATAAGAAACTGAATATGTTATAAAATCGTAAAAATGAGTTCACGCGCAAATATTAAGGTAAGATTTTGAATACATCTAAGTAATGTAAGTATCCAGTGAGAAAATTTAGTGGAAGATCTTGATATTTGACAGGTGTAATTTAGGAATAATTAATTGATCCCGAGGGCTACCGGAGTTGTGGTCGTTGCTTGGAGGCGATCGGAATTCCATCGGTCTTTGTTTAGACGGGCTGCTCCCGCTGACGCCGAGTCTTCGAAGCAGCGCAGCGCCCTCTCGTCGAGCCGCGTCAGGCCCCGTTAATAATAACTTGTAATAAAGCCCCGGGACTTTTTTGTTAATATCTCAGTCCGCCCTCATCAGTGTTAACAAAGGCACCCAATAACCTTTTTATGGCGAGCATTGTGATCCCGAAGCGCTGCGCGGCCCGGCGGGTGTCCTGACGTCATCATTCATTATGTTGAAACATTGATCAACATCGATGGCCTTTTGTCTGTGAGAACGTGCTTTTTGTGCAACTAGCGGCTCTCGAATCTTAACCACGTTCCTCTCTCTTCTTAAACTTCTCAAACTTCTCAAAGTTCTCCAACCTCTCCAACCGCTCAAACCTCTCAAAATGCTCATCTTCAAAGTATCCAACTTAAATTTTAAATTAATACAAGGCAAATTGTATTTACCTTGTTAACCTACTAGACAGGAAAAAATATTATATTCATTAAATTTGTTTCCACCTGCAATAAAGTTAAATCTAGGTTAACACCTTGCAAGTAAATCATCACACACCCACCCTTCCCATCGATACCTTAAAGAATCATCTGTCGTATGACTTACGTAAAGCATAAATGATCCACTTAAGATATCGTCCGTCTTATTCCACACAAAGGACAATAATAACCAATTAAATAAAAAACCGGACCATAAAAGATAAAAAAACAAGCATACTCGTTCCGTTACACCGTCGGCATAAAATTCATAACGTGTAATTTTGCTTTAATGAATGATTTTCCGCCGAAATCTGGCCGCTTTCACTTTTGCCCGGACCAAATCGTAATTAGCGTGTACCGCCGCCACCTGCCACGGTCGGTCGTAAATTTTCAGAGCCGTTGACATCTGCTGGTCTTCTGGCAGAAGACAATAGGTCATCTGCATAACGACGATGCAGAAGAAACGCGATCGGATCGGTCTGTATCGCCCTCGAGCGCCGAAAACCTCTTTTAATCGATGTCAACACGACCGTAGTGTCGGCAATAATTAATATTTTTTCCCTTACCTTTGCCTTCGGCGGTGATTCGGTTCTATAATTCGATTCTATAATTCAGTTAAATTTGAATTTTAAATTTAACCCCATAGATACTGGTTATAAATATTTTTTTTCCATGGTCAAACGTAGTTTAAATTTTTAGAACTTTGACGATTCATCATATGAAAACAAATTGAGATAAATCGAATCTATTTGTTTAGTCTTAATTTTCAAAGTATTGTTTATAAACATTTTAATTTTGAATGTAATTGAAAATGTAATTTGGAAGATATGAATTTTTTAATTTCGAGTAGTTAAAATTTTTAATGAAAATTTTGCAAAACTTTGACTCTTGTTCATACAACAACAAATAGAGATAAATCGAATCAGTTTTCTGCATTTTAAATTTTAATGGATTCTTTAAAAAATATTGAAAGTTTGAATTTAATCGAAATTGTATTTTGGAAATTGTGAATTTTTTACTTTCAAGTTGTTAAAATTTTTAGTCAAAATTTTCTTAAACTTTGACGGTTCATCAAGTAAAAATGACAAAAGATAAATCAAATCAGTTTTTTGTATTTTAAATTTCAAAGTGTTGTTTATAAACTGTAAATGTTTTAAATTTAATCGCAAACGTGTTTTGGAAATTATGAATTTTTTATTTTCATGTTAAAATTTTTAGTTAATTTTTTTTTTGACTTTTGACGCTTCGTCAAATAAAAACGAATAAAGATAAAATTAATCCGTTTTTTGTATTTAAAACTTCAAAGTATTGTTTAAAAACTGTAAGAGTTTGAATTTAATTGAAAACTTATTTCGGAGGTTATGAATTTTTTACTTTCAGGGTGTTAAAATTTTTCGTAAAAATTTTACCAAACTTTCACGCTTTGTTAAATAAAAGCGAATAAAGATAAATCCAATCGGCTTTTTGCATTTTAAATATTAAAGTATTGTTTAAAAATATTGACAGTTTGAATTTAATCTGAAACATAATTTGGAAATTATGAATTTTTTACTTTTAGGTTGTTAAAATTTTTAGTCAAAATTTTCTTGAAATTTAACGCTTCGTCAATCAAAAACGAATAAAGATAGAATCAATCCGTTTTTTGTATTTTAAATTTCAAAACATTGTTTTAAAATTGTGAACGTTTGAATTTAATTGAAAACCTATTTCGGAAGTTATGAATTTTTTACTTTCAAAGTGTTAAAATTTTTCGTAAAAATTTTACCAAATTTTGACGCTTTGTTAAATAAAAGCGAATTAAGATAAATCCAATCGGTTTTTTGCATATTAAATGTTAAAGTATTGTTTAAAAATATTGCCAGTTTGAATTTAATCGAAAACGTAATTTGAAAATTATGAATTTTTTACTTTTAGGTTGTTAACATTTTTAGTCTTAAAACTTTGACGCGTCGTTATTTATGAACAAATATAGGTAAATAAAATCGGTTTTTGCCATTTTAATTTTCAAAATATTGCCTATAAGTGCTGAAGGATTGAACTTAACCCAAAAGGTATTTTGGAAGTTATGATTTTTTTTGTTTTAGATTGTCAAAATTTCTAGCCAAAATTTTGCAGAACTTTGATGCTTTACCAAATAAAAACGAATAAAGATAAATTTAATCTGCTTTTTGCATTTTAAATCTTAATGTATTGTTTATAAACGCTGAAAGATTGATTTTAATCCAAAACCTATTTTCGAGTGAATTTGTTATTTGTTATGAATTTTTCAGGTTCAGGTTGCTAAAATTAAAATTTTACTTAATTTTGATGTCTCACTAAATAAAAACTAATAAAGATAAATCCAATCGGTTTTCAGGATTATAAACCTCAAAATGTAGTTTATAAACGCTCACAGTTGGAATGTAATCCAAAAAGAATTTCGGGAATTACGAATTTTTTAGTTTTCTGTCGTCAAAATTTTTATTGAATTTTTTTTGATATTTGAGGCTTTGTCAAATAAAAACCAATAAAGATAAATTTAATCTGTTTTCAGGGTTTTAAATCTTAAAGTGGTGTTTATAAACACTGACAGTTTGAATTTAATCCAAAACGTATTTTAGAAACTATGAATTTTTAAGTTTCTGGTTGTTAAAAATTTTTAGTAAAAATTTTACTGAATTTTGACACTTCACCAATCAAAAACAAATAAAGATAAATACAATCTGTTTTTTGCGTTTTAAATCTTAAAGTGTTGTTTATAAACGATGAAGGTTTGAATTTAATCCAAAACGTATTTTTGAAGTTATAATTTTTTTTGTTTTAGGTTGTCAAAAATTCTAGTCACAATTTTTCTGAACTTTGACGCTTCACCAAATAAAATTGAATAAAGCTAAATTTAATCTGTTTTCAGGATTTTAAATCTCAAAGTGTTGTTTATAAACGCTGGAAGTTTGAATTTAATCCAAAACCTATTTTGGAATGAATTTGTTATTTGTTATGAATTTTTCAGGTTCAGATTGCTAAAATTAAAATTTTACTCAATTTTGATGTCTCACTAAGTAAAAACTAATAAAGATAAATCCAATCCGTTTTCAAGATTATAAACCTCAAAATGTTGTTTATAAACGCTGACAGTTGGAATGTAACCCAAAAAGAATTTCGGGAATTACGAATTTTTTAGTTTTCTGTCGTTAAAATTTTTTTTTTTAATTTGAGCCTTTGTCAAATAAAAACCAATAAAGATAAATTTAATCTGTTTTCAGGATTTTAAATCTCAAAGTGTTGTTTATAAACACTAACAGTTTGAAAGTAACCCAAAACGTATTTTGGAAACTATGAATTTTTTAGTTTCAGGTTGCTAAAAATTTTTAGTAGAAATTTTACTGAACTTTGACACTTCACCAATCAAAAACAAATAAAGATAAATACAACCTGTTTTTTGCGTTTTAAATCTTAAAGTATTGTTTATAAACGATGAAAATTTGAATTTAATATAAATCGTATTTTGGAAGTTATGATTTTTTTTATTTTAGATTGTCAAAAATTCTAGTCAACATTCTTTTTTTGTTTATAAACGCTGGAAGTTTGAATTTAATCCAAAACCTATTTTGCATGTTATTAAGTTTTCAGGTTGGGGTTGGTAAAATATTTAGTGAAAATTTTACTGAATTTTGATGTCTCACTTTTAGTTTACAAAAAAACAGATTTGATTTATCTCATTTTTATTCCACGATGAAAAATTTTACAACAAAATCGGATTAAATCGTATCATCAAGGTTATAATAATCACACTCAATTAAATATAATTTACTCCAACAATAAAATCCCATTTCCAAACTAGATAAAGTACCATAGAGGAAAAATAACCCGACTAGATTTACCAGTCTCCTTTTATAACAACTTAGAAGTATAAACATTTCGCAAATTTCAAGGAAACGTTAAAGAAGGTCGCGTTTTCCACGCCATTCCGCCTATTTCTCCGATTGTCTCCGTATACACACAGCTAATCGGCGTTAAATCATTAAAAGAGACCTTGTCGCACCCGCGGCAATGGAAATAAACTTACAAACCGCAAAATCATTAAATATACAGTAACACAGCATCAAAGCTTTTACTAGTAATATAAAGTACGGTAGTTACTGAAAAAAAGTACACTTTAGAGTTGTTTTGGATTCTCGTTATAAATACCCAGTGATGTTTACATGGGTGAATCGAAACTACATTATGGTTATAATTAGATATAATTTGGCTTCGGCCAGTGACAGGACGCGCCCCCGCTGTGCACGTAATCAACCGGGGGGAATAATAGGAATACACTGACTTGCAATAAATCCAAACAACGAGTTCGGTCGTTTCGACTGCCTTCTACCTACAACCTACATCGTCTGCAACAATGTTAGAGAAGAAAATCAAGAAAAAAAATTTTTTTTTTAGCTAGAGGACGAATTTTATTTAAATTTTTTTATTTGAAACATATATTTTAGAAAAGCTTTTATCCTTTTAACAATCAAATTTCTTTTTTTTAATAATAATATTTAATGTATAAGTTGATGGGTTCGATTCATCAAGATAATAACCGAAAAATCAATATCTCGCACGAAGAAGCGAGCTACAAGATTCGAAATGACGAAGCCAATAATACAGATGGATTACTTCTGATATTACCCATGTTCTGGTTTGGACTCTCTCATCGTGACACGATACCCGTTCGAGATAACAAATCTAAAATGTAAAAATAAAAATTCGGGTCGGATGATCTATTTTATTTTCCGTGGAGAATTTAAAAAGGAAAAATTTAAGCCATGAAAGATTATAAATGTACCAAATTGAGTTAATAAGAAAATAGGGACCACACACAAGAGATGGGAATTATAAGGTAGTCATAGCGTTTCATGGACGGGTCTTAAAATGGGTTGGGTAACGTCCGAAACTAATCAGAAGGCGCCTCCAGTATAACTTTGGTTAGCTTTTATGAATAGATCACGCACTGGGGTTTTTTATAGGCCGCTGAGAAAATTGCCTCGTGGCCATACAAGGATACCGGGAGTGAAATTAAACGTAAATAGATGTACGATTTGTTTTGTTACGGTTCTTTCATTCGGTGTTTTAATACAAAAGGATAAGTATAATATATTAAAGTAATTTTTTTAATAGTTTTTTTAGAAATCGCTTTCCGGACGATTCAATGGTTTTACGTCATTCTGCCGACCATTATCTTCACCTCCCCGACGATTTTGGGGGGATTCGATTTCGGAAAAACGGCCCTGAAAATCGAACGACGTTCCGATAGCCCTAACTGAAATTAAAATTCTCGATCGTCCGCCTGCCATTTTCGTTAATTTTCGAACGCACTTTTTGTCCAAAAAGCCACCGGCTCCGCGACTCTGCTTCCGGCTAACCTTCTGAACGGCTTTATAACGCAACGTTATACGCGAATCGGGGCTCCTTTTTAAACGGCCGATTTAAGCCCTAAACGAAGTCCCCGTTTTCCGTCATTTTCGATTTGGGCCGATAAAACAGTTGGTTCAATTTTCACAAAAGTTATTTATTATTCTAACCACGCTAATGCCACTTGAAATGTCAAAACGATCGGTTTATTAATAATTATCAAATATTTAATTTATGCAGAGCAGAAATTCGAATAAATTTCACAAAAAACTAATTAAATTCTTGAAAATATCACCAAAAATTAAATTTGTAAAAATTCCCCTAGTTACTAAAATTTTTAATATTTCCATCAAAAACTTATAAAATTTGTAAAAATTCCACCAAAGCAATTTTTAACAATTCCACCAAAAACTAAATTTTTAAAAAATATACGAAAATTAACATTAATTTCGTCGAGAATTGGTTAGATTCTTAAAAATCTCACAAAAATAAAAAACTAACAATAAAAATTCCACAAAAGTTAGTTAAATTGAATAAATTCACCAAAAATTATTAAATTTGGAGACAATTTTACTAAAAACTTAGTGATTTTTTTTAAAATTCAAAAATCAATAAAATTGGTAAAAATTCAACGAAAAACTTACTATATTCGTAAAAATTCCACCAAAGTTACCAACATTTTTAACAATTCCACTAAAAACGTACTATATCTTTTCAATTTCCCACCAAAGCTACAAAAATGTTGAATAATTCCACCAAAAACTTATTGATTTTTAAAAAATACCACCAAAAACTTACCAAATTCATAAAAATTCTACTAAAATTACCAATATTTTTAACAATTCCACCAAAAATGATTAAAGTTAATAAAAATTCTACCAAAGTTATCAACTTTTTTAACAATTCCATTAAAACCCTACTGAATTTTATAAAAATTCCACCAAAAATTAATAAAATTGGAAAAATTTCACTAAAAACTTACTAAACTCGTAAAAATTCCATAAGAAAGCACTGAATTTTTAAAAAATTCCATCAAAAATGAATAAAATTCGCAAAAATTCCACCAGTGTTTTCAAAATTTTTGATAATTCCACTAGAAGCATACTGAATTTTTTAAAAATTCCACCAAAAATTAATACAATTTGCAAAAATTCCACCAAAAACTTACTAAATTCATAAGAATTTTACCAAAAACACCGATTTTTTTTATTCCACCAGAAATGAATAAAATTCGCAAAAATTCTATCAATGTTATCAAAAATTTTGATAATTCCACCAAAACATACTGAATTTTTTTAAAATCCCACCAAAAACTTACTAAATTCATAAGAATTTTACCAAGAACACTGAATTTTTTTTAAATTCCACCAGAAATGAATAAAATTCGCAAAAATTCCACCAAAGCTATTAAAATATTTAACAACTACACCCAAAACTTACTGAATTTTTTTTATTCCACCAAAAACTTACAAAAACCCTAAAAATTACACCGAAATTGTCAACATTTTTAACAATTCTACCAAAAGCTTACCAAATTTTTTAAAAATTCCACTAAAATGTCCAAATTCTTTTCAAATTCCACCAAAAATCAATCAAATTAGAAACAATTTCATTAAAAATTAACTAAAACCTTGAAAATTCCATCAAAAATCAATCAAATTAGAAACAAATTCTACTAAAATTACCAATATTTTTAACAATTCCACCAAAAATGATTAAAGTTAATAAAAATTCCACCAAAGTTATCAACTTTTTAACAATTCCATTAAAAACATACTGAATGTTATAAAAATTCTACCAAAAATTAATAAAATTGGAAAAATTTCACTAAAAACTTAGTAAATTCGTAAAAATTCCATAAAAAGGCACTGAATTTTTTAAAAATTCCATCAAAAATAAATAAAATTTGCAAAAATTCCACCAGTGTTATCAAAATTTTTGATAACTCCACCAAAAATATACTGAATTTTTTTAAAATTCCACCAAAAATTAATACAATTTGCATAGATTCCACCAAAAACTTACTAAATTCATAACAATTTTATCAAAAACACTGTTTTTTTTTTATTCCACCAGAAATGAATAAAATTCGCAAAAATTCCACCAATGTTATCAAAATTTTTGATAATTCCACCAAAAACATACTGAATTTTTTAAAAATGTCACCAAAAACTTACTAAATTCATAAGAACTTTACCAAAAACACTGAATTTTTTTAAAATTCTACCAGAAATGAATAAAATTCGCAAAAATTCCACCAAAGCTATTAAAATATTTAACAACTACACCGAAAACTTACTGAATTTTTTCTATTCCACCATAAACTTACAAAAATCCTAAAAATTACACCGAAATTGTCAACATTTATAACAATTCTACCAAAAACTTACCAAATTTTTTAAAAATTCCACCAAAATGTCCAAATACTTTTAAAATTCCACCAAAAATCAATCAAATTAGAAACAATTTCACTAAAAACTTATTAAATTCGTAAAAATTCCATAAAAAAGCACTGAATTTTTTAAAAATTCCATCAAAAATGAATAAAATTCGCAAGAATTCCACCAATGTTATCAAAATTTTTAATAATTCCACCAAAAATATACTGAATTTTTTAAAAATTCCACCAAAAATTAGTACAATTTGCAATAACTCCACCAAAAACTTACTAAATTCATAACAATTTTACCAAAAACACTGATTTTTTTTATTCCACCAGAAATGAATAAAATTCGCTAAAATTCCACCAATGTTATCAAAATTTTTAATAATTCCACCAAAAGTGATTAAAGTTAATAAAAATTCTACCAAAGTTATCAACTTTTTTAACAATTCCATTAAAAACATACTGAATTTTATAAAAATTCCACCAAAAATTAATAAAATTGGAAAAATTTCACTAAAAACTTACTAAATTCGTAAAAATTCCATAAAAAACACTGAATTTTTTAAAAATTCCATCAAAAATGAATAAAATTCGCAAAAATTTAATGTTATCAAAATTTTTGATAATTCCACCAAACATATACTGAATTTTTTAAAAACTCCACCAAAAATTAATACGATTTGCAAAAATTCCACCAAAAACTTACTAAATTCATAAGAATTTTACCAAAAACACTGATTTTTTTTATTCCACCAGAAATGAATAAAATTCGCAAAAATTCCACCAATGTTATCAAAATTTTTGATAATTCCACCAAAAATATACTGAATTTTTTAAAAATTCCACCAAAAACTTACTAAATTCATAAGAATTTTACCAAAAACACTGATTTTTTTTTTAAATTCCACCAAAAATGAATAGAATTCGCAAAAACTCCACCAAAGCTATTAAAATATTTAACAACTACACCGAAAACTTACTGAATTTTTTCTATTCCACCATAAACTTACAAAAATCCTAAAAATTACACCAAAATTGTCAACATTTTTAACAATTCTACCAAAAACTTACCAAATTTTTTAAAAATTCCACCAAAATGTCCAAATACTTTTAAAATTCCACCAAAGATCAATCAAATTAGAAACAATTTCATTAAAAATTAGCTAAAACCTTGAAAATTCCATCAAAAACTTAGTAAATTCATAAAAATTCCACCAAAGTTACTAAAATTTTTAATAGTTCTACCAAAAATAATGAATTTTTTAAAAATTCCACCAAAAAACATGAAATTTGTAAAAATTCCACCAAAAATTTACTAATTTTTTTTTTTAGATTCCACCAAGAACTTACTAGATTCATAAGAATTTTACCAAAACCACAGATTTTTTTTATTCTACCAGAAATGAATAAAATTCGGAAAAATTCCACCAGTGTTATCAGGAATTTTGATAATTCCACCAAAAATATACTGAATTTTTTAAAAATTCCACCAAAAGCTTACTAAATTCATAAGAATTTTACCAAAAACACTGAATTTTTTTTTAATTCCACCAGAAATGTATAAAATTCGTAAAAATTCCACCAAAGCTATTAAAATATTTAACAACTACACCCAAAACTTACTGAATTTTTTTTATTCCACCATAAACTTACAAAAATCCTAACAATTACACCGAAATTGTCGACATTTTTAACAATTCTACCAAAAACTTACGAATTTTTTTGAAAATTCCATCAAAATGTCCAAATTCTTTTAAAATTCCACCAAAAATCAATCAAATTGGAAACAATTTCATTAAAAATTAATTAAAACCTTGAAAATTCCATCAAAAACTTAGTAAATTCATAAAAATTCCACGAAAGTTACTAAAATTTTTAATAATTCCACCAAAAATATACTGAATTTTTTAAGAATTCCACCAAAAATTAATACAATTTGCAAAAATTCCACCAAAAACATACTAAATTCATAAGAATTTTACCAAAAACACTGATTTTTTTTTATTCCACCAGAAATGAATAAAATTCGCAAAAATTTGACCAATATTATCAAAATTTTTGATAATTCCACCAAACATATACTGAATTTTTTAAAAATTCCACGAAAAACTTACTAAATTCACCAAAAATCAATCAGATTAAAAACAATTTCATTAAAAATTAACTAAAACCTTGAAGATTCCATCAAAAGCTTAGTAAATTCATGAAACTTTCACCAAAGTTACTAAAATTTTTAATAATTTTACCAAAAATATTTTTTAAAAATTCCACCAAAAGACTTACAAAATTTGTAAAAATTCCACCAAAAATTTACAATGTTTTTTTTTATAATTCCACCAAAAACTAAATTTGTAAAATTTCCACCAAAGTTACCAAAATGTTGATCAATTCAACCAAAAACAATAAATTTTTCTTAGAAAAATACTAAAAATAAAACTAAACAAGTGTAGAAAAAATGATTGAATTGGAATCCTTTTTCATAAAGTTATTCCTTGATAATTCTAGTGATGATTAATAGATGGTACGTGACGTTATTGATTTCCTAAGGAAAAAGTCGTCGGTTCGTCTTGGTAAACGCACCGAGCTGATAATTGTATGGCATTGCTACCACATATTAAAAATTTTATTGAGATCGTCTCGAGGCGGGCCCGCATATAAATTCCAGACACATTCCTATAGACCATCGCTCATAATTATTGATCAATTAGCGGCCAGGATGGAATCACCGGCATCCGGACCGCGGATTGTTTTGTTTTCTGCTTAACCAATTATCCGGTAATAACGTAATTTATTGGGACGGTTTTTTCCTTTTATTTTAATTTTGAGTCCGCCGATGATAACTTGATATAATGAAAGAAGGGTTATTACAACCGTATGTACATCAAAAGATCGGTTATTGATGGCACGAACCCGTTTTAATTCGGTACAACAAATTATATCAAGACCGAGTTCATTAACGAGTTTTATTACCGATGGTTCTTCGTCTACGGTGTGGCGCGGTTATAATTGCCTGAAATAATCGCCATTAAAGATGCAATCTTCTCCATTACCCGACAGTATGGCGTCGACAAACAGGACGGACGGGCAAATTGAAAAATAGTCCGGGCCGGAGATTGAATAAAACCGTATGAAAGCAAGTAAATATTATGGGCGGCCGGACAATGGGCGCATTGTGACGGGAAACGCGTCCGCGTGCGTCGATTGTTCGTCGTAGCGCCATCTACCTCGCGCGCCGGCGACTAATTGTTTTCGATCTGTCACGACCACAAAAGCCACCTCGTAACGAGCCGCCCGATCGACGCACCACGTGATAAATTAACGACAAAACGGCCGTGCGCTATAAAAGGGAGTGAAACTATCATCTCCGAGAGCTGCGTCATTCTTACGTTATAGTTTTTTTTAATCGATATCAAAATCAAATTTTTCCCAACCTAAATCTTTACAAAATCGTCTTCTTAGAATTGACACAATAAAATAACAGTTAATTATAATATATTAAAGTAGTAAACGAGCAGCGCCCCTTTAAAAGAGGGCGCCGCAGGCGCCTCGCTCTTTTCTTAATAGTTTTTTTGGAAAGAGTTTTTCGGGCGAAGAAACGGTTTTACGCGATTCTGCCGGCCATTATCTTCACCTTCCCCGACGATTTTGGGGGGTCCGTGGGCGATTTCGGAAGAACGGCCCCGAAAATCAATTGAAAAAAAAGTGGCCCTAATTGAAACTAAAACGCAATCGTTGGTCGACCGAGATCCGTCTGTCATTTTCGCCAATTTTTGAACGCAATTTTTGCCCAAAAGGCCACCGGATCCGCGACTCTGCTTCCGGTTAGCCGCCTGAACGGCTTTACACCGCAACTTTATATGCGAACCGGGGCTCCTTTGCACCCGAAGCGGCCGATTTTGGTCCTAAACGAAGTCCCCGTTTTCTGTCATTTTCGATTTGGGCCGATAAAACAGTTGGCTCGATTTTCATAAACGTTATTCTAACCACGCTAATGTCAAATGAAATGTCAAAACGATCGGTTTATTAATAATAATCAAACATTTAATTTATTCAGAGCAAAAATTCGCTAAAATAGTGCCAAGAATAACTCGAAATGGTATCTAGGAAACATTTTTAATCGCCATCGCGCGTTTTGAGTTGTAAGTATTTGCAAAATCAATTTGACTTTTTTATCCAAATTTTAGGATGCGTCAAACGGTTTTTTATCTCACAAATCCGTAAAAAAAGTTCTAAACTCAGACCATTTAGTTGTTATTCCTTCATTTTGACCCTTCAAGTTGGTGCACATGTTGTTATAAATTGTAACTCTACGCACGCAGTTTGGAGTATCTCAAAACGTGTGGAGGCCGTAATTCGAATTAGTTGATGATTTTTTTTCAAATAACGTCACCTTTTAGATTTTTTCGTCTCCATAACTCCAAATTTAATGAAAGACCTTTCAAAAGGACTCTCGAAATTCCTTGGGTTTTAGCAACCATATTTTTAAAGCAATAACTTTCAAATTTATTGTGAATTGTCCCAGAGTCTTTGGCAGATCACTATGGAAGGATATAATGTTCCGTACAAAAACATTTTTACAAAAAAGGTTTTGGGCTCTAAGTAATTTTTACAACTTGCCAAAACAGTCCTATTCAATCGACTGTTCAACGATTAGGATATGAACTGGCGATCGAAGTCGTGCGATTTAATCCCTTTAGATCATTTTTTTGGAGGATATGTTAAATAGCAAATCTATGTGAATACAAAACACACAATTAAAGTCCTCAAGGTCAACATAATGAATACCGTCCAGCAATTTCAACCAGTTTTACGCGACCAAGTGATTAAAAATTGAACCTCTTCATTGCGTGCCACCTAGCAAAACCGCGGGAGACACTTGAAGGATTTGCAAAATCATTCTTTATGCCATAAAATGTTCTTGCAAACTGAAAAAGAAATGAGTGGATACCTCACAAGGAATTTATTTTATTTACTTTTAGAAACAGAGCGCCTTTATTGGAAGATTCTGTAGTTAGGTATCTTCACGAATTTCTATATTATCTCTTTGAAATTTGCAAGGTTTTACAAGATCTAAAAACTGTGGGTTTGTAGAAAAAAGAAGTTGAAAACTTTAAATGATATTTGTTAATTTTAAGTAAATAAAGAAGTAAGGTGAGTGAAAGAAGGACAACCCAATAAAAATGCCATTTAAAACATTCAAGTTTCCAGTGGATGTAAAAGTGGCAGCACTATGATAAACCCCAAGATGTAATAAAAATTAATGCAAAATGGAAAACTACTAAACAAGGACAGGGAATGATTAAAAATGATATTGAGGAAAAAATAACGTGTAGGTGTTTGAACCGTATCCAGAAAACGGCAGATTCTTTTTGCTTATAGCTTTCATATATTACAGTAATTAGTACTTAGCAGAATATTTCTCATAAAATAATATAAGGCTAACTGTTTGAAGCAAATTTCTATCTGAAATCACAACCGTCTCAATGGCTCCAAAATATATCGAACGTACTTAAAGAGTTAAAGATTTTTCATCTATAAATTCTCAGAAACACTGAAAAGAAACTGATAAGATACTTATTGTTAGTCAATTTATGAATCCGAATATATTTTGTAATTAAAGTTAAGGAATGGATAGATCTACCACAAAAATTAGAAACATGGATAATCGAAATTTAAATCAACGAATCGTGCTAAGGGTTTAGGAATAGCTTGCACGTCATTAACAGATTTAAATTAACTGCGTACGAGCCATTTACAAGATGATACTGTACACGGTAGTAATTTTTACCTATTCAGAATATCCTTACACTCAAATGAGAGTTACGCTAGTTGTATTATTAAAGATCTAATCAAAAATTGTTTATGTCTTTAGTAATGTGATTCCATAAGAATTTTTCTTATTTTGGTATCATGGATATTGGATTAACCCATTTGAGAGCGAATGGACACAGTGTGCCCAATTGATTTCCGAGGCTCTAAGAGGGCGGTGTTCAAAAAAATCGTGGTCTCGAATGGGTTAACAATGACAGCTCCAAGGAGACTGGACTAATAGGATAACTATATTTCCGATAATCGTTCGTCACCTTTAACGTCACTGCAAGGTTTAGCATCTCTGTTTTACACTCGATTGTCTCACTTTAATCTTGAATTTTATTGTTGAATTGATTGAATTGATTACCAAATAGTTTTGGAATAGAATCCATCCTAAGGGTGGGTTAAGGATGTCAAACTTAACAGTAATCTTAGCTGTAATAACCATCAAATTTTCCATAACTTCCAGATGTTGTCTAAACATTGCCATTTATACCAAATAGTTCAACTTTTCTTAAATACTACAGTTACTGCTACGGTTACAATTGTAATCTTTAAGTTTGACATCCTAAACTCACTATAACACTGACTTGTTGAAACGAAAACACATCAGTACACAATGAAACCAGAACAAAACGGTCAACAATCAAACAAAATGTCAAACTGGGGGCTGCGCACTAAATTTCGGTGTAAACACATCTTATGGCATTGAGCCATCCTATTAGCTCAAAATATTCTTGGGATAGCACAATCTACAATAATCGTCCGCAACCTTTGACGTCATTGGCAGGAATAACTAAATTTTGGCTCTGTCTTATACTCGGTTGTCTCATTTCAACCCTGAGTTTTATTGTTGAACTAATTGGCGAATACTTTACGAAATTATAACAATGCATCTTGAATTAACTTTAAAACTAAACTGCTACAAAAAAAACCTCAAGATCCAGAAAAAATGGTCGTGCGAAATTGAAATTTTACCTAGGACAAATCAACTCTTCCAATACGAGATAGAACAAATTAGTATAGCCTAGCTAGGCCAAACTCGTCCATGCTATTGCCCATGGGATAAACCAATTCAGCCTAGGTCGAATCGGTTTATCCTAGTTAAAATGTATATGCTTTAACATAAACTGGTGCGCCCTAGCCTGAACTAATTTCACCTAGTTTATGTCTCTATAAGCTTTTTAGATCAACTCCACCCATTCATTCACAGAAATCACCTTATCTGTAATTTGCTTATTTATTTACTTTTGCAAGGTTTACTCTGTTGGTACTTAGAATTGCAGAGTACTTTGTTTTTCTTACAATTGCATTTTTTGTACAATTTTTCATGCAACTGCATTTTACAAAACTTTGCCCTGATCCAACAGAATATTTTATGGCTGCAATCCTTAAAGATATTTCAATATCTTGGTTGAGATCTTCCACATCCAAAAACTTCTAAATACAGACGTCGAAGACAGACGCATCATCAATTTCCAAAACAGCCAATCGCTTAGTTCTTCTTTTTTAGAATGATGTTTTTTCTTGGAATATTTTCACGCCTTCTACTTGTTTAACCAAATCTGCATATTCGTCTACTGATAACACATTGTAATGAGATGATTTTTTGATTTCACTTTTCAAAATTTCCTCCAAAAACTTTTCTCTCCACAGCTTTTGATTGGCTTGTTTGCTACATAAAAGCTTATCCATGATAAAACGCTTCATAATAATTTTACTGGGATTATAATGAAATATAAACGCAATCAGTTTCATCGTTCAAATCAACGAACATGGCGAGCAAAAAGCAGTTAGGTTAGGTTGATGGGCCTGTGGGGAGGGCTAAATATAATTCGGGGATTTCCCGTTCGTACAAGCAGCGCCATGCTTTATGAATAGCTAAAATTAGTTCAGGCTAGGACGCACCAGTTTATCCTAAAGCATATAAACTCTAGCTTCTTTTTTTTTTGAGGTCGGTGGAAAAATCTGCGAGCAGACACCCGGCCTTCGATGGAGGGCGGCCGGTTAGTGTGGGGATGAGGGCCTTACGTCCCCCGACCCACTAAAAAACCACCTTTCCTCACCCCGGAATCGCCCGTCTGGGCATTTCTTCAGGGTTTCGACGATCTTACTCCAATTCCTCACTGACTTCCTTCTCCTTTACCATTTCTCTTTCGGCGTTGTCCTTCATTTTCATGACTTTCCTTATATATTTTGTAACCGTTTCTTGCTCTGCCTTCGACCCAACTAACATCTCCGACACATCCTCGACACTTACTTTCCTTCCGACCGCCAGTTTTACTTCCATCCTCTCCTTGCTGAATTTGCTGCAATCAAACAAGGTATGTTCGGGTGTGTCGGGCACCCCGCATCCAAACCAACACACATCGGTCTCCAATTTCTTAATTGTCTGCAAATAGCTACCGAAACAACCATGCCCGGTTATTCCCTGCGTCACGAAGTAATCGGTCGGTGGACCCCTCTTCTGCCAGTCTTCCACGCTCTTTATGAAAACCCTGGCCCATCCACTATACAGCTCCCGTCTCTCCTGCCATTTTTTGATCATCTTCGCTCTTGTTTCTTCCCTATTTCCGTTCTTATTCCTCCAGTTCTCTGTTCTCTCCCACGCTAACAGATCCACGGTTGCCACGGTGCGATACGCCGAGGTTATCGCGATGGTATATTTCCTCTCGATCTTTCGTATCATGTCTCTATACTTCGTGTACTTCGTTACCCATTCCCATACTGGAGCCGCGTAGAGAACTACCGAGCCAATCGTGGAAACCAGGATCTTCTTTCTTCTTTGCGATGGACCGCCGATTCTTGGCATCAACCTATTTAACCTGTTCTGCATCATCGCCGCTTTTTCGGTAATTGACTTGACATGAGAGGTCATCTTCAGGTCTTTGTCCAGGGTGACTCCCAAGTACTTGACCGTTTTCGTTGTTGTTATTACTCAGTATATAAACTCTAGCTAGGATAAACTGATTCAACCTAGGCTAAACTGGTTTATCCTATCGATAACAGGATTAACGAGTTTGCCATAGGTTATACTGATTTGTTTTATCGCGCGTAGGGAGAACTGGTTTTGCTTAGGCGAAACTAGTTCATCCTAAAATAGGATTTGGCCGGAACATATACAGCTCAAGCGAGATAGTAAATGATTAAACTTTGGTCACAATCCGTGCATTCTTTGGTTCATTTTTGTCTGGTTTTTAGTATTTTTAGGTATAGTTTTACATCGTGTAGCTATACTAATCATCATCAACAACCTAAACCTTGTTAAATCTTTTACTTATGCTGTTGTTAAGCTTCGCAACTATCGAAATCAATCTTACATTCAATTTCTATTAAAAGGAGCCAAATTATGGCTCGATTTCACTACGTTTTCGATTTCACTGATGATAGATGTTCAGTGGAAGATAAATCCTAAGACTGTGTGTGTTTTGGTAGTATATTAGCATTGTTCTTATTAAAGCTGTTAGTGTGAATTATACTGAGTGTGGTTCAGTGTAGTCTTGTTAAAAAATTTTGCTGCGAGGTCTTTAAAAGTATGGTAACAAAATCGACTTTAAAATTTCGGTAATGTACCTAATCATAATTAGACTTTTCTTGAATGATGACTTAAGATTACAGGCTTCTAAAATGCATTTCATCCCATCACAGCACTAGATGTTAAGTCAGAATTACGTCCATAAGCGAATTCCAAATTCAATCTTTCTGCTCTAAATCTTCTGAAACACAATTGAGTATTAAATTATCATAGACAAAACCGATATTCATCACTAAAGGTGATTTTATGTCATTTTTTGACCTGACGCTGTCTCAACCTATACCACTTGAGTCTAAAATTTGATGTTCTGGGATTAGAAAACTCTTAGAAATTTGTAGGTGTGATGCTAAACCGTTTCAATGGATTGTTCGACAAATTGTTTGCATCGATGCCTGTCTTCCCTAAACAACCCTTCAAGTAAAGTAACATCCACTGATAGAGTTGTCTAAAACGGGTTAATTAAAGCATTCGGCGAAGATATCTCTTTTACTGTTTATTTCATGATTTGTGATCGACCACCGCCCCTATTAGATATTTTCCAGACTTCATTAGACTAGACACTTCATGGTTGAATGATAATAAAGCCAATTCGACTTAAATTTCTGGCAATTTTACGAAAGGATATTCATGCATTTCCATACATTGACTCTCCTTAAAAGGGGTTAACTGAATGTGGGACTAATGGCGGCGAACGCGGGACATAATACACACAAGTAGAGGACTTGACGTAGTCTAAATTGTCAGTAATCATTAACGTAGCTTCACACTCTAAAAGAATTATACCTGTCAAAACATACAATATCATGTTACAATACAAATCATTGGAAATGGAGTCTTCTAAAGTTCTCAATAGACTGTTTTATTTATCCATTTTTTTACAACTAGTTACAAAGATGTCGGTTACTACCAAATTATAAAACCTAAACTTTGAAAATTTTGCAGTGAGGTCAAACTAACGACTACGCATTAAAAATCTACCTATGTACATTTTATGAAATTAAGCAAACCTGTTAATCCAGTATTCTTGGGTTGGTGCTATAAAATTTGACGATTAACATTCAACATTTTATATGTTAAAAGTGCATCCAACTTAAGTAAAAAAAGAATTGTTTTTATTTTGGTAAAAATGTTACTTCCTCCCCCATTAATCGATCTTATAAGCGGAACGAATGATGTAGTTTAACGAAATTTACTATCCTATGTTAATTGGCAAACTGTCCCCGGTGAAATTTGAAATTCAGTTTGGTACGAGTTGAAACAGCGGGCCCTTAACCGCATCCTCCGAATGTAAACATATGTCGCGAATAAAACTGTTCGCGTCCGACATAATGGACCGTTAATTAGGTTCGGTCGATTGTCCGTGTTTAAAGGAATTGCCCCTATAAGCGTTCGGCCATCTTACTTTCAGCGGCTGAACGGATTTATTGGCGTCGAAGGGAACAAACAGTAATTAGCGCGGTTTATTGCCCGGATCGCCTTAACCCGATGATAAACCCGCGGGAAAAGCGGCACTTCATCAGCGGACTACGCGAAATTGATTGGGACGATGCATTTTTACGTCGGGAATGGATGTGACGAGAGATTTTTTGCCGCCACTCCGTAAATGTGTTACTTAGAAGTGTATTTTTATACCGGACGAGACGAGAAGCCGGGCTTGACTTAATTGCAGGCTACCAGTGTTAGCTTTTTAAAGCTTCAAGACATTACCTCATTTAACTTGCGTCAGTTGCGCCGGTCAAATCAACCTAAAATAGCTGGAGGCGCCTCAATCAACAACCGCCAATTATATTACCGGTTAGAACGTTTATTTAAATGCAAAAACCGATTGCATTGTAATTTATTTAAATTACCAACGGATACGAATTTAAGTTTCTATATCATCCGTCAAAGAAAAAAAAAATAATACATAATTTTTATTTTTTTGATAATTCGGATAATTTTAGGAACCCTTTCGTTTCATTTTTTATGGTGGATGTTTTTGTTTAGCTTCGACGCTTCGAAAGTCGAACTGCACGCGAGACCAATTGGTCACGAAGAAAATCGAAAATCCCTGGGTAACCTGCATTAACGAAATTGGTTGGGATGATCAGGCCGGTTACCACTTAGCTGTCAAATCGGTTGGGAAAATCCGAGCTTCTGAATTATTACTATTACGTAAATATTTTAATGACTATCCTACCTTCGGGACATCACGCAAATTAAAAAAGGGGAGTTTACAAAAAAACATTTTTTTATTATACAGTATTTTTTGATTTTTATTTCTTTAGTTATTTAATAAATTTTAGTTATTTTATTAACTTTAACAAGATTAAAAGATCGCTATAAGGTTATTTATGGGAATTGAGAAATGATTTATAAATTAAATTAAAGGTAAGAGATTCTATTCTAAGATGAAATATCCAAATTGTTATCGTAATTAAGTTTTTGATGAAATTTGAGAATTTAGTAAGTTCTTGGTGGAATTGTTAAAAATTTTGGCAACTTTAGTGGAATTTTTAAGAATTCAGTTCATTTTTAGTGAAATTTTTCTCAATTTTGATCATTTTTGGTGGAATTTTTAAGAATCTTATACATTTTTGATAAAATTAACCTTAATTTTAGTAATTTTTAGAATTTTTTGAAAAAATTCAATAAGGTTTTGGTGGAATTGTTAAACATTTTGGCAACTTTGGTGGAATTTTTAAGAATTTTGTTCATTTTTAGTGAATTTTTTTTCAATTTTGATCATTTTTGGTGGAATTTTTCAGAATTTTATACATTTTTGATAAAATTAATCTTAATTTTAGTTATTTTTAGACTTTTTTAAAAGATTCAATAAATTTTTGGTGGAATTGTTAAAAATTTTGGTAACTTTGGTGGAATTTCTACGAATTTAGTCAATTTTTAGTGAAATTTTTCTCAATTTTGATCATTTCTGGTGGAATTTTTCTCAATTTTGATCATTTTTGGTGGAATTTTAAAAATCTTATACATTTTTGATAAAATTAATCTTGATTTTAGTTATTTTTGGAATTTTTTGAAAAAATTCAATAAGGTTTTGGTGGAATTGTTAAACATTTTGGTAACTTTGGTGGAATTTTTACGAATTTAGTCAATTTTTAATGAAATTTTTTTCAATCTTGATTATTTTTGGTGGATTTTTTAAGAATCTTATACATTTTTGATAAAATTAATCTTAATTTTAGTTATTTTTAGAATTTTTTGAAAAAAATTAGTAAGTTTTTGGTGGAATTGTTAAAAATTTTAGTAACTTTGATGGAATTTTTACAAATTTAGTCAATTTTCAGTGAAATTTTTCTCAATTTTGATCCTTTTTGGTGAAATTTTTAAAAATCCTATACATTTTTGATAAAATTAATCTTAGTTTTAGTTACCTTTAGAATTTTTTGAAAAAATTTAGTAAGTTTCTGGTGGAATTTTTAAAAATTTTGGTAACTTTGGTGGAATTTTTACGAATTTAGTTCAATTTTGATAAAATTAATCTTAATTTTAGTTATTTTTAGAATTATTTGAAAAAAATTAGTAAGCTTTTGGTGGAATTGTTAAAATTTTTAGTAACTTTTGTGGAATTTTTATGAATTTAGTTCATTTTTAGTGAAATTTTTATCAATTTTGATCATTTTTGGTGGAATTTTTCAGAATCTTATACATTTTTGATAAAATTAACCTTAATCTTAGTTATTTTTAGAATTTTTGAAAAAATTCAATTATGTTTTGGTGGAATTGTTACACATTTTGGCAACTTTGGTGGAATTTTTGAGAATTTTGTTCACTTTTAGTGAAATTTTTCTCAATTTTGATTATTTTTGATGGATTTTTTAAGAATCCATTTTTGATAAAATTAATCTTAATTTTAGTTATTTTTAGAATTTTTTGAAAGAAAAGTAGTAAGTTTTTGGTTGAATTGTTAAAAATTTTGATAACTTTGGTGGAATTTTTCTCAATTTTAATTATTTTTGGTGGAATTTTTAAGAATCTTATACATTTTTGTTAAAAGTAATCTTATTTTTAGCTATTTTTAGAATTTTTTGAAAAAATTCAGTAAGTTTTTGGTGGAATTGTTAAAAATTTTGATAACTTTGGTGGAATTTTTAAGAATTTAGTGGAATTTTTCTCAATTTTGATTATTTTTGGTGGAATTTTTAAGAATCTTATACATTTTTGTTAAAAGTAATTTTAATTTTAGCTATTTTTAGAATTTTTTGAAAAAATTCAGTAAGTTTTTGGTGGAATTGCTAAAAATTTTGATAACTTTGGTGGAATTTTTAGGAATTTAGTCCATTTTAAGTGAATTTTTTTTTAAATTTTGATAGTTTTTGGTGGAATTTTTCTCAATTTTGATTATTTCTGGTGGAATATTTCAGAATCTTATATATTTTTGACAAAATTGATCGTAATTTTAGTTATTTATAGAAAATTTTAAAAAAAATCACTTAGTTTTTGGTAGAATTGTTAAAAATATTGGTAACTTTGGTGGAATGTTTACGAATTTAGTCAATTTTTAGTGGAATTTTTCTCAATTTTGATCATTTTTGTTGGAATTTTTAAAAATCTTATACATTTTTATTAAAATTAATCACAATTTAGGACGAACCTAACATTTAAGAAAATCAATCAATTTTAAAAAATCTCCGCTACTTTATTTATAAGATTTAGAAAACGGCATTAATGTTAAATGAAACCTAAAAGATTCTATTTTAGAAGAAAACATCCAAATTTGGATTATAATCGATACAGGAATTTTAAAATATTCTTAAAAACATCCATGTTTTTTGTATTCCCATAAATAATCAGTATCATCGATTTTTTAGTATTTCTCAAAATTTCTTCAAGATATCGTCTATTATTTTATATAATCTAAAAATAGAATCTTTTTGATTTAATTTGACCTATAAATATATTTTTCAGTTCCAATAAATAAAGTCAGAATGAATTTTTAAACTTTTTGTTGAAATTGAGGTTAAGTCAAAAATCAGTGTTAATGATTTTTTTATCATATCTCAAAATTTCCTCAAGATATCGTTGATTATTTCACATAATATTAAAATAGAATATTTTATGTTTAATTTAATGTATAAATCATTTTCTAATTCCTATAAATGAAGTCGCAATGATTTTTTAAAATTAGTTAAAAAAGTTAGGTTGATTAAGTGTAAATTTTTACTAAATTTAAGAATTTTTTTAATTTTTTTGGTGATTATTAGAATACATTTATCCTTTTTAAATCAAAATAGAATGTTTTAGGTTTAATTTAAAATAAAAATCATTTCTTTGTTTTCATAAATAAGTTTGTAATGATTTTTTTAAGTTGGTTGGAAAAATTGTAAGGTTATAAGTTTGTATGAAAAAAAATCTTTGATATTTTTTTTCTTTTTTGTTATAAAAAAAAGACTCCTTCTTCTAATTATAACGATGTAAAAGTTTCCCATCTTAAAAAGTAATTAACAGAAGGTCGCCAATAAAAGAGTCCGTAACGAAAACTAAAGTAAGATAAGGTCGGATTGATTTAGGGCGGTTGGGTTCGGTAGTGATTAGGTAACACGTTCCGGGCCGAGATCTGTCGCCGGTCGGCTCAATTTGGCGTCCGATTTATTTCTTATTTGGTCGGGCGACACGCCACCACCTCCATTCCGGTCGCCACCGACTCCACTCGACTCGATTCGAACCTTTATTTACTTCGCAGCCGACGAATTTGTCCTCCGGATGGGAGGCAAAACCGTGTTTTCGCATTCCGATCCGGTGGTGGTACTTTAAACCGAAACGATTTTACCCTTTTTTTCTACGCGAGACGTTCCAATTCAATTTCCCCCCGAGCGCACTGAAATAAATCTGAAATTGTGATGAATGCTCATTGAGGGCGTGGCGGCAAAAGCCCACACGTGTACCACACGCGTAATGAATGGATATCGCCTGTAGTACGTTTTAATGCTCTCGATTTGATAATTAAAAGCGGTAGCGGGAAACCTCTTCTACTAAGGTATTAATTTCAAACTCCCACGGGTTGAAACTGAAACAGAAACAGAAACAAGATTTATCTAGTCTTTAGTCGTACTAACTAAAGTGATTTTCAATCGTAAATAACTCTAAATAAGACTTAAAAAAATATTCCATAAAATTTAATATGCAAACTAATTGGAATCGCGACCACAAGCGCTCACGCAATCAATTTTCAATATCTTTACGGCGACGAAGACACGTTTTGAGTTTTAAAGAACAAGTTTTGCGCATGAATTAGTAAAGTTGCGAGTAGATACGAATAATTTAATTTAACCTTAGCTAAAATTATATTCCAATTTGTAAAAGGTACCTTTACTAAAAGCCAAGTTCTTTTATACTTTGAGGTGTTACAATCCAATCGACTCCCTCGTAAAATGGGCTTCGAACGACTCAATTTTTCAGATAAGCTCGCGGAATCTCGAGTTGCGCGGTAATTCGCGAGCTAATGAAATTCAACGATCCGACGGAGGCATAAACGAAACGATGCGTCGTGTATCTCCGCGGGACATCTTAATTTAGACACTTTTCAGTGTTAATTAATGTAAATCGACGCGCAGATATGCGCGCCGCTTCAACCGAAGACCAACCACAATTTTGTACGGCTCCTAATTACTGCATAAGTTAACCTGGGGTACTTAGCAATGTAAAGTAAATAGTTCAGATAGTGACAGGTATATCCTATTATTTTCTTGCACTTATCAAGCACTTGTATTTAACCAACGAAAATCAATTTTTATAAAAAATCACTCTGATTTTATTTATAGGAATAGAAAAATGGTTTATACGTCAAATTAAATCGAAAAGATTCTATTTTAAGATTTCTTGAAAAAATTAACGATTTCTTGAAGAAATTTTGAGAGATGCTAAAAAATTGACGACATTGATTTTTGACTTAACCTCAATTTTAATAAAAATTGTTAAAGTTTAAAAAATCATTTCGACTTTATTTATAGGGATAGAAAAATTATTTATATGTCAAATTAAATCGAAAAGATTCTATTTTAAGATTTCTTGAAAAAATTAACGATTTCTTGAAGAAATTTTGAGAGATGCTAAAAAATTGACGACATTGATTTTTGACTTAACCTCAATTTTAATAAAAATTGTTAAAGTTTAAAAAATCATTTCGACTTTATTTATAGGGATAGAAAAATTATTTATATGTCAAATTAAATCGAAAAGATTCTATTTTAAGATTTTTTGAAATAATTAACGATTTCTTAAAGAAATTTTGAGATATGTTAAAAAATCCAAAACACTGATTTTTGACTTAACCTCAATTTTAACAAAATTTGTTAAAGTTTAAAAAATCATTTCGACTTTATTTATCGGGATAGAAAAATTGTTTATACGTCAAATTAAATCGAAAAGATTCTATTTTAAGATTTTTTGAAATAATTAACGATTTCTTAAAGAAATTTTGAGATATGTTAAAAAATCGAAAACACTGATTTTTGACTTAACCTCAATTTTAACAAAATTTGTTAAAGTTTAAAAAATCATTTCGACTTTATTTATCGGGATAGAAAAATTGTTTATACGTCAAATTAAATCGAAAAGATTCTATTTTAAGATTTTTTGAAATAATTAACGATTTCTTAAAAAAATTTTTAGATGTGTTAAAAAATCGAAGACACTGTTTTTTGACTTAACCTCAATTTTAACAAAAATTGTTAAAGTTTAAAAAATCATTCCGACTTTATTTATAGGGATAAAAAAATGGTTTATACGTTAAATTAAATTGAAAAGATTCTATTTTAAGATTTTTTGAAAAAATTAACGGTTTATTAAAGAAATCTTGAGATATGTCAAAAAATCGAAGACACTGATTTTTGATTTAACCTTAATTTTAACAAAAACTATCAAAGTTTAAAAAATCATTCCGACTTTATTTATAGGAATAGAGAAATGATTTAAACGTCAAATTAAATCAAAAAGATTCTATTTTAAAATTTTTTGAAAAAATTAACAATTTCTTGAAGAAATTTTGAGATATGATAAAAAATCGAAGATAGTGATTTTTGACTTAACCTCATTTTCAAAAAAATTGTGCAAGTTTGAAAAACCATCCTGACTTTATTTATAGGAATAGAAAAATGGTTTATACGTTAAATTAAATCGAAAAGATTCTATTTTAAGATTTTTTGAAAAAATTAACGATTTCTTGAAGAAATTTTGAGATATGCTAAAAAATCGAGGACAGTGATTTTTGACTTAATCTCAATTTAATTTGGATTAAAATATACTTACTAAAGTTGTTTACAAACTACAATTATGTTAAATCTGTTTCTAATCTAAAATTATTTAAAATTTCAGATCATAAAATTCAAAATTTTCAAATTCTCATTTTTGACACTTTTTCTAAAAATTTGTTAAAGTTTAAAAAATCACTCTGATTTTATTTATAGGAATTAGAAAATGATTTATACATTAAATTAAACATAAAACATTCTATTTTAAGATTTTGAGAATCCATTGAACGTCACTGGTTAAACCTTGTATTCCGATTGTGTTTCCGTTAAACTCAGCGCATTGAACCCCCCAAAAAAAAACCGAATACGACGAAAAACAAAGAATACAAAGTTCATATTTATTTTTTAAGTTAAAGATAAATTAAATAAATAAAATACTACCTAAAATCGGGGGAATTCGGTGGACAATTTTGGGTATTGCAAGACAAATATCTCAAAAATCAAAAGGGATATCATTTTTTTTTTTTCAAATAAAATTTGTTTGTCATTAAATTAGGAATCTTTTTAATTATGGAAAATTTTTTGATATTTTTGATATTTAACGAGTTATTAATAAAAATGTCACTAGATGTCGATTTTGACCAAAATTCAATTTTAAGTCAAAATATCTCAAAAATCAAAGGGATATTAAATTTTTTTTGAACTAAAATTTGTTTGTCATTAAATTAGGAATCTTTTTAATTATGGAAAATTTTTTGGTATCTTTGATATTTAACGAGTTATTAATAAAAATGTCACTAGATGTCGATTTTGACCAAAATTCAACTTTAAGTCAAAATATCTCAAAAATTAAAAGCGATATCAAATTTTTTTTCAACTAAAATTTGTTTGTCATTCAACTAGGAATCTTTCTAATTCTGGAAAAATTTTTGGTATTTTTGATATTTAACGAGTTATAAATAAAAATGTCACTAGATGTCGATTTTTACCAAAATTTACTTTTAAGTCAAAATATCTCAAAAATCAAAAGGGATATAAAATTTTTTTTCAAATAAAATTTGTTTGTCATTAAATTAGGAATTCTATTAATTATAGAATATTTTTTGGTATTTTTGATATTTAACGAGTTATTAATAAAAATGTCACTAGATGTCGATTTCTACCAAAATTTACCTTTAAGTCAAAATATCTCAAGAATCAAAAGGGATATCAAATTTTTTTTCAAATAAAATTTGTTTGTCATTAAATTAGGAATCTTTTTAATTATGGAAAATTTTTTGGTATTTTTGATATTTAACGAGTTATTAATAAAAATGTCACTAGATGTCGATTTTTACCAAAATTCAGTTTTAAGTCAAAATATCTTAAAAATCAAAAAGGATATCATTTTTTTTTCCAATAAGAAATTTTGAGAGATGCTAAAAAATTGAGGACATTGATTTTTGACTTAATCTCAATTTTAACAAAAATTCTTAATGTTTAAAAAATCACCCTGACTTTATTTATAGGAATTGGAAAATGGGTTATCCGTCAAACTAACTCAAAAAGATTCTATTGTAAGATTATATGAAGTAATTAACGATTTCTTAAAGAAATTTTTAGATATGTTAAAAAATCGAAGACACTGATTTTTGACTTAGTTTCAATTTTAACAAAAATTCTTAAAGTTTAAAAAATCATTCTGACTTTATTTATAGGAAAAGAAAAATGATTTATACATCAAATTAAACCCAAAAGATTCTCTTTTTAAATTTTGTGAAAAAATTAACGATTTCTTGAAAAAATTTTGAGATATGCTAAAACATCGAAGACCGCGATTTTTGACAAAAATTGTTCAACTTTATAAAATTATTCCAATCTTATTTATAAGAGTTGAAAAATGATTTATATATCAAATTAATCCTAAAAGATTCTATTTTAAGGTTATATGAAATAATTAACGATTTCTTGAAGAAATTTTTAGATATGTTAAAAAATCGAAGACACTGATTTTTGACTTAATTTCAATTTTAGCAAAAATTCTTAAAGTTTAAAAAATCATTCTGACTTTATTATTAGGAATACAAAAGTGATTTATACACCAAATTAAACCCAAAAGATTCTATTTTAAATTTTTTTGAAAAAATTAACGATTTATTAAAGAAATTTTGAGATATGTTAAAAAATCGAAGGCACTAATTTTTGATTTAACCTCATTTTCAAAAAAATTGTGCAAGTTTAAAAAATCACCCTGACTTTATTTATAGGGATAGAAAAATGGTTTATACGTCAAATTAAATCGAAAAGATTCTATTTTAAGATTTTTTGAAATAATTAACGAATTCTTAAAGAAATTTTGAGATGTGTTAAAAAATCGAAGACACTGATTTTTGACTTAACCTCAATTTCAGCAAAAATTCTTAAAGTTTCAAAAATCATCCTGATTTTATTTATAGGAATAGAAAAATGGTTTATACGTCAAATTAAATCGAAAAGATCCTATTTTAAGATTTTTTGAAAAAAATTATGATTTCTTGAAGAAATTTTTAGATATGCTAAAAAATCGAGGACAGTGATTTTTGACTTAATCTCAATTTCAATTGGATTAAAAATGTTTACTAAAATTGCTAAACAAACTATAAGTATGTTAAATCTGTTTCTAAACTAAAAATATTTAAAATACCACGCCGTAAAATTAAAAATTTTCAAATTCTCATTTTTGACACTTCTTCGAAAAATTTGTTAAAGTTTAAAAAATCACTCTGATTTTATTTCTAGGAATTAGAAAATGATTTATGCATTAAATTAAACATAAAACATTCTATTTTAAGATTTTGTAAAGTAATCGACGATATTTTGAAGAAATTTTGAGAGATGCTAAAAAATCAATGACATTGATTTTTGACTTAATCTCAATTTTAACAAAAATTGTTAAAGTTTAAAAAATCATCCTGACTTTATTTATAGGGATAGAAAAATGGTTTATACGTCAAATTAAATCGAAATGGTTCTATTTTAAGATTTTTTGAAAAAATTACCGATTTCTTAAAGAAATTTTGAGATATGATAAAAAGTCGAAGACACTGTTTTTTAACTTAACCTCAATTTCAGCAAAAATTCTTAAAGTTTAAAAAATCATTCCGACTTTATTTATAGGAATAAGAAAATGATTCATACATCAAATTAAATCAAATATATTCTATTTTAAGATTATATGAAGTCATTAACAATATCTTGAAGAAATTTTGAGAAACACAAAAAAATTGAAAATACTGATTTTTGACTTTAGCTCAATTTCAAAAAAATTGTTAAAGTATAAAAAATCATTCCGACTTTATTTATAGGGATAGAAAAATGGTTTATACATCAAATTAAATCGAAAAGATTCTATTTTAAGATTTTTTGAAAAAATCAACGATATCTTGAAGAAATTTTGAGAAATGCTAAAAAATCGAGGACAGTGATTTTTGACTTAATCTCAATTTAATTTGGATTAAAATATACTTACTAAAATTGTTTACAAACTACAATTGTGTTAAATCTGTTTCTAAACTAAAATTATTTAAAATTTCAGACCATATTATTTAAAATTTTCAAATTCTCATTTTTGACACTTTTTCGAAAAATTTGTTAAAGTTTAAAAAATCACTCTGATTTTATTTATAGGAGTTAGAAAATGATTTATACATGAAATTAAACATAAAACACTCTATTTTAAGATTTCATAAAGTATTCGACGATATCTTGAAGAAATCTTGAGAGATGCTAAAAAAATCGAAGACAGTGATTTTTGACTTAACCTCAATTTTAACAAAAATTATTAAAGTTTAAAGAATCATTCCGACTTTATTTATCGGGATAGAAAAATGGTTTATACATCAAATTAAATCGAAACGATTCTATTTTAAGATTTTTTGAAACAATTAACGATTTCTTAAAGAAATGTTTAGATATGTTAAAAAATCAAAAACACTGTTTTTTGACTTAACCTCAATTTTAACAAAAATTGTCCAAATTAAAAAAATCATTCCAACTTTATTTATAGGAATAGGAATATGATTTACACATCAAATTAAATAAAAAAGATTCCATTTTAAGATTTTTTGAAAAAATTAACGATTTCTTAAAGAAATTTTTAGATATCTTAAAAAATCGAAGACACTGATTTTTGACTTAACCTCAATTTTAACAAAAATTTTTAAAGTTTAAAAAAATCATCCTGACTTTATTTATAGGAATAGAAAAATGGTTTATACGTCAAATTAAATCGAAAAGATTCTATTTTAAGATTTTTTGAAAAAATTAACGATTTCTTGAAGAAATTTTGAGATAAGCTAAAAAATCGAAGACACTAATTTTTGACTTAACCTCAATTTTAGCAAAAATTGTTAAAGTTTAAAAAATCATTCTGACTTCATTTATAGGAATAGAAAAATGGTTTGTACGTCAAATTAAATAAAAAAGATTCTATTTTAAGAATTTTTGAAATAATTAACGATTTCTTAAAGAAATTTTGAGATATGATAAAAAATCGAAGACACTGATTTTTGACTTAACCTCATTTTCATAAAAAATTTAAAAAATCATTCTGACTTTATTTATAGGACTAGAAAAATGATTTATATATCAAATTAAACCTAAAAGATTCTATTTTAAGATTATATGAAATAATTAACGTTATCGTTAAAAAAATTTCAAATGTATAAAAAAATCGAAGACCTTGATTTTTTACTTCAACTTTACAAAAATTTTTAATGTTTAAAAATTTTAAAATATCTGAAGTTGAAAATATGAAGTTGGAAATGTTATATTTAAAGGTAATAAATCGTATTTAACTTCACCAATATCAACATTGTAAAGTGAAACCTACTTAAAGAAAGATTTATGAAGATTACAAGTATAAGGAAACGCTTTGTACGGTTTGAAAAGCGTTAATATTGTTTGTCGAGATCCTCTCGTTTCCTTCACCTCGGCGCCTGATTTACGCCACCCGATAAACGGACGTAATCCTGTCGAACAGGGGACACGTCGTGTTCGCACTCGTGTCCCAATTTACATAACCGGACCGTTTGCTCTTAATCCAGGCGCGTTTCGACACCGGGACGACCGGACTTTATGAACCGTTTTATCGAACGCCACCACACCGATTCTCCACCGGATAACCGATAGTAGCCTCGAATAAAATCCTTTTACTCTCCTACTCGAACCTAAAATAACCAACAAATTAAAAAAAGTCATTAGAATTAATTGGTAATTGATTCGTAAAGTGAAGTCGATTGCCATTGACGAAGGTTGAAAACGTAAAATTTAACAGCCGTTCGGTTGGCAGCCCCAAGCGAGCTATCGGTACGGTCCTTAGGGTAATTAGGGGCCGTAAGCCGCATTGTTTAGGCGCAATCGTAATTAATTAATTCAATTAACCGGCCGGCCGGTCGAAAAAGCGGGCACCTCGTTAAACCGGACGGAAAGACGTAGAAATCTCGGACGCGACGACGTGACCGATGATTTTAATGTCTCAATTTATCGGGGGCTTCGGGAGACGGTGTCGAACGTGGGCGAACGGCCGCCCAATTATTTTCTGTCTACGCGCGGTTTTTTCCTTCAGTCGCTTTACGGCCGTTTTATGGTGCGTGGACGAGTCTTTTCGATTCCGGGGCCTCCGGATTCGGAGATATTTAAATCGGGGCAAGGCGTGCGGTTTTATTACCCCATTTTATCGGAATTTATCTACTGTTAGAATTAAATAATCGTTTTAATAGGTAGAATTTTTTTAATCCAAAATAAAATCTCTAAAGTGCCATTTAAAGTAAAATTTTTTAGTTCTTATAAATAAAGATCTATAATAAAAATTAAAGAGAATAATTGTACTTTGTATAGGTTATGAATACGTTTGGAGATGTGAATGTTATAGGATTCATTTTATAGGATTTATAGGATTGTTGATGCCACAAGGGGCAATTTAGTAGTTCACTCGGGAAGGTCAAGTCAGTCAAGTTTGGAACGTTTGTACTTCCAAAGTTTTAGTCGAAAAAATTATGGTAAAGGCCGTCATGATTGGTGATCATTTCTGCGTAACATAGGCAAAATTCAAAATTGTAGATCGCGCAGTTTAGGACATATCGCGATTTAAAGAAAAAAGGACTGGTAGATGCAAACTTTGGGAATTTTTTTGGTTAGAAACCGGCCATCTGACCAAAGTCAAAAATCTCTCCCAGAAATAATCGATTTCAAGAATGGATAGTTGTGTCATATCGAAATCGAAATTTTTGAAAAAGGAAAAAATATCATGTTATAGTAAACAGATGAGGCTACATTCTGCAAAAGGTTCTAATTGTTTTCCTTCGTCGATTTATGAGAAAATAAAAATCCCAAAGTTTTCGTTTTCCGCGGAGCGGTCAAAAAACCGATCCTTTTATCATTTAACCCAGGATTTTTCTTAAATTACGTAACCTATGATTTTGAATTTTGGCCATATTATGCAGGAATGATCACCGATCATGGCAGTCTTCACCTCGATTTTTTTTCAATGAAAACTTTCAAAGTACGAGCACCCCAAACTTGACTAACTTGACTTTTAGCACAGATAGTAGTCAATTCGTAGTTTTCAAAGAAAGAATATTACTATCAAGTGTTAACATTTGAAGAATAATTAAACCAATTTTTAACTGATGAGAAACTAGCCATAGATTCCCGCCATAGATTTTTCGTTATAAAATAATTAATTGCAAAATTTGTAATTATGCGGTAATATTTCAAATCTATCAATTTAGCATTAATAAGACTGTTAAACGCAAACGATAACTTTTTCGTTCTTTTTGTGCATTAATCAGTCGCTTAAAGGCGTCAGAGTACCGAATACACAAATATTAAAAGTTGGACATCGCAGTTTGGAGGTATTATTTCTCAGGGTTAATCTTCACCCTTTAAACGACTAGAATGCGTAAAATCCAGGTGACAACATTTTCGATTAAGCCATAGAAAAATTCCCAAAATTAGTTCTTTACGTATGCATAGCGAGGTATTTCAAAAAATCGAAAAATTTTAAAGTTGGACATTTAAATTCGGAAATATTTCACAAGGTTCATCTTTGCCTCTTAGACGAATAGAATCCGTAAAATCCAGGTGACCACCTTATTAATTAAGTGATGGAAAAGCTTCCAAACTTAGCTCTCTCCGTATGTATAGCGAAGTATTTCAAAAAATCGAAAAATTTTCAAGTTGGACATTGAAATTCGGAAATGTTACTTCATAGGGTTTATCTTTACCCTTTAAACGACGAAAATCCGTAAAGTCCAGGTGACAACCTTTTCAATTTAGTGATAGAAAAATTCTCAAAGTTGTCTCTCTTCGTACGTATAGCGAGGTGTTTCAAAAAATCGAAAAATTTTAAAGTTGGACATCGAAAACCGGAAATATTACTTCATAGGGTTCATCTTTACCCCTTAGACGACTAGAATCCGTGAAATCCAAGTTATAACCTTTTCAATTAATCCGTTAAGCGGCTCGATGGATTGAAATTACATGTAATCATGAAGAATATATACGTCATAGCCGCTTAAGGGGTTAAGTGATTAAAAAATTCCCAAAGTTAGCTCTCTCCTTTCGTACAGCGGGGGTATTTCCAAAAATTGAAAGATCTACGGCTAGAATCTATGACTGGCTTCTCACCAGTCCATTTTTAAGGTTATTTCTTAAACGATGGCTAAATATTTAGCACTTACAAAGTGAAAATTAAAAATTCTAAATTTTGATTAAAACTAACTTACAATTAGTTTTACATCGTTCCTTATTTCTGAATAACAGTTTCGAAGTTATAAATTTTTTAAGAAAAATTAATTTAGAGTTATTTAAAATATCCAAACTATAAAAACGAATATTTCTCAAGTGAACATAACATCCGACCAAATACTGAATAACAAAAATATGGGAGAACGTCCAATAATTTTATTCGATTTCGGTCACATCATTAATTTTTTAATATAATGAAATAATTGGGAATTATTAACGCACGAATATTAATTAATAGAATCAAATAATTAAAGAAGGTTGGTTGGAACAGTTAGAAGGTTGGTTAGAATTAGTTAAAATATCTGTCCGGAAAGCAGGAGATCTGGGTTCGGATCTCAATGCAGTAATGACATTTTTTCTCCGTTAACGCATTAGTGGTAAAAAACCCTTCTTTAATTATTTCATTTTATTAATTTTTTAGTTAAGAGATGACATGAGCAACTAAAAATCTTGGCGACTTCCGTGTAAGTTGCTTAAGATAGGTATAGATCCTAGATAGATATCCACAAAGAGCCAAAATCTCATGAGAATTCTGTTTCATGAGAAATTTATTTCATTTTCAGATGTGTTTCCATAGAACGTAAATGTTTCTTTGAAACACCTGAGTTCAGAAATTTTTTTCTTATTATATAAGATATCTCTAAATGCATTGTTTCCAGTCTATATTTTGAACCAGAAAGAAACTACAATTTGTCTTGTGGAGTGATTTTATAAAAAGATGTCAACAAAAAGTACTAAAATGAGACTATAACTTATTCCCTTACATCAGATAAGAAAAAAAATCGGTGATTTCCGAAGATTTCTACTTTTGTACTTTTCTGATGAACAGTTCCTCAAGTTAAGATAAGTCTAATATAATTCGATTAACTACAAAGTCAAAATTTTTGACCAATTAGTAGTACATTCTTTTTTTGAATCTTATTTTTTTATTAGCAGAATTAGAGTAAACCATTTTTGAGTAAACCAAATTATTATCTCAAGACACAATAAAAAAAACTCATATGCAAAACGTGAAATAAGTGTCTCATGCGAAATTCACAAGATTTTACACGTTGAAACTTGTTCAAGAAGTAAAACATATATGAAACGTTGTATCACCTATAGTATATCACCTATTTCAGTCCCTATTTCCACAACGAAATTCAAGTTATACCAGGTCTTTTATTTCATAAGACAAAAATCTCGTGAAATATTCTCATCGCGGATTTGTACCGTAAAATGGGGTTACTTGGACATGTTACTTACGTATTTTTCAAAATTAAAAGTGAAGAAATAAAGTTAGAGGATCAGAAATATGTTCATCGTACCGACCTAACCTTTAGGATTACAGAGCTATTATAAAACATTGAAAATATCTTACAAATACAATAAATAAAAGTGATGTCCAAATAACCCCGTTCTTGGGGCTTCTTGGACACTAAACTCTGTTTTAGGGAAAATGTTATACTTTGCATGTCAGACGGTCAAGTTCCCCCGTAAAATGAATTGAAGCATTAAGAAATGTATTTTTATGTAAAAAATATACTTTTTGTTGACTTAAATATAGGAAAATAAGAAACAAATTTCATCAAAACTTTATTTTTTTCTTAGAAATGTTTCATTAAAACATTTTAAAATTAACCTTAACATTACGTGTTGTGTCCATGTAGCCCCGGGGTGTTCAAATAACCCCACTTTACGCTACCTTAACCTTTTGACTGCTAAACACTAATTCGAAACCCTTCACGTTAACGGCGTGCTGTTGATAATAATTATTGCTGGGTATTAAATATTTTTTCACGCGAATTAAATCTGTTCGGTGATGTGTTAAATTACAATATAGTACAGAATTCAAATACGATTATTTTATTTACAAATACTATGGATCCATATGCGCGACCACAGTGATAACTTTCAATGAGAGAATATATTCGCCCACAGTAATCAAAGGGTTAAGATTGCGTAGATCGCATACATTGCTTTCAAATTGCTCTGTTATTAGACCTCCACTGTATTAGCTAGGAAGCAACTAAGAAGTGATATCACATTGCTGTAGAGTTGCTTTTCTACTGCTCCGTGTGCGGACGGCTTTAATCGTTTGCGTTGTGATGGCTGGCAGTTGGGTTTTTTTAAGTAAAACGACCAAACTCCCCCTTAACATACTCTACACTTTATTTTTAATAATTGCCACGGAAGCGTCTTTTAAGAAGCTGTTGACAAAGTTTACGTTAATTCGAATAAATGTAATGCAGTGTGCTGACTCTGCACACTGACTCTTCTACGAGGTTACAAGAGACAAGTATTTTTCTATTACAGCGTACCATGAGCCACTTTCGCGTTCTTCAGATTTTGTGTCGAGAAAAACCAAGGCATTTGATCGAAACAGACAACTGGCGTTCCACCCAAATTTTTTTGTCGAAATTTTCGCCATGTAACTGAAGGAGCGCTAACACTTTTTTCGGGTTTTTTCGATAGGTAACTATAGGAGCGCGTGGCGCTTTTAGAACGTGTTATTTCAAAACCCTCTGGTACGCAAACAGTCAAGGAAAAAGTATTTCATCGCTACATTGGGAATTAAACCCAAGCTTCCTGCTTTTTGGGCAGATATTCTTACCAATTGAACTACACAGCTTGACAACTTTTCCTTATTTAAGAATCTGGTTATATAATGTCACATTTAAATGAACTATTACTTACTAAAGTGGGGTACTATTACTTACCAACGTCAAATATACAATTCCAAATATATCCTAACTCAAGATATAAATTCAACTTTCAATACAACAACAAAAAATTATTTCCTTAATAACAGACTTAAAATAAAACCATACTCTTTAATTTCCATTAATCCATTAATTTATATATTAAAACAAAATTACATTTATTAACGTATAAATACTTATAATTTAAAAACGATTTATCAAAACGTCATTTTTTCCCAGCATTATCCTTAAATAACTCAAGAATTAACTCAAATAGAAAAAAGATAATTCAATAAACGCGTCATAAAAAGACAATTACTAAATCAAAGGGTAATTTTAAAACGTGTTTAAGCTTAAGTCTTAAATTGACTTAATTAAATCAAAAAGTTTCAATTAAAAATTAATTAAAGTTTTAACCTTTTTCTGATTAAATAATCAAAAAACAAAAAAAAAACAATTTTCTTTTATTAAATCAAATTGATTTCAATTACGCACTGAGAATCGACATTAAACTTTGCCAAGTTATTCACGGTCAAGGATTCGATCGGCAATTTCATACGATTTATATTTACGCAAATTGACTAATTTATTTATTTTTTTAACGGCACTTAATCAGGTATCTAATTGATTCTCACGAGTTTCCTTAATTATTTACAAATTATTTTATGTGGAGTGAAATAAAAATTTATATCCCCTAATTTTTCCATACAATTAGTAAAACGAAAAAAGAAAACGATAAAGTTTTATTACCCACCCATTGAAATAAAATTAATTCGAAAACGACCTTTTCCCACCTACTTTTTACAAGTTGTTGAAGGAGTTGTGAATTTTATGGGGTTTTATCGATAAGAAAAGGAATTAAATCAATGGGGATTAATTTGGGTAATAATTTTAATTGGTATTTTTAAGGATTTTTATGTTTGTTGTTTTACGTCGTTTTTTTTTGTTGCTGTTTTTAGTTTTTTGTTGTTTTTTGTTATTTTTTTGTTATTTTTGTTATTTTTTTGTTATTATTTTGTTATTTTTTGTTATTTCTTATATTTTTTTGTTATTTTTTGTTATTTTTTGTTATTTTTTGTTATTTTTTTTATTTTTTGTTATTTTTTTGTTATTTTTTTTTTATTTTTTTGTTATTTTTTGTTATTTTTTTATTTTTTTATTTTTTTGTTATTTTTTTGTTATTTTTTATTTTTTTGTTATTTTTTGTTATTTTTTTATTTTTTTATTTTTTTGTTATTTTTTTGTTTTTTGTTATTTTTTTGTTATTTTTTATTTTTTTGTTATTTTTTGTTATTTTTTTTATTTTTTGTTATTTTTTGTTATTTTTTTGTTATTTTTTTGTTATTTTCTTGTTGTTTTTTTGTTATTTTTTGTTCCTTTTTTTGTTTTTTTTTGTTTCTTTTTTTTGTTTTTTATCATTATTTATTATCGTTGTTTGTGTCGTCGATCGACGAGCGGAGAATAAGAAATAAGAAGGAAATAAGAGGAACCTCGTCGCTCGTAATGGCAGAGCTATTACCTGAATACTCGGGTACGTCGATACACAATTGCGGATAATTTAAGGCGTCGCGTGTTTACACGGTAAGGTGTGTCCGTGTGGATGGTAGCCTTTAGATTTATTGTAGCCGACGATCTTTGTAGGTAGATAAGGTCGCTGCGGACAAGGGTTTTGTGTGCAAACAACGCTGCGAGTCCAAATACCGGACCGTGAGTGGACGTTTACACTTCAATATAAACCTAATTTATTAGCCAATCCAATGTACCGATTGAAAGACTAAAGATTCTATTATTAAACCCCACTCAATCTTTCTTCAACTTGGTTGATGTTATAATTATACTTAAATCTATTATATATTGGTTTAAATAATAACTTACCTGATTTTCTTCTATAATCTTCTATAAATTAAAAAAAAAAATTTAATTCAAAACATTTTGAAGAAATAAAAAAAAAATAAAACCACAAAAAAACAATAAATAACATATATATGCAAATCTACAAGATTTACAATTAAGGGAGCAAAGTACAACTTTCATCTTACGTTCTACTTTACAAACATGTCAAAATCCGTTCGACGGCCAACCATTAAATAACCATTTATGACTCTTAACAGTGTTTTTTTTGAGCATGCTCGGGTGCACCAAGGTTACAAGTGTTTTCCTCGTTTTTTTTACTTCGGTTTACGCGAAATAGAACTAAAGGAACATTGCTTAAAATTTAACTTAGCTACGTTTACTTTAATATTTACATGGTCAGTCAATTCACAGCCTAACTGACACTTAAATACATGTTACATAAATAAAGACGTCTTAAATTTATAAACTACGATGCTACAATATATACAAAATTAATGCTAAAGTTTAAAAATAATTTTACCTCTTCGGAGAAGATTTTGCTTTGGTACCGATTTAAAGTACAAAATAAGTATGTGCATTAATCGCGATCGTGCATCGTTAATTGTAACGGTTGACACGTGGGGGGATCTTTTTGTGGTGGATCGACTACTTCAACGGGGCTTGAAGATCGCGATCTGTCTCTGGTTGCATCTTCAATATCGGATTCGTCATTCACGTTAATTTCTTCGTCAGAATCGGACATATAAGCGCTGAGGCTTCGTACATCGTGCGAACCGAGGAGTGAGTTGGGTACCAGGGCTTTGAAGGCACTATTTTCTCCGCCCATCTGCAGCAAAAGGGTCGATGGGCCCCCCGGAGCCCCTGACCCGCTGTGATGCGTAGTAAGCGGCGATCCAGGGGTGGAACCGGTGGTGTAGTGTGGCGACGGGGTCAATCGGCTGCTGAACATCGATGATTGGCTCCCGCCTTGTTGATGGGGACCTGGCGATGATTGCTTCAGGAGGTTCATCCTTTGATGTCGTCTCCATTTCGCCCGTCTGTTGGAAAACCAAACCTGGTTAAACGTTACCGAATTAGTTTTTTTAAATAATCGATTTGCCAAATTTAGAATACAATCTCACATCACAACAAGACTTCAATTCCTTAAAACTGTCATCATATGTATTGATAATAGTCTTATGGTGTTGTGGATAGGCTTTTAATTTTTTTTTTTTTTTTAATTTTTAAAGTTTCCAAATGTATAAAATCAAAAACCAACCTGCACTCTAGCTTCTGATAAAGAAGTTTTCGAAGCCAACCTTTCCCTAGTTGAAACACACGGATAATGACTTTTTTCAAACTCCTTCTCTAACTCTTCAAGTTGATCAGGACTAAAAGTAGTACGATTTCTTCTAAATTTAGGTTGTTCCGAACCATCTAAACTTGAATCATCTTTACTATCGTTATGCCCGGGAGGTGAACTTAATAAGGGGTGTTCTTGTGGTGAAGCTGAAGAGCCGGGGGATCCTGCCATAACATTAGAACCTGCGGTTCCGGGAGGTTGTAATCCCAAAGGACCATTTGGCCATAAATGGGAATGCCATGGAAAAGCAGCAGCTGCCGCTGCGTAAGGATGGGGATGATAAAGGCCGTAACCAGCAGCTCTTGCAAATTCAGCGGCTGCTCTTTCGGCGGCTCTGTTTCTTAAAATTCGGTTGATGCTGCTAACAGATGGGGCTGTTGCATTGGTACATACGCCTGAAACAAAAGGAAAGGGAGTTAATTTAAGAATGCTAACTTGTTTTAAACTTAAAATGTTAACTTATTTTTACTTTAAAATATGCTTAAAATATGCTTCAATCGCAGCGATCATAATGCCGGGTATTCATTAGAGTCAATCAAATTTTGACAGATCTTCACACCGGCAACTATCACCCTGTTACAAATTGACGGCATAATCGACGAGTCGAGTCGTTAAGCTAAGCCAAGCGCATTTCTGGGAAATCCGAGAGGGGAGAGTCTCTTCCGAGAAGAAGAGACGAACGAAACTCGAAAAGAAATAACACGGAGAGAGATTGGCGTTGGTCGTCGCCTCCACTTTCGGAACACAATGCTCACCATTGTTATTGTTCGATCGTAATGACTGAGCGCGTGTTTGTTTAGGTCATTAAGAACCGGAAAACCACTTTGGTGACTCTTCGGCGGGAGAGAGGATCCACTCGAAAGATTCGAGCTAAAGGTCGCTTCTTACTTGCGCTACACTCAACGGGGCGATGCGACTCATCGATGCAAATTGTAGCTAGCAAATTATATCAATGATTTAAATGGGTATGTTCTTACTTAAGGCTGCACAATATGTCGCTTTGTCGCGCTGCGTGATTGACACTGCAAATTATCAGGAACAATCTTGTTGACTAAATCCAAAGGTCTATAAGCAGTTTTCTTCGTATAGTACCTTCCATGTCAACAACATACAACAGCAGCCCCCTCCGATTCGCTATAATACCTGGTTTTAAAACCCTTATCAAAAGGATTATTAACCCATACCCCTATTATAAGACCATCATGACAAAAACACACTTAGTTTCTATAGCGTTCTGGAAATTTCCACTTTCTTCTTGGATTTCGCCTCGATGGTGTAAGTAGACCCTAAAGTTGATCTTTATTTCCATTTTCCAAAGTATGTTCAGATGCATCCATCATTTTTGACTGTTCAAACACTTCCCGCAACGCCTGACTTTCATCTTCTAAAGCTGCAGTGTTAATCACGCGACTGCAACGGCTATAGCCGCGCGATTCTTGTAACGCGTTTGCAACGGCCTTATTAACTGTCAATTGTGCGACAACAGTCGCCTTCGGTTTTTTTCTCTTTCGGATTTTGCTTTGATCCAAAGTTGTGATATGCCGTTTGAGGTTGTTCCAGTTTCTGCACTATACCTCTATAAATACCGATTGTACGAAAAAATGTTTAGAAGAAAATATGTTCGTAGTCAAACATGAAATAACTTTTATTTGAAACATTTTTCGTTATCTCGCTTAGTTTTTTAGGTAGAGGAAGCCGAAGTTGAGGTATGCCGTTTTAGGGCTGTTCCAGCTTTTGGGCTGCAACTTCATAAATATCGATTGTACGAAAAAATGTTTGTAACAAAAGATGTTCACCGTCAAATAGGGAATAACTTTTATTTGAAACATTTTTTGTTAACTTACTTAGTTTTTGAGTTAGAGGAAGCCAAATTTGAGATATGTTGTTTTGATGTGAATTTTTAAAACTTGACCAATTAGTAGATTGTAGTTTCGTTTCTGTAGAAAAAACTAATGGCGTATTCGATTGGTTGCACTCGTGTGCACCAGAATTTGACCTTGAGTGCATGTTAGTGCATACATCACATTAGCTTAGTACACAAAACTGACAGTTCAATAGAACACGCTACTATGCACTAGTGCACACCAGTGCGCACTGGTTTTACCAATCGAATTCGCCATAAAATTCGTAGAAAATTAATTTCTGGTGAAAATAAAGATTAAGTTTTGATCTAAATCCTGATAAAATTTCTAATCTTGAGGATAATTAGTTTCTTAGAAATGAATTTTTAAAAAATTGACTAGTTGCACGTAAGGTTAGTGGTAAGTATGTATAGCAATATCTGCGAAAGGGTTAAAATGTTCACTTTTTTTCCCATGCACTATCTTTTTTATTTTCGTCCTTACAATCCTTACTTTTCGGATTAGACAGCAAAAGGTGGGGTCCTGCGAGCTCGTTTAATTATGATTCGCCCATTTTCTTATCAAAGTTAGATTGCTATTGTGATATATAACGTATCCATATTATTCAATGCAAACGAGTCGTTAACGCAAAATCGCCAGAGTCGCGCGTTTGTAGCCGCGCGACTATAGCCACAGCAGTCGCGTGATTGACACTGCACCTTAAGTCAGAAGTCAGCAGTCGCGTTGCATCACGCAGCTGAGTGTAGCGTAAGTAAGAAGCGATCTTAAAGGTTAAATTTGCTTAGTAACTAAGCAAATAAATAAAGTAATTGCATATAAAAAGGCTAGCGGCGCAACCGCGAGTCAGTTTGCGTAGGAAAGACGAAGGAAACGAAACTAATTGTGAAATAAAGTAACACCCGTGCATAAAAGTATTTTGATTTGACTTATTGTTTTTATGTGTGATTTATTAGTATGGAAAAGAAGCGAAAAATCGAGAGTGAATGCAAAACATTCAAAGATAAATTAAACTTTCTGTATTTTTTATGATTGAGTCCAGTAATAAGGTGATATGTTTAATTTGTAATATATAGCTGTTCTCAACTAATATAACATTAAACACTATGAATCAAAACATCTTCAAAATTATTCCAAGTATAGAGGAAGTTTCCGAACGGAAAAATTTGAAGCTTTAAAGCAATCTGTGTTTATCAAAGCGAATGCTAAACAAGAGTCTGCAACTCGCGGCAGCTTTCATGTGGGTCTTGAAATCAAAAAAAGGGCAAACCATTCATCGATGGAAAATGATAAAAGATTGATTGCAGTAGCCGAAGAAATATGCCCCGAAAAGGTACATTTATTTAAAAGTGTTTGTCAGCAAACACCGTAGCTCGGAGGATGCAAGATATCGCAGAAAATATATCATCTCATAAGTAATAAGGTATAAATCGAAACATCTTCAAAATTATTCCAAGTATGGAGGAAGTGTGCAGACGGAAAAATTTGAAGCTTTGAAGCGCGAATTCAAATCGCAGCTTAAGCTGTCGCGAGCTGAATTGATGACAGTGGCGGGCCGGATTTAATCCGTGGGCCATAGTTTGGAAACCTCTGACTTAATTCATCAACAGAAAGAATTAACAAACCGTAATGATTAACTCTCGATTTCCGGATTCTATTTAATATCGAACGTTTGTCAAAGCAAATATCGATCGAACCGTGAGGTCTTCACCGCTGAGGAGGATTCATTGAAGAAGCAAGTCCGTCGAGGACAAAGCGGCCCGAAACGGATGTCCACATGCGCCGGCTCAACGCTCCGATAAGCAATCTAGTTAACGCGGTGCCCCTGTTCATTTGTATGGGGGGCGGTCGGGGCCCCGGCAATCTGGGCCCCCGCTGAGCGCGGCAGATCGCTCGGCGAGGGTAGCGGGGCCCCGACGAACTGCGGGCGGTCTCCGGCTCTAATCAACGCTCCGGTCCGGCGTCATTTTTCTTCACGATTTGACGGAATTACGCTTCGATCAAATAATTTCGAAGACTGCCTCTTTTATTGGCGCGGCGACAACGAGGCCCAACAAGGCGACAAGGGACCGAGAGCGGTTACTGTCCGGACACCTGTGAGACGATTTCCTTTTGCTCTCGTACCAGGTAAAGAAATCGCCAAAGAAGTTGACTTGCAGAAATTTGTCAGGAGAAAGATAGGAAACGATTTAAACTCATAACGTCAATATAAAGTACGTGAATAAAACCGGTAGGATAATAAATAAACAGTATAGTGATGGCTCGCGACGGACACCCGTTGTAGATGTTCCGCGAATCGAGCAAATTAAACGAGCCTCAAGAGACGATAATGGTGGTCAAACCGACACGTGAAAGGGACTGATTCAATTACCATACGCCACGTATCCTCGTTGCTGCCAAAGTAGGCACAATGAGCGACCGCTTAGTCCTCCGCCCTTTTCATCCGCTTTCATCCGCCGCCTGAATGGAACACGAGCTACAAGAGATTCCTTCTATCCGCGACGGTGGGCTAGAGGTTCCTCGGGATCCTCGAAGCTCGTATGGAGTATAGAGTCTCGCGCCAGCAGATAGGTTTCTATGAGGTCCGCGGGATTGCTCGCTCAATTGGACACGCGACTCAAAAGAGCTATCGTCCGCCAATCGCTCCTTGTTAAGGATAAGTTGGCTCGAGTGTGTGCGAACCCGCAGCGATCTGCATTCCTATGGTAGTCCAATGGCGGACGTGTAATTGAAATGGTACCTGAACTGGTACCGCAGTTCGCGCTTATCTAACCCTCCTTGTTTACCGCGACGGTTTGCAAAGACTTTAAGAGGTACTCAAGAACTAGACCCGAACGGGATTTATTTCAAGTGATTCATGTTACATGTCAACACATTAAAATGTAAGAATTTAACATCGCCATGAAATCCCCCCATAAAGGACTTTTATAAGTCTCATATTAATCGGTATAAAAGTTGAGTTTCATTCCATACATACGTTCGTTTTAATCCGATCATTTCTAAGAAGGAGCGACAACAAAAACTTATAATTGATATCGTAAAAGGTTGTTCGAAGCGCGTCGTCGCAGCTTTCCAATCGTGGACAGGAAAAAAAACCGTCGTGCAAACAACGCCCGTACCACCTACATATAAAGAAAGCGGCCTCGCCCACCATAGGGGGCGTTATTAATCGCCATATTAATAACAATGCACACGTGCTGAATATAAATACCGGCGTAATATCGTTCCACGGCGACGACGACGACGGCGAGGACTCCCGGCCGTCCGTTCGGTCGTTTTTTGTGGTTCTCCCGGTCGCACATGAAAGGGACGCGAAAAGCTGAAGTGAAGCCGCCGGCCTCAGGACACGGCCCACGTCTTGTAATTACGCCGTGACTGATAAATGAATAATAATTGTATATTTATCATGCGTCCGTCCACACTACGTTATGACCGCATTGATCATGGTCGCACATGGCCCATCGCAACCACACCGCGCCACGTTATACGGGTTTCCGTGATTTATCACGGTGCCAGAGGGCGCGAGCCGCTCTTGTAAGGGATACCGCGAAAAATATATGGTAATGTGCTTTGGCTTCCTGGAACGACCGAAGAAAAATTGGACAAGCACAGCTTCCTGTATAAGCAAAATCTTGAATGATAATACGAGACGAGAAAAAGTAAAAAATTTCAAAAAAAAAAAATAAAAATTTCAAAAAAAAATAACAAATTTCAAAAAGAAATTAAAAATTTCAAAAATAAAATTAAAACCTATCGTTACGCAACCAGACCGAACCGACGCAAAAAGCATCGGGAAATAACGCAAATACCAAAAAGCCTAAAACTAAAATACAGAATAAGACAAACAGAAGAAACCCAGCACTACTGATAAAATCGGTAGAAGGCAAAAGCTACGCCGATATTCTCTGTAAGATTCGTTGCGAAGCAAAACCAGAAGAAACGGAAACAGTCGTTAAGGTTATTCGACAGACTCGGAACGGTGATATCTTCTTCGAATTTGGGAAGAATCCCAAAGACAAGGAAAGCTTCGGAAAGAAGATACGTGATGTACTTGGAGGCGATGCCGAAGTCACCAACTTAGAAGCGAAGACTACCTTAGAACTAACACCACTGTTGGACCTTGACTATTACTACGAAGTTGACCGACGACACGAAGATTAGACTCATTGAATCGAACAAACAACAGTTAAGGAAAGCTGAATAGCGCTTATCTAAAAAGTACCAAGCGCCAAATTATAGTTTTGAGCAAATGGTGATTAAAGTCCTTCTAAAGGGAGTCATAAAGCAATGCCGTCTTAGGTCTCTGACCGTAGTGCATTGAATGAATGCCGCGCTCCTGTGCAGGAAGCCGAGGATTGGGATTCTGATCTTACAACTTTTTTTTTTGTTTTAATTATTATGGAAAAAGAAGTGCTATTTTGCGATTCTACTACAGCATTTATTAATGGAACTTCTTCGTCCGGCAAAAATAACTTATCTTCTTCTGTAAAACAGTTCTCTCCCAAAGTGTTTACAATACATTGGGCAAACTTCTCCCCTAAAATAGATGCCTTCGGTGACATTGATTCACTTGCCGCGTCATTTAAAATTTTCTTTTTTTTTAATATTTGGATACAAACGTGCATACCGTCTGTAATATCCTGTTTGTCGTATAATTGCATGAAACTTACAATTAACGTTTCTTCCTCCAGAACTTCTTAATAACTCCGTTTAGAAAGGCCATTGGATCAAAAGCTCTGGGGTTACTTACTTATATTCAATATAGATTCACCATAAAAAAATCATCAAAATTGGTGAAGAGTCAACTGCGATGTCTCCTTGTAAGTCCTTGTTATAAAAGTCGTTTAGTGCATTTATATGAAAAAAACGGGGTTTGGCGGTTGGTACCTTTTAGATAAGCGCTAACCAGCTATTGTCCAGATGAATACACGCGATGCTGATACTCTTTTGAACATGTCCCGCATTAAGATCGGTTATGCCTCGAGCAGAGTAAAGGAGAGGATCGAAATAAAACGCTGCTTCAGGTGTTTTTAATAAAAAAAAGGGCCGGATAAGAAAAACCTGAAAATGTGCCTTAATTCTGGAGAAACCGACCATCTTCATGCCGAATACAAAAGCTCGCGAAAATGCTTCCTATGCGATGGGAACGAAGAACAGAAGAACCATCCATCTAGCTGAACGCAGTGCGAAGCGTTTAGAAAGGCCCTAGACAAGGCATAGAAAGCGCTGAAGACGCTTTCAAGATAATGCAAGCTAACATCCATCGAAGTAAAATAGCAGACGCACTAAGAAAGCGGCCATCTTCGTGCCGAATGCAAGAGCTCGTCAAAATGCTTCCTATGCGAAGGGAACGAAGAACAGAAGAACCATCCACCTGGCTTAGGGCACTGTGAAACGTGAAAGGCCCTAGAGAAGGCAAAAAAAGCACTGAAGACGCTTTCAAGATAATGCAAGCCAACATCCATCGAAGTAAAACAACAGCCGCACTCATTTGGCAGCTTCAAAATGAACACCACTGTGATTTACTACTAATCAAGGAGCAATACCAAAATCGAGACGAAGATGGCTGATGGATAGACGGGCTCAACACGGCGGCTTATCTACTAATCCAGATGGATTAGTAGAAGGTGCAGGAACAAGATTCGATGCCAGTGAGCGCGGGAAGGGTTCGTCTGGGTGCAGCTACGGGACATCATTGTAAGCTGTTATTTCAAGCCGAACGAACCTACACATATAGCGGACTTTCAACGCAAACTGGACAATCTCGAAGACGAACTATGTGAAAGAGGCGGGAAGATGGTGCTAGCCACCACCATGAGAGACATGAATTGCAAGGGATTGGAATGGGGGAGTGACAGAACCGATTCGAGAGGCCGAAGAATCCTGGAAATGATTCTTCGGCCAGAATTCTTCTGGCAAGATTAGGGTTCAGCGTGCTAAATCGCGGAAATACACCAACATTTCGGAGAGTTAGCCCTAGACATGGCGGGTGAAGCGAGGACATACCTGATAGTTCCCTACTTTAGTTCCCTGAAGTTATACCTTCTTGGTGGTCCCAGGGGAAGAAGACGGGGAAATATTTATAAATTAATAAAGGAGATATGCCTCAAAAAAACCTTAAAAATTAGGGTAAATTAAAAACATCATAGAGACTTTATTTATCAAAATCATGAAAAGAATTTTTAACCCAAGATAAACTAAAATGTCTATTTTATGTTTAAATAGACAAATTTATTACAACTATTACCGAAAATTTCAAAAAAATTCTTGAAATTTCGGTGATTTTTTGACCAAATTTAACCTAAAAAATTAGGGTAAATTAGAAAAATCGTAGAGACTTTATTTATGAAAATCATGAAGAGATTTTTTAATCTAAGATAAACTAAAGTACCTATTTTATGTCCAACAAGACAAATTTATTATAACTATTACCAAAAAATTTAAAAAAATTCTTGAAATTTTGGTGATTTTTTGACTGAACTTAAAAATTAGGGTAATTTCAAAAAATCGTGAAAAGAATTTTTAACCCAAGATAAACTAAAATTTCTGTTTTATGTATAACAACACAGATTTATTATAATTATTACCGAAAAATTTTAAAAAATTCTTGAAATTTCGGTGATTTTTTGACCAAATTGAACCTAAAAAATTAGGGTAAATTCAAAAAATCGTAGAGACTTTATTTATCAAAATTATGAAAAGATTTTTTAATCCTAAGTAAACTAAAATGTCTATTTTATGTTTAAAAAGATAAATTTGTTACAACTATTACCGAGAATTTTTAAAAAAATTCTTGAAATTTGCGTAATTTTTTGACTAAACTTAAAAATTAGGGTAATTTCAAAAAATCGCGAAAAGAATTTTTAACCCAAGATAAACTAAAATTTCTATTTTATGTATAACAACACAGATTTATTATAATTATTACCGAAAAATTAAAAAAAATTCTTGAAATTTCGGCGATTTTTTGCCCAAATTTAATCTTAAAAATTAGGGTAAATTCAAAAAATCGTAGAGACTTTATTTATCAAAATTATGAAAAGATTTTTTAATCCTAAATAAACTAAAATATCTATTTTATGTTTAAAAAGATAAATTTGTTACAACTATTACCGAGAATTTTTAAAAAAATTCTTGAAATTTGCGTAATTTTTTGACTAAACTTAAAAATTACGGTAATTTCAAAAAATCGTGAAAAGAATTTTTAACCCAAGATAAACTAAAATGTCTATTTTATGTTTAAAAAGGCAAATTTATTACAACTTTTATCAAAATTTTTTTAAAAATTCTTGAAATTTTGGTGTTTTTTTTTGCCAAATTTAACCTTAAAAATTAGGGTAAATTCAAAAAATCGTAGAGACTTTATTTATTAAAATCATGAAGAGATTTTTTAATCTAAGTTAAACTAGAATATCTATTTTATGTTTAATAAGACAGATTTATTATAATTATTACCAAAAAATTCAAAAAAATTCTTGAAATTTTAGTGCTTTTTTTGACCAAATTTAACCTTAAAAATTAGGATAAATTAGAAAAATCATAGAGATTTTATTTATCAAAATTATGAAAAGATTTTTTAATCCTAAATAAACTAAAATTTCTATTTTATGTATAACAACACAGATTTATTATAACTATTACCAAAAAATTCAAAAAAATTCTTGAAATTTTGGTGATTTGTTGACCAAATTTAACCTAAAAAATTAGGGTAAATTCAAAAAATCGTAAAGACTTTATTTATAAAAATCGTGAAAAGATTTTTTCAACCCAAGATAAACTAAAGTGTCTATTTTATGTCTAATAAGACAGATTTGTTATAACTATTACCAAAAAATTTTAAAGAAAATTGAAATTCTTGTGATTTTTTGAGTGAACTTAAAAATTAGGGTAATTTCAAAAAATCGTGAAAAGAATTTTTAACCCAAGATAAACTAAAATTTCTATTTTATGTTTAAAAAGGCAAATTTATTACAACTTTTATGAAATTTTTTTTTTTAATTCTTGAAATTTCGGTGATTTTTGACCAAATTTACCCTTAAAAATTAGGGTAAATTCAAAAAATCGTAGAGACTTTATTTATTAAAATCATGAAAAGAATTTTTCACCCAAGATAAACTAAAATGTCTATTTTATGTTTAAAGAGACAAATTTATTACAACTATTACCAAAAAATTTAAAAAAATTCTTGAAATGTTGGTGATTTTTAGACCAAATTTAGCCTTAAAAATTAGGGTAAATTCATAAAATCGTAGACTTTATTTATCAAAATTATGAAAAGATTTTTTAATCCTAAATAAACTAAAATATCTATTTTATGTTTAAAAAGATAAATTTGTTACAACTATTACCGAAAATTTCAAAAAAATTCTTGAAATTTCAGTGATTCTTTGACCAAATTTAACCTTAAAAATTAGGGTAACTTCAAAAAATCCTAGAGACTTTATTTATCAAATTCATGAAAAGAATTTTTAACTCTAAATAAACTAAATTGTCTATTTTATATTTAAAAAGACAGATTTATTATAACTATTACCGAAAATTTTAAAAAAATTCTTGAAATTTTAGTGATTTTTTGACCAAATTTAACCTAAAAAATTAGGGTAAATTCAAAAAATCGTAGATACTTTATTTGTGAAAATCATGAAAAGAATTTTTAACCCAAGATAAACTAAAGTGTCTATTTTATGTTTAACAAGACAGATTTATTATAACTATTACCAAAAAATTTAAAAAAATTCTTGAAATTTTGGTGATTTTTTGACTGAACTTAAAAATTAGGGTAATTTCAATAAATCATGAAAAGAATTTTTAACCCAAGATAAACTAAAATGTCTATTTTATGTTTAAAAAGACAAATTTATTACAACTATTACCGAAAAATTTTTAATTATTAAAAAAAATCTTGAAATTTCGGTGATTTTTTGACCAAATTTAACCTAAAAAATTAGGGTAAATTCAAAAAATCGTACAGACTTTATTTATCAAAATTATGAAGAGATTTTTTAACCCAAGATAAACTAAAATGTCTATTTTATGTTTAACAAGACAGATTTATTATAATTATTACCAAAAAATTTAAAAAAATTCTTGAAATTTTGGTGATTTTTTGACCGAACTTAAAAATTAAGGTCATTTAAAAAAATTTATAGAAGCTTTATTTATAGGAATTGAGAAAAGAATTTTTAAGCAAAGATAAACTAAACTGTCTATTTTATAATAAAGGAAAAATTTTTGTTATAAATTCAAAATCCTCCTTGGTAAACTACGGCAGTCAATGGGTTAACTAAAAAAATTTTTTTTTTCAAGTCTAATTTGGAAAATTTTTAAATTCTAAGCAATAAAACCTTCTTAAATCAAATAGATAAATATGATTCCTTATTCTAAACATATTTTTATTGGTTAAAAGAATAGTTTAAGAGATTAGTTTAAGAGAAACTAAAAAAAAATAACCACAAAAAGTCAAATTTTATAAACCATCACTCTCCAAACATAATAAAATAATAATACCGGTAATAATCGAAGGTAATTTATGATTTTTGCGGTCGACTTTGACCTCAACGATCAGTAGGAAACGACCGATCGGCGGTTTTCGGACAACGCCTCACGCATCAAACCCGAAATTAGCGTGCGGTCGACCGAAAACGGACGTCGCCCCCACTTTACGACAGTTTTAAAAGTGCGTCTTTGCGGTTTCGGTTCGTTTTTATTATTTCGCGATCACGCGACGATCCGTCGCCGTTATTGTCGTTTGTGTGCTGTCGTATGCGATCGCGTTATCGCTAATTACGGTTGCACGCGAGATGGACAAAGCGTGTGTTTATTTAACTACGTGCTAGTTGCTAGTTGGGTTAATTGGTTTATTTGCAACTGTGACACACACACACCGGTGATGGATAATTATTTCAAATTCTAAGAATTAAACATTAAAAAGTATGAATAAATGTGGATAATAATAAATTTATTGTGAATTTGTATAGGTATGAAAATTATATGTTGGATGATAAACGATCATCAAGTACGATCAATTCGTGTAATTTGGACAAGAAGAATATGTAATAATAATTGGGGAATTACCGTTCGAGTTACCGCTATAAATAAAGTTGAACGATGCCGTCGTTACACGTCTAGTTATTTTGTTAAAGTCTCATAAAATATATGAATTGAAAGGGTCGTAAAATCGAAATAAACTCACCTTCCGATATTAGTCTCTCCCTGATTTCCCACGCGAATATCGTCGGGTTTTCGCGCTTGTATTGCTCAATCTTGGAGACTACCGCGGGTGTGGCAACTTTCGGTTTGCTTCCTCCGATCAAACCCGGAGGCCTTAATGTACCTGAAACAAGAATGATGTGATAAAAATGGTAGTAATTACGAAAGCAATTCGAGTTTTTCATCCACCGAGATGGTATCGCGGTAGCTGAAATCGGACGGTAGCCGAGAACCGCGCATAAATTTCCTTTGATTAACGCGACCAAACACCTGTGTGTATTGTATAATTAAACACAAGTAAAGCGCGAATAAACAAGCTCCCGCAGATAGCGATCTCCGCAGGAAGCGATACGTTAAGCGGTGTCGTCGCCATTGAGCACGGTTCGCTCGAAGGAAACATATTTTGCGCTTTTAGCTCATCTCTTGACTTTTTTTGGTTTACAACTTGAGGCTAGTTTTAAAATAAAAGTAAATATGACGGGCGAGAATGGCGAGATGTAGTGAGATGGTGGACGCGATGGTTCCGAGAAAAGAAGTGGAGAGTTAAAGGCCCTCGATGGCATGCGACACTCGCGCCGCGATTTCAGAATCCGGCCGCGTACGGCGCTGTCGAAACGGCGAAATAAAGTCACATATCGGCCCGGCGGCCGCGGCAAAAACCGAATGTTTAGGGGCATTGGAAATTAAATGGCCATCGGACAATCGCAGTCGCCGAGCGTGCAAAAATAAAAGAGCCACCCTAAATAGGGCTAATAAGAGAGGTTTGCAGTCCGAGTACGTCATCAAATCTGTGCGGAGTCGTCGGCAAAAAGCCGGCATCTGTAAAACGGACGCCGTGGAATGCGCGCCGCGCTCGCCGTCCCAGAACAGATAAATATCGACGTTGCGCGTAATACGAGGGCCGAACAAATTTATAGACATCGGCATCGCATCGGGAACCCGCCGATTTACGGCCTTTGTAATTTTTTTCACGCCGACCCACTCGCATCTGTTCTCTCTTCTTTACTATCTATCCATTATTCAATAAACGATCACTCCTCCACCAACTTTTCTACCTCTAAAGGTGTAACTAGACGCCTGAACACTCAAACGCTCATCCATTCTTTGAGGTTTTTGCTTTTTACTTTCTTACTCTTACTTGACTTTACTTTTCCTTACCAATCATCAAACAATACCAAATCTTTCAAATTTCGAAGATATTTTTTAATTCTTATTTAGAATATCATATATTTCTGAAGTCGAATACCTAAGTAATCACAGTTTTTGAACATACGATAGAAATGCATCTTCAGTTTTAAATATGAGTTATAATTCTTTCTGAGGTTAGAATCAAGTTGAAATTTGACCAACTTAGTGTTTGAGTTAGAGGGAGCTAAAGTGTCAAAATTGAGGTATGCCGTTTTAGGGTGTTTCCAGTTTTTGGTTTATAACCCCGTAAATATCGATCACACGGAAAAAAGTTTGTAACAAAAGATATTTTTAGTCGAATATAAGTTAATTTTTATTTGAAATATTTTTTGCTAAATAGCTCAATTTTTGAGTTAAAAGGAGTCGAATTTGAGGTATGCCGTTTTGGGGTGGTTCTAGTTTTTGGGTTACGATTTCATAAATATCGATCGTACGGAAAAATATTTATAACAAAAGATGTTTACAGTCGAATATGGAATAATTTTTATTTGAAACATTTTTCGCTGATCAGCTTAGTTTTTGAGTTACATGGAGCCAAAGTTGAGGTATGCCGTTTTGGGGAGGGTCTAGTTCTTGGGTTATAAATCCGTAAATATCGATCAGTCGAAAAAATATTTATACCAAAAGATATTCTCAATCGAATGAGGAATATTTTTTATTCGAAATATTTTTCACTAGTTTGCTTAGTTTTTAAGTTAGAAGGAACCAAATTTGAAGTATGCCGTTTTGGGGTGGTTCCAGTTTTTAGGTTATAACTCCGTAAATATCTATCGATCGCAAAAATGTCCGATCATTGTCTATACCAAAAGATATTCTCAGTCGAATGAGGAATAACTTATATTCGATACATTTTTCGCTAGCTAGCTTGTTACTTTTAAAGTTAGATGGAACCAAACATGAAGTATGCCGTTTTGGGGTGGTTCCACTTTTTGGATTATAACTCCGTAAATATCGATCACACGGAAAATTGTTTATAACAAAAGATATTTCCAATCGAATACGAAATAACTTTTATTTGAAATATTTTTGTTAACTAGCTTAGTTTTTGAGTTAGATGGAACTAAAGTTAAGGTGTGCCCTTTTGTAGTGGTTCCAGTTCTTAAGTTATAACTCCGAAAATATCGATCATAGGGAAAAATATTTATAATAAAAGATATTTCCAGTCGAATACGGAATAATTTTTATTTGAAATATTTTTCGCTAACTAGTTTAGTTTTTGAGTTAGATGAAGCCAAAATTAAAGTATGACATTTTGGGGTGGTTCTAGTTTTTGGGTTATAGCTTCGTTAATACCGATAACACGAAAAAATATTTATAACAAGAGATGTTCACAATTGAATATGGAATAATTTTCATTTGAAGTATTTCTTGTTAACTAGCTTAGTTTTTGAGTTAGAGAAAGCCAAAATTCAGGAATGCCATTTTGAGATGGTTCTAGTTTTTGAGTTATAACTCAGATACTATACCCCCGTAAATATCAATCGTACGAAAAAATGTTTTTAACAAAAGATGTTTGCAGTCGAATATGGAACAACTTCTGTTGAAAATATTTTTTACTAGCTCGTTTAGTTTTTGAGTTAGAGGGAGCCAAAATTGAGGAATGCCGTTTTGGGGTGGTTCAAGTTTTAGGGTTATGACTCCGTAAATATTGATAGCACTAAAAAATAGTTTATAACAAAAGATATTCCCAATCGAATGTGGAATAATTTTTAGTCGAAACAATTTTCGCTAACTAGCTTAATTTTTAAGTTAGATGGAGCCAAAGTTGAAGAACGCCGTTTTGGGGTGGTTCAAGTTTTTGGGTTATGACTCCGTAAATATCGATCGTATAGAAAAATACTTATAACAAAATATATTCCCAGTCAAATACGAAATAACTTTTATTCGAAACATTTTTCGCTAACTAACTTAGTTTTTAAGTTAGAGGGAGCCAAAGTTGAGGTATGCCGTTTTGGGGTGGTTCCAGTTCTTAAGTTTAACTCCGTAAATATCGATCGTACGGAAAAAACTTTAGAAGAAAAGATATTTCCAATCGAATACGGAATAACTTTTATTTGAAACAATTTTCGCTAACTAGTTTAGGTTTTGAGTTAGATGGAGCCAAAGTTGAAGTATAGCGTTTTGGGGTGGTTCCAATTTTGAGGTTATGGCCCGTAAATATCGATCGTATGAAAAAATGTTTATACCGAAAGGTATTTCCAGTAGAATATGGAATAACTTTTATTCGAAATATTTTTCACTAACTAGGTTAGTTTTCAAGTTAGATGGAGCCAAAGTTGAGGTATATAGCGTTTTGGGGTGGTTCCAATTTTGGGGTTATAGCTCCGTAAATATCGATAGTACAGAAAAATGTTTATAACAAAATATATTTCCAGTCGAATACGGAATAACTTTTATTTCAAATATTTTTTGCTAACTAGCTTAGTTTTTGAGTTAGATGGAACCAAAGTTCGGGAATGTCATTTTGAGGTGGTTTTAGTTTTTGAGTTATACCTCCGTAAATATCAATCGTACGAAAAAATGTTTTTAACAAAAGATGTTTACAGTCGAATATGGAATAACTTCTGTTCAAAATATTTTTTACTAGCTCGCTTAGTTTTTCAGTTAGAGGGAGCCAAATTTGAAGAATGCCGTTTTGGGGTGGTTCCAGTTTTTGTGTTATAACTCCGTAAATATCGATCGTCCAAAATAATGTTTTTAAGAAAAGATGTTTGCAGTCGAATATGGGATAACTTTTATCAAAAACATTTGTCGCTAGCGCGCTTAGTTTTTGAGTTAGAGGGAGACAAAATTGTGATATGCCGTTTTGGGGTTGGTTTTAGTTTTTGAGATATAACTCCGTTAATATAGATTGTACGAAAAAATATTTTTAACAACATATGTTTGCAGTCAAACACTTTTATTTGAAACGTTTTTCGCTAGCTCGCTTAGTTTTAGAGTTAGATGGAGCCAAAGTTGAGATATGCCGTTTTTGGGATGGTTCCCGTTTTTTGGCCTATAACTCCGTTAATATCGATAATACGAAAAAATGTTTATAACAAAAGATGTTCGCAATTGAATATGGAATAACTTTTATTTGAAATATTTTTTGTTAGCTAACTTAGTTTTTAAGTTAGATGGAGTTAAGGTTAAGGTATGCCATTTAGGGTAGATCCAATTTTTTGGTTAAACTCCGTAAGTATCGATCGTACAGAAAAAAGTTTGTAACAAAAGATGTTTGCAGTTGGATTCGGAATAACTTTTATTTGAAATATTCTTCACTAACTAGCTTAGTTTTTGAGTTAGATGAAGCCAAAGTTGAAGTATAGCGTTTTGGGGTGGTTCAAAATTTGGGGTTATAGCTAGGTAAATATCGATCCTACAGAAAAATGTTTATAACAGAAGATATTTCCAGTCAAATACGGAATAATTTTTATTCGAAACATTTTTGACTAGTTTACTTAGTTTTTGTGTTAGAGGGAGCCAAAGTTGAGATATGCCGCTTTGGGGGGGTTCTACTTTTTGGATTATAACTCCGTAAATATTGATCGCACTGAAAAATAGTTTATAACAAAAGATATTCCCAATCGAATGTAAAATAATTTTTATTCCAAATATTTTGCGCTATCTAGCTTAATTTTTGAATTAGATGGCGCAAAAGTTGAGATATTGTCTTTTGGGGTGGTTCCAGTTTTGGGGTTATAGCTCCGTAAACATCGCTCGGACGGAAAAATTTTTATAACAAAAAATGTTTCCAGTCGAATACAGAATAATTTTTATTAAAAACATTTTTGGCTAGATTACTTAGTTTTTGTGTTAGAGGGAGCCAAAGTTGACGTATACCGTTTTGGGGTGGTTCCAATTTTTGGGTTATAGCTTCGTAAATATCGATCGTACGGAAAATCGTTTATAACAAAAGATATTCCCAGTCGAATACAAAATAACTTTTATTCGAAATATTTTTAGCTAACTCGCTTAGTTTTTGAGTTAGAGTTTAGCTAAATACGGTTTGAGACAAGTATCTCAATTATTAAAATACCATTTTTATTCTTGTATCGACAACACGACAACTCGTTAGATATTGAACAATTATTTCCTTCCATGACAAGATTCTATTGATTTTTAGACACATATGGTAAATTTTCCTTCATTTGAATCAAAATTTTGAACTTTTTGACATCACTTTTCTATCAAATTAAATTTATTAGATTTGTACTGGATTCGATTTTCAAACTAGAAACTTGAAGTCTCGATTCTTTATTTTTCCATCCAATTTCCTTCAAAATAATCAACTATAAGTACCTCTAATATCACTCAATCTTCTCTAATTAAACTTTTTTAGTCCAGAAGGATTATAATTAATTGTGATTTAATTGTATACTAAGGCACATCTACATCTTTACAAAACATTGACGCGTTGAGGTTGCTTCTATATATTCTTGTGGAAATATCTAGACTTTAATACATCATATTCATGCAACGCTGTATGCTTATCATAGGGATTCATATCGTCTAAATATCACGTTGACGTCCTGTAGTGTCGTGAGAATAGATTCTTAGTTATGAAAAATGGTATCACTTATGTGAAAATCATCAAAGATATAAATACGAACACTTCACTTCGAACTCGTTTCTGAAGAAAGTTGCAGCATGACATCCGAAACGTAAAACGCTTTTTCAAAAGATGCACGACAAAACCCGAAAGCTCCTAGTTCTAGATTTAGTGTTAGTCAGCGCTAATGTTAGTTCTAGTTTTAGTTCAGTCGAAAAAAACATGTCGTACGCAAACATATGTTGTTTTGTCGTCCACAGCTGTGTTGTGACCACAGACTTGTTCCAAGAGAATCAGAAGACCACCAAGAAAGTGTCAATTACATAGAATTATTTTCTACACTTGTAGATTTTATTAGCTGTTTGCACATCTCCAGGTAAATTCAATACTCCAGATGTATGACTGCAAAATTGATAGTTTTATGACTGTTTTGAAAGAAATCTTACGCAAAACAAAACTGTAATCCTCCATGAAATGAATATCCCCTTGTGCATCCTTCTATTATAAGCATCTCTTTATTATAACTCTGAGTTGGATCCTATTATTAATCAAAACCTTGTTATCTTTCAAACTTTTGATTTGTGCAAATATCAATTTCAAAATTTAATTTCCATTTATCACCTTACATAAATATATTTTCCGAAATATTATCAAATTCTTTTAAGCTTAATGAATTTTAAACCTCAAAAAGTTTTGAATTGATCCAAAAATGTTCCCATATAAATACGTTAAAGTACTTTGACTGCAGTAAGAGAAAATTGAATGAAATGCCATCGGGGGGCTACTCACATCTCGAGGGACAAAAACGCAACAACGACCGAAACAAATCACGGCCCCGGTGCGTCGGACTCAGAATGGGCCCATAAAAGTTGTTCGATCGGGGGCTTAATGAAACGACTTTTTGCGCTCGCAAATTCTAGCAACGTTAATTTGACTACCTATGCGATGCCGCGAATTTATAAACAGTCACCGCGCTGACAGCTCGTTGAAAAATTAATATTTTTTTGTATCACTTTTAATCCTTATCACGTCCTTATTGTCTTTTGTATGTATATGAAATAGGGAAAATAAGTTGAGAGAAGATAAGTTGAGAGAAGATAAGTTGAGAGAAGATAAGTTGAGAGATCTTAAAATGTGTCGATTATTATCGAAAAATTTTTTTTCTATAAAGGAATTAACATAAATTAAATAAAATGTAGTTTCCTACATCGCGTGAGACACCGGGTTTGCATGTTAGAGAGCTCGAAGCCTCCATAGCCGAAGGCGCTCGCTACTTGGAACGTTCTAAATGCATGCGATAACAATTATAATGCCTCGTTCCTAATCCAGTGGGCAACGGGCAACGTTTAGCATTTCCATCGAGACCCGCCTCGTAACCCAAACATCTTAACCGTCTAATTATTCCCACCACCCCCCTATTTTTAAAAAAGTACAAAGTAATATAAGTTTTGATACCGCCGCCAATAAACCTGCCTTCGGCTCCGCTACTGACGTGTTGACAGTCAATAATTTTCTCCGACTGCAACTTTGGCGTGAGCTTATTACAAACCACCGTCCAGGTCGGCCATTATTAATTCAAGGCGTCGATAAATAACGCGGCGGGGATAATTTGCATTCGAAATGCTCGCCCGTGTACCTATGGAGATTTAATTTTCCCATTATTAATACACAATGGACGACCGAACGGTCGATTGCTAATTATTCGATTCCGCAGACTATGAAACTTGCATACGTTTATAATTTCAAAAATCAGAAGTACCAAAACGTTCAATATATTCTAAAAGTTTATATGAAAAAAATTTTATATGAAAAGTAAGATCCGAATAAGTTGAATATTTACCTTGACATATGAGAAAATAACACCTTACAATCAGAAAGTAAGTATTTGTGTTAGTAATTATTCATTGGGTGTTGTGACTGTTTGCTAATTGGTTTAAATAATTCTTTATGTTGGTTAGACTTTAAGAATTGACATTTAAATGTTAGATATATGGTGTATATGGTATATATATGGTTAGATATGTGGTATTTGAGATACTACAGATACCACAGTCTTTGAGATTTAACTCTAAATTTAGGTTTAAGTTTTGAATGACATCTCTATAGCTTTAAATTAGAGTTTAATATAAATAAAGAATCCGATTATAAAATCTAACTTGAAGAAGATTGAATATAACTCACTAATTTCGAAAAAATGAGAAGTGATATAAAGAAGAAAAGGTTTTTGAAGCTTAATTATCTAATTCTATAGTTGCCAACTTAGAAAATTTCTTTCTCTTTACTTTTGCTCTTTTAATACTAAATGTGAGATTTTTCTGAAATCATCAACTTTAATTTATAAAAATTTTAAAATGATACGAAGATAAAATAATGTCAAATGTTAAATTTTAGCTTTAGTATTTGTCAAATTTTAGTTTTTTTAAATTATCAAATTTTAAACATGCTTATTTAGAAAAAATTTCATAGAATTCTTGAGCTAAGTTTCCATATCAATGAAAATTGGTACTAGAAGTGTAATACCATGGTGATTACACAGAAATTGTAAATTTTATTAGAAAGGAGGGGCTCAAAAGACGCTTTAACATCGATATGGCGCCTTCAAAAGGCCGTTTAGGGGCAGTTCGGAAATCCGCTCCAAGGTGACCCAAAGTGCCCCAAAGGTCGGTCTGGGGTGGTTGAAAAGTGACTGAGCGATCGTTTAACCATTCAAAGGTGGCCCATAGGATGCTTTAACATCGATTCATCGATTCGGCGCTTCCAAAAGGAAGTTTGGGCAGTTTAGGGGTTGCTCCATTGGGCAATTATTGGGCGACTTCATCATAGAGTTACAACCGTAGATATGTGTTTTGAATTTATTAGTTCTCATCAGTATGGAGTAGCCAAGGTGCAAGATGGGAGCTGAATAGATAAGATAAAAAAGGGAATACGGCTAGAGAAGTATCTTGCTTAATGGAGAAGAAACGAAAATGGAACACAGCCAGAAGACTACTTAAGACTACTCATCAATTTGGTACTTCAGCTGCGATATCCTCAATTGACGGATAGCAAACAGTGCTGCTACCGGAGGCAATAACGTCACTCTTTGTCAATCTCAAGCTTAGGAATATGAGTTTGGTCACTAGTCCTCTGGTTGTGGTTGCTTTTTGTGTCTTCTCCATTGAGCTCCCATCTTACACACAAAAACACAAGAAGAGAAAACAGAAAAAGGAACCATAGTCAGAAAATTAGTAACCAAACTCATATTTCTAAGTTTGGGTTTCATGTAGAGTGACATTGTTGCCTCCGGAGCATTGCTGCTTGCTGTCCTCAAATTGAAAATTTCGCAGTTGAAGTACCAAATTGGTGTCTAATCCTCTGACAGTGTTCCCTTTTCGTTCCTTCTTTATTAAGCAAGATTAGTCATCTGGCCATGGTTTCCTATTGTGTCTTCTCAATTGAACTCCCATTTTGTACACAAAAACACTAAAAGAGAATGTCGTAATTATTTGACCCAAGGTCATCTTTATAATAATTTAATAAGAAATAAAGAATTAGCGTAAATAATGAAAAAAATCGTCCTGAATTTTTTTTTACACCGATTCTTCATTTCTTATTAAAATACAAGAAGAGAAGACACAAAAAGGAACAATAACCAGAAGACTAGTAATCAAGCTCATATTCCTGAGGTACTGTTTTAGGGAGAGTGATATTGTTGCCTCTGGAGCAACGCTGCTTGCTGTCCACAAATCGAGGATTTTGCAACTGAAGCAACAAATTGGTGTCTAGTCCTCTGACTGTTCCCTTTTCGTGCCTTCTTTAGTAAGCAAGATTAGACATCTGGCTGTGCTACTTTTTTGTGTCTTCTCAGTTGAACTCCCATCTTACATGCAAAAACACAAGAACAGAATGTTGTAATTATTTGGCTCGAGGTCAGTGTTAACGATTTTTTTCGTCGTTTGCACTGATTCTTCATTTCTTATTAAAACACAAGAAGAAAAGACATAAAAAGGAACAACAGCCAGAAGACTAGTAATCAAACTCATATTCCTGAGGTTCTGTTTGTATGAAGAGTGACATTGTTGCCTCTGGAGCAACGCTGCTTACTGTTTGCAAATCGAAAATTTTGGAATTGAAGCACCAAATTGGTGTCTAGTCCTCTGGCTGTATTTCCTTTTCGTGTCTTCTCTATTAACCGTTTGACTGCTACGCGGTGCGAAAGCACTGCGTTCATTTGCCTCGAAAATCGCGATGCAGCGTTTTTGCACTAGGAATTTCAGAGTGCCTTTGTTGCACCGTGGAAGTAAACGTAGTCTGAACTTACGCATATTTTGCTAAAGTCAAAATAAATCAAGTGAAAATAAGTCCAGCAGTTTTCGTGCATTCTTGCACGTATTGCTTAGTAATCAAGCGGTTAAGCTGACTAGTCTTAAGCTGATGACTAGTCTTAAGCTGATGACTAGTCTTAGTCATCTGGCTCTGCTCCCTTTTTCTGTCTTTTCCACTGAACTCCCATTTTGCTCCTTGGCTATACCGTGCTGATGAAAACTAATGAGCTTGTAACACATGTCTACGTTTGCAACCATGTAAAGGAATTATTCAATAATTCCACCCCTTTCTTATTATTCCTACCGCCGATTTTATTACGCTTTTCCTTTAAATGTGATTGTCATTTATTACTGTTTTCATTTGAATCACCATGGCATTATGCAACTAGCACCAGTCTTTCAAAACTGAGCTTTACCGAAATTTTATTACTGAATTGCATAACCATGTAAACTATAAAAACTTATATTCTTATTTTTGAAGTTAGAATACCTAGGTTGCGTATGGTAGACGGCCATATATTTCGGGACACTTATATATTGCTTATATGAATTATAAAATCTAATTCAACAACATTATGGATGATTATAATTTTTAAATAATTAAAATAATTAATATTTTAAGCAACATCAACTCTTAAAACGAACTCATATTATAGGCAAATTAGTTGCAAAATTTTTAAAATTATTTAATTTTGAAAAAATTTTAACTTGCAAAATCTATTTTCCCCTTCGAGCCGATTAAAACCGCTTTGGGAATCGTAATACTACATGCAGGTAAATTCTATATTTAAAACTCGACCATTTCCAGTTTTGTAACACGTTTAGACGCGTCGTGAATCACATCCCCACTCTATTTAAGGGTTTGTTCGTCCAATAAGGATCTCAATTGAAAATTTTTACTTCGTTTCAGTAATCTTGTGCGTTTTAAATAATTCGGTTGTGTTTCTAATTTTTAAAATAGTAGCTTTTAAGTTTATTTCAAGATCTGTATACGTTTAAACGAGTTGAAAATCATACTTTCTACTCTTTATTGAGGATGGTTTGTTTAAGAACGATCTTAATTCAAGATTTTAACTTCACTTCAGTTATAATAATATAATAATTTAGTGTTCCTTCGTCGAATTGTGTTGAGTCGTCGGATTGCTTTTTTACGGATGTTAGGAGGTGTGTATTAAATAAATTAAATTAAAAACAGTACAAACCATTAAAATTTTCGATTATTACAGAAAAAAAAGTTTAAAAATATGACTTCTATTTTTAATTTCTAATCTAATTATTTATCAAATAGAAAATATTTTCCTATTTAAATGTTTTATTTCAATTATTTTCAGTGAGATTTGGATATCGAAGAGACAACATCCATCCGGTAAGTCTTTTTCATCAATTTAATAAGAAAATCGTGAACCTTTTTCGTAAAATTTTCTTTTCAAATGTTGAAGTCGATTCGTGGTGAGTCAACAAGAGGCGGGTTTGTGAGCATGTTAACCATTGACATATAAGTGGAGTAATCTCTTGGTAAAATCAATCTAATTCTTTCGCGATTTATTCCTCTTTTCTTATAATGCTAAATATAAGATTTTTCTAAATCATTACCTCCAAGTAATTTTAAATTGAAACAGAGACAAAGTGACTATCTATATTTAATTGTCAAATTTTAAACTTCCCAAATGAGAAGATTTTTCATACAAGTCTCATTAAACCGATTACTATAGTTGGTAATTTAAGACGAAACTCTCGCGACACTGGTGTTGTTGTACATTGTCGAGGTGGGGTTGTAATCGTAGGTCATGAAATTGAAGATTGACTGGAGCTTAGCGTCACGCCCGTGGTGAACCGGGCAAGTTATCATTGTGCAAGCATCGCACCTATTACTTATGCTGCCAAGGACCGGCAGCAGACCGTTGGACATGCGATACCGGCACAAAATGGCCGCCCAACCGGCGCTCGCACTTAATACCCATCTCTAATGACCGGCATTATCATATCCCGCCATTATGATCCGATGGGGATTATTTATTCAAGCGCGCCCGACGTTTGATGTAATTTCACCCCCACGCCCATCGACAGCGGTTCTCAAACCACTAAATATAACAAGACGAATCGATACCCACATTATTTCGATTCAATTATAGACTATAGATAAGTTTAAATACTTTGATCCGGTAACCGGGAGGACGGTTTCTCACGTAAACGATCGTTTCCGAGAACCGTGGTATTATCTATAAGCAGCCCGGCGGCGGACAATCACCATTTCCACGACATTGATTTCCACAGGTGCGTGGTGCGACGGTAACGACACAAAGCGGACAATCGACACAATTGCGGTCGCATCTCGCGTTTAACAAATATTTATTTAACAGAGCGGGGTTTCCATCGAAAACTCGATGGGAACCGCGGCGGCGGCTCGTCTAACGCTTTGGGGAACCCATTGAGGTAATTTTTTTTATTTTTTTCTCTTGTGATTTCTTTTCCGACCTCCTTCTCGGGTCTTTCGGGAGATTTGTCGCGGACGCGACGTCACGGACCGCTCGATTAAACGCGGCGGGCGAAAATCGGATCGATAAGCCTAGACCGAGTGGAAAAAGGAAGCGGCTGTACGCGTCGTAATTCAATTACGACTGTTTATTTTATTTGTGAGCACCGGTGCCGTTCTAGTTGCTCTGAAACGCGAGCTAATGGCTCGCCTTTTGTTATCCGATTAACCCAAATGCGGACGCCAAACGCCATTTGTAACGACTCGTTCGGATTTATAAACTCAACTGGATAGTTAACTATTATATAGGATGTTGAACTATTATTTCAAAACTTGAAATAAAAATTAAAAAAAAAAACTTGATATTATAATTAAGAATAATAAATTAAGAAAATTTTGAAAATATTATTTATTTTGGGTAATTAACCCATTAACTATCATGACTTCTAGAAAGGGATTTTAAATTTAAAACAAATTTGTCTTGGTGATCATAAAATAGACACTTTATTCTATCTTTAGTTAAAAATTCCTTTCAATATTTTCATAAATAAAGATTCTATGATTTTTCCAAACATTCTAATCTTTAAGGTTAACCCTTTCGACCCCGTTTTTTTGTAAACGAGTAAAAAATTTGAAGTTTGGCATAACAATTGTAGTAGCAAAACAATTCTGCTTGTTGCCAATACATAGGTGGATTTGACATTTTTCACATTTGATATGTGTCCTGCTCTTATACATCATTTTGCACCTAGATGCAAAGCTTTTGTCATCAAACACTGGAAGGTGGTATAGACCATCTAAATCTAAGCGTATGTCGGGAATAGGTGAAGATTCTGGGTTTTGTCGGCTCGTGGATAATAATGAAAGTGATGAATCTTTTAGAGGTCTTCCGCGTGCTTTCAAAGTTGGGACCTTTCGGCTTTGGCCCTATACTCTAACCAAAAAGGTATGCATGCTAAATCAATAGAATGTGTAAACATCCGAAGTGTCCATTTACGTGATCGTATTTTAGTCCGATAAATAGTGATTAGAAAATCGCGTCTTGCACCTCTTATTATCAAGCCATTTGGTAAAAATTACCTTACCATCGTTACTCAAAACTTCCTCTGAAATACTTCGTCCTTTTTGTTTCATTTCGGCGTCAGTAAAAAAAGAGGGCTTTTAAAAGCGGCAAATTCTTGCAATTTCAGCAGCATATATATATCTGTGCTTCAAATACTGCAGCAACTGATAGTTTGGAAAAAGAATTATCAAAGTGTAGTTGCACGATTACTTCTTGTATGCGTTCAGACAGCTTGAGCACTACGGAGGCTCCCACACCAAATATTTGAATTCTTGATCAGAATTGAACTCTATTATAGTCCCCTGATAGATTATGAAATCTGACATAACACCACTTGCTTCTTTACATTTAACCTTCCTTTGAAAGGAACCATCTGTTCATCAATACTCAACTTGGTTTCCAATGGCAATTGTAACATTCCTTTCCGAATTGTATCGTAGAGTGGTCGTATTTTCCAAAATCTGTCTTTGCATTCAGGTGATTTTTCTTCTACGTTCACAAAATGTAAGAATGACCTCAATTTGTGAAATCTATCTCGAGGCATTGCATCGGCGATAGTTGGAATACATAGTTTATTTTCCCAGTAACACTTAAGTCTTGGATAATGCAAGTTTCCGAGTTTTCCTTTTTGTTTTAAAAAACTTTTTACATTTTAGTACGAAAGTTCTATACCACCCCGTTCGATAGTTGGGTTCTATAGGGTACACAGAAGTGCACGTTAGGAATTAATGGTTAAAATTGTATCCCAGTTTCTATTTACAAGCTTATAAATTGGCATGCACTGTAGTGTACGCCAGGACCGAAAGGGTTAAAATCATCAATTTTTTAAGAATTTTTTTTTTTTTTTTGATAATAGTTATAATAAATTTAACTTTTTTATTATAAAATAGAGAATTTATTTCATCTTTGTTTAAAAAATGTTGTCATAATTTTCAAAAATAAGTCTCTATGATTTTTTTAAAATACTTTAATTTTTTGGATTAAAATCTCTGATTATTTAGGAATTTTTTAAAACTTTTCGGTAATAGTTATAAAAAATTTGTATTTTTTATCATAAAGTAAGGAATTTATTTCATCTTTGGTTAAAAAATCTTGTCAAAATTTTCAAAAATAAAGTCTCTATGATTTTTTTTAGACATTCCAATTTTTTGGGTTAAAATCTCTGATTTTTTTAGAAATTTTTTTTTAACTTTTTGGTTATAATTATAATAAATTTACTTTTTCGTTGTAAAATAGATAATTTCATTTATCTTTGATTAAAAAATCTTTTTATAATTTTCGAAAATAAAATCTCTATGATTTTTTTTAAATACCCTAATTTTTTAGGTTAAAATCTTCGATTTTTAAGAATTGTTTTTAATTTTTCGGTAATAGTTATAACAAATTTGTCTTGTTCATTGTAAAATAGATAATTTAATTTGTCGTCGGTTAAATAATCTTTTTATAATTTTCGAAAATAAATTCTCTGGGATTTTTTCAAATACCCTAATTTTTTCTGTTGGCCTATTTTTACATTTTAAGGACCATGCGCTGTAATCTTCCTGTTTACAGGAATGACATTTTTCAGGAAGTGTGGAAGTACATTGTGTGGTATTATGTGAGCCTTCACATTTACTACATTTTATCGGTTATTTACAATTATCGTTTTTATGTGAGAGGAAATTACATTTAAAGCATGGTACAAGAATTGGTGTAGGAGCTAAGCTTTCAACCACTGGGAAGTGACAATTTTTACAGAAAATTCCTTCTTTCATAAGTTTTTGATACGATTTTTCACAACTGGATATTACTCTTACTTATTAATTTTATAAGTAGGTTTGTCAGTTATTCTTGAGATGATTCTTTTACAGAATCTGTGGTTGATTTGTAAGGATATTAATAGTTCGCTTATTTCGGTGTATCTAAAAGTCAACTCTAGTAATAACTGCAGAGTATGATGGTAAAGGTAGTTTTCTTTCTGTGTTATTAAAATTCGATTCTTTATAAGTGGAAATTATTTTTTGTTGTTGTAGCTTATTGTTAGACAAATTTAATTTAAGTTGATTTTATGTACATTCGGATTTAATTAGAAAGCCGACTTTTGTTTTGGTTATTTCATCTCAAGGATTAAAGTTGTTCAATGAACAGTATTCGCAAAACTTGATTCTGTACAACTCGATATCTTTTATGACGTGGAAAACGGCATTGTGTTTTTTCCTATTTGCAACCCTTTGGTTAAATGCAAGAAATTGGATGAATTTAGGATTATTGTTTATTGGTGTAGAGCTAGTTGTTGGTATTTTAAACGGCTGACTTATGTTTTCCGAAAGTGTGAATTGTTTAGAAGTGGATTGTTCTTCTTTGGAGGTTACTTTTTCGGTGAGTTTTTTGGTCTACCTCTACCCCTTTTTTTCCTGACTGCGTTGATTCATCCTCTTCCTCCGAAAAGGATGTAATGGTACTTGTTGAAGCTGCCATACCGCTTAATTCGCGAATGATAGAGTAGTTTAAATAAATTTTCTCAAGAAAATACTAAAATACGTGTTAACAAGACTGAGAACTTTTGTTGAGTGTAAAATCTCTGATTTTTTTGAGAATTTTTTTTAATTTTTTGGTTGTAGTTATAATAAATTTATCTTTTTCGTTGTAAAATAGATAATTTCATTTACCTTTGATTAAAAAATCCTTTCATAATTTTCAAAAATAAAGTCTCTGGGATTTTTTTTAATACCATAATTTTTTTAGGTTAAAATCTCTGATTTTTTAGAAATTTTTTTGGTAATAGTTATAATAAATTTGACTTTTTTATTATAAAATAGAGAATTTATTTCATCTTTGGTTAAAAAATTTTGTCATAATTTCCAAAAATAAGGTCTCCATCATTTTTTTTTTTTTTTTTTGTAAATATCCAAATTTTTTTAGGTAAAAATTTCTGATTTTTGAGAATTTTTTAAATTTTTTCTATAATAGGTATAACATGTTTGTCTTGTTCATCATAAAATAGACAGTTTTATTTGTCTTTGATTAAATAATCTTTTCATAATTTTCGAGAATAAAGTCTCTATGAATTTTTTAAAATGCACTAATTTTTAGGTTAGAATCTCTGATATTTTTTAAATTGTTTTCAATTTTTCAGTAATAGTTATAATAAATTTTGCTTTTTTATCATAAAATGAAGAATTTATTTCATCTTCGGTTAAAAGATTTTGTCAAAATTTCAAAAATAAAGTCTCTAGGATTTTTTAAAAATACTCTAATTTTTTAAGTCAGAATCTCTGATTTGTTAAGAATTTTTTTTTAACTTTTCGGTAATAATTATAATAAATTTACCTTTTTTATCGTAAAATAGACAATTTAATTTATATTTGGTTAAATAATCTTTTAAAAATTTTCAAAAGTAAAATCTCTATGTTTTTTTTAAATACCCTAATTTTTTAAGTTAAAATTTTTGACTTTTTAAGAATTTTTTTTAATTTTTCGGTAATAGTTATAATAAATTTGTATCTTTTATCGTAAAATAGACAATTTAATTTGTATTTGGTTAAATAATCTATTTGTAATTTCCAAAAATAAAGTCTCTAAGATTTTTTTAAATACCCTAATTTTTGAGGTTAAAACCTTCGATTTTCAAGATTTTTTAAAATTTTTCGACAATAGTTATAATAAATTTGTTTCATTCATGGTAAAATAAACGATTTAATTTGGCTTTGGTTAAAAGTTCTTTTTATAATTATTAGAAATAAACTCTCTAGGATTTTTTTAAATACCTTAATTTTTTAGATTAAAATCTTCAATTTCTTAGGATTTTTTTAATTCTATTGGGTAATAGTTATAATAACTTTGGCTTTTTTATCATAAAATAAGGAATTTATTTCAACTTTGGTTAAAAAATTCTGTCAAAATTTTCAAAAATAAAGTCTCTATGATTTTTTTTAAACATCCCAGTTTTTTAGATTAAAATATTCAATACTTTAAGAATTTTCTAATTTTTTTGGATAACAGTTATAATAAATTTGGCATTTTTATCACAAAATAAGGAATTTGTTTCATCTTTGGTTAAAAAATTTTATCAAAATTTTCAAAAATAAAGTCTCTATGATTTTTTTAAATACCCTAATTTTTTTGATTAAAATTTTTCATTTTTCAAGGGTTTTTTTAAATTTTTTCGGTAATAATTATAATAAATTTGTCTTGTTCCTTGTAAAATAGACAATTTAGTTTGTCTTTGATTAAATAATCTTTTTATAATTTTCAAAAATAAAATCTCTATGATTTTTTTTTAATACTCTAATTTTTTAGGTTAAAATCTTTGACTTTTTAGGAATTTTTTAGACTTTTCGGTAATAATTATAATAAATTCGTCTTTTTTGGTGCAAAATAGACAATTTAATTTAATTTTGGTTAAAATTTGTTTGGATAATATTCAAAAATAAAGTCTCTATGATTTCTTTTAAATGCCTTAATTTTTTAACCCAAAACTTCTGATCTTTAAGAATTTTTTAAAATTTTTCGGTAGTAATTATAACAAATTTGACTATTTTATCATAAAATAGACAGTTTAGTTTATTTTTGGTTAAAATTTTTTTTAATAATTTTCAAAAATAAAATCTCTATGATTTTTTTTAAACATCCTAATTTTTTAGGTTAAAATCATCAATTTTTTAAGAATTTTTTTATTTTTTTTGGGTAATAGATATAATAAATTTGGCTTATTTTATCATAAAGCAAAGAATTTATTTCATCTTTGGTTAAAAAATTTTGTCAAAATTTTCAAGAATAAAATCTCTATGATTTTTTTTTAAATTCCCTAATTTTTTAGGTTAAAATTCCTGATTTTTTAGGAATTTTTTAAAATTTTTCTGTAATAATTATAATAAATTTGTCTTGTTCCTTGTAAAATAAATAATTTCATTTATTTTTGGTTACAAATCTTTTGATAATTTTCAAAAATAAAATCTCAATGATTTTTTTAAATTCTCTAATTTTTTGGGTTAATATCTCTGATTTTTTAGGAATCTTTTTAAACTTTTCGGTAATAGTTATAAATAATTTGGCTTTTTTATCATAAAGTAAAGAATCTATTTCATCTTTGGTTAAAAAATTTTGTCATAATTTTCGAAAATAAAGTCTGTATGATTTTTTTTAATAACCTAATTTTTTAGATTAAAATCCCTGATTCTTTTGAAATTTTTTTGAATTATTTGGTTATAGTTATAACAAATTTGTCTTGTTCATCGAAAAATAGATGATTTAGTTTGTCTTTGGTTAAAAGTTCATTTTATAATTTTTAGAAATAAAGTCTATGATTTTTTTTAAATACCCTAATTTTTTAGGTTAAAATCTCTGAATTTTTAGGAATTTTTTTAAATTTTTCGGTAATAGTTGTAATAAATTTGTCTTGTTCGCCGTAAAATAGAAAATTTAGATTGTCTTTGGTTAAAAGATCTTTTCATAATTTTCGAAAATAAAGTCTCTAGGAATTTTTTAAATACCCCAACTTTTTACGTTAAAATCTCTGATTTTTTAGAAATTTTTTCAATTTTTTTGGTTATAGTTATAATAAATTTGTCTTATTCATTGTAAAATAGATAATTTCATTTATCTTTGGCTAAAAAATTTTTTGATAATTTTCAAAAATAAAGTCTGCATGATTTTTTTTAGAAACCCTAATATTTTAGGTTAAAATATCTGATTTTTAGGAATGTTTTGATTTTTTTTTCGGTAATAATTATAATAAATTTGTTTATTTTATTGCAAAATAGACAATTTAATTTAACTTTGGTTACATTTTTTTTTTTTTTGATAATTTCCATAAATAAAGTTTCTTTGATTTTTTAAAGATACTCTAATTTTTTAGGTAAAAATTTCTGATTTTTGAGATTTTTTTTTAATTTTTCTGTAATAATTATAACAAATTTATCTTGTTAATCGTAAAATAGATAATTTAGTTTGTCTTTGGGTAAACAATTTTTTCGTAATTTTCAGAAATAAAGTCTCTAAGATTTTTTTTAAATACTCTAATTTTTTAGGACAGAATCTCTGATTCTTTTAAGAATTTTTTGGGTTAAAATGATTGATTTTTTAGAATTTTTTTTTTTATTTTTTCGACAACAGTTATAATACTTTTTTCTATTTTATCGTAAAATAGATATTTTATTTTATCTTTTATCTTTTATCTTTTATTTTTATTTTTCCATTTAAATTTTTTTTCTTATTATCCAAGAATTAAAATCAGTACATTTTTTTAAAATTTACCAACATCGTATTTCTTTAAAATTTAATTTCACAACAAACTTTCATCTCCATTCAACCACATCTGCTACAATTCTATTTATTTCCCTCCTTTATTTATTCAATGCACATCCCGAAGCGCTTTAAAAGGAGAAAACTCGATACCATAAACGAGTACAATTACTGAAATGATAGAGTTAAAACGGGGTCAGTTTGCACATATGGCTTTTAACGCTTTATTGAATATACAATGTCCATTTGTTTCCTATCATGCCATTAACTTCATTTATTTTAATCTTTTATTTACTTTTTTATTTTAATTTTAAAAAAAATTTTTAATGTTTTTTAAATTTTAATTTAATTTATTATTATTTTTTAATTTTAATTAAGTTATTTAAAAAATTTTTAGTGAGAAATTTATAAATCATTTAAAAAAATCTAATTAAAATCCTTTTTAACGTCAATCTTCGTTTTAAAAACTTACCGGTTGTCATCTCTCAATCTCTCAATTGATCCTCCTTGACTTAAATCGTCGATGCAAAAATAAATTTTAAACGTAAATACCCGGTTCAGTAAATCGTGACGAATTTCGCGCTGTTCGCTAATTCGGTTGAAAAGACCAGTAGGACGCATCGCATCGCATCGCGTCCGTTTCGGTTTACTTTTATTATTTAAAAACGATCGAAATCTCTCTCTCTCTCGTTTGGATAAGGTGGAGATTTTTTTCGTTGGGGACGAGAAAGAGGAGACAAATCCGTTTTAAACTCGTGGTCGTTTTTGGGCGGCTGCTCGCGTTTCGGCCGAGCGGCCTCGATTTATACACTTTATAATCGCTGAGGGTATAATTATAATCGGTAACAAATCTATAGATTAATCTGGCCCGATTAGGCCGGGCCATTTATTATCGCCGCGTCCGAATGGCTTAAATATATACCGAGAGGCCGGCGGCCCGTTCGCCACCATAAATTTCGACCGCTTTTCACCAACAATTAGAGGGAAATTTATGACCCGCGTACGCGCCTTCGCGATAAAGAGATATTATATTGTCAGCACCGGACGCCAGACGGTGAAGCAACCGAACAAAAAGGCAAAGTTTCGGTTAACGCGAGGAAACGTTGAGAAAGAAATACAATAATTTGACCCATTTCTTTTATATACCATTGTATAAAATATACTGCGTAACTTAACTGTCATAAAAGCAAAATTTTGTAATCGAATTTTAAACGTTTAGTCAATTTGTAATATTATATAGGTATCCCCTCTTGGCGTTTCACACGTCGTTACGTATCATAATTTCAATTCGAAAAGGGGTCATTGTTCACATCCAATGGGAGGTGTGTTTTTACTATACAAACGTCTGGTGGCCTTCAAATATGGTGGCAACCCCTCATGAAAGGACGGTAAATCCCCCCGAACCCCACTGTTCGTGACCTCGCACGTCACATATGTAATTGCCACCCTATACATACAACCAACATGTGTTGTATCATGCGATTGTTAACTTGGTGTCATCGGTCTATAACCACCTTTTATTTGTCTCTTTTTTGTCTCATTTTTTTTTTGACAAAAATTAAGTCCGACTTTAAAATTTAAAAAAAAAAAATCTAAAATGTCTATTAATTTGAAGTTTATACAAAAACTTAAATTAACATTCAATTTAAATCCTCAAAAAATTTCAATAGTTAATTTTTATTTATTTAGGAGTTATGGTTTTTTAAAATTAATCTTGATTTTGGTTAGTTTTGAGGTTAAACCCAACTTTGGAAATTTTTTTAGACTAAATTAAAATATTTATGGATTTGAAAATGTTGTAAAAAATTAAAATAATGTTTTATTTAAATCCTCAAAAAAATTCAGTTCTTAATTTTCATTCGTTTAGGGTTTATGAATTTTTAAAATTACTCTTGAAAAATTAATTAGTTTTGAGGTTAATCCAACTTTAGAATTTTTTTTAGACTAAACTAATATATGTATGGTTTTGAAATTATTATAAAAATCTAAGCTAATATTTCATTTAATCCTAAAAAAATTTTCAGTTCACAATTTTAATTTATTTGGAATTAATAGACTTTTTAAGTTTGACAGTTTGATTAGTTTTGAGGTTAAATCCAACTTTGAACATTCTTCTAAGCCAAACTAAAATAGTTATGGGTTTGAAATTTTTATAAAATTTTAAACTAATATTTCATTTAACCCTAAGAAAATTTTCAGTTCACAATTTTAATTTATTTGGAATTTATAGACTTTTTAAGTTTGACAGTTTGATTAGTTTTGAGGTTAAGCCCAACTTTGGAATTTTTTTAGACTAAACTAAACTAGGTATGGGTTTGAAGTTATTATAAAAATTTAAACTAATATTTCATTTAATCCTAAAAAAATTTTCAGTTCAGAATTTTAATTTATTTGGAATTTATAGACTTTTTAAGTTTGACAGTTTGATTAGTTTTGAGGTTAAACCCAACTTTGGAATTTTTTTTAGACTAAACTAAAATAGATATGGGTTTGAAGTTATTATAAAAATTGAAACTAATATTTCATTTAACCCTAAAAAAATTTTCAGTTCAGAATTTTAATTTATTTGTAATTTATAGACTTTTTAAGTTTGACAGTTTGATTAGTTTTGAGGTTAAACCCAACTTTGAACATTCGTCTAAGCCAAACTAAAATAGTTATGGATTTGAAATTATTATAAAATTTTAAACTAATATTTCATTTAATCCTAAAAAAAATTTCAGTCCACAATTTTTATTTATTTGGAATTTATAGACTTTTTAAATTTGACAGTTTGATTAGTTTTGAGGTTAAATTCAACTTTGAACATTCTTTTAGACCAAACTAAAAGATTTATGGATTTGAAATTTTTATAAAAACTTCAGTTAATATTTCATTTAAATCCTCAAAAAAATTTAGTTGTCAATTTTAATTTATTTAGAACTTATGAATTTTTTAAGCTTGACAGTTTGATTAGTTTTGAGGTTAAACCCAACTTTGAACATTCTTCTAAGCCAAACTAAAGTAGTTATGAATTTGAAATTTTTATAAAAACTTAAATTAATATTTCATTTCAATTCTCAAAAAAATTCAGTCCTCAATTTTAATTTATTTGGAACTTATGAATTTTTAAAATTACTCTTGACAATTTGATTAGTAAGGTTTGAAGTCCAAACTTTCAGTGACTAGGTGACAGTTTCTAAAAAGAAATTCTCCTCTCAACTGACAAAATGTTTACCACCAAGACTAAATAGAGTCGTATAATCGAAATGTTGAAACTTTATTGTCGATAAATGGCGCGATTATTATTAAATCGATAAATGGGTGTTTGGAGAGACGCGGAGCGCGAACCGAAGGTGTCGCAACTTGGCTTCTGGTCGACACACAGTGGGAATTAATTTGCAGCCGTCGTAGTGGCAGCACTGCCCCGCAGTCAGACGGATAACGCCGCTAATAACTATAATGGCCGAGTCGGATAGAGAGGCGGTCGTCGCAATTATTTCCGTGCTCTCCTAGCCGATTAAATAAATTAATCGAATAAATAACACAATTAGTACGAGTTGTAGAAAGCACAGTAATGAATTAAGTTATTCCGTTAGTGGTAAAATTCCGGTTTGTTATCATAAAATCTCAATATAATAGATACACTGAAAAAAATTTTTATAGGCATTAGGAAAAAATTTTTTTAATTTTTTTGGTAATAATTAGAATAAGTCGGTATTTTTTAATCGAAAATAGAATCTTTTAGGTTTAATTTAAAACAAAAATCATTTTATAATCTTTAAAAATAAAGTCTGGGCGATTTTTTAAAGTTGGTGAATTTTAAAAAAGTTAGGTTAGGAGTCAAAAATTTTTGCTAACTTTGGGAATTTTTTAAATTTTTTTGATAACCATTAGAATAAATCTGCCTTTTTTAGGTGAAAATAGAATATTTTATGTTTAATTTAAAGTAAGGATCATTTCTTAATTCTTATAAATAAAGTCTGGGGGATTTTTTAAAGTTGATCAATTTTTTAAGGTTAGTCAAAATTTTTACTAACTTTGGAAAATTTTTTTAATTTTTTTGGTAATAATTAGAACAAATCGGTCTTTTTTATACAATAATAGAATCTTTTATGTTTAATTTAAAACAAAATTTTTTTCTTAACTCTTATAAATAAAGTCTTGGGGATTTTTTAAAGTTGGTAATTTTTTTTAAAGTTGGTCAATTTTTTTAAAGTTGATCAATTTTTTTTTTAATTTTAGTTAACTATCAAAATTTTTGCTAAATCTTTAGATTTAACAAATCGAACCATCCTTTTAAAGAAAATTGATTATAATCCTTCGACATAATCATTTTCATTAAAACCTTCTTAAAGCCATTTTACGTACTTTATCGCACCCAACATTTACGATCGCCCGCCTCAAGACATTAATATTAAAAACGTAATAACAACTCGTGGGGAATAATTAATTAACCCAGCATCGGTAACCCGAAAATTACGCCTTGCAAGAGGCATCCATCCGATCTTCCTGCTCCCGCCTTATCTTTACACGACGTTCTCATCGTTTCATCGTTTTTTCCCCAACTAATATCTCTCCGGATCACGTGTATAATTACGACAAGCCGGTGCTTCTGACTTTTGGCTTGTGGTAAACGTTTGGGGAATATGTTTCGGGAAATAAGTCCCTTTGTGTTTCCTGCGTTTGTCCGGGGGCGAACCATGACGGTTTTCTGAGGGATAATCTTGAGATCGATCTCAAAATAGACCGGGTAAATACAGGATTAAGGTTTGTAGCTGCGTTTATCCGCTTGGATTAAGGTGTGTTTACTAAAATTGTTTGCAAACTGTAATTATGGTAAATTTGGTTGTAAACTGTGTGGTTATTTAAAATATCAGACCGGAAAATTTAAAATTTTTGAATAAATTCATATTTTAATTTTTGACGTTTTTTCTAAAAATTTATTAAAATTTAAAAAATCACTTTGATTTTATTTATAAGAATTAAGAAATGATTTATACGTTAAATTAAACATAAAACATTCTATTTTAAGATTTTATAAAGTAATCAATGATATCTTGAAGAAATTTTGAGATATGGTAAAAAATCGAAGACACTAATTTTTGACTTAACCTCAATTTTAGCTAAAATTCTTAAAATTTAAAAAATCATCCTGACTTTATTTATTAGAATTAAAAGATGGTTTATCCGTCAGATTAAATCAAAAACATTCTATTTTAAGATTGTACAAAGTAATCGACGATATCTTGAAGAAATTTTGAGAAATGCTAAAAAATCGAAGATACTGATTTTTGGCTCAATTTCAAAAAATTGTTAAGATTAGAAAAATCATTCTGGCTTTATTTGTAGGAATTAGAAAATGATTTTTAGGTTAATTTAAACACAAAACATTCTATTTTAATGTTATATAGAATGATTAACGATATCTTGAAAAAATTTTGAGGTATGGTAAAAAATCGAAGACTCTAATTTTTGACTTAACCTCAATTTTAACAAAATTTGTTAAAATTTAAAAATTCATGCTGACTTTATTTATAGGAATACAAAAATGGTTTATAGGTCAAATTAAACCCAAAAGATTCTATTTTAAGACTTTTTGAAAAAATGAACGTTTTCTTAAAGAAATTTTGAGATATACTAAAAAATCGAAGACCTTGATTTTTGACTTAACCTAAATTTCAGCAAAAATTGTTAAAGTTTAAACAAACATCCTGACTTTATTTATTAGAATTGAAAAATGATTTATAGGTCGGATTAAGTCAAAAAGATTCTATTTTAAGATTTTATAGAATAATCGACGATATCTTAAAAAAAATTTGAGATATATTAAAAAATCAAAGACAATGATTTTTGACTTAACCTTAATTTTAACAAAATTTGTTAAAGTTTAAAAAATCATCCTGACTTTATTTATTGGAATTGAAAAATCATTTATGGGTCAGATTAAATAAAAAAGATTCTATTTTAAGATTTTATAAAATAATCAACGATATCTTGAAGAAATTTTGAGATATGGTAAAAAAATCGAAGACCGTGATTTTTGACTTCACCTAAATTCAACAAACGTTGTTGAAGTTTAAAAAATCATTGTAACTTTATTTACTGGAGTTGAAATATGATTTATACATTAGATAAAATCAAAAAGATTCTATTTTAAGATTTTTTGAAAAAATTAACGATTTCTTAAAGAAATTTTGAGAAATACTAAAAAATCGAAGACAATGATTTTTGACTTAACCTCAATTTCAATAAAAATTGCTAAAGTTTGAAAAAACATCCTGACTTTATTTGTAAGAATTAGAAAATGATTTTTACGTTAAATTAAACAAAAAACATTCTATTTTAATGTTATATAAAACAATTAACGATATCTTGAAAAAGTTTTGAGGTATGGTAAAAAATCGAAGACACTAATTTTTGACTTAACTTCAATTTTATCAAAAATGGTTAAAGTTTAAAAAATCATTCTGACTTTATTTATTGGAATTGAAAAGTGATTTATGGGTCAGATTAAATAAAAAAGATTCTATTTTAAGATTTTATAAAATAGTCGACGATATCTTGAAGAAATTTTGAGAAATTCTAAGAAATCGAAGACAATGATTTTTTACTTAATCTCAATTTCATAAAAAAATTTTCAAGTTTAAAAAATCGCTCAGACTTTGTTTAAAGGAATAGAAAATTGATTTATATGTCAGAATAAATCAAAAAGATTCTGTTTTAAGATTTTATAAAATAATCAACGATATCTTGAAAAAATTTTTAGAAATGTTAAAAAATCGAAGATGCTTATTTTTGGCTCAATTTCAAAAAATTCTTAAAATTTAAAAAATCATTCTGACTTTATTTGTTGGAATTAGAAAATGATTTTTACGTTAAATTAAACATAAAATATTCTATTTTAATGTTATATAAAGGAATTAACGATATCTTGAAAAAATTTTGAGGTATGCTAAAAAATCGAAGACACTAATTTTTGACTTAACCTCAATTTCTAGAAAAATGATTGAAGTTTAAAAAATCATTCGGACTGTATTTGTAGGAATAGAAAAATTGTTTATACACCAAATTTAATCAAAAAGGTTGTATTTTCAGATTTTATAAAATAGTCGACGATATCTTGAAGAAATTTTGAGAAATGCTAAAAAATCGAAGATACTGATTTTTGGCTCAATTTCAAAAAATTGTTAAAATTAAAAAAATCACTCTCACTTTATTTGTAGGAATTAGAAAACGATTTTTAGGTTAAATTAAACATAAAACATTCTATTTTAATGTTCTATAAAATAATTAACGATATCTTGAAAAGATTATGAGCTATGCTAAAACATCGAAGACACTAATTTTTGACTTAACCTCAATTTTAACAAAAATTCTTGAAGTTTAAAAATTCATCCTGACTGACTTATTTATTGGAATTGAAAAATGGTTCATAGGTCAAATTAAACCTAAAAGATTGTATTTTAAGATTTTTTGAAAAAATGAACGATTTCTTAAAGAAATTTTGAGATATACTAAAAAATCGAAGACAATGATTTTTGACTTAACCTAAATTTCAGCAAAAATTGTTAAAGTTTAAACAAACATCCTGATTTTATTTATTGGAATTTAAAAATGGTTTATACATCAAATTAAACCTAAAAGATTCTATTTTAAAACTTTGTGAAAAAATTAACGATTTCTTAAAGAAATTTTGAGAAATACTAAAAAATCGAAGACAATGATTTTTGACTTAACCTAAATTTCAGCAAAAATTGTTAAAGTTTAAACAAACATCCTGACTTTATTTATTGGAATAGAAAAATGGTTTATACATCAAATTAAACCTAAAAGATTCTATTTTAAAATTTTTTGAAAAAATTAACGATTTCTTAAAGAAATTTTGAGAAATACTAAAAAATCGAAGACAATGATTTTTGACTTAATTTCAATTTCAATTGGATTAAGATATGTTTACTAAAATAGTTTACAAACTATAATTATGATAAATCTGTTTCTAAACTGAGATTATTTAAAATATTAGACCGTAAAATTCAAAATTTTCAAATTCTCATTTTTGACACTTTTTCTAAAAATTTGTTAAAGTTTAAAAAATCACTCCGATTTTATTTATAGAAATTAGAAAATGATTTATGCATTAAATGAAACATAAAACATTCTATTTTCAGATTTTGTAAGGTAATCGACGATATCTTGTAGAAATTTTGAGAGATGCTAAAAGATTGAGGACATTGATTTTTGACTTAACCTCAATTTTAACAAAAATTGTTAAAGTTTAAAAATTCATCCTGACTTTATTTATTGGATTTGGAAAATGATTTATGGGTCAGATTAAATGAAAAAGATTCTATTTTAAGATTTTGTGAAATAATCAACGATATCTTGAAAAAATTTTGATATATATCAAAAAATCGAAGACCCTAATTTTTGACTTAACCTCAATTTCAATCAAAATCGTTTAAGTTTAAAAGTTCATCCTGACTTTATTTATTGGAATTGAAAAATGATTTATAGGTCAGATTAAATGAAAAAGATTCTATTTTAAGATTATATAAAATAATCAACGATTTTTTTAAGAAATTTTGAAGAATACTAAAAAATCGAAGATACTGATTTTTGACCTCAATTTCAACAAAAATTAGTAAGTTTAAAAAATTATTCCGGCCTTATTTATTAGAATTAAAAAATGATTTATACATCAAATTAAACCTAAAAGTTTCAGTTTTAAGATTGTATGATATAATTAACGACATCTTAAAAAAATTTTGAGATATGCTAAAAAATCGAAGACAGTGATTTTTAACTTAAAATTAATTCTAATTTCAACAAAAATTTAAGCTAAAAAAATCACCGCGACTTTATTTATACGAATTCAACAACGATTTATACATCAAATTAAAACTAAAGCATTATGTTTTAAGAGTTTATAAAGTAATCAACAATATCAAGTAAGAATTTTGAGATATGTTAAAAATTCGAAGATAATTAAAGGTTTGAAAAATATTCACTAATCGATCACTCACCTAATAATTTTGTAACAGCCCCCTGTTGAGTGAGCATATGTTGAGCCAAGTCGTAGTGTCTTAACCCAAATCTTGACAACTCCAAAAACCGTTGTTGGGATACCAAAGAAGCCAAGGGATGACCCGGACCCGTCGCTGCATTTCCATAAAGCTCCCTCAAAGCTGCAGGTGCTAAAGATGTAGGCCCACTTGTTGCCGCACCCGATGTTACTGCCGTACTCGTGATTGATGGGGATGAAGCCACTATTAATTAAAAAAGAAAAAAATAAGATTTTAAAATTTTAGAGTTGTGAATGATTTTTAGATTTTAGAACGATTTTAAAATTTTAGAATGATTTTTAAGAATTAAGATTGATTTTTAAGAATTAAAAATGATTTTTAAGAATTAAAAATGATTTTTAAGAGTTAAAAATGATTTTTAAGAATTAAAAACGATCTTATAAGAATTTTTAAGTTAAACAATAACAGGTGTGTACTTCCCGGCGCTTTAATTTCCCAGGTGCTCACCTTAAGCAAACTTTTTATCTTTACCTTCCTTAAGTCCTTCCTTAAGGACGATGTTTACAAATTAACTGGACATATGCGAGCGGAACCGAAACCAAAACCAAGGCCAGATGTTGCTTCCGCTAATGAATTCAAATTTAATTCGCCGGACGTTAACCGCTTGTAATCGCCGTTTAAAAAGTAATAATTTAACCACCACGACGAGGAAGTCACGTTTTAATAAGTATCCGAATCTCAAGTGGTTTTTAATCTTCTTTATGTAAATAAACTTTTAAAAAGTGAATTTTTAATTCATTCTGACTTATAATATGTGTCATGTAAAACAAGCTTAATTTTTTTGATAGATTTAAATAGAAACTATAAAATTATCTGATTACTATGAAGTTAAGAAATGGGATAATAATCTAAGTGATTTATATGATCGATAGTGATATTAAAAATTAATCCGTTTAAATTTCAAAAAAAAATTTAAAGGTACTTAAGTTGGGTTTGGAGCGGATGTAGTGGCAAATAAACGCGAACAAGCGCGTAAATATGATTTTAATGCGCCCCGGTGACATAAACGAACGAGGCCAATTAATAAAACGCCGCTAATGTTGATAATTGAGTGAATTATTGCGAGAGCATTCGTCATTAACGGCCGCTTAATTGCCGGCCGCGAAAAAAATACATAAATCGACTTTATGTCCGTTAATTCGCGTGTAATTGAAATGCGGAGTAATTACGACGCTTTTATTACTCGGTTTTTAACCGATCGGTCGGAAAAATCTCTCTCGCGGTGCGTTTTTGATTTTTTCCGATATGTCACAATATGTTGTTTATTCAATGATTGATTGATGAGTTGGACATTATTTATAAAGAAATCAACAAGATTGTAAATCTTAAAAAGAATAATAATAAATTTTTGTATTAAATATGAAGGCTTTTAGAGTCGGTGTTATTTGAATTAAGACTAGAACTGACATTAGGGCTATCTCTAACATTAAATCTAAAACTAGGAATTTGAGGGTTTAACCGTGCGTTTTTTGAAAAAGTGTTTGACGTTTTGGATGCCATGTTAAAACCTTCGTTGGAGCTTCGAACTCCTTTTAGAACTTCAAAATCGTTATTGAAAAAGATATCATGTTTGGATGCCATGTTGCTACCTTCTTCAGAATTTCGAACTCGTTTCAAAACTTTGAACTCCTATCTGAAGAAGATACCATGTTTTAATGCCATGTTGTATCCTTCCTCAGAATTTTGAAGTCGTTTCAGAACTTTGAATTCGCTTCTGAAGAAGATATCATGTTCGGATGCCATATTGCAAGCTTCTTCCAATCTTAGAACTCGTTTCAGAACTTCTAACTCAGTTCTGAAGAAGATATTATGTTTGGATGCCATGTTGTTACCTTCTTCAGAACTTTAAACTCGTTTTTAAAGAAGATGTCATATTGGGATGCCATGTTCAACCTTCTTCAAATCCTTGAACTCGTTTCAGAACTTCGAATTCGTTTCTGAAGAAGATGTCATGTTCAGATGCCATGTTGTATCCTTCTTCAGAACTTTGAAGTCGTTTCAGAACTTAGAACTCGCTTCTGAAGAAGATACCATGTTAGCATGCCATATTATTAGCTTCTTCCAATCTTCGAACTCGTTTCAGAACTTCTAACTCATTTTTGAAGAAGATGTCATGTTTGGATGCCATGTTGCTACCTTCTTAAGAGCTTCGAAGTCGTTTCTGAAGAAGATACTACGTTTGGATGCCATGTTGCGACCCTCTTCAAAACTTCGAACTCGTTTTAGAACTTTAAACTCGTTTCTGAAGAAGATGCTACGCTGCAACCTTCTTCATAACTTTGAACTCGCTTTTGAAGAAGATGCCATCTTCGGATGCCATATTGCAAACTTCTTCCAATCTTTGAACTCGCTTCAGAACTTCTAACCCGTTTCTGAAGAAGATGTCATGTTCAGATGCCATGTTGTTACCTTCTTCAGAGCTTCAAAGTTGTTTATGAAGAAGATGCTACGTTTGGATGCAATATTGCAAGCTTCTGCCAATCTTCGAACTCGTTTTAGAACTTTAAACTCGTTTCTAAAGAAGGTGCTATGCTGCAAACTTCTTCAGAACTTAAAACTCGTTTCTGAAGAAGATACTATATTCGGAAGCCATGTTCGGCCTTCTTCGAATCTTTGAACTCGTTTCAGAACTTCGAATTCTTTTCTGAAGAAGATGCCATCTTTGGATGCCATGTTGCAACCTTTTTCAGAACTTAGAACTCATTTCTGAAGAAGATAAAATTGTTCGGATGCCATGTTAAACTTTCTTCAAATCTTTGAACTCGTTTCAGATCTTCGAACTCATTTTTGAAGAAGGTGCGATGTTCGGATGCTATGTAGCAACTTTCTTCAGAACTTTCAACTCGTTTCAAAACTTCGAAATTGATTCTGAAGAAGATGCCATGTTTGGATGCCATGGTGCCTCTTTCCTCAGAGCTTCAAGCTCATTTCAGAACTTCTAACTCGTTTCTGAAGAAGATAAAATTGTTCGGATGCCATATTCAACCTTCTTCAAACCTTTGAACTCGTTTCAGATCTTTAAACTCATTTCTGAAGAAGGTGCCATGTTCGTATGCTATGTAGCAACCTTCTTCAGAACTTTCAACTCGTTTCAAAACTTCGAAATCGATTCTGAAAAAGATGCCATATTTGAATGCCATGGTGCCTCCTTCCTCAGAACTTCAAACTCATTTCAGAACTTCGAACTCGTTTTAGAACTTCCAACTCGCTTTTGAAGAAGATTCCATGTTGCAACCTTCTTCAAATCTTTGAACTCGTCGTTTCAGATCTTCAAATTCGTTTCTGAAGAAGGTAGAATGTTCGATATGCCATTTTACAACCTTCCTTAGAACTTCGAAGTCATTTCTGAAGAAGATGAAATTGTTCGGATGCCATGTTCAACCTTCTTCAAATCTTTAAGCTCGTTTCAGATCTTCAAACTCGTTTTTGAAGAAGGTACCATGTTCGGATGCTATGTAGCAACCTTCTTCAGAACTTTCAACTCGTTTCAAAGCTTCGAAATCAATTCTGAAGAAGATGCCATGTTTCGATGCCATGGTGCAACCTTCCTCAGAACTTCAAACTCATTTCAGAACTTCGAACTCGTTTCTAAAGAAGATGCCATGTTCGGATGCCATGGTGTAACCTTCTTCAGAACTTAGAACTTGTTTCTGAAGAAGATACTTTGTTCGGATGCCATGTAGCAACCTTCTTCAAAATTTGAACTCGTGTCAGAACATCGAATTAGTTTCTGTAGAAGATGCAATGTTCGATATGTCATTTTATAATCTTCTTCAGAACTTCGAACTCGTTTTAGAACTTTCAACTCGCTTTTGAAGAAGATTTCATGCTGCAACCTTCTTCAGAACTTAGACTCTAGGCTTTTAAAATTAATTACTGTAAATTACAAATCAGGCAGAGTACTGAACTAATACTAGATTTAGAAAACCTGGAGCTTTCGGATCTGTTTCGAACATATTTTTGAAGTTTGGTATCCAAACGTCAAGACGTTTCTGAAGAAGATACTTTGTTCGGATGTCATATTCAACCTTTTACAAATCCTTGAAGTCGTTTCAGATCTTTGAAGTCGTTTCAGATCTTCAAATTCGTTTCAGATCTTCAAATTCGTTTCTGAAGAAGAGACAATGTTCTATATGCCATTTTACAACCTTCTTCAGAACTTCGAACTCGTTTCTGAAGAAGATGCCATGCTGCAATCTTCAAAACTTAGAACCCGTTTCTAAAAAAGATGCAATATTCGATTCCTCAGAACTTCGATCTCGTTTCAAAATTTCCAACTCATTTCTGAAGAAAATGCCATGCTGCCACCTTTTTCAGAACTTAGAACTCGTTTTTGAAGATGATGCCATGTTCAACCTTCTTCAAGACTTCGAACTCGTTGTAGAACTCCGAACACGTTTTAGAACTTCAAATTCCTTTCTGAAGAAGGTTGCAGCATAGCATCCGAAACGAATTCGATATGCCATGTTACAACCTTCCTCAGAACTTCGATCTCGTTTCAAAACTTCCAACTCATTTCTTAAGAAAATACCATGCTGCCACCTTTTTCAGAACTTAGAACTCGTTTTTGAAGATGATGCCATGTTCAACCTTCTTCAAGACTTCAAACTCGTTGTAGAACTTCGAACACGTTTTAGAACTTCAAATTCCTTTCAGAAGAAGGTTGCTGCATAGCATCCGAAATAGCAAACACTTTCAAAAGAGGCACGGTTAAACCCGAAAGCTCCTAGTTCTAGGTTTAGTGCTAGAGTTAGCGCTAATGTTAGTTCTAGTCTAAATTATTGTATTTTTAGGCCTAATTTTTTTAATAAAAAGAAATTTTTTTGCTAAAATTTTTTTTCTTAAAAATTTCCTTTTGTTAAATTTTTTTTTTTTCAAAATTCTTTTGCTAAAATTTTTTTTCTTAAAAATTTCTTTTTGCTAAAATTTTTTTGTTCAAAATTATTTGCTAAAATTTTTTTTCTTAAAAATTTCTTTTTGCTAAAATTTTTTTTGTTCAAAAATTTTTTTTGTTAAGATTTTTTTGTCAAAATGAATTTCTTTTTGTTAAGAAATTCTTTCAAAATGAATTTCTTTTTGTTAAGAAATTCTTTCAAAATGAATTTCTTTTTGTTAAGAAATTCTTTCAAAATGAATTTCTTTTTGTTAAGAAATTCGTTTCAAAAAGGATTTCTTTTTGTTAAGAAATTTATTTTTGTGCAAAATTTTTTTGTACTAAGAGATTTTTATTTTCTGACCTGATGGTGATAACGATAAAGCTGTTGGTAAGACGCTGGGCGCCGTATTAGAAGCCGGAAGCCCGACGGGATCCATCTTCCAATTGACGATGGAGGATCTCGAAGGAGTAACCGGCACCGGGCAACATCCAGCAAGTCCCGGGACGCCGGCAAAGTCGTTCCCGCCGCCCAGTGGGTTCCCGCTGGAAATCAGCATCGTGCCTCAACGGTGGCGAACGAAAAACTCTTCTTACGCGCACCACAAACCATTTAGAGACGCGATTTCGAGACTTTCAGTCTTCCGAACACTCAACTCAGTTCAAATTTTTTTTATGCAAGAATAATGCTTATAGTCTTTTATATGTGGTTGTTTGAAGACTTAGACTTTGAAAAAAATTTCTTGTCTTATTGTTATTTTTTTGGTTTTTAAAGAGGGGTGAGTAACAACACACACTGATTGAAAGTACCAACAAAAATCGTTCGAAGAGCACCTCCGTGGCTTTCTTCAAGCCTAGCGCCAGGCGAGCACGACACTGAATGACTGCGCAACGCTGCCGCTCTCGAGACCGCTACCTGACAGCTAAAAGCGTCGCTACCTCCGCGCTTTGGTTGGCTACCTGTGCCTACTTGATAGGCAGGCTTACAACTCCGTGGCCACTGCCTTGTGCTTACCCTCCCTCGAGCATTCACTCTCTCCATCTTCCTCCATCGTTCATATTTTCACCTTTCCTCCTACTTGCGCTAACGCGACTCGTCTCTAACGCGCCTCTAACTCGGCCCCCGCAGGTGGCGGCGACCGAGGAAGAGGGGCCGCGTTAGAGAGAGGAGACGAATCGTGGAGGTGTGCCTCGGACTGCCTCCTTCACTTCTTATGTATTCGGTATTCACATTAGGAAGAAAACTGTTGCTACTACTTTTGTACACCTAGAATCGACTAATTAAATTTACTCTTTGGGTTGAAACTTAAAACTCTAAGTTTATCCCTAAAGGAATTTAAAGATAAAGTCCTTTCTTACATTCTGGAGACTATATTTTTTGTCAAATACTATAGTGAGTTCATTTAAATTTGTCTTCAAGAGACCTATGAGAATTCAAAGCATGCTTAAGCAGGAATTTAAATGATAATATATCCAGATATAGTAGATATCTAGACAGAAAAAAGTACTAAAACTTAGCTAAGGAAAAAAAAAACTTTAATATATGCAACCTCTCCATTTCGATTATCAATTATACTTCCAACACAACACTTATAAAATCAGATACCACCCCTTTATCCATCCTCTATCCTTTCTTTATCCATCTTGAGTGTTGCCATCTGTTTCGAGGAGTTGTCTTTGTCGTGCTTTTACTTTCCTGCGGTCGGGTTTTATTTTTCAATACCTACCCATTGCGCGTGTACAAACCGGTATGTGGTCGGGAGCTTATTTGGTCCTTTTGTCGCGGAAGCTTTAAGCGCCGGGTCGTTTATTGGCTGCGGAAGCTTGCGCGGCTCGTTGTGCCCAATGGAGACCCCTTCTAACCTCCAATCGAGTCTTGTCGAGGCGGAGTCAGTAGCAGTCAGCAGGAGAGTGCTCAGTGTGGACACGCCTTTTTGTTGTAGGTGTCCTGCTAAGTACAAAGAAGAATAAAAATTAAAGGAAAAAAAATTCAAGGAATATAATAAAATAAAAATTAAAAAAAAAAAAAACGTTTAATTTTTTTTTTAATTCAACTTGAAAATTTGATATAATTAATTTATTTTGTTTAGTTTTTATTTAATTTTTTTTTTTATTTAATTTATTTTTATTTAATTTTATTTTTTATTTAATTTTACTTTTTACTTACTTTTCTTGTAATTTTATTTTTGTAAGAAAAAAATTTATGTGGTAATATTTCATAAAGTCCTAGCTTCAGGTAGTACATACACGTTGCAGTAACATTATTTTAGAATTTGAATAAGTGCCAGATAAGGCAAAGCGAGGGTGGGTGCTCTGCGCCCAAGGGCCGGATTTGCATAATAATATAAATCGGGGTTAATGTGGCGTGCGTGCGCCGCGACGCCGCCGTCGCCGGCGAGGTAGGAAACCGGCGGCGGGCACCCGATAAGCTCATGCCCTCCGATTTGCATATTTATTTGCACACTTTTATTCCGCCGACCAACGTCGTCCCTATCGACCGTCCCCAGCGCCAAAGAAAAATCGCCCCTCCTCCCCCCTGAGTGTGTAATTACTTCATATTTATATACTTTTTAAAATACCAACCTCCATTTAAAAGGTGGGGGAGGTTGATAAAAAAATTCACCAGGTCATAGATTTTTACTTACTTACCTACATTGTAGTAAGAATGAAATAATAGTTTTCTTTGTACAGGATGTTTCAAAATTGCACGGCAATATTTATTTAACAATTATATGTTTATTTAACAAATATTCAGAGTAACTGTCCAAACTGCCTTCCGTTTTGTTGAACGCAGCATTCAGCATAACGAATCCATGATTATAGCACGGTTTATAGCATTGGGATGACCCCTCAGAATAACTGCTGCTTCTTCGATGCGGTTTCTTAGCTCTTACGTGGCAATAGACCTAGAATAAACCACAGACTTTATCTAACCCCACACAAAATAATTTAACGACATTAGATTAGCAGATCGTGGTGGACATGTAACAGTTTACACTTTCTTTCAATTTCCTGAGTGTTAGTAGAGTATCTGCCGATTGGTTATTTTTTTCGGCCAAAAGGATATTGAGGTCTATTGCTTTTAATGCACCTTCAGATTTTACAGAGTTCACTTGAACATTGCAGGCAACCTTTTTTACGTTATCATGATCTGATTCATTGCTGATGACTTCATTTATTAATTCATCATCAGTTAGAGAGCTCTACGGAGGGAGAAAGACTGCTAATATGGAAAATGTATGAAAAAGAAAAAAATATCAGTGAGATTGCCAGATCTATAGGATGTTCGCGGAAAAAAGTTCAAAATACGCTCAAATATTACCGACAATATAAAACTTTTGCAAATCAAAAACGATCCAGATGTAGAAAATTTTTCAAAAGGGAAGATTCTCTAATTGTTCGACATACACTTAAAGAGCCTTTCGCAACTTCTTCACAGATAAGAGCTATAATGCAACAAGAATACGTAAACATCTGTAGTAGAACCGTCAGATAGAAACTTCTTGAAAATAACCTTCGGTTATGCCAAAGTTTAAAAAATCCAAAAATTTTAATTGGAAATCGAAAGAAATGCTTGGAATTCGTTAAAAGGCATATTGGACGTCCCTTTTCTGGAATTCTGTAATTTGGAGCGATGAATCTAAATTTAATCTATACGATCCGGATGGTAGGAGTTATCTGCGACGTCCTCCAAATAAGGAATTGGATGCAAGGTATACGAGAAAGACGGTGAAGTTCGGCGGCGGAAGCGTAATGGTATGGGGTTGCTTCAGCGAGCGTGGTGTTGGGCCAATTGTTAAAATAAAAGGAAAGCTCAATGCCCTAGCTTATAAAAATTTATAGTCAGATACTCTTTTACCATATTTAGAAAATTTGCCATTGTCAATATATTCAAAAACGGTATTCCAGCAAGACAACGCGGTCATCCGTCGAAGCTGGTGACAGAGTGGATTCGAAATCAGACAATACCTCTATTGAATTGGCCTGCGCAAAGTTCGGATTTAAATCCAATTGAAAATTTATAGGCGATTATTAAAAGGAAGGTTATGGCGCTAAAACCAAAAACGTAACAAGAATTATGGGATGTCATTCAGCAGGAATGGCAGAAAATCCCGAGGGCAACATGCGCAGATCTTGTATCGTCCATGCAAAGGCGATGTGAAGCCGTAATTGTCCAAAAGGGATTTCCAACAAAGTATTAAATACTTATGAACCTTATACACTACATCGTAAATATTTTTCAATTGGATTAAATAAGGTATTATTTTTCATTAAGTATGTTGATAAATGGTTGACGATTTCCCTTGATTCTGATTTTATTTTCAACGTTTGTTTTGATGTTTCGATCTTTGATTTTATATAAAAAATAGATATTATTGAGTTCCTTGTCGAAACCTTTCATTTTTCTGCGATTTTTGCGTTTTCGCCAACATACCTTACGGTGTGCTAATTGGCGTGCGACCCTTGTATTAGCATTGGCACAAGGCATAATGGTTACTCTATCGTTAGATACTTTCTTGCCTGGTGGTTTTCGCTCTTTTCTGGGAACATATATTTTATTTTGGCAAAACTTTCCAAAAAAGTCCACTTTTAAAATTGTAGAATTGATCAGGAGTTAAATTAAGATCAAGATTTTTCTTGAACTGTTGGATAATTGGAGCAACTGACGCCTCATTACACAACAGATGACAGCTTTTCTCCCATTACAGTCAACATTTGAATTCCATACCTTACCTTAAATTTTTGAATCCAGCCGTCACTTGCTTTAAAATTCTTAGCTGCCTAAAAAATATATAGATATCGCGCATATTGGTAATTTAGGTTAGGTGTACAACATGGAAGCTTTCAACATAAAGTTAGTAGAGGAAGTTGAAAAACATCCTGAATTATACAATTACACGCTGTCCGAGTATTCAAAGAAAGACTGTGTCAAGAAAGCGTGGAATGAGATGGCCAAAGAAGCACACTTGTCAGGTTAGGATCCCCATTAATTAAGTACAGCAAGAAAAAATAAAAAGAAAGATAAAATTAAGTGATTTTATTAACACTAAATCGTTGCCTAAATAGTAAATTCGCGTTTTGCAATTAAACGCAATAGTCCCACTGCCAGGGTAATGCTGCCATTGGAGTCAAAAAGTAATTCTCAACTAAATACTCCCTCAATGCATTAGCAGTGGAGTTGTTGTTTATTTTGGCTCGTAATTTAGGCGTAAAATCTTTAGGGTTAACAGATCCAAAGACTTTGTTATTACTTGTCAGCTGTTGAGGTGCAGAATGCGAACAGATTTTATAACATTATTGGTCGTATTTTTATCTCGATAGGGTATCGCAGTACTAAGTACTCCAAATTTTTCTGTCATCATACCAAACGTACATTCAATTGATTTTCTTCCATTTTATTTGCTTAATCGGTAGCTAAAAACTCTTTTTGTATTATCCAGAACTATTTTTGAGTAAGATCTTAGTAAGTATCGTGACAATGGGAAAGCCTCATCTTCCACAAAACAGTAAGGAAAGAAACAGTCATCACAGTCATCTTGAGGAAGCTTGGATGGCCGTGGAATGTTCAATTTAGTTCACTAATTTAGTTAACGATTGGGTTAACCAATGTTTAATTGCAGAGGCTCTAAAAATACTTCCGTCACTATTTCTAGCAGCGAAGCCAGTTTCAATTATTGTGAAAAAGTAGGCATCACAACATCCTAACAGTACTAGTGATTGTGAGTGGTAGGATTTATAATTAAAGTTACTTGATCCAGTGTTGGGGAGTTTTTCAATGCGAACATGTTTGCCAAATTAAATAAAATAGCCTTGTGGTCGAAAACCGAAAGCAAAACAAACAAAATCGTGTCGTGTGCGGAGGGCTTTATTCTTATATATTTTCTTACAAAAAACTAAAGCTTTTTGTCGAATACTATCTCTCGTGAGAGTCTTCTTACAGAAACGTTTTTGCAGAAACCAAGAATATAAAGCGTCTTCCATAAGTGGATATTCTCCTGAGTTGGTATTCTCAGCGTTTGACGACCACTCATTCCGGAATCACTTTGCTTTTAACATTCAATTTTGTCACGATTTTTTTTTATGTCGTAAATTGTCGCACGACCACCATTATATTCACCAGCCAACTTCACTTGACCTTGGCCAGAATCTAGTTTTCTTGAAATTTCCATTTTTTGAGTTAGAGTTAAGGTTTCGTGCTTTGGTTTTCGTGTTTTACCTTTCATTTTGATCTAGGTGCATAAAAATCATGTAAAGGCGATATTACACGGTTCAACCAAATTGATTCACTGTGGTTGAAAGGCGCAAAAGTGAAAACTATGATGTTTACACATATCCTATAAAATGAAGTGTTCAACTCACATTGCTTAGAAAGATGGCGTCGAATCAAGTCGTAAGCTAGGAATAACCTTAATTTGTGACCATTGAATTAAGGAATTGACAAAAAAGAATTCGAGAAATAAACGACGTTGGTTGGTGCAGCCATGGATATTGAGAAGACAGGCCTTGAGAGCGTCAAATCGTCTATTGAAAGAATTGGCAGAAGAGGAACCAGATGCATACACCAATCACATTCGAATGAATAAAGAAAAATTTGAAGAACTTGTAGAAATGGTTACTCCGCTAATTCAGAAGGAAACTACAACTACAGTGATGAGAGATGCTTTACTTTTTTGTAGCCATCGGTTCTGTAGTTCCACAGACTTGGATATTTTTTAAAGTGTTGTAGGAACAGAGGTGTATGTTCCTCTTTCAATTTGAAAACCATTTTTTAGCTATTCAAATTTGACACTTTCTTTCACTGTGATACTTGACACTTTTTGACACTTTGTCTCTCACAACCTCAACTTTTTTCGTGAAACAGCGCATCGGATGGCATCGGCGTGGCGCGCAAAATTGAACATCGAGTGATTATCAGTATTTACACGTTCAATTGCATTGAATGATGAACGACAAAAGTGAAAATATTGAAAATATTGATATTCCTGAAAGCCTTGTTGGAAAAAAGAAAGGGTTGATGAGATTATCACCAAGAAAACCACACCAGACATTTAATGAAAAGGTATGTTGGTAATGCGTAATAGCAGTCGTTTTCAAGCAAGGTTTTCGTCGTTCCAACTATGAATATTTCAAAAATTAGTAATTCCATTTCTGGTAAAGCAAGATTCAGTAACTAGCAAACAGCTCCGGAAGTTAGAATCTCTGCATTGTCGAATCAACCACTGGCAGACATTTTTGCGCTTGTTATAATCTTCTGGTAATCAATGTTGCACACATATATCGTGATATGGATACAATTTTTGCATATGTTCGCCATATGCAGATGAAATGAAACGTTGAAATGTGACAATTTTCTGGTGTTAATAGTAGGAGATAGAACAGCATTGAATATCCCTTCTTTAACGTTACCAGTTTGAAATCTTTGTCGACCAGCGTTTTGTCGTTGTGATTCTTGCCAGTTTCCCCAAAACGCCTTTCAAATTCAAACGTTTTCCGATTTGGTATCCTCCTAATTGGATATGTTTCATATTTTCAAATAGCAGCATCATTTTTATGCACCTTGCCATAAATTAAGAGCATGTTTTCTTCACAAAATGGAAGTCTAAAGACACTAGGTTACATTTCCTCTCCTAAGGAAAAAACTAAAAGTCTTAGAAAATTCATTTTTGGTAAAATTCAAGATGAAGTTTCAATCTAACCCATTAGAAAATTTCAAGTCTTAGTAATAATTAGTTTTTAATTAGCGTTTTGTCGTTTTAGCGTACTAACTTCACGTCTTTCAATAACCCCAAACGTTTTTTAATTTGGTAGGATGAACAAAGCTAATAATATAAAATAATTTTATAAGAGAAAAAACATTTTAATGGGAAATTAGTGATACCTCAGTAAGTTACAATTTACAATTTACATTCGGCGACTTTATTGTAAAGGTAAAGGTTCTCTTTAGCGGCAAGCTGGAGGATAAACGTTGAAGCTGCCGTGTCGATATCCGGACAGAGATTTACGCCGTTCAAATTATCGAGCCGCTAGTCGAGACTTCCCCGAGCGAAAATCAACCTTAAACAAGGATATTTTCGGGCGTTTTTCGAACGAAGACGTTTCAACCTCCGGCCACCGTCTTCGACTACTTACACCAGAGTCACTTTATCCTCCAACCGGCTGCAATCAAGACAGAATTTATAGTAAAACGTACTATACACATACACACATAAACACACACACACATATATGTACACGATTGAGATTTTTCTCCTTCAGGGTTAATTTGTATGTGGGTTGAAGTTTATTCCCACAATGTATTTCCACGACTTTAAATAAAAATAACTTATTGTTAGTTAATTTCATCAAAATCAATTATTATTTATCAAATAAGAATAAGTAATGATAAAAGTTATTAAAATTTTATGTCGATTCGTTACGTGTAAGTATGTATTGGGCTTTAAAATGAGTCTGATTTAGTGTTGAAAAAGGTAGGAGAACACCGATTAGGTTAAATGTTCCCAAAGTTGTTATCTCTGGGTCCGTATCTTCGGAGAAGTCGTCCCACAACGGAAACGGTGACACCCCGAAACAACGGCGAACATTTTAAAAACCTGATGACTCTATTAGTCTGCCTACTTTCGGTTGATTTTATTTCATTAAGGGGTCCGCACTCTCGCGGCCGGCGGCGTTCGATATTTATGGCCTCATTAAACGTTATCTCTTAATAGCCGATCGGCCCCGTATGGTTTTTACGGACCCCGGATTGCCGGCCAATCGACCGAACAACGGACGCGAACGAGTATCCAATTTTTAAAATCATTAGTCTATATAGTCTATACGGAGGAGATAAACAAAGAGGGATTTTTAGTCTGGTTTGATTAGTTCAAGTTTGATTAATTGATTATTTCAAATTCTTATTGATGGTGCTGACTGAATACTAAGGTAGAAATCAAATAATACATTTTTGTGAATAAATGAGTCTATTTTGAAAAAAATCAGATTTAATCTAGTTATCAAAAAAAAAAAAATTAAAAAAAATCTTAAAGTTGAAATTTTGGAAAATTAACTAACCTAATTTTTTGGAAAAATTGATCAATTTTAAAAAATCACCCAGACTTTATTTATAGGAATTAAGAAATAATTTTTATATAAAATTGAAGATAAAAGATTCTATTTTGGATTACAAAAGTCAGATTTGTTCTAATTATTACCAAAAAAATTAAAAAAATTCCCAAAGTTGGTAAACATTTTTTACAGTTAACTAACCTCATTTTTTAGAAAATTTGATCAATTTAAAAAAATCGCCCAGACGTTATTTATAGGAATTAAGAAATGATTTTTGTTTTAAATTGAAACTAAAAGATTCTATTTTGGACTAAAAAAGTTAGATTTGTTCTAATTATTTCCAAAAAAATTAAAAAAATTCTTAAAGTTAGTAAAAATTTTTGACAGTTGACTAACCTAACTATTTAAAAAAAATTGATCAAATTTAAAAAATCGTACAGGACTTATTTTTAGAGATTAAGGAATAATTCTTTCGCTAGATTAAAACATAAAGATTCTATTTTTAATTGTAATAGTCAAATTTATTCGAGTTGTTGTCAAAAAATTTAAAAATTTTTTTAAAAAACAGAGAATTTTTAAAAACCTCATTTTTTGACTAACTTTGAACAATCGCCTAGACTTTATTTACAAGAATTAAGTCGTAATTTTTACGTTAAATTAACATTTAAAAATTCTATTTTTGATTTTAACAGTCAAATTTAATCGAGTTTTTATCAAAAAATTAAAAAAAATTTTTGAAAAGCTGTGAATTTTTAAAACCTTCATTTTTTGACTAACTTTAAACAATCACCTAGGCTTTATTTATAAAGATTAAGTCGTGATTTTTACGTTAAATTAACATTTAAAGATTCTATTTTTGATTTTAACAGTCAAATTTATTCAAGTTTTTGTCAAAAAATAAAAAGAAATTTTTGAAAAACAGAGAATTTTTAAAACCCTAATTTTTTGACTAACTTTGAACAATCACCTAGACTTTATTTATAAGGATTAAGTCGTGATTTTTACGTTAAATTACAAGTTCAAGTATCTATTTTTGATTTTAATAATCAAATTTATTCGAGGTTTTTTCAAAAAAAATTAAAAAAATTTTAAAAAAACAAAAATTTTTCGAATCCTCATTTTTTGATCAACTTTAAAAAATCACCTAGACTTTATTTATAAGGATTAAGTCGTGATTTTTACGTTAAATTACAAGTTCAAGAATCTATTTTTGATTTTAACAGTCAAATTTATTCGAGTTTTTGTCAAAAAATAAAAAAAATTTTTTGAAAAACAGAGAATTTTTAAAAACCTCATTTTTTGACTAACTTGAACAATCACCTGGACTTTATTTATAAGGATTAAGTCGTGATTTTTAAGTTAAATTACAAGTTCAAGAATCTATTTTTGATTTTAACAGTAAAATTTATTCGAGTTTTTGTGAAAAAATTAAAAAAAATTTTTGAAAAATAGAGAATTTTTAAAAACCTCGTTTTTTGACTAACTTTGAACAATCACCTAGGCTTTATTTATAAGAATTAAGTCGTGATTTTTACCTTAAATTAACACTTAAAGATTCTATTTTTTATTATAATAGTCAAATTAATTCTAGTTCTCGGCAAAAAATAAAAAAAAATTTCAAAGACCGAGAATTTTTGAAAACCTCATTTTTTGATCAATTTTAAAAAATCGCCCAGATTTTATTTATAGGAATTAAGAAATAATTTTTACATAAAATTGAAGACAAAAAATTCTATTTTGGACTAAAAAAGACAGATTTGTTCTAATTATGACCAAAAGAATTTAAAAATTTTTTAAAGTTGGTAAAAAATTTTGACAGTTAACTAACCTCATTTTTTAAGAAATTTAATCAATTTTAAAAAATCGCCCAGACTTTATTTGTAGGAATTAAGAAATAATTTTTACATAAAATTGAACGTAAAAGATTCTATTTTGGATTAGAAAAGTTAGATTTGTTCTAATTATTACCAAAAAAATTATCAAAGTTGGAAAAAAATTTTGACAGCTTAACCTAACTTTTTAAAAAATTTGATCAACTTTAAAAAATCACACAAGACTTATTTTTGGAGATTAAGGAATGATTCCTTCGCTAAATTAAAACTCAAGGATTCAACTTTTATTTGTAAAAGTCCAATTTGTTCCGATTGTTACCAAAAAAATAAAAAGAAATCCCAAAGTTGATGAAATTCTTAACAGTTGACTAACCTAACTTTTTACAAAAATAGACCAATTTTTAAAAAATCATACAGACTTTATTTTCAAAGGTTAAGAAATGATTCTTTTATCGAAATGAAGTTAAAGGATTCCATTTCGAATTAAAACAATCAGATTTGTTCTAAGTAGTACCAAAAAATTTAAAAAAATTCTTAAATTTGGTAGTATTTTTTTCAGTTGACTAACCCAACTTTAAAAAAAAATTAATCAACTTTAAAAAATCACACAGAACTTATTTTTAGAGATTAAGGAATAATTTTTTCGCTAGATTAAAACTTAAAGATTCTATTTTTCATTGAAAACGTCAGATTTATTCTAATTATTACCAAAAAATTAAAAAAAAAATTTAAAAAAGCGGACATTTTTAAATATCTCATTTTTTGACAAACTTTAAAAAATCGCCTAGACTTTATTTATAAGGATTAAGTCGTGATTTTTACCTTAAATTAACACTTAAAGATTCTATTTTTTATTATAATAGTCAAATTAATTCTAGTTCTCGTCAAAAAATAAAAATAAAAATTCAAAAACCGAGAATTTTTGAAAATCTCATTTTTTGATCAACTTTAAAAAATCGAACAGACTTCATTTATAGGAAGGAAGAAATAACTTTTACATAAAATTGAAGGCAAAAGATTCTATTTTGGACTAAAAAAGTCAGATTTGTTCTAATTATGACCAAAAAAATTAAAAAAATTCTTAAAGTAGGTAAAAGATTTTGACAGTTAACTAACCTCATTTTTTAAGAAATTTAATCAATTTTAAAAAATCGCCCATACTTTATTTGTAGGAATTAAGAAATAATTTTTACATAAAATTGAAGTTAAAAGATTCTATTTTGGAGTAGAAAAGTTAGATTTGTTCTAATTATTACCAAAAAAATCAAAAAAATTTTCAAAGTTGGAAACATTTTTTTAGATGTTTTTTAAAAAATTAAACTTTAAAAAATCGTACAGAGCTTATTTTTAAAGATTAAGAAATGATTTTTTCGTTAGATTAAACCTTAAAGATTCTATTTTTGATTAAAAAAGTCAAATTTATTCTAAATATTATTAAAAAAATAGAAAAAAATTTTAATAAAAAAAGTCGTTAAAACCCTTTTATGTCTTTTATGTCTAAACCAAAGAAATAGTTTCTTTGTAATTGTAAGAGGACTTTAAACGAACGTGTACGTCGATTTCCACTTATTCTCAGAAGTAATCAGGCAACAATTTTCCATGGGCAGAGACCACCATTGCCATTTCTAAACGACCCCGCATAGTTTGAACGGTAATGACACCGACTTGCGCCGTCGTCGTTTGAAAATCGAATGCAGTCACGATAGGTTTTTGTAGGTAATTGCAAGCACTACGTGTCGGACGTACCATAATTACCCCATATGGGCTCATATGCAAATTACTTTAATCGTCAAACGATTATCAACTTGTCAGTACTACTTATATATATTTTTATATTTTTCTTTCAATACAACTTTTAATACAAGACAAGAAAAAATCATATTTTCCATATGTTGAATATGAATTGTAGTCTTTAATAATTACATGTTTAATGCTTGAAGGAAAAAAAAATTTTTTTTTTCTTCAAAGAAGGGAATATACATGAATTCGAGCATCTGTTCTAAATGTTGATAATTATAGACATACAAAGTTGGGGTTTAAAACCCTGTAATATTTAGAAATCAAACTTCATTAGGATCTCAGTTTAGATTTTAATTACTCTAATCTGGTAGATTCGCCTCGCCCCCGGGATTTTTTGTCAAACGGCACGTGCTAATAGCGTTTTAATTCCACCTTCGCATGGCGCTATTTCCCAAAGATCTTATCCTTAAAGTTGCGTGCGCGAAACTGGGCTATTTTGGTTTTTGCATTTTTACCTTCGACGACACAAAAAAAAATCCGAATTCCTATTATTAATTCTCCGGGTTATTATTGCATTGTAAATGAATTTCTAAAGGATGCGTGCGAATGGAATAAAAGAAAAATCTTAAACGACCACAAATTTTATAAAACGGTCTCTTTTCTAAACCGTTTAGTTCCTAATAGCTGTCTAAATCTTTGTTAAAACGATTCAATTCTCATGGGTTATTTTTTCGGGGAATTACGGTTCTTTGATTACTAGGTTCCGGGTTTAAACGTTTTATCACGCGATACTAAAGCCACAAAATTCTTAAATTAGAAAATTAGTTTCCTTATTAGAAACCAAAACCAATCACTTCCAATACATATCATATTAGACGAATTTTTTTCTAAACTCATACATTGAAAAATTAGACAACTTTCAAATTTTGACTTTGATCTCGTGTAACTGAACAGCCGATTATCCGATTTCCATACGGTTTATTTTAAACGATTCCCCATTCAATTTTGAGTAAGATTCTAGAAAATCGTCTTTGTATCAAGTTTAAAAATTTTTAGACGAATTTTTTTCTAAACTTCTACATTGAAAAATTAGACAATTTTTAAATTTTGACTTTGATTTCGTCTAACTGAACAGCCGATTATCCGATTTCCATACGGTTTATTTTAAACGATTCCCCATTCAATTTTGAGTAAGATTCTAGAAAATCGTCTTTGCACCAAGTTTGGAAAATTTTAGACGAATTTTTTTCTAAAGTTCTACATTTAAAAATTAGACAATTTTCAAATTTTGACTTTGATCTCGTCTAACTGAACAGCCGATTATCCGATTTTAATACGGTTTATTTTAAACGATTCCCCATTTAATTTTGAGTAAGATTCTAGAAAATCGTCTTTCTATCAAGTTTGGAAATTTTTAGACGAATTTTTTTCTAAAGTTATACATTGAAAAATTAGACAATTTTCAAATTTTGACTTTGATCTCGTCTAACTGAACAGCCGATTATCCGATTTTAATACGGTTTACTTTAAACGATTCCCCATTCAATTTTCAGTAAGATTCTAGAAAATCGTCTTTGCACCAACTTTGGAAATTTTTAGACGAATTTTTTTCTAAAGTTCTACATTGAAAAATTAGACAATTTTCAAATTTTGACTTTGATCTCGTCTAACTGAACAGCCGATTATCCGATTTCCATACGGTTTATTTTAAACGATTCCCCGTTCAATTTTGAGTAAGATTCTAGAAAATCGTCTTTGTGTCAAGTTTTAAAATTTTTAGACGAATTTTTTTCTAAACTTCTACATTTAAAAATTAGACAATTTTCAAATTTTGATTTTGATCTCATCTAACAGAACAGCCGATTATCCGATTTTCATGCGGTTTATTTTAAAAGATTCCCCATTTAATTTTGAGTAAGATTCTAGAAAATCGTCTTTGTATCAAGTTTTAAAACTTTTAGACGAATTTTTTTCTAAAGTTCTACATTGAAAAATTGGACAATTTTCAAATTTTGACTTTAATCTCGTGTAACTGAATAGCCGATTGTCCGATTTTCATACGGTTTATTTTAAACGATTCCCCATTCAATTTTGAGTAAGATTCTAGAAAATCGTCTTTGTATCAAGTTTTAAAATTTTTAGACGAATTTTTTTCTAAAGTTCTACATTAAAATATTGGACAATTTTTAAATTTTGACTTTAACCTCGTGTAACTGAATAACCGATTATCCGATTTTCATGCGGTTTATTTTAAACGATTCCCCATTCAATTTTAAGTAGGATTCTAGAAGATCATCATTATATTAGGTTTTAAAATTTTTAGACGAATTTTTTTCTAAAGTTCTACATTGAAAAATTAGACAATTTTCAAATTTTAACTTTGAACTTGTCTAACTGAACAGCCGATTATCCGATTTTCATGCGGTTTATTTTAAACGATTCCCCATTTAATTTTGAATAAGATTCTAGAAAATCGTCTTTGTATTAAGTTTAAAAATTTTTAGACGAATTTTTTTCTAAACTTCTACATTTAAAAATTAGACAATTTTCAAATTTTGACTTTGATCTCGTCTAACTGAACAGCCGATTATCCGATTTCCATACGGTTTATTTTAAACGATTCCCCATTTAATTTTGAGTAAGATTCTAGAAAATCGTCTTGGTATCAAGTTTTAAAATTTTTAGACGAATTTTTTTCTAAACCTCTGCATTAAAAAATTAGACAATTTTCAACTTCTAAAAATTTTTTTCTTTTTAGGTATTAATACAATAAATTTGACCTTTATGACCAAAAATTTAATCTTCAAGGTTAAAATTAACGAACGAATCATTTCTTAATTTCTAAAAATAAGTCTTGTGTGATTTTTTTAAAATTGATCAAAATTTTTAAAAAGTTAGGTTAAACTGTCAAAAATTTTTTCCAACTTTGATAATTTTTTTGATTTTTTTGGTAATAATTAGAACAAATTTAACTTTTACAATCAAAAATAGAATCTTTAAGTTTTACTCTAGCGAAAGAATTATTCCTTGATCTCTAAAAATAAGTCCTGTGTGATTTTTTAAAGTTGTCCAATTTTTTTAAAAAGTTAGGTTAGTCAACTGTCAAAAACTTTTACTAACTATAAGAATTTTTTTAATTTTTTTGGTAATAATTAGAACAAATTTGACTTTTTTAGTCCAAAATAGAATCTTTTAACTTTAATTCAATGTAAAAAATATTTCTTAATTCCTATAAATAAAGTCTGGGCGATTTTTTAAAAATTGGTCAATTTTTTCAAAAAGTGAGGTTAGTCAACCATCAAAAATTTTCGTCAACTTTGGAAATTTTTTTAATTTATTGGGTAATAATTAGAACAAATCTGATTTTTTTAATGAAAAATAGAATCTTTTAATTTTAATTTTACATAAAAATTATTTCTTAATTCCCATAAATAAAGTCTGGGCGATTTTTTAAAAATTGGTCAATTTTTTCAAAAAGTGAGGTTAGTCAACCATCAAAAATTTTCGTCAACTTTGGAAATTTTTTTAATTTTTTGGGTAATAATTAGAACAAATCTGACTTTTATAATGAAAAATAGAATCTTTTAATTTCAATTTTATATAAAAATTATTTCTTAATGTTTACAAATAAAGTCTGGGCGATTTTTTTAACCTGACCAATTTTTCTAAAAAATTAGGTTAGTCAACTGTCAAAAATTCTTTATCAACTTTAAAATTTTTTTTAATTTTTTTAGTAATAATTAGAACAAATCTGACTTTTTAATTCAAAGTAGAATCTTTTAGCTTCAATTTTATGTAAAAATTATTTCTTAATTCCTTTAAATAAAGTCTGGGCGATTTTTTTAAATTGATCAAATTTTCTAAAAGTTAGGTTAGTCAACTGTCAAAAATTTTTTACCAACTTTGATATTTTTTTTGATTTTTTTGGTAATAATTAGAACAAATTTGAGTGTTACAATCAAAAATAGAATCTTTAAGTTTTAATCTAGCGAAAGAATTATTCCTTAATCTCTAAAAATAAGCTCTGTACGATTTTTTAAAATTGATCAATTTTCTAAAAAAGTTAGGTTAGTTAACTGTCAAAAAAATTTTACCAATTTTGATATTTTTTTTTGATTTTTTTGGTAATAATTAGAATAAATTTGACTTTTACAATTAAAAATAGGATCTTTAAGCTTTAATTTTTCATAAGGATCAATTTTCAATCCTTATAAATAAAGTCTGGGTGATTTTCTAAACTTGGTAAGACTTTTAAGAAATGTATGAAGCATTTTTATTCTGGTAAAAGCTAAAGATTTTACGTTACGTCTCTGGAAATACAAAGGGAAAGGGAAAAGACGACCGTCGACCGTTCGAGGCGCACAACCTATAATCAAATAACAGAAATGAATCCGTTGTTACCCGTTCGGAGTGTATTTCATGTGCGGCACGCCATTTTTCGTAACCTGGCATTACGCCGATCGGGTACCTTAAAATTTATGAATTTTTAACTCCCATTGTACTACCGAAACGCACCGAGGTGCCCTCGTCTTACCTTTCACAACCTGCAAACACAAAAGAAATGGAAACGAATTTACCCAATCGATCCACATCCATATCCTTAAAGAAAGGAAAGTTTTAAGTATTTATTTATTTTTTTATTTTTTTCAAGTCATAGTCAATTTAAAAAAATCATATCTCAAAAACTAGTTATTCTAGAGACTTGAAATTTTATCAGGATCTAGACTGAAATTTAATCTTTATGTATACCAAAAATGAGCTTTCTGCGACTTTTAGTTTTTACCAGAGGATAGAAATTCTAACCTAAGTTAATTAACATGTCGATTAAAAATTTGTCAATTTTAAAAAATTCATATCTAAAAAATGAATTGTTATTGAGAGTTAAAATTTAATAAGGATTTAGATTGAAACTTAATCTTTATTTTTACCAAAGAAAAATTTTCCACGACTTTTTGTTTTTTCCTCAGCAAAGAAAATGTAACGTACCGTCAATTTAACTATGTCATTTCTTAAAAATTCATATCTAAGAAAATAATTTCTATTAAGACTTGAAATTTTCCAAGGAGTTAGATTGAAACTTAATCTTGAATTCTACCAAAAGTGAATTTTCTACATCTTTTGGTTTTTACCAGACAATAGAAATTCTAACCTCACTTAATTAACATGTCGATTAAAAATTAGTCAATTTTTAAAAATTCATATCTCAAAAATGAATTGTTATTGAGAGCTAAAATTCCATAAGGATTTAGATTGAAACTTAATCTTTATTTTTACCAAAGAAAAATTTTCCACGACTTTTTGTTTTTTCCTCAGCAAAGAAAATGTAACTTAATGTCGATTAAAATGTGTCCATTTTTAAAAGGTCATATCTAAGAAACTAATTATTGTAGAGGGTTGAAATTTTATGACGGTTTAGATTCAAATTTAATCTTTATTTTTACCAAAAATAAAAATTTTTGACACTTTTTAAGTTAAGAAAAATAATTTTAAAAATTCATCAAAAATTCATTTTTAAAGATTTTGATTTGATTTTTTTTCTAAATGAAACTTAAAATATTCTAATTTTAATTAAAACAGATCGTTTTATTCCAAGTGTTGTCAAGAAATTTCAAAAAAAATTTGAAAGTTGGTAAAAAATTTTTGAAACTTTTAAATTAAGAAAGCTAACTTTAGAAATTCATAAAAAATTCATTTTTAAAAATTTTGATTTGATTTTTCTTCTAGATGAAAGCCAAAATATTCTAGTTTTGATCTAAAAAGACCGTTTTATTTTAAATGTTGTCAAAAAATTTCAAAAAATTTTCAAAGTTGGTAAAAATTTTTGACACTTTTTAAGTTAAGAAAAATAATTTTAAAAATTCATCAAAAATTCATTTTTAAAGATTTTGATTTGATTTTTTTGCTAAATGAAACTTAAAACATTCTAATTTTAATTAAAAAAGGCCGCTTTATTTCAAGTGTTGTCAAAAAATTTAAAAAAATTTTCAAAGTTGGTAAAATTTCTTTTGGTTAGAAAATTAACCATTTTTTAAAAATTCATAAAAAATTGAATTTTGAAGATTTTGATTTGATTTTTCTTCTAGATGAAACTTAAAATATTCTAGTTTTGATTTAAAAAGACCGCTTTATTCTAGGTGTTGTCAAAAAATTTAAAAAATTTTTCAAAGTTGATAAAATTTTTTTGGTTAGAAAATTAACCATTTTTTAAAAAATTCATAAAAAATTGAATGTTAAAGATTTTAATTTGATTTGTTTCTATATGAAACTTAAAATATTTTAGTTTTGATCTAAAAAGATCGTTTTATTCTAAATGTTGTCAAAGAATTTAAAAAAATTTTCAAAGTTGGTAAAAATTTTTTTGGCTAGAAAATTACCCATTTCTTAAAAAAATCATAAAAAATGGAATGTTAAAGATTTTAATTTGATTTTTTTTCTAAACGAAAGTTAAAACATTCTATTTTTAATTAAAAAAGACCGTTTTATTCCAAGTGTTGTCAAAAAATTTAAAAAATTTTTCAAACTTGGTAAAAATTTTTGACACTTTTTTAATTTTTTCTAACTTTAAAAATTCATCAAAAATTCAATTTTAAAGATTTTGATTTGATTTTTCTTCTAAATGAAACTTAAAACATTCTACTTTTAACTAAAAAAGACCGTTTTATTTTAAATGTTATCAAAAAATCTAAAAAAATTTTCAAACTTGGTAAAAATTTTTGACACTTTTTTAATTTCTTCTAACTTTAAAAATTCATCAAAAATTCAATTTTAAAGATTTTGATTTGATTTTTTTTCTAAATGAAACTTAAAACATTCTAATTTTAATTAAAAAAGACCATTTTATTTCAAGTGTTGTCAAAAAATTTAAAAAAATTTTGAAAATTGGTAAAAATTCTTTTGGTTAGAAAATTAACCATTTTTTAAAAAATTCATAAAGAATTGAATGTTAAAGATTTTAATTTGATTTTCTTCTATATGAAACTTAAAATATTCTAGTTTTGATCTAAAAAGATCGTTTTATTCTAAATGTTGTCAAAAAATTTAAAAAAATTTTCAAAGTTGTTAAAAATTTTTTTGGTTAGAAAATTACCCATTTCTTAAAAAAATCATAAAAAATGGTATGTTAAAGATTTTAATTTGATTTTTTTTTTCTAAACGAAAGTTAAAACATTCTAGTTTTAATTAAAAAAGACCGTTTTATTCCAAGTGTTGTCAAAAAATTTAAAAAAATTTTCAAACTTGGTAAAAATTTTTGACACTTTTTTAATTTTTTCTAACTTTAAAAATTCATCAAAAATTCAATTTTAAAGATTTTGATTTGATTTTTCTTCTAAATGAAACTTAAAACATTCTAATTTTAATTAAAAAAGACCGTTTTATTTCAAGTGTTGTCAAAAAAATTAAAAAAAATTTCAAAGTTGGTAAAATTTCTTTTGGTTAGAAAATTAACCATTTTTTAAAAATTCATAAAAAATTGAATTTTAAAGATTTTGATTTGATTTTTTCCTATATGAAACTTAAAATATTCTAGTTTTGATCTAAAAAGATCGTTTTATTCTAAATGATGTCAAAAATTTTAAAAAATTTTCAAAATTGATAAAATTTTTTTGGTTAGAAAATTTACCATTTTTTAAAAAATTCATAAAAAAATTGAATGTTAAAGATTTTAATTTGATTTTTTTCTATATGAAACTTAAAATATTTTAGTTTTGATCTAAAAAGACCGTTTTATTCTAAGTGTTGTCAAAAATTTTTAAAAATTTTTCAAAGTTGATAAAATTTTTTTGGTTAGAAAATTAACCATTTTTTAAAAAATTCATAAAAAATTGAATGTTAAAGATTTTAATTTGATTTTTTTCTGTATGAAACTTAAAATGTTTTAGTTTTGATCTAAAAAGAACGTTTTATTCTAAATGTTGTCAAAAAATTTAAAAAAATTTTCAAAGTTGGTAAAAATTTTTTTGGTTAGAAAATTACCCATTTCTTAAAAAATTCATAAAAAATTGAATTTTAAAGATTTTGATTTGATTTTTCTTCTAGATGAAACTTAAAATATTCTAGTTTTGATCCAAAAAGACCGTTTTATTCTAAGTATTGTCAAAAAATTTTAAAAATTTTTCAAACTTGGTAAAAATTTTTGACACTTTCTTAATTTTTTCTAACTTTAAAAATTCATCAAAAATTCAATTTTAAAGATTTTGATTTGATTTTTTTTCTAAATGAAACTTAAAACATTCTAATTTTAATTAAAAAAGACCGTTTTATTTCAAGTGTTGTCAAAAAAATTTAAAAAAATTTCAAATTTGAAAAAAATTTTTTTGGTTAAAAAAATTTAAAAAAATTCATATCTCAAAAACTAATTGTTATTGAGACTTGAAATTTTGTGACGATTTAGACTGAGATTTAATCTTTATTTTTACCAAAGATGAATTTTCTACGACTTTTAGTTTTTCGCTCAGGAGAGAAAATGTAACTTAATGTCGTTAATTAAAATTTTTAAACGTTCTGTTTACGTTCTAAAAGCAACTTTACAATTGTACTGTATATAATTTTCGGTTAAATAATGATTGGTGTGGATAAGTTTTTGTTTCGAACGGTCAATCACCATGGTAAAACCACCATCCACCAATAAATTGCAATCGATTCGTTCCCCATGGGGTAAGCTGAGTGTGCCGTTACCCACACGCACAAGAAGGGAGGGTAATGGCGCTCTATACCTGTAATTATTTCGCTTGTCGTATTAGAGGCCAAGTTCCGTTGTAGCCGGGCATTTTTCCATATACGCCCCCTTTTTCCAACCGTCCCCCTACCTTTGTATTTGCTCGCCGCACAAGTTTACGATCGATTATGGGGGAATGGGAACCGACGCATGCTTCCATTTTCCCATAATTTCACCCACCACCAATGAAAGAAAAAATGGTTTTTTATTCTTTCAAACCCCCTTCTCTTTATTAGTTAGATTCCCTTCTTTTTATTAGATCCCCTTCTATAATTAGACCTCTCTTTAGCAATTTTCAGTAAATCACTAGGGACAATTGGAGGTTATTACTCGTCTCTTTCTCTCTTTTCAATCCCAACCAGAATTAATTAACTATTAATTAACAGCTTTAAGAGGTCTATTCCCACGCGATTTCGTCCGAGAGAAGCCGCGTTAATTGCCGGGAGAGAAAAGATTGCTGCAAGCAGTGTATTTCCGCACTGAGCGTTTGCATTTTCAATTGTGTAATCCCCGCCAGAGGTTTCTGAAAAATTGATACGAAACCATTACGTGGAAATGGGGCTTTCGCATTGAATCGCTTCTTCTTATAAAATCCTAACTTTCTCTCACCATCATACACCATCGATTATAAACCACCTTTTCTCATGAATCGAAAAGCAAAAAAAAAATTTTTTTTTAACCGTTTTGGAATAAATTAAGGTAATCTGCAAACAAAGCCCCACTTAAAAGCGTATTACAAGACCGTAAAATTAGTACCGAAAGGGGTTTACGAAGTACAGATGTCGCCCATTTGCGTCTTAGCAGTTTTAGATAAGGGAGAGATAAAGACGTGTAACGATCAATTAATTAATATTCCCCCCGTGTGGCGACCAACTGCGAAAGAAAACGCAGCTAATGACCGGGGGCCGAGTAGAACGTCTTTCTACGGCAACTTGGCTGCCCGGCAAACCGTAAAATATTTATGTATATTTATGGGCGGATCCGCCGCGTCGTCTCCTTTAAATTATTTATCATTATTATAAATTGAATCGTGTTACAATATAATTACCGCCCGATCCGGCTTCGTACAACCTCGCCGGACGGCTATTAACAAAGGCCGTAATGGGTCTATTACTGAAATTAAACGGTGTGGACGGGTTTCGAATCGTTAATCATTTAATATTGTTTGTGCTTTATGAGATTCACTGTGGATAATAGTTTCGATCAGAATCACGATTTCATCTATACTTCCCACCAAGAAAAATTTTTTTTAATTTTTATTGTAATAATTAGAATGAATTTAACACATATTATAAAAAATAGACATTTTTAGCTTTAATTTAACATAAAAATCATTTCTTAATCTTTAAAAATAAACGACTTATGATTTTTTAAAGTTGATCAATTTTTTTAAAAAGTTGGGTTAAATGTCAAAAATTTGTCCAACTTTAAAATTTTTTTTAATTTTTTTGGTAAAAGTTAGAACAAATCTGATTAATATGATCAATAAATCAATCTTTAAGGTTCAATTTAAAAAAAGAATAACTTCATAATCTTTAAAAATAAATTCTGTACGATTTTTCAAAGATGGTCGAATTTTTCAAAAAGTGAGGTTAGTGAAATGTTAAAATTTTCACCTACTTTAAATTTTTTTTAATTTTTTTGGTAAAAATTAGAACAAATCTGATTAATATGATTAATAAATCAATCTTTATAGTTCAATTTAAAAAAAGAATCACTTCTTAATCTTGAAAAATAAGTTCTGTACGATTTTTTAAAGTTGATAATATTTTTAAGAAAAGTGAGGTTAGTGAAATGTCAAAAATTTCTTCAACTTTAAAAATTTTTTTAATTTTTTTGGTAAAATTTAGAACAAATCTGATTGATATGGTCAATAAATCAATCTTTAAGGTTCAATTAAAAAAAAGAATCAATTCTTAATCTTTAAAAATAAGGTTTGTACGATTTTTCAAAGTTGGTCGAATTTTTCAAAAAGTGAGGTTAGTGAAATGTCAAAAATTTCACCAACTTTAAAATTTTTTTTAATTTTTTTGGTAAAATTTAGAACAAATCTGATTCATATGATCAATAATCAATCTTTAAGGTTGAATTTAAAAAAAGAATCACTTCTTAATCTTTAAAAATAAGTTTTGTACGAATTCTTAAAATTGATCAAATTTTAAAAAAATGTTAAATGTCAAAAATTTCACAAATTTAAAATTTTTTTTTTAATTTTTTGGTAAAAATTAGAACAAATCTGATTGATATGATCAATAAAGTAATTTTTAAGGTTCAATTTAAAAAAAGTATCGCTTCTTTATCTTTAAAAATAAGGTCTGTACGATTTTTTAAAGTTGATAATATTTTTTAAAAAAGTGAGGTTAGTGAAATGTCACAAATTTCACCAACTTTAAAATTTGTTTTAATTTTTTTGGTAAAATTTAGAACAAATCTGATTTATATGATTAATAAATCAATCTTCAAGGTTCAATTTAAAAAAAGAGTCACTTCTTAATCTTTAAAAATAAGTTCTGTAACATTTTTTAAAGTTGATAATATTTTTTAAAAAAGTGAGGTTAGTGAAATGTCAAAAATTTCACCAACTTTAACTTTTTTTTTTAATTTTTTTGGTAAAATTTAGAACAAATCTGATTGATACTATCAATAAATCAATCTTTAAGGTTGAATTTAAAAAAAGAATCACGTCTTAATCTTTAAAAATAAGTTCTGTACGAATTTTTAAAGTTGGTCAAATTTTTAAAAAAGTTCGGTTAGTTAACTGTAAAAAAATTTTGTAATTTTTAAGATTTTTTTTAATTTTTTGGGTAGGAATTAGAACAAGTCTGACTTATATGATCAATAATCCAAACTTGAAAGTTTAATTTAAAAAAAGAATCATTTCTTAATCTCCAAAAATAAGTTCTATACGAATTTTTAAAGTTGATCAAAATTTTTAAAAAAGTTAGGTTATCTAAATTTCATAAACTTTAAAAATTTTTTTAATTTTTTTTGGTAAAAGTTTGAACAAATTTGATTGATATAGTCAATAAATCAATCTTTAAGGTTCAATTTAAAAAAAGAATCACTTCTTAATCTTTAAAAATAAGTTCTGTACGATTTTTCAAAGTTCATCGAATTTAAAAAAAAATGAGGTTAGTGAAATGTTAAAATTTTCACCTACTTTAAATTTTTTTTTAATTTTTTTGGTAAGAATTAGAACAAATCTGATTGATATAGTCAATAAATTCATCTTTAAGGTTGAATTTAAAAAAAGAATCACTTTTTTATCTCTAAAAATAAGTTCTGTACGAATTTTTAAAATTGATCAAATTTAAAAAAAAAGTTAAATGTCAAAAATTTCACAAACTTTAAATTTTTTTTAAATTTTTTTGGTAAAAATAAGATCAAATCTGATTAATATGATCAATAAATCAATCTTTAAGGTTCAATTTAAAAAAAGAATTACTTCTAAATCTTTAAAAATAAGGTCTGTATGCTTTTTCAAAATGTCAAAATGCTAAATGTCAAAAATTTCACAAACTTTGAAATTTTTTTTGAATTTTTTTTGTAAAAGCTATAACAAATCTGTTTAATGTGGTTAATAAATCAATCTTTAAGGTTCAATTTAAAAAAAGTATCACTTCTTTATCTCCAAAAATAAGTCCTGTGCGAATTTTTAAAATTGATCAAAATTAAAAAAAAAGTTAAATGTCAAAAATTTCACAAACTTTAAAAATTTTTTTAATTTTTTTGGTAAAAATAAGAACAAATCTGATTGATATAACCAATAAACCAATCTTTAAAGTTCAATTTAAAAAAAGAATCACTTCTTAATCTTTAAAAATAAGGTCTGTACCATTTTTCAAAGTTGGTAAAATTTTTTAAAAAGTGAGGTTAGTCAAACGTCAAAAATTTAACCAAATTTTAAATTTTTTTTAATTTTTTTGGTAAAAGTTAGAACAAATCTGATTGATATGATCAATAAACTAATTTTTAGGGTTCAGTTTAAAAAAAGAATCATTTCTTTATCTTTAAAAATAAGTTCTGTACGATTTTTCAAAGTTAATCGAATTTAAAAAAAAGTGAGGTTAGTGAAATGTCAAAAATTTCACCAACTTTAAATTTTTTTTTAATTTTTTTGGTAAGAATTAGAAAAAATCTGGCTGCTTTAGTTAAAAAATGCATCTTTTATCTTCAATTCGACACAAGAACCATGTCTTAATCTCTAAAAATAAAGTCTGTATGATTTTGTAAAATTGGTCAGTTTTCTTAAAAAGTTGGGTTAATCAACTGTCAAAAATTTCATCCACTTTAAGAATTTTTTTAAATTTTTTTGGTTATAATTAGAACAAATCTGGCTCTTAGTTAAAAAACGAATCTTTTATCTTCAATTCGACACAAGAACCATGTCTTAATCTCTAAAAATAAAGTCTGTATGATTTTGTAAAATTGGTCAGTTTTCTTAAAAAGTTGGGTTAATCAACTGTCAAAAATTTCATCCACTTTAAGAATTTTTTTAAATTTTTTTGGTTATAATTAGAACAAATCTGGCTCTTAGTTAAAAAACGAATCTTTTATCTTCAATTCGACACAAGAACCATGTCTTAATCTCTAAAAATAAAGTCTGTATGATTTTTTAAAAATTGGTCTATTTTCTTAAAAAGTGAGGTTAGTGAAATGTAAAAAATTTCACCAACTTTAAAAATTTTTTAAATTTTTTTGGTAATAATTAGAACAAATCTGTCTTTTACAATTGAAAGTAAAATGTTTAAATTTTAATTTAATGAAGGAATCATTTCCCAATCTTTAAAAATAAACTCTGTGGGATTTTTTAAAGTTAGTTAAAAAAATCACAAAATTCGATTTGAAATTAACCAATTTTTCACCAAATTTCACTAAAAAATTCTAAAAATTAGAAAAAATTAAATCAAAAAAATATAACTAAATGTAAATTAATTCCCTTTATGTTTGTTACGCCACTGCTTTCTTAGAATTTCCCTCCTCAATTTCCCTTACTACTTGCAACCCAACTATCTTCCTTCGATCGTAAACTTAACTCATTTAAAAATTAACAAACCATTGTCTTCGCTCCGTGAGCGAATTGTGCAGGTCTACGGTGTACAAATTCGTAAATATTTAATCCGCCAATCGCTCTCACCTGTTACCATTCGAAAAAGTTTATCGACACCTTTCAATATTTCATTACGAAAACTACCACCACCGTGGGCAAGTTTCCAACTGCCACCCGGTAAAAAAAATTGGGCGCTTTCTAAATTACCGTTTTTTAGAGAGAATCTACTTATCCAATATAAGCCGTAACGAGCACCCTATTAAGTGTAATAAGAGCTGACGATCTAGCTTTAAATAGATAGTTTAAAAACGCTTAGTGGTTAGTGGTTGGGTTAAGTGAATTTAAAGTGAGTTTGATGTTGGATTATAAAAGAGGGTTTTGTTTTAAAATAGGAGGGAGACTAAAATTTGGAAATTTTTGGTTTTTTTAATTGGTGGTTTTAATTATTGGGGAAAAAGATCAATCTGAATGTTAAAAAAATCACCAAGTTTGGGATTTTTTTAAATTTTTTTGGTAAAAACTAGAATAAATCTGATTAATGTGATTAATAAATTAATATTTAAGGTTCAATTTAAAAAAGAATCACGTTTTAATCTTTAAAAATAAGGTCTTTACGATTTTTCAAAGTTAGTCAAATTTTTTAAAAAATGAGGTTAGTGAAATGTCAAAATTCTCACCTACTTTAAATTTTTTTTTTAATTTTTTTGGTAAAAGTTAGAACAAATCTGATTGATATGGTTAATAAATCAATCTTTATAGTTCAATTTAAAAAAAGAATCACTTCTTTATCTTTAAACATAAGATCTGTACGAATTTTAAAAATTGATCAAATTTTAGAAAAAAGTTAAATGCCAAAAATTTCACAATTTTTTAAAATTTTTTTAGTTTTCTTGGTAAAAGTTAGAATAAATCTGATTGATGTGATCAATAAATAAATCTTTAAGGTTTAATTTAAAAAAAGAATCACTTCTTGCTCTTTAAAAATAAGTTCTGTACGATTTTTCAAAGTTCATGGAATTTATAAAAAAGCGAGGTTAGTGAAATGTCAAAATTTTCACCCACTTAAAATTTTTTTTTTTATTTTTTTGGTAAAAGTTAGAACAAATCTGACTAATATGATCAATATTCCAAATTTGAAAGTTCAACGTAAAAAAAGAATCACTTCTTAATCTTTAAAAATAAGTTCTGTACGATTTTTCAAAGTTCACCGAATTAAAAAAAAAATTAGGTTAGTGAAACGTCAAAAAATTTCACAAACTTTAATTTTTTTTAAATTTTTTTGAGTAAAAGTGAGAACAAATCTGACTTATATGATCAATAATCCAAACTTGAAAGTTCAATTTAAAAGAAGAATCACGTCTTAATCTTTAAAAATAAGTTCTGTACGAATTTTTAAAATTGATCAAATTTTAAAAAAAGTTAAATGTCAAAAATTTCACAAACTTTAAAAATTTTTTTAATTTTTTTGGTAAAAGTTAGAACAAATCTGATTCATATGATTAATAAATCAATCTTTAAGGTTTAATTTAAAAAAAGAATCACTTCTTAATCTTTAAAAATGAGGTCTGAGCGATTTTTCAAAGTTGGTCAAATTTTTCAAAAAAGTTAGGTTATCTAAATGTAAAAAATTTCACAAACTTTAAAAATTTTTTAATATTGTTTGGTAAAAGTTAGAACAAATCTGATTGATATGATCAATAAATCAATCTTTAAGGTTCAATTAAAAAAAGAATCACTTCTTAATCTTTAAAAATAAGTTCTGTACGAATTTTCAAAGTTGGTCAAATTTTTTAAAAAGTGAGGTTAGTGAAATGTCAAAAATTTCATAAACTTTAAATTTTTTTAAATTTTTTTGGTAAAAGTTAGAACAAATCTGACTTATATGATCAATAATCCAATCTTTAAGGTTGAATTTAAAAAAAGAATCACTTCCTTATCTCCAAAAATAAGTTCTGTAGGAATTTTTAAAATTGATCAAAATTTTTTTAAATGTTAGGTTAGTTAAATTTCAAAAAATTCACCAACTTTAAGAATTTTTTTAATTTTTTTGGTAAAAGTTAGAACAAATCTGATTTATATAATTAATAAATCAATCTTTAAGGTTCAATTTAAAAAAAGAATTACTTCTTAATCTTTAAAAATAAGTCCTGTACGATTTTTCTAAGTTGGTCGAATTCTTCAAAAAGTGAGGTTAGTGAAACGTCAAGAATTTCACCAACTTTAAGAATGTTTTCAATTTTTTTTGTAATAATTAGAACAAATCTGACTCTTTTATTTAAAAAACAAATCTTTTATCCTCAATTCGACACAAGAACCATGTCTTAATCTCTAAAAATAAAGTTTGTACGATTTTGTAAAATTGGTCAATTTTCTTAAAAAGTTGGGTTAATCAACTGTCAAAAATTGCATCCACTTTAAGAATTTTTTTAATTCTTTTGGTTATAATTAGAACAAATCTGGCTCTTTTAGCTAAAAAACGAATCTTTTATCTTCAATTCGACATGGGAACCATGTCTTAATCTATAAAAATAAAGTCTGTATGATTTTTTAAAAATTGGTCTATTTTCTTAAAAAGTGAGGTTAGTGAAATGTCAAAAATTTCACCAAATTTAAATTTTTTTTTAATTTTTTTGGTAAAAGTTAGAACAAATCAGATTGATATGATCAATAAGCTAATTTTTAGGGTTCAATTTAAAAAAAGAATCACTTCTTTATCTCCAAAAATAAGTTCTGTACGAATTTTTAAAATTGATCAAATTTTAAAAAAAAAGTTAAATGTCAAAAATTTCACAAACTTTAAAATTTTTTTTAGTTTTTTTGGTTAAAGTTCAATTTAAAAAAAGACTCACTTCTTAATCTTTAAAAATAAGGTCTGTACGAATTTTTAAAATTGATCAAATTTTAAAAAAAAGTTAAATGTCAAAAATTTCACAAATTTTAAAAATTTTTTTAATATTTTTGGTAAAATTTAGAACAAATCTGATTGGTATGGTTAATAAATTAATCTTTAAGGTTGAATTTAAAAAAAGAATCACTTCTTAATCTTTAAAAATAAGGTCTGTACGAATTTTTAAAGTTGGTCAAATTTTTTAAAAAAGTTGGGTTAGTTAACTGTCAAAAAATTTTATAATCTTTAAGATTTTTTTTTAATTTTTTGGATAAGAATTAGAACAAATCTGATTGATATGATCAATAAATCAATCTTCAAGGTTCAATTAAAAAAAAAGAATCACTTCTTAATCTTTAAGAATAAGTTCTGTACGAATTTTTAAAGTTAGTCGAATTTTTAAAAAAGTTAGGTTATCTAAATGTGAAAAATTTCACCAACCTAAAAAATTTTTTTTTAATTTTTTGGTAAAAATTAGAACAAATCTGATTGATATGATCAATAAATCAATCTTTATGGTTTAATTTAAAAAAAGAATCACTTTTTAATCTTTAAAAATAAGTCCTGTACGAATTTTCAAAGTTGGTCAAATTTTTCAAAAAATTAGGTTAGTTAACTGTCAAAAATTTTTACCAAGTTTGGAAATTTTTTTAATTTTTTTGGTAAAAATTAGGAAAAATTTGATTGTTACAATTAAAAATAGAATCTTTAAGTTTTAATTTTATATAAGAATTATCTCATAATTTTTAAAAATTAACCCTGGACGATTTTTTAAAGTTGATCAAATTTTTTAAAGTTGATCAAATTTTTTAAAGTTGATCAAATTTTTTAAAGTTGATCTAATTTTTTAAAATTGATCTAATTTTTTAAAGAATTTTATTTTTAAATTGAGATTGACTTTAAGGAAAAGTTTTCTTTGAAGGAAAAATCGATGATTTTGTGTTTCTAAAACATGGTAGGTTCGTAGAAATCGTAGTGGGAAACCGTAGTTCGACCGTGGAAAGCTCGTAAAAGCTCACGAAAGCGTGGGGATCCAATCTGGGGGCGCATGCGTGCACACAATGACGGAGGCTAGTGAACAGTGGCCGGGAATTGGCCCGTTTCCTTCCTACCGGCATAAAATCTGCATCTATTACCCGCCATTTTACGTCCTAGCCTAGATTTCTATCTATACTCGACTTTTCTAGATCGACCGTAAACCGTAACGGGACGTTAATCATTCAGGTCTTTCAACTTTTCAAAAAAAAATCTTATCTTAATAACTTACCTTAAAAATTTTCTTGAATTGAAAAATCGTTTCTTAAATCGTCCCTAAAAAACACTCCATCAACAGTATTGTAGTTATCGCCATCAACTAATTAACAAACTGGATTTTTACCTCAGAAAAAGCCTTCCATACAAAGCTTCTTCCCCCACTTAAAAACAAAAACGTTTCGACTGTGTTTTCATTTTTTATTTTTTGTTTTGAAGAAGAAAAAAAATCGAATCGCAAACAACTGCCTTTTGTCGGTCGTCGCTTACTACATACATCTTCCGTTTCCGGCGGTTCGTTTTGACGGGACCGTTTCAGTTGTCGCAACGCCCGAAAACAGATGTACTTATTACGCCCGTTCTCTCCCCTTTTCGGCTTATCTAGCATCTGCGACGCCGATACACCGTGCTACCAAGACGGCCGTGTCATCGTATTCAAATTACCACCGGGAATATTATAAAATATTATCTGCCGTTGTGGGGGAGATGGAAAATGAAGATATCAAGACGTGATATACATCCAACATGTGTTCTAGTTAGGCGAAAATGTTCCTTTTTGTTCCAAATGAGAAAATAGTCTTCTTACCAGAGTAAAAATTTAAAACCAAATTTTTTTTTTTATTTTTTTGGGGATTATTAGAATACTGGATCCAGTCTGGCCAAAATTTATGGTGTGTGAAAGGCAACAATTACCGATATTAAAAATAAACGGCAATCTGTACAAAATCATATTACAAAAGTGGATTCAAATAACGGATCGAAAAATAGAAAAACCCTAAAAACTGCACAAAATACAAAATTGAATAACGCTCTCTATTTATGGTTTACTCAGAAACGCAGTTTGGGCGAACCTGTTTCTGGTCGAATCGTATGGGAAACGGCTCTACTATTAAATGAAAGGTTAAAAGGGTCCTCCGATTTCAAGGCAAGTAGTGGATGGCTTGCAAGTTTCAAAACACGCCACGGAATTAGGGAGTTTTAAATTGAAGGAGAAATTTTATCTGGTGATAGTGCTGCAAGGACACAAAAATATTCAAGGGATGATATTTATAACGCAGATGAAACAGGCGTTAATTGGCGCTTTGGTTGGCATTACCAACCAAATCTCTCGCATCTCGACGAAAAGAAAAGCTCCTAGATATAAAGTAAGTAAAGACAGAATTACTACCATGGTCTGTTCAAACGCAAGTGGCATGCATTCACTTCCCTTGCTGGTGATAGGCAAAAGCAAAAATCTCCGTTGCTTCAAAAATGTCACATACCTTCCTGTCACTTATAGAGGACAAAAACGTGCTTGGATGGAATCCGAAATTTTTTTGGAATGGTTTTCTAAGATTTTTATACCCGAGGTAAAAAAAATACAGAAACAAAGAGGGCAAAGTTGGGGAAGTATTGTTGCTTATTGACAATGCGCCGATTCACGTTGATGATAATTTTACCCCTTCACATTCAGAAGCATTTCACTCAATAGAAACTGCCATGAAATGGTTCGAAAAACAGCCCGAGTCTAATTCTGAACTAAAACGAGTCCGGGATTTTGCTGCAAAAAAAGGGTTGAGACAACAGTTCAGAAGAAAATTTTGGATTATTTTAACTAGAATAAATAGACCCTTAAATGTAATAAACATAATTCGTTCTGTTGTTCATGCTTACAATAATTGTTTTGAGTTTGCAAAATTATACTAAAAGAGTATAATATAATTAATTCTAATGTGTACGTATTTTAGTATAGTAGCAATAATGTTTTATAATCCCAACAATTTGATAATCCGAATCACCATCGGTCCCAATTAGTTCGGATTATCGAAGTTCTACTGTATATTTGATCTAATTTGAGCTAATAATTCCTTTGTTGGTTCCAATTTTATAAAATCCATCATTTGTTGTCCCCAAAACTACGCCAATTAAGTTTCGCGCATCTCTTTTGCTCCTGCCAAGGCTTGGAACAGGCACAGTAACTGATGTTTCAACCTCAATCGGGGGAAATTTTTTATTAGATGTAAACTTCATTTTCTCTGCCTGCTCTTTCAATCTTTCGAAAGCTTTCTCTTGATTTGAAATCATCGTTTTTCTATTTGCACATCGAAGACATAAAACTGATGTTCCATACTCCACGTTGGTATTATAACATTTGTGGATTCCTAAGGCATTGAGGATTCTTTGCAGCTTCTACTTCTTTAATCTACTTCGTTCATATTCATCAATTTTTCCATAAATTTAGATCTCATTTCTCTTTCGGCGTCTTGGTTTTTAAAAGGCACACTATCAATTGCGTTTATTGCACTTCTCATTTTGAAGTAGTTTAAAAAACTCTTAGCTGCAAGTACACTCAACCGAATTAAGAGAAAGACTAATCGTCGATAAGTTGAAACTTGCCGAATACGCAGACTTTGTCGTTCGTACTGACAAAGAAAGCACTTCAAACCTAAGTTTGCCTGACCCACTTAAGCAAAGTCCGAAATTAATTTACATTTTTTGGACTTTGCCTGAGCTTCGTTTGGCGCACCTAAGTTTACCTAGTTGCATACTAGGCAAACCCCGAAGCAAAAAGTTATTTCGGACTTGCTCAAAAATGCTCGGGCTATGTGCAAATTGCCTAGTCAATCTTAGGTGTGCCGCCGTAATGGAGTACTTGCCGGTAACAAGTCAACTGTCAAAAAGTTTACCAAATTTAGGATTTTTTTAAAATCTTTTTTGTAACACAGAACAAATCTGACTCTTTTAGTTCAAAATAGCATCTTCTAACTTTATTTCCATATAAGAATCATTTCTTAATCTCTGAAAATAAAATCTGTACGATTTTTTAAAAATTGGTCAATTTTTATAAAAAGTTAGGTTAGATAACTGTCAAAAATTTTGTCAACTTTGGGAATTTTTTTGATTTTTTTGGTAACAGTTTGGACAAATCTGGCTTTTGTAGTTCAAAATAGAACCTTTTGATTTTAATTCGACGTAAGAATCATTTCTTAATCTCTAAAAATAAAATCTGTACGATTTCTTAAAAATTGGTCAATTTTTGTAAAAAGTTATTAATCAACTGTCAAAAATTTTGTCAACTTTGGGTATTTTTCTAATTTTTTTGATAACAATTAGAACAAATCTAACTTTTTTAATTCAAAATAGAATCTTTTGATTTCAATTCGACGAAAGAATCATTTCTTAATCTCTAAAAATAAACTCTGTAGGATTTTTTAAAAATTGGAAAATTTGTTCAAAAAATGAGGTTAGTCAACTATCAAAAAATTCACCAACTTTGGGAATTTTTTTAATTTTTATGGTAGTAACTCCAAGAAATCTGTTTTTTTTAATCCAAAATAGGATCTTTTACCTTCAAGTCGACATAATTGTCATTTCTTAATCACTGAAAATAAAGTCTGTACGATTTTTTAAAAATTGGTCAATTTTTGTAAAAAGTTAGGTTAATCACCTGTCAAAAATTTCACCAACTTTAAATTTTTTTTTGATTTTTTTGGTAACAATTAGAACAAATCTGACTTTTTTAGTTCAAAATAGAATCCTTTAGCTTTATTTCGACATGGGAATCATTTCTTAATCTCTAAAAATAAAGTCTGTACGATTTTTTAAAAATTGGTCAATTTTTGTAAAAAGTTAGGTTAATCACCTGTCAGAAATTTCACCAACTTAAATTTTTTTTTTTTTGATTTTTTTGGTAATAATTAGAACAAATCTAACTCCTTTAGTTCAAAATAGAATCCTTTAACTTCATTTCGACATAAGAATCATTTCTTAATCTTTAAAAATAGAGTCTGTACGATTATTTTTATATGTAAATTTTTGCAAAAAGTTAGGTTAGTCAAAAATTTCACCAACTTTGAGAATTTTTTTAATTCTTTTGGTAATAGTTAGAACAAATCTGTCTTTTTTAGTTCAAAATAGAGTCTTTTGATTTCAATTCGACGTAAGAATCATTTCTTAATCTCTAAAAATAAAGTCTGTATGATTTTTTAAAAATTGGTTAATTTTGCAAAATGTTAGGTTAGTCATCTGTCAAAAATTTCCCCAATTTTAAAAATTGTTTTGATTTTTTTGCTAATAACTAGAACAAATCTGGTCTTTTTAACTCAAAATAGGATCTTTTACCTTCAAGTCGACATAATTATTATTTCTTAATCTCTGAAAATAAAGTTTATACGATTTTTTTAAAATTGGTCAATTTTTGTAAAAAGTTAGGTTAGTTAACTGTCAAAAATTTCGTCAACTTTGGAAATTTTTTTAATCTTTTTGGTAGCAATTAGGACAAATCCGACTTTTTCAGTTCAAAATAGAATCTTTTGGTTTCATTTCGACATAAGAATCATTTCTTAATCTTTAAAGATAACGTCTGTACGATTTTTTAAAATAGGTCAATTTGTTCAAAAAATGAGGTTAGTCGAAAATTCGTCAAATTTGGGAATTTTTTTAATTCTTATGGTAATAACAACAACAAATCTGGTCTTTTTAATCAAAAATAGGATCTTTTACCTTCAAGTCGACATAATTATCATTTCTTAATCTCTGAAAATAAAGTCAGTATGATTTTTTTTAAATTATGAATTTTTTCAAAAAGTTAGGTTAGCCACCTGTCAAAAATTTCACTAACTTTGAGAATTTTTTTAATTTTTTTGGTAACACTTAGAATAAATCTGACTCTTTTATATTAAAATAGAATCCTATAACTTCAATTCAACATAAGAATCATTTCTTAATCTCTAAAAATAAACTCTGTGTGATTTTTTAAAAATTGGTCAATTTGTTCAAAAAGTGAGGTTAGTCAACCATCAAAAATTTTCGTCAACTTTGGGAATTTTTTTAAATTTTTTGGTAATAATTAGAACAAATCTGACTTTTTTAATTCAAAATAGAATCTTTTAAGTTTAATTTAGTATAAATATCTTTTTTTATTTTTTATAAATAAAGTCATTATGATTTTTTTTTGATTGCACCAAAAATTATTTTGTTCGATTAAAATTCTTCAGTTTTGTACATCTATTTATTCATTTTTAATTTTTTGGTAAAAATTATTAAGCGATTTATCTAACACGGAAGTAAAATAACTTAGCTTGTCGACACCTTTCTATCGACTGGTCGTTAATAACAAAGATAGGGAAAGACAAGTGGATCGGAATGTGTGATCCTCGGTAGATCATCTATCAGTTATGGACGGCGAGCGCGGATCGTTCGCAATCAAGCCGTTTATCCGAACAACAGAAGGAAAGGAGACGGCTTACAGTAGAAGGAGATTCAATCGACTTCCTTGCCTCGCTACTGCATTCCTACCAGTACGGCATAAGAAGCTGTAATTGGGCAATAACCAGACCACACCTCTTCTACTCCTTATTGTTCTTTTGATTGATGCACGTGTCCGTTTTATTATTACGTTCATCAAGTCCAATTGAAAATCTTCAAACTAGATATACTTATTTAAAACATACTAAAGAATTTAACCTATGTACAAAACACCCGCTTTTAAATATTAATATTTAAATATTAATATTAAAAAACACCTTTCATTTGTAGGAAGGAGTCTTTAACTAATTGGTAATTTACATTTTTTAAAACGACCCCCTCGTTCTTTCGTTTATTTATATAGATTTTAAGAATTGATACGCCGACACATACGACGGGGTGCTTAATTGTCTGTACAAGTCGCGTACATAAAAAGTGTGTATAATGCCGTGTTGGTAATGCCTTAATACACTCCGCGGCGAAGAAATCGGTACACTTCCGGTCGGGAGTTTGAAGCAGAACGGACGCCGCCGGCGGGTAATTATTTCCTTAAATATATTAACGTACACCGCGTGTCTTTTATAAAAAACGCTCTAAGGTGTTCATTTGCATAGGAATTAATTGAAAGATGTCCGAGTGTAATTAAAAAAGTATTAATTTAAACCGTCTTGGCCATTAGGGAGATTGTACTCTGAGTTATTGTACTCTAAGTAGCTTTTAAACGTAATAATAAATCACATAAATGATTTTTTTTAGTCGTTGAGTGCTAAGAACAAAGAATCATAAGATATGGGAAAGTGTAAAGTAAAGTATCTTACTAAGAAAGTTGTGATTCTATTTTTTTATTTAAAAAATAGTTGGAAATTGTAAAAAATCATACCGAGTTTATTTTTAGAGATTGGGAAATGATTTTTATATGGAATTGAAGATAAAATATTTTATTTTGATTTAAAAAAGACAAATTTGTTCCAGTTTTCACCAAAAAAATTAAAAAAAATTTTAAAGTCTGTAAAATTTTTTGACAGTTAACTAACCTAACTTTTTAAGAAAATTGACTAATTTTTAAAAAATCATACAGATTTTATTTTTAGAGATAAAGGTATGCTTCTTGTGTTGAATTGAAAATAAAAGATTCGTTTTTTAACTAAAAAAGCCAGATTTGTTCTAGTTTTACTCAAAAAAAATTAAAAAAATTCTTAAAGTTGTCAAAATTTTTGACAGTTAACTAACCTCGTTTTTTAGAAAATTGACCAATTTTTAAAAAATCACACAAACTTTATTTTTAGAGATTAAGACATGGTTCTTACGTCGAATTGAAGTTAAAAGATTTTTTTTTAACTAAAACAACCATATTTGTTCTAATTATTAAGAAAAAAATTAAAAAAATTCTTAAAGTTGGTGAAATTTTTGACAGTTACTTAACCCAACTTTTTTAGAAAATTGACCAATTTTTAAAAAATCATACAGACTTTATTTTTAGAGATTAAGGAATAATTCTTATGTCGATTTGAAGTTAGAAGATCCTATTCTGAATTAAAAAGACCAGATTTGTTTTAGTTATTACCAAAGAATTTTAAAAAATTCTTAAAATTAGTAAAATTTTTGACAGATGACTAACCTAACATTTTGCAAAATTGATCATTTAAAAAATATCCTACAGACTTTATTTCTAGAGATTAAGATATGCTTCTTATGTCGAATTGAAGATAAAAGATTCGTTTTTTAACTAAAACAACTTGATTTGTTCTAATTATTGCCAAAAAAAAATAAAAAAATTTTTAAAGTCTGTAAAATTTTTTGACAGTTAACTAACCCAACTTTTTAAGAAAATTGACTAATTTAAAAAAAATCATACAGATTTTATTTCTAGCGATTGAGACATGACTCTTGTATCGAATTGAAGATAAAAGATTCGTTTTTTACCATAAAAGTCAGATTTGTTCTAGTTGTCACCAAAAAAATTAAAAGAATTCTTAAAGTTGGTGAAATTTTGACAGTTAACTAACCTAACTTTTTAAGAAAATTGACCAATTTTTAAAAAATCATACAGACTTTATTTTTAGAGATTAAGACATGGTTCTTATGTCGAATTGAAGATAAAATATTCGTATTTTAACTAGAAAAGCCAGATTTGTTCTAGTTATTACCAAAAAATTTAAAAAAATTCTTAAAATTTGTAAAATTTTTGACAGATGACTAACCTAACATTTTGCAAAATTGATCATTTAAAAAATATCCTACAGACTTTATTTCTAGACATTAAGATATGCTTCTTATGTCGAATTGAAGATAAAAGATTCGTTTTTTAACTAAAACAACCAGATTTGTTCTAATTATTACCAAAAAATTTAAAAAAATTCTTAAATTCGGTAAAAATTTTTGACAGTTAACTAACCTAACTTTTTAGGAAAATTGACCAATTTTTAAAAAATCATAGAGACTTTATTTTTAGAGATTAAGATATGGTTCTTGTGTCGAATTGAAGATAAAAGATCCATTTTTTAATTATAACAGCCTAATTTGTTCTAATTATTCCCAAAAAAATTAAAAAAATTCTTAAATTCGGTAAAAATTTTTGACAGTTAACTAACCTAACTTTTTAGGAAAATTGACCAATTTTTAAAAAATCATACAGAGTTTATTTTTAGAGATTAAGATATGGTTCTTGTGTCGAATTGAAGTTAAAAGATACATTTTTTAACTAAAACAAGCAGATTTGTTCTAATTATTATCAAAAAATTTTAAAAAAATCTTAAAGTTGATAAAAATTTTGACAGTTAACTAACCCAACTTTTTAAGAAAATTGATCAATTTTTAAAAAATCCTACAGACTTTATCTTTAGAGATTAAGACATGATTCTTGAGTCAAATTAAACATAAAAGGTTCTATTATGAAATGCAAAAGACAGATTTGTTTTAATTATCACCAAAGAAATTAAAAAAATTCTTAAAATCGGTAAAATTTTTTGACAGTTAACTAACCTAACTTTTTAAGAAAATTGATCAATTTTTAAAAAATCATACAGACTTCATTTTTAAAGATTAAGACATGATTTTTGTGTCGAATTTAAGATAAAAGATTCGTTTTTTAACCAAAACAGTCAAATTTCTTCCAATTATTACCAAATAAATTTAAAAAATTCCCAAAGTTGGTGAAATTTTTGACACTTAACTAACCCAACTTTTTAAGAAAATTGGCCAATTTAAAAAAAATCATACAGACTTTATTTTTAGAGATTAAGACATAATTCTAGTGTCGAATTGAAAATAAAAGATTCTATTTTGAACTAAAGCAATGAGATTTGTTCTAATTATTACCAAAAAATTGAAAAAATTCTTAAAGTTGAACAAAATTTTTGACAGTTAACTAACCTAACTTTTAAAAAAATTGACCAACTTTAAAAAATCATACAGAGTTTATTTATAAAGATTAGAGAATAATTTTTACATTAAATTAAAGCTTAAACAATCTATTTTTAATAATAAATATTAAATTTATTCCAATTATCCTCAAAAAAATAAAATAAATAAATAAAATTGCGAATAAAAACTTGGGATAATTCAAGATAAATTTGTTGTTGTCAGTAAACAATACACAAAGGAAATGAGCAATTAATATCCTCAGTGTGAAACAATTCCCGGTTCTTAATCAAAACACACCGTTCAATTTGTCAGAAAGTCATAACAAACACCAGGTGGGATTACCTTTAAGTATAATTATTTCTTTCTTTAAAGTGTTAAAACCCGCCTAAAGCTTAAACCGTTCTTCCAAAAAGAAAGATAAACGATAAAATCAGTTTTCGTCGAATCGAAATCGAATTGAATCCACCTGCCCGATTGAATAAAAAAATCGAACGTTTAAAATACACACGGGGGAAAGATTCTTCGAGTGTCCATTATCTGGACGTTATCCGGCGACGAAAATGAAGACATTAGGAGCCGATCCGGTGAGGATCGACGTGAACTTAACTCCTTTAAAGGTAGCCACTGCCGGCGGGCGTGTGTCCTGCTTAATGGATTCCATAAAGTTGTTTTAATTCGGCGCGGACGGACAGGCAGAGGCGTGAAGTTATCTGGGTCCCGACCGGGCTCTTGTTTTATTGCTCCCATAAATAATTAACCCGTATCGGGTAATTATCGTATTGTCGCCGGTAATGGAAGGACTCCCAATTTATATCGACCGATAAAACCCGAGCAACATGGACCACGAAGCTCCAAATTAACGCCGTTAATGACCTCGGGGTGGATAAAATCGCAAATCGTATCCAACGGAGAATAACAAATCAGGACGTATAAACGTTATATCATGAAAACGATAGTTTTAAATATTTTATTAGGGGAATAGTTTAGTATTCAAATAATAAGGTAGGAAGGTCGGACGAGCTTAATAATTAAATATAATGAAGTTTTTAGAATGTTAAAAAATTTCAATTAAGGACATTGAGGTAGATTCTCTCTCCTGAGGGGAAAACTAAAAATCGTAGAAAATTTATCTTTGGTAAAAATAAAGATTAAGTTTCAATCTAAATCGTCATAAAATTTCAAGTTTCTACAACAATTAGTTTTTGAGATATGAATTTTTAAAAATTATTTTTTAACCAAAAAAATTTTTTTCAACTTTGAAAATTCTTTAATTCTTTTGACAACACTTGGAATAAAACGGTCTTTTTTAATTAAAATTAGAATGTTTTAAGTTTCATATAGAAAGAAAATCAAATCAAAATATTTAAAAATGAATTTTTGATGAATTTTTAAAGTTAGAAAAAGTTAGAAAAGTGTCAAAAATTTTTTTCAACTTTGAAAAATTTTTTTAATTTTTTGACAACACTTGGAGTAAAACGGTCTTTTTTATTTAAAATTAGAATATTTTAAGTTTCGTTTAGAAAAAAAATCAAATCAAAATCTTTAAAATTCAATTTTTTCTGTTTTTTTTTTTTAAATAGTTAATTTTCTAACCAAAGAAATTTTTACCAACTTTGAAAATTTTTTAAAATTTTTTGACAACATTTAGAATAAAACTGTCTCTTTATATAAAAACTAGAATGTTTTAAGTTTCATTTAGAAAAAAATCAAATCAAAATCTTTAAAAATGAATTTTTGATGAATTTTTGAAATTAGAAAAACTTAAAAAAGTGTTAAAAATTTTTACCAACTTTGAAAATTTTTTTAAATTTTTTGACAACATTTAGAATAAAACGATTTTTTTAGATCAAAACTAGAATATTTTAAGTTTCATTTAGAAAAAAAATCAAATCAAAATCTTTAAAATTCAATTTTTTATGAATTTTTTAAAAAATGGTTAATTTTCTAACGAAAGAAATATTTACCAACTTTGAAAATTTTTTTAAATTTTTTGACAACACATTGAATAAAACGGTCTATTTTAATTAAAATTAGAACGTCTTAGGTATCATTTAGAAAAGAGGATGAAATCAAAATCTTTAAAATTCAATTTTTTATGAATTTTTTAAAAAATGGTTAATTTGCTAACCAAAAAAACTTTTACCAACTTTGAAAATTTTTTTAATTTTTTTGACAAAACTTGGAATAAGACTATCTTTTTTAATTAAAATTAGAATATTCTAAGTTTCATTTAAGAAAAAAATCAAATCAAAATCTTTAAAATTCAATTTTTTATGAATTTTTTAAAATATGGTTAATTTTCTAACCAAAAAAATTTTTACCAACTTTGAAAATGTTTTTAAAATTTTTAACAACACTTGTAATAAAACCCCTTTTTTTAATTAAAATTAGAATATTTTAAGTTTCATTTAGAAAAAAAATGAAATCAAAATCTTTAAAAATGAATTTTTGATGAATCTTTAAAGTTAGCTTTCTTAAATTAGAAAAGTGTTAAAAATGTTCACCAACTTTGAAATTTTTTTAAATTTTTTTGACAACATTTAGAACAAAACGGTATTTTTAGATCAAAACTAGAATATTTTAAGTTTCATTTAGAAAAAGAATCAAATCAAAATCTTTAAAATTGAATTTTTGATGAATTTTTAAAGTTAGAAAAAGTTAAAAAAGTGTCAACAATGTTTACCAACTTTGCAAATTTTTTTAATTTTTTTGACAACACTTGGAATAAAGCGTCCTTTTTAAATTAAAATTAGAATGTTTTAAGTTTCACCTAGAAAAAAAATCAAATCAAAATCTTTAAAATTCAATTTTTTATGAATTTTTAAAAAATGGTTAATTTTCTAACCAAAGAAATTTTTACCAATTTCAAATTTTTTTTTAAATTTTTTGACAACACTTGGAATAAAACGCCCTTTTTAAATTAAAATTAGAATGTTTTAAGTTTCATTTAGAGAAAAAATCAAATCAAAATCTTTAAAATTCAATTTTTTATGATTTTTTTTAAAAACGGTTAATTTTCTAACAAAAAAATTTTTACCAACTTGGAAAAATTTTTTAAATTTTTTGATAACACTTTGAATAAAACAATCTTTTTTGGATAAAATTAGAATGTTTTAAGTTTCATTCAAAAAAAGAATCAAATCAAAATCTTTAAAATTCAATTTTTTATGAATTTTAAAAAAATGGTTAATTTTTTACTCAAAAAAATTTTTACCAACTTTGAAAATTTTTTTAAAATTTTTTGACAACACTTGGAATAAAACGGTCTTTTTTAATTAAAATTAGAATGTTTTAAGTTTCATTTAGAAAAAAATCAAATCAAAATCTTTAAAATTCAATTTTTTATGAATTTTTTTAAAAAATGGTTAATTTTCTAACCAAAAAGATTTTTACCAACTTTGAATTTTTTTTTTAATTTTTTGACAACATTTGGAATAAAACGGCCTTTTTTAATTAAAATTAGAATATCTTGAGTTTCATTTTGAAAAAAAATCAAATCAAAATCTTTAAAAATGAATTTTTCATGAATTTTTAAAATTGATTGATTTTCTTAGGATAGGTTAGAAATGTGTCAAAAATTTTTACCAACTTTGAAATTTTTTTTAAATTTTTTGACAACATTTAGAACAAAACAGTCTTTTTAGATCAAAACTAGAATATTTTAAGCTTCATTAAAAAAAAAATCAAATCAAAATCTTTAAAAATGATTTTTTCATGAATTTTTAAAATTGATTGATTTTCTTAGGTTAAGTTAGAAAAGTGTCAAAAATTTTTACCAACTTTGAAAAATTTTTTATATTTTTTGACAACATTTATAACAAAATGGTCTTTTTAGATCAAAATTAGAATGTTTTAGGTTTCATATAGAAAAAGATCAAATCAAAATCTTTAAAAATGAATTTTTCATGAATTTTTTAAAAACGATTGATTTTTTAATAATCAAAAATTTTTAACCTAGAAAAAATTTTTACCAACTTTGAAAATTTTTTTAAATTTTTTGATAACATTTAGAATGAAACGGGTTTTTTAAATTAAAATTAGAATGTTTTAAGTTTCATTTAGAAAAAAAATCAAATCAAAATCTTTAAAAATGAATTTTAGATGATTTTTTTTAAGTTGATGGTTGTAGATTAAAGGAGAAAAATTGCGGTTAGTAGAAAAGAAAAATAAAAAGAGTAAAGTTGAAGGTACGAGTACAAAGCCCCTATTAAATAAAGAAAAATCCTTTTAATTGAGTCATTGATTTCCTTAGGTGACACCGAACAGCCAATACCTTTCGGTCCGATACAGCTCCTCGCACGCAGCATCCTTTTTTACGGCCGAAGCGGCGGTATACGCCGTCCGAGGTGACAACAGCATTTTTGTCAAAGGGGAGGAGATAAAAAGGGGCAGGAAAGAAACGCGGCTCGGCCGACAAGTAGTTATGTCAAATAAACTCGCCGGACTAAATTTGAACTTGTATCGGTTCCAGAGGACCTCTTGGATTTTGCCCACTCCCCGCTTAACTTAAGTCAAGTTAAGATCAGAGCTTTTCTGGTCGATTGTACCTCTTGATTTATTTCCCAGTTTGCCGACTGAAATGGCTCGCCTCTTTATCGGGCGTTGCGTGAACAAATGAGACCGAACCGCACCCTAATGGGCTCAGAGTGACTACCTAACACAAGATCGCTTCCCATCCCATCGCCATATGGGACGCCGTAAGGCACCGAGCGATGGATTCCTCGAACGTCCTCCGCGGAATCCGCGAGTAGAGCTATCGATTTGTCAGACGGCTTCTTCTCCTTCATTTTTCCCAAGTAGAAACACGTGAGAGCAATTCAGATGCGGGATTTTTCCAGATCCCGCCATTCTTCCCGATCTTATCGGCATTTATCTCGCCTCGGTCCAAATTATGCAGTCCAAAAGGAGCATCCCGCATATAAGTAGCGCATCGCTTAAGTACAGAAGTGTGTACGCGATTTGCAAAAGTCCATAAGCATTCTGCCTCGACCGCCCAAGTTATATCTCGGCGAACGATGCGAACATCTGACTTTAACTTTAACCGCAACGGGAGATTAATATTTTCCGGTCGTACGGACGTGCCGGTGAAAAATCTCCCGGCAAATAGACGATTTCCAAGCAATGGGAAAATTGTTGAGGATACCATTAAATAAATCGTAAAGTCAAAGAAGAACTTTTACTCTATCATTATCTAGATGCAATTTATATCAGAAAATTTAATAAAAATTACTTTGCCAATAATTTTCTTTAATTTTTTTGATAATAATTAGAATAAATTTTATGTTTATTATAAAAAATAGAAAGTTTGAGGTTTAATTTAAGGTATAAATCATTTTTTAATTCCTATAAATAAAGTCTGGGCGATTTTTTAAAGTTGGTGATTTTTTTTTAAAGTTGGGTTAGTTAACTGTAAAAAAATTTACCAAATTTAAGAATTTTTTTAATTTTTTTGGTAATAACTAGAACAAATCTGGCTTTCTTTGTTAAAAAAAGAATCTTTTAAGTTTAATTCAACATAAAAATCATGTCTTAATCTTTAAAAATAAAGTCTGTATGATTTTTTAAAAATTGGTCAATTTTCTTAAAAGGTTGGGTTAGTTAACTGTCAAAAATTTCACAAACTTTAAGAATTTTTTTTAATTTTTTTGTAATAATTAGAACAAATCTGACTTTTTTTAGTCCAAAATAGAAACTTTTAACTTCAGTTTTATAAAAAATTATTTCTTAATTCTTATAAATAAAGTCTGGGCGATTTTTTTAAATTGATCGAATTTTCTAAAAAATGAGGTTAGTTAACCGTCAAAAATGTTTGCCAAGTTTGGGAATTTTTTTAATTTTTTTGGTAATAATTAGAACATATCTGACTTTTCCAATGAAAAATAGAATCTTTTAACTTTAATTTTATATAAAAATTATTTCTTAATTCCTATAAATAAAGTCTGAGCGATTTTCTTAAATTGTCAGTTTTTCTAAAAAAAATGAGGTTAGTTAACTCTCAAAAGTATTTGCCAACTTTAAGATTTTTTTTATTTTTTTTTTTTTATAATAATTAGGAAAAATCTGACTTTTTAAAATCAAAATAGAATCATTTAAATTTAATTTAATCTAAAAATTATTTCTTAATTCCTATAAACAAAGTCTGGGCGATTTTTCTAAATTGATCAAATTTTCTAAAAAATGAGGTTAGTTCACTGTCAAAAATTTTTTACCAACTTTAAGAATTTTTTTAATCTTTTTGGTAATAATTAGAACAAATCTGTCTTTTTTCGTTCAAAATAGAATCTTTTAATTTCAATTTTATCTAAAAATTATTTCTTAATTCTTATAAATAAAGTCTGGGAGATTTTTTTAAATTGAACAATTTTTCTAGAAAATGAGGTTAGTTAACTGTCAAAATTTTTTTATCAACTTTAAGAATTTTTTTAATTTTTTTGGTAATAATTAGAACAAATCTGACTTTTTTAGTCCAAAACAGAATCTTTTAGCTTCAATTTTATATAAAAGTCATTTCTTAATTCCTATAAATAAAGTCTGGGCGATTTTTTTAAATTCGATCAAATTTTCTAAAAAGTTAGGTTAGTCACCTGTCAAGAATTTTACCAACTTTGGGAATTTTTTAAATTTTTTTGGTAATAATTAGAATAAATCTGACTTTTTCAATGAAAAATAGAACCTTTTAGTTTCAATTTTATATAAAAATTATTTATTAGTTTTATAAATAAAGTTTGGACGATTCTTTAAAGTTGATCAAAAAATGAGGTTTTCAAAAATTCTTAGTTTTTCAAAAATTTTTTTACATTATTTGACAAAAACTAGAATTAATTTTACTATTACAATAAAAAATAGAATCTTTAAGAGTTAATTTAAGCTAAATATCTCGACTTAATTCTTATAAATAAAGTATGGGTGATTGTTTAAAATAAGTCAAAAAATGAGCTTTTCAAAAATTCTTAGTTTTTCAAAATTTTTTTTAAATTTTTTGACAAAAACTAGAATTAATTTGACTATTACAATAAAAAATAGAATCTTTAAGAGTTAATTTAAGCTAAAAATCTCGACTTAGTTCTTATAAATAAAGTCTAGGCGATTTTTTAAAATTGATCAAAAAATGAAGTTTTCAAAAATTCTCGGTTTTTAAAATTTTTTTTTAATTTTTTTGAAAAAAACTCGAATAAATTTGACTGTTAAAATCAAAAATAGATTCTTGAACTTGTAATTTAACGTAAAAATCACGACTTAATCCTTATAAATAAAGTCTAGGCGATTTTTGAAAGTTGGTCGAAAAATAAGGTTTTAAAAAATTCTTGGTTCTTAAAAAATTGTTTGAATTTTTTTGAAAAAGACTCGAATAAATTTGACTGTTAAAATCAAAAATAGATTCTTGAATTTGTAATTTAACATAAAAATCACAACTTAATCCTTATAAATAAAGTCTGGGTGATTGTTTAAAATTAGTCAAAAAATGAGCTTTTTAAAAATTCTCTATTTAAAAATTTTTTTTTTAATTTTTTGTCGAGAACTAGAATAATTTTGACTATTACAATAAAAAATAGAATATTTAGGTGTTAATCTAATGTAAAAATTACGACTTTATTCTAATAAATAAAGTCTAGGCGATTTTTTAAAGTTGATCAAAAAATGAGGTTTTTAAAAATTCTCGGTTTTTAAAGAATTTTTTTTAATTTTTTGACAAGAACGAGAATAAATTTGACTATTAAAATAAAAAATAGAATCTTTAAGTGTTAATTTAATGTAAAAATCACGACGTAATCCTTATAAATAAAGTCTTGGCGACTTTTTTTAATTGACCAATTTTTCTAAAAAAATGAGGTTAGTTAACTGTCAAAAATTTCACCAACTTTAAGAATTGTTTTAATTTTTTTGGTAACAACTAGAACAAATTCGACTATATTAAATCAAAATATAATCTTTTAGCTTTAATTTAAAATAAAATGGTTTCTTAATCTCTATAAATAAATTCTGTGCGATTTTTTAAATTCAATCAAATTTTTTAAAAAAGTTAGGTTAGTTAACTGTCAAAAATTTTTACCAACTTTAAGAATTTTTTTAATTTTTTTGGGAATAATTAGGAAAAATCTGACTTTTTTAAATCAAAATAGAGACAATTAAGTTTAATTTAATCTAAAAATTATTTCTTAGTTTTTATAAATAAGGTCGTTGTGATTTTTTAAAATTGATTGATTTTTCGTTAAAAAAAAATTGTGGGAAAAAAATTAAGTCGATTATCGTTAAAAAATAAAAGTAATTTATTTAAAAATCGTTTATAAAAGAAAATATTTTTCACAATCGCCCTAAATACATGCGAAATTAATCGATTTAATACCGTAGATTTAATTACCCGAACGCACCTGGTCGAAATCAGCTTAAAAAGCGAAACGGCCGGCCTTTCGAATTATTTTTTAAGTTACGTAACCGATAAATAATATCGAAATTGCGCGGTGAACATCAAGTTGAAAGGCGATTTAATTTCGATTATAAGTTACGTATTTTTACAAGTTTTTATTTATTTATTTATTTATTTTTTTTTTTTTTCTTAAACCGGAGATTTATCGAAAGGTCGTACATCTGTTTATATACTTTCTTTTAAGATTTAAGTGATTTAAAAAAGGAGTATTTTTACGACTATAGAAAATTTTTGAGATTTTGAGAATTTGCTTAACGCGTAATAAATAAAAGTGTTCTCTGGGAGGCGCATTTTTGGGATCCCGGGAGCACACACGCGGACAGGTATTTACGGTGTCCTTAGGAAGCAGTGGTGACTGCCGAAGGAAGGAGAGGCGAAACAGGAGGATTCGCACGGATCCGCGCGGCCTGGAAGCGGGAACGCACAAATGGGATTTATGTCGTCCGATTAGTCAACGTCTGGAAGGTCCGGCCTCGGAATTTAAGTGCCCGCTAGTAGATACACACGTTGTACAGTTGAATTTTTACGATTTGTCAACTGTAACGGTGGTCCTTTTGGCGGCGAGCGGCGCGTACGCTCCGGAAAATTGTTGGCCACAATTACCATCGATCATAGGCCGCCGGAGCAATCTCAGACATCCCTCGCTGCCCGGCGATACGTTTAATTTAATTGGTTTTATTAATTTCGATTTGCCCCGAACGTACGCGGTCCTATTTTTCAAACCAACCCGACGGGCATTCCAACTACCCGTCTCTCTCTTCCCCATCCTTTCACATCCTTTCTTATCTTCTTCTTCTTCCTCCTTGAAGATTCAAAGTAGTTAAAGCTTTTATACCATCCAAAACAAAAATACATCTCTACTACTAAACATTTACTAAACATTTTAAAAATTCTTAAAAATGGTCAAAATTTTTGACAGATAAATTAACCTAAGTATTCAAAAAATTGATCAATTTTAAAAAATCCCAGAGACTTTATTTATAAAAATTAAGAAATGAATTTTATGTTAAATTACCATTTAAAGATTCTATTTTTTATTGTAACAGTCAAATTGTTTCTAGTTCTTGTAAAAAAAATTTAAAAAAATTTTGAAAGATCGAAAATTTTTAAAGACTTCATTTTTTGACTAACATTAAACAATCACCTAGGCTTTATTTATAAGAATTATGTCGTGATTTTTACCTTATATTAACATTTAAAGATTCTATTTTTTATTGTAATATTCAAATTTATTCAATTTTTTTTCAAAAAAATTAAAAAAAATTTTGAAAAATCGAAAAATTTTAATAACGTTATTTTTTGACTAACTTTGAACAATCACCTAGACTTTATTTATTAGAATTAAGTCGTGATTTTTAGGTTAAATTATAAGCTCAAGAATCTATTTTTGATTGTAACAGTCAAATTTATTCTAGTTCTTGTCAAAAAATTTAAAAAAATTGAAAATTTTTAAAAACCTCATTTTTTAACTAACTTTAAGAAATCGCCTGGACTTTATTTATAAGGATTAAGTTGTGACGTTTACGTTAAATAAACACTTAAAGGTCCTATTTTTTATTGTAATACTCAAATTTATTCTAATTTTTTTCAAAAAAATTAAAAAAAATTTTGAAAAATCTAGAATTTTTAAAAACCTAATTTTTTAACCAACTTTAAAAAATCACCTAGACTTTATTTATAAGGATTAAGTCGTGATTTTTATTTTAAATTAACACTTAAAGACTCTATTTTTATTGTAACAGTCGAATTTTTTCTAGTTCTTGTCAAAAAATTTTTGAAAAATCGAAAATTTTTAAAAATCTTATTTTTCGACCAACTTTAAGAAATCGCCTAGACTTTATTTATAAGGATAAAGTCGTGATTTTTACCTTAAATTAACATTTAGAGATTCTATTTTTTTATTGTAATAGTCAAATCTTTTATAGTTCTTGGCAAAAAATTAAAAAAAAATTTTGAAAAATCGTAAATTTTTAAAAACCTCTTTTTTCGTTCAATTTTAAAAAATCACCTAGACTTTATTTAGAAGGATTAAGTCGTGATTTTTACCTTAGATTAACACTTAAGGATTCTATTTTTTATTATAATAGTCAAATTTTTTCTAGTTCGAGTCAAAAAATTTAAAAAATTTTTTGAAAAACTGAGAATTTTAGAAAAGTTCATTTTTTGACCAACTTTAAAAAATCGCCTAGACATTATTTATAAGAATTATACCGGGATTCTTATGCTAAATTAACACTTTATGATTGTATTTTTTATTGTAATAGTCAAATTTTTTCTAGTTCTTGTTAAAAAATTTTGAAAAATCGAAGATTTTTAAAAACCTTATTTTTTGACTAACTTTAAACAATCACCTAGACTTTATTTATTAGGATTAAGTCGTGATTTTTACGCTAAATTAACACTCAAACATTCTATTTTTTATTGTAATAGTCAAATTTTTTCGAGTTTTCGTCAAAAAATTTAAAAAAATTTTTGAAGAATTGGAAATTTTTAAAAACCTCATTTTTTGACCAACTTTAAAAAATCGCCTAGACTTTACTTACAAAGATTAAGTCCAAATTTTTAGCTTAAATTAACACTTAAAGATTCTATTATTTATTGGAATAGTCAAATTTGTTCTAGTTCTTGTCAAAAAAATTAAAATTTTTTTTGAAAAATCGTAAATTTTTGATAACCTCATTTTTCAACCAACTTTAAAAAATCGCCTAGACTTTATTTATAAGGATTAAGTCGTGATTCTTACGTCAAATTAACACTCAAAGATTCTATTTTTTATTGTAATACTCAAATTTATTCTAGTTTTTTTCAAAAAAATTAAAAAAATTTTTGAAAAGCCGAGAATTTTTGAAAACCTTATTTTTCGACCAACTTTAAAAAATCGCCTAGACTTTATTTATAAAGATAAAGTTGTGATTTTTACGTAAAATTACAAATTTAAGAATCTATTTTTGATTCTAACAGTCAAATTTATTCCAGTTTTTTTAGAAAAATTTAAAGAATTTTTTTAAAAATCGAGAATTTTTGAAAACCTTACTTTTCGACCAACTTTAAGAAATCGCCTAGTCTTTATTTATAAAGATAAAGTCGTGATTTTTACGTTAAATTACAAATTCAATATTCTATTTTTGATTGTAACAGTCAAATTTATTTTAATTTTTTTTCAAAAAAATTAAAAAAAATTTTGAAAAATTGGAAATTTTTAAAAACCTCATTTTTTGACCAACTTTAAAAAATCGCCTAGACTTTATTTATAAGGATTAAGTCCTAATTTTTACCTTAAATTAACATTTAAAGATTCTATTTTCTATTGTAAGAGCCAAATTTATTCTAGTTTTTTTCAAAAAATTAAAAAAAAAATTTTGAAAAACCGAAAATTTTTAAAAGCCTCATTTTTTGACTAACTTTGAACAATCACCTAGACTATATTTATTAGAATTAAGTCGTGATTTTTAGGTTAAATTAACACTTAAAGATTCTATTTTTGATTTTAACAGTCAAATTTATTCGAGTTTTTTTCAAAAAAATAAAAAAAAAATTTGAAAAACCGACAATTTTTAAAAACCTCAATTTTTGACCAACTTTAAAAAATCGCCCAGACTTTATTTATGGGAATTAAGAAATAATTTTTATACAGAATTGAAGTTAAAAGATTCTATTTTGGTCATAAAAAATCAAATTTGTTCTAATTATTACCAAAAACATTAAAAAAATTCTTAAAGTTTGTAAAAACTTTTGACAGTTAACTAACCTAATTTTTTAGAAAATTTGATCATTCTTTAAAAAATCGCCCAGACTTTATTTATAGGAATTAAGAAATAATTTTTACAAAAAATTGAAGTTAAAAAATTCTATTTTGATTTTTAAAAGTCAGATTTTCTATAATTGTTACCAAAAAAATTAAAAAAATTCTTAAAGTTGGTAAAAAATTTTTGACAGTTAACTAACCTCATTTTAAAGAAAAATTGATCAATTTTAAAAAATCGCCCAGACTTTATTTATAGGAATTAAGAAATAATTTTTATATAAAATTAAAGCTAAAAGATTCTATTTTTCATTAAAAAAGTCAGATTTTTCCTAATTATTACCAAAAAAATTAAAAAAATTCCCAAACTTGGTAAAAAAATTTTGACAGTTAACTAACCTCATTTAAAAAAAAATTGATCAATTTTAAAAAATCGCCCAGACTTTATTTATAGGAATTAAGAAATAATTTTTACATAAAATTGAAGTTAAAAGATTCTATTTTTGATTGTAAAAGACAAATTTACTCTAATTATTACCAAAAAAATTAAAAAAATTCTTAAAGTTGGTAAAAATTTTTTATTTATAGTTGAGAGCTTGTTAAATCGAATGTAACGATGACCCTGGTTAGTCTTGAAAACCCACCAAACCGTGTAATACCTGTTAATGACCCTCCAAATAAAAAAAAATCACTGCAAGTAAATACCAAACGGTTTGTTAAATTAACGAAACGGTCCGCTAGTTAAGAAACCTCAAAGTTTAGGCTTTTTAAGAAAAATTCCCAATTCGATCGGACGTTCGTTTTTACGGTTTGAGTCTCAACTCAAACCGAGACTCATCTCGGTTTGAATTCTTCGCGCTTGGATATTTTTGTTATCTTTATTTATCGTTAGCATATTTTAGGCGCTTTGCCCCTTAGGTTTTTCGCCTGACGGCTCGAAGTCGAGTCTGACTTCTTCGGAAGGCCTCTTCGGGCGGTCGCATGTCCGAGGCGCTCATTTCGTTTCATGATCGCATGGAATATTAAAAATTCCGGTCATCACATCGATTTGTTCGTGGCCGGTTGAATCTCGTCGAGCCGTAGAAGGGCGAGGGGAAAATCGGTCTCGGCACTTTGAGGACCGGTTGCTCCAAAGCGACTATTGTGGACCGAATATATCTGATATATCAGAACCAACAGAGTGCATGTAAGTGTAAAAATTCAAAAATCACAAATAAAATTTAATATAAATTTGTATTAAGTACTGAAAAATTAACCAATTTCCTCTTTTTTATACAAAGAAAAAGAGTTCAAGTATCACATATGCCTAAGGCAACAGAAGCATATCACTAATGATAGGCTTGGAAGTTCGTGCGGAGCCGCACATGGTACCGAGGTACCATGGTACCGATTCCTCGTAATTTGTCCTTCTAAAACGACGTTTAGGTATAGTAATTGATGCCCTCAACAGTCGTGACTTCCTTTCCGACGTCTACGGAGAGTACCTTTCGCTTTTTTTTGCTCCTCTAAACTTCTTACCTCTTCTCTTCGGTACTATTGGGTTATAGCGTTCATGTGCTCGTTGTAAATTGAAACCCCCGTCGAAAAATTGGTCCTTATTTTCGTGGTAATTGACACCCACTTTTTTCCAACGTTTAACACGCCAACGGGGGTCGAACTTTTCGGTTAAACGTAACCGACAAAGTGGAAATTTATTTGTGGTTTAGTTTACGCCTTACAGGTCACGAATTTTAAATCTTTTGATTTATTCATTAAAAAAAAATTTGTCTTTAATTTCATTTAAAGTCATATAACACAACCCTCAAAGTTTTCTGATGAATATCTTTTAGCATATTATATATAATAAAGTTGTAACTTATAAACATCAAATTTTTAATTGCAAACATTTTTTATTCTAAATATTTTTTTCAATTCTTGATATTAAGGGAGTTTTAACCTAAAAACTTCAACTCCCAAAACATAATTTTTTCTTAACTTTCTTCCATCTTACTCAAAAACTAAACGAAACAGAAAAAAAATTTTCAAATAAAAGTTACTTTTTTTTTAATTATAAACAGTTTTTATTCCAAATATTTCTTACAATTCTCGATATTAAGGGAATTATAACTTAGAAGTTCCAACAACTCCCAAAATCTAATTTTTTCAACCTTTTGTGCCATCTTACTCAAAAACTAAATGAAACCGAAAAAGATTTTTCAAATAAAAGTTACGTCTTTTTTAATTATAAACAGTTTTTATTCTAAATATTTCTTTCAATTCTCGATATTAAGGGAGTTATAACCTAGAAGCTCTAACAACTCCCAAAATCTCAGTTTTTCAACGTTTTGTGCCATCTTACTCAAAAACTAAATGAAACAGAAAATATTTTTTCAATTAAAAGTTACGTGTTTTTTAATTACAAACAGTTTTCATTTTAAATATTTCTCTCAATTCTCGATATTAAGGGAGTTATAACCTAGAAGCTCCAACAACTGTCAAAATCTAATTTTTTCAACTTTGTGCCATCTTACTCAAAAACCAAATCAAACACAAAAAAAATTTTCAAATAAAAGTTATGCCCTTTTTAGCTATGAACATTTTTCATTCTAAATATTTTTTTCAATTCTCGATATTAAGGGAGTTATAACCTAAAAACTCCAACAACTCCCAAAATATCATATTTTCAATTTTTGTGCCATGTTACTCAAAAAGTAAATGAAACAGAAAATATTTTTTCAAATAAAAGTTACGTCTTTTTTAATTACAAACCGTTTTTATTCTAAATATTTCTTTCAATTCTCGATATTAAGGTTGTTATAACCTAAAAACTCCAACAACTCCCAAAACATCATATTTTCAACTTTTGTGCCATCTTACTCAAAAAGTAAATGAAACAAAAAGTATTTTTTCAAATAAAAGTTACGTCTTTTTTAATTATAAACAGTTTTTATTCTAAATATTTCTTACAATTCTCGATATTAAGGGAGTTATAACCTAGAAGCTCCAACAACTCCCAAAATCTCATATTTTCAACTTTTTGTGCCATCTTACTCAAAAACTAAATGAAACAGAAAAAAATTTTTCAAATAAAAGTTACGTCTTTTTTAATTACAAACCGTTTTTATTCTAAATATTTCTTTCAAATCTCGATATTAAGGGAGTTATAACCTAGAAGCTCTAATAACTCCCAAAATCTCAGTTTTTCAACTTTTGCGACATCTTACTCAAAAACTAAATGAAACCTAAAAAAATTTTTCAAATAAAAGTTACGTCTTTTTTAATTACAAACAGTTTTTATTCTAAATATTTCTTTCAATTCTCGATATTAAGGGAGTTATAACCTAAAAACTCCAACAACTCCCAAAATCTCATATTTTCAACTTTTGTGCCATCTTACTCAAAAACTAAATAAAAGAGAAAATATTTTTTCAAATAAAAGTTATGCCTTTTTTAATTGCGAACATTTTTTGTTCCAAAGATTTTTTTCTATTTTCGATATTTAGGGAGCTATAACCCAAAAACATGAACAAGCCCAAAACCCCATTTTAAAAAAATCGCCTAGACTTTATTTATAGGAATTAAGGAATAATTTGTACATAAAATTGAAACTAAAAGATTCTATTTTTCATTGTAAAAATCAGATTTGTACTAATTATTACCAAAAAAATTAAAAAAATTTCCAAATTTGGTAAAAATTTTTTGACAGTTAACTAACCTCATTTTTTAGAAAATTCCATCAATTTAAAGAAAATCGTCCAGACTTTATTTATAGGAATTAAGAAATGATTTTTATAAAAAATTAAAGTTAAAAGATTCTATTTTGGACTAAAAAAGTCAGATTTGTTCTAATTTTTACCAAAAAAATTAAAAAAATTCCCAAACTTGGTAAAAAATTTTGACAGTTAACTAACCTAATTTTTTAGAAAATTTGATCAATTTAAAAAAAATCCCACAGACTTTATTTATAGGAATTAAGAAATAATTTTTATGTCAAATTAAAGTTAAAATATTCTATTTTTCATTATAAAAGTCAGATTTTTTCTAATTATTACCAAAAAATTAAAAAAAATTTCCAAACTTGGTAAAAATTTTTGACAGTTAACTAACCTAACTTTTTAGAGAAATTGACCAATTAAAAAAAATCGTCCAGACTTTATTTATAGGAATTAAGAAATAATTTTTGGTAAAATTGAAACTAAATTGTTCTATTTTCCATTGAAAAAGCCAGATTTGTTCTAATTATTACCAAAAAAATTAAAAAAAAATTTAAAGTTGGTAAAAATTCTTTGACTATTTTTAATTTAATTTAAAATCGTATAAAAAAATCCACCTTGAAACACTACCGTCAAACTTTTCTGATAAATATCTTTCAGCATCTGCTTGTAAAGCCTTATGAGGCTTGTAAGCCTCTCATACCGGAAGGTAATAAACGACCTGGTCGTTTAAAAAAAGTATATCGTCGGTATCTGGGCCATCGAATATCGGCAGATTGTGCCAGGCGTCTGCAAAACGGTTCCAGTTGTTTAAAAATCTTTTGCACACGTGTCTGCAAAATCAATCTGCCTTTTCGTTCATAAAGAATCGACAACTGCGTCCAGCAGTAACCTCAAGGAACTTAACGAGTTATTACCGATCGGCAGAAAAACTCATTAGCATCGCTTTACAGGTGCGAGAGACACTTTCGATTTCTGTGTTTTCACGCCATCACGCACACCGATTTGGTCATTAATTTTACTTTAACCCACTTAAAAATGACAAGATTATTAAATCTCAGTTTATTAAACTTCAATTTTAACTTTTAACCGTTGATGATTTGATGATACAAAAAAACGAAAAAATAAAATATACGTTTGAAATAAACGAAAATAATACAACCTTATAATTTAACAGTTTAATGACATGCACGAGTTTTGTAGGGTTCCAAAAAGAAATACAGTGCCCCGGTTGTTCATTACATTTGGGCAAGGAACATGTGCGCTATTCGGAAACCGATAATTTGTCGTTTTGGGGTCGGTATCATTTTCTCCCGCCGACGATCGTTAAATCGTCACGGCTTTCACACAAACCTCTATGCTAATTACATCGTATCTTCCCGATTTTTTCATACTCGGTTGAGTTTAGTCGGTTCGAAAGATACAATGGGAGCTCTCGTTGAAGGTTTAATCCGATTTGAAGGTATGGGAAAAAAAGGGGTTCATCGACATTTCTTACAAAAATTTTTTTTTTAATTTTTTTGATGACAGTTAGAATAAATTTGATGAGTTTATTGTAAAATAGATACTTTTATTTAGATTTGTTGAAAAAATCATTTCTTAGTTCCTATAAATAAAGTCTAGGCGATTTTTTAAACTTAATTTTTGTCAAAATTCGAGGTTAAAATCGAAGTTGAAGATTTTATTCTTTTTAATTTTTTTGAAAAAATTTGGAATAAATTTGATAAGTTTACCTTAAAATAGATACTTTTATTTAGATTTTGTGAAAAAATTATTTCTTAATTCCTATAAATAAAGTCTAAACGATTTTTTAAATTTTGATAATTTTTGCTAAAATCAAGGTTAGAATCGGAGTTGAAGGTTTTATTTTTTTTTAATTTTTTTGAAAAGATTTGGAATAAATCTGATGGGTTTATTGTAAAATAGATAGTCTTATTTAGATTTTGTGAAAAAATCATTTCTTAGTTCCTATAAATAAAGTCTAGGCGATTTTTTAAACTTAATTCTTGTCAAAATTTGAGGTTAGAATCGAAGTTGAAGATTTTATTTTTTTTAATTTTTTTGAAAAGATTTGGAATAAATTTGATTAGTTTATCTTAAAATAGATACTTTTATCTAGATTTTGTGAAAAAATCATTTCTTAGTTCCTATAAATAAAGTCTAGGCGATTTTTTAAATTTTGAATTTCTTTAGCAAAATTTAAGGTTATAATCAAAGTGAAAGATTTGATTTTTTTAATCTTTTTTGAAAATACTTTGAATAAATTTGATGAGTTTTTTGTAAAATAGATACTTTTATCTAGATTTTGTGAAAAAATCATTTCTTAGTTTCTATAAATAAAGTCTGGGCGATTTTTTAAACTTAATTTTTGTCAAAATTCGGGGTTAAAATCAAAGTTGAAGACTTAATTTTTTTTAATTTTTTTGGAAATACTTGGAGTAAATTTGATGAGTTTCTTGTAAAATAGATACTCTTATCTAGATTTTGTGAAAAAATTTTTTCTTAGTTCTTATAAATAAAGTCTAGGCGATTTTTTAAACTTAATTTTTAACAAAATTCGAGGTTAGAATCGAAGTTGAAAATTTTATTTTTTTTAACTTTTTTGAAAAGATTTAGAATAGATTTGATCAGTTTATCTTAAAATAGATACTTTTATCTAAATTTAGTGAAAAAATAATTTCTTAGTTCCTATAAATAAAGTCTAGGCGATTTTTTAAACTTAATTTTTGTCAAAATTCGAGGTTAAAATCGAAGTTGAAGATTTTATTTTTTTTAATTTTTTTGAAAAGGTTTGTAATAAATTTGATGAATTTTTCTTAACATAGATACTTTTATCTAGATATAGTGAAAAAATCATTTCTTAGTTTTTATAAATAAAGTCTGGGTGATTTTTTAAACTTTGACATTTTTTGCTAAAATCGAGATTAGAATCACGATCAAAGATTTGATTTTTTTAAATTTTTTTGGAAACACTTGGAATAAATTTCATGGTTTTTTGTAAAATAGATACTTTTATTTACATTTTCTGAAAAAATCATTTCTTAGTTCCTATAAATAAAGTCTACGCGATTTTTTAAACTTAATTTTTGTCAAAATTCGAGGTTAAAATCGAAGTTGAAGATTTTATTTTTTTTAATTCTTTTGTAATGATTTGGAAAAAATTTGATGAGTTTATTGTAAAATAGATACTTTTATCTAGATTTAGTGAAAAAATCATTTCTTAGTTCTTATAAATAAAGTCTAGGCGATTTTTTAAACTTTGACATTTTTAACAAAATTTGAGGTTAGAATCAAAGTGAGAGATTTGATTTTTTTTAATTTTTAGGGAAACATTTGAAATAAATTTGATGAGTTTATCGGAAAATAGACACTTTTGTTCAAATTTTGTGAAAAAATCATTTCTTAGTTCTTATAAGTAAAGTCTAAATGATTTTTTAAGTTCATTTTTTGATAAAATTCGAGGTTAGAATCGAAGTTAGATTCGAAATATACTATGCAATGTGTTTATGTATTGATAAATTTTCTTTCTCAAGCATGGTTGGTTCATATACAAGCTTGTAAGAGGTAAAACATACGCTTGCAAGAAGTAAGGCTTATCTCCAGGCAAGAATTCAAGAGTTGGATGATATTTAAGACACTGAAAGTTCACTAAAGGTGAATAATCAGGTTTGTCAGAAAGCTAATCTTTCGACAAGCAAACCATAGACCAAAGCTATATCCCCGCGGTGATACTACAAGCGTGGTAGGTTCATACAAAAGCTTATTTAGGCTTGCAAGGAGTAAAACGTACACTTGCAAGAGGTAAAGCTTATCTTACCTCTAAATAAGTAAATCTAATGAGAATGTAATAGTCCTGTAATAAGAATGAAAGTTCAAGACACCGAAAGTTCACTAAAGATCATAGATGATCAGGTTTATCAGAAAGCTAATCATCCGAAAAGCAAACCATAGACCAAACCTATATCCTCGCAATATGAAAATTATAATATGTTTATGTATTGATAAATTCTTAGCCTGCAAGCGTGCTAAACCTCTATTCAGGCATGTTTTAGCTTGTCACAAGTAATATCTACACTTCCAAGAGACAACACTTACCTTTTGGCTAGAATTCAGCAGTCGAGCGATCGTCGAAAGACTAAAAGTTCACTAAGAAAAATCATAGATGATCAGCTTTGTTGAAGATAAGTCTTCAAATTTCATTAAGGTAAGCCTTTCTAAATCTTAAACCTTCTGACAAATCTCACTGCTAGTAGATAAAATTTCCGGTTAAGAAGGTATAACATAATTGTCTATAATCACCCTAAAAATGAGGTTTAATCGAAAGTCTTAGGCTTAGCGCCCGAAAGTCTTATTTTTTGCCAGATCTGATCGTCTATGGTTATTCTTAAACTTTAATGGTAGTTCTAAACCTTCCGGCAAACCTTACTGTTAATGGACAAAGTTTTTAAAAGGCTACGTTTGAACTTTTGGCTATCCGATGATCTACCAAATTTTGAATTTATAAAATAAGCTTTATTTCTTACAAGTCTAAATATGTATGGATTTTCTAAGCTTATAGGTCGAGAATTTATCTATACAAATTACGCATTGCACCCAAAGATTAAGAAAGTAAATTTTTCACTGAATAAACAAGAGACAAAATCTACATCCTTGTGGGATGTATAATCTGAACCAAAAAGAATGTAGAGTTGGACTTTGGTTCACTCACAGGAAGAGTTGTTTTGGTTTAGCGATTTAGAAGCTTATTTTCTGATAAATCTGATTGCCTATTGTCACTCTTAAACTTTAATGGTAATTTTAAACCTTGCGGCAAACCTCACTGTTAATGGGAAAAACTTTTGGAAGGATAAGTGTGAATTTTCGGCTTTTCGAAGATCCTCCAAACCTTGAATTCTTAAAATAGACTTTATTTCTTACAAATCCTAACACGTACTTTTAATTTTTTTGAAAAGACTTGGAATAAATTTGATCAATTTTTCTTAAAATAGACACTTTTATTCAGATTTTGTGAGAAAATCATTTCTTAGTTCCTATAAATAAAATCTAGGCGATTTTTTAAACTTAACTTTTGTCAAAATTCGAGGTTAAAATCAAAGCTGTAGATTTTATTTTTTCTAATTTTTTTGAAAAGATTTGGAATAAATTTGATTAGTTTATCTTAAAATAGATACTTTTATCTAGATTTTGTGAAAAAATCATTTCTTAGTTCCTATAAATAAAGTCTAGGCGATTTTTTAAATTTTGAATTTTTTTAGCAAAATTTAAGGTTAAAATCGAAGTTGAAGATTTTATTTTTTTTTTAATTTTTTTGGAAACGCTTGGAGTAAATTTGATGAGTTTTTTGTAAAATAAATACTTTTATCTAGATTTTGTGAAAAAATCATTTCTTAGTTTTCATAAATAAAGTCTAGGCGATTTTTTAAATTTTGAAATTTTTGGCAAAATTTGAGGTTAAAGTCGAAGTTGAAGATTTTATTTTTTTTTAATTTTTTTGAAAAGATTTGGAATAAATTCGATGAGTTTACCTTAAAATAGATACTTTTATCTAGATATAGTGAAAAAATCATTTCTTAGCTCCTATAAATAAAGTCTAGGTGAGTTTTTAAACTTTGACATTTTTTGCTAAAATCAAGGTTAGAATCACAATAGAAGATTTTATTTTTTTTAATTTTTTTGAAAAGATTTGGAATAAATTTGATGAGTTTATCTTAAAATAGATACTTTTATCTAGATTTTATGAAAGAATCATTTTTTAGTTTTCATAAATAAAGTCTATGTGATTTTTTAAACTTTGACATTTTTTGCTAAAATCGAGATTAGAATCATAGTCGAAGATTTTATTTTTTTAAATTTTTTTGGAAACACTTTGAATGAATTTGATGAGCTTATTATAAAATAGATACTTTTATTTAGATTTAGTGAAAAAATCGTTTCTTAATTCCTATAAATAAAGTCTAGGCGATTTTTTAAACTTAATTTTTGTCAAAATTCGAGGTTAAAATCGAAGTTGAAGATTTTATTTTTTTTAATTTTTTTGAAAAAATTTGGAATAAATTTGATGGGATTTTTGTAAAATAGATACTTTTATTTAAATTTTGTAAAAAAATCATTTCTTAGTTCTTATAAATAAAATCTAGGCGATTTTTTAAACTTAATTTTTGTCAAAATTCGAGGTTAAAATCGAAGTTGAAGATTTTATTTTTTAAAATTTTTTTGAAAAGATTTGGAATAAATTTGATAAGTTTTTTTGTAAAATAGATACTTTTATCTAGATTTTGTGAAAAAATCGTTCCTTAATTCCCATAAATAAAGTCTGGGTGATTTTTCAAAGTTGGTCAAAAAAATTTTAGGTTAAGGTTCGATTAAAATCCTTGGGTTCTTTCAAATTTTTTTTAAATTTTTTGATAATAATTAGAAACAATTTGTCTTTTACAATCAAAAATACAATCTTTAAACTTTAATCTAAGGTAAAAACCCAATCATAATTTCCATAAATAAACCCTAGGGATTTTTTTTAATTACTAAGATTTTTAAAACTTAATTTTATCAAAAAAAATTTTTTTTCCATAAAGTTTTAAAATAACCATACTCGTGTTTGGGACCAATCTGCGTCATTTTTCCACCACACACGTGCGCAAAACACAAATCAATTTTACGTGACCCAATTTCCGTCGTGCTCATTTGCAATTGTAATCGCGCGTGTACCGATTTAAATATAAAAAAGATCTCGGAGGCATGCGACACACAGACTCACGCACCGCACGACCCTTCATTCTAATCAATTTAAATAAGTCGTGACGCAAACTGTTTATAGTTGGATTTTTATACTCGGGTCTCCCCTTTTATAACATGTAAAAATCTCATTTAATTTATATATCTTTTTTTTTTAATCAAAAATTTTTTTTTATTTTTTTACTTTAAGTTGTGATTTTGATTTATTTCTCATTTAGGGTATCCACTTAATACGCTTTTAGTTAATCGATACCCACGTAGATGGATCGGTAAAAAGAAGAATATACTTTTTAAAATGCGGGTTCTCGAGATGTTAAAAGTATGTAAATTTTTCGTCTGATTTTAATTTGCCTAATCAATTTCGATGTGAGAGTAGCGAGCAGGACGCGTATGCGAGTAATTAATTCGGGACTTTTTAATTATACGTCGCTTTTGGGTGCAATTGAGCTCGGTCATTAAGCCGAACGCCTCCGGCCGATTTAAATTAACGATGGAGTTGATGTTGCCGACTGAAGTAGATTTGAATTCGCTACCGGGACGGTTCGGCGGCGAAGAAGAGGAAAGATTGATCGAGAATTAAAAGACCGCGCCGGCGATTTAAATCCGTCCGGAATGCCGAAGACGATTCTTCTCCTAGTCTTTGAAATAAACCAGTCGTCGTTATCGCGACCCCGACTAATATCCCGATACCCATTAAAGCGGTATCTCGCCCCGAAAGCTCAAAAACTCGTCTCCCCGAAACTTCTTAATTAGATCTCGGGCGCATCCGAATTTGTTAATTACCATATAAAAAGGAATCGGGAGTCGGTCTCCGGTTAACCAGCTTTCGAGATTCGGTTACCTTCTTCTTCGTCAGCTGGCACCTCGTCTCTCGGACGATTTTATTTCTTCTTTCTCCGATGGAAACTCAACAACCGTAAGGGTCACGTTGAGTGGAAGAGCTCGGGAGACGTGGAAGTCACCTGGGGCTTGTTTTTATAATACGACCGCTTTCGTGGAATGTAAATCGGAGGAGGAATCTAAGAACAGTAGCGAAGCGGAGGCGACATGACGTCCAGTGGAGCGGAAGATCTGATGGTACCACGGCCTCCGAGAGAGCCGGAGAGCTGGAACCCCGCGGGGTACCGCTACAGGAACGGACTGGGGTGGATTTTTTAACGCGGCCGCCGAGTTAATTTAATCGTTTAGCGTGATTTATGGCGGAGAGTGTGCCGTACAAGTACGCTACCGTCTCCGGGATGTTTATGGTCGTGGGGTAAGTGCTGATAAGTCGCCCGTGGGCCGTCTGAAAGCCGGGAATGGACAAAAAGTAATTAATGTTGCGAGTCCAGGACGATTTATAAACTCGTGCACATTATGCCACCAAACACACCGAGGCGGTCTTTTCTTCACACCCATTCTAATATACTACTATTCGTAATAGCAATTAAATTTGAATTTAGAAAGTCAAAGTTTAAAAATTCACCTAGACTTTACTTATGAAAACTAAGAAATGATTTTTTCACAAAATTTAGATAAAAGTATCTATTTTGCAAAAAACTCATCAAATTTGTTCCAAATCTTTTCAAAAAAATTAAAAAAAAAAATAAAATCTTCAACTTCGATTTTAACCTCAAATGTTGCCAAAAATTATCAACATTTAAAAAATCACCTAGACTTTATTTATAGGAACTAAGAAATGATTTTTTCGCTAAATCTAGATAAAAGTATCTATTTTAAGATAAACTCATCAAATTTGTTCCAAGTGTTACCAAAAAATTAAAAAAAAATAAAACCTTTAACTTCGATTCTAACCTCGAATTTTGACAAAAATTAAGTTTAAAAAATCGTCTAGACTTTATTTATAGGAACTAAGAAATGATTTCTTTACTAAATCTAGATAAAAGTATCTATTTTAAGATAAACTCATCAAATTTATACCAAATCTTTCCAAAAAAATTTAAAAAAATAAAATCTTCAACTTCGATTTTAACTTCGAATTTTGATAAAAATTAAGTTTAAAAAATCGCCTAGACTTTATTTATAGGAACTAAGAAATGATTGTTTCACAAAATTTGAATAAAAGTATATATTTTACTAAAAACTTATCAAATTTATTCCAAGTGTTTCCAAAAAAAATTAAAAAATCAAATCTTCAATTGTGATTCTAACCTCGATTTTAGCAAAAAATGTCAAAATTTAAAAAATCACCTAGACTTTATTTATAGGAACTAAGGAATGATTTTTTCACAAAATTTGAATAAAAATATCTATTTTAAGATAAACTCATCAAATTTATTCAAAATCTTTTCAAAAAAATTTAAAAAAATAAAATCTTCAACTTTGATTCTAACCTCGAAGTTTGTTAAAAATGTCAAACTTTAAAAAATCGCCTAGACTTTATTTATAGGAACTAAGAAATGATTTTTTCACTAAATCTAGATAAAAGTATCTATTTTAAGATAAACTCATCAAATTTATTCCAAATCTTTTCAAAAAATTAAAAAAAAATAAAATCTTTTACTTTGATTATAACTTGAAATTTTGTCAAAAATTTCAAAATTTAAAAAATCGCCTAGACTTTATTTATAGGAACTAAGAAATGATTTTTTCACTAAATCTAGATAAAAGTATCTATTTTAAGATAAACTCATCCAATTTATTCCAAATCTTTTCAAAAAAATTAAAAAAAATAAAACCTTCAACTTCGATTCTAACCTCGAATTTTGCCACAAATTTCAAAATTTAAAAAATCGCCTAGACTTTATTTATAGGAACTAAGAAATGATTTTTTCACTAAATCTAGATAAAAGTATCTATTTTAAGATAAACTCATCAAATTTATTCCAAATATTTTCAAAAAAATCAAAAAAAAAATAAAATCTTTAACTTTGATTTTAACCTCAAATTTTGACAAAAATCAAGTTTAAAAAATCGCCTAGTCTTTATTTATAGGAACTAAGAAATGATACTTTCACTAAATCTAGATAAAAGTATCTATTTTAAGATAAACTCATCAAATTTATTTCAAATCTTTTCAAAAAAATTTAAAAAAAAATTGTTCAACGTCGATTTTAACCTCGAATTTTGACAAAAATTAAGTTTAAAAAATCGCCTAGACTTTATTTATGGGAACTAAGAAATTATTTTTTCACAAAGTCTAGATAAAAGTATCTATTTTACAATAAACTCATCAAATTTATTCCAAGTGTTTCCAAAAAAATTAAAAAAAATCAAATCTTCGATTGTGATTCTAACCTCGATTTTAGCAAAAAATGTCAAAATTTGAAAAATCGCCTAGACTTTATTTATAGGAATTAAAAAATGATTTTTTCACAAAATCTAGATAAAAGTATCTATTTTAAGATAAACTCATCAAATTTATTCCAAATCTTTTCAAAAAAAATTAAAAAAAATAAAATCTTCAACTTCAGTTTTAACCTCGAATTTTGACAAAAATTAAGTTTAAATAATCGTCTAAACTTTATTTATAGGAACTAAGAAATTATATTTTCACAAAGTTTGAATAAAAGTATCTATTTTACGATAAACTCATCAAATTTATTCCAAATCTTTTCAAAAAAATTAAAAAAAATAAAGTCTTCAACTTCGATTTTAACCTCGAATTTTAACAAAAATTAAGTTTAAAAAATCATCTAGACTTTATTTATAAGAACTAAGAAATGATTTTTTCACAAAATCTAGATAAAAGTATCTATTTTAAGATAAAGAAATCAAATTTATTCGAAGTGTTTCCAAAAAAATTAGAAAAAATCAAATCTTCGATTATACTTCTAACCTCGATTTTAGCAAAAAATGTCAAAGTTTAAACAATCACCTATACTTTACTCATCAAAACTGAGAAATATTTTTTTCACTACATTTAGATAAAAGTATCTATTTTAAGATAAACTCATCAAATTTGTTCCAAATCTTTTCAAAAAATTAAAAAAAAATAAAATCTTCAACTTTGATTTTAACCTCAAATTTTGACAAAAATTAAATTTAAAAAATCGCCTAGACTTTATTTATATGAACTAAGAAATAATCTTTTCAACAAATCTAGATAAAAGTATCTATTTTACAAAAAACTCATCAAACTTACTCCACGTGTTTCAAAAAAAATTAAAAAAAATTAAATCTTCTATTGTGATTCTAATCTCGATGTTAGTAAAAAATGTCAAAGTTTAAAAAATCGCCTAGACTTTATTTGTAGGAACTAAGAAGTAATTTTTTCACTAAGTTTACACAAGAGTATCTGTTTTAAGATAAACTCATCAAATTTTTTCAACATTTTTTCAAAAAAATTAAAAAAAATAAAATCTTCAACTTCGATTTTAACCTCGAATTTTAAGAAAAATTAAGTTTAAAAAATCAGCTAGACTTTATTTATAGGAACTAAGAAATAATCTTTTCACAAAATTTAGATAAAAGTATCTATTTTACAAAAAACTCATCAAATTTATTCCAAGTGTTTCCAAAAAATTTAAAAAAAATCAAGTCTTCGATTGTGATTCTAACCTCGATTTTGGCAAAAAATGTCAAAGTTTAAAAAATCACCTAGACTTTATTTGTAGGAACTAAGAAGTAATTTTTTCAATAAGTTTACACAAAAGTATCTATTTTAAGATAAACTCATCAAATGTATTCTAAATCTTTTCAAAAAAATTAAAAAAATAAAATCTTCAACTTCGATTTTAACCTCAAATTTTGACAAAAATTTCAAAATTTAAAGAATTACCTAGACTTTATTTATAGGAATTAAGGAATGATTTTTTTACAAAATTTAAATAAAGGTATCTATTTTACAAAAATCCCTTCAAATTTATTCTAAATGTTTCCAAAAGAATTAAAAAAATTAAAATCTTCCATTTCGATTCTAACCTCGAATTTTGTTAAAAATGTCTAAATTTAAAAAATCGCCTAGACTTTATTTATAGGAACTAAGAAATGATTTTTTCACAAAATCTGTATAAAACTATCTATTTTACATTAAACTCATCAAATTTATTCCAAGTTTTTTCAAAAATATTAAAAAAAATAAAATCTTCAACTTCGATTTTAACCTCAAATTTTGACAAAAATTAAGTTTAAAAAATCGCCCAGACTTTATTTATAGGAACTAAGAAATGACTTTTTCACAAAGTCTAAATAAAAGTGTCTATTTTAAGAAAAACTTATCAAATTTATTCAAAGTCTTTAAAAAAAATTAAAAGATACATATTAAAACTTGTAAGAAATAAAGCCTATTTTAAGAATTCAAGGTTTGGAGGATCTTCGGAAGGCCGAAAATTCAGACTTATCCTTCCAAAAATTTTTCCCATTAATAGTGAGATTTGCCGCAAGGTTTAGAATTACCATTAAAGTTTAAGAGTGACAATAGCTAATCAGATTTGCCAGAAAATAAGCTTCTAAATCGCTAAACCAAGACAACTTTTCCTGTGAGTAAACCAAAGTCCAACTCTACATTCTTTTTGGTTCAGATTATACATCCCACAAGGATGTAGATTTTGTCTTTTGTTTATTCAGTGAAAGATTTACTTTCTTAATCTTTGAGTGCAATGCGTAATTTGTATAGATAAATTCTCGACCTATAAGCTTAGCAAATCCATACATGTTTAGACTTGTAAGAAATAAAGCTTATTTTATAAATTCAAGATTTGGTAGATCATCGCAAAGCCAAAAGTTCAAACTTAACCTTTTAAAAATTTTGTCCATTAACAGTGAGGTTTGCCGGAAGGTTTAGAACTACCATCAAAGTTTAAGAATGGCCATAGACGATCAGATTTGCCAAAAGATAAGACTTTCGGGCGCTAAGCCTAAGACTTTCGATTAAACCTCATTCTTAGGGTGATTATAGACAATTAGGTTACACCTTCTTAACCGGAAATTTTATCTACTAGCAGTGACATTTGTCAGAAGGTTTAAGATTTAGAAATGCTTATTTTAGTGAAATTTGAAGACTTATCTTCAACAAACCTGGTCATCTATGGGTTTTCTTAGTGAAGTTTTAGTCTTTCGAAGATCGATAGACTGTTGAATGCTTGCCAAAAGGTAAGTGTTATCTCTTGGAGGTGTAGGTATTACTTCTGACAAGCTAGAACATGCCTGTTTAGAGGTCTAGTACGCTTGCAGGCTAAGAATTTATCAATACATAAACATATTATAATTTTCATACTGCAAAGATATAGGTTTAGTCTATGGTTTGCTTTTTGGATGATTAGCTTTCTGATAAACCTGATCATCTTTGATTTTTAGTGAACTTTCGTTGTCTCGAAATTTCATTCTTATTACAGGACTATTACATTCTTATTACAGGATTATTACATTCTTATTACAGGATTATTACATTCTTATTAGATTTACTTATTTAGAGGTAAGATAAGCCTTACCTCTTGCAAGTGTACGTTTTACTCCTTGTAAGCCTAAACAAGCTTTTGTATGAACCTACCACGCTTGTAGTATCACCGCGAGGATATAGCTTTGGTCTATGGTTTGCTTGTCGGAAGATTAGCTTTCTGACAAACCTGATTATTCAACTTTAGTGAACTTTCAGTGTCTTAAACATCATCCAACTCTTCAATTATTGCCTGGAGGTAAGCCTTACTTTTTGCAAGCTTATGTTTTACCTCTTACCAGCTTGTATATGAACCAACCATGCTTGAGGCCGAAAATTTATCAATACATGAACACATTATATCGTGTATTTCGATTCTAACTTCGATTCTAACCTCGAATTCTGGCAAAAAGTGAATTTAAAAAATCATCTAGACTTTATTTATAGGAACTAGGAAGTAATTTTTTCACTAAGTTTAGACAAAAGTATATATTTTAAGATAAACTCATCAAATTTTTTCCAAATCTTTTCAAAAAAATTTAAAAAAATGAAATCTTCAACTTCGATTTTAACCTCAGATTTTGATAAAAATTAAGTTTAAAAAATCGCCCAGACTTTATCTATAGGAACTAAGAAATGATTTTTTCACAAAATTTAGATAAAAGTATCTATTTTACAATAAACTCATCAAATTTATTTCAAGTATTTCCAAAAAAATGTTATAAAATCAAATCTTCGATTGTGATTCTAACCTCGATTTTACCAAAAAATGTTAAAACTTAAAAAATCGCCTAGACTTTATTTATCAAAACTAAGAAATGATTTTTTCACTGAATCTAGATAAAAGTATCTATTTTAAGATAAACTCATCAAATTTATTCAAAATCTTTTCAAAAAAATTAAAAAAAATAAAATCTTTAACTTCGATTTTAACCCCGAATTTTGACAAAAATTAAGTTTAAAAACTCGCCTAGACTTTATTTATAGGAACTAAGAAACGATTTTTTCATAAAATCTAGATAAAAGTATCTATTTTACAATAAACTCATCAAATTTACTCCAAGTGTTTCCAAAAAAATTTAAAAAAATCAAAACTTTCACTTTGATTCTAACCCCAAATTTTGTAAAAAATTTCAAAATTTAAAAAATCACCTAGACTTTATTTATAGGAAGTAAGAAATATCTTTTTCAATAAATTTAGAAAAAAGTATCTATTTTAAGATAAACTCATCAAATTTATTCCAAATCTTTTCAAAAAATTTAAAAAAATAAAATCTTCAACTTTGATTTTAACCTCGAATTTTGACAAAAATCAAGTTTAAAAAATCGCCTAGACTTTATTTATAGGAACTAAGAAATGATACTTTCACTAAATCTAGATAAAAGTATCTATTTTAAGATAAACTCATCAAATTTATTCCAAATCTCTTCAAAAAAATTAAAAAAAAAATAGAATCTTCAACTTCGATTCTAACCTGAAATTTTGACAAAAATTAAGTTTAAAAAGTCGCCTAGACTTTATTTATAGGAACTAAGAAATGATTTTTTGACAAAATTTAAATAAAAGTATCTATTTTACAAAAAACTCATCAAATTTATTCCAAATCTTCTCAAAAAAATTAAAAAAAATAAAATCTTCAACTTTGATTCTAACATCGAATTTTGTTAAAAATGTCAAAGTTTAAAAAATCGCCTAGACTTTATTTATGAAAACTAGGAAATGATTTTTTCACAAAATTTATATAAAAGTATCTATTTTAAGATAAACTCATCAAATTTATTCTAAATCTTTTCAGAAAAATTAAAAAAAAATAATAAAATCTTCAACTTCGGTTCTAACCTCAAATTTTGTTAAAAATATCAGAATTTAAAAAATCGCCTAGATTTTATTTATTAAAACTAAGAAATGTTTTTTTCACTAAATCTAGATATAAGTATCTATTTTAAGATAAACTCATCAAATTTATTCCAAATCTTTTCAAGAAAATTAAAAAAAATAAAATCTTCAACTTCAATTTTAACCTCAAATTTTGTTAAAAATGTCAAAGTTTAAAAAATCACCTAGACTTTATTTATGAAAACTAAGAAACGATTTTTTCACTAAATCTAGATAAAAGTATCTATTTTACAATAAACTAATCAGATTTATTCCAAATTTTTACAAAAAAATTAAAAAAAAATAAAATCTTCAACTTCGATTTTAACCTCAAATTTTAACAAAAATTAAGTTTAAAAAATCGCCTAGACTTTATTTATAGGAACTAAGAAATGATTTTTTCGCAAAATCTAAATAAAAGTATCTATTTTACAATAAACCTATCAAATTTATTCCAAGTGTTTTCAAAAAAATTAAAAAAATTCTTAAAATTGCCAAAAATTTTGACAGTTGACTAACCTAACTTTCAAGAAAATTGACCAACTTTAAAAAATCGTACAGAGCTTATTCTTAGATATTAAGAAATGATTTTGATGTCATATTAAAGCTAAAAGATTCTATTTTGAATTAAAAAAGTCAGATTTGTTCTAGTTTTTATCAAAAAAATTAAAAAAAAATTTTTATTTAAAAAAAATTAAGGTGAAGATAAGATAAAAAAAAATTAAATTATTTCTTGAAATTTCTAAAAGGTGAGATATTCTCCAGGTGTTATTCTCCAACTAACGGAACACAAAGGTTAATTAGCACTCACAACCATTTTCCGCCTAAACAATCTCCATAATTACGCAGACATGAGCAACCATGACTGCCCGCAGTGAAATTGCACACAAGAGAAGTGTAATTTCCCCCGATGAGTTTTGTCTTCTTTACGAATATGGCAAACTCATTCTTGAGTAAGTTTCCCACACTCCATTATGTCCGTACGTAAATACAATGGGGCATTTTACGAGTTTATATGTATAACATGATCGCCTGTCGATCAAACTTCGAAAAACGGCGCAGTTTAACTAAATTGCAAAATTGCTAGTTAGGAGTTTTCGATCGTCGATGGAATCACCTGTCGCGCCAACGCTTCAACCTAAACCTTCACCTGTCGATTTGAATTTAGAGATTAGGTTTTAAAATTCGCGAAAGGGAGGATGTAAAATTAATTCGTTACAAAACAGTACTTGAATTTCAAATCAAAACTAAATATTAATAACTTAAGACAACACGTGTTGAAAAATCTTAAGTGTATATAAGAATTTCATATTAGAAATTCAAATAAGGAATTCAAAAAAGAAAAAGGGTGAATACTAAAAAATTTTTTTATTGAATAAATGTGTGGTAACTACTAAGTTTGATCCATCAATCTTGGTCTCTTATTCACCTGCCTGGGTCGGGTATCAGTCATAATACCACCGCTTCGAGACTTTAAAACGTTTTCTAGGGCAGGGGAAATAATAATAACCGTACCGATGAAGCAGGTGTTATCCGCATCGTTCCTTCGGCCATATGAAGCCCGCTAATTTGTGAGGAGGTGAAAATAACAGGCCGATTATCATATCTCTCGGGTGGATCTACCCGGATAAGGACGGGAGTTCAGCAGATCACTGATTACACACCCTACGGTTTAAAGTCAACACCGTAACTCCTTCGGTAATTTATTACGCTTAAGTGTTATGCGTTTACCCATCGACGATGATTTGTATGGATTTGTATGGAGAATATGCCAACAGTTGATTACCCTAAAATAAAACCACTATTGAGATGTTTTAAACGGAGGTATTTTTTTGAAATACTAAACCTATTCTTTTGGAAATTAATAATTATGAAAGGTTTGAGTGAAATACACGTTTGGAAAAGGTGTGTTTGGATGGCTGGAGGTATGAAGGTAATTTGAGGAATCCGCACGCAACCACTAACCATTTGTTCGCAAGTCTACACAATTCGTTAAATTGTTCTCACGCTGACAAATCTGGTAGAGTATATGTTGAGGAATTTACTTTGAAGGAGTTTCTAAAGAGAATTATTTGATTTATTTAAAAAATTTGATTGGGATTTTTTAAAATTTGCAAAAAAATTGACATCTTTGAATCGTGTGATAGAATAAATTTTCTATTTATTATAAAAAATAGAATTTTTAAGATTTAATTTGACCCAAAAATCACTTTTTAATTCCTACAGTGGCTCCAAGCCAAACTCGGACACTGAAGTAATAACAGTTTCCGACTAAAAAATATTCAAACTAAAACAGCTAGAGGAAAAAGTAAATAGATTTTAGCGGTTGACAAACTTTGTTGAGGGACATTTCAGGGGTTGTCAGACTTTTTAGAAACCAAATTCAAGGATAAGTAAACCCTCTATTTCTCAAACGGTTTTCAGTGGTGGGAAAACCACGTCGAGAGACATTTCAAAGGTTTGCAAACCTCGTAGAAACCCGATTCAATGATAAGTAAACTCTCAATTTTTCAAACGAGCTTCAGGGATGGACAAACCTCATCGAAAGACATTTTAGAGATTAACAAACTCGATTCAAGTATAAGTAAACTTTCGATTTTTCAAAGGTACGTTAAGGGTGGGCAAACTTCGTCGAAATACGTTTTAAGGGTTGGCAAAACTTGGCGAGAGATATTTCAGGGATTTGAAAAGCTTTATTGAAAGTTTGATTCGATTGATTATCCGATTTAAGGATAAAATTAAATCCGGTTCAAGTAAACCGTCGATTTTTTAAACTGACTTCAGAGGTGGGCAAAACTTGTCGAAAGACATTTCAGGGGTTGGTAAACGTCGGAAAACTCCGATTCAAAGATAAGTAAACCCTCGATTTTTCAAATGGACTTCAAGGGTGGGAAAACTTCATCGAGAGACATTTCAAACGTTGACAAACTTCGTAGAGACATTTAGAAGTTACAACTTTGGTGTGAATTCAAGAAGGGTATCGTCGTTTTTATTGCCGAAATGCACATTCAACGTTTTGCTGTTTAATTAGAATAGCCGAGAAATGAACCGTCGAAAAAAATCAGAAATTCAAGGCAAAACGAGGGTTCCGTTTGAAAAGTAAAGTACAGGGCCGTCAAAAAGGCTAGCCCAAAGGAACTAAAGCTTTACGGGCGAATATAGCGTTTCAATAGGGCATTTTTTGACGTTTAGCCGAGATACGTACCGTCGAAGAATAATAGCCGAGAAACGAACCGTCGAAAAAATGATCCAAATAGTCTTTTTCGAAAGACGGGTACAAGAACGTGTTCGTTTTCCCCAATTTTAATGATTTTGAACAATTTTTTACATAAGCAAATTGGATTATATCCGCTTTCGTTGAAAAATTTGTTATACGAAAGACAGTCAATACAAATCGTACCTGCGCTAACTTCCCGAAATCGGATCCGGAAAAAGACGTTCGAAAAGGCGCTAGTTAACTGATTTATGCCTAGAAATGGTATAAAACTTATGAATTAAGTTGTATTTTAACGTTTTGTTTGTCAACATGAATGACCTACTTCATTTATCGGCAATTCCGAGGCGTGATTGGTCAATTTTCGTTAGTTCGGTGCAAACTGAGGGTAAAAAAAAACGGCGCTGCTGGTTTACTACTTTATTATATGTGCCGCATGCCGCATAATTTAGTATGGAAGCCTTTGTTTTTTATGACAATTTTTAGACGATTAGGCATTGAGTGTACCAATTTTTCGCAAAAACTTGGAGAAATTTTCTCCCATTTTTCCAACAAGGCGCTCTTAAATTCAGTTTTACTAGAAACCTCACGTTCCCAAATCATGGTATCCACATAATTCCATAAATTTTCAATGGGATTGATGTCTGGACTTTGGGATGGTGTTTTCATTACATGAGGGCAATTAGATAAGAGCCACGAAAGTACTTTGTACGCTTTGTGTTTCGGATCATTGTCTTGGTAGAATCGCCAGTCGAATCCAAGAGATAGTTTACCCATGTTACGAGGTAAATTGGTTTTTAAAATGTTTAATTACGCATCTTGGTCCATTATTCCTACAATAAAATGCGAACAGTCTGATCGAATAGCTGAAAATGATCCCCGCACCATCACCGATTTGCCACCAAATTTTATCGTTGGTCTTAATTTTTTTAATGCAGCTTTTCATTTTTCTTCTCCATACACATGGCTTACTATCTCACCCAAATAATAAAATAATAAAAATAAACTCTGTACGATTTTTTAAAGTTGGTAAATTTTTTAAAAAGTTAGGTTAGTTAACTGTCAAAAATTTCATCAACTTTAAAATTTTTTTTAATTTTTTTGGTAATAACTAGAACAAATCTGACTGTTTTAGTTAAAAACCAAATCTTTTGACTTCAATTCGGCACAAGAACCATGTCTTAATCTCCAAAAGTAAAGTCGGTATGATTTTTTAAAAATTGAACAATTTTCTAAAAAAGTTAGGTTAGTTAACTGCCAAAAATTTCACCTACTTTAAGAATTTTTTTAATTTTTTTCGTTGTAATTAGAACAATTCTCCCTTTTTAGATTGAAAAAAGAATCTTTTAGCTTCAATTCGACATAAAAATCATTACTTTATCTTTAGAAATAAAGTCTGTGGAAATTTTTAAAGATTAGTCAATTTTCTTAAAAAGTTGGGTTAGTCACATGTCAAAAATTTTGTCGATTTTAAGAATTTTTTTAATTTTTTTGGTTACAATTAGAGCAAATCTGTCTTCTAGAATTTAAAATACATTCTTTATAATTCAATTTAAAATATAAATCTGTTCTTAATCTTGAAAAATAAATTCTCTATGATTTCTCAAAGTTGGTCGATTTTTTTTTTAAGTAAGGTTAGAACAAACGTCAAAAATTTTTACTAACTTTAAGAATTTTTTTAATTTTTTTGGTAAAAATTAGAACAAATTTGTCTTTTTTAAATCAAAATAGAATATTTTAAGTTCAATTTAGAACGAAAATCGTTCCTTAATTCTTATAAATAAAGTCTGGGTGATTTTTCAAATTTGGTCAATTTTGTTTTTTTGAGTTAGAACCATCAAAAATTTTTACTAATTATAAGAATTTTTTTAATTTTTTTGGTAAAAATTAGAACAAATCTGACTGTTTAAAATCAAAATAGAATATTTTAAGTTCAATTTAAAATAAAAATCGTTCTTTAATTCTTATAAATAAAGTCGTTATGATTTTTCAAAGTTGGTCGACTTTTTTAAAGTGAGGTTAGAACTATCAAAAATCTTTACTAACATTAAAAATTTTTTAAATTTTTTTGGTAAAAATTAGAACATATCTGTCTTTTTTAAATCAAAATAGAATCTTTTAAGTTCAATTTAGATTAAAAATCCTTCCTTAATTCTTATAAATAAAGTCGGTATGATTTTTCAAAGTTGGTCGATTTTTTTAAAATCAGAACTCAAGTTAGTCAAAAATCTTTACAAACATCAAGAATTTTTTTAATTTTTTTGATAAAAATTAGAATAAGTCTTACTTTTTTAAATTAAAATAGAATATTTTAAGTTCAATTTAGAACAAGAACTCTTCCTTAATTCTTATAAATAAAGTCTGGGTAAATTTTCAAAGTTGGTCGATTTTTTTTGAGTTAGAACTGTCAAAAACCTTTGCTAACTTTAAGAATTTTTTAAATTTTGTTGGTTACAATTAGACCAAATCTGCTTGTTAGTATTAAAAATAGATTCTTTATGTTTTAATTTAAAGTATAAATCAATTCTTAGTCTTTAAAAATATACTCTGTACGATTTTTCAAAGTTGGTCGATTTTTTTTAAGTTAGGTTAGAACCGTTAAAAATGTTTACTAACTTTAAGAATTTTTTTAATTTTGTTTTTCAAAATTAGAACAAATCTGTCTTTTAGAATTTAAAATAGATTCTTTATAATTCAATTTAAAGTATAAATCTGTTCTTAATCTTGAAAAATAAATTCTCTATGATTTTTTCAAAGTTGGTCGATTTTTTTTAAAGTAAGGTTAGAACAAACGTCAAAAATTTTTACTAACTTTAAGAAATTTTTTAATTTTTTTGATAAAAATTACAACAAATTTGCCTGTTTTAAATCAAAATAGAATGTTTTAAGTTCAATTTGGAATAAAAATCTTTTCTTAAGTCTTATAAATAAAGTCGTTATGATTTTTCAAAGTTGGTCGATTTTTTTTTTTGAGTTAAAACAGTCAAAAATTTCTACTAACTTTAAAAATTTTTAAAAATGTTTTGGTAAAAATTAGAACAAATCTGTCTTTTTTAAATGGAAATAGAATATTTTAAATTCAATTTAGAATAAAAATTTTTTCTTAAGTCTTGTAACTAAAGTCGTTATGATTTTTCAAAATTGATCGATTTTTTAAAGTTAGGTTAGAACCGTCAAAAATCTTTACTAACTTTAAGAATTTTTTTAATTTTTTTAGTAAAAATTAGAACAAATCTGACTTTTTTAAATCAAAATAGAATATTTAAGTTCAATATGGAACAAAAATCCTTCCTTAATTCTTATAAATAAAGTTAGTATGATTTTTCAAAATTGATTAACGGTTATGATGTTAAAATTCTGTTAAAATTTTGTCAAAATTTTGTCAAAATTCTTGGATATTTTCTATTTTTTAGTATTATTTTTATTTTATTTTATTTTTTTTTTAATTTTTTAGTTTTTTCTTCAAGTTACAAACGCACTCATCGTTCCGGAATATATTCACGTTAGCTGATACTTTTGTCGGCGTGTTTATTGCTCGAACACAGTAGTCTAACATGTCTTTTCACACGTTCTCGCCATTCTATTCGCGATATGTTCTTATAACTAACCATTATTAGTTACCACAGTTATAATATACGCTTCAATAATAATCCTAACTACTCAACCATAATCTAAACTAAATCCAAATGAAATTCAGATTAAATAAAGTTATTAGATTAATTTGAAAGGTTATTTTTTTAATTCCAAATCCTTTTTTTTTGATTTTATTAGTAAATTTATTGATGATTTTTAGGAAATTGATCAAAAATCTTTTGGTGATTGATCAAAAATCCTTGGTAATTGATCAAAAAAAGTCAGATCAAAAGGAAATTACCCAAAGTTGTTAGTCGGTGAATAACGACATGGTATGTCGATACTTTCCCGTGCATTTACACTCTGCCGTGTCCGGAAACGGCTTCGGGCTTCGTTTCCAAGCCAGGAAGCGATTAGACACATTATTGTCCTCCGCTCGACGGCGAGCTACGCGCGAAATAATGGCGGAATTGCAACGTTAATTGTCCTGGCCATTTCAGAAATTAGCGGTAAACGTTTTCCTATTTCCCTCCTCTCCGGGCAACGGACCGTTCCTGGTATCTATGGAAAAGATCGGCCGCGCGGACTTTCTACCGAGGATTTGAATGAAATCCGGCGCCATTGTCCGTCGGGCGTTACATGAATATTTACATCTGCCTGCCTTAATGCGACCCATTGTTCTTTCGCCATTCGAGGAATATGGAAGTACCAGAACCGTTCGATGTAATTGTTAGGAACGATAAACCGTTCTGGCTTTATCTTTACTAAAGATCACTTTAATCAACTAACACCTACTTATTAATAATTTCAATAGATTTCGTTTTTCCTCAAATAAAAAAAAATTTCCCATAATGAAAAATGGTTGAAATGGTTGGATCAATTTTTCAAAATTAACTGTCAAAAATTTTCACAAACTTTAGGAATTTTTTTAATTTTTTTAGTAACAATTAGAACAATTCTGACTTTTTTAGTTCAAAATAGAATCTTTTAGCTTCAATGTGACATAAAAATCATTTCTTAATCTCTAAAAATAAGCTCTGTGCGATTTTTCAAAGTTGGATAAATTTTTCTAAAAGTTAGGTTAGAACTGTCAAAAAACTTTAGTAACTTTAAAAATTTTTTTAATTTTTTTGACAAAAATTAGAACAAATCTGACTTTTCTAAAGCAAAATACAATCTTTTAGGTTTAATTTAATATACAGATCGTTTCTTAATTCTTATAAATAAAGTCGGTACGATTTTTTAAAGTTGGCCCAAATTTTCGAAAGTTAGGTTAGGTTAAAAAACCATGGTTGTCGAAAAAATTTTTTTTAATTTTTTTAGTATTAATTAGGAAAAATCTCTCTTTTTTAGATTAAAATAGAATGTTTTAGATTTAATTTAATTAAAGATCCGTTCCTTTATTCCTATAAATAAAGTCTGTACGATTTTTTAAAGTTGACCAAAATTTTGGAAAATTAGGTTAAGTTAAAAAAACATGGTTGTCGAAAAAAATTTTTTTAATTTTTTTGGTTTTAATTAGGAAAAATCCATCTTTTTTAGATTAAAATAGAATGTTTTAGATTTAATTTAATAAAAGATCCATTCCTTTATTCCTATAAATAAAGTCTGTGAGATTTTTTAAAGTTGACCAAAATTTTTAAAATTTAGGTTAAGTTAAAAAAACATGGTTGTCGAAAAAATTTTTTTTAATTTTTTTGGTTTTAGATAAGAAAAATCCACCTTTTTTAGATTAAAATAGAATGTTTTAGATTTAATTTAATGAAAGACCCATTCCCTTATTCCTATAAATAAAGTCTGTGAGATTTTTTAAAGTTGACCAAAATTTTTGAAAATTAGGTTAAGATAAAAAAAAACATAGTTGTCAAAAAATTTTTTTTTTAATTTTTTTGGTTTTAATTAGGAAAAATCCATCTTTTTAAAATTAAAATAGAATGTTTTAGATTTAATTTAATGAAAGATCCGTTCCTTTATTCCTATAAATAAAGTCTGTGCGATTTTTTAAAGTTGACCAAAATTTTTGAAAATTAGGTTAAATTAAAAAAACATGGTTGTCGAAAAATTTTTTTTTAATTTTTTTGATATTAATTAGAAAAAATCCCTCTTTTTTAGATTAAAATAAAATGTTTTAGATTTAATTTAATTAAAGATCCATTCTTCTATTCCTATAAATAAAGTCTGTGAGATTTTTTAAAGTTGACCAAAATTTTCAAAAATTAGTTTAAGTTAAAAAAACATGATTCTCGAAAAATTTTTTTTTAATTTTTTTGGTATTAATTAGGAAAAATCCCTCTTTTTTAGATTAAAATAGAATGTTTTAGATTTAATTTAATGAAAGATCCATTCCTTTAATTCCATAAATAAAGTCTGTGAGATTTTTTAAAGTTGACCAAAATTTTCTTAAATTGGGTTAAGTTAAAAAACATGGTTGTCGAAAAAATTTTTTTTAATTTTTTTTGTATTAGTTAGGAAAAATCCACCTTTTTTAGATTAAAATAAAATGTTTTAGATTTAATTTAATAAAGAAATCATTCTTCTATTCCTATAAATAAAGTCTGTGAGATTTTTTAAAGTTGACCAAAATTTTTAAAAATTAGGTTAAGTTAAAAAAACATGGTTGTCGAAAAAAAATTTTTTAATTTTTTTGGTTTTAATTAGGAAAAATCCCTCTTTTTTAGATTAAAATAAAATGTTTTAGATTTAATTTAATGAAAGGATCATGCTTCTATTCCTATAAATAAAGTCTGTACGATTTTTTAAAGTTGACCAAAATTTTTTAAAGATGATCAAAATTTTTTAAAGTTGGTGAAATTAACAAACACCTACTTATTAATAAAATTGAATAGATTTGGTGTTTTTTGTGAAAAAAATGATTCCCATAACGAGAAAAAAAACGTTTCTCGGAAGACACTAATTATCGCCTGGGAGTTTAAAAGAGTCTTCGGATCCGATTTACAACATCATTTTGTAGGAAAGGAATTTTTATTTATCTGGCGAGCGAGCGGGGCGGCTCGTTCAGATGTGCACAATGGAAGCGGAAAAAAGTACAACGAGAACGGCAGAGAGACCAAATTTTCCAAGGTTCGTTTTCTCCCGGTCTCATAATCGGCCTACCGACGCGGATCGGCCGTAAAATAAGGACGTTCTCATTCAGGCGACACTCATTCAACAAATTCTCGCAATTGTACCAGCCACAACGGCTCTAAACTGCTTTGGAAACCGTTTTGATACGCCACTGGAACGGTCTTAAAACAGGTGTGGTCCTTTGAACGAAACTTTGCTTACTTTTCCCACCTTGGATTCTATTCCAATTTATTATACTTTTATACACAAATTTATATTTTCTACTTTATACAAAAGATACACCTAAATAAGAATTTTTTTTTATAACAAAACTTAAAAAAGAAAATAATCAAAATAATGATTCTAACTTTTTTAAATAAAAAAAAAATTCTTTTTTTCTTTCCTTATTCAAAAATATGAACAGATTAAATTTTATAATTTTAATTATAAATGAAGTATTGAAAGTATACTTTTAAAATTTATAAAAAGTTTAATCTTAAAATCTGGTTTCAAGCGACATCTCTGAATCTAAAGCTAAACTAAATTTTCACCAGTGGCGTTCTTACAATTTAAATTTAAGTAAGAAAACTTTACACCTAAAGATTTCTCTTTTCCTAGAAATTTTTTAATCAATTTTAAATGATTTTAAACTTATTAAGAATAATTTAAGTTCATTTTACACGATTTTAATTTAATTTAAACTATTTAAAGTCAATTTTACACGATTTGAAACTACCTTAGAATATTTTATGTCGATTTTACACGATTTAAATTAATGTGAACAATTTTAAGTCTATTTTACACGATTTTAATTTGGGGTTTTACGATTTTTAAACAATTTATGAAATACTAAGCTAATTTTACACAAAGTTCAATCAATTTATACGATTTTAAGTACGGTTTTCACGTTTTGAAACCAACCCTGATGGTTTTAAGTCGGTTTTACATGATTTGAAGTTGGGTTTCACGATTTTCAAGCAATTTAGAAGGTTGTAAGCTGATTTTACACATTGTCAATCCATTTGCATCGTCATAAATGGAAATTTCACGTTTTCTAATCAATTCAGATGATTTTAAGTCGATTTTACACGATTTGAAATTGGGTTTCAGGATTTTCAAGCAATTTAGAAGGTTATAAGCTGATTTTACATATTGCCAATCCATTTGCACGACCATAAATGAGGTTTTCACATTTTCTAATCAATCCGGATGATTTTAAGTCGATTTTACACGATTAAATTAATTTGAACAATTTTAAGTCTACTTTACACGATTTTAAGTTGGGTGTTTATGATTTTTAAACAATTTAGGAGATTTTAAGCTCATTTTACACAACGTTCAATCAATCTGAACCATTTTAAATATGGTTTTGATGTTTTCAAACCAACCCAGATGATTTTAAGTCGATTTTACACGATTTGAAGTTGGGTTTCACGATTTTTAAGCAATTTAAAAAGTTATAAGCTGATTTTACACATTGTCAATCCATTTGCACGATCATAAATGGAATTTTCACGTTTTCTAATCAATTCAGATGATTTTAAGTCGATTTTACACGATTTTAAGTTGGGTTTCACGATTTTCAAGCAATTTAGAAGGTTATAAGCTGATTTTACATATTGTCAATCCATTTGCACCATCATAAATGGGGTTCCCACCTTTTCTAAGCAATTCAGATGATTTTAAGTCGATTTTACATTAATTAAATTAACATGAACAATTTTAAGTCTATTTTACACGATTTTAAGTTGGGTTTTTATGATTTCTAAACAATCTTTTAGAAATTTAGACATTTTAAACTAATTTTACACATTGTTCAATCAATCTAGACGATTTTAAGTAAGGTTTACACGTTTTGAAACCAACTCAGATAATTTTAAGTCGATTTTACACGATTTTTAATTAACATTTTGCAATTTTGAAACAATTTAGAAGGTGTTAGTCTGATTTTACCCAATTTTCAAGCAATGTAGACGATTTTAGGTAAGGTTTTTACGTTTTCTAACCAACCCAAATGACTTTAAGTCAATTTTACACGATTTTAACTTGGGTTTTTAAGATTTTTAAACAATTTAGGTTTTAAGCTAACTTTACACCATTTACAATCAATGTATGTGATTTTAAGTTGAGTTTTCACGTTTTTCAACCAACTCAGATGACTTTAAGTCTATTTCACACGATTTTAAGTTAGGTTTTCACAATTTTTGAACAGTATAGAAGGTTTTAAGTTGATTTTACAAAATTTTCAGTGAATTTACATGATTTTAAATAAGGTTTTCACGTTCTCTAACCAACCCAGTTGATTCTAAGTCAATTTTACACGATTTAGTTGTTATGTAAGTTGGCTTCTGCAATTTTTTAGTAACTTAGAAGATTTTAAGCTTATTTTACACCATTTTCAAACAAAGTAAACGATTTTAAGGACGGTTTCACGTTTTTTTAACAATCCCAGATGATTTTTAGTTAATTTTACTCTATTTTAAGTTGGTTTTCTACGACTTTTTAACATTTCAGGAGGTTTTAAGCTGATATTATCCAATTTTTAATCAATTTACACAAACTTAAGTAGGGTTTTCACATTTTCTAACTAATCCATATGATTTTTAGTTAATTTTACACTATTTTAAGTTGGTTTTCTACGATTGTTTTTTAACATTTCAGGAATTTTTAAGTTGATATTCAATTTTCAATCAATTTACATGAACTTATGTATAGTTGTCATATTTTCTAACTAACTCAGATGATTTTTAGTTGATTTTACACAACTTTAAGGTAATTTAGAAAATTTTGTGGGATTTAAAACCGATTTAGACTTTTTTTAAGTCGGTTTTACACGATTTTAGACCATATTTTGTAGTTTCAAAAAGGTTGTATGACGAATCTAAATTATTTAATAACAAAATAAAACAATTTAAGATCTTTAATTATTATGAGATTATTTTGGATGATTTTGAAACGATTTAAGGTGAATTTTGTTAAATTTTAAACGATTTTAGTCTTGAATAGATAGTCTTGAAAAGATTTTAGAAGAAATTTGTGCCATTGAAAGACAAAGTAGAAGTATTTTGAAATTTTAATTCTTATTAAGACAATCCTAATTATTTTAAAGCAATTTTAGTTAATTTTGAGTTAATATTTGATGATTTGAATAATCTAATGGTGATTTCATTGCGTTTTTTGGACAATTTAAAGGTGATTTTAGTTTAATTTTTGGGTTAAAGTTTCCATATTTCCCATATTTTTCAGTTAGGAATGTTTGTTGTTAACTAGAAATTTGATAGCTTAAAAAATTTTAAGTTTAAATTTGAATTTCAAGATAAATGTACTTTTACAACTCTTTAAAAATTCATATCGAAAAATCTAATTGTTGTTGAGACTTGAAATTTTATCAAGACTTAAACTGAAACTTAGTCTTTATTTTTACCCAAAATGAATTTTCTACGACTTTTAGTTTTTCTCTCCGAAGAGATATTCTAACCTAACTTAATTTACAAGTCGATTAAAATTTGTTCATTTTTAAAAATTCACATCTAAGAAACTAATTGTTGTTGAGATTTAAAATTTTATCAGGATTTAGACTAAAACTTAATCTTTATTTTTACCAAATATGAATTTTCTACAACTTTTAGTTTTTCCCTCAGATGAGAAAATGTAACTTAATGTCGATTAAAATTTGTCAATTTTAAAAAATTCATATCTAAGAAATAAGTTATTGTTGAGACTTGAAATTTTATCAGGATTCAGATTCAAACTTAATTTTTATTTCTACCAAAAAAAATTTTTTCCACGACTTTTAGTTTTTTTCTCAGAAGAGAAATTCTAACCTAACTTAATTTACAAGTCCATTAAAATTTGTTAATTTTTAAGAATTCACATCTAAGGAACTAATTGTTGTAGAGATTTGAAATTTTATGTAGATTTAGATTGAAACTGAATCTTTATTTTTGTCAAAGACGAATTTTCTACGACTTTTAATTTTTTCCTTGGAAAAGAAAATGTAACTTAATGTCCTTAATTGAAAATTGTTGAAACTATTTATAAAATCTAAGTAAAAATTTTTAAAATTAAGATAAACTAAAGTGTCTATTTTATAACTAAAAAGACAGATTTTTCCTAATTGTTACAAAAAAAATTTAAAAAAAATTGGAAGATGGTGATTTTTTAACTTAATTTTAAAAATGAAGTAATTTTAAAAATTCCTAGAGACTTTATTTATATAATCTAAGAAAAAAATTTTGAAATTAAGATAAACTAAAGTATCTATTTTATAATTAAAAAGACAGATTTTTTCTAATTGTTATCAAAAAATTTAAAAAAATTTTGAAAGATGGTGATTTTTTAAATTTTAACTTAATCTTAAAAATGAGGCAATTTTAAAAAATCCTGGAGACTTTATTTATAAAATCTAAGAAAAAATATTTGAAATTAAGATAAACTAATGTATCTATTTTATAATTAAAAAGACAGATTTTTTTTAACTGTTATCAAAAAATTTAAAAAAATTTTAGAAGATGGTGATTTTTTTTAACTTAAATTTAAAAATGAGGTAATTTTAAAAAATCCTGGAGACTTTATTTATAAAATCTAAGTAAAAATTTTTGAAATTAAGATAAACTAAAGAATCTATTTTATAATTAAAAAGACAGATTTTTCTTAAGTGTTACCAAAAAATTTAAAAAAAAATTTGAAAGATGGTGATTTTTTAACTTAATCTTAAAAATGAGGTAATTTTAAAAAATCCTGGAGACTTTATTTATAAAATCTAAGTAAAAATTTTTGAAATTTAGATAAACTAAAGTATCTATTTTATAATTAAAAAGATAGATTTTTCCTAATTGTTATCAAAAAATTTAAAAAAATTCTAAAAGATGATGATTTTTTGATCTTAACCTGAAAATGAGGGAATTTTAAAAAATTCTGGAGACTTTATTTATAAAATCTAAGAAAAAATTTTTGAAATTAAGGTAAATTAAAGTATCTATTTTATAATTAAAAAGACAGATTTTTCCTAATTGGTATCAAAAAATTTAAAAAAATTTTAGAAAATGGTGATTTTTTTTAACTTAAATTTAAAAATGAGGGATTTTTAAAAAATCCTGGAGACTTTATTTATAAAATCTAAGTAAACATTTTTGAAATTAATATAAACTAAAGTATCTATTTTATAATTAAAAAGACAGATTTTTCCTAATTGTTACCAAAACATTTTGAAAGATGGTGATTTTTTAACTTAAATTTAAAAATGAGGTAATTTTAAAAAATCTTGGAGACTTTATTTATAAAATCTAAGAAAAAATTTTTGAAATTAAGATAAAATAAAGTATCTATTTAATAATTAAAAAGACAGATTTTTCCTATCTATTACCAAAAAATTTCAAAAAATTTCGAAATATGGTGATTTTTAAACTTAACCTTAAAAATGAGGGATTTTTAAAAAATCCTGGAGACTTTATTTATAAAATCTAAGTAAACATTTTTGAAATTAATATAAACTAAAGTATCTATTTTATAATTAAAAAGACAGATTTTTTCTAATTGTTACCAAAAAATTTCAAAAAATTTTGGAAGATGGTGATTTTTTTTAACTTAAATTTAAAAATGAGGGATTTTTAAAAAATCCTAGAGACTTTATTTATAAAATCTAAGAAAAAAATTTTGAAATTTAGATAAAGTAAAATGTCTATTTTATAACTAAAAAGGCAGATTTTTCCTAATTGTTACCAAAAAATTTTAAAAAAATTCGAAATATGGTGATTTTTAAATTTAATCTTAAAAATGAGGTAATTTTAAAAAATCCTAGAGACTTTATTTATAAAATCTAAGTAAAAATTTTTGAAATTAAGATAAATTAAAGTATCTATTTTATAATTAAAAAGACAGATTTTTCCTAACTGTTTACAAAAAATTTAAAAAAATTTTAGAAGATGGTAATTTTTTTTAACTTAAATTTAAAAATGAGGTAATTTTAAAAAATCCTGGAGATTTTATTTATAAAATCTAAGTAAAAATTTTTGAAATTAAGATAAACTAAAGTATCTATTTTATAATTAAAAAGACAGATTTTTTCCAATTGTTACCAAAAAATTAAAAAAAAATTTGGAAGATGGAGATTTTTAAACTTAACCTTAAAAATGAGGTAATTTTAAAAAATCCTGAAGACTTTATTTATAAAATCTAAGAAAAAATTTTTGAAATTAAGATAAACTAAAGTATCTATTTTATAATTAAAAAGACAGATTTTTTCTAATTGTTACCAAAAAATTTCAAAAAATTTCGAAAGATGGTGATTTTTTAACTTAAATTTAAAAATGAGGTAATTTTAGAAAATCCTGGAGACTTTATTTATAAAATCTAAGAAAAAAATTTTGAAATTAAGATAAACTAAAGTATCTATTTTATAATTAAAGAGAGAGATTTTTCCTAATTGTTATCAAAAAATTTAAAAAAATTTTGAAAAATGGTGATTTTTTTTAACTTAAATTTAAAAATGAGGGATTTTTAAAAAATCCTAGAGACTTTATTTATAGAATCTAAGAAAAAAATTTTGAAATTAAGATAAACTAAAGTATTTATTTTGTAATTAAAAAGACAGATTTTTCCTAATTGTTATCAAAAAATTTAAAAAAATTTTGAAAGATGGTGATTTTTTTAACAACCTTAAAAATCAAATAATTAATGAAAGGTCATTACCATTAATACGTTATCCGAGAAAAAATGTCATTACTGCACTGGGATCCGAACCCAGAACCTTCTGCTTTCCGGGCAGATGCTCTTACCAATTGAGCTATGCAGCTGGACAAGTTTTCTCACATTTCTGGATACGTAATGTCACATGTACATGCGCACAATTACTTACCAACGTCAAGAATTATTCCCGAAAGTGGGTAATACACAAATATATTAATATATAAAGAGATAGTTGGGAATTATTAACGCAAATAAATCAAATAATTAATGAAAGGTCATTACCATTAATACGTTATCCGAGAAAAAATGTCATTACTGCACTGGGATCCGAACCCAGAACCTTCTGCTTAAACCTTAAAAATGTTTAGCAGTCAGGAAAATTTTCAATTTTAATTTAATTTAATTTAGACCCCATTAAAAAATATACATAATAATAATTTAAACAAGTATTTCAATATTTTACTCTAATTTTACTCTAAAGTAATTATAAGATCCCCAATTTCAACTTCCGCCCCAACAGAAACATGCACATCCTTTATAACCCCTGGAAATGGACAAAAAATCGTCGTATCCATCTTCATAGCGGATAAAACAGCTAATGGAAATCTTTTTTCAACAACATCTCCCGCTTTTACGTTTAATTTTATAACCGTTCCACGTAAAGGAGCTCCGATTTGATTTTTATTACCTTTTTCAGCTTTGGGATTTATTACAACAATTTTTCCTGCTTTTCTATCTTTAATTGAAGTTAATCTTAAAATTCCATTTAATCTATAGAATACTAATCGACGTCCTTGACCTCGATTTGAAATCGCTAGGATTTTAACCATAAACATTTTTGTTCTATCGAGTTTTATAACAAATTCTTCGCCGATTTGAGGACCGGTTAGAAAAATTTTCGTTGGGAGTTTATCAACAGGTCCGTATTTAGCACGAAATTCGAAAAAATGACGAGCTGGTTCGGGAAGAAGTGCAGCTGACATTACATCATAACCGGAGATGTGATCGAAATTTTTGTGTAGTTCGTCTTCTAATTTTTGAAAGTCAAAGGAGACTAAAGAAGAACCCGGACGGGATTCGTAAGTTTTCATTCCTTTAATAACTTTTGTTCTTAAAGGTTCTGGGTAACCTTGGTATGGTTCACCGTGCCCCCCTAAGAAAAAATGTACAACCGAAGATGGGAATACTAAATCTTCAGCTTTTTCTAAAATATCTCGAGCTGAAAGTTTATTTTGTACCATAAAATGAGCTAAATCAGCTACTACATAACTTGTAGGTGAACTTTTTACTATATCTCCTAGTAGTTGATTAGCTTCGGTGAAAGCTTTTTTTATATGTTCGAAATAATCACCAGAACCGTACGAATAAGCTTGAAATTGTAGGTTTATATATTGATGACCGGGGATTTCGTTGATGTAAACATCAGAATTTCCTGATTTCATAGTTGAGGTACATTCAAAAGGTGCGTATAATGTTCTAGTTTGTTCCCAATAAGCCGCGTATTTAAAAACAGATTCCAAACCGTAATTTGTAGGTCTTGAGGTGTTTTGCAAACCTGCTATTATAGCCCCCATACTTGGATTACTAGTTATACCTGACATTGTATCAACGGCTACGTCTAAAATATCAGCTCCGGCGAAAGCTGAAGCTAATAATGTAGCAACACCGTTTCCACTTGTATCGTGAGTATGAACATGGATGGGCATTTCGGGTAACTTTTCTTTTAAAGCTTTTACTAGTAATGTTGCAGCTTTTGGTTTTAATATCCCAGCTGTGTCTTTTATGCAAATAATATCAGTTCCATAAGATGATAGTTTTATAGCTAAATCGAGGTAGTAGTCTAAGGTGTATTTTTTTTTTGTTGGGTCTGCGATATCACCTGTATATGAAAGAGCAGCTTCGACAACCCCCCCGACTTTATGCACAGCATCAATCGTCATTTCCATATTTGGAAGGTAATTTAAAGAATCGAAAACTCTAAAAATATCAATTCCTGCTTTTGTGGCCATCTCGCAAAATTTATAAACTACGTTATCGGGGTAATTTGAATAACCAACGATTGAAGCACCCCTAATTAACATTTGAAAGGGGATATTTGGGATTAATTTTCTTAATTCGATTAATCTCTCCCAAGGGCATTCGTGAAGGTATTCTAAAGCGACCTCAAAAGTTGATCCTCCCCACATTTCGATTGAGAATAAATTATTTAAGTTGTGTGCAACATAAGGTGCGATTTGAAGAAGATCGTATGTTCTAACCCTAGCTACTAATAAAGATTGATGGGCGTCTCTAAACGTGGTATCTGTTAATAAAACCTCTCGTTTATTTTTAATAGCTTTTATAAAAGCCGAAGCACCTTTACTTTTTAATAAACTGCGAAAACCTTCAGGTGGGGGTTTATTCCCAACTAAAGGTATAAAAGGTTTTATATTTTCGGGTATTTTATCTGTGTAAAATTGCGTTAAAGGTCCATTTATCATAATATCACCAACATAAGAGATTAATAAAGCAGCTCGATTTCGATGTTTTTTATATAAAAATAATTCGGGGTGTTCTTTTAAATACATAGTTGTTATTAAACCCTTTTGAAAAGTTTCATCTTCAGCTAATTTGATTAAAAAAGCTAGGTTATTTGGTATACCTTGTATACGAACTTCTTGCAAAGTTCGGGATAATTTCCTACAAGCGGCTTTTAAAGAAAATCCTTTAGCGGTTAATTTTAAAAAGACAGGTTCGTAATAAGGGCAAGTATACGACCCAACAAAACCGGAAGAACCATCTACTCTAACCCCGGCTCCTCCACCCAAACGAAACATATCAATATGTCCCATTTGACGTTCAAAACCTTTTTGTGGGTCTTCACTTGTGATATCACAATGAATAGCATAACCGTTTGTTATTATTTTTTCTTGTTTGTAATCAAAATAATCTATTAAAGACCTCCCCTCGGCTAGTTTTATTTGCGCTTGGACTAAATCAACCCCGGTTACTTCTTCAGTAACCGCATGTTGGGATGTAATACAAGAATTTACTTCTAAAAAGTAATATTTACCATCCGGTTCGACTAAAAATTCAAACGAACCCACATCTTCATACTTTAAAAATTTAGCCATTTCTAAAGCTGAATTTAAAATTCCTTCTTTGGTTTGTTTCGGTAGATTTGGAGCTGGGGCGATTTCGCATTTTTTTGAGTACTCCCATTGAATACTCCCATCTCTATCGAATAAATGGATTATATTTCCCAAGCTATCGGCTAAAATTTGTACTTCTATGTGACGTACTTTTGGGAGGAATTTTTCCAAGAAAATTGAACCATTTCCAAAGACTTTTTTCCCCTCATTTATGGTTTCTTGAATTGTATCGTTTAATTTTTTCGGGTCGGTTATCAATCTTATACCTTTTCCCTGACTACCAAAAACGCATTTAACCAAAACTGGTACATCTACCTCTTTTAAAAAAACTTGAGCTTCTTCTAAACGTCTAACAATCCCCGTACCAGGAATTATTGGTATTTGTAAACTTTTTGCAATTTCCTTAGCTGTTACTTTATTCTTCAACTTAGTTAAAACTTCCGGTGATGGACCGATAAATTTAATCCCGGCTTTTATAACAGCTTCGGCGAAATCACCCCTTTCAGCTAGAAAACCATGTCCGGGATGGACAGCTTCAACCCCGACGTCCAAACAAATTTTTATTATTTCATTTATATCTTTATAAGCTTCAATAGGGTGTTTACCCAATCCAACGGGGTAAGATTCATCAGCTCTTATTTTATGAGACAACACACTATCTTCTTGAGAGTAAATAGCCACAGTTTTTATTTTTAATTCATTACAAGCTCTAAATATCCTTATAGCGATATCACCCCGATTAGCAACTAAAATCTTATTTATAGTTCGTACATTTCCTCCTTTTTGATAACTCATATACTTAATAACCAAAATTTTTTGGAAATTTCCAACAAAAAATTTATGAAAATTTAACATCTTTTCTAAAATGAAAAAAAATTTTAATTTAATTAAATTTTAATTTAATTTAAGTAAATTTTAGTATTACAAACCTTAAAATCATTGTTTAAAAAGTTTTTTTAAAACATTAAATACTAGAATTTTAGAAAATTAATTTTGGAAAATAACCCAAAAAATTGACTGCGTCAAAAATTTACTTTTAGTTACTATAGAAAATATTAAAACTTTTGGAAATGAAATAATCATTAAAAATGATTACAATTTAAATTTTTTTATTTGAAAATTCCAAATTGAGTGTGTTTTACTTATTTAATTTGGCTTATAATACAATGTCCAGTCTACATGAAAGTAAGTTGGTTATTTTTATTGATTTCTTAGTAAATAAATAACTAAATAAATATTCTTTTTGTGATTTTAGTAGCAAAAATTTGTATTTATGCTGTCATTATTTTGACGTGTGTGAAATTAATCAGAGGAGATCCGTTGGAATTTTTGATTGAAAATTACCCTCGAAAATGGTTAATAACTAACAATTATAACTAATCTAGTTAATCTACCTAATAACTAATCATGAGTACAATTGGAGGTTTTATAAATTTGTAGATTTTATAAATTTGTAGACTGAACATGTAGTATTTGAAATTATTTTAAAAATAAATTTAAAAATGAAGTTAAAAATTTTCTTAATTTAGATTAAAAATTAAAAAAATTTTTGTCAACTTTGAAAATTTTTTTAATTTTTTTGACAACACTAGGAATGAAACGCCCGTTTTTAATTAAAATTAGAATGTTTCAAGTTTTATTTAGAAAAAGAGTCAAATTAAAATCTTTAAAAATGAATTTTTGATGAATTTTTAAATAATTTTTTTAATTTTCTTAAGTTAAAAAAGAGTCAAAAATTTTTACCAACTTTGAAAATTTTTTTAATTTTTTTGACAACATTTAGAATAAAACGGTCTTTTTAAACTAAAATTAAAATCTTTTAGGTTTCATCCAGAAAAAAAATCTAATCAAAATCTTTAAAAATGTATTTTTGATGATTTTTTTAAAAAATGGTTAATTTTCTAACCTAAAAAAATTTTTATCAACTTAGAAAATTTTTTTAAATTTTTTGACAACACTTGGAATAAAACAGTCTTTTTTAATTAAAATTAGAATGTTTTAAGTTTCATTTAGAAAAAAATCAAATCGAAATCTTTAAAAATGAATTTTTGATGAATTTTTAAAGTTAGAAAAAGTTAAAAAAGTGTAAAAAATTTTTACCCACTTTGAAAATTTTTTTAAATTTTTTGACAACACTTAGTATAAAACGTCCTTTTTTAATTAAAATTAGAATGTTTTAAGTTTCATTTAGAAAAAAAATCTAATCAAAATCTTTAAAAATGTATTTTTGATGATTTTTTTAAAAAATGGTTAATTTTCTAACCTAAAAAAATTTTTATCAACTTAGAAATTTTTTTTTAATTTTTTGACAACACTTAGAATAAAACGGTCCTTTTTAATTAAAATTAGAATGCTTTAAGTTTCATTTAGAAAGAAAATCAAATCAAAATCTTTAAAAATGAATTTTTGATGAATTTTTTAAGAAATGGTTAATTTTCTAACCTAAAAAAATTTTTACCAACTTTGAAAATTTTTTTAATTTTTTTGACAACACTTGGAATAAAACGGTCTGTTTTAATTAAAATTAGAATGTTTTAGGTTTCATTTAGAAAAAAAATCAAATCAAAATCTTTAAAAATGAATTTTTGATGAATTTTTAAAGTTAGAAAAAGTTAAAAAAGTGTCAAAAATGTTTACCAACTTTGAAAAATTTTTAAATTTTTTGACAACACTTAGAATAAAACGTCATTTTTTAATTAAAATTAGAATGTTTTAAATTTCATTTAGAGAAAAAATTAAATCAAAATCTTTAAAAATGAATTTTTGATGTATTTTTAAAGTTAGAAAGAGTTAAAAAAGTGTCAAAAATTTTTACCAACTTTGAAAATTTTTTTAAATTTTTTGACAACACTTAGAATAAAACGTCCTTTTTTAATTAAAATTAGAATGTTTTAGGTTTCATCTAGAAAAAAAATCAAATCAAAATCTTTAAAAATGAATTTTTGGTGAATTTTTAAAATTAATTTTTGTAAGTTAAAAAAGTGTCAAAAATTTTTATCAACTTTGAAATCTTTTTTAAATATTTTGACAACACTTAGAATAAAACGTCCTTTTTTAATTAAAATTAGAATGTTTTAAATTTCCTTTAGAGAAAAAATCAAATCAAAATGGTTAAAAATGAATTTTTTATGAATTTTTAAAGTTAGAAAAAAATAAAAAAGTGTCAAGAATGTTTACCAACTTTGAAATTCTTTTTTAATTTTTTGACAACATTTAGAATAAAACGACCCTTTTTAATTAAAATTAGAATGTTTTAAGTTTCATTTAGAGAAAAGATTAAATCAAAATCTTTAAAAATGAATTTTTGATGAATTTTTTTAAGAAATGGTTAATTTTCTAACCTAAAAAAATTTTTACCAACTTTGAAAATTTTTTTAAATTTTTTGACAACACTTAGAATAAGACGGTCTTTTTTAATTAAAATTAGAATGTTTTAAGTTTCATCTAGAAAAAAAATCAAGTCGAAATCTTTAAAAATGAATTTTTTATGAATTTTTAAATTTAGAAAAAGTTAAAAAAGTGTCAAAAATTTTTACCAACTTTGAAAATCTTTTTAAGTTTTTTGACAACACTTAGTATAAAACGTCCTCTTTTAATTAAAATTAGAATGTTTTAAATTTAATTTAGAGAAAAAATTAAATCAAAATCTTTAAAAATGAATTTTTGATGAATTTTTAAAATTGATGAATTTTCTTAATTTAAGTGTCAAAAATTTTTATCAACTTTGAAATTTTTTTAAATTTTTTAACAACACTTAGAATAAAACGTCCTTTTTTAATTAAAATTAGAATGTTTTAAGTTTCATTTAGAAAAAAATCAAATCGAAATCTTTAAAAATGAATTTTTGATGAATTTTTAAAATTGATGAATTTTTTTAATTTAAGTGTCAAAAATTTTTATCAACTTTGAAATTTCTTTAATTTTTTTGACAACACAGAATAAAACGACCCTTTTTAATTAAAATTAGAATGTTTTAAATTTCATTTAGAAAAAATATCAAATCGAAATCTTTAAAAATGAATTTTTGATGAATTTTTTAAAAAATGGTTAATTTTCTAACCTAAAAAGATTTTTACCAACTTTGAAATTTTTTTTTAATATTTTGACAACACTTAGAATAAAACGGCCTTTTTTAATTAAAATTAGAATGTTTTAAGTTTCATTTAGAAAAAAAATCAAATCGAAATCTTTAAAAATGAATTTTTGATGAATTTTTTTAATTTAAGTGTCAAAAATTTTTATCAACTTTGAAATTTTTTTTAATTTTTTGACAACACTTAGAATAAAACGGTCTTTTTTAATTAAAATTAGAATGTTTTAAGTTTCATCTAGAAAAAAAATCAAATCGAAATCTTTAAAAATGAATTTTTTATGAATTTTTAAAGTTAGAAAAAGTTAAAAAGGTGTCAAAAATTTTTACCAACTTTGAAATTTTTTTAAAATTATTTGACAACACTTGGAATAAAACGGTTTTTTTTAATTAAAATTAGAATGTTTTAAGTTTCATTTAGAAAAAAAAATAAATCAAAATCTTTAAAAATGAATTTTTGATGAATTTTTAAAGTTGATCGTCTGAACACTTATGTATCATTCGTTGGCATCGAAAATATTTTGTCGCCCTTAAGACTACTTTGACCGGGCGAGTTTGATCACGTTTAGCCGTTCACCGTAGAATTGTTTTGCGTTACAGACTCCCCCTCCAGTGCACTCTTAACATCCTCATGGGTAGACCAGCATCTCGGCCTTTCTTCGTGCTTTCCTTGCATCTTCCTCGATTTCGTAAAAGTCGTGAAGTAATTTCTTTCTGCTGACTTCAGGCAATCGACTGGAGTAGTCGATCGGTCACTCGTCGTGACTGCAGCAAAATCGCTTCAATAGAGAATGCACTGGTGTCGGTTCGGAAGATGAAATCCTTTCCTTCTTCTAGCTGTCGTAGGATAGGTGTGTAGTATAAATGCGTTACTTAATTGAGTGGTCCGATTATTTATTTATTGGTATTTCCGCCACCACCAAAAGCAGTTATTTCTGCGCTAATTAATAAATTAGTTATCTTCAAAAGCGCGCGGTTACTACTTCAAAACCATGAATTCTTGCACTAAAACTCTAGTAGAAAAGGAAATAAAACTCAAATGTAAAACAACACTTAAGCTATATTTACAAAATAATGAAAATCTTAGAACAGTTACAAACAAAAGCAATAACTCTAATGTTAACTGATCTGAAGTTACTTTTAGTGAGAGAGAGAATAAAAATTTCGAACTTTATCTGATAACTAACACATGAAAGGATCCCTAACAAGGTGATCACGAGAATTGACAAACTGATTTACTCTGACCTTGCAGTTGACTATTGCAAATATTCTAATCGTCGCTTTGAAATTTCCTGGTATCTTCTCGAACTGGACTACTCGTGAAGATCCAACACCTTGGAAAAGAACACACCACACTGAAATAACCAACACGTCGCGGTTTACTTCCAAAATCCTAAAGGCTAAGTGCATCGAAGTAAAGGAATACTAAGGGGCCCTACAAACATCCCGACTTACCTAACGACTTGCCTGCGCAGTGCCACTTTGTGCAGGTAATTCCTATTAGTTCTTAGCGAATTTTCCGTCATTGTTTTTTACTGAACCTATTGTTAGAGCGCTTAATAATAAAACATAACTAGTTCCCTTCATTCTGAACAACTGAGCTAATGCAGCACATCCGACTGTACGTGTGGATGGAATTCTCTTTGGTCAGGCGACCTGAGCAGTGTGGCCTGTGCAGGCCTGCTCAGGCACTTATCTTCAGAGATAAGTTGGAACGTTGGATTCGACGATGAACTCTAAAATTCAGTCTCGTGCCAAACGTTGTAGCTAAGAGCTGAGTATGATGATAATTAGATCAAAATCGGATCAAGATTTTGTTTGAGGTTGAGATTGACAAAACGAAGAAATTTCTCTCGCAACTAACCTCGGTTCAAGGAAGGTGGTAATTCTAACTGTGGCGTACTTAACGTTTGAACCCCTCACAGAAGGCCAATGAATAAGATTCGAACAGGCGCTTTTATAATAAATTTTGGCTAATTCCTAACACATCTTGCATCGACACTTTAGATCCAGCAACAAACCTCCGCCACTCGCTAATTGCGAAATTCCTCACGTAATTCCTAAACTGTGGGACTATCATTAACCCTTACGTGAGCCAACACCTTATTTTTCAACGGTTAGTTTCTTCTGCGAAAAACAATAAAATTGACGATACACTTCCCTAAAATTCCTCAATTTTAGGTGTTTCTATCGGACGTCTTGAACGAAAGATGTGATTTTCGACTTTTCTACCAAACATATTACCTATCTCAAATCACTAATGTGAATGGTATTTTTGCCAAACTCACAACAATTCCTGAATAATTACAGATGCAATGACCAGAAATGTTTTTAACCACTGAAACGCCTTCTGCTGGTCTTCACCCCAGTTCCAAGTCGCGTTACACTTGGTTAGGTCTTCTTCTTCTTCTGCCCCTAAGGTAGGGGAAAGACAATGGGATTCGGACGTTAGTGCCTCTTATATCAAAGTCACTGTGTTACTTCATATGCTCCTGAATACTAATAGCTGATTTTATGAATATGTCGTGTAGAGAGAGGATCCCTCCGGGCCTGGAGAGCTGAGCAGTTTAGTTAATATGGTCTAAGTAGTGCAGTTATCAGCAAAAGCAATAAGAGCAAACAAAACTACCACATTCTAATTTCTACATCCTAGTCTTCCATTTACCATGCAATTAGGCAAGCATTATGTACAAAATAAAGAAATTATGCCAAATACAAGAAGCACAAACAAAAGCGAAATAAACTTTAAATGCCAATCAGGCAACGGGTTAAAGGGTAAGGGAAAGGGGGTTACATATAATTAGACTCTTCTCGAGCCCGGGGGCGAGGCTTTTCCACAAGTTTTTATTTAAACTTCCAGTACCATTTCACTTGAAGGAAAGCAGCTGATTTCAATCCACTGATGAAGGCGGTCAGCCAAAGGAAGAGAACGATCTGGCGCGACGTTCACGTGTATCGTGCTAGCAGGTTATAGGTGCACCAAGTCTAACCGTCGACGGTGAACTGACGTTGGTTAGGTTCGTAAATGGTCTCGCTACAGCGGAAAACTCCTTCAAGAAACGACGGTACCGTGGGCATGTTTGCAGAAACATGCGTAGGTGTTAAAAATTTCCAGGTTCGCGCATATTCGCGATCGTGGATACTCTTTCAGGATCCGTTTTGATCCCTTGGTTCGTCAGTAAGTGACGGAGAAATTTGACTTGAATGGTATTTTTCCCAAACCCACAGTAATTCCCTAAATTACTACAGATGCAATAGCCAGCAAGGTATTTAGCCGCTGAAACACCTTCTGCTGGTCTTCACTTCAGTTCCAAATCGCGTTCTTCTTGGTTAAGTCCGTAAGTGGTCTCGCTACGACGGAAAAGTCCTTCACGAAACGATGATACCATGAGCATATTTGCAGGAACGTGATTTGAATCGTCGATTTGAAATGATTGAACGTGAATTTGAAAGTGTTTCAAATTTCCATGTTCATGCATATTCGCGATCCTGGACTCGTTTTCGGGATTCGTTTTCATCCCTTCGCTCATCAGTATGTGACTGAGAAGCTTCACTTCGCGACACACTATGGTATTCTTTTTCGCACGCAAGGAAAATGTTCTTAAAACCTAGGCCATGCTCTGTTTTTAATTTAAAAAAATTCCTATCTAAAAAACTATTTGTTTGACACCCCCGTAACAATCATCTATATCATTAGTATAGCGAAATCGAAATGTGAAAAAGTCAATTTTAAAAAAATCGCTCAGACTTTATTTATAACTATCAAGAAAAGATTTATGGCTTAAATTAAACCTAACAGAGTTTATTTTCAAACAAAACACTCAAATTATTCATATCTTTTTATAAAAAATTAGGAAAAAATTTTAAATAAACTTAACCTCTCTTGAAAAGTCAAAAAGTCAACTTTAAAAAATCGTCCTGACTTTATTTATAGTCATCAAGAAAAGATTTATGGCTTAAATGAAACCTAAAAGAGTGTATTTTCAAACAAAACAATCAAATTATTTATATATTTTTTTTTTAATTAAGAAAAAATTTTAAATAAACTTAACCTATCTTGAAATGTCAAAAAGTCAACTTTAAAAAATCGTACTGACTTTATTTATAGTCATCAAGAAAAGATTTATGGTTTAAATGAAACCTAAAAGAGTCTAATTTCAAACAACATAATCAAATTAATCATATCTTTTAAAAAAAAATTAGGAAAAAATTTTAAATAAACTTAACCTATCTTTAAATGTCAAAAAGTCAACTTTAAAAAATCGTACTGACTTTATTTATAGTTATCAAGAAAAGATTTATGGCTTAAATGAAACCTAAAAGAGTCTATTTTCAAACAAAATAATCAAATTATTCATATCTTTTTATAAAAAATTAGGAAACATTTTAAATAAGCTTAACCTATCTTGAAATGTAAAAAAGTCAACTTTAAAAAATCGTACTGACTTTATTTATAGTCATCAAGCAAAGATTTATGGTTTAAATGAAACCTAAAAGAGTGTATTTTCAAACAAAACGATCAAATTATTCATATATTTTTATAAAAAATTGGAAAAAATTTTAAATAAACTTAATTCTATCTTGAAATATCAAAAAGTCAACTTTAAAAAATCGTACTGACTTTATTTATAGTCATCAAGAAAAGATTTATGGCTTAAATGAAAGCTAAAAGAATCTATTTTCAAACAAAACAATCAAATTATTCATATCTTTTTATTAAAAATTAGGAAAAAAATTTTAAATAAACTTAATCTATTTTGAAATGTCAAAAAGTTCGTCCAGACTTTATTTTTAAACATATCGAAAAGAAAATTTAACCAATAATAAATTAAAATATCTAGTTTTTATAGAAATCAACCAATTTGTTCTAACTATTACCAAAAAATTTAAAAAAATTTTCAAAGACACTAATGATTTTTACGATGCCTAATATAACCTTAAAAATCTTTGACGGAATATAAAAATCGTCCAGAGTTTATTTTTAAATATAATGAAAAAAAAAATTTAGCTAGGAATAAATGAAAATGTCTAATTTTTATCGAGATAAACCAATTTGTTCTAATTGTCATGAAAAAATTTAAAAAAATTTTGAACCTAAGATAACCTTATAAATCTTCCACCAACTTTAAAAAATCGCCCAGACCTTATTTTTAAAGATAACAAAAAGAAAAATTAACTGATAATAAATTAAAATATCTAGTTTTTATAGAAATCAACCAATTTCTTCTAATTATTACCAAAAAATTAAAAAAAAATTTCAAAGACACTAATGATTTTTACGATGTCTAATATAACCTTAAAAATCTTTGACCAAATTTAAAAAATCGTCCAGAGTTTATTTTTAAATATAATGAAAAAAAATTTTAGCTAGGAATAAATAAAAATGCCTAGTTTTTATCGAGGTAAACCAATTTGTTCTAATTGTCATGAAAAAATTTAAAAAAAATTTTGAACCTAAGATAACCTTATAAATTTTCCACCAACTTTAAAAAATCGCCCAGACTTTATTTTTAAAGATAACAAAAAGAAAATTTATCCAATAATAAATTAAAATATCTAGTTTTTACTCAAACAAACCAATTTATTCTAATCATCACCAAAAAAATTTAAAAAATTTCCAAAGACACAAATGATTTTTACGGAACGTAACATAACCTTAAAAATCTTTGACCAAATTTAGAAAATCGCCCAGAGTTTATTTTTAAATATAATGAAAAAAAATTTTAGCTAGGAATAAATGAAAATGCCTAGTTTTTATCGAGATAAACCAATTTGTTCTAATTGTCATGAAAAAATTAAAAAAAAATTTTGAACCTAAGATAACCTTATAAATTTTCCACCAACTTTAAAAAATCGCCCAGACTTTATTTTTAAAGATAACAAAAAGAAAAATTAACTGATAATAAATTAAAATATCTAGTTTTTATAGAAATCAATCAATTTGTTCTAACTATTACCAAAAAATTAAAAGAAATTTTCAAAGACACTAATGATTTTTACGATATCTAATATAACCTTAAAAATCTTTGACCAAATTTAAAAAATCGTCCAGAGTTTATTTTTAAATATAATGAAAAAAAATTTTAGCTAGGAATAAATGAAAATGCCTAGTTTTTATCGAGATAAACCAATTTGTTCTAATTGTCATGAAAAAATTAAAAAAAAATTTTGAACCTAAGATAACCTTATAAATTTTCCACCAACTTTAAAAAATCGCCCAGACTTTATTTTTAAAGATAACAAAAAGAAAATGTATCCAATAATAAATTAAAATATCTAGTTTTTATAGAAATCAACCAATTTGTTCTAATTATTACCAAAAAATTTAAAAAAATTTTCAAAGACACTAATGATTTTTATGATGCCTAATATAACCTTAAAAATCTTTGACGAAATTTAAAAAATCGTCCAGAGTTTATTTTTAAATATAATGAAAAAAAATTTTAGCTAGGAATAAATGAAAATGCCTAGTTTTTATCGAGATAAACCAATTTGTTCTAATCGTCATGAAAAAATTAAAAAAAAAATTTGAACCTAACATAACCTTATAAATTTTCCACCAACTTTAAAAAATCGCCCAGACTTCATTTTTAAAGATAACAAAAAGAAAAATTAGCTAATAATAAATTAAAATATCTAGTTTTTATAGAAATCAACTAATTTGTTCTAACTATTTCCAAAAAATTTAAAAAAATTTTCAAAGACACTAATGATTTTTACGATGTCTAATATAACCTTAAAAATCTTTGACCAAATTTAAAAAATCGTCCAGAGTTTATTTTTAAATATAATGAAAAAAAATTTTAGCTAGGAATAAATGAAAAAGCCTAGTTTTTATCGAGATAAACCAATTTGTTCTAATTGTCATGAAAAAAATTAAAAAAAATTTTGAACCTAAGATAACCTTATAAATTTTCCACCAACTTTAAAAAATCGCCCAGACTTTATTTTTAAAGATAACATAAAGAAAATTTATCCGATAATAAATTAAAATATCTAGTTTTTACTCAAACAAACCAATTTATTCTAATCATCACCAAAAAAATTTAAAAAATTTCCAAAACCACAAATGATTTTTACGGAACGTAACATAACCTTAAAAATCTTTGACCAAATTTAGAAAATCGTCCAGAGTTTATTTTTAAATATAATGAAAAAAAATTTTAGCTAGGAATAAATGAAAATGCCTAGTTTTTATCGAGATAAACTAATTTGTTCTAATTGTCATGAAAAAATTAAAAAAAAATTTTGAACCTAAGATAACCTTATAAATTTTCCACCAACTTTAAAAAATCGCCCAGACTTTATTTTTAAAGATAACAAAAAGAAAATTTATCCAATAATAAATTAAAATATCTAGTTTTTACTCAAACAAACCAATTTATTCTAATCATCACCAAAAAAATTTAAAAAATTTCCAAAGACACAAATGATTTTTACGGAACGTAACATAACCTTAAAAATCTTTGACCAAATTTAAAAAATCGTCCAGAGTTTATTTTTAAATATAGTGAAAAAAAAATTTAGCTAGGAATAAATGAAAATGCCTAGTTTTTATCGAGATAAACCAATTTGTTCTAATTGTCATGAAAAAATTTAAAAAAATTTTGAACCTAAGATAACCTTATAAATTTTCCACCAACTTTAAAAAATCGCCCAAACTTTATTTTTAAAGATAACAAAAAGAAAAATTAACTAATAATAAATTAAAATATCTAGTTTTTATAGAAATCAACCAATTTCTTCTAATTATTACCAAAAAATTTAAAAAAAATTTCAAAGACACTAATGATATTTATGATGCCTAATATAACCTTAAACATCTTTGACCAAATTTAAAAAATCGTCCAGAGTTTATTTTTAAATATAATGAAAAAAAATTTTAGCTAGGAATAAATGAAAATGCCTAGTTTTTATCGAGATAAACCAATTTGTTCTAATTGTCATGAAAAAATTTAAAAAAATTTTGAACCTAAGATAACCTTATAAATTTTCCACCAAATTTAAAAAATCGCCCAGACTTTATTTTTAAAGATAACAAAAAGAAAATTTATCCAATAATAAATTGAAATATCTAGTTTTTATGGAAATCAACCAATTTCTTCTAATTATTACCAAAAAAATTAAAAAAAATTCCAAAGACACAAATGATTTTTACGGAAGTTAACATAACCTTAAAAGTTTTTGACCAACTTTAAAAAATCGCCCAGACTTTATTTTTAAATGTAATGAAAAAAAATTTTAGCTGGTAATAAATTAAAATATCTAGTTTTTATCGAGATAAACCAATTTGCTCTAATTATCATTAAAAAATTTAAAAAAAATTTAATTCTAACATAACCTTATAAATTTTTCACCAACTTTAAAAAATCGTACTGACTTTATTTATAGTCATCAAGAAAAGATTTATGGCTTAAATGAAAGCTAAAAGAGTCTATTTTCAAACAAAACAATCAAATTGTTTATATCTTTTTATAAAAAATTAGGAAAAATTTTTAAATAGACTTAACCTATTTTGAAATGTAAAAAGTCAACTTTAAAAAATCGTACTGACTTTCCGATGACAATTTTGACTTTTATTTGAAGTTATTTTTAATTTAAAAAATAAATTTTCCCTAAATTTTGGTTTATTTAAAACAGAAAATGTCTGAATTAGGTTCAAGTAAGTTAAATCAACTATTATTTAATGGTACAAAACATTTATTCAATTCTACATTTTAGTTGCTAAAATGTGCGTCTACGCTTTAATAATAATAACCTGTTTAAAAATGATAAGAGGAAGTCGAGAAAATTTACCGGCTTTATTCGAAGATAATAAAAACCCAAACGAATTATTTTATAACATTAAAGTCTTATAAGAAATTTATAATATGAAGGTTTTATAAGCAATTTATATGAAGATTTTATAAGAAATTTATAAAATGAAGGTAATATAAGAAATAAAATAATAATCAATTTACGTATAAAAAATATATTTAATCATAACAAAAAAAATTACTTGAAAAAAAAATTATCTGTATAGAGGATATTATAACTTGTGTAAAAATTAACAAATTTTAACGAAATCTACAAATTATAAGTAGACGTATCTTCCCCATGAAAAATATGAGGTATGAAAAGTCTTACAACGTCCATTTTTTTTCATTTTTCTCTCCCTTATTTTTTATTCTTGATTTTTTTATTTTAATTTTTAATCTACTAGTAATGATTTTTTTATTCTACGGTAATAAGCAGATCTTCAGCTTCTAATTTCATTCCCATATTAATCTCCACAGTTTTAACCGTTCCAGAAACAGGACTTTGAACGACAGTTTCCATTTTCATAGCAGAAAGGATAACCAAAGGAGTTCCCTTTTCAACTTTATCTCCCGGTTTTACCCTAACGTCGATTACAGTTCCTGGCATCGGAGCACCAACTTGGGATTTATTAGACTTATCTGCTTTAGGATGGACGTGAATTTCTTTACCGGCGTCTTTATCGCGAATAAAAACGGATCGCAAAGTACCGTTAAGTTCGAAAAAGACTTCTCGTTCGCCGTTTTCGGTTAAATCTTCAGCCATGGCTAAAGTTTTAATTCCTAAAGTTTTTCCTCGTTCGATCGTTACTTCAAATTCTTCACCTACTTTAGGTCCAACTAAGAATATTCTAGTGTCGAGTTTATCAACAGGTCCGTATTGTTCGCGGAAGTTTAAGAAATCTTTAGTTACTTGGGGATATAAAGCAGCTGACATAACATCCATTTCGTCGACTGATGAGTAAATTTCTTGAAGTTCTTTCTTTAGTTTTTCAAAGTCAAACGGTGGCATTGATTCACCCGGTCTACCTTCAATCCTCGGCATGTTCTTTAAAACCTTACTTCTTAAAGGTTCAGGGAATCCACCGTAAGGTTGTCCAATTGAACCTTGTAAAAACTCAACGACTGATTTTGGGAAAGATAATTCTTCAGCTTTATCCATAACGTCTTGAGATGTGAGTTTATTTTGTACCATAAACTGAGCTAAATCACCAACAACTTTAGATGAAGGAGTTACTTTAATTAAATCCCCTAATAAAATATTAGCTTCGGCGTAAGCTTTTTTAACATCTTCGAAGAAATCTCCCAAACCTAATGAATAAGCTTGGAATTGTAGATTTGTATATTGTCCACCGGGGATTTCATTAGTGTATACATCAGCATTTCCTGATTTCATAGTTGTTGTACATTCAAAAGGTGCGTATAAAGTCCTCGTTTGTTCCCAATAAGCTGAGTATTCGGAAATTTTTTCTAATGGGATTTTAGTATCATGAGGAGTATCTTGTAAACTAGCTACAATTGCTCCCATACTTGGTTGACTTGTAATTCCAGACATAGAATCAACAGCTACGTCTACAACATCAGCCCCGGCTTCAGCACAAGCTAACATAGAAGCAACACCATTTCCACTTGTATCATGAGTATGGATATGAATGGGAATATCGGGGAATTTTTCTCTTAAAGCACCAACTAACATAGTTGCAGCTCTTGGTCTTAGTAAACCAGCCATGTCTTTAATTGCCAAAACGTGTGTACCAGCTTTAACAAGTTCATCAGCTAAGTTGAGGTAATATTTAAGATCGTATTTCTTTTTATTTGGGTTGCTAACATCACCAGAGTATGAAATAGCCGCTTCTACGATTCCCCCAGCTTTTCCAGCTGCTTCCATACCGATGATTAAATTGGGAAGGTAATTTAAAGAGTCGAAAACTCTAAAGATATCCATTCCGGCTTTTACAGAAAGATCGCAGAATTTATAAACAACGTTATCGGGGTAGTTTGTATAACCAACAGCGTTAGCACCTCTTAAAAGCATTTGGAAGGGGATGTTAGGGATTAATTTCCTCATTTCTTCTAATCTTTCCCAAGGACATTCATGGAGGAAACGTAAAGCGACGTCGAAAGTTGCTCCACCCCAATTTTCCATCGAATACAAATTACTGAAATTGTGAGCCACATATGGTGAGACTTTTAATAAATCGTGAGTTCTTATTCTTGTAGCTAATAAAGATTGATGAGCATCTCTGAATGTAGTATCCATGAGAAGTAGTCCTTTATGGTTCCTAACAGCTTTGGCAAAAGCTTCAGGACCTTGTTCTTTGTAAATTTGGCGGAATCCTTTTGGTGGTTGAACATCTAAATTAAACAAATTTTTATTTAATCATTTTTTTTTAATAAAATCGGATATAAAAATTGTGATTTATCGACATTTTTTACTAAAAAATTTTTTTGATTTATCGACATTTTTTAATAATTTTTTTTTTAATTTTTTTGATAATAATTGGAATAAATTTGTCTTTTATAATCAAAAATAGAATCTTTTTGCTTTAATTTAAAGATAAAATCACATCTTTATCTTTAAAAATAAACCCTGGACGATTTTTTAAAGTCGGTTAATTTTTTAATAACTGTCAAAAAATTTTATCAACTTTAAGAATTTTTTTAATTTTTTGAATAAAAATTAGAACAAATCTGCCTTTTTTAAAGTAAAATTGAATCTTTTAGCTTTAATTTAATACAAAAATCTCGTCTTAATTCCTATAAATAAGTTCTGTATGATTTTTTAAAGTTAGATAAAATTTTTAAAGAAGTTAGGTTAAGCTTGGTAAAAAATTATGACTATCTTTGGGAATTTTTTTAATTTTTTTGGTAATAATTAGAATAAATCTGCATTTTTTAACTGAAAATAGAAAGTTTTAAGTTTAATTTAGCATAAAAACGGCGTCTTAATTTTCATAAATAAATTCAGTATGATTTTTTAAAAAAAATTCAAAAATTAGGGTTATGTTTGATTAAAAATCATCATGTTTAGAAATTTTTTTAATTTTTTTGGTAATAATTAGAATAGCTCTGTCTTTTATAATCAAAAATAGAATATTTTTGCTTTAATTTAAAGAAAAAATCACATCTTTATCTTTAAAAATAAACCCTGGGCGATTTTTAAAATTCGTTAATTTTTTAATGACTGTCAAAAATTTTTACCAACTAAGAATTTTTTCAATTTTTTGAGTAAAAAGTAGAACAAATCGGCCTATTTCGATGTAAAATGGAATATTTTAGCTTTAATTTGATACAAAAATCTCGTCTTAATTCCTATAATTAACTCTGTGCGATTTTTTAAAGTTGGATGAAAGTTTTAAAAAGTTAGGTTAAGTTTGGTAAAAAATTATGACTATCTTTGGGAATTTTTTTAATTTTTTTGGTAATAATTAGAACAAATCTGTCTTTTTTAGTTTAAAATAGAATGTTTTACGTTTAATTTGATCCAAAAATTACGTCTTAATTTTCATAAATAAATTCAGTATGATTTTTTAAAGTTGGATTTTTTAAAAATTAGGTTATGTTTGATTAAAAATCATCATCTTTAGAAATTTTTTTAATTTTCTTTGTCATAATTAGAATAAATTTGTCTTTGATAATTAAAAATAAAATATTTTTGCTTTAATCTAAAGAAAAAAATCACATCTTTATCTCTAAAAATAAACCCTGTACGATTTTTTAAAATCGGTTAATTTTCTTAGGTTAACTGTCAAAAATCTTTACTAACTTTAAGAATTTTTTTAATTTTTTGGTTAAAACTTAAAACAAATCTACCTTTTTTGATATAAAATTGAATCTTTTGGCTTTAATTTGAAACAAAAATCTCGTCTTAATTCCTATAAATAAGTTCTGTATGATTTTTTAAAGTTGGATGAAATTTTTAAAAAAGTTAGGTTAAGTTTGGTCTAAAATTATCACTATCTTTGGGAATTTTTTTAATTTTTTTGGTAATAATTAGAACAAATCTATCTTTCTTAACTCAAAATAGAATGTTTTAGGTTTAATTTGATATAAAAATGGCGTCTTAATTCCTATAAATAAATTCGATGTGATTTTTTAAAGTTGAATTTTTCAAAAATTATGTTGTGTTTGATTAAAAATCATCACATTTAGAATTTTTTTAAATTTTTTTGATAATAATTAGAAAAAATCTGTCTTTTATAATCAAAAATAGAATCTTTTTGCTTTAATTTAAAGAAAAAATCACTTCTTTATCTTTAAAAATAAACCCTGTGCGATTTTTTAAAATCGGTTAATTTTTTAACATATGTCAAAAATCTTTCCCAAGTTTCAAAATTTTTTAAATTTTTTAGGTAAAAATTAGAGCAAATCTGTCTTTTTTAATGTAAAATTCAATCTTTCAGCTTTAATTTAATACAAAAATCTCGTCTCAATTCCTATAAGTAAGTTCTGTATGATTTTTTAAAGTTGGATGAAATTTTGAAAAAAAGTTAGGCTAAGTTTGGTCTAGAATTATAACTATCTTTGGGAATTTTTTTAATTTTTTTGGTAATAAATAGAACAAATTTGTCCTTTTTAATTCAAAATAGAATGTTTTACGTTTAATTTGATCCAAAAATTGCGTCTTAATTTTCATAAATAAATTCAGTATGATTTTTTAAAGTAGAATTTTTGAAAAATTAGGTTAGGTTTGATTAAAAATCATCATCTTTAGAAGTTTTTTTCATTTTTTTCAATTTTAATCAAAAATAGACATTTTTATTTATCTTAATTTACAAAATCTTTCCTCAATTTTAATAAATAAAGTTGGTATGATTTTTTAAATTTTTTGGAAAATTAATGACATAAAATTTTTTAATCTTTGAGAATTTTTTTTTAATTTTTGAGTAATAGTTAGAACAAATCTGTCGCTTTTAATCAAAACTAGACATTTTAATCTATCTTAGGTTCGAAGATCTTTCCTCAATTCTAATAAATAAACTTGGTGTGATTTTTTTTAATTTCATCCAAAAATGAGAGGTTAGGTTAGTTAAAAATTTTTGATACACTTAGGAATTTTTTTAAATTTTTGAGTAACAATTAGAATAAATCTGACAATATTAATCAAAAATAGATATTTTAATCTATCTTAATTTACATAATCTTTCCTCAATTTTAATAAATAAACTCGGTATGATTTTTTAAATTTCATGAAAAAATTAGGTTAGATTAATTTTTGCAATTTTTAAGAATTCTTTTTAATTTTTGAGTAACAATTAGAGCAAATCTATCAATTTTAGTAAAAAATGGACATTTTAATCTATCTTAATTTAAAAAATCTCCCCAAGATTTTCATAAATAAACTCGGTATGATTTTTTTAATTTCATGAAAAAGTTAAGTTAGGTAAATTTTTGCAATTTTTAATTTTTTTTTTTAATTTTTTAGTGAAAATTAGAACAAATCTGCCTTTTTTAATGTAATACTAAACCTTTTAGCTTTAATTTAGTACAAAAATCTCGTCTTAATTTCTATAAATAAGTTCTGTATGATTTTTTAAAGTTGGATGAAATTTTTAAAAAAGTTAGGTTAAGTTCGGACAAAAGTTATCACCATTTTTGGGAATTTTTTGAATGTTCTTGATAAGAAATAGAACAGATTTGTCATTTTTAGTTCAAAATAGAATGAACTTAACCAAATTTTTAAAAAACTAGTTAAAATTTGGTAAAAAACCTTCACCATCTTTGGGAATTTTTTTAAATTTTTTGACAAGAGTTAGAACAAATCGGTCTTTTTCAATTTAAAATAGAATGGTTTAGGTTCAATTTCAGATAAAAATCACGTCTTAGTTACTATAAATAAATTCTGTGCGATTTTTTGAAGATGATTAAATTTTTTTAAAGTTAGGTTAAATTGGTCAAAAATCTTCACTATCTTTAAGAATTCTTTTAATTTTTTCGGAAAAAGATAAAACAAATCGGTATCTTTTTGTTCAAAACAGAATGTTTTAAGTTTACTTTGGCATAAAAACCACGTCTTAATTCCTATAAATAAGTTCTGTACAATTTTTTAAAGTTAGATGAAATTTTAATAAAATTAGGTTAAGTTTGGTCTAAAATTATGATCATCTTTGGGAATTTTTTTAATTTTTTTGGTAACAATTAGAACAAATTTGACTGTTGTAATTCAAAATAGAATATTTTAGGTTTAATTTAATATAAAAACGGTGACTTAATTTTCATAAATAAATTCAGTATGATTTTGTAAAGTTGGATTTTTGAAAAATTAGGTTATGTTTGATTAAAAGTCATCGTCTTTAGAAATTTTTTTAATTTTTTTGATAATAACTAGAATAAATCTGTCTTTTATAATCAAAAATAGAATCTTTTTGCTTTAATTTAAAGAAAAAATCACTTCTTTACTTTTAAAAATAAACCCTGTACGATTTTTTAAAATCACTTAATTTTCAAAAATATTTACAAATTTTAAGAATTTTTTTAATCTTTTGAGTAAAAAATAGAACAAATCTGTCTTTTTTAGGGTAAAATTGAATCTTTTAGCTTTAATTTAATATAGAAATCTCGTCTTAATTCCTATAAATAAGTTCTGTATGATTTTTTAAAGTTAGATGAAATTTTGAAAAAAAGTTAGGTTAAGTTTGATCAAAAATTATCACAATTTTTGGGAATTTTTTGAATATTCTTGGTAAGAAATAGAAAAAATTGGTCTTTTTTAATTCAAAATAGAATGAACTTGACCAAATTTTTAAAAAATTAGTTAAAATTTGGTAAAAAATCTTCACTATCTTTGGGAATTTTTTTAAATTTTTTGACAAGAGTTAGAACAAATCGGTCTTTTTCAATTTAAAATAGAATGTTTTAGGTTTAATTTGAGATAAAAACCTCGTCTTAATTCCTGTAAATAAGTTCTGTATGATTTTCTAAAGTTAGATAAAATTTTTCGAAAGTTAGGTTAAGTTTGGTCTAAAATTATGAATATCTTTGGGAATTTTTTTAATTTTTTTGGTAATAATTAGATCAAATTTGTCCTTTTTAATTCAAAATAGGATGTTTTACGTTTAATTTGATCCAAAAATTGCGTCTTAATTTTCGTAAATAAATTCAGTATGATTTTTTAAAGTTGAATTTTTGAAAAATTAGGTTAGGTTTGATTAAAAATCATCATCTTTAGAAGTTTTTTTCATTTTTTTGATAATAATTAGAATAAATTTCCCTTTTATAATCAAAAATAGAATCTTTTTGCTTTAATTTAAAGAAAAAATCACAACTCTACCTCTAAAAATAAACCCTGTGCGATTTTTTAAAGTTGGTTAATTTTTTAACAACTGTCAAAAAATTTCGCCAACTTTAAAAAAATTTTTAATTTTTTTGAGTAAAAATTAGAACAAATCTATCAATTTTAATCAAAAATAGACATTTTTATTCATCTTAATTTACAAAATTTTTTTTCAATTTTAATAAATAAAGTTGGTATGATTTTTTAAATTTCTTCGAAAATTGATGACTTAAAATTTTTTAATTTTTTAATCTTTGAGAATTTTTTTAAATTTTTGAGTAACAATTAGAACAAATCTATTAATTTTAATCAAAACTAGACATTTTAATCTATCTTAAGTTCGAAAATCTTTTCTCAATTCTAATAAATAAATTTGGTGTGATTTTTTTAATTTCATCCAAAAAATGAGAGGTTAGGTTAGTTCAAATTTTCGTTACTTTTAGGAATTTTTTTAAATTTTTGAGTAACAATTAGAACAAATATGCTAATTTTAATAAAAAATAGACATTCTAATCTATATTAATTTACAAAATCTCCCCAAAATTTTCATAAATAAAGTCGGTATGATTTTTTTAATTTCATGAAAAAGTTAAGTTAGGTAAATTTTTGCAATTTTTAAGAATTTTTTTAAATTTTTGAGTTACAATTAGAACAAATCTGCTATTTTTAGTAAAAAATAGATATTTTAATCTATCTTAATTTACAAAATCTCCCCAAAATTTTCATAAATAAACTCGGTATGATTTTTTTAATTTCTTAAAAAAGTTAAGTTAGATTAATTTTTGCAATTTTTAAGAATTTTTTTAATTTTTGAGTAACAATTAGAACAAATCTGTCAATTTTAATAAAAAAAAGACGTTTTAGTCTATCTTAATTTACAAAATCTCCCCAAAATTTTCATAAATAAACACGGTATGATTTTTTTAATTTCTTGGAAAAGTTAAGTTAGATTAATTTTTGCAATTTTTAAGAATTTTTTTAATTTTTGAGTAACAATTAGAATAAATCGGTCAATTTTAATCGAAAATAGATATTTTAATCTATCTTAATTTACAAAATCTCCCCAAAATTTTCATAAATAAACTCGGTATGATTTTTTTAATTTCAAGAAAAAGTTAGGTTAGATTAATTTTTGCAATTTTTAAGAATTTTTTAAAATTTTTGAATAACAATTAGATCAAATCGGTCAATTTTAGTCAAAAATAGACATTTTAATTTATCTTAGTTTACAAAATCTTTTTTAAATTTTTATAAATAAATTTTCATGAATCGATATGATTTTTTACAATTGATTTTTAATTAAAACTTGTTAAAAAAATATCGATAAATCCCTTTTATTCTTATATCCTTCAAATAAACAAAAAATCCATGCAAAATAAACTCATGCATTAATTATTAATTAATAAAAAGAAATCAAAAGGATAACAAAAAAATAAAAGCGTTATTTTGTGATAAATGAATTTGATAAAGCGAAAAATAAATAAAAAAGAAAATCTTAAGCAAAAAAGCGGTTTTTTACTGAACCCCAAATTATTATATAAATAAAAATAAATTTATTTTTGAAACATTTTGAAGCAAAATTAAGCAAAAAGAATTAAAAAAAAAAGAAATTTACTTGGATTGTCTTCCTCAGTGGCGGTGAGATAGGCTGTAGAAATAAAAGCTTGCTAATGAAAAATATTCAACGAAAAGAAATTTCTACCTAAACATAAAATTAATCTATAAATAACATAACATCGATAGCTTTGAAATAAAAATCCAACACCTTTTTAAAAATTTAGTTTAGCAATTTTAATCAGGTTCATTCATTTTTATTGTCTCATTGTATTCACTTCAATTCACCTCAAAACCTCAAGGTGTTCGGTTTTTTTAACGTCATTCTAAGGCTTTTACGTTCAAACGTTCGACACGCGAGAATAAATAAATTTTTAATGATGAGACGTTTTCAGTCATAACGAGTTATTTTCTTTAACCTTAGAATATCGTGTTTTTAAAATTTAAGATCAAAGTAAAAAAGAAAAAGGTTAATAAAGAGTATTCCAAGGTCTTTAGTGACATATCAGGTTAGATTTTCTTATCTAGAGAAAAAACTAAAAGTCGTAGGAAATTAATTTTTGGTAAAAATAAAGACTAAGTTTTAGTCTAAATCGTGATAAAATTTTAAGTCTTGAAAATGATTAGTTTTTTAGATATGAATTTTTAAAAACTGACAAATTTTAAGTCTGTTAAAAATCATTTGTCTTTGGATTTTTTTTTAAATTTTTTGGTTACAATTAGAATAAATTGATTTATCTCGATAAAAACTAAATAGTTTTATTTATTCCTAGCTAAAATTTTTTTTCATTATATTTAAAAATAAAATCTGGACGATTTTTTAAAATTGGTCAAAAAATTTTAAGGTTATTTTAGGTGCCGTAAAAATTGTTAATCTCTTTAGAAATTTTTTAAAATTTTTTGGTGATGATTAGAATAAATTCGTTTGTTCGAGTAAAAACTAGATATTTTAGTTTATTATTGGATAAATTTTCTTTTTGTTATCTTTAAAAATAAAGTCTGGGCGATTTTTTAAAGTTGGTGGAAAATTTATAAGGTTATGTTAAGTTCAAAAATGTTTTAAAAATGTTTAATGATAATTAGAACAAATTGGTTTCTCTCGATTAAAACTAGATATTTTAATTTATAACTAGCTAAAAATTTTTTTCGTTATACTTAAAAATAAACCCTGGGCGAATTTTTAAAGTTGATCGGACATTTTCAAGGTTATGAAAAAAATTATTTGTCTTTGGAAATTTTTTAAAATTCTTTGGTGATGATTAGAATAAATCGGTTTGTTTAGATAGAAACTAGATATTTTAATTTATCATTGGCTAAATTTTCTTTTTGTTATCTTTAAAAATAAAGTCTGGGCGATTTTTTTAAATTTTCAATGTCTTATTTAGGTTCAACATTTTCTTAATTTTTTTTTAATTTTTTAATAAAAATTAGAACAAATTGGTTTATCTCGACAAAAACTAGATAGTTTTCTTTATCTCTAGCTAAAATTTTTTTCCATTATATTTAAAAATAAGCTCTGGACGATTTTTTAAAGTTGATCAAACATTTTCAAGGTTATATTAAGTTCCGTCAAAAATCATTACTGTCTTTGAAAATTTTTTAAAATTTTTTAGTGATAATTAGAACAAATTAGTTGATTTCCATAAAAACTAGATATTTTAATTTATTATTGGCTAAATTTTCTTTTTGATATCTTTAAAAATAAAGTCTGGGCAATTTTTTAAAATTGTTAGAAAATTTATAAGGTTATATTAAGTTCAAAAATTTTTTAAAAAATTTTAATGATAATTAGAACAAATTGGTTTATCTCGATTAAAACTAGATATTTTAATTTATAACTAGCTAAAATTTTTTTTCATTATATTTAAAAATAAAGTCTGAGGGATTTTTTAAAGTTGGTCAAAAATTTTAAGGTTATATTAGGTTCCGTAAAAATCACAAGTTTCTTTGGAATTTTTTTTTTAATTTTTTGATGCTGATTGGAATAAATCGGTTTGTTTAGATAAAAACTAGACATTTTAATTTATCATTGGCTAAATTTTCTTTTTGTTAACTTTAAAAATAAAGTCCGGGTGATTTTTTAAAGTTTTCAATTTCTTATTAAAGTTCAAAATTTGTTTTAATTTTTTAAAAATTTTTTAATAAAAACTAGAACAAATTGGTTTATCTCTATAAAAACTAGATATTTTGATTTATTACTGGCTAAAATTTTTTTTCGTTATATTTAAAAATAAAGTCTGGGCGATTTGTTAAAGTTGATCAAACATTTTCAAGGTTATGTTAAGTTCCTTAAAAATCATTAGTGTCTTTGGAATTTTTTTTTAATTTTTTGGTGACGATTAGAATAAATCGGTTTGTTTGGATAGAAATTAGATATTTTAATTTATTATTTGCTAAAAAAAAATTTTCGTTATGTTTAAAAATAAAGTCTGGACGCTTTTTTAAAATCGGTTATTTTTTTAAAGTTAACTGTCAAAAATCTTTACCAACTTTAAGAATTTTTAGAATTTTTTAAGTAAAAATTAGAACAAATCTGCCTTTTTTTATGTAAAATTGAATCTTTTAGCTTTAATTTAATACCAAAATCGTGATTTAATTCCTATAAATAAGTTCTGTACGATTTTTTGAAGTTGGATAAAATTTTGAAAAAAGTTAGATTAAGTTTGGTCTAAAATTATCACCATCTTTGGAAATTTTTTAAATTTTTCTTAATAAATAGAAGAAATTTGTCTTTTTTAAGTCAATATAGAATGAAATTGACCAAATTTTTTAAAAATTAGGTTAAATTTGGTAAAAAATCTTCAACATCTTTGGGAATTTTTTTAAATTTTTTGACAAGAGTTAGAACAAATTGGTCTTTTTTAGTTTAAAATAGAATGTTTTAGGTTTAACTTGACATAAAAACCACGTCTTAGTTACTATAAATAAACCCTGGACGATTTTTTAAAATTGGTCAAAAATTTTTAAGGTTATGGTAAGTTCCGTAAAAATCATTTGTGCCTTTGGAATTTTTTTTAAATTTTTTGGTAATGATTAGAATAAATCGGTTTATTTAGATATAAACTAGATATTTTAATTTTTTATTGGCTAAATTTTCTTTTCAATATCTTTAAAAATAAAGTTTGGGCGATTTTTTAAAGTTGGTGAAAAATTTATAAGGTTATGTTAAGTTCAAAATTTTTTTTAAATTTTTTAATAATAATTAGAACAAATTGGTTTATTTTGATAAAAACTAGATATTTCAATTTATTCTTAGCTAAAAATCTGTTTCGTTATCTTTAAAAATAAACCCTGGGGGATTTTTTAAAGTTGACCTAAATTTTCAAGGTTATGTTAGATTCCGTAAAAATCACAAGTGTCTTTGGAAATTTTTTTAAATTTCTTGGTAATAATTAGAAGAAATTGGTTGATTTCCATAAAAACTAGATATTTTAATTTATCATTGGTTAAATTTTCTTTTCAATATCTTTAAAAATAAAGTCTAGGCGATTTTTTAAAATTGGTGAAAAATTTTTAAGGTTATGTTAGACTTAAAATTTTTTTAAATTTTTTAATGATAATTAGAACAAATTAATTTATTTTGATTAAAACTAGATATTTTAATTTATCCCTAGCTAAAATGTTTTTCCATTATATTTAAAAATAAAGTCTGGAGGATTTTTTAAATTTGGTCAAAAAATTTTAAGGTTATTTTAGGTTCCGTCAAAAATTATTAGTGTCTTTGAAAATTTTTTTAAATTTTTTAATAATAATTAGAACAAACTGGTTGATTTCCATAAAAAGTAGATATTTTAATTTATTTTTGGTTAAAACTTCTTGTTGTTATCTTTAAAAATAAAGTCTAGGCGATTTTTTAAAATTGGTAGAAAATTTATTAGGTTATGTTAGACTAAAAATTTTTTTAAATTTTTTTCATGATAATTAGAACAAATTGGTTTATCTCGATCAAAACTAGATATTTTAATTTATTCCCAGCTAAAGTTTTTTTTCTTAATATTTAAAAATAAAGTCTGGGCGATTTTTTAAAGTTGATCAAACATTTTTAAAGTTATGTTTAGGTTCCGTCAAAAATTGCCACTTAACGTTTCAGCTTGGAATACTCTTTAAAAACCGAATAATTTTAAAAAATGATATATAAAATCTAAAAATGAAAGATAATTAATAATAAATTTATGCACAAGAAGCTACAGGATGGTCCCTTTCCTCCTAAGCTCGTTTCAAACGATGATTTCTTTTAATCATGCTCTAAATAAATTAGTCACAAAAAATTTAAAACACAAAAGAAAAAAAACTCTAAAAATCTAAAACTCTAAAAATCAAAAAATCTAAAAATCTAGAAAAGGGGTTGCATTAGTTCCTTATAAAAAAAGACCTAAAGCAACAAACCTCTCGATTGACCATCAGAATCCATGGAAGCTGAAAAAATCTACGTTTAATTATATTTAAGTATATAAATTAAATATTAACACATTAAAATTAAACATAAAAAGCTTTTTTTTGTAAAAATTAAAAATTAAAATTAAAAAGTAAAAATTAAAATTAAAAAGTAAAAATTAAGGTTTTTAAAAATTACCTTTTGAAACTTCAGGAACGTGTGGTTTAATATCTGCTGGTTTATTTGGCGTAGCTAAAGGTGTCGAGGGTCCATTTACTAAAACCTGACCTAAATAATTTAATAATTTCTGTGCACGATTTTGAGTTTGAACGAAATTAAACAACTGTGGGTTTTCATCAATAAAGTAAGTATCCACAGCTCCATTAACAAACTTTTGATTCTCCAAGACGTTTAATAAGAAGGGAATGTTGGTTTTAACTCCACGTACTCGAAACTCTCTCAAAGCTCGAGTCATTTTCGCGCAAGATGATTGAAGATCTTTAGAATGAGCTATTACTTTTACAAGTAGAGAGTCGTAATATGGTGTGATTATAGCTCCGGCGAATGCTGAAGCTCCATCTAAACGAATACCCATACCTTCACCCGATCTAAATACCTCAATTCTTCCGGTATCTGGTTGGAAATTTTTAGCTGGATCTTCGGTTGTTACACGACATTGAATGGCAAAACCATTAGTGCTTATGGTTTTTTGTTCTAGGCCTAATTCAGGGAGGGTCATTCCTTCTGCAATTCTTATTTGAGATTGTACCAAATCAACTCCGGTGATTTCTTCAGTTACTGTGTGTTCAACTTGAAGCCTAGCGTTGACTTCGATGAAGTAGAAGTTTCCTTTTTCATCTACTAAAAATTCCACGGTTCCGGCATTTTGATAACCGACATGTTTAGCTAATTTAACTGCATATTCAGTCATTCTGTCTCTAACTTTCGGGTCTAAATGTGGAGCTGGGGCTAATTCAACAACTTTCTGATGTCTTCTTTGTACGGAACAATCTCTTTCGTATAAATGTACAACATTTCCTGCTTTATCACCCAATAATTGTACTTCAATATGTCTTGGTCTTTCAATAAATTTTTCAATGAACATTGAACCATCACCAAAAGCTGATTTAGCTTCGGATGAAGCTCGTTCAAAGTTCTCCTCAACTTCTTCCATTTTTCTAACGACTCTCATTCCTCTTCCACCTCCGCCAAAAGCAGCTTTGAAAATAACCGGAAGTCCGTGTTTTGAACAAAATTCTTTAGCTTCTTGCTTAGTTGTTATGGGTCCATCTGTTCCTGGAACTATTGGAACTCCAGCTGCAATAGCAGCTTCTCTAGCAGCTACTTTATCACCCATTTGTTGGACGACTTTCGGTGATGGACCGATAAATCTTAATCCTGCATCAACAACAGCTTGGGCGAAGTCTGATCTTTCTGAAAGAAATCCATAACCTGGATGAACAGCATCAACACCATTATCAACGCAAACTTTAATAATTTCCGGGATGTTTAAGTAAGCTTGAACCGGAGGAAGACCTTCGCCAACCAAATAACTCTCATCAGCTTTTAACCTGTGAGTTAATAACCTATCTTCTTTTGAGTAGATGGCAACGGATTTAATTCCTAATTCGTTACAAGCTCGGAAGACTCTGACGGCGATTTCTCCTCTGTTTGCGACTAAAACGCTTCGGATGGGTTTGTATTCGACGCTGCTTGAGTAGGATCTCGTTTGCCATCCGAAGGCTCTTCGACCTGCACGACCTGTTACCAACCGAACCAGCATCTTTCCGGCGGTGTTGTCTCTTTACCTGCAAGAGATGAAACGATCAGATTTGACGATGAAAATAAAGAGGTGGGTCTTGACTACCGGATAGACGAGCTGGGGACTATTTATAAATGCAGATGAGAGTTGGATTGGGATTCTGGACGTGGAATGGGTAACCTAATGACCGAGGTCTTTTAATAAAATCGGGGCGATGACTTTTTAAAGAAAGAAAAATTTTAACAGACGAGATTATTTTTCAAAAAAATTAAAATTTATCAAAAAAGTTGAGAAGTCCTGCATTTAGGTTGAAAACTCTTTTAATATTTAAAATTGAAAAAAAAGTTTTTAATAAAAAATGTTTATAATTAAAAAAGGAATAAATTTTATTTGAAAAATTTTTTTCCATCTAACTTAATTTTCAAATTGCTTAGAATTAAAGTCTAAAAATTGACGTTTTATGGCTATAACTGGTTTTTAAATTGTCACTCTTTTAATATTAAAAATTGAAAAAAATGTTTTTAATAAAAAATGTTTATAATTAAAAAGGGAATAAATTTTATTTGAAAGATTTTTTTCTATCTAACTTAGTTTTTAAATCATTTCGAATTAAAGTCTAAAAATTGACGTTTTATGGTTATAACTGGTTTTTAAATCGCCACTCTTTTAATATTAAAAATTGAAAAAAATGTTTTTAATAAAAAATATTTATAATTAAAAAAGGAATAAATTTTATTTAAAAAATTTTTTTCTATCTAACTTAGTTTTTGAATCATTTCGAATTAAAGTCTAAAAATTGACGTTTTATGGTTATAACTGGTTCTTAAATCGCCACTCTTTTAATATTAAAAATTGAAAAAAATGTTTTTAATAAAAAATATTTATAATTAAAAAGGGAATAAATTTTATTTAAAAGATTTTTTTCTATCTAACTTAGTTTTTAAATCATTTCGAATTAAAGTCTAAAAATTAACGTTTTATGGTTATAACTGGTTTTTAAATTGCCACTCTTTTAATATTAAAAATTGAAAAAAATGTTTTTAATAAAAAATGTTTATAATTAAAAAACGAATAAATTTTATTTGAAAGATTTTTTTCTATCTAACTTAGTTTTTAAATCATTTCGAATGAAAGTCTAAAAATTGACGTTTTATGGTTATAACTGGTTTTTAAATTGTCACTCTTTTAATATTGAGAATTGAAAAAAAATTTTTGAATAAAAAATATTTATAATTAAAAAGGGAATAAATTTTATTTGAAAGTTTTTTTTCTATCTAACTTAGTTTTTGAATTATTTGGAATTAAAGTCTAAAAATTGACGTTTTATGGTTATAACTGGTTTTTAAATCGCCACTCTTTTAATATTAAAAATTGAAAAAAATGTTTTTAATAAAAAATATTTATAATTAAAAAGGGAATAAATTATATTTGAAAGATTTTTTTCTATCTAACTTAATTTTTGAATTATTTGGAATTAAAGTCTAAAAATTGACGTTTTAAGGTTATAACTGGTTTTTAAATTGTCACTCTTTTAATATTGAGAATTGAAAAAAATGTTTTTAATAAAAAATATTTATAATTAAAAAGGGAATAAATTTTATTTAAAAGATTTTTTTCTATCTAACTTAGTTTTTGAATCATTTCGAATTAAAGTCTAAAAATTGACGTTTTATGGTTATAACTGGTTTTTAATTCGTCACTCTTTTAATATTAAAAATTGAAAAAAATGTTTTTAATAAAAAATGTTTAGAATTAAAAAGGGAATAAATTTTATTTGAAAAATTTTTTTCCATCTAACTTAGTTTTTAAATCATTTCGAATTAAAGTCTAAAAATTGACGTTTTATGGTTAAAACTGGTTTTTAAATTGTCACTCTTTTAATATTAAAAATTGAAAAAAATGTTTTTAATAAAAAATGTTTATAATTAAAAAAGGAATAAATTTTATTAAAAAGATTTTTTCTATCTAACTTGGTTTTCAAATTACTTAGAATTAAAGTCTAAAAATTGACGTTCTATGGTTATAACTGGTTTTTAAATTGCCACTCTTTTAATATTGAGAATTGAAAAAAATGTTTTTAATAAAAAATGTTTATAATTAAAAAGGGAATAAATTTTATTTGAAAGATTTTTTTCTATCTAACTTAGTTTTTAAATTATTAGGAATTAAAGTTTAAAAATTGACGTTTTAGGGTTATAATTGGTTTTTAAATTATCACTCTTTTAATATTAAAAATTGAAAAAAATATTTTAAATCAAAAATGTTTACTATTAAAAAAGGAATAAATTTTATTTGAAAAATTTTTTTCTATCTAACTTAGTTTTTAAATCATTTCGAATTAAAGACTAAAAATTGACGTTTTATGGTTATAACTGGTTTTTAAATTGCCACTCTTTTAATATTAAAAATTGAAAAAAATGTTTTTAATAAAAAATGTTTATAATTAAAAAGGGAATAAATTTTATTTGAAAGATTTTTTTCTATCTAACTTAGTTTTTGAATCATTTCGAATTAAAGTCTAAAAATTGACGTTTTATGGTTATAACTGGTTTTTAAATCGCCACTCTTTTAATATTAAAAATTGAAAAAAATGTTTTTAATAAAAAATGTTTATAATTAAAAACGGAATAAATTTTGTTCGAAAGATTTTTTTCTATCTAACTTAGTTTTTGAATCATTTCGAATTAAATTCTAAAAATTGACGTTTTATGGTTATAACTGGTTTTTAAATTGCCACTCTTTTAATATTAACAATTGAAAAAAATTTTCTTAATAAAAAATATTTATAATTAAAAAGACAATAAATTTTATTTGAAAGATTTTTTTCCATCTAACTTAGTTTTCAAATTACTTAGAATTAAAGTCTAAAAATTGACGTTTTATTGTTATAACTGGTTTTTAAATTGCAACTCTTTTAATATTGAAAATTGAAAAAAATGTTTTTAATAAAAAATATTTATAATTAAAAAGGGAATAAATTTTATTTGAAAGATTTTTTTCTATCTAACTTAGTTTTTAAACTATTTGGAATTAAAGTCTAAAAATTGACGTTTTGGGGTTATAATTGGTTCTTAAATTGCCACTCTTTTAATATTAAAAATTGAAAAAAATGTTTTTAATAAAAAATATTTATAATTAAAAAGGGAATAAATTTTATTTGAAAGATTTTTTTCTATCTAATTTAGTTTTTAAACTATTTGGAATTAATGTTTAAAAATTGACATTTTAAGGTTATAATTGGTTTTTAAATTGCCACTCTTTTAATGTTGAGAATTGAAAAAAATGTTTTTAATAAAAAATGTTTATGATTAAAAAGGGAATAAATTTTATTTGAAAGATTTTTTTCTATCTAACTTAGTTTTTGAATTATTTGGAATTAAAGTCTAAAAATTGACGTTTTATGGTTATAACTTGTTTTTAAATTGCCACTCTTTTAATATTGCGAATTGAAAGAAAATTTTTTAATAAAAAATATTTATAATTAAAAAGGGAATAAATTTTATTTGAAATATTTTTTTCTATCTAACTTAGTTTTCAAATTACTTAAAATTAAAGTCTAAAAATTGACGTTTTATGGTTATAACTGGTTTTTAAATTGCCACTCTTTTAATATTGAGAATTGAAAAAAATGTTTTTAATAAAAAATGTTTATAATTAAAAAGGGAATAAATTTTATTTGAAAGATTTTTTTCTATCTAACTTAGTTTTTAAATCATTTCGAATTAAAGTTTAAAAATTGACGTTTTATGGTAATAACTGGTTTTTAAATCGCCACTCTTTTAATATTGAGAATTGAAAAAAATATTTTTAATAAAAAATGTTTATAATTAAAAAAGGAATAAATTTTATTTGAAAGATTTTTTTCTATCTAACTTAGTTTTTAAACTATTTGGAATTAAAGTCTAAAAATTGACGTTTTGGGGTTATAATTGGTTTTTAAATTGGCACTCTTTTAATATTAAAAATTGAAAAAAATGTTTTTAATAAAAAATATTTATAATTAAAAAGGGAATAAATTTTATTTGACAAATTTTTTTCTATCTAACTTAGTTTTTAAATTATTTGGAATTAAAGTCTAAAAATTGACGTTTTGGGGTTATAACTCATTTTTAAATTGCTCTTTTAATATTGAGAGTTGAAAAAAATGTTCTTAATAAAAAATGTTTATAATTAAAAAGGGAATAAATTTTATTTGAAAGATTTTTTTCTATCTAACTTAGTTTTTGAATTATTTGGAATTAAAGTCTAAAAATTAACATTTTGGGGTTATAACTGATTTTTAAATTGCCACTCTTTTAATATTGAGAATTAAAAAAAATGTTTTTAATAAAAAATATTTATTATTAAAAAAGGAATAAATTTTATTTGAAAGATTTTTTTCTATCTAACTTAGTTTTTAAACTATTTAGAATTAAAGTTTAAAAATTGACGTTTTGAGGTTATAATTAGTTTTTAAATTGTCACTCTTTTAATATTAAGAATTGAAAAAAATGTTTTTAATAGAAAATGTTTATAATTAAAAAAGGAATAAATTTTAATTGAAAGATTTTTTTCTATCTAACTTAGTTTTTGAATCATTTCGAATTAAAGTCTAAAAATTGACGTTTTGGGGTTATAATTTTTTTTTAATTGCCACTCTTTTAATATTGAAAATTGAAAAAAATGTTTTTAATAAAAAATGTTTATAATTAAAAAGGGAATAAATTTTATTTGAAAGATTTTTTTCTACCTAACTTAGTTTTTGAATTATTTGGAATTAAAGTTTAAAAATTGACGTTTTGAGGTTATAATTGGTTTTTAATTGCCGCTCTTTTAATATTAAAAATTGAAAAAAATGTTTTTAATAAAAAATGTTTATAATTAAAAAGCGAATAAATTTTATTTGAAAGATTCTTTTCTATCTAACTTAGTTTTTGAATTATTTGGAATTAAAGTCTAAAAATTGACGTTTTAGGGTTATAATTGGTTTTTAAATTCCTCTTTTAATATTGAGAATTGAAAAACATGTTTTTAATAAAAAATATTTATAATTAAAAAGGGAATAAATTTTACTTAAAAGATTTTTTTCCATCTAACTTAGTTTTTGAATTATTTGGAATTAAAGTCTAAAAATTGACGTTTTATGGTTATAATTGGTTTTTAAATTGTCACTCTTCTAATATTGAGAATTGAAAAAAATGTTTTTAATAAAAAATATTTATAATTAAAAAAGGAATAAATTTTATTTGAAAGATTTTTTTCTATCTTAACTTAGTTTTTGAATTAATTGGAATTAAAGTTTAAAAATTGACGTTTTGGGGTTATAACTGGTTTTTAAATTGCCACTATTTTAATATTGAGAATTGAAAAAAATGTTTTTAATAAAACATGTTTATAATTAAGAAGGGAATAAATTTTATTTGAAAGATTTTTTTCTATCTAACTTAGTTTTTGAATTATTTGGAATTAAACTTAACCTAACTTCCTTAACAAATACCAAATTTTTTCTTTTATTCCCACATCCTTCGTTTTATTATTGCATGTGGTTTAAAGAAATTGTAACATATTAAAACGACCTTCAACGAAACATTATAACGTAATCAAAAAGTAATTTACCAATTATGTACACAAACACGTAAACCAAATAACCCAACTGGAAATAAAGGATTTTACGAAACGATTTATTAAAAATAACCTAATTAACAACACAGTACTAAGATAATAGTAATTATTTCACCAAAGAGAGCATCACAAACATTTACACAGATATAAATAACTATAGGTTTTTATCTCATACTGTTAAATACTCATTTAGTTGGATTTTAGAGGAAATATTGAGTGGAAATATTAAATAGAAATTTGTGGCTTTGGAAATTTTAATTTTATTGCGGTTTTAGAACGGATTTAAGTGAAATTAAAAGTGAAACTGTTTGTTAAAGGAGAAACCTTGACTCAGATTCTTTAATTATAAGTCTTATTATGGTTCTAGGTTCTACCATTGAGTAGAAGTGTTTGGAAACATTTTAAAATAAATTATGTAAACTAAAAATGGTTTAGATTTGAATAACCGTCAGGTTGGAAACAATGACGTGAAATACCAAAGTCCGCTGCCAAAAAATGAAGCAATCGGATTTTATTTATAGAGAGACGTTTTTATTTCTTATATTCCATGACCTTTGCTCGATTTAAAATCTCAACGGATCCAAAATCAGGTTCAGGGTCGTTTGGGGAAACTTTTTGAGGCGGGTTTTAAAAGGTAAACTGCTGCCAATTCGATTACAGGTGCAACAAACTTGGCCAAAATGAGTTGAAGTGCATATTATGGTATTTATTAAAGTTTAAAAGAAATGTAAACTGGAAATAAGCCAAGTGGATAAAAACATGTGCGACTCAGACAAAATTCTTTATCTTTTATTTATTTTGATGGAAATTTAAAAAGTATAAGATTACATGTTAAATAATTAAATTTAATGTTAAAGTTGACGTTTTAAAAATAAACTTGATGGATTAGCAACAATTTTGAACTTTGATAAAAAAGATGTCAAAGTTACATAACTTATTTGTTTTTGTGTAAATTTGTTTTTTTATTGCATTTAAGTAGCAACACAAAATTTGAGTAAAAAACGATGGTATTTTAAAGATTTTTTTTAATTTTTTGGGTTGTAACAAAAACAAGTTTATATTTTTTAATGAAAATTAGAATGTTTTAGGTTTAATTTGATATAAAAATCGTTTCCTAATTCCTGTAAATAAGTTCTGTATGATTTTTTAAAGTTGGGTGAATTTTTTTTAGGTTAGAAATTTGTTCGAAAAACATTACCAACTTTGAAAATTTTTTTAATGTTTTGGGTAATATATAGAACAAATTGGTCTTTTTTAGATCAAAATAGAATGTTTTAGGTTTAATTCAACATAAAAATCTCGTCTTAGTTCCTATAAATAAGTCCTGTATGATTTTTTAAAGTTGGACAAATTTTTCAAAAGTTAGGTTAAGTTTGGTCTAAAATCATCGTCATCTTTGAAAATTTTTCTAATTTTTTTGATAAGAGTTAAAGCAAATCTGTCTTTTTTAGATCAAAATAGAATGTTTTAGGTTTAATTTAATATAAAAATCGTGTAATAATTCTTATAAATAAGTTGTGTATGATTTTTTAAAGTTGGGTGAATTTTTTTTTAAAGTTAGAAATTTGTTCGAAAAACATCACCAACTTTGAAAATTTTTTCAATTTTTTGGATAAGAGCTAAAACAAATCCGTCTTCTTTAGATCAAAATAGAATGTTTTAAGTTTAATTTGACATAAAAATCATTTCTTAGTTCCAATAAATAAGTTCTGTATGATTTTTTTAAGTTGGTCAAATTTTACAAAAATTAGGTTAAGTTTGGTCTAAAATCATCGTCATCTTTGGAAATTTTTCTAATTTTTTGGGTAAGAGTTAAAACAAATCCGTCTTTTTTAGATCAAAATAGAATGTTTTAAATTTAATTTCATATAAAAATCATTTCTTAGTTCCCATAAATAAGTTCTGTATGATTTTTTAAATTTGGACAAATTTTTCAAAAGTAAGGTTAAGATTGGTCTAAAATCACCGTCATCTTTGAAAATTTTTCTAATTTTTTGGGTAAGAGTTAAAGCAAATCTGTCTTTTTTAGATCAAAATAGAATGTTTTAGGTTTAATTTGACATAAAAGTCGTTTTTTAGTTCCTATAAATAAGTTCTGTATGATTTTTTTAACTTGGACAAATTTTTCAAAAGTAAGGTTAAGTTTGGTCAAAAATCATCACCATCTTTGAAATTTTTTTTAATTTTTTCGATAAGAGTTAAAGCAAATCTGTCTTTTTTAGATCAAAATAGAAAATTTTATGTTTAATTTAACATAAAAATCTCATCTTAGTTTCTATAAATAAGTTCTGTATGATTTTTAAAGTTGACCTAATTTTTGAAAGTTAGGTTGTTTGGTCAAAAATCATTACCATCTTTGGAATTTTTTTTTAATTTTTTGGGTAAGAGTTAAAACAAATCTGTCTTTTTTAGATCAAAATAAAATGTTTTAGGTTTAATTTAACATAAAAATCTCGTCTTAGTTCCTATAAATAAGTCCTGTATGATTTTTTAAAGTTTGACAAATTTTTCAAAAGTAAGGTTAAGTTTGGTCAAAAATCATCACCATCTTTAAAAATGTTTCTAATTTTTTGGGTAAGAGTTAAAGCCAATCCGTCTTTTTTAGATCAAAATAAAATATTTTAGGTTTAATTTAACACAAAAATCTCGTCTTAGTTCCTATAAATAAATCCGGTATGATTTTTTAAAGTTGGACAAATTTTTCAAAAGTAAGGTTAAGTTTGGTCAAAAATCATCACAATCTTTGGAAATTTTTCTAATTTTTTGGGTAAGAGCTAAAACAAATCCGTCTTTTTTAGATCAAAATAGAATGTTTTAGGTTTAATTTGACGTAACAATCGTTTTTTAGTTCCTATATATAAATTCTGTATGAACTTTTTAAGTTGGTCAAATTTTACAAAAATTAGGTAAAGTTTGGTCTAAAATCATCGTCATCTTTGAAAATTTTTCTAATTTTTTTGATAAGAGTTAAAGCAAATCTATCTTTTTTAGATCAAAATAGAATGTTTTAGGTTTAATTTAACATAAAAATCTCGTCTTAGCTCCTATAAATAAGTCCTGTATGATTTTTTAAAGTTGGACAAATTTATCAAAAGTAAGGTTAAGTTTAGTCAAAAATCATCACCATCTTTGGAAATTTTTCTAATTTTTTGGGTAAGAGCTAAAACAAATTTGTCTTTTTTAAATCAAAATAGAATGTTTTAGGTTTAATTTAATATAAAAATCATTTCTTAGTTCCCATAAATAAGTTCTATATGATTTTTTAAAGTTGGACAAATTTTTCAAGAGTTAGGTTGTTTGGTCAAAAATCATCATCATCTTTGGAAATTTTTCTAATTTTTTGGGTAAGAGCTAAAACAAATCCGTCTTTTTTAGATCAAAATAGAATGTTTTAGGTTTAATTTAACATAAAAACCTTGTCTTAGTTCCTATAAATAAGTTATGTATGATTTTTTAAAATTAATCGAATTTTTCGTAAGAGATTAAGGGGGAAACCTACATTACAGGGTCAAAATTTCATGATTTTTTTTTAAATTTTATAAATCAATACTTAGGTGATAGTGATTCAAAAATTTATAAATCACTTCTAGATTTAACTCTATATGGCGACGAATTTCATGTGGTTAAAAGTGAATGTATTGGGCATGTCCACAAAAAGATGGGAAGAAGACCTCCTAATGTAAAAAAACACAACAGCTCGGCGTTAGAGGTGGTCTTACACTATCTGAGTAACTACTATGGATTAGCAATAAGACGTAATATAGACTCCGTTGCTGATATGAGAAGGACAATATGGGCATCACTTGAACATATATGTACTCAACAAACGAAAAACCTCGCCATAAGTGCCCTGTCGGAGCAGGCAGCTGGTGTAAATGGCATCAACATGAAGCTGCAAAGAATCTTGAAAATTATAATCATCCTAGACCACTTTCTTCAACAGTTGAGAAGCATTTGATCCCTATTTAAAACGATCTCAAGAGATCTTTTAGTAAGGTGTTTAGGGGGTCATACTCACAATCAGTACTCCAGTGAGAGTTTTAATGCCACTATCTGGCGCTTTGCACCGAAATACTTAAATTCTGGCGCAAAAATCATCGAAATTTTCAGCCTACATAGCGGCTGGTATCTTCAACGAAGGGTATAAATCGATTTTAAAAATAATTAATCAACTATTTAGATATAAACATTGGACAAAAGTGTAAAAATTTCGTCCTTAATGTTGACTCATAGCGAATTAAGAGGGCGGAGCATCGCCGGGTTAATTCTACGAAGGAGACTCGACAAAGACGTACAGACATTGAGATTTCCCCCCTTAAGTTAGATTAAAAATCATCACCACCTATGACTTTTTTTTTAATTTTTTGGGTAAAAGCTAAAACAAATCTGTCTTTTTTAATTCAAAATAGAATGCTTTAGGTTTAATCTAACATAAAAACCGTGTCTTAGCTCCTATAAATAAGTGCGGTATGATTTTTTAAAGTTGACCTAATTTTCAAAAGTAAGGTTAAGTTTGGTCAAAAATCATCACCATCTTTGGAAATTTTTCTAATTTTTTGGGTAAGAGTTAAAACAAATCTGTCTTTTTTAGATCAAAATAGAATGTTTTAGGTTTAATTTGATATAAAAATCATTTCTTAATTCCTATAAATAAATTTTGTATGATTTTTTTAAATTGGTCAAATTTAAAAAAAAATTAGGTTAAGTTTGGTCTAAAATCATCGTCATTTTTGAAAATTATTCTAATTTTTTTGATAAGAGTTAAAACAAATCTGTCTTTTTTAATTCAAAATAGAATGTTTTAGGTTTAATTCAACATAAAAATCTTGTCTTAGTTGCTATAAATAAGTCCTGTATGATTTTTTAAAGTTGGACAAATTTTTCAAAAGTAAGGTTAAGTTTGGTTAAAAATCATCACCATCTTTGGAAATTTTTCTAATTTTTTGGGTAAGAGTTAAAGCAAATCCGTCTTTTTTATTTCAAAATAGAATGCTTTAGGTTTAATTCAACATAAAAATCTCGTCTTAGTTTCTATAAATAAGTCCTGTATGATTTTTTAAAGTTGGACAAATTTTCAAAAGTAAGGTTAAGATTGGTAAAAAATCACCGGCAAGTTTGGAAATTTTTCTAATTTTTTCGGTAAGAGATAAGACAAATTGGAATTTTTTAGTTCAAAATAGAATGTTTTAGATTTAATTTAACATAAAAACCGTGTTTTAGTTTCTATAAATAAGCTCAGCGCGATTTTTTGAAATTGACCTACATTTTTTTAAGGTAAAAAATCATTGATATCTTTAGGATTTTTTTCAATTTTTTTAGAAATAACTAGAAAAAACTGGCTTATATGGCACAAAATAGATACTTTTAGATTTAATATAAGATAAAAATCGTTTCTTAGTTTCCATAAATAACCTCAATATGATTTTTTAAAAATTGATAAAAATTTTTTAGTTTTGGTCAAAAATCAATGACGTCTTTAAAATTTTTTTTTTAATTTTTTTAATGACAATTAGAAAAAATCTATCTTTTTTAAAATAAAATAGAAACTTTTAGTTCTAATTTAAGACAAAAATCTTTTATTAATACTAACAAATAAAGTTAGACGGATTTTTTAAAGTTGACCAAAATTTTTCAAGATTGGGTTAAAAATCGTTGACATCTTTAAAATTTTCTTTTAATTTTTTGATAATAATTAGAGAAAATCCGACTTTTTTAGTAAAAAATAGAAACTTTTATCTTTAATTTAATATACGAATCATTTCTTAACTCCTATAAATAAGCTCAGTATGATTTTTTAAAGTTGACCAACATTTTTTAAGGTTAGGTTCGGTCAAAAATCAATGACGCCTTTAAATTTTTTTTTTTTTTTTTGGGTAATAATTGTAACAAATCCGACTTTTAGAGAACAAAATAAAAACTTTTAAGTTCAATTTGGAATAAAAACCATTACCTAATTTTTATAAATAAAGTCGCTACGATTTTTTAAAATTGGATGAAATTTTTGAAAAATCCGGTTTAAAATCTTGATCACTTTTAATTTTTTTTTTAATTTTTTGGGTAAGACTTAAAACAAATCCGTCTTTTTTAGTTAAAAATAGAATGTTTTAGATTTAATTTACCACAAAAACCGTTTCTTAATTCCTATAAATAAGTTCTGTATGATTTTTTAAAGTTGGACGAATTTTTCAAAAGTTAGGTTAAGTTAGATCAAAAATTATCACTATCTTTGAAAATTTTTCTAATTTTTTAGGTAAGAGTTAAAACAAATCTGTGTTGTTTAGTTGAAAATATAATATTTTAGGTTTAATTTAAAATAAAAACCGTTACTTAGTTCCTATAAATAAGTTCTGTATGATTTTTTAAAGTTGGACGAATTTTTTTAAGAATTAGGTTAAGTTTGGTGTAAAATCAACACCATTTTTGAAAATTTTTCTAATTTTTTGAGTAAGAGTTAATACAAATCTGCCTTCTTTAATGTAAAATAGAATCTTTTGACTTTAATCTAACACGAAAATCATACCTTAGTTCCTATAAATAAGTTCTGTACAAATTTTTAAAGTTGGGTAAAATTTTCAAAAGTTGGGTTAAGTTGGACCAAAAATCATCACTGTCTTTGAAAATTTTTTAATTTTTTTTGGTAAGAGATAAAACAAATTGGTCTTTTATAGTTGAAAATAGAATGTTTTAGGTTTAATTTAATACAAAAACCTTGACTTAATTCCCATAAATAAGTTCTGTATTATTTTTTAAAGTTGGACGAATTTTTCAAAAGTTAGGTTAAGTTAGATCAAAAATTATTACTATCTTTGAAAATTTTTCTAATTTTTTCGGTAAGAGTTAAAACAAATCGGTCTTTTTTAGTTGAAAATAGAATGTCTTAGGTTTAATCTAACACAAAAACCGTGTCTTAACTCCTATAAATGAGTGCGGTATGATTTTTTAAAGTTGATCTACTTTTTGAAAGTTAGGTTAAGTTTGGTCAAAAATCATTACCATTTTTGGAATTTTTTTTAATTTTTTGGGGAAGAGTTAAAACAAATCTGTCTTTTTTAGTTGAAAATAGAATGTTTTAGGTTTAATTTAACATAAAAATCTCGTCTTAGTTCCTATAAATAAGTTCTGTATGATTTTTTAAAATTGAGCGAATTTTTCATAAGTGAGGTTAAGATTGGTGAAAAATCATTTCCAACTTTGGGAATTTTTTAAATTTTTTTGGTAATAATTAGAACAGATTTGTCTTTTTTAATTCAAAATAGAATGTTTTAAGTTTACTTTGGCATAAAAATCCTGTCTTGTTATTCTGTTCTTCTTTCAATTACATAATTCACCATCAAATCGACGACTTAATTCAATTTTAACAAGATCCAATTGCTATTATACCCGATTTAAGTCAACAAATTGACCTTGTCGTTTAGAAAAATCTCCCTAACAAAAAAATAATAAATAAGTCACCAAAAAAATCTCTCTCTAAAAATAGATTTATAAACAAATAAAAAAAAATCAATGGTTACAGACACTTTGTACAGTCTGCACATTTGAATTGTTAATCAGTTTGTGTACCTTAAACTCGATTTGAATCGCAAATTACGTTTCAGAATTGTTATTACTTTTTTTTATTTCTTTTTTTATTTAAACATTTTTTTTAAGAAGAAAGTATTTCCTAAAATTTTTGAGAAGAAATTTCCTAAAATATTGGTTATTTTGATAAAACTCAAAGATTGAATTTAATCGTGTGTCCTTGTAAAATCACATTCAGTCAAATAAAAAATGTTAAACGTGATCTCCGTCTTATCAAAAATATGTGTGTAGAGTGCCAATAATATTTACAATCGTGTGGATATAATAGTAGTGTAAATAAAAATTTTTTTTAATAAAGTTTTAGAGGTGGAAAGGTTTTCTAAAGTGGAAAGTTGTTTATTTTGGAAATGTGTGGGAAGTTATTTAAAAAATTACATTAGTTAATTGCTTATTGCTTGGTAATTGATGTTTTTTGTTATGTTTTATAAATAGATTTAAAATGGATTTACATTTTTGGTTTAATTCTAAGTTTATTTTTAGATTGAAAGGTGATAACAAAAAATCGAAAGGTGGAATTTTAAAAAAATCGTGTAAAATTTATTTATGGAGATTAAGAAATTATTTTTATGTTAAATTGAATGTAAAACATTCTATTTTGGATCAAAAAAGACCGATTTGTTTTATCACTTACCAAAAAAATTAAAAAAATTTTTAAAGTTGGGGATGATTTTTGACTTAACCTAACTTTTGAAAAATTCGTCCAACTTTAAAAAATCGTACAGAACTTATTTATAAGAATTAAGATATGATTTTTATATTAAATTAAATCTAAAACATTCTATTTTGATCTAAAAAAGACAGATTTGTTTTAACTCTTACCTAAAAAGTTAAAAAAAAAATTAAAGACGTCATTGATTTTTGACCGAACCTAACCTTAAAAAATGTTGGTCAACTTTAAAAAATCATACTGAGCTTATTTATAGGAGTTAAGAAACGATCATTATATTAAATTAAAGATCAAAGTTTCTATTTTTTACTAAAAAAGTCGGATTTTCTTTAATTATTATCAAAAAATTAAAAAAAATTTTTAAAGATGTCAATGATTTTTAACCGAATCTTGAAAAATGTTGGTCAAGTTTAAAAAATCCCTCTAACTTTATTTATTGATATTAATAAAAGATTTTTGTCTTAAATTAGAACTAAAAGTTTCTGTTTTATTTTAAAAAAGATAGATTTTTTCTAATTGTTATTAAAAAAATTTAAAAAAATTTTAAAGATGTCATTGATTTTTGACCGAACCTAAAAAATTTTGGTCAACTTTAAAAAATCGTACTGAAGTTATTTATGGAAATCAAGAAACGATTTTTATCTTTTATTAAATCTAAAGGTATCTATTTTGTGCTATGTAAGTCAGTTTTTTTCTAGTTATTTCTAAAAAAATTGAAAAAAATCCCAAAGTTGTCAATGATTTTTGACCAATCTTAACCTCACTTTTGAAAAAAACGCCCAACTTTAAAAAATCATACAGAACTTATTTATAGGACCTAAGAAACGAACTTCATATTAAATTAAACCTAAAACATTCTATTTTTAATTAAAAAAGACGGATTTGTCTTATCTCTTACCAAAAAAATTAAAAAAATTCCTAAAGATGGTGATGATTTTAAACCAAACTTAACCTAATTTTTGAAAAATTTGTCCAACTTTAAAAAATTCTCCAGGACTTATTTATAGGAGTTAAGATATGATTTTTATGTTAAATCAAAGTCAAAAGATTCTAGTTTACATCAAATAAAGCCAATTTGTTCTAATTCTTACTCAAAAAATTTAAAAAAATCCCAAAGTTGGTGGTGATTTTAAAGCAAACTTAACCCAACTTTTGAAAATTTCCCCCAACTTTAAAAAATCATACCGAACTTATTTATAAGAATTAAGATATGATTTTTGTGTTAAATTAAAGCCAAAAGATTCTGTTTTACATCAAAGAAAGCCAATTTGTTCTAACTCTCACCAAAAAAATTAAAAAGATTCTTAAAGATAGTGATGTTTTCACACCACACTTAACCTAACTTTTGGAAAATTCACCCAACTTTAAAAAATCCTCCAGGACTTATTTATAAGAATTAAGATATGGTTTTTATGTTAAATTAAAGCCAAGAGATTCTAGTTTACATTAAACAAGGCGGATTTGTTCTAATTCGTACTCAAAAAATTAAAAAAATTCCCAAAGATGGGGATGATTTTAGACCTAACTTAACCCAACTTTTAAAAATTTCACCCAATTTTAAAAAATCGTACAGAACTTATTTATAGGAACTAAGAAATGTTTCTTATGTTAAATTAAACCTAAAACATTCTATTTTGAACTAAAACAGACGGATTTGTTTTAACTCTCACCAAAAAAATTAAAAAAATTTTTAAAGATGGTGATGTTTTCAGACCAAATTTAACCTAACTTTTGGAAAATTCACCCAACTTTAAAAAATCTTCCAGAACTTATTTATAAGAATTAAGATATGAGTTTTGTGTTAAATTAAAGCCAAAAGATTCCATTTTACATTAAAAAAGCCAGATTTGTTCTAATTCTTACTCAAAAAATTTAAAAAACTCCCAAAGTTGGTGATGATTTTAAACCAAACTTAACCTAACTTTTGAAAATTTCCCCCAACTTTAAAAAATCATACCGAACTTATTTATAGGAACTAAGAAATGATTTTTATGTTAAATCAAAGTCAAAAGATTCTAGTTTGCATTAAACAAGGCGGATTTGTTCTAATTCGTACTCAAAAAATTAAAAAAATTCCCAAAGATGGTGATGATTTTTGAGCAAACTTAACCTAACTTTTGAAAAATTCGTCCAACTTTAAAAAATCACACAGGACTTATTTATGGGAATTAAGAAGTGATTTTTATATTAAATTAAACCTAAAACATTCTATTTTAAACTAAAACAGCCGGATTTGTTTTAACTCTTACCAAAAAAATTAAAAAAATTCTTAACAATGGTGATGTTTTCACACCACACTTAACCTAACTTTTGAAAAATTCACCCAACTTTAAAAAATCCTCCAGGACTTATTTATAGGAATTAAGAAATGATTTTTATGTCAGATTAAACCTAAAACGTTCTATTTTGAATTAAAAAAGACAAATTTGTTCTATTTATTACCAAAAAAATTAAAAAAATTCTCAAAGATGGTGATATTTTCAAACCAAACTTAACCTAACTTTTGAAAAATTCGTCCAACTTTAAAAAATCCTCCAGGACTTATTTATAAGAATTAAGATATGATTTTTATGTCAAATTAAACCTAAAATATTCTATTTTGAACTAAAGACGACTGATTTGTTTTATCTCTTACCAAAAAAATTAAAAAAAATTTTAAAGTTGGGGATGATTTTTGAGCAAACTTAACCTAACTTTTAAAAAATTTGCCCAACTTTAAAAAATCCTCCAGGACTTATTTATAAGAATTAAGATATGATTTTTATGTTAAATTAAAGCCAAAAGATTCTATTTTACATCAAAAAAAGCCAATTTGTTCTAACTCTCACCAAAAAAATTAAAAAAATTCTTAAAGATGGTGATGTTTTCAGACCAAACTTAACCTAACTTTTGGAAAATTCACCCAACTTTAAAAAATCCTTCAGGACTTATTTATAGGAATTAAGGAATGATTTTTATGTTAGATTAAAGCCAAAAGATTCTATTTTTTATCAAAGAGAGCCAATTTGTTCTATCTCTCACCAAAAAAATTAAAGAAATTCTTAAAGATGGTGTTGTTTTCAGACCAAACTTAACCTAACTTTTGAAAAATTCACTCAACTTTAAAAAATCCTCCAGGACTTATTTATAAGAATTAAGAAATGATTTTTATGTCAAATTAAACCTAAAACATTCTATTTTCAATTAAAATAGGCAAATTCATTCTATTTATTACCATAAAAATTAAAAAAATTCTCAAAGACGATGATGATTTTTTTACCAAACTTAATCTAACTTCTGGTTTAATTAGAAAATAAATTAAAAGAAAATAAGAAACTTCAAATGAATGAAAATGTGTAAAAATGTATAAAAATGTAGAAAAATACACCCTGAAATTAGCTGAAGGTTAACATCCAACAAATCGATACCGTATTTCCAGGGGTTAATAATGTCAGGATAAATGTCTACAAATCCAATCAAGTAAACAAGAATTAGCCATAAATCTACATTATATAATGATATATCGACGGATTTTTTTTGCAAAATACAGTTGAACTTTGTTTTCGAAAACAGTTTTATCGATACACGAGCAAAAGGAATCGCCAAAGTCCGAATTAATTTAAATCGGTTTAAATTTTGAGTTATCAATCAGTTGTTAATGAAAAATCTTTGTTTTCTGACCTCAAAATTAAACAAAGTTCAAAGTTCCTTTAAACGATTTGATAATAAACACTCAATAAAACAGAAACATTCAACAAAATCGAACAAATAATAAATAAGAAAGAAGCAAAAATTCAAAAAGAAGATTTTTTTATGGAAGGTAACTTACCGTCTTTTTTTGAGTTTATTTTTTTCTAAATTAAAATTTAATTCTTGTGTGTTGAGTTGTAGAACACCTAAACTTGGCGAGAGACAACACCGAACTGCGTGGAGATGTGGAGGTGTGTTTCTAGCATTCGGCCTCCAAATTCAAGCGCTTGCGCTCCATTCATGAGTAATCTAACAGCACACAAACACACACACATAGAGGATTTAATGTTAAAGTTAAAAGACGGGTCGAAGTACTCTTTAGATAAGAAATCTCCAACAAAAATCTCCAAAAAAACTTCCAAAAAAATTTACAGCAAAAAAATTTGCTTCTATATTTAGTTAAAGATTAATTTTACTTATAAGATTAGTAGATCTAAAAATGATAATTTTATCTCATCAAGATTATCTTTAGATGTTTGGTTTTTTTAAATAAATTTATGGTCTTTGATAAGATTTAAGACTTCTCCTAAAAAAGACTTAACAAGTCTCTTAAAAAATGATTATTAAAGACTTAAATGAAATAAATGTTGATGTATTGAAGATGTTTTAAAAGGATCTTGATAAGAAATTTATCTAATTATTTAAGATATCTGACAATGAAGATAATAAAATGTGATAAAAATTTTGCGAATTCTTTTCAAGTTAAGTTTGGTTTAAAATCGTTACCATTTTTGGGAATTTTTTTAATTTTTTGGGTAAAAGTTAGAACAAGTTGGCTTTTTTTGGGGTAAAATAGAATCTTTTGGCTTTAATTTAACATAAAAATCATGTCTCAATTCTTATAAATAAATCCTGGAGGATTTTTTAAAGTTGGGTGAATTTTCCAAAAGTTAGGTTAAGTTTGGTCTAAAATCATTACCATATTTAGGAATTTTTTTAATTTTTTTGGTGAGAGTTAGAACAAATTGGCTTTTTTTGATGTAAAATAAAATCTTTTGGCTTTAATTTAACATAAAAATCATATCTTAACTCCTATAAATAAGTCCTGGAAGATTTTTTAAAGTTGGGCGAATTTTTCAAAAGTTAGGTTAAATTTGGTGTAAAAACATCACCAATTTTAAGAATTTTTTTGTTGAAAATTAGAATAAATTGGCTTTTTTTGGTATAAAATAGAATATTTTGGCTTTAATTTAACATAAAAATCATATCTTAATTCTTATAAATAAGTCCTGGGGGATTTTTTAAAGTTGGGTGAATCTTTCAAAAGTTAGGTTAAGTTTTGACAAAAATCATCATCAACCTTAAATTTTTTTTTAATTTTTTTGGTGAGAGTTAAAACAAATCTGTCTTTTTTAATTAAAGTTAGAATGTTTTAGGTTTAATTTAATATAAAAATCATATCTTCATTCTTATAAATAAGTCCTGGAGGATTTTTTAAAGTTGGGTAAATTCTTCAAAAGTTAGGTTAAGTGTGGTCTAAAAACATCATCATTTTTAGGAATTTTTTTAATTTTTTTGGTGAGAGTTAGAACAAATTGGCTGTTTTTGGTGTAAAATAGAATATTTTGGCTTTAATTTAACATAGAAATCATCTCTTAATTCTTGTAAATAAGTCCTGGAGGATTTTTTAAAGTTGGGCGAATTTTTTAAAAATTAGGTTAAGTTTGGTCTGAAAACAACACCATCTTTAAGAATTTCTTTAATTTTTTTGGTGAGAGTTAGAACAAATTTGCCTTTTTTAGTGTAAAATAGAATCTTTTGGTTTTAATTTAACATAAAAATCATGTCTTAATTCTTATAGATAAGTCCTGGGGGATTTTTTAAAGTTGGGTGAATTTTTTTAAGTTAGGTTAAGTTTGATACGAAAACATCACCATCTATAAGAATTTTTTTAATTTTTTGGGTAAGAGTTAGAACAAATCTGTCTTTTTTAATTAAAAATAGAATGTTTTAGGTTTAATTTAATATAAAAATCATTTCTTAGTTCCTATAAATAAATCCTGGAGGATTTTTTAAAGTTGGACGAATTTTTTAAAAGTTAGGTTAGCTTTGATCTGAAAACAACACCATCTTTAAGAATTTTTTTAATTTTTTTGGTGAGAGTTAGCACAAATTGGCTTTTTCTGATATAAAATAGGATCTTTTGGCTTTAATTTAAAATAAAAATCATATCTTAATTCTTATAAATAAATCCTGGGGGATTTTTTAAAGTTGGGTGAATTTTTCAAAAGTTAGGTTAAATTTGGTGTAAAAACATCACCAATTTTAAGAATTTTTTTAATTTTTTTGATGAAAATTAGAATAAATTGGGTTTTTTTGGTATAAAATAGAATGTTTTAGCTTTAATTTAACATAAAAATCATATCTTAATTCTTATAAATAAGTCCTGGGGGATTTTTTAAAGTTGGGCTAATTTTTCAAAAGTTAGGTTAAGTTTGGTCTAAAATCATTACCATCTTTAGGATTTTTTTAAATTTTTTAGGTAAGAATTAAAACAAATCCGTCTTTTTTAATTAAAATTAGAATGTTTTAGGTTTCATTTAATATAAAAATCATTTCTCAGTTCCTATAAATAAGTCCTGGAGGATTTTTTAAAGTTGGACGAATCTTTCAAAAGTTAGGTTAAGTTTGGACAAGAAACATCACCAACTTTGAGAATTTTTTTAATTTTTTGGATAAGAATTAAAACAAATCCGTCCTTTTTAATTAAAATTAGAATATTTTAGGTTTAATTTAGTATAAAAATCATTTCTTAATTCTTATAAATAAGTCCTGGAGGATTTTTTAAAGTTGGGCTAATTTTTCAAAAGTTAGGTTAAGTTTGGTCTAAAATCATTACCATCTTTAGGATTTTTTTTAATTTTTTAGGTAAGAATTAAAACAAATCCGTCTTTTTTAATTAAAATTAGAATGTTTTAGGTTTCATTTAATATAAAAATCATTTCTCAGTTCCTATAAATAAGTCCTGGAGGATTTTTTAAAGTTGGACGAATCTTTCAAAAGTTAGGTTAAGTTTGGTGTGAAAACATCACCATCTTTAAGAATTTTTTTAATTTTTTTGGTGAGAGTTAGAACAAATCCGTCTTTTTTAATTAAAATTAGAGTGTTTTAGGTTTAATTTAATATAAAAATCATTTCTTAATTCTTATAAATAAGTTCTGTATGATTTTTTAAAGTTGGGTAAAATTTTTTAAAAGTTAGGTTAAGTTTGGTCAAAAATCATCACCATCTTTAGAAATTTTTTTAATTTTTTGGGTAAGAATTAGAATAAATTTGCCTTTTCCGATGTGAAATGGAATCTTTCTGTTTCGATTCAATACGAGAACCGTGGTTCAATTCCTAGAAATAAGTTCTGTACGATTATTTAAAGTTGGGTGGTAGCGCAGAAAAGATGCAAATAGGCAGAAAAGATGGAAATACTGGTCCTGAAGGGGAAAAGGAAAATTCCGAGAATGGAAATAAGAGTAAACGAGGAAACGATGGAGAGTGTCGATAAGATAAAATACCTATAAGGGATTCATTTGGAGAGAGATCTAAGGATGACCATCCATGTCAAACTTAACGCAGAAAAGGTCAGCAAAATGAATAACATTTTGAGAAGAGTAATGCCAGGAATCGGGGATGCCACATATCATCTTGTATCATTATGATGATAGAAGAGAGGATGTCCATATATAGAACAGGTAGAGTCGGAAGAGTGGAGGCTAGAAGGAGGCTCCAAGCTCCTCGAAAGATGGCAGAAAAGAGGGGAGCAATACGATAGATGGGCGAGGACTTTCGCAAAGGACTTTGTAAAAGTAAGGTTTTGGATGGCCAGAAGATGGGGAGAAGTAGACCATTGGATGTCAGTGCATCAGTAGGCTCTTACGCTCATCAGTGCATCTTCGGGGACTACCTAAGGAAAATCCGGAAGCAAGAGACGGTTACAAACGTGGTTCTATGAGGGGGAGGAGGATGATTCAAACCACACACTGTTTGAAAATGAAAGACATAATGATGAAAGAGCGGAATGCGAGAGAAACTGTAGCCCGAGCCTAATAAAGGAAAGCATTCATGAGATAATGTTGGGAGATGAGGACGGCTGGAAGGCGATTGCGGAGATGATAAAAACCATTCTTGTCAAAAAGCAAGGAGAGGAGATAAGAACAAACCTCCCCTTGCTTAGAGACTAACCACGCAGAACGCGGGGTTATGGAAAAAACCCTCGAAGAGGCCAAAGGTTGGAAGAGAATAAGCGGAGAGGTAGACTCTCTACCTCCCCGTCTTGTAAAATTGATGAGGAATACTGTATTCTTGTTTCCATATATTCTGCCGAGCGTCGGAGAAGGATGTGGTCACCGAGAGAAGTCTGGTTCAGGGAGATGTCCTGCAGAGTGTGATTGAAGTTGAAATAAACTTCGAGAGATGGAAGGAAGAAGAAGATAAATACGTAGGTGGACCTCTGAAGAGGCCAAAGAGTGGAAGAGAATCAGCGGGAGGTAGACTTTCTACCTCCCCGGAGCGGGTAAACGATTTTTTATGTTGAAATGTTATTGTAAAATTGATGATAAATATTTAATTGTTATTTTCCTATATTCTGAGAAACTTCGGAGGAAGATGTGACCACCGAGAAAAGTCTAACTCATGGAGATGTTCTGTTGAGTGTGGTTGAGGTAGAAATGAACCTCAAGAGATAGAAAAAGGAAGAAGATAAATACATAGGTAGATCTCTAAAGAATACCCTAAAAAGGGATCCAACCCCACACTCCCCGGCCACCCACCATCCCATTCCGGGCGTCTACTTAGCAGATTTTCCCCAACCTCGTAAAAGAAAAAAATCATCACCATCTTTAGAATTTTTTTTAATTTTTTGGATAAAAACAACAACAAATTTGTCTATCTTAGTTCAAAATAGAATGTTCTAGGTTTAGTTTAACATAAAAATCATTTCTTAATTCCTATAAATAAGCCCTGTGTGATTTTTTAAAGTTGACCAAATTTCTTAAAAGTTGGGTTAAGTTCGGTCAAAAATCAACACCATTTTTATGAATTTTTTAAATTTTTTTGGTAAAAAATAGAACAAATTTGTCTTTTTTAATTGAAAATAGAATGTTTTAGGTATAATCTGAAATAAAAATCATTTCTTAATTCCTATAAAGAAATCCTGTACGATTTTTTAAAGTTGACTGAAATTTTTGAAAAATTAATTTTGGTATAATCATCACTATATTTGAAATTTTTTTTAATTTTTTTGGTAAGACGTAGAACAAATCGGTCCCTTTTAGTTAAAAATAGAATGTTTTAGGTTTAATTTAAGACAAAAATCGTTTCTTAGTTCCCATAAATAAGTTTTGTATGATTTTTTTTAAGTTGGGTAAAATTTTCAAAAGTTAGGTTAAGTTCAGCCAAAAATTATCACCATCTTTAAAATTTTTTTTAATTTTTTCCGTAAGAGATAGAACAAATTGGTCTTTTTTAATTAAAAATAGAATGTTTTAGGTTTAATTTAACATAAAAATCATTTCTTAGTTCCCATAAATAAGTCTTGTATGATTTTTTTTAAGTTGGGTAAAATTTTCAAAAGTTAGGTTTTCAGCCAAAAATTATCACCATCTTTAAATTTTTTTTTAATTTTTTCCGTAAGAGATAAAACAAATTCGTCTTTTTTAGTTCAAAATAGAATGTTTTAGGTTTAATTTAACATAAAAATCGTTTCTTAGTTCCTATAAATAAGTTCTGTATGATTTTTTGAAGTTGGACGAATTTTTCAAAAGTTAGGTTAAGTTTGGTTTAAAATCATTACCATTTTTAGGAATTTTTTTAATTTTTTGGGTGAGAGTTGAAACAAATTGGCTTTTTTGATGTAAAATAGAATCTTTTGGCTTTAATTTAACATAAAAATCATATCTTAATTCTTATAAATAAGTCCTGGAGGATTTTTTAAAGTTGGGCGAATTTTTAAGTGTATTTTTAAAGTAGATAATTTTTTTTAACTCTCGAAGACTCAGCAAAAATTTATAACTTTGATAAAAACCGGATGATGGTCGTTCAAAGGTTGTGTTTAGCGAATCCAAATTCACGAAATATTTATCTCGTTTTATAATCTCAATTATAATCGCGTATCTTTAAAAGTTTCTTATCATGTTGTCTTTAAAAATCATCAATACATAAAAAAAATCGATGGGAGTTTATTTATAAGAATTAAGAGATGGTTTTTATGTTAAATTAAACTTAAAATATTCTATTTTCAATTAAAAATATATAAATAAAGAAGAAATTTAAAAGTAAGGTTTAATTTTAATAAAATCATTTCGTTTTAATTGTCAAATTTTTAAGATTAAAATTTATCGAAAATTTAACGAATTAAAATACAATTTTTTCTAAATAAGTTAATTTAATGGCCAAGAAAACGAATATCTCAATTAAAATAAAATTTAAAAATAGATTAAAACAGAAATTGAAATTAATTTTATAAGAATAAAGTTCAACAAAAAGATTTTAGATGGCGCCACTAAGAATTTTTTTGACGTTTAGTAAATAAGATTTTTTAATTAAACTTAAATTAAACCAAGATAAAAACCACATATTTTAAATAAAGCACTTTATTAAAATCATCTATCTATCCTATTAAATTATAAGGTTCGATCACAGCAGTTCCATTTGAGGTATTAACAACTAAACTTTTATCAACAACGCAAGTTTTATCTAAAGGTTTGATTCTTTGCGTACAATTTCTAAGTTGACATTCGTTAGATAACTTATTAAACGAATAAAACATGTTATTATCTCCACCGTTAGGTCCTACGATAAAATCACAATCTATTTTCGGTAAATCTCTTAAGCAACATTGTAAAAGTTCGGCGTGGACGGCAAAAAATTTATTTAAATTAATAAAAGTTACGTTTAATTGTCGCGCTAAAATGCCGGTAATGTAGAGATCGTCAATCCAAAAGTATTTATTTTTATTCGAGATTTGTACAAGTTTCTCGGCAAACTTAGGAGTTGTAAAATAAAACCAGCCGGAAATAAAATCCGGATAAGAATTTTCCGGATATTCTTTATAAGAAACGTACCATTTATTAACCGGATCACGTTTCGGTTGCATATTCTTTAAAACATAACCTCCGATAAAATTATTAAAAATTCTTGTATTATTTAATAAATTTACAATTTTTTTAACATCGATAACAATATCATCATCCATTTTTAAAACGAATTTAACATTTTTACAAAAATTAGAAGCCCATTTTAATCCCATTACGTGTTTATACGTAAGATTTTTATAAGCTTCTTGAAAATTTCCTTGAATTACATCTCCGAAACGTTCGGCTTCATTTTCTAAGGCCTCTTGAGTAATAAACTTATCACGTTTTACTTCACCTAATAAAAACACCCTTCTCAAACCTAAATCTTTCAATTCCTCCCCGCTAAAAGCTCTCCTCATCGCACTTCTCACTTCAACGTTACCGAAGTAAGACGTCACTATTATCACACCTAGATAATCGTTATCTTGACAACCACGTGCGTTTATCGTATAAGCAAAGTTTAAATCGAACAGTTTATTATCTCTCCTATTATAGTCATTTAGTTCATCATCGTAAGGTTGAGTTACAAACGACTCCGGTTTGTTATTAACACTTAAGAAGTAAATAATTACTATTATAGTTAATAAAATTACTCCGTAGAGAAAATATCGATGTTTTTTAAACATTTCCAAGCGTTTTATTGAATAATTTTTGATTATTTGGAGGCACTAAGCTTTTAAAATCAATTACGTTGTAAATTTTTGAGGTTATGTTTGTTTTGACGTTTGTCATTATCAGCATAATTAAACTTAATTTACTTTTAAATTTGTTTCTTGTTTATATATTCCTTTTCTTGTTTATTTAATTAACTTATTTAGAAAAAACTGTATTTTGATTCATTAAATTTTTGATAAATTCTTGAAATTTAACATTTTTTAAAGATTTGATAAATAAGGAATTAAAATACAGTTTTTGTCTAAATTAGTTAATTTAAAAGTTAAAAAGAGGAATATATCAATAAAACGTAAATTTAAAAATGGATTTAAGGATAAATTATGTTTATTTTTATAAGAATTTTTGTAAAAAGTTCAATGAAAATGTAAGAGATGGCGTCACTAAAAATCATTTTAATTTTATAAAATTAATCTCAATTTCTCCTTAAATCTATTTTTAAATTTGGTTTTAATTGAAATATTCCTTTTCTTGATCATTAAATGAACGTATATAGAAAAAATTGTATTTTAATTCGGTAATTTTCGATGAATTTTATTCTTAAAAATTTGACATTTAAAAAGAATTGATTTTATTAAAATTAAACTTAATTTACTTTTAAATTTGTTTTTTGTTTATATATTCCTTTTCTTGATTATTTAATTAATTTATTTAAAAAAAACTGTATTTTAATTCATTAACTTTTGGATAAATTCTTGAAATTTAACATTTTTGGGGATTTGAAAAATAAGATGAATTAAAATACAGTTTTTGTCTAGATTAGTTAATTTATTGGTAAAGAAGAGGAATATATCATTAAAACGTAAATTTAAAAATAGATTTGAGAATAAATTATGATTATTTTTATAAGAATTTTTATGAGAAGTTCAATTAAAATGTAAGAGATGGCGTCGCTAAAAGTCATTTTAATTTTATAAAATTAAACACAATTTCTCTTTAAATCTATTTTTGAATTTAGTTTTAACTAATATATTCTATTTTTTGATCATTAAATGAATGTATTAAAAAAAAATTGTATTTTAATTCGTTAAATTTTCGATGAATTTTAATCTTAAAAATTTGCCAATTAAAACGAAATTGATTTTATTAAAATTAAACTTAATTTACTTTTAAATTTGTTTTTTATTTATATATTCTTTTTCTTAACTATTAAATTAAGATTTTTAGAGAAAACTGCATTTTAATTCATTAAATTTTAGATAAATTCTTGAAATTTAACATTTCTTAAGAATTTGATAAATAAGACGAATGAAAATACAATTTTTTCTAAATTAGTTAATTTAAGAGTTAAAAAGAGGAATATGTCAATAAAACGTAAATTTAAAAATGGATTTAGTAATAAATTATATTTATTTTTATAAGAATTTTTGTAAAAAGTTCAATGAAAATCTAAAAGATGGCGTCACTAAAAGTCACTTTAATTTTATAAAATTGTATTTAAATCTATTTTTAAATTTCTTTTTAAGTAATATATTCTTTTTCTTGACTATTAAATTAATATATTTAGAAAAAAACCCTATTTTAATTTGTTAAATTTTCTTTATTTTACCAACAAATATCACAACTAATACAACATAACCTACAAAAATTCAATACATCAAAAAATCAACTTTATTAAAATTCATTCTAAAATAAAAATAAATTATCTAATAATATAATTAATAATTAATATCTCGTTTCTTCTTCTTGGAGGTATAAATCCCCCAATCCATCCGAGAAAATTGATACGGTCCGTGATTATCCTTAAGAATCCATAAAGAATCAATAATTTGACCGTCTTTATCATCGGAAACTTGCTCCAAGTACAAATGAGTCTCATTGTAAGCTTTCATTCGTGTATATCCGTAATCCGAACTTGTAAAAGCAGACCAATCGGGTCTAGGAACAGTAAAGTTATCTCTACCTTCCTTACAACCGGCAGATCCGGTTACGATATGAACCGGAGCACCTGGATTTGTATACGGTTCATCGTAACTTCCATTGTATACTTTATAATCGTAAATAGGCCATAATCTCTCGTATGAGTGTTCGTGAGCCCAAATAACTAAATCTACACCGTAATCGTATAATAATTTTTCTAATCCGAAGAAGTGTAAGAACGGCAAACCAACTCGGGTTAAAGTTTCATGATGAGTGCAATCGTCTTTGTCTGTATTTGAACAATACATTGGTCGATGACCCATTACTATGATCCAAGGTTGGTTTTCACGATTTTCTGGGAGATTTGCTTCGATTAAATCATTTTCTAACCATTCGTATTGAAATATTAAAGGTTTTAAACCGTAGTTTAAAAAGTAAAAGAGTTCGGTTGATATTGAGATGATGTGTAATGGTCCGATGTTGAAACTGTAAAATGGATCTTGTTGTCTTCCCGGCATTGAAAAACGATTTATATAATTACTAAAATTGCTGAAAATATTAATTTAAAAATAAATTTTTAAGATTACAAATAAAAAAAATAAAAAATAAGTTAGGTACTTTTATACTTACTATCTTTCTTCATGATTTCCCGGACATGTCATATATGGTACGTAAGCTGCTATCGATTGGATTTGTTTCATAAATTGATCTCCAATTTGTGCATTTTGCTATAAATATATTAAAATTAAAAAATTAAAAAAATGGTTAAAATGAAATTTTGGTGAAAATTTTTCATTGATTTTAGGAATTCTTTTAATTTTTTTGGTACTCCTTAGGGAAAATCTGTCTTTTTTAATTGAAAATAGACAGTTTAATTTACATTCAGTTCAAAAATCTTTCATTAATTCATATAAATAAACTTTTGGGGATTTTTTAAAGATGGTCAAAATTTTAGGTTAAGTGAAAAATGTTCATTTTTAGGAATTTTTTTAATTTTTTTGGTACAACTTAGGGAAAATTCGTCTTATTTAATTAAAAATAGACATTTTAATTTACATTCAGTTCAAAAACCTTTCATTAATTCATTGAAAATTTATCATAGTTTGCATTAGTTGTACAAAATTCGTCCAAATTTGTTGAAAATTCGTTATAATTCATGTTATTTTCACAAAGTTTGTCTAAATTCGTTAAAAATTCGTCATCATTTAGGACATTTTAGTAAAATTCGTCCAAGTTTGTTAAAAGTTCGTCGCAATTTGAGTTATTTTTTATAGAATTAGTAAAAATTGATCTTAATTCGTCTAAAATTCATCATAGGTTGAGTTAATTCCACAAAATTCGTCAAAATTTGTTAAAAATTGGTCATAATTCATGTTATTTTCACAAAGTTCGTCTAAATTCGTTAGAAATTCGTCATCATTTGGGACATTTTAGTAAAATTCGTCCAAATTTGTTAAAAGTTCGTCGTAATTCGAGTTATTTTTTATAAAATTAGTAAAAATTGGTTTTAATTCGTCTAAAATTGTTCATAGGTTGAGTTAATTCCACAAAATTCGTCAAAATTTGTTAAAAATTGGTCATAATTCATGTTATTTTCACAAAGTTCGTCTAAATTCGTTAAAAATTCGTCATCATTTGGGACATTTTAGTAAAATTCGCCCAAGTTTGTTAAAAGTTCGTCGCAATTTGAGCTATTTTTTATAAAATTAGTAAAAATTGATCTTAATTCGTCTAAAATTCATCATAGGTTGAGTTAATTTCACAAAATTCGTCAAAATTTGTTAAAAATTGGTCATAATTCATGTTATTTTCACAAAGTTCGTCTAAATTCGTTAAAAATTCGTCATCATTTGGGACATTTTAATAAAATTCGTCCAAATTTGTTAAAAGTTCGTCGCAATTTGAGTTATTTTTTATAAAATTAGTAAAAATTGATCTTAATTCGTCTAAAATTCTTCATAGATTGAGTTAATTCCACAAAATTCGTCAAAATTTGTTAAAAATTGGTCATAATTCATGTTATTTTCACAAAGTTCGTTTAAATTCGTTAAAAATTCGTCATCATTTGGGACATTTTAGTAAAATTCGTCCAAATTTGTTAAAAGTTCGTCGCAATTTGAGTTATTTTTTATAAAATTAGTAAAAATTGATCTTAATTCGTCTAAAATTCATCATAGGTTGAGTTAATTCCACAAAATTCGTCAAAATTTGTAAAAAATTGGTCATAATTCATGTTATTTTCACAAAGTTCGTCTAAATTCGTTAAAAATTCGTCATAATTCGGGACATTTTAGTAAAATTCGTCCAAATTTCTTAAAAGTTCGTCGTAATTCGAATTATTTTTTATAAAATTAGTAAAAATTGATTTTAATTCGTCTAAAATTCATCATAGGTTGAGTTAATTCCACAAAATTCGTCAAAATTTGTTAAAAATTGGTCATAATTCATGTTATTTTCACAAAGTTCGTCTAAATTCGTTAGAAATTCGTCATCATTTGGGACATTTTAGTAAAATTCGTCCAAATTTGTTAAAAGTTCGTCGCAATTTGAGTTATTTTTTATAAAATTAGTAAAAATTGATCTTAATTCGTCTAAAATTCATCATAGGTTGAGTTAATTCCACAAAATTCGTCAAAATTTGTTAAAAATTGGTCATAATTCATGTTATTTTCACAAAATTCGTCTAAATTCGTTAAAAATTCGTCATCATTTGGGACATTTTAGTAAAATTCGTCCAAATTTGTTAAAAGTTCGTCGCAATTTGAGTTATTTTTTATAAAATTAGTAAAAATTGATCTTAATTCGTCTAAAATTCTTCATAGGTTGAGTTAATTCCACAAAATTCGTCAAAATTTGTTAAAAGTTGGTCATAATTCATGTTATTTTCACAAAGTTCGTCTAAATTCGTTAAAAATTCGTCATCATTTGGGACATTTTAGTAAAATTCGTCTAAATTTGTTAAAAGTTCGTCGCAATTTGAGTTATTTTTTTATAAAATTAGTAAAAATTGATCTTAATTCGTCTAAAATTAATCATAGGTTGAGTTAATTCCACAAAATTCGTCAAAATTTGTTAAAAATTGGTCATAATTCATGTTATTTTCACAAAGTTCGTCTAAATTCGTTAAAAGTTCGTCATCATTTGGGACATTTTAGTAAAATTCGTTCAAATTTGTTAAAAGTTCGTCGCAATTTGAGTTATTTTTTATCAAATTAGTAAAAATTGATCTTAATTCGTCTAAAATTCATCATAGGTTGAGTTAATTCCACAAAATTCGTCAAAATTTGTTAAAAATTGGTCATAATTCATGTTACTTTCACAAAGTTCGTCTAAATTCGTTAAAAATTCGTCATCATTTGGGACATTTTAGTAAAATTCGTCCAAATTTGTTAAAAGTTCGTCGCAATTTGAGTTATTTTTTATAAAATTAGTAAAAATTGATCTTAATTCGTCTAAAATTCTTCATAGGTTGAGTTCATTCCACAAAATTCGTCAAAATTTGCTAAAAATTGGTCATAATTCATGTTATTTTCACAAAGTTCGTCTAAATTCGTTAAAAATTCGTCATAATTCGGGACATTTTAGTCAAATTCGTCCAAATTTGTTAAAAGTTCGTCGTAATTCGAGTTATTCTTTATAAAATTAGTAAAAATTGATCTTAATTCGTCTAAAATTCTTCATAGATTGAGTTAATTCCACAAAATTCGTCAAAATTTGTTAAAAATTGGTCATAATTCATGTTATTTTCACAAAGTTCGTTTAAATTCGTTAAAAATTCGTCATCATTTGGGACATTTTAGTAAAATTCGTCCAAATTTGTTAAAAGTTCGTCGCAATTTGAGTTATTTTTTATAAAATTAGTAAAAATTGATCTTAATTCGTCTAAAATTCATCATAGGTTGAGTTAATTCCACAAAATTCGTCAAAATTTGTAAAAAATTGGTCATAATTCATGTTATTTTCACAAAGTTCGTCTAAATTCGTTAAAAATTCGTCATAATTCGGGACATTTTAGTAAAATTCGTCCAAATTTCTTAAAAGTTCGTCGTAATTCGAATTATTTTTTATAAAATTAGTAAAAATTGATTTTAATTCGTCTAAAATTCATCATAGGTTGAGTTAATTCCACAAAATTCGTCAAAATTTGTTAAAAATTGGTCATAATTCATGTTATTTTCACAAAGTTCGTCTAAATTCGTTAGAAATTCGTCATCATTTGGGACATTTTAGTAAAATTCGTCCAAATTTGTTAAAAGTTCGTCGCAATTTGAGTTATTTTTTATAAAATTAGTAAAAATTGATCTTAATTCGTCTAAAATTCATCATAGGTTGAGTTAATTCCACAAAATTCGTCAAAATTTGTAAAAAATTGGTCATAATTCATGTTATTTTCACAAAGTTCGTCTAAATTCGTTAAAAATTCGTCATAATTCGGGACATTTTAGTAAAATTCGTCCAAATTTCTTAAAAGTTCGTCGTAATTCGAATTATTTTTTATAAAATTAGTAAAAATTGATTTTAATTCGTCTAAAATTCATCATAGGTTGAGTTAATTCCACAAAATTCGTCAAAATTTGTTAAAAATTGGTCATAATTCATGTTATTTTCACAAAGTTCGTCTAAATTCGTTAGAAATTCGTCATCATTTGGGACATTTTAGTAAAATTCGTCCAAATTTGTTAAAAGTTCGTCGCAATTTGAGTTATTTTTTATAAAATTAGTAAAAATTGCTCTTAATTCGTCTAAAATTCATCATAGGTTGAGTTAATTCCACAAAATTCGTCAAAATTTGTTAAAAATTGGTCATAATTCATGTTATTTTCACAAAATTCGTCTAAATTCGTTAAAAATTCGTCATCATTTGGGACATTTTAGTAAAATTCGTCCAAATTTGTTAAAAGTTCGTCGCAATTTGAGTTATTTTTTATAAAATTAGTAAAAATTGATCTTAATTCGTCTAAAATTCTTCATAGGTTGAGTTAATTCCACAAAATTCGTCAAAATTTGTTAAAAGTTGGTCATAATTCATGTTATTTTCACAAAATTCGTCTAAATTCGTTAAAAATTCGTCATCATTTGGGACATTTTAGTAAAATTCGTCCAAATTTGTTAAAAGTTCGTCGCAATTTGAGTTATTTTTTTATAAAATTAGTAAAAATTGATCTTAATTCGTCTAAAATTAACCATAGGTTGAGTTAATTCCACAAAATTCGTCAAAATTTGTTAAAAATTGGTCATAATTCATGTTATTTTCACAAAGTTCGTCTAAATTCGTTAAAAGTTCGTCATCATTTGGGACATTTTAGTAAAATTCGTTCAAATTTGTTAAAAGTTCGTCGCAATTTGAGTTATTTTTTATCAAATTAGTAAAAATTGATCTTAATTCGTCTAAAATTCATCATAGGTTGAGTTAATTCCACAAAATTCGTCAAAATTTGTTAAAAATTGGTCATAATTCATGTTACTTTCACAAAGTTCGTCTAAATTCGTTAAAAATTCGTCATCATTTGGGACATTTTAGTAAAATTCGTCCAAATTTGTTAAAAGTTCGTCGCAATTTGAGTTATTTTTTATAAAATTAGTAAAAATTGATCTTAATTCGTCTAAAATTCTTCATAGGTTGAGTTAATTCCACAAAATTCGTCAAAATTTGCTAAAAATTGGTCATAATTCATGTTATTTTCACAAAGTTCGTCTAAATTCGTTAAAAATTCGTCATAATTCGGGACATTTTAGTCAAATTCGTCCAAATTTGTTAAAAGTTCGTCGTAATTCGAGTTATTCTTTATAAAATTAGTAAAAATTGATCTTAATTCGTCTAAAATTCTTCATAGATTGAGTTAATTCCACAAAATTCGTCAAAATTTGTTAAAAATTGGTCCTAATTCATGTTATTTTCACAAAGTTCGTTTAAATTCGTTAAAAATTCGTCATCATTTGGGACATTTTAGTAAAATTCGTCCAAATTTGTTAAAAGTTCGTCGCAATTTGAGTTATTTTTTATAAAATTAGTAAAAATTGATCTTAATTCGTCTAAAATTCATCATAGGTTGAGTTAATTCCACAAAATTCGTCAAAATTTGTAAAAAATTGGTCATAATTCATGTTATTTTCACAAAGTTCGTCTAAATTCGTTAAAAATTCGTCATAATTCGGGACATTTTAGTAAAATTCGTCCAAATTTCTTAAAAGTTCGTCGTAATTCGAATTATTTTTTATAAAATTAGTAAAAATTGATTTTAATTCGTCTAAAATTCATCATAGGTTGAGTTAATTCCACAAAATTCGTCAAAATTTGTTAAAAATTGGTCATAATTCATGTTATTTTCACAAAGTTCGTCTAAATTCGTTAAAAATTCGTCATAATTCGGGACATTTTAGTAAAATTCGTCCAAATTTCTTAAAAGTTCGTCGTAATTCGAATTATTTTTTATAAAATTAGTAAAAATTGATTTTAATTCGTCTAAAATTCATCATAGGTTGAGTTAATTCCACAAAATTCGTCAAAATTTGTTAAAAATTGGTCATAATTCATGTTATTTTCACAAAGTTCGTCTAAATTCGTTAGAAATTCGTCATCATTTGGGACATTTTAGTAAAATTCGTCCAAATTTGTTAAAAGTTCGTCGCAATTTGAGTTATTTTTTATAAAATTAGTAAAAATTGATCTTAATTCGTCTAAAATTCATCATAGGTTGAGTTAATTCCACAAAATTCGTCAAAATTTGTTAAAAATTGGTCATAATTCATGTTATTTTCACAAAATTCGTCTAAATTCGTTAAAAATTCGTCATCATTTGGGACATTTTAGTAAAATTCGTCCAAATTTGTTAAAAGTTCGTCGCAATTTGAGTTATTTTTTATAAAATTAGTAAAAATTGATCTTAATTCGTCTAAAATTCTTCATAGGTTGAGTTAATTCCACAAAATTCGTCAAAATTTGTTAAAAGTTGGTCATAATTCATGTTATTTTCACAAAGTTCGTCTAAATTCGTTAAAAATTCGTCATCATTTGGGACATTTTAGTAAAATTCGTCTAAATTTGTTAAAAGTTCGTCGCAATTTGAGTTATTTTTTTATAAAATTAGTAAAAATTGATCTTAATTCGTCTAAAATTAATCATAGGTTGAGTTAATTCCACAAAATTCGTCAAAATTTGTTAAAAATTGGTCATAATTCATGTTATTTTCACAAAGTTCGTCTAAATTCGTTAAAAGTTCGTCATCATTTGGGACATTTTAGTAAAATTCGTTCAAATTTGTTAAAAGTTCGTCGCAATTTGAGTTATTTTTTATCAAATTAGTAAAAATTGATCTTAATTCGTCTAAAATTCATCATAGGTTGAGTTAATTCCACAAAATTCGTCAAAATTTGTTAAAAATTGGTCATAATTCATGTTACTTTCACAAAGTTCGTCTAAATTCGTTAAAAATTCGTCATCATTTGGGACATTTTAGTAAAATTCGTCCAAATTTGTTAAAAGTTCGTCGCAATTTGAGTTATTTTTTATAAAATTAGTAAAAATTGATCTTAATTCGTCTAAAATTCTTCATAGGTTGAGTTCATTCCACAAAATTCGTCAAAATTTGTTAAAAATTGGTCATAATTCATGTTATTTTCACAAAGTTCGTCTAAATTCGTTAAAAATTCGTCATCATTTGGGACATTTTAGTAAAATTCGTCCAAATTTGTTAAAAGTTCGTCGCAATTTGAGTTATTTTTTATAAAATTAGTAAAAATTGATCTTAATTCGTCTAAAATTCATCATAGGTTGAGTTAATTCCACAAAATTCGTCAAAATTTGTTAAAAATTGGTCATAATTCGTGTTATTTTTAATGTTCGTCTAAATTTATTAAGTATTCGTTATAACTTGAGACATTTTAGTAAAATTCGTCATGATTCGTGTTATTTTCAAAACATTTGTATAAACTCGTTAAAATTTGATCTTGATTTGTAAAAAATTCGTCCAAAATTCATCATAGTTTATATTGATTCTACAAAATTCGTCCAAATTCGTTAAAAATTCCTTCAAATTTAACAAAATTCGACATAATTTGTATTATTTTCAATAAATTCGTTAAAAATTTATTATTTTAAATTTTCTAAAATTAAGTTTAATAATTAAAACTAATATTGCAAAAAATCAAATTTATTTTTAAAAAATCGATTTTAAATAATAAACTTTAAATTAGGTTGGTAGCATTGACTAACCTTTCTATCTGTCAAATTTTAGGTTAGTTCTAGGATTTAAAACTGTCATTTTTTAATTTCAGTTTTTGAATTTCATTAATTTTTCTATCAAAAATTTGATTTTAATCATTAAAAAGTAAGTGATTCAATTAATTATATATTAAAGGTTAAAATAACCTTAATACTTACTGTATCCATGTCATAGGCAAAGTCACCAACGTGTAAAATAGTATCGTACAACCCTCGTTGAGCTTCTTCTTGTAATCGAGCTAAACTTTGAGCGTTTTCATTCCCCATATCACCGAAAATAGCTAAATTAGGTTGCCAGGTGTCGGAATCGGGGGGAGTTTTAAACCAAAACTCTCCTGACCAACCTTGATCACTTCCGCAATGATAAACTATAATTTTTAAAGATATAAAATCTCAAAAAAATCTTTAAATATTTAATTTTTATTAACCGTAAGTATTTCCTGGTGTTAAATCAGATAAAACAACCCTATGAATGTATTGGGAGTGTTTATCAGGACCTCCGTCGACAAATAAAGTCGAATAACCTTCCGATCTTAATACAAGTCCTCCGATTCCATACTCAACGGCTGAAAATTTAGTGTCGTTTAATGTAGACCAAGTAACAACAATTTCCGAGACGTTTTTTCCAAAAGATAAATGTATTTGTTCCGGTTGGAAATAATAAATTTGTTGGGTTGATTCCCCGATAAATCCTAAAAAGGCTAGAAGTACCGCACTTAAATTAAGAGGTTTAAAACGACACCGTCGACACCCCATTTTAACTAATCGACGTTAAATGAGATTCTAACGTTAATTATGTTGGGTTCTTTGTGTATATTGAATTATCGACAAAAAGGGAGTTTTATCCTTGTCACATATTGACATTTCTGTGTTTGTTTGGTTTGTATATCTGTTGAGGTTATGTCGAAAGAGTTTGACCTTTTAGTGATAAATATTGGGCTTTGTTTTCGTTCGTAGAAGTTCAATTAAGTTTAATTTTTGATAGTTTATCTCGGGTCATAGGTTTGATTTAAATTAATTGTGGTGTTTTTGAGGATTTTGACATTGTTGACATAACCTCAATTTAATGAAAATTGATTTTTGTGGATTTAATTATAAAAATAAAATAAAATAAATAAATTTCTTATTTATTTAAGAAACTTTCTTTTTAATAATTATCTATTTAAAATTTATTTTAACTTTTAATAAAAAAAATTAATTTTAATAAAAAGTTAGACTACACTCAGCACACTAGAAGTGAATGTTGGGTTGCATACCTATTTAATTTTAATACAAATATTAAATTAATTAATTATATTTATTTAACGATTTTATTTACAAAATACATTAAAACTTAAAGACATTAAGCTTTAAGTTATCTTAAAAGTACCACTTTTTTAAAAGGTTATTGTGTTTTGATGTTTACACCAATCAAAATAGAAATGGAGATTAAGCGGTTAATTTAAAAAATATAATTTGATGGATTTAATAAAAGATTTTTTAATTAAAAATAAATTGAAATGTGTTTTTTTTTCTTTTTTTATTAATAATGAGTAAAAATATTTATTACCTAGGTATAAAAATTTTAGGTTAGAATTTTTTTTTTGACATTTTAACATAACCTCTAAATTTTATTTTTAGCGTTTTTAAGGTCTAATTGGATAAATTGAACGTTAAAATCGTTATTAATTGTCTTCATTAAGAAAATTTATTTGATAAAAAGTTATTAACCGGATTAATTGAACAAAAAAGGGATTTATTTATCTTTGGCACAAAATTTTTCATCAACGATTTTTATTTAAGTGCAAAAAAAATCTTATACATGGTATAAAAAGTGGTATATCACAATCTACATCAATAGAAAAAATAAACAATACAATTCCTCGTTTAAAATACTCCGATTGTAACCTTAAAGTACCAAAAAAATCTTAAAATATTAGAAAACATTTTTTTATAACTTTGCTTGTAATTTTTCACGAACGTTAACCATTCCAGCATCTTCCAACTGCTTTTCTAAAGCGTTCAAGTACTCTTTGGGGTGTTTTTGCATGTGTCCGACGTGAGGAGAGTCATCGAAACATTTCCAAGTCACCTAAAAAAAAATCAAAACTTAAAAAAGGCTTAAAATAACTTAAAAAATACAATTTACCTTCATTCCAACACTTTCCCAACTATCTCTCACTCGTACATTTGAACTAACAGCCCCAACGGGGTCTTTCGTGCTTACAAAAATTAAAGCCGGGGCTCGAACCATGTTCGTATGGAACATTTGACTCGCTCGGATGTAATGGCAAGTAGCTATTTTATCAAACGTTTTTAAGTGATATCTAAAAAATTATTTTTATTAATATGGTTTTAAATTTGAATAAAATAAAGTTTAGAATTTTAAAATTTTACATCATGTAAGATCTAAGAGCCGATTGCATGACTTTATTCCTCGGAAACACAGCTAACGGTACTCCGATTGGTATTTCGGTTATATCAGCCGCACTGTCCCAAACTTGTGATACAATTCGATCGATTATCGGTTGATATCTTTGCCTTTTGGCTGCTATTCTTACTAAAACTTCACTCCAAAGGTACGCTCCTATTGAAAAGCCGTGGAGGGTTAACGGAGCATAACTTGGATTGGTGTCTAGGAATTTTAGAATGTCGTTTGCTACAACCTATTAAAAATAATATTCATTAGTTAAAAACCACTAAGTATTTAAAAATTCAATAGTGTTCTTATGTAAAGTAGTTTAAAAATGCATTAAAGTCATTTAAAGTCCATTAAGAGACAATACAATCAAATTTTTAATCGACTTTAATGAATAATTTAAAAAGTGAGTCATAAAATGACAATTTAGGTTTGTTAAATACCATTCCGGTTACTTAACATTTTAACAAACATTAGCATTAAGGCGCATTTACACCAAATTTAATCTAATCTGACTCAAATTAATTTTTACAAATAAAGTTTTATTAGAAATCGATAGGAAATTAAACTTCCTTTAATTTGAGTACAAACACGACATATCTACCTTAAATACTTTAGAAGATATTTAACATTTTTACTCTTAAAAACAATTGATGGTCGGCCATTTTGAATTTTTTTTTAATTGACGTTTTTTTTTTAATTGACTTTTTCATTTTCTTCATTTATTTATGAGGTTATGTGTGTAATATCAAATTTGTGATTTTTTTAATGGCTTTTTTTTTTTAATGACAATTATAAAAATGATTTTAGAATAAAATTTTTACTAAAAATCGTTAGAAAATGAAATTTCCTTTAATTTGAGTACAAACACGACCCATCTAACTTAAATAGTTTAGAAGTTACCAACCCTTAAAAAATGATGATCCGCCATCTTGAATTTTTTTAACTTAACCTAATTTTTTCATTTTTTAACCGAATATGGTCGTGTTTGGTATCAAATTAAAGGATTTTTAATAAACTTTAAAAATTTTTAATAAAAACATGAATTTCTTTAAAGCGCCATCTTGAAAATTAAAAAATTGATGTAATTTTTTTATTTTTAATCGTAGACAGGTCGTGTTTGGTATCAAATTAAAGGATTTTTAATAAACCTTCAGAATTTTTAATAAAAATTTTAAAAATTAAAAGAATAAAGGTTAAAATTTGCAAAAATAATGTTAAATTTGCAAAAATAATATCAAATTTTCCAAAATACTGTCAAATTTTTCAAAATAATGTAAAAATTTTCCAAAATAATAAAAAAATTTCAAAAAAAAAATGTAAAAATTTTCAAGGAAATATCAAAACCTTTAAGCAATCTCTAAAAAAATACAAATACTTTAAAAACTTCAAAAAAAATATTTAAAACTTCAAAGAAAGAAATGTCAAAAATTGTTTTTGAACAAATTTTTTATTAAAAATCGCTAGGAAATAAAATATCCTTTAATTTGAGTACAAACACGACCTATCTAACTTAAATAGTTTAGAAGTTACCAACCCTTAAAAATTGATGATCCGCCATCTTGAATTTTTTCAACTTAACCTAACTTTTTCATTTTTTATCCGCATATAGTCGTATTTGGTATCAAATTAAAGGATTTTGAATAAATTTTAAGAATTTTTAATAAAAACTTTAATTTCTTTAAACCGCCATCTTGAAAATATAAAAATTGACGTATTTTTTTTTATTTTTAATCGGAATATAATCGTGTTTGTACTCAAATTAAAAGATTTTTAATAATTTTTAAGAATATTAAAACATTTTTAGATTCTTTTAGTTTTCTAACCTAACTTTTTGATTTTTAATCTAATTATAGTTGTTTTTTTTTTTAATTAAAAATATCTTGGATATTCTTTTATAATTTTTTAATCATTTTTTGAAGATATTTTTAGATTTTTGATTTTAACTTTTTTATAATTTTTGATTTTTCAAAAAAAGACAATTTTAAAAATGATTGTAGAATAAAAATTTTATTAAAAATCGCTAGGAAATAAAATTTCCTTTAATTTGAGGACAAACACGACATATCTAACTTTAATAACTTTTGAAATATTAAAATTTTTCATTTTATTTTTGACATAACCTCAATTTTTTTTATAAATGTCATAATTTCATTATATTTGTCATAATTTCATATTTTTAATGTGATTTTTTGACAGTTAGAATTTTTTTACCAACCCTTAAAAAATTGATGATCCGCCATCTTGAATTTTTTTAACCTAACCTAACTTTTTCATTTTTTATCCGAATATAGTCGTGTTTGGTATTAAATTAAAGGATTTTTAATAAACTTTAAGAATTTTTAATAAAAACTTGAATTTCTTTAAACCGCCATCTTGAAAATTTAAAAATTGATGTAACTTTTCTATTTTTAATCAGAATATAGTCGTGTTTCTATTCAAATTAAAAGATTTTTAATAATTTTTAAGAATATTAAAAAATTTTTAGACTTTTTTTAGTTTTTTAACCTAACTTTTTGATTCTTAATCTAATTCTATTTTTTTTTTCTCAAATTAAAAATTATTTCGATATTCTTTATAATTTTTTTAATCATTTTTTGAAGATATATATAGTTTTTTTGATTTTCACTTTTTTAATTTTCGATTTTTCAAAAAAGACAATTTTAAAAATGATTATAGAATAAAAATTTTATTAAAAATCGCTAGGAAATAAAATTTCCTTTAATTTGAGTACAAACACGACATATCTAACTTTAATAACTTTTGAAATATTAAAATTTTTCATTTTATTTCTGACATAACCTCCATTTTTTTTATAAATGTCATAATTTCATTATATTTGTCATAATTTCATATTTTTAATGTGATTTTTTGACAGTTAGAATTTTTTTACCAACCCTTAAAAAAGTGATGATCCGCCATCTTGAATTTTGTAAACCTAACCTAACTTTTTCATTTTTTATCCGAATATGGTCGTGTTTGGTATCAAATTAAAGGATTTTTAATAATCTTTAAGAATTTTTAATAAAAACTTTAATTTTTTTAAACCGTCATCTTGAAAATATAAAAATTGGCGTATTTTTTTTAGTTTTTAATCGGAATATAATCGTGTTTGTACTCAAATTAAAGCATTTTTAATAATTTTTAAGAATATTAAAAAATGTTTAAACTTTTTTAGTTTTTTAACCGAACTTTTTGATTCTTAGTCTAATTATAGTTGTTTTTTTTAATTAAAAATTTCTTGGATATTCTTTTATAACTTTTTTTATCATTTTTTTAAAGATATCTTTAGATTTTTGATTTTCACTTTTTTAATTTTTGATTTTTTTAAAAAAGACAATTTCAAAAATGATTGTAGAATAAAAATTTTATTAAAAATCGCTAGGAAATAAAATTTGCTTTAATTTGAGTATAAACACGACATATCTAACTTTAATAACTTTTGAAATATTAAAATTTTTCACTTTATTTTTGACCTAACCTCAATTTTTTTTTTTATAAATGTCAACTTAATTATTTTTAATGTGATTTTTTGACAGTTACAATTTTTTGACGGTTCGAATTTTTTGACACTTACAATTTTTTTTACCAACCCTTAAAAAATGATCCGCCATCTTGAATTTTTTTAACTTAACCTACTTTTTCATTTTTTATCCGAATATAGTCGTGTTTGGTATCAAATTAAAGGATTTTTAATAATCTTTACGAATCTAACAATAAAATTAATGCTAATATTAAAAATTAAATCATTTTTGATAATTACCTGAGTTCCTTTAACGGGCCAAAGTAACTGCCAAGGTGTAACGTTAATACACAATACATCGAAACCCTTATCGATGTAAAATTTCGAATATTTATAACTGTGTTTATTTTTTGCCAATAACCAAATAGGCATAACAACTAAAGGTCTATTTTGTGGCGAAGATAGTTTTAAATTTTTCACCGTTACATCTTTTTTTTCATCGCTTATTAAACTTATGTTTTTGGTAAGTTCTAAAGATGATAAAGCTCTCATATTCGATATATTAAAAATTAGAGTTACCTAAAAACATAAAAGTCATAATTAAAATTAAAAATAAGAATAAATAAAAAGAGATTTGAAAAATTTATAAAAATAACTTACTTTATTTTTTAATAAGAATCCTTTTTTAGTAGTATTTGAAATTAAATTAATAGTCCGGCTGACAATCATATCTACAATGAAAAAGCACTTTTAAAATAAACCAATAAAAACCATTTTGTAGATTTTTTATCTAAAACACACGGTTATATTCCATTTTGATATGAACTAGTAGACGAGAGTTGAGTGAAGTATCAAAAATGAAATACTCACTGTTGGTTAATTGGTTGATTGAACTATTTAGTAATTTGTGTGCGGGACCGCTTTTATCCCTTCTCGACTAACAATAAGTAAATTCAATTAGTAGGATTTTTATGCAGACATCCGGGAACGTTTTACGCCGGTTGAATTTACGAAAATGCACTCCTTATCGAAAATAAACTTGAAATAGAATCAAACGACCGTGCCAACAATTACAATCCGGGCAAAGTCCACTAATTGTGTCTGGTTATGATCAAGGCTCTTTTACTCGCACATATTTATTAACTTTGTATTAAAATGTAACCATATGGACTTCTATTCAATTCCTACGCTTTTAGAATATATTCGGATGAAGTGATTAGTATGCACTTTGTTGCTAACGGGAAGTTTTTTGACGTATCGTACGAATAAAGATGAAAAAGGATGCAATGTATCGATCGTGTTTATTAGGCTTTTCTAATTAAATAAAATGTAAAGCGATGTTATGTAATCGCTTGGGTTTATAGTACAAAAAGTAAAGAGATAATGACACGTTTTGTTGACATTATGTGTTTTTATGTCTGCTTCTTATCAATGCGAGTAATAATATCTAATCGTAAAATATTTCTTTATTATTTTTGGTAGTAATCCGTACAATTTTAGCAAATTTATCAAATAGAACAGTTATTTATATTATTATGAAAAAAATAATAAATGAGATTTTTTTTTAGGTTAGGTGACTTTGACATTACAGATTTTTATTTTAACGGCAATGTTAAATAATGTTAAATATTTTATGGAAATTTTAATGAATTAAAATAAAATTCTTTTCTAAATAAGTTAATTTAGTATTTAAATAAAAAGAATATATCAATTAAAAACAAATTTAAAAATAAATTTATTAATAAATTGAATTTAATTTTATAAGGGTACAGTTTAGCGAAAATTTAATAGATGGCGCCATTAGTTTCTTGCTTGCTTTAACCTCATTTTTCAACAAAATTTTAAGAAATAATTTAGGTTTATTTAATCTAAATTTAATTGTATTTTAATGTAAGTTTTAATTAAAAATTAATTGTAAGTAATAACTCAGCTTTTAATTTAAGAAAGGCTTTTTAAATATTTATTTTTTACTTGTTTACATCTCTTAGAAAATTTATAAAACGTAAAAAATCGTCCAGACTTTATTTATGATAATCGAAAAAAGATTTTTTAACTATATGTAGAGTAAATAGTCTATTTTTACCCAAACCAACCAAATTTGTTCTAAATATTACCAATCAGGAATGAAAAATAATCAAAGTTGTGATCAAATTTAACTTAAAATTTGATTGTTTACCAAATTTAAAAAATCGTCCAGACTTTATTTATGAAAATTAAGAAAAAGTTTTTTAACTAAACGTAGATTAAATAGTCTATTTTTTCATAAAAGAACCAACTTTGTTCTAATTATTACCAAATAGGAATAAAAAATTATCAAAGTTTCCAACCTTTCAACCTAAAATTAGATTTTTGATCAATTTAAAAAAAATCATCCAGACTTTATTTATGAAAATTAAGAAAACATTTTTTAACTAAACGTAGATTAAATAGTCTATTTTTACCCAAAATAACCAAATTTGTTCTAATCACTACCAAAAAGGAATAAAAAATTATCTAAATTATGACCTATATTAACCTAAAATTAACACATTTTGAACCAAGTTTAAAAAATCGTCCAGAGTTTATTTATGAAAGTAGAAAAAAGATTTTTTAACTAAACGTAGACTAAATAGTCTATTTTACCCAAAAACAATCAAATTTGTTCTAATTATTACCAAAAAGGAATAAAAAATTATCAAAGTTGTTATCTAACTTAACCTAAAATTAACACATTTTGAACCAAGTTTAAAAAATCGTCTAGACTTTATTTATGAAAATAGAAAAAAGATTTTTTAGCTAAACATAGATTAAATAGTCTATTTCTTAAAAAAACAACCAAATTTGTTCTAATTATTACTAAAAAAGAATAAAAAATTATTAAAGTTGTGATTTAACTTAACATAAAATTAGCAGATTTTTAACCAATTTTAAAAAATCGCCCAGAATTTATTTACGCAAATAGAAAAAAGATTGTTTAACTAAAGGTAGATTAAATAGCCTATTTATCTCCAAAACAACCCAATTTGTTCTAATTATTACCAAAAAGGAATAAAAAATTATCAAAGTTGTTATCTAACTTAACCTAAAATTAACACATTTTGAACCAAGTTTAAAAAATCGTCCAGAGTTTATTTATGAAAATAGAAAAAAGATTTTTTAGCCAAACGTAAGTTAAATAGTCTATTTTTTCATAAAACAACCAAATTTGCTCTAATTATTACCAAAAAGGAATAAAAAATAATCAAAGTTGTGATCTAAATTAACCTAAAATTAGCACATTTTGAACCAAGTTTAAAAAATCGTCCAGACTTTATTTATGAAAATTAAGAAAAGATTTTTTAGCCAAACGTAGATTAAATAGTCTATTTTTTTATAAAACAACCAAATTTGCTCTAATTATTACTAAAAAGGAATAAAAAATAATCAAAGTTGTGATCTAAATTAACCTAAAATTAGCACATTTTGAACCAAGTTTAAAAAATCGTCCAGACTTTATTTATGAAAATTAAGAAAAGATTTTTCAGCCAAACGTAGATTAAATAGTCTATTTTTGTCTAATATAATCAAATTAGTTCTAATTATTACCAAAAGGGAATAAAAAAATCTCAAAGTTTTCAAATTTTTAACCTCAAATTAGATTGTTTACCAATTTAAAAAAATTGTCCAGACTTTATTTATGAAAATAGAAAAAAGATTTTTTATCCAAACGTAGATTAAATAGTCTATTTTTGTCTAAAAGAATCAAATTTGTTCTAATTATTACCAAAAAAGAATAAAAAATTATCAAAGTTGTAACCTAACTTAACCTAAAATTAGTAGATTTTTAACCAAGTTTAAAAAATCGCCCAGACTTTGTTTATGAAAATAGAAAAAAGATTTTTTAGCCAAACGTAGATTAAATAGTCTATTTTTACCCAAAACAACCAAATTTGTTCTAATTATTACCAAAAAGGAATAAAAAATTATCAAAGTTGTGACCTAACTTAACCTGAAATTATCAAACTTTTAACCAACTAAAAAAAATCGTCCTGAATTTATTTATGAAAATAGAAAAAAGATTTTTTGATTAAATGTAGATTAAATAGTCTATTTAACCTCAAAACAATCCAATTTGTTCTAATTATTATCAAAAAAGAATAAAAAAAATAATAAAAAATGTGATCAAATTTAACCTAAAATTAGATTTTTTCCCCAATTTTGAAAAGTCGCCCAGACTTTATTTTTAAAAATAGAAAAAAGATTTTTTAGCCAAACGTAGAATAAATAGTCTATTTTTTCATAAAACAACCGCATTTGTTCTAATTCTTACCAAAAATGAATAAATAATTATCAAAGTTGTGATCTAATTTAACCTAAAATTAGCACATTTTTAACCAAGTTTAAAAAATCATCCAGAGTTTATTTATGAAAATAGAAAAAAGATTTTTTAACCAAACGTAGACTAAACAGTCTATTTTTGTTCAAAACAGCCAAATTTGTTCTAATTTTTACCAAAAAGGAATAAAAAATTATCAAAGTTGTGACCTAAACTAACCTAAAATTAGCACATTTTGAACCAAGTTTTAAAAATCGTCCAGACTTTATTTATGAAAATAGAAAAAAGATTTTTTAACCAAGCGTAGATTAAATAGTCTATTTTACCTCAAAATAACCAAATTTGTTCTAATTATTACCAAAAAAGAACAAAAAAATAATAAAAATTGTGATCAATTTTAACCTAAAATTAGATTTTTTACCAACTTTAAAAAATCACCCAGACTTTATTTATGAAAATTAAGAAAAGATTTTTTAACCAAATATAGATTAAATAATCTATTTTTACTCAAAACAACCAAATTAGTTCTAATTATTATCAAAAAGGTATAAAAAATTTTTCAATTTTCCAAATTTTTTCGTAAAAATTAAATCTAAAATTTTTAACCAATTTTTAAAAACCTTATTACTACTATTAAACTAAACTTAACAAAAAAAATCTTTAAAATTTTAAAACACGTATATTTTTAATTTAACTTAGTTCCTTATATTTTATTTTAAACACACAGACATAACCTACAGCTAAGAATTACTAGTTAAACTAGCCATTAACAACTCCATTTTATGTAAAAAATTCCTTCCCTCCATCTTATCCATTCGAACCTCTCGAAATTGTCCTCCTAAATGTTCCCATTTCCTCTCGGTAACCAACCGACTGGGGAAGAAATCAGCTCTCGGTGAATGAGCCACCGAAACTTGAACTCCGGCTTGGGGTTCACATCTAACGGCAATTAATCTATCCCCATTCGGAGAAGCTAAAACGCACGAACTAGCATTTCCTAATAACTCAACGGCTCCGGTTCCTAAATGAGAGGAGTTAGCTAAACATTGCCAGCCCATAATTTTAGCTAGAGATTGTACGGAGAGTATTTGATGTTGATTTATATGACAAAAAATCAAATCTCTCAACTCTTGAGGTTCGTAACTCATATGCATAACTTTTCCATCCCTACAAATACATTTTAAAGTCTTTTCCGCGATATGTATAACCAAAGGTGTTCGATAAACAACATCGTAACCATGTGTTATAATATTTATTTTAACACACGATTGAGTCGGACTGTTTAAAGTGTTCCAATGGGAACAAATAAGAGGATCTTTAACTTCCTTAGCGATCGTATCTAAAACGTAACTTGTTCGATTTCTTAAAAAGAAATGTTGCGCTTGTTTAATTATTTGTTCTAATAATGTTTCAGATTTTGTCATTTCGAGTAATTCGTGTCTATCCATTGCGTGCGGTCCGGCTAAGCTACGTTTCTTAGATGGACCAAGAGGACCACTTGCCGGATGTGGAAACGGATGGTGAGTATTTTTATGGTGGACTTCTCTTAAAAGTTGATGTAAAGAGTGTTCTAAAACATGGTCATGTTCTGTTTTGGCTGGCGCTGGAGCTGATGACTTCTTTTCACCACTCGTCGAGTGGTATAAGGAGATTATCAGCTGAATTCCAGGCAATACCTATAATTTAATAAAATTAATAAGATTAAAATTAATAAAATTATTAAATTAAAGTTAATTTAGATAAAAAATTTTTTTTTAATACATATTTTATTTTTATTAAAAGTTTTATTATAAATCGATAGGAAATTAAATTTCCTTTAATTTGAGTACCAACACGACATACTTTACTTTAATAACTTTTGAAATATTAAAATTTTTCTATTTTTTAACATAACCTCAATTTTTTATAAATGTCATAATTTTATTTTTAATGTTATTTTTTGACATTTATAATTTTTTGACAGTTAAAATTTTTTGAGTTATAATTTTTATAATAAAAACATTTTTTAATATTTTATTTTTATTAAAATTTTATTATAAATCGATAGGAAATTAAATTTCCTTTAATTTGAGTACAAACACGACATATTTAACTTTAATAACTTTTGAAATATTAATATTTTTTTATTTTTTAACATAACCTCAATTTTTTATAAATATCATAATTTTATTTTTAATGTCATTTTTTGACAGTTAAAATTTTTTTTACAATTACAATTTTTTTGGTTATAATTTTTTGACAGTTAAAATTTATTGACAGTTCCAATTTTTTGACATATGTCAAAATAACCAAACTTACAGTGGCCATAATTTGATTTCCGACAACCATATGTGGTATCGGAGCTTGTAATTGAACGGCTTCTTTAGCTAACTGATTAAATAATTCCTTACAAAACAATACGTTTTGTGCCGATTCTAGTTTCTGCTGCCAGTGAACATCTGTAACAGAAGTGTATGCGCTGGAAGGTAATAAATTTATATTAGCGCTGCATAAATCCTCCTGATCCTTTTTACAAATGACTTGTATGTAAGCGACTCCTTGTAATTCGGATGGAACGGTAACCCTTAAAGAGGAATTTGTTTTCGCACTGGGTTGAGCTCCCGGAACGGGACTGTTCGGAGGACTATTTGTCTTTTCTTCATCTTCGGCTTTCGTGACTTCAAATGTCCCGGTTTGAGAATATTTAGAACCGGCTGTTCGATAACTTAAATCACCGATAATACTATTCGAGACTTTTTTCAACCTCCAATTTTGTCTTAATCGTAATAAATCAAAGTGGAAGTTTGATCGGTTTTGAACGGCTTCGCTTTGAGAATTTTTCAATCTTTCAACTCCGGTTAAAAGAACATTTGCTGCACCGGCTAAAGCTTTTTTTCTAGCGTGCATTTGAACGATCGGTTTTGTATCTAACGGTTCTTGTTGAACGGGATCCAAAACCATATATCGTTTATCCTTTGCAATCGCTAAAACATCCGCTAAAACACATACTTCCGTTAAAGCACTTCTTAGTTTAGTTCGAACAGAATCCCACGGCCATAAGTTCGCTTGAAAGCTATCTTTACTATCGCTGTCAGATTTCGATTCATCGGAATCAGCCGGTTCCTTCTTCGGCTCTAAATCAGAAGCTAGTTTACTAAAATCTATTTTTTGAGCGTATTTCGCCAAACTTTCTGAGAGAGTTAAGGGGCTATATGAAAAATATTTAGTTATTATTAAAATTAGTCATTTTAAGACCATTAAAAAAGCTTACGCTTGGTATATTTCTTGCCCATCGTAAGTTATTTCTTGTATTTGATTTTCAATGGGTGCTTCTACTGATATATTCACCGAATAAGACATATTTTAAGCTTAATTGTACATTTATTTTGTTGATTTTAGAGATTTTTTTGTGATGGTATTTTAGGTTAGGTTTTAGTATAGATTCCTAACTTATCGATAATTTAATTTACCTTTAAAAAATAATAAATAAAATATATTTATTTATATATTTGAAAAATATGTTATTATTAAAGTTATTTTTAAGTTTTATATATATTTTTAAGTAAAATTTTGGAATATAAAAATTTTATATTGGTTGAAATGTTTTTATATTGTTAGAGAGTTTCATTCATAGATGGCGCTAGAATACTGTTGGGTTAATAATTTTTAAGAAAATTTAAAATTATTTTTTAATAATGAGATTATATATTAAAAAATTAATTTTATTTATTATATATTATGTTTTTTAATTTACTTTTAAATTAATTCAATTAAAATAAGGAATAATTTATTAAAATTAAATTTTAAAAAAATGTTCTAACTTATCGACAAATCTTAAAGTTTGAAATATATTGAAATGTCATTGTATGTAATGTCATTGTAAATGTCATTCTAAGTTGTCAGTGTCATTTTTAGTGTGAGTGAAAATTTCAATTTTATGGTTATTTTTGGTGGTAAATACCTTGATATATGTTAGTTTAGATGAATAATAATGTTTCTTTTTCTTACAGTTTTCCTGAAATGGGGTTGGAGGTTAAGAAGGTAGGTGAATTTATTGGTTAATTTTTATGTAATTTTATTGATTGATTATTGTGATTTTATTGATTGATATTGTGATTTTATTGATTGATTATTGTGATTTTATTGATTTGTATTGTGATTTTATTGATTGATTTTGTGATTTATTGATTGATTATTGAAGTAATTTTTAAAAAATAATTATTTTAAAGTATAAAATTGTTTGGAAATTAAAATTTTTGTAACGTGTCGAAACGTGTTTGAACACGTCTCGCGTCCAAACGGGTCTAATTCGCGCGAAATTACGAGTACGTCAGATAAGTCGATGGGTGCGCGTCGTCGCTCCGATCCGATGAATATTAATGCGGTATTTGTTTATCGGACGTCCGCATTGTCTTCCCGATGCGGAGTGCTTGCGTAAACGGGCGCTAGATATCGATTTCCGGCGGGCGTTAACCGCCAAACGGCGAACACCGCCTCGTTTCCGGGCTTCCTATCGGCTCACAAACGGTCTCCCGGAGTTTCTACCATTTGACCTCCGACCGGAACCGAACCGCGCATTCGCAAAACGAGATTCGCACAATGTGGGAAATCCGATTCGTCCATTTAGATCCTCCAATCCAAAAAAAGAAATGCAAATTTATAAAATCATTTATCCATATGTATTTATATAAATCTATATCGAGAAAAAAAATTGATGTGTATAGTCGTCCACATAAACGTTGGGAATTTGTCTTTTTTAAGTTTGAATTAAATACTTAATTATTTTTATTTAAGACGATGTTAAAAAAGTTTAAGAAAGCTTTTTGTCCATAAAAATTCTAAAATTTTTTGTCCTAAAATTCCCTTGGTAAAAAGTCAGTTTGAAACTTGGTTATCAGGGGTGAACAAACCCCAAAAAGGAAAAATAGATGTTTAGATTCTAACGATTTTTATATCAACATACAGAGTGCATGCCGGTGAGCTGCAGATACGTTTATTGTAAGTGGAAAAAGGACGATAATAAGGCTTCTATCAGTTAACACAGGATAAACGTTTACTTATCAGTCCGATTGGAGTTGATATGTGTCTCTTTGTCTAATTCATTAAAATCGTATGCAATTCGATGCCTTGTCTAACACATTGAAAAGCCCTATCCGCAGGTTGCAGTATCGCAACCTCAAAGTGCGACGAAGACAGACATAATTGTACCGCTCAAACCTTTAAAGCTTTTGATACACAGTACCTCGATATACGAGATGAGAGAAAGATTTGAGATACCCCAACGTGTGGGGCGTATGTTGGGGTCTAATAGTTTCTCCCACCTCAGACGAGTCCTCAGTCTGTGTGCTTATTTACTTCGTTTTCGAAGCATTTTCATCTCTGTGTGGCTGACAGAGAAGCAGCTTTAAGGAGGAATCTTAACACAAACTTCCACAAACGAGGAATCGGAAGACTCATTTAAAGCTAGTCGGGGCTGGTTTGACAACTTTAGGAAAATTCACTCCTTAGGCATTCACTTCGTGGTCAGGTATGGTGAGCCAGCAAGTTCAAAAAGTTCAAAGACAGTTGAGATTGGCATCAAAATGTTTTCCAAACAGATAAAATCCAAAGGATACATTCTCCAGAAAGTTTTCAACTGTGACGAGAGAGTTCTTTTCTGGAAAAGGATGCCGAATAGGACTTATGTAACGACAGGGGAAAAGATAATTTCAGATAATGTCACAAACCCATGAAGGATAGATTAACTCTAGCACTTTGCGCCAATGCGAGTGACGATTGCAAAATCAAGACTCTGTTAGTATATCAATATGAAAATCGCAGAGTCTTTAAGCCACATAACACTTTAAAAGAAAAACTGCAAGTTACGCGGAAAGCAAATCCGAAGGCATGGGTCACCAGGAAATTATTTGTGGAGTGGATAAATGTGGTATTTAGCCCTTTTGTTAAAAAATATCTACAAGAAAACAACCTACCTATGCAAGCCCTTCTCGTCCTCGACAATATCCCTGCTCACCCACCAAATAATCATCTTCAATAATTTAGAAGATGATTTACTCGAAAAGTTCAACTTTATAAGAGTTATCTACCTATCATCCAACACCACTCCTATCTTGTAGCTCATTTAGCAGGTGATTTCTAATTTTAAGAAGTTGTACACCAAGCACATTTTTCAAGAGAACACAAACCCTACGCTTTGAAAGTTCTGGAAGGACATAACATCGTGATATCCCTAAGAATTATTGATCAGGCTTGGTTGGATGTTATGAGGACCTTAACCTCTGCATGGAAGAAGTTGTGGCCTGAGACTATAGCTGAAAGGATCTTCGAAAGATTGAAACTTGAAGTGTCAGTGGTAGAGATTTTTTTTTCTGGGAAAATCCATGGGTTTAGAGGTGGATGAGAGAGATGTGAATGAACTCTGAACACCACTCCTATTTTGCAGTCCATGTAGCAGGTGATTTCTAATTTTAAGAAGTTGTAGTCCAAGCAAATTTTTCAAGAGAACACAAACCTTACGCTTTGAAAGTTCTGAAAGGACCACTTTAACATCGTGATTTGCCTAAAAATTATTGATCAGGCCTGGCTGGATGTTACTAGGACCTTAACGTCTGCATGGATGAAGTTGTGGCCTGAGACTATAGCTGAAAGGGTCTTCGAAAGATTGAAACTTGAAGTGTCAGTGGTAGAGGAGATTGTTTTTCTGGGAAAATCCATGGGTCTGGAGGTGGATGAGAGAGATGTGAATGAACTCGTCGAGGAACAGTTTTTGGAACTGACAACCGAGGAGTTACATGATCGCAGCATACCATCAAGGAGTTGTACGATCGCAGCATACCATCAAGTAATTGTACGATCGCAGCATACCATCAAGGAGTTGCACATTCGCAGCAGCATACCGTCCTTCAACGAAAAATTAGTTTTGAAGAGGAGCCAGAAATTGAGGAGGTTATCTCTACAAGAGATATAAAGGAGATGTTGGGAATGTGGGAGAAAGTTGTGTGGTGGTGTTTTTGGAAGCTGGAACGGATTTATGGCATTTCAATTAATTTCAATGAGGAAAGTTGCTTTGAGATACGAGCAATTTGACATAACCTTCCTTAACCTTGCTCGTAGTAAGGTTACGGAACGACTTAAACTTACACTTACAATCGCCCAACTGTTGCTAATGCGTCTATCCGCAGGTCGAATGAGTGCACACTGTATATACTTTTATCAAGAACCAATATGTTTACATAGCTGTATCAGTGACGTGACAACTTGTGAGGTTTTATAAAGAGGAGTCTAAGGCCCATATTCAGGGACGTAAGTGAGAAGCAGCTCACTCAGTGAGGTTTTGTGCTCAACAGTGTTTTTCGCAGGTCAAATGCGTGCACATTATATACGGTAGCAAAGGTTGAAATGTAAAAAAGAGCGAAAAAATGGTTCATTTGACATTCAATTTAGAAACGTCAAAAATCTTTACCAATTCTGCTCTGTGATTGGTTGATTTTCACTACTTCTTTTACTTACTACTTTGTTATAAGAAAAAATATTTATGAATTCTTCATCAACACTATCATAAATTATCAAGAAGCTTATTTCTACTTATTGTAATCACAAATTTTGATTTGGATGACTATATTTTATATTATATCTTGTCATTTTTTATGTTAAGTTTTTGAGATTTTTTGGTAAGTATTCGACAAATGTTAGAATTGTGGGTGAAAAGTGGATTTGACGACTATGTTTTTTTCATGTTCAGTTTTTGAGATTTTTGACAAGTATTTGATAACTATTGGAATTGTGGGTCAAAATGCGATTGGATGACTATATTTTTTTATCAGTTTTTATGTTGAGATTTTGATATTTTTTAATAAGTATTTGGTAAGTCTTGGAATTGTGGATGGAAAATAGGTTTGATGACTATGTTTTCTTATTGCTTTTTTATGTTCAGTTTTTGAGATTTTTTGACAAGTATTTGCTATGTCTTGGAATTGTGGGTGAAAATTGGGTTGGATGACTATATTTTTTATCAGTTTTTATGTTCACTTTTTGAAATTTTTTCATAAGTGTTTGGTAAGTCTTGGAATTATGGATGGAAAATCGGTTTGATGGCTGTTTTCTTATTGTCTTTTTATGCTAAGTTTTTGAGATTTTTTGATAAGTATTTGCTATGTCTTGGAATTGTGGGTGAAGATTGGGTTGGATGACTATACTTTTTTATCAGTTTTTATGTTCACTTTTTGAAATTTTTTGATAAGTATTTGGTAAGTCTTGGAATTATGGATGGAAAATAGTTTTGATGTGTCTTGGAATTGTGGGTGAAAATTGGGTTGGATGATTATATTTTCTTATCAGTTTTTATGTTCAGTTTTTGAAATTTTTTGATAAGTATTTTGTAAATCTTAGAATTATGGATGGAAAATAGGTTAGATGACTACGTTTCCTTATTGCTTTTTTTATGTTACATTTTGAGATTTTTTGATAAGTATTTGCTAATTATTGGAATTGTGGGTGAAAAGTAGGTTTGATGGTTATATTCTCTTATCGTTTTTTTTGTTGAGTTTTTGACTTTTTGATAACTACCCCATAAGTGTTGGAATTATGGATGGAAAATGGGTTTGATGACTATGTGTTTTTATTGGTTTTTTATGTTAAGTTTTTGAGATTTTTTTTTATAAGTATTTGATAAGTATTAGGTAAGTATTTGATATGTATTCGATAAGTGTTGGAATTATGGGTGGAAAGTGGGTTGGATGGGTTGGTAGGTTGGAGGCGTACACTCGCAGGATGTGCAGGACGCGGGGGGAAACGACATGGAGAGGACTAGAAGTGGAATATCAATAATGTGACCGAGAGTATTGCGGAGACTTCCAAACATGGCCGTCGTGCTCTCCTCCTGCGGGAGAGACCGGCGCGAGAGACGCCCGGAGAGGCGGCAGGAGCGCCGCAGGATCGCTAAAAGCCGCCGTCCTGCAGCGCCGTCCTGAGGAATTTATTACTATTACGTTCTACCGGTCCAGGACCTAGGCACCAAAAGAGGTATCAGATGTTGTCGCTCCTTTACTCTCTAAACGGGAAATTTATTTATTTATTTCCTAAAAGGTCTATTCTTTTTCATCAAAACTCATTCTTATTAATCAAAACTCATTCTTATTAATGAAAATCTTTTCAAATGAATATCCTAACTGTTAAAAGTAAAATTTGATCGTAAGTATACTTTGGTAATAAAAACTTTGGTAATATTAAGGTTCGTTTGTCATGGTGATAAAAAGGACAGACGGAGTTTTGAGTTGCATAATATCGCGGTTGGTGGAATTTAGAAGTTAGAAGGTAGAAGTTAGAAGGCTCGTCATCTCTTTAAAAGGGTTCGGGTAGCGTCCGGGTGAGGCTAAAACTTAATAAAGACAATGCGGTCGCGGAAAACGGCAATAATAACGTTAAGGAAGTTGGAACCGTTTTCTGGACGGCGGTGCTCGTCTGGTCTCTTCTCCTTCTTTTTGGATGGAAAGGGCGTTTCTACGCCCTGGTATCGACCGATGCCCTGGATAAGGACATTACCCGGAGCAGAGCTACGATACTCCTCCCCACCATCGACCGATCCTCTCGCCGTTCTCTCCTTCTCTCCCGCTTTTATTCTAATTCCGTCCAGACGGGTTGTGTATATTCAAATTCTTCCTTCACCCGGGATATATACGGGAAGACGTATAATAACGGGGGTTTTCCGGTCGCTCTCGGGGAGGTTTTTCCCGAGCACCCGATTGGGGAGTTCCATCGGGGTTTATGGAAGTTTTCCCCGCGTATCCAACGCGAGGTGCACGAAGAAGCCGGATTGTTTTCAAAACTTACCCCGCGGCCTGGAAGTTTAAAAGGCGCCTGCAAGGTTTAGTTGCGAAAACCGCAATCGACGATTGCCGGAAGTTTTAACCCGCAACTCGCTCCGCGGCTTTATTTTAGATATAGAACTTGGATGAAAGTTTACTTCGGAGAAGACGTGCATCGCTTTATAGCACCCACCTCGAACATAAACTATTTACTTTCTTTTAAATTCTTTTTTATGATTTCTACATTGTTATATTGATTAATTTTGAAATTAAAGAAAAAAATTGTGGACATAAAAAATATATTTGATAAAGGAAATATTGATAATTTAACCAAGAAGATTTCTTTTGTAAAGTTAACGAAAAAGATATCTAGGTGGAAAATTTTAGATATAGGTTCTATTGGGGGCGTCGCGACGGACGGTACTTTCAAGCCGTCTTCCTCGAGGACAACGACGCCGACTCTACGTTTCTACGATCGATATAGAAGGTCTCACGCCCTCTCGCTCGCACAATTGCACACAATTCCTGCGCACAAATAACATTCCTACAATCGACTCGGCTCGGCGGTACAATTGTACCGAAAAAAGAAAGAGACCGCTGCCGGGCGGCCAATCGGCGCGTCGCGACGCCGACGCCGGCGTCCAATCGCGCCGCCCGGACACAGCAATAAGATCGACACTCGTAGAAATTCCGAGTCTCGACTCCGTGTATTTGCCGAATGTCCCGATTGGACCCCCGTTTCCACGAATCGCGCCAATTTCTCGTATTGTCATTGTGGAGGCGTCGCGACGCCATAGGCTCGCGCCGAATCTGGTGGGAATCGTAGAAACTACGGAAATGGACAAATCGTGAGAAAGTTGGATTTTGAGGAAGGTTTTAGGAGTATAGGATGGTTCTCACTTGTGCTACATTTGGATATGTGATGTGATGCTATTCACCAATATAACGACACTAAAAGTCGCTTCTTATTTGCACTAAACTCACTCTTACTTGCACTAGCTATGCAAGACCACGCGACTCAAGAACCCATGGACTTTGGTGCCAAATACTGTTGGAACGGCCACTTCCTTAAATGATCCACACACGTAACGATTTGGCGTACTGCATGCCGAATTACAGGTTGGAGAGAAAATCGTAGGAATACGCCATATAGTACACTTCATTATTATTATTTTTTAAAAGTATGAATCGTTGTGTTCAAATCAACAATAATAACGCATAAGTCCCCCCGTCTTAATCCCATAGGACCACCAAGAAGGTATAACTTCAAGGAATTAAAGTCGGGAGCCATTATGCCCATCCTCGCTTTACACGTTATGTCTAGGGCATCACAGGTGCGGAAGGAGGGGGTGTATTAATACTTCAAGATACACCTCTCTCTAGTGTTCCATGGTTTCAGCTTATCTGCCCCGCAGAGGGAATCGGTTCGTTATTGTCGTCAGGTCATCGTCAGTAATATTGTGAAAACTGTTGAAAGGAGAGCCTGTATGGATTTCTCTTCTCTATATGTCTGCCAGATTTATGGAGGTTTATGGCAACAGTGCCATAGCCCGTTTCGTCGCCTTAAGTATTTTAGAAAAAATGTCATTACTGCACTGGGATCCGAACCCAGATCTCCTGCTTTCCGGGCAGATGCTCTTACCAATTGAGCTATACAGCTGGACAAGTTTTCTCATATTTCTGGATACGTAATGTCACATGTACATACGCACAATTACTTATCAACGTCAAGAATTATCCCGAAAAGTGGGTAATACACAAATATTAATATAAAGAAATAAATGGGAAATATTATGATGCTCTTACCAAGCATCTGCCCGGAAAGCAGGAGATCTGGGTTCGGATCCCAGTGCAGTGATGACATTCTTTCTCGGATAACGCATTAATGGTAATGACCTTTCTTTAATTATTAAATTATTTAATTTATTTGCGTTAATATTTCCCATTTTTTTCTTTATATTAAGTATTTTAGTGATAAAGTCAACTATCGCGTTCCATGTTTCTTGGTCATCCAGCATCTTGGCCACGACATTGTCCGGAGTCAAAGCCCCCACCTTGGTAGTTAATTGCGCTCTTTCCAGTCTCCAGTGATTGCAATGGAAAAATGGGTATTCGGCGTCGTCGATTTCTGAGTCCGCAAAAATATGGGTACGCTGTATGGGAATACGCTGTCTTTTAGTAGACATTCTTTATCAGTAAATGTCAAAAAAAACCTTTCTTTATAACAAAATACCTATATTTTTATCAAATTTATACCTGTTTCTAGCCTTACATGTAAAATAATCTGAAGGTGTGGATTTTTACCAAACAAGGGCTGTAACATATTTTGAGGATAATCCCGTTTGTAAAAGTTGGTGGCCCAAATCTCATTAATTACCGAACTACTACCTTTTTAACTCTTTGAGGGTTGGTGGGTGGCATAATGTACTTCTTCGAATTTTGACCTTTGTGCTGGCTGGTATACAAAATAAACCACCATTTGACATCTATACTGCAACGAACGAAGATTCCACAGATGTGGGTTTAGGAAGTCGCATTGTAAAAAATCTGTGTAAAGGTAGAAATAAAGGCCATCATGTGTACTCCGATAATTTCTTTACTTCACCCAAACTGAACTTGAGTTGATGGAAGGTCTTCAGGAGGAACATATTTATGCATGTGGCACTGTAAACGCTTCCAGAAAACTAATGCCTAAATTTCGCCCAAATAAAGAATTAAAAAGGGGAGATTTTGACTACTCTATTAGCAATAATAGCTGTCAAGTGGAAATATAGAAGAAGTGTGTACTTATTGTCTAACTACCACCACCACGAAAATGTGTCAGAAATAAAGAGGAGTAAGAAAGATGGTTACATGAAACGATTCCATGTCCAAAAATGTTGACAAATTACAATTACAACATTCCAACAATAACAAATCCAAAATTAAACTTTGTTATCAAATTTGACCAAAATAAACATGCTTATGAGCTAAATCGAAAAAGTCACAGATGGTGGTACAGAATTTTCTTTACCTAATTGATGTATGCGTTGTGAATGCTTTTATCTTATACAAAAATCTGAATTTGCCTAAAATGTTGTCTAAAATATTGTCTAAAATGAAAAACTTCAGGTTATTACTCTTAGATAGTCTGATAAGTGTACCTATTAAAAAAAAACGAAAATCATCAGGACTTACAAATAAAAAAAAAAACACAAATCACAAGTACAGTAGAACCTCGTTTATTCGGACTAACTGGAGCCAAAGGCAATCCGGATAATCGAAAATCCGGATAATACGGGTAATATGGATAAGCAAAAGAAAATCCTTAAACTAAGCATACTTTAAACTTTATGCTAATCCACATCATCTTCTTCCTCGCTCTCTATTCTAGATGTACATGCCACCACAATTTCTTCTTCCGTCATAACGCCATATCCACCATCATTGTTGTCTTTCAACCACTCACTGACATCTTCCCTGTCCACATCTGAACACCCACTTATTGTTCCCAACATTTGTAGAAGGTCGTCTTCAGTCACTTGCAGTAAATAAGTTGTTGCTTGTCATTTCGTTTGCAGCACAAATTTCTGGCTACAGTTTTTTCCATGATTTTTTCAAGGAGCTGTTTGCGATGCAATCCCAAGCGTCAGCAACTATATAAATCACATCATTGATACTCATTAATTCCAACAAATCAATCACACTTTTTTCTCCTTCCTCTTCAATTATTTTACTAAGCAGTTGTTCTTTGTACAGTTTTTTGATGTTTTCAAGGACTCCTTGGTCCTTAGACTGTAGGAGTGCGGATACGTTTGGTGGAAGAAATTTCACTTGAATTCCTCCACTCACGAGTTCTTTTTCTCCCAGATGAGATGGAGCATTGGCCATCAGTAAAAATGCCTTTTTTGGTAAACTATTTTCTTTTAGAAATTTACAAACTTCAAGAATAAAGTTATCAAAAAACCAATTCTTAAACAGAAAACTATCCATCCACGCATTTTTTTTTGTGATCGATAAACGATTGACAACGAATTGTGATTGATATTTTGAACGTTCGGAGTTTATTGGATTTTCCTACTATGACAAGAGGAAATTTATGTGTCCTTGATACATTGCCTGCAAAACCATAATAGTTAACCTATCTTTACTTTTCTTGTAGTCCTTAGCCGAATTCTCAAGTTTTTACGCTAAGGTTTTGCTCGGAAGCATCCGATAAAACAACCCGGTTTCATCAGCATTATAAATCTGGCCGGGTTTCAATTGCTCATATAAAACAAACTGTTCAATTTCCTTTTTAAATCTTTATTATCTTGATTTTTAAATCTTTCAGCACCAGCAACATCACTAGACAAACTTTCTCCAGAGAGACTGGTATTCCCCGAATATTTGACGCGTGGAACCGGGCAATAACTTGTCTTTCATTAAATTTGTGTAAAGCCTCTTCCTTTGTACGAAGTTATTTCGAAATAATAGATAAAATTTAACCCTTTCATTACGGGTGCCCTATAGGCGGCGGCCGCGCGACGATCTGTATGTACGGGTGCCGACTATAGGCGGTGGCCGTGCAACGATATGTATGTACGGGTGCGTTCAGTGGCGTAACTCCAGCGGATCGGACTGCCGTAAGGAAAGGGTTAATAAAAGGTAAAATTTTTAATTAAAGGTAAACAATTTTAAAAATTTTAAAAATCTTAAAAAATATTTTTAAAAATTGTCTAAAAATCGGATTCGGATTATCCGGAGATCCGCATAAATGAGGTCCGCATAAACGAGGTTCTACTGTACCAAAATTCAGACTTCAAAATTCAGAGCATAAACCTATTCGAGTCACCAGAAGACACTGTGCACTTTGCAACACGAAGAAAACTGATGTTCGATTTAACTGGCAATGTGTAAATTGCTCAATGTGTAAAGTGGCACTTTGTTTAAACAAAAATAAAAATTGCTTTGAACTATACTTACGCATCTTAATTTTTTGCATCTACTTTTAATAATCATCAAATTAGACACATTAACAAAAGTTGACCAAATAAAAACGCTTTTAAAATGTTGTGCCCACTTAGATACAGAAAAGGGTAGTTTACACCCCACTGTCCACTTTTTATACCTTAAATATGTCTCTAAGTGTTCTAAAAAATGATTTTCTCGCCGCTTATGGACGAAATTTATGTGAAAAAAGTTTTTTTGGATTCAGTTCTATGCCCTAGGTCAACATGTGACGTCACACTAAGGTTTTAATATGATATTTTTTATAAAGCGTGGTTTACACGATTATTTTTTATGGTAAGAAGTGACTAAATTTTTTTCAATAGTATATCTATAGTTTTAAATTATAAGTAAAGTTAAAAAATGAAAGAAAATTAAAAAATTAAAAAAAAATTAAAAAAAAATTAAAAAAAAAGAAAAAAATATATTATATGGATCCAATCAATTCATCTGGGAGAGTTAAATTTGGATCGAAAGCCTATCTCATCGTTCGGAACGTTGATAGCTCGATCAGAAAATGAACGAATAAAAAAAAAAGATGTAGGATGTAGGTTCGAAGAGAAAAAAGAACAAAGCGAGCCGACGGATGTTATTAAGAGAACGAAACGTATTAAAACAAAACCGGGGATGACAGGCGCCGGTCAGGCGTCGACAACTATGAAATTAATACTTAATAGTAATCGATTTCCTTACGTATGAGTTTCTAAAAATATGTTTTTTAATATTAGTTATTCGAAAGTTATTATTAGATTTTCGTTTTCATTTCTCATTTGTAGCCTATAATACACGTTTTGTATTTTACCTTATTTTATGCCTATTCACTGTTTGTATTAAGACTAGAAATAGAGAACGATTTATGGAAAAGTTCTTTTGTCCGATTCCGAGTCACGGTTAATTTAACGATTCGTTATGGTAGCTACCGTGGCGCCATAGGAAATTATTTTTTTAATTTTTTTTCTTGTATAATAATTTTTAGTAGGGGAAACGCAAAGCGTGGCCTGATAATGGATATTTTCTTATGCAAATAGAAATCTCGTGGTTTCTAAGCGGTACTTAAACGACGGTAATTATTGTAACAAGTACAAAGTGTTACATAGTAAACAAGTCACAATTATGTCTTGGTTTATAATGAAAAATAATAGTTATAATGAAGAATTTATTTAATTTTTTTTTCAAGAAGATATTTTTTTCATAAAATTTTTTGATATTTTACTATTTAGGGATTCAGGGTGGTAATAAATTGCGAAATTTGGAAATTAAAGCGTGTCATTTGATCCATAGGCGGGGGTTAGTGGGAGTGGTTAAACACTGGCATATAAGTCGGCTCGAAAAAATTTTTTTTTAATTTTTGTTAAACAAATTTTTTGTCTATTAAGAAATTTTTTTGTTAATGAACAAATTTTATTTTATTTTTATTTAATTTTCATATTATAAGGAAAATACATATTAAGTGAAGGGTTGGAATATTAAGAGGGAGAGGAGTAAAGCTGTGATGTTGAAGCAGCTGCACAAACTAATCAAGAAAATAACAAACTTAACGGCGAAAATGGACTATTAATTGAGTTAGCGTCTGCCGTTGGTGCAACAGCGGCAAAATGCCGAAGCGGTGATTAAAGACATCTTTCGGATTTAAACCCGATCCGAGCCTTTCGAGGCAACGTGGAACGTCTAAAATTCCGTCTATAATCATTAGGAAGCGTTAAATTACGAATAATGGGGAGATTAAAAAAAGCCTCGATCAAATATTGAAATCGGTCGGTGAAATTATTCTTGAAAAACGGGGGCCAGATGTAAACCAAGCGTATACGTGGAACCGATCGTCCGAAATTTATTGCTAATTATCAATTAGCAGACGCTCTGTGTGCGAGCGCCGGCCAGAGCGCCCCGAAATGAGTAATTTATATCGACCATAAATTGAGCCGGCCATCGGTATTAAATTCAACCAAATGGGCAAGTAATAAAATCAATTTTCATGTTGGTAGGTATACGATAATAAACTTTAAAATGTTTAAAACTTAAAAATTTAAAACACAAAAGAGAGACAAAAAAATGAGAAAAAAAAGAGAAAAAAAAGGGAAAAAAAATGAGACAAAAAAAAAGAGAAAAAAAAGAGAAAAAAAAGAATAAAAAAATTTAACTCGATTAAAAACAATTAAAACGTTAGCGTTTATAATTTCCTCCCTTGATCATTTGACTGGGAGAAGAAAATCGCAAAGCGGCCTTTTCCAGTCGCCGCAACGTTTCCCCTTTCGCGGGGGGATGAGAACGCAACGTCTAAAAGCGGAAACCCCAAGGAGGCGAAACCGAAGGGTTAAGATCGCGGGCTACGCGCCCCGACAGATAATGGAATCAGACTTAGACTAAATGGGGGCTTAACACTTCCTCTCCGGTTTATGGATTCCGCGCTAAGTATTCAATCCGTTTGCTTCCAACCCCCTTCGCCTCCGGCCTTAGGAAAACAACGGTCCGAACCCGGTTCCGAAAACCGTCCGCTGTGGGATCTTTAAATCTCTAAGATATTTACTTGGATTAATGCCCACCTAATGTAAGGACCAAAACTACGACTGATGGTTTAATCCCATTTCGATTTTCAAAGTTAATTTACATTTTTGTATTATTGGGAATTAATTTTGACAATTTTTGAAGTGTGATGTACACTGAGCAGCAAAAGTCTTGATACCCTTACATTATTTCATTTCTTTCCGCAAAAAGTGACACTAGAAACCAAAATATAGCGGTTTTTTATGTATTGTAAAATAAAATTACTTGTATTCTTTCATGAACAGGAAAAATAAAATACACAAAATTTATACTTCAATAACTAGGAACGAAAATTTTATTAGACTGCATGAAACGGCGTTGCAAAACTGTTGATACTCCTGACAAAAGAGTGAAAAAATGTTAGGAATTTAGCACAATTTCATTAATCTTAACATTTTGTAGAGTATTCTTTCAGTCGAATTTTACTTCCTTTAGTCGGTTGGGCATCGATTGTGTCAGCTTTTTTGTGTAATCTGCGCTAATTTGTTGCCATTCTATTTGGAGTATGTTTTTAAAGTGACTTTTCGAAGTTGTATGGTGTTTCCTTAAACGTTTTTCGAGATGTTCCCATAAATGCTCAATGGAGTAATTAACATCCGGACTTTGTGGAGGCGTTTTTAGAAGGTGGGGTATTCTATATATTAACCACATCTTATATGAGCTGTATACTTCGGGTCGTTATCTTGTTGGAAGTGAAAATTTATAGAGACCTATTTTTTCCACACTTTGCAATACATTTTCTTGCAAAATTTTCAAGTAAACCTCTTTTGTCGTTATTTCATCAATTACAAGGTTACCGACACCTGAAGTGGAAACCATGATACTGCCACCCCCCATGTTTCACTGTTTTAATCGTATTTTTTGGATTTAAAGCCTCGTTTGGTTTTCTCCATACTTTTAGGCGGCCATTACTTCCAAATATATCAAATTAAGATTCGTCAGAAAAATTATCGTATTCCAAAAGTCTAATCCTCGGTTTTCATACGTTTTTGCCAATTGAAGTCTTTTATTTTTATTAATCTCACTTACGAGAGGCTTCTTTCTAGCAACATATGATTCATAACCACCCCTTTTGATGGACCTGCGCATTGTATCAGCAGAAACAATGATGTTTGCAGTCGCGTCAAGAGCAGCAGCTATCTTTGGAGCACTTTGAAAAAGATTCTTTTCGATTAATCGTTTAGTAACACGGTCGTCTCTGTCACTTAACATTCGGGGATGCCCAGCTCGTGGTTTGTTTTCTATTCTTTCTTCATTCGTATGTTTTCGTTTGGAATTATTAACGGAAAAGTCTAATATGCTTGTTTGTTAATGTTTTTGTAAGAACACAGATAGGTTTATTTTATTATAAATAAAAAACAATATAATTTGATTGATTCTGCAAATTTTCTTGGAAGGAAGTTAAATAATGTAAGGGTATCAAGACTTTTGCTGCACACTGTATATTTCAAAATGAAGCGTATAAATGCAAAACTAGACATTTGACTAATAATTTGAATAGTTTTGAGTAAAGCGAGAAAAACCTCTCATTGTTTAAGTCACTCAATCGATTTGATATTTTAATCAAAAATAGATAATACATCGACGCCTCTTTATGTGCTTTAAAGCGCAAGTCAGGCTTAGGCCTTCCGCACACGAATAGACCTATTGGCAACTCAAGTTTCAAATCAGATGGATATTGATTGCAAATTGGTCTCATTTTTATCCCTCGAGTGTGGATCCTCGTTCTTGTACACGGGCAAAATCGCCAAACGGTTGCTTCTCCAACTGATTTAAAACTCGAATTGCAAATCAGTCGACCCATGTGCGTAGGGCCTTATAGTAAAAAAAACTATTTTGATTAAAAAAATGAGAATGTCTTGTTTTGCATCTAAGGCTTGGAAATTTCTGTTTCGTGAACGGCAAAGTTTTAAATTTGGCGTTTTTGTACAAAAACTAGCAGTATCATTAATAAAATTTGGAATTGCGATAAAAGAGATTTTAAAGAAGCTGATTTTATTGAAAAAAAAGTACAAAATTAGTTTCTTAAGGTGCAGTATCAATCACGCGACTGCAACGACTATAGCCGCGCGGCTGCAGGTGCGCGACAAAGTGCTACATAGTAAACAAGTCGCAATTCTGTCATGGTTTATAATGAAAAATAATAGTTATAACCAAGAATTTATTTAGTGTTTTTTTTTCAAGAAGATATTTTGTCCATAAAAGTTTGAATATTTTTTGACATTTTGGCACTATTTAGGGATTCAGGGAGAAATTAGGTGGTAATAAATTGCGAGATTTGGAAACTAAAGCGTGTCACCAGATCCATAAGGCCGAGTTTAGTGGGAGTGGTCAAACACTGGCATATAAGCCGGCTCGGACTTGATGTTGTAGCGCACAATTCAAGTTATAACGAAATAAAAATTAAGTTCGATTCAAAAGCCAAAAACAACCGTTGATAGGACCGGGCTCCGATTCACTCTGCGGAGAAGGGATGGGTTCAGATGTTGAATAAAAGGGCGCCACGAACTTAAACCGATACCTACCAACCTTCACTTATCCTAGGATCAGGCAAGTCCGAATCCACGATCGAAGGACAACAACAAAATAAAAGACAATTTTGAAAACCAAAAATGTACTTGTATTGAATAGCTTTGAAATAATAATAATAGAAAAGAATGTCCAGAAGGAACGTTCATATAAAAATCCACAAACGGTAATAAACCCCTATCGCTGCAGTAACTCTAAAAAATTATAAACAAATAACCTGAAATTTAAATTTAACGCGAACACACAAAAAGAATAAATGATAACCGCTGTTGTCAAATATATATCACATTTTCTAATGAGTGTCTAACTTTAAATTGGAATAAAAATTCTCTGAGCGATTAGGTACACACAAACAGTTTCGTAAAATGATATTCAATAAATTTAGAATAACACAAGTTAAAATATTATTCGGATTCGGAAGATCCGTAATAACAAATAAAATAAAAAAAAAGATAATAAAAGAAAAGTATAAAACATTGGCTTATCTGTTGGAGGTGTCTCTGTCTGGTTTCACAGGTCTGGTCGTCTCTCTTTGACTTTCTCGATCATGCGCGTCGCTCTGGCGTCGGTTGAGTGTACTTCCGTCCCTGTCTCTCTAACGGTGTTCAATGTAATGAAGAGAGAAAGATGGCCGCCAGGGGATCCACTCAAAATTGCGACGCAGAAAATTTTCAATCCAAAATTTCGACGTAATTACCAAAAATAGGTCCAAAAATAAAAATAAAAAGGAAATCCAAAGATAAAAAGCCTAGGGAAAACACGAATTACAAAATGATCCAAACGAAAAGATTCTAGTTCTCTCAAAGCGTAAAAAAAACATACCTTACGATCTTAATCGACTTGAAGTGTTGGCTGGCGTAAAAAAACCCTTTTAATCCGGAATCAATCCGATAAAGCACAAATACTGCACTAAATTTGTGGTGTGTGAAGTTAATCCGCCCAACTGCGCTTTTAGAAGCTCTCCCAAACACCAACGGAGACGCTACCAAAATCTTCGACACCCACGTAGTTTTGTCGCAGCCAAAAACGTATATCCTCTTCCGAGACACAACAACGAAGAGGGCGAAATTACCTCAATTGCGACACTCGAAAGAACTAAATCCCCACCACTATTTCCGATCGCACTAATCTGAGAAACCAACCAGTATTCTGTATTGCACAACAAAACCAAGAGATCTAAAAATGACCGATTCCAACAGATGGCCCAAATCAAATAATTTCAAATTTAATTAAAGACGAAAAACAAAACCGTTACAATGTGTCATTTATTAGTAATTTCAGTAAGGACTTATTTCCGAATCGGTGTATAGTGCACCCTAATATTTTACAGATTTGTATTATGTAGTTTTTTTTTTCAAGAACATATTTTGTCCATAAATGTTTGAAAACTTTTTGACATTTTGGCACTATTTAGGGATTCAGGGAGAAATTAGGTGGTAATAAATTGCGAGATTCGAGTGGAAACCAAAGCGTGCCACCTGATCTATAGGCGGAGCTTGGTGGGAGTGGCTAAACACTGGCATATAAGCCGGCTCGGACTTGATGTGTCATTTATTAATAACTTCAGTAAGGATTTATTCTCGAATCTTTGAATAGTGCGCTCTAATATTTTACAGATTTGTATTATGTACTAATACTTATAGCCGCGCGGCTGCAGGTGCGCGACTTTTCCAGCGCGTCTTCAGCGGCCTTATTAAGTGTCAATTGTACGACAATAGTCGTCTTTGGTTTTTTCTCTTTCGGATTATCCATATATCCATCCACGTTTCCATATAATTCAATGCAAACGAGTGGCTGACGCAAAGTCGCCAGAGTCGCGCGGCTACAGTCGCTCCAGTCGCGTGATTGACACTGCACCTTTAGGTACAAATTTAAATTCGTAAGTCGGTATCAGATTTATTGTCAGAAAACACTAGTTCGTCATTCACATCCTCCTGAGTTTCCGAAGTGTTGGCTGGATTGTCTTGAAAGGTGTTTTTGAAGAAAACGAGATTTTATAGAAGCTGATTTTATTGAAAAAAAGTACAAAATTAGTTTCTTAGGTACAAATTTAAACTCGTAAGTCAGTATCAGATTTATTATCAGAAAACACTAGTGCGTCATTCACATCCGAGTTTCCGAAGTGTTGGCTGGATTGTCTTGAAAGGTGTTTTTGAAGAACTCCAAACGTTCGTTTTCCCATTCTGCACCACAGTGTTTGGCTAGCAAAGAGGAAATGCTTCTTACCTTTTCAGGTTTATGCCTTCTGCCTTAAACCTCTGCCTCTTTGCCTTGGTTTTTTCACGCTTCCACTCTTGCTTATCTGCTATTCTCTTTCGCCCTTTGCGACGAGGACTTAGCTCAATAGTAATGTTGTTGAAGGTAATCAAAACTCAGTAATACGTTCGTTGCTACGCTCTCGTTCAGAGTAATCATGCAGAAGCGAGCAAAACTAACAGCTACTTCAATGTCATGACTACCACGTGACGTAATGCAAGACCTGGATAGGTTCAAACACAAACGTCTGCTTTTGCATTTAAATCGGAATGTATTATTGCAATAACTCGCTTAAATGTATTGCTGCGCTCCTGGGGGCTACAAAAATTGATATCTTGCTAAATTTACAATACAGATCCATGTCTAGCTAATGGCGTATTCGTTTGGTTGCACTGGTGCGCACCAGAATTTGACCTTGAGTCAATAGTGAATGCATACATCACCTTATCTTAGTACAAAAAAGTGACAGTTCAATAGAACACGCTATTATGCACTAGTGCACACCAGTGCGCACCAGCTTTACCAAACGCCATATTTTTTGAAGGAAATCTCGAATGTCTGCTTTTGCATTTATACGCTTCAAATATGATGTATTTCAAAAATATATATTTCAAAAATATCTATTTCAAAAATTCCCATGATATTTTGAGATTAGTAATGATTGTTTAAGATTCATAAATCATAATGTAGAAATCAGGAAGTCATAAAGAGATGATGGAATACTTAAATCGATACATGATTTGATAGTTTACGGATCGTGAAAACTAAAATAGGAACCGAAGGCAGCAATAAAACGTTCGAAATTTACAAAATAGTCGGATAATAACGACGATCCACGCGAGATCCGGCCGTGCGCCGTCGAGGACCGTGGAATTATATATAATTACGCGTTTAGTGGTAACCTTTATCTAAACCTTTTCAGTAATGGCTTGAAAAAAAGGAGTCTGGGGTCGAACGGAACGACGCGACGGTTCGTGGAGAAGAACATCTGTGCACCGACAATTGATAAGCAATCTAGGAATGGTCATATTTACGACCGCCAATTTTCGATCGGGGATAGAGTGGGATTTTCGTAGATCCTTTTTCATCTCATAGATGAAGGCGAAGTCGGCACGGAGCGGCTAACAAGCCGTAATGACGGGTTATTTGAATGACCGGGTATAATGGCGGTCGATTTGGCGTTGAATCGCTATTCGGAAAAAAATGTCTATTGATTAAGGCCAGATTGCGAGCTCGAAATCCACGATTCCATAAACAAGTCGCGAGCGCCGTATAATTGCGACACGCGGAAAGAATTTCGTTTGCAGAATGGTATAAAGCCGGCCCCGGAGAATTTATTACCGGAGAAATACGTGTTTCTATCTTAGAAACAAAGACCATTGGGTGTCTATTGGAGGCTTATCCATTCTTCTCGTTGAATAGGTTACCTTCGCTTTTGACGTGAATGGACTTGCACGAGTTATTGAACGAATACTTTACGTAATTAAATGAAACGCTTTTAAAACTACATATTTTCAAATAAATCGCCTATGTTTTAGAAATGGTTTTGTTTAAAACATAAGGTTTTGTTTAAAACATAAGGTTTTCTTTAAAGCTAGTTTTATTTAAAGGTAGTTTTAACTCGTCTATTAAATAATTCAAAATTAACAGTTTCTAAAGGGACTTTGGTAGCTGTGCTAAACAAACAACTCCTCTCACGTTACATTTACAATTCACCGTCGTAACCCATACTAAGTAAGTAAGCTTATAGGAAGGAGTTTTGGGAGAGAGTCGAGTCGCGCGTAGAACAAATAGGGTATAATCCTGGGACGCGTGAAGACTCCTCTCGGAAGATAAACCGGGAGAGAGCGATTTCTCGGTGTCGCTCGGTTGAATGCGGACTTTTATCACCGACGGACGGCGTTTATCGATGCAAAATAGGCGGTTAATTACCTGCCCGGGCCGTACGCATCTAATCCCGTGACTAATTACCGGGCGCGAAGTTCTGTGCGGCCGCATTCACTGACTATTGATTAATGACGTCGTGTAATAATCGCGCGGCATTAGCGTTTCTTGTGAGTAAAGGGGGTACGTGCGTCCGAGAGGAGATTTGATCCCCGAGTTGAATTAATCCCGCTACGAAACTCCGAATCCGACGTCTTAGTAAACGCCGACCGCAGACCGGATCTTACCCCGGATGCTTCCTTCCTCGGACATCTCCTATTAGGACTAGGTTCGTACTCGGTTCTAACCACAGGATGTACTATCTTCTATTATACACATAATAAGACAAGATACCCTTTTAGGGGGAAGAATCCTAATTAAACAAGCAATAGATTGGGATGTTGTAAAAATTTTACTTTTTGACTCGATATTTCATCAATTGTATGAAGCCTAGAGAGGATAATAATATTCACTGATATATGTGGGTTACTCATGTGATGGCTGGTGGTTGGGTTTTTTTAAATAAAACGACCAAAATCCCCTTTAATTTACTTTAAACTTTATTTTTAATAATTGCCATGGATGCGTCTTTTACTGTTGACAAAGTTACGTTTTTATAATTACTTTCACGACTCCAGACGGACTGTTCTCTTTCCTATGCGTAATTCGAATAAATGCAATGCAGTGTGGTGACTGTACACTGACTCTTACAAGTTACAAGAGACAAGTATTTTTCCATTACACTTCCTAATGTTTGATTAAAACGGTACTACATGCAATTTCTGATATCATAAATATGAGTAAGTATGATGGATCTTATCCCAAATGTCTTTTTTTGGAAATCTCCTGTTAGGATTGAATGCCAATTGTAAGGTCATTAGAAACAGATATAATAATACCCTTTGAAAGGAAATTTTTAAATTACATGTCTGCATCAGATGTTATTCATGACCTCTTTTAATTTGAACAAAATGGTTTTGAAGAGGACAATTACTAGGAAGTTGAATTTTATGGTTTAATGAAGGTGTTCGAGTTAAGTCGAGTTAAGAGTTCTTAGTCTCTTAAGATATGCTAATTCATAAATTCAGTACTTTCGACGTCAGCAGCATTAAATTAATTGAATCATATTTGGCAAATAGGTCGCAATATGTCTATATATAACCATTGACGACATTCCTCAAGGCTTATTTTACTTAATAACATGGTATATTATTCAAACTTGTTCTTTTTTACCGATGACATAAATGTGATGGCTTCTTTCAATGATACTTATGCATCGAAACATCGTACGTTAGAGTTTCATGCTTATATTTGAAGTTGGTTTAAGACTAATAGGGTAATTATGAACGATGCAAAAACACAAGGGGTGAGATTCTTACTTACACTTATGAGATCTTGTATGGAGTTTTCAACTATCTAGTTGCATATTTGACGACTAGATAGATGACGAAGACTCGATGAAGAGTCTTGGAGTCAGACTCCAGTCTAACTTGGAAAACTTATGTTGCTCAATTGGTGAAAGCATAGAATAGTGGATCCCCTTCCATGTAACTATAGATACTATAACCCGAAATAGAGCTGCATCATGAAAAGAAAGATGAAAAAGTAAGTCTTCTCTCTGTAACACTGCCGAGTACTCTTCCATATTTCTCTTCATGGTGCAGTTCCATTTCAGATTACAATACCTAACGCCTGGACAACCCCTTGTAGGAGACCAATGAATAAGATTTGGAAGGCGGTTTTTACAATAATTTTTGACCAGTCCCTAACGAATCTTGCGTCGACACTTTGAGCCCAGCAACAAACCCCCGCCACTAGGTAATCGTGAAAATCCTCACGTAATTCCCAGACTGTGAGTCCATCATCAACCCTTACGTGATCCAACACCTAATTTTTCAACGGTTATTTTCTTCTTTCAAAAACCATAAAATTGAGGATACATAACCTCCCTAAAATTCCTCATGTTTTGGTGTTTCTAGTGGAAGTCGTGAACGAAAGATGTGATTTTCGACTTTTCTACCAAACACGTTACCTCTCTCGAATCCCTAAAAGTATTCTTTCATTTTTGTCTTCATGTAGCAGCTCTACTTCGAGTTATAGTACATGCTATGGTTATTTCTTCAGTCACATATGCTACTTGTTGCTTTGCTTGGGGTTATTCAGCACATGTGGATTCTGTATTCGCTATTCAGCGAAAATATATTAGAGGAGGGGTTCTCAAACTTTCTAAATTTCGTACCACATAAATTAAAGACAAAAATTTTATGTACCTTTACCAACAAAGAGGTTTTCGATTAAAATAAGTTAAGGATAAAATAGCCTGAGCCTGATGAGCATGTTTCTTTCTTACTAATTGCGATATATTAGGCTTACTTTTCATTAATTTTAACCTTAAATCAGATTCAAGTTGCAACCGTGTTCTATATTTATTTTTTATTATTAACATAGACGAAAATCCAGATTCACACAAATACGATGTACTAAAAGGCATTAAAAATTTTACTGCTTTTTCCAAAATGTCTTTGTATTCACTTCGCCTTTGTATCCAAAAATTACATAAGTTTTCTTTCTTGAATTCATTCATTAGGTTCCTGTCACATGAAATGTCTATGATTTGATCTGAAATTTCTATGATTTGATCTCTTTCTAAAATAGAAACATTTTGTAGGGTAGTACTCGAAATAGAAAACGGATCTCTTATCCAACTTTCGTTTTCTAAATTTTCAGGAAAGTAAGAATAAAAGTTACTGACAAGTCCCATGCAATGTTTTTCTATATCTTCAATCAGGTGTTTATTCGGTTCGTTTCCTTGAAGATACTCTTCTAGTATTGGAAACCCAGCAATTTTCTTACTTTTTAGGTCCTTAATTATATATTCTAATTTTTTCACAGTTGCATTTACTTTGTCATATACAGTAAAAACAGATACAATGGAACCTTGTAGTTCTTAAATGAGTTCGGATTGGCCATTTCGTCTTTACATTCGCCAAGGATGAAGCTTTTGAATGATGCATACAGCGTTAAAATAGATTAAAGGGTTTTCTTTAAAAAAATTATTTATTATACATGTAAATCCCTATCTAACAGGGGGCTGGAGGCTAACTTCTCATAGGTATCAAAAATTGTACCATCAAAATCTATGAAATGTACCACCAGTGGTACATGTACCATACTTTGAGAACCCCTGTATTAGAGTAATAACGTGCTTGGGTTTGCGCAGAACTGTTGTAGGGTTAGGGTGGTTATAAATCTTCCTTGGAGATCTCCTTTATAGGATTGTAGCATTATTACAAGAGTATTACAAACTATTCGTGAACATAGTAATATTTGGTTGCCTAGTTTACGACTGGATACGTGATGAAGACTCAACGAAGAGTCTTGAGGTCAGACTGCAGTTTGGATTGCAGTTCAGACTGCAGTCATGACTTGGAAAAGTCATGTTGCTTAATGGATGAAAAGACAGAATACTATATCCCCTTCCATGTGACAATAAATACATGCTACGCTTATTCCTTCAGTCACATATGCTACTCCTTGACTTTTTTGAGGTCATTCAAGGCATGTGGATCCTGTATTCGCTATTTGGCTAAAATATGTTAGAGTAGTAGCGTGCTTGGGTATTCAAAACTATTGTAGGGGCAAAGTCATTGATTATAAATCTTCCTAAGAGATCTTTTTCGGATTGTAGCATTATTACAAAAGTATTACAAACAAACTATTATAAACGTACATCTTTTAGAGGAAGTTCTATATTAAAAAAACCAGATTCAGGTTTTATAGACTTGAACGTTGATTAATTTGTTAAATTCTTACTCCATAAGCTTTCTTTCTCAGATGTCTATTATCAAGACTGTATAATATGTTATTTTCTAACATACCAAACTCATAATTATTCGTGTCTAAATTTCGAAAGAAAATTTAGAATTAAGCAATCAATATGTTGAGATATTAAAAAAATTCGTCCAGAACATTGATTAATTTAGAGTCGGGTACGTTTTCCCGGTCCTCTCTTTTTTTTGGGAAGGGTTTACCACCTCGCCGTCTGTACGAGGCGGACGTTGGAACCGTGTGGGGTGTCAAAGTATTTAATAACGAGTGCCTGCAATGGAACAGTTCACTTTGTGCAGAAACCCTCGCCTCCGCCACTTATTTCCGGGCAAAGGATTAATATGTAAACGAATTCCGGTGAAAAAAAGGGCGCGGTCAGACTCTCTCCTTTGTGAATCTCTCAAATCGAACGCTGAGAAATTTTTAATGACCCAACTCGGAGTTTATTTAAAAAAAAACCTGGGTAAATGTAAATATTAAAATTGAGGTTGGCGGAAATTGAAGTTTTTGATGATAGCATCCCGTTAAATAAGCCTTGGTCGCGGTCGAGGCGCATTTGTAAATCAAACGTGTTTGAAACCAATTGGGGATTCCCGCTCCGATACAATTCGCTACATCAAAGCGACATCTATCGGCCGACCGACGGTGGATTGCGCGCGATAATTACTATGCAAAATTATTAGCATATTAATTAAAGAAAATTTAATTAAAATCAAGAGTTCAAGTCCTCTCGGGTATAACAGGGAAAATAGTTATTACATTTTACTATAAACACGTTTTATTCTAAACGTAAATAAAAATCGATTGAAGTACCTTTTATTGTAACCGGATGTACGTGGGGGAGAACAAAACGAAGTGTAAAGACAACAACAACGTCTTCGTGCCGCATAATTCCCGTTTCGATTATAGCCGGAGTCGTAACGCCCGCGCCGAAAATCTCTTCGACGAGGCATAACTTGGAACTATTAAAATGCAAATGGGTAGCGGGCGCAGCATCCCCCGAAGAAGAGAGATATTGCGGGGCGACCGTTCGCCTCCGATTGCCCCTGCAGCCCCGGGGCTGCGGAGAGGCCAAATGGCCAATAAAAATGAAACATATTCATGATTTTTCTTTCCGAACGGAAAACGAATATTAACCGCTAAGTCGAGGTCTTACGTCGACCTTACGCCGAGGGGGTTGGTTTTTAGGGAGATCGTCTAATCGGTATTTATTGTTATTTGATAATGGTTAGGTCGTCACGCATCGTGGATTTATTATGATTAATTGATCGATTTTGAAATAATTGGAAAATTAAGAAAATTGGAGAAAAATTCTAACAAATGAAGATTACAATAAAAGAAAGTGCTAAGTCAATCTTTAAGTTGAGATTTTAATATTTAGTATAATTTACATAATGACTTGATGGATAGATTTTATTTTCCTAAAGGCGTTTACCATTTTGAAAACACGTGCCAACTAATCATCTGGTTAGAATGTTTATATAAACCTAGAAAACCTAAATTTGCCTTCTTAACAACGTTTTAATAGCCCACAGCTGAAGATTATCAAACAAGATGATCATAACTCCTTTTTCGTGTGTGTTTTGCCCCTCAAAATGATTCCTAATGTTTCACTGGGTATTGCTTTATTTACATTTGATTAATTCGCCTGTAACACACGAGGGTTAAAAAACCCCGAATTTTTTTTTCTCCAATAACAATAAAACATCACTGACCGTAACGGTTAACGATTGTATTCGAAGCAGGAGGACGACGGCGACATCTACGTCCGGGCAATACCAATTTTTCGGCTGGTGTGCCAACGGGCCGTTATTATAAAAATGTTGCTATAAAAACTGATTAGAATTCCGCTCTGGGGTCGGCCAAATTGGTATTCAAATGTATATAGTGCTATTGGCGAACGATTTGTCTCGGGAGCGACGGAGAGGGAGGAAATTTCGGTTTTCTCTAACGAGATTGCGGTGGAGGTTCGACTCCCGGTGCTTTTGCCATCAGAAAAATGATTCTTTTATTTAAATATACGCGGAGGTGGAGAAGTTACAAGGGGTGATGTCGGATGACGTGGGTAATTTGAATATCGAATCGTTTTTATACTTGAATGGAAGCAAATAGGGAGTGATTTTTTTTGGATGAGGTATGTCTTATACTTAGGCAACCAGAAATAAGCAACTAGTAAATCAATAAAGTGTGATGTTTCTACTTAATGGTTTTTGATTTAGTATTAAATCATGTTTTTCACACTGAAACACTCCTATCTTGGTGATGGAGAGGCTATATTGAATTGCTTCAATGTATGACATTTGCTAGGCAAATGCTAGACTTGTTAGGTATGTCTCAAACTGAGGCAATCCTTGCATTAGAGCAATTCAATATCATAAGTGAAGAGGCGATGTTGAATTGCTGCAATATGAGAGTTTGTTGCTGGTTGATAGTCGCTGGTTGCCTTAGTGTGAGACCCACTTTAGACATGTCTTACACTGAGATAACTAGCTGCAAGCAATTGGCAATCAGCAGCATACGATTTTGCCACTTGATGACATTTTACATAGAATTAAAGCAGACGTCTCACATTGGAGCAACTCGATATCGCAAGTAGAGAGGCGATATCAAATTGCTGCAATATGAGAGTTTGTTGCTGGTTGCTAATTGCCTGTTGCCTCAGTGTGAGACCCACTTTAGGCACGTCTTACACTGAGGTAACTAGCTGCAAGCAATTGGCAGTCAGCAGCTCACGATATTCACATTTGATGACCTTTCACATAGAATTAAAGTAGACGTTTCATATTGGAGCAATTCAATATCGCAAGTAGAGAGCCGATGTCGAATTGCTGCAATGTGGCAGTTTGTTGCTGGTTGCCAGTTGTCTGTTGTTGGTTGCCTCAGTATGAAACCCATCTTAGACACTTCTTACACTTAGGTAACTAACAACAAGCAATTGGAAATTAGCAATACACGATATTTCCACTTGATGACATTTTACATAAAGCCACGACTCACATTTGGGCAAGAATCAACTAGCAACCAGCAAAACGCGATATTTTCCATGTTCCTCACATTAGAGTAATTCGATATTGCTGATGTAGAAACCTAAGATGTGGCCTCTATATCTGCAATATGGAATTGCTCCAATGTGGGACGTTTTGTTGCTAATTACATCAGTGTGAGACATGTCTAAAAAAAATTTTTTTAATTAAAGTTCTGTAGGCTGGTTGCCTCAGTGTAAAACCCACCTTAGACACTTCTTACACTTAGGTAGTTAACAACAAGCAATTGGCAATTAGCAACACACGATATTTCCACTTGATGACATTTTACATATAGCCACGACTCACATTTGGGCAAGAATCGACTAGCAACCAGCAAAACGCGATATTTTCCATGTTCCTCACATTAGAGTAATTCGATATTGCTGATGTAGAAGCCTGAAATGTGGCTTCTATATCTGCAATATGGAATTGCTCCAATATGAGACGTTTTGTTCCTAATTACATCAATATGAGACATGCCTAAAAGAAAAAAAAAATTTTTTTTGATTAAAGTTCTGTAGGATATGGTATATCCATCAAAGATATTTGTATTGGTCGATTTTACCCACTCTGTTTTATCCACACCGAGATGATCCGACCGGAGCAATAAAAGAGCTGTAACGGAAGCGTCGGAACGGTTTATTTTTCCTCTTTCTGCTTCCGGACAGGCGATATATCGTACATAAAGATATCCCCTGGACGTGGCGGAGGGATTGGTCATTTTTGTATTGCTATCTGGGCGAGAATGTATCGCTCCCCGGAGCCGTTCATTTTTCAATATCGTGAAACGTGTTGGTTAGAAAAATTGACCTTACGTACAACACCCCAAGAGAGGGAGGAAAAATATGTGGAATAAGAAGAAAGAAAATAACTTTCCTAGTTAACTTAATACTTGCAAAGTTTAATGTGTTGTTTTTCCGTTCAATCGAAATTAATTAAAATCGAGGGGGTAATTCGGGAGGGAAGGACAAAAACACAAAATTCGGTTGATTAAGAAGAAACCGGGGGAAAGAGAGACGAAGACGGTGGAGACGAAGGCGGTTCGTTTCTGCGGCGAACTGATAATGAATCCCGAAAAGAAGTGGGTATCTATTAAAACTTGGAGTACAATGGGCGGGCACAAAGGGAAGCGGCTATTGTGAGCATCAATACTGGTACACATCACCTCAATTAAAATGTAATAAGAATCTCGTCTGAGGTAGGAGAAAACTCATTAACACTGGGCAAAAGGGGCCGATAAAATTAAAATTACAAAGACGAGTTTTTAGTTTCCGGCAGAGAACGCGGAGGCGGCTATCTTTAACACCACCATCAGAATTTTACTTCGTCTAATTCTCTTTTATTTTCTAAAAACTTTAGGAACTTTAAAATAAATCCATAATTGATCAGATTAATTAAAGAAAAATAAAATATTCAAAATCACCTTTTGGGCGAATGTTTTTAGGTTTCTTTTGTTTGGGCTTTTTCGCAAGTTGATATTTAGGTTTCTCTGGTCTTTCAAAATCTTCTTCCGGCGATTTTGAAAGGCCGGAGATTGTCTCCATGTTTAATTTGAGTTCTGCGCTTTGCAGGAGCAACTTTTGTAGGGGTTGGTCTTTCAAAATAGCCTTCTGGGCGAAGATTATCTTCAGGACGTTTCTGTTTTGGACGTTCTGCAGGACGATACCCAGGTTTTTGTAGTACTTCAAAGTCACCTTCTGGTCTCAAATTATCTTCAGGTCTTTTCTGTTTTGGTCTTTTTGCAGGAACGAAACCTAGCTTATCCAGAACTTCAAAGTCACCTTCTGGGGAAGATGGTCTTCAGGTTTCTTTTGTTAAAGCCTTTCCGCTGGTTGATATTTAGGTTTCTCTGGCCTTTCAAAATCTTCTTCCGGCGATTTTGAAAGGCCGGAGATTGTCTCTATGTTTAATTTGAGTTCTGCGCTCTGCAGGAACAACCTTTGTAGGGGTTAGTCTTTCAAAATCGCCTTCTGGGCGAAGATTATCTTCAGGACGTTTCCATTTTGGACGTTCTGTAAGACGATACCCAGGTTTTTGTAGTACTTCAAAGTCACCCTCTGGTCTTAAATTATCTTTAGATCTTTTCTGTCTTGGTCTTTCTGCAGGAATGAAACCTGGCTTATCTGGAACTTCAAAGTCACCTTCTGGGCGAAGATTGTCTTCAGGTTTCCTTTGTTTCGGCCTTTCCGCTGGTTGATATTTAGGTTTCTCTGGCCTTTCAAAATCTTTTTCCGGCGATTTTGAAAGGCCGGAGATTGTCTTCATGTTTAATTTGAGTTCTACGTTTTGCAGGAGCAACCCTTGTAGAGGTTGGTCTTTCAAAGTCGCCTTCTGGGCGAAGATTATCTTCAAGACGTTTCTATTTTGGTCGTTATGTAGGACGATACCCAGGTTTTTTGGTACTTCTAAGTCATCTTCTGGTCTTAAATTATCTTCAAGTCTTTTCTGTCTTGGTCTTTCTGCAGGAAGGAAATTTGGCTTATCCGGAACTTCAAAGTCACCTTCTGGGCGAGGATTGTCTTCAGGTTTCCTTTATTTGGGCTTTTCCGCTGGTTGATACTTAGTTTTCTCCGGCCTTTCAAAATCTTCTTCCGGTCTAAGATTGTCTCTATGTTTAATTGGAGTTCTGCGCTCTGCAGGAGCAACCTAGGGGTTGGTCTTTCAAAATCGCCTTCCGGGCGAAGATTATCTTCAAGACGTTTCTGTTTTGGACGTTCTGCAGGATGATACCCAGGTTTTTTGGTACTTCTAAGTCATCTTCTGGTCTTAAATTATCTTCAAGTCTTTTCTGTCTTGGTCTTTCTGCAGGAAGGAAATCTGGCTTATCCGGAATTTCAAATTCGCCTTCTGGGCGAAGATGGTCTTCAGGTCTTTTCTGTCTTGGTCTTTCTGCAGGAACGAAACCTAGCTTATCCGGAATTTCAAAGTCACCTTCTGGTCTCAAATTATCTTCAGGTCTTTTCTGTCTTGGTCTTTCTGCAAGAACGAAACCTGGCTTATCCGCAACTTCAAAGTCACCTTCCGGGCGAAGATTGTCTTCGGGTTTCTTTTGTTTCGGCCTTTCCGCTGGTTGATATTTAGGTTTCTCTGGCCTTTCAAAATCGCCGAAAGAAGATTTTGAAAGGCCGGAGATTGTCTCCATGTTTAATTTGAGTTCTGCGCTCTGCAAGAGCAACCTAGGGGTTGGTATTTCAAAATCGCCTTCAAAGTCACCTTCTGGGCAAAGATGGTCTTCAAGTCTTTTCTGTTTCGATCTTTCAGCTGGTTTCGGACAATAATAATTTGAGTTACTCGTTCATTCTAACTTCAAAAATTACGTACATAATCATTCGCAAAGTTTCAAAAGAATTATCAAATTTCAAAGATGCCATGTTAAAAAAAATTAACACTAAGAGCTTTTAGAATGATGATGTAACCACTAAAGTTAAAATAAAATTAAAAAAAAAAATATTAAATAAAAGTTAAAGTAAAGCTATTATCGTCATTGTTGATCTTTCACGTTGTAGGTTATTATTCGCGATTTTTCCAATTTTTTTTTTATTTTTATTTCCTTTCGATTGATCTCCAAACGAGATAAGCAGCGTTCTATCGTAATTCACGTGGAAGCGTTCGTCCACGTGTGGGTGGCCGCCCATACACGCGTTGTATGAACGACAATCGGATACGATCGATAATTTTCCCGCGCCACGGACCCATTCATACGATACCGTACCGATCAATATTAATTATTGGGTTAGTTTGATTGATAAGCGAACGACGTGATTGGGTTCCGTTCGGATGTACACACCCACGATTGGAAAGGGATAGCTTCGGCACTTTACGTAATTATCTGGATTTATTTATTGTCTAATTTATTACTTTACATTTAATTTTTATTTTTTAATGGAAGTTGGAATTGGAATTTTAGTAGAATTGACTTTTGTCATTTTTGCAACTATTTGCAATTAATTAATAAAAGCCGGAATGAATGTTTGAATTAATTACGGTCGGTGGCTTTGATGATGTGATGTTGGAGACGCGTCGGAAACTCACAAAGCCGGGACAAGTGGACGCAATTAGCCGGCCATTTTGCGGTGGATCAACAATGGGACCAATAAGGTACAGAGCGTCCAAGAATGGATCCCGCGGTGGAAAGGATCGAGTGGGAAAAACGATAAACTAGAAAATAAAAACGGTCGGAGGATGGTTTGGTTGACGGACGATCCATTAATTACGGAAATCGAGAGGGATGCTCGTTTCGATAGTGCTCGTACATTCGGGTACAAAGCTCGTGTATACTTCAAGCTTTATTCGAAAAAATTTTCGAGTCAAAAAATCCTGTCAATTAAAAATTTACAGGAATTGAAGAAAAAAAAATATTTTTTTTTTAGATTTGGACTACCAATTGATGTGAAGATGGTCTAAGAGTCGAAATTTGGTAGGTAAGTGTTTACATTCTTGAAGAAAAAGCATTTATTTCTTGATATTAACTACCCATTCGACTTGAGGACGGTCTAATAGCCGAAATTTGGTAGTTAAGTGTTTACATTTTTGAAGAGAATTTTTTTATTTCTTGGTCTAACCTACTCATTGACTTGATGGTGGTCTAACCGCCGAAATTTAACTCTATAATCAAAGAGACAAACTATATTGAGGATTCAAAATTAAAGTAAACTTTTAACAAGCTTATATTTATATTCTTCATTAGGAATTAGAAATAAATCGAGAAGAAAAATTCAGAAATTGAAGAAAAATTTTTTTGCTGTTTTAATCTTGACCATCAATTAGCCTGAAAATGATTTAATAGCCGAAACTTGGTAGTTAGGAAACTAAATGACCACAATTTTACCAAGCAAAAATTACAAAAACTGTGCAAAGTAACCACCTCGAACTCGGATGCAAGAATCCAATCTTCTCCTCATTGACTGGCGAATTCTCTCAAAAACGCTATGATCTGTTTTAAAGTTGCACCCAACAATGATTCGATTTCTTAAGTCTTCTACGTTTTCCAATGGAGAACATACAACGTACACCAAGGACTTCAAATAGCCCCACAGGAAAAAATCCAGGGGGTTTAATCCGGGGATCGTGGATAAGTGAGGTCAACCTCGGCCAAATCAGCGATTTACATTTGTGTTAAGAAATTTTACCTACTTGACTAAAGTTGGGGCGCCATCGTGCATATACTATATTGCATCTTTAATTGCTAATGGCACGTCCTCCAGAAAACCAGGGAGTCTATTTCCAAAAAGTTGCAATACACCTCTCCGATAAGTCTTCCTGGTAAAAATACCGGTCCAATTAGGCAGTCACCCACAATTGAGGCACTGGATTCCAAACAGGTCTTCATCCATCAAATCTCATTTTCGGCAAAACAAGAAAAACCTATAATTACTCATCAATAAGTATGGCAGTTAATATTTTTTTTTTCAAAAAAATTATAAAAAACATTGAATTGCTTCGAAAAAAGAATAATTTTGTTTTATATAAATTTATAAAGGAAAAAACGTTTTCAAAGTTGGATGAGGATGGTCTTGGAACAAAAGCGACTATGAAGCTGGTTTTGAAACTCTAACTAATGGATGAGATTTCTTTTGGAACATTCGTAACAGTGATGACACAAGTTTGGTTCTGAATGGTTATTTATTTAATTAAAATATAAAACCATTATTTTGGACACAAGTTTAAGAAAATTGAATAATTAAACGTCAACGTTTCAAAAAAAGAAGAAGAAATGTTATCGTTGTTTCCATTCTAGATTCTTAGATATTCTTCATTTTCTTCATTCTCATACAGGTTCTGAAATTCATGTTCCTCTCTATCCAATACACTTCTGTAATAATCTAAATCCGGAAGCTGCCTCCATTCTTCAACAAAGTGTGTTTTTAGAAGTTTATCTACATCCTTCAATTTTTTAGGCTTTATTGGAAAAATCTTTGATACTAAATGTGGGTTAATGTCACGAACAGTTTTTCCAGTTTTAAGTATACTTTTATAATTTTCAGTATCACACCGATAATTTACCTCACCTCTGACGAAAACCTTGCCTGTTTTAATAGATTTTTTTAACAATATACGTTTTGACGGGGCGAACTGGAAATGCCAATTTGCAGGTTTCTTAATAGTATCCTGGCAAGCACTTTTCCAATTATACACTTTAAAATCAATCCCACATTTGACAACTCCTCCAAATCTTGCAAAGGTATCAATATACTCACTAGGTTTAATAATGGTTTCGGACTTTCTTAAGACTTTTTCTATTCGTCCGAATACCCGATCTGGTGGTATAAAGCTATGGCCTACGACGGGGAATATAAAATAAAACCCTTGAACTTTGGTGCTAATTCGCTTAACCACTTTTGGATCATACCCACAGCAATTGAGTTTTTAGTTTGGGCTGGACCCGTAGCAAATAATTAAGAGGCGAAAACACCTTTAAATTGATATTGTACAGTGATAAGTTTCGGGAATGAGGTTTGTTTAGAAACAAACGTGGTTGGTGAAAATCCATCTTGCATTGAATGAAGACTGGTTTGAAGTAAATTATAGGAAATGGTTGAGGATTTATTTGGAACAAAAGAGGAAGCGGATGAAGAAGGTTCTGGAGTATCAATAGATTTTTAAACTCATTTTTCAATAGCATAAAGAATTTTCTGGGACTTAAAAAAAGACACAGGCACAAGCAGACCAGCCATCTTTATGAGGAAATGCCCATAAGCAATTTTCGATTTTTTTGGATAAGGAACGATTTGAAATCCAGTGCCTCAATTCCAAGTGGGTTCAAAGAAAACTGATGTTGAAAACGATCTTCAAAAATTTTGAATTTTCGTCATACCATACATGGTTATTATGGAAATTGAGTATTGCATTTCTTGAAAAATTCTCTTCATCGGTGAACAGAATCAACATAAGGAATTGAGGGATTTCATTTTCTGCAAAAGCCAGAATGCAATGTGATGAAGAAAATCAACAGGGAGCTTGAACGTTTCATATATGGAATAGGTACAACAAATTTTCTTTCAGAATGTGCCAAATAGTCCCATTACTTACATTCAAAGCGCTAGCAATTTTTCAAGTAGAAGTACCTTGATTTTCTTCAATCATGTCTAGCAGATCCTCTTCCATCACTACCGTTCTTGCTGTCTTTGGCCTTCCTGCTCCTTCATTTCGTCTAAATGTGTTTCATAAAGACTCCGATGAATACTTTCGAAAGTTCTTCTATCAGGAACAATAAAGCCAGAAAATCTTTCGGTATATAAGTGCCTAGCTTCTAATGCATTGCCATCTGCAAGTCCATAAATAAAGTGAAGTTCACATAAAGTTATAACATAGGTTTACATCCTCCAGCAACAATTAGGAGCTAAATTAGAAAAAAGAGAAACCCTAGAAATTGAAGAGAATTTTTTCTTTAATCTTGATTAGCAATTGATCTGAAGACAGCCTTCATTTTCCTTCTAGAAGGAGTAACCATTCTAACCAACTTCAAGTAGGATCCTTTGGATATTCCAAAAAAAAAGCTATGAATTTACTGTCTGTTTGTTTAAATTTTTCTGATACCAGGAACAGGTTGTTCCTTCATAGTTTTATGTAAGGATAACACCATTATTTTTTTCATACTATTTTGCGTAGTTTGCGGTATAGTAAGCAATTTCATCTTCTTCATCAGAACTCCTGCTTGATATTTTGCTGAAATTCCTTGTAGTAAATATAATTTAGAACAATCGTTCTAATTTGCGAATAGTGGTTGCTTTTTCTAACTGTAAACTGGTTGTATTCATAATTGATTTAAAATTCGGGTTGGCAATCGGTCAATTTGTTTGTAGAGGACCTAAGAGTTGAAACGTGGTAGAAAAAGTAAATGACACCATAAGATATAATCAAGGAGGTAAAATATATTAATATTTCGAAATTAAAATCAAATCCTGAAGATAACCTAATGATCGAAATTTGGTCTGTTTTTCGAACAATTCATTAATTACGGAAATCGAGAGCATAGCTCGTTTTATATTTTTGATCGGTTGAAGACAAAGTTTAAATTAGGCTCCCTAAGTTTCCCCAATCGATACTTCTGTTTTTCCAAGCCGGAACGAACGAACGATTCGGTCGTAACAAAGTTTCGAAGGCTTCGAGGCCTGCGAAGTGTGTATTCAAAGTGTATTCGAATTCGATTACGAAAGAGGTCTCTTTCCAAGCCCGGGGGCGGCCGACTCTTTAACTCATTTTAATTCGCTTTGAAGTGAACAATGGAAGTAGAAACGGCCGACGGATTTCTTAATGGGGGATTACCGACTTTGGAATGGCAAAAGCAAACGTTTAGACGGGAGCAAAAGCTTGGTTAAATTAATTCCGACCGGTTGATTTGAGTAAAATGAAATCTTATTCGTGTCGAAAACACATTATTAGTTTTTTCGCTTTGCTTAGATTTTTGTTATTTTTATACGTAAAGTACAATGTACGGCGGTATTCGGTTTCGTGCAGAAAGCTCTGTTTAGTGTTCCCCTTATCCCATAGACAGATATGCAAAACTTAATTGCGGTAAATTGCAGTGCCATGTGGGGTGCTGCTGAAATGACCGTTCGCTATGGATACCAGCCGTCCGCCGCTATAAATCATTGCTTTCTTATTCGTATTTTACGGATAAGGGTCGGATTATTTAAAAAAACCCGGAGTCTTAATAGAAACTTACAGTAATTTTATAACGGTTATTACGGGTAAAATGGTTTTGAAAATAAACGCGATAACGTAAGTTATGTTGTGATTTTTAAGTCATGGAAATGTAAAAGAGTTTAAGTATTATTTACAAGTTGGTCGTAATTTCAATCGAAAACGTTGATAACTCGCCTTATTAAAAAAATGTTAAAATATTTATACGACGTTGTCAATTAATAATTCCCCCTTCTTTTATTCTGAAAAGTTAATCGCGGGGCGAAGCCGCGTTAACTGCGTACAAGCTCGAAATTTGGCGAAAAACTTTGGCAATAAATTTGCGACTACGCTCCGGTGTGGTCCGTTCTCGGTAAACCCGGCGAGTTTGCGACCAAAAAATACATATAACAGGTTTAATTATAACAGATACGGCCGCGTATTTGCATAGAACAGTAACGAAGGACAGGCAACGACTGGGGTTCCGAATAAATCATCCTGACCTCTTCTTAATTACTTAAAATGAAAATGATTAAAAGCTGAAAAAAGGATAATAAGAATAGGAATTATTATTATATTAATAGCTAAGTAATTACTTAAAAATAAATGATTGTGTATTATTTTCAATATCGTGTCAAATACTAATATCTGTCGTGGTTAAATACAGACATTATCAGGTGATTCGAAAGATGGGGGACATTGAGTTTCCGTTGGGTGTTAAAAGGGGGCCGCGGGGGTCGTCGGAACCTCGGAGTGCCGAATGAAATATGATAGCGATGTCCGGCCGAGACGTTTATTTACTTAAGTATCCGCAGGACGAGGGCTAATCCTGAAATTATGTGCCGGCCCCCCGTCAACAGATCGGTGGCGTGTCGGGGGCCCATACGGGCGCGATTTACAAAAAAAAGCGCGATTTATGGGCCAATTTCGGCGACCGGATGAAACCGCAAAAAGCGGACATATCGCGGTACGGTGCGTGATGATGCCTCTATATAGTAGAAAGAAAAAATTACAATTATTTATTGTAATGTGAAAAAATAAAAAATAATATACGGACAAAATAATTCGCCGACACCCTTTTGAACGGACACCTCCCTTGGGCGGACAGTTTCTCATAGAACCGTCTAACCCTGATAATTATTTCGTATTTCTCTTAAGCGGACACCCCTCTTGAATGGACACTTTTGGTGGGTTCCCTTGGTGTCCGCACAAGGGAGTTTTCACTGTATTTATGCAAATTTCTTATAAAAATATTTATAAGAAATAAATGAAAAAATGATAACATGGTTGGGTGTTTATTTGGTAAACTGAGGGGAGAAGAAATAGGTTTATTTTTATTCATGGTCGCGGACTCACGTCAAAAGCTTAACGAAACCTCCCTTAACGAAACGACGCTCTAATTCACTGCTCGCAATATTCAAATCTCTTCGCGATAATTTGCGTTCCATTAACTTCGACGTCCCCTTCGATTATTCGGTTGGTCACACAGCGACCTCGAATTGTCTCAAATCATCAAACCTGACGATGAGATATTGTGTAATCAAAGGTGTATTTTGGGTTTAGAGTTAAAATAAACCAAGTGTTCAAAATGAATCAAGATTTGAAGATGATTTGATGGTCGAAATGTGGTATAATTAGAATTAAATCGAAAAAGGGGGAGGTGAAAAAATTTTTTTTCTTAGACATCGATCATTAACCTGAAAATAACCTAACAGATGAAATTTGGCAGTTAAGTTAGAAAAAATAAAGGATGACATATTACATAACTAAAGGTATAAAATATGTATTGAAAGTTCAAACATAAAGTAAACCCAATCTAACCTGAAGACGACTTAACCTCTCAGCTGTTAAGCTAAAACCTAGTAGTTAAGATAAAAAATAAACTACAGTAGAACCAAAAACATTGAAATAGTTGTCTATGCGCTGCTGTTTCATATTGCATCTTTTTTTCTTGCTGTTATGTTTCCTCATCTGTTAAGAAGAAAATCCGCAGGAGTTGCCTCTGATTATTGTTCGAATTACCTTAGAACTTTTTCCAGAGAAGCAAAACCTTCTTGATGGGAGATGTAGAGACTGTTCATCCATCGTTTTGTCGTCGTCGTTTAATTCTTGGGTTTCCTAAAAGGCATTCGTTAGTTCTTCAACACTCATTTCTTCTTCTAAATCATCTGCTATAACTAACGTGACCATTTATTTTTTGACTCAAAACGGGACATTGGTTTATTTAGGTTAATTAACAGGTAGTCAAAAAAAAAAAACACTATTTTAAAGTTACTTATTCAGAAAAGGTCAGTTAAGTTAAATGTTACGAATTAAAATATATATATATATACCCGAAACGTTTACTTATATTTATCAGAAGAACAAATTTGCTTTAATATAGTTGGTGATGATTTTAAGTAAGAATGAAACTCTTGGTACGTTTTTTTATATTCACCTTAATTGTCAACATCGCCTTTAGAACTGTAATTTGTAACTGGGTCTTCTCAGATGGCCACAATTTGTTCATCATAGAAAATTCTTTCTACTGGAGCATTTGTAGCAGCCAAACACAAAATATATTCAATTGAAATAGAAAAGTTTTCATGCTGAAGATTGTTAGCTTGAAAGTGTTTGTATGCTTCCACCCAACGAGTTTCCGTGGAAACATTTAGATTATTCCATTCGGTCACTTTCTGCGTTGTAAGGTAGTCACAAATTAACGAAAATTCGTCAAATACTTCTGCATCTTTATTACAGTCAATATATTCCGTTTCAATTAATACATCCAAAGATTTTTGAACGTCTGTCCATACGGGGACCTTTTTTAAATCTGCCCAATAAAATATCTCCATTTCTTTGGTAAGAAAGCAAGTCCACTGCTCCAGATATTCACGGCTTGTTTGCTAAAATTCTGTAGCTGTCCTAGTCACAAACTCTTCATCTATGTCAGAAAAGTTATCTTTCGATTTCACTATTAATTGACGGACCATAAATGGAAGAAACTGATTGGTCTGTTTCTGAGTCAAATTGTCTTTTAGTCGATTGATTTCTTTTGCAGCTTTAATTGCCGATACAGTCTGACCTTCCAGTTTCACTACAGCTTGATGAAAACTTGCTGACTGAGCGTGTAAAAAATAAAGCCACAATTCGGATGTGGGATCTTCAAAAAAGATTTTTAGTAACAGAGGACATTTTTCAATACTCAAAAAGTAGTTTTCTAGTGGCTGATACATTTTTAAAACCCTTTCCAAGGCAAGCATAAGAGCAAGCCATCTAATTTTGCTGTAGCCGAGCATTTGTTGATATTCTGTTTCAATTTCGGCGCAAAACTCCTTTAGAGCTTCAACTCGAATCGTGTAAATATAAAAAAATGAATATATCTTCACAATAATGCTTTCGTAATCTAAGGGTAGCCTGTCTGCAGCAGATTTTATTGCATTGTGAATTACATGGGCTCCACATCCAATACCTATTAATGACTTTTTCTGTGATGATTGTATAATACGGTGTACCGTATACCGATCGCGTCCGGCCGGCTCGGCTACTCAAATTTTCGTGTGGTTTCAGAAAACGGGACAATTTTGCGTCCCAGGAATCATTTCGGGGACACCGGGACTCGTAACTCTAAAAAGGGACAGTCCTGTTCAAAACGGGACGTATGGTCACGTTAGCTATAACCCATTCAATAACGTCTTATCTTGTCACATTTTCGTAACCTTTTAAGATTTGTAATAATTCAAATAAATTTTGTTCTTCTTGTGTCTCGGTGTCAAAATTTGAAGAGGACATTTCTCCCCGCCTTCTCCATTTCAAAGCTAATTCATTTAATGGAATATCATTTTCACTGTCATTTCAATATCAATAATTTTTAACCAAGATTTTTTAATAGTGGAACCACGTTCTGAATCCCAAGCTTGGCTTACCCAGTAAATGACATTTTTCAGTGTAATCTTTCTTATTCCACTGATAATATCGTATTCTTTTTTAGCGTATTGTCATACAATTCAAGATATAAACGTTTATATATTTTTTTAAATATTTTCGAGGACGCTTGATCCATTGGTTGCATTTGGTTACATTTGGAGGCAAAAATTTTATAACAATACTACATGAAGTTCTTTCCTAGGGTTAAAACCAGTTAGTAAATAAGGTCGTATCCATCCAAGCACTCTTATAATTTTTGTAATAAACTGGTAGGGCTTTGGGTGAGATGTCTTTTAAAGTAAAGTGACCATTTTTTAAAATTTTAAATCTGGGACAGGAACTTGTAGCGGGGGGGCTTTAGTTTAGTGAAATTACTGAGTACAAAACTTTTTATATTTTTCTGAACTATGGATGTTTTTCGCTTTGAAGCACTGTACAAAATTCTGTACAATTTCCTTCATAATTAACTTTAGTGAGTAATATCGCTTTTACTGTGTCTATTTCAAGTCGAGTTTTCTCACTTGTCCAAAAGCTATTTATTTAAAAAATATATATTTTTTTTCCGTAGAAACATTTTTGCCAGGCAGACAGAAAAAGAACTCTGCTAATTTTCGTGAATTTGAAAATGGAAGTTCCCGATTATTAAAATGAGAGACCATTTCATCCCACTTTTGGATTGATGCAGTTCGGTTATTTTTCCATTCGGCAATTTTCTCTTCCGTAACGCGTAATTTGATATTTTTTTATGAGATCTCTCTATACTGTCCAACCACCACGATTCTGGGTTTCTCTTCTATCTAATGCTCAGAGACACGATGTGTATCATAGGTGGTGGAAACCAGTGCTTCCTTGAAGGGGATTCGCAGAATCGAGAGTTTACTATATGAAGCTGTCAGAAGCCAATGTGACTAACTCCATATAATGACAATTTTCAGTACGAAAAGGTAAAGCTAGAAGTTCATAAAAAAACAGGTGATGAAGTGTTCAGTTGCCAAAGCAGTTAACGCATTTTGGTGGCAAACGAGTGAATTGTGGAGTCAATCAGGTTATACATCGAAATAATATTGAAATTTGCAACCAAACAATGTTATCTAAATTTTGAGAAAAAAATGGAGTTAGTCACATTGGCTTCTGACAGCCTCATATTATGCTTCAAATGGTTTAAAGCGTGCCGCGTATTTTGATATGCACAATTTTTTCGGTTCAAATTTTGTAAATTAATTCTAGTTGAAATATATTTAAAATAAATATTGAAAATAAGAACCTTTTCAAAAATTTGGGACAATCCGGGACAAAAAACCAGAATCCGGGACAAATATTATTTCAAGAAAAATCCGGGACGCAAGGTGGAAATCCGGGACGTGTGGTCACCTTATTTAAAGCTCTTGGACGTGCTGACTTGTCAATCATCATCAATGGGACTTTGTGTTTGCCAGATGCATTTGAACATACCATTATGGTTAATCTTTTCTTACTTCATTTGTACCCAGAAGCTGATTTTTCCTGTCGAGATGCCAGCATTTTTGATTGAAGCATTTTATACATACGAAATTTTTATAATAGATCTTTAGATTGACTCGGTTAATCCAGAGCTTGAATAATTGCGACTCGGATAATCGGGGTTCTACTGAATGTCTTAACTTGTGATGTATGTCTTAATTCTTCATCAGGAAATAGAATTTAGTCGAAGGGAAAACACAAAAGCTGAAGAATTTTTTTTTATTTTTTGTTCTTAACCAACGATTGTCCTGAAAATAACCTAAGAGGAGAAATTTCGACATTAAAAACTGTATAAGCAAAGACATAAGACTTAGGCAATGTTAATTTGTTAGATATACCTTTATTTTTAGAAGAACAGATGACTTAAAGAAGAAAAAATAATTTTGGTTATTAATTGACCTGAAGATGACCTAACAGACGAAACTTCATACTTAAAATCAAAGAATTAGCGACGATACATTTTATTAAAGACATAAAACATATTCAGGGTTCAAAATTAATGTGAATCATATCTATATAAACTTGTATTTTGCATATCTTCATTTTTCAGAAAGAATTATAATTAAATTGAAAGGAAAACACAAAAGCTGAAGAAATTTTTTTTAATTTTTTGTTCTTAACCAACGATTGACCTGAAAATGCCCTAAGAGGAGAAATTTAGTCATTCAAGACTGTATAATCAAAGATATAAGACGTTGTCAACCATAATTTGTTAGATATACCTTTATTTTTAGAAGAACATATGACTTAAAGAAAAAATAATAAATTTTCATTATTAATTGACATGAAGATAACCTAGCAGACGAAACTTCGTATTTAAAATCAAAGAATTAGCGACGATACATTGCATCAAAGACATAAAACACATTCAGGGTTCAAAATTAATGTGAATCAAATCCATATAAACTTGTATTTTGCATATCTTCATTTTTCAGAAAGAATTATAATTAAATTGAAAGGAAAACACAAAAGCTGAAGAAATTTTTTTTAATTTTTTGTTCTTAACCAACGATTGACCTGAAAATAACCTAAGAGGAGAAATTTAGTCATTCAAAACTGTATAATCAAAGATATAAGACATAGTAAATGTTAATTTGTTAGATATACCTTTATTTTTAGAAGAACAGATGACTTAAAGAAGAAAAAATAATTTTGGTTATTAATTAACCTGAAGATGACCTGGCAGACGAAACTTCGTACTTAAAATTAAAAAATTAGTGATGATATATTGTATCAAAAAGATAAGACATATTCAGGGTTCAAAATTAATGTAAACCAAGTTCATATAAACTTGTATTTTGTATATCTCCATTTTTTTAGAACGAGATGTCTCTCTTTATTTCTGTCTTGATTTACTTGAAAATCTTAAAAGTATAAAAAATTGAAAAGTATAAAAACGAAATTTTGTTGTAAAGAACGTTCTAAATATGACCTAGTTTGTCATCAATCCGGACAAAATTGAAAATAATATCCGATTAGGTTGACTTCCGGTCGACGGACGTTGACGCCGAACGGAAGGGTTGAGTTCCGGGGAAGAAGCGTTAGGTGGGTGCTAATTACACTCTAGCGGCGCCTCCACCCCGTTCGGCTCAACTACAACACGTCAGATTGCCGCCAAATGTAATTAGGACACAATTTGTTAATGTGTTTTATCGCAGCTGCGATTGGATCCGCGCTCGTCCCGACGAATTAAACGTAATGGAATTATTAATCTATATACGCCACGGGAATCTAGTTATTTTACTCTGCTCGTCTACCTACAACTTATTTCCAAAGAATATTGTAGGTTGGATGGTACTGAATTTTAATGAAAAAGAAATTGGTAATAACCTGTAACTGATGCGTTTAGGAAGGATGACATTTATCGTAGTGTCGTCGGTTTACACCTCGTAACTTTGTCATTGTAACGATTCCCTGGAAACAAAATCGTTGAGTGGTAATTACGGGTTGAACTCCAACGAAGTTTTAGGAAAAGCGGTCGTTAGAGGAGGAGGAAAAAAAGAGGCGTTAAAAATGGGTCCATCCGGATCGCGTGTCGAGGCGCACGAGCGAACCGATAGATTAAGGTGAAATAATGATTCTTCGGAGGAAGTCCGTGACGAGCAAAATAAAATAGGATTTCACACCGAGATTTTTACATAAATTTAATTTACAACTTTGTTTTAATTTTTGCTCAAAAGGGTAACTCAAAAGGTAACAAAGAAAGACATTAACGGCGACGTCCCCTTTAAGTCCGGAACCCCGGAAGAACAAAAACAAGAATACGCCGTTGGTAGCGGTCTTATAATGGGCGTTGTTGTAATTTATGGTCTCGGCCAGAGGTGGTTTGAAACGTTCAGAGGAAAGGGAATCATCATATAAACTTGATGGTTTAATAATTGGATAAATTGCGATTTTCCGAGGCCGTTTCAATTTTTAAACCATTACATATTTCGGGTTCGTTCTTAAAAATTACGCTTTAATCGTTTTAAAATCACTTGAGGTAATTTTCTAATTGTGCTTTGTTAAAAACTCTTTGTCAAAAAACTTTGTTAAAAAAATATATGAAAAAAAAAAAAATAATAATAAATAAATAAAATAAAATAAAAGAAAAAATAAAATAATTAGAATGAAATGAAATTCTATATCGATAAAATCATAAAGTAATTTATTCAAGCGGTCTCAAAGTAACATAGTACACGCCGGTCAATTTTCAATTAGTACCAGTTAACACGCTGTGTAATCCGATTCAACTAAAACGCGGCTTCGAAACCGGAAAGTTTCGTCCGGGAATGCGGTAGCAACGTCAGGCTCGGTAAACCGCGTGCGCAGACCGGCGCCGAAGTTTTTCGGACAATTTCGACAGAAAATCGCCTTTTTTTCCGTACTCCATCGACGGATACGGTTCTCGAGCACAAAAAGAGCCCGCCAGGTACACGAAGGTGGAACGAAATTGAAATACAAGAAGTTGAATTAATGTAAATAATTTACATACAGACGAAAATTTCTGTTTCATGTTAAATGGTATGAAATACTATTTAAATATAGTTTAGAGGTAGGTTTGATGAATTTTTTAAGTTGGGTTTAAGTGACGTTAATGGGAAAATTATGCTGGGGTATTAATTTCGAGATGAAATAATTGGTATGATTGGTGGATAAGTAATTGTAGGTGTTTCTAGTTAAGTAACGTAAACGAATGTGTTTGGTTTACGTTTTTTTTTTTTGAGTCGTTGATTCCAACGTGGGATTTTGAAAAAAAATTGGTAAGAAGAAAATGGTATTTCTGGATGCCCAGTATAATTTTGTATATTGTAGATGAAGGTTAGATTGTGGATGGGGTGAGTGGTCATCGAAGGTAATACATCTCGCAGGCAATCTTTCACGACTGTCAGCTGTCGGCAGTGCTTATCTCCATTGTTTCTTTATTGTCTGCAATTCAGTTATCGATACGAGAGAACGGGGCCGAGCTTTCCATTGGGACCCCCGCGAAGATGGATGGTTTTTTTATGGCCGTTCACGGGAAGACCGATCGCCGGAATTAAAGTTGATCGGAAAGCCCAATTGGGCGGTTTATAAAATTCCCACTCAACTCTACTTCCCATCCTACTCATCCTATTTTATTAAGGTTTTTATTTTTGAATTCTTAATTCCACCTCCTACTTAATTGCTGTCAATCAGCAGTAATTTTTCCTCCCTTCGGAAGAACGGGCGTTAGCGCGTCAAAGGGCCAGGAGAAACGTTAATGAATCCAATTTTCGCTTAAAAAAATAAACACCGGCGACGGACGGGGCCGTCGCGCTTTAATTGAATCGACGGGCGTTTTGCATTTTTTGATTAAAGAAAATTAAAGCCTCGCACGCGTCTATTTGCCTTCCCGGTAAGTCCGAGAAAGGCATTAATCAGCCTTTGGGCCGAGCGCCTTCGAAACTTCTTTCATTCCCGGAGAATCGCGGCGAAGTGGAGGCCTCGACGGAATAAATCACCGCCGAGCGACCGTGAGCTCTTGATCCATTATCGACCACGTGCAATGAGACGGCAACGCCACGGAAAAACGAGAGAGAGAGGAGAGACGCGACCGAACCGGAGAGAAGGAGACTTGAATTAACGTCATCTTCAAAAGAATTAAACGGATGGAATTAATTATAAGATTGATGGATTTTGGGGCAATATCTAGAACGTTTCCACCCAAACGGTGATGACGCTTGATTTCCAAGGGGATCTATAATGTATTTAATAAAAAAAAAAAAAAAAAATATGTCATTTAATATTTTTCTTCTGGACATAGGATTTGGCAAACACCAACATAATGTCCATAGCGTCTGGAGAAAGGATTTTTTCACTTGACCATGAATTGAAATGAACACCCGATATATACAATAGCAATAAATTGATTTAGGAAATGTTTGTAACGATTTCTAACTTTAAAATGACATTAATGCCAACAATACACAATATCACAATGATAGATTTATGATGTAAGCGGTTAAATCTCCCGTTTGGGTCGTATAGGGGGCGCTCAGTGACATCCACCATTCCGTCCTTTGCCGTTCCAAGGTGACTCGGCTGTTTTACGTCAATTCTCTTCTTGAACGGGGTGATAGATGGTCTCCGGAGCTTGTACTGTTTTATACGAACGTCGGTATTAAATCTCGGGTCGGAATGCGAACGTAGCTGACGACGACGCCCGGCGTCCACGGCGTCGTCGTCCGCCATGACGCGCGATTCAATTGTTATGCACAATCCATTCTGGGGACGTTTAAAAAGAGTCGGAGGGTTGGCATTCCTGCTTAAACGCTCGACAGTGACTTGCTTGTTTTTCCCGGGTTTTGATTTTAGCAATCAAGTTTGATTTAAATAAATGATTTTTTGCAAATGGTCGTTAAAGTTTTAAAACGTCTAAGATAAAGTGTAAATAAGTATGCGGTGTTGAGTAATTTTTGCTTTTATTGTCGGTCGTTTTCATGCGGTGCCGACACGATCGCGTAGCGAAGCGTCGAGGTGGAAAAGAAGTGGAATAAGAAGAAGAGGGCCGGTAAAGCTCCGGGGAGGCAAATAATTGTGGCGCATTTAAAATTCCGAATGCAATAGACCGGCACGAAATGCCGCCGCCACCCGCCATCCGCCCCTACATGCTAAATCTGTAATATATAGTTGGAAAGAAATTTGCATGCAAATCTGTCACACGCTAAGCCCGAAACGGTACGGAAACTTCTTTCATCCGATCGTACGGAATAATAATTCGATCTTTCTAGCCTTCTTTTCTTTCTATCCGTCTTTTTTTTTTGGACATCTTTTCTTTCTGATCATATTTTCTTTCTGATAATTTTTTCTTTCCGACCATTTTTTTCCTGTGCATCTGTTCTTTGTGATTATCTTTTTTTCTGGGCATTTTTTCTTTCTGGTCATCTTTCTTTTTGGTCATTTTTTCTTTTTGGCTATCTTTTCTTTCTCACCATTTTTTACTTTCTGACTATCTTTTCTTGCTGACTATCTTTCCTTTCTGATTATTTTCCCTTCCTGACTATCTTTTCTTTCTGGCCATTTTTTCCGATCATTTTTTGCTTTCTGACTATCTTTTCTTGCTGACCATCTTTCCTTTTTGATTATTTTCCCTTCCTGACTATCTTTTCTTTCTGGCCATTTTTTCTTTCCGACCATTTTTTGCTTCCTGACTATCTTTCCTTTCTGGCCATCCTCTCTTTCTGACTATCTTTTCTTGCTGAACATCTGTTCTTTCTGATTATTTTCTCTTTCTGACTATCTTTTCTTTCTACCCTTTTTTTCCGACCATTTTTTGCTTTCTAACTATCTTTTCTTGCTGACCATCTTTCCTTTCTGATTATTTTCCATTCCTGACTATCTTTTCTTTCTGGCCATTTTTTCTTTCCGACCATTTCTTGCTTTCTGACCATCTTTTCTTTCTGGCCATCCTCTCTTTCCGACTATCTTTTTTTGCTGACCATCTTTTCTTTCTGATTATTTTTCCTTTCTGACTCTCTTCTCTTTCTGACCATATTTTCTTTCCAACCATTATTGCTTTCTGACTATCTTTTCTTGTTGACTATCTTTTCTTTCTAAACATTTTCTCTTTCCGATCATTATTGCTTTCCGACCACGTTTCATTTCTGACCATCTTTTCTTTCTATCTTTTCTTGTTGACCATCTTCTCTTTCTGACCATTTTTTCTTTCCGACCATTTTTTGCTTTCTGACCATCTTTTCTTTCTGACCATCCTCTCTTTCTGACTATCTTTTCTTGCTGATCGTCTTTTCTTTTTGATTACTTTTCCTTTCTAACTCTCTTTTCTTTCTGATCATATTTTCTTTCCAACCATTATTGCTTTCTGACTATTTTTTTCTTGTTGACTATCTTTTCTTTCTAACCATTTTTTCTTTCCGACCATTATTGCTTTCTGACCACGTTTTATTTCTGACCATCTTCTCTTTCTATCTTTTCTTGTTGACCACCTTCTCTTTCTGACCATTTTATCTTTCCGACCATTTTTGCTTTCTGACCATCTTTTCTTTCTATCCATCTTTTTTTTTTTGGCGTCTTTTTTTATGACCAGTTTTACTTTCCGACCATTTTTTTCTGTGCATCTGTTCTTTGTAGCCATTTTTTCTTTCTGATCATCTTTTCTTTTGTCATTTTTTCTTTCTGACTATCTTTTCTTTCTAACCATCTTTCCTTTCTGACCATTTTCTACTTCCTGACCAACTTTTCTTTCTGGCGATCCTCTCTTTCTGATTGTCTTTTCTTGCTGACCACCTTTTCTTTCCGATTATTTTCCCTTTCTGACTATATTCTCTTTCTGACCATATTTTCTTCTCAACCATTATTGCTTTCTGACTGTCTTTTCTTTCTGACCATCCTTTCTTTCTGACTGTCTTTTCTTGCTGACAATCTTTTCTTTCCGATTATTTTCCCTTTCTGGCTATCTTCTCTTTCTGACCATATTTTCTTTCCAGCCATTATTGCTTTCTGACTATCTTTACTTGTTGACTATCTTTTCTTTCTAACAATTTTCTCTTTCCGACCATTATTGCTTTTTGACCACGTTTTCTTTCTGACCATCTTCTCTTTCTGACCATATTTTTTTCCAATCATTTTTTGCTTTCTGACCATCCTTTCTTTCTGACTGTCTTTTCTTGCTGACCATCTTTTTTTTCTGATTATTTCTCCTTTCTGACTCTCTTTTCTTTCTGACCATATTTTCTTTCCAACCATTATTGCTTTCTGTCTATATTTTCTTGTTGACTATCTTTTCTTTTTAACCATTTTCTCTTTCCGACCATTATTGCTTTTTGATCACGTTTTCTTTCTGACCATCTTCTCTTTCTATCTTTTCTTGTTGACCATCTTCTCTTTCTGACTGTTTTTTCTTGCTGACCATCTTTTCTTTCTGATTATTTTCCCTTTCTGACCATCTTCTCTTTCTGACCATATTTTCTTTCTAACCATTATTACTTTTTCACTATCTTTTCTTTCTGACCCTTTTTATTTCCGACCATTTTTGCTTTCTGACCATTTTTATTTCCGACCATTTTTGCTTTCTGACCATTTTTATTTCCGATCATTTTTGCTTTCTGGCCATCTTTTTTTTTCTAACAATCTTTTCTTTTTGCAAATCTTTTCAATCTTCTTTTATATTTTTCAAAAATAAGAAACAAAATTCAACGTCTTCATCAAGAGTTAAAAAACTGAAACATTAAGTTATCGATTTCAGACATAATTGGTAAGCAGCTGTCTGTATTCTGTATTCAAGCAATTATAGTAAGAAAACAAGCCCTCGTTCTGCAAAACATGTTAATTTAAAAAAAACGCGATAAGCAGAGTTAAGATTGCATCTAATAATCATCAACTAATGTAAGGAAAATTTAAGATAATTATAATAATGAGAATATAATTTTGTTTTCATGCAAAATTTTTCTTCGGGTTCATTTTTAATTATGATGAGTATACATGATTTTTTTAATTATCTTAAAAATTGAAGAACTCAATTTTAATAAATGAACGATTTTAATGAATAAAATACGAACACCGATTTTAATGAATAATTAGTACAGATAACATTATTTGAATAAAGTTATTATTATTACCAGAAACGTAATGCCCCGTGAGTTTCTAATATTTAAATCAGCAATTATCGGGGTAATGAGCGTATGCAGAACGTGTAGTTGCACGAAACGACTCTCCGCCGGCGAAAAGAATGCGCTAATGACGAGCGGGGCTTATAAGATCTTGAAACTTTTACCATGGCGAATTAAAATGTAAAACTGGAACTTTGTAATCCATCTCGAACATAAATTATGCATCTCCCGGTTAATTGTGGTGTGAGCGGAACGATTTTATTCTCGGCTTGGTGCGTGGTTTAACAACAAATTAGCACCGGATTATTATTGTAGGTATAGTTGGTTTTTTTAAAGGTGATTTTAAATCAGAATTAAAAAAAAAATTAAATATTTAGAATAAAGTTGATTAAAAATAAGAAAAGTTTTTTAAATTCCATGGTTTGTAAATCTCTGATCGTTGGAAGAAGTGATGAGCAGAAAAACGGATTCAAGGAAAAAAAAAAAGTAAAGGATAGTTCTTGGGCGATCCGCGCGAAATAACCGGAAGGCGAAAATAAGCGTATCAATCACGCCGCGGATTTGTATCAAAATCAATTTCAACATTGTATAATAAAGTACTGGGAGCTCGGTCAGATTAGCATTGAAGACTCAATCTTGCCTTAAAGGGACGAGAGGGCCGCCGCCAGACGCGAAATTACGCCGATCGCGACATCTATAATTTGCCTCGGGCTGCGACGACGCATTAACTTGTCAGGCCTCTTCTGCTCGCCTTCGTCCTTCTTTCGTGTCCGTCCAGGATCGCGTCCATCCGCGACGAGATGCTCGTCCGATAGCCGCGGACGTGCGCAATTATTCGCAATTAAATTATGCATTTGCAGTAATATAATGGGACGTTATTAAAAAAACGACGCCACGTCTCTGGTAATAATTGTAGAAATATAATTCGATCATCTTCTCTACTTATACAGGATGTTTTATAATTATTTCAAGACTTAGAAGACAAATAAAAATTAAAAGGAAAAACTTGACTTTAAATAATTTCGATAAATCGCATTTTAAGTGCTTATCTGGTACATTTATACTTTCTCATTGCATCATAAGAGGTCGATAGTTAAAGATATTGCCTATCATTTCACGCATGCGCATTATCATTTAAGCATGCGCATTATCGTTTAAGCATGCGCATTATCATTTAAGCATGCGCACATCTCATTTTTAACACATACGGAGAGATGATTAATCAAAACTGCTAAAAAATGGAAACTAATATATCCAAAAAAAAAATCGATCTGTAAATAAGATAAAAATTTTTCATAATTAAGGTGGATCTTTGTTAAAAAATGATAGGTTCTATTTTTTAGGATATTATCGCGTCGTTAGGTCATCAGTATTTATTAGTGTGGGGTATTTGTTGGAAGAAAAACACAAACGTTACAAATAGCCCTGTCAAAAGTGTTCCGCCAATAATAAGTTCGTGTCGAAAAGGCATAACTCACTTTTCGACACAGTTACGGAAATTACTTGGTAATCTCTCACGCCGCCAACGCACGATGTTAAAAAAAGACACGCACGAAACTAATAATGCAATAATAAAAAAATATATTGGAAAATATCATTTACTGATTGATCTTATTTATTATTGATCGATCTTAGCACCCTACTTAAGTGAGGTAAACCGAATTCAGAAAATTCCGACATCAATCTTTATATTCCCGGGGCTGAGGTTCCCTCTTCGCGAAGCTTTTTTGCTCGGGGTTCGGTGCCTTTTGGTTTAAAATAAAAGTGAAGCCTCGATATCCTAAGAAACATTACATTATTTTTATTAAAACGTTTTCAAATTACGGCAACTAGTAATCAAAGCTATAAAAACAAATTAAATTTTATAAAATGGGGCCCGGCCATTTGGGGTAGGCCATTATGTGTGCCCGTACCCTGTTATTACCACTCTCGGTTCATCATGATGCCATCGGATCTTGCGTCTCGGGGAGACGGACCCGAACCGGTCCAAATATCTTCTATATGTATACGAAATATACTTTTGTTGTAATGCATTTTAAAATATTTTTTTTCCCCGTTGCCGAAACGATTTTGATGGAAAGGTCGTTTCGACCACATTGTAACTCGTCTCTCTTTCGCACGTTTTAAACTTAACGCGATTCATTTCCCCGAAAATTATTCGATTTTCTTATCAAAATTACTTTATCTTTACGGATTCTTTATAATATTATGCATGAAGTACAATAATTCCGGGAGTTTTTGTAATCAAGATGGGATCAAAAGTGAGTCGAGAACGTGCTCATTGTAAGTCCGTTCAATGCTTCCAAGAAAGACACCTCGAAGGCCAATCTTGAAGACGCCAACGAACCGTACGCACGTCCAACGACGTCGATTGACAGTTCAAATTGATATCGGCTCGCGTTGAATAGGCGGCGCTCGGTCGATTGGCAACACTGAAACCATCTACTTTTCCCCTCCGCACGGAGGATGACCGTGCGAAATTCGCGCTTTTTATCGGCGCCCAAACGGCCTAATTCAATGATATAATTGTTCTCGTGGAGCCGGGATAAATAAAAAAAACGGACTCGTAGAGGCGACAATGGAAACGGAAAGTCACCCGGCTACTGTTGGGGCTTGAAAAATCTCGTTGACGGTCCTCCACAGCTAATGGATATAACGGCGCTTGTTTCCCTCTTTACCGATAATTGATGGATTTTTAACCCAAAAGGGGAGAGAATTTAATGTGGGATTGTTATTATTAAAATTAAAACGTGAGTTGGGTTAACTTTAATTGCTTACAAAAAAAAATGAGAGATGAAAAATAAAAAATAAATTAGGGGATGTTTCTTATATGGTTGGTGGATAGCTTAAAAAAAATTTAATATTTCCAGTTGATATTTAAAATTGTTCCGGTTGAATGAGAATTTTTCCCTTTGATGGAAAAAACTTTTTTCTATTAGACATTTTTTTTTGTAGGGGGAGATTCCTTTTAAAAAATTTTTTTAACTCACTTTTATCATCTAATAACTTTTAAGGTGGCTATAGATGGTCAAATTTGCTGGAAAGTAAGTCATCTGGCCGCTAAATCTTCTGACAAATGTTATTGTTAGTGGATAAATCGAATGGAAAACTAGGTTTGAATTCTCAATTTTAAACTTTTGAATTTTTGTCTTTTTATGGCTTGGAAGATAGGTCTTTACCTCTTGAAAGTTTAACGTGTATGGGATTAGTTGACCTACAGACCCAAAATTTATCAGTACATGGGCACATTATATCCTGCATCTGCCAAAAATAAAGATTTAACTTTTTGTTTACTCGCTGAAAGATTTGTCTTTTGTAACACCTAGCCAAATTTGGGTAGCGTGGTTTGGCTAGATATTCATGTTTGAAAGGAGGATTAGTAAAATAAAACGAAACTCGAATCTTGTAAACTCTAATCTAATGAACACAAATCTACTGCAGACTAGTTCTCAGGGTTTCTTACAAACTATTTAATGGCTCTCTAAAAAGGGAAGCTGATGGTTTTAGGCCGAAATAATGAGAGAATACTAAATCCCTAACTTATTGACATCTACTCGCTTTCTTAACCGTTTGAGTCCCAAGCAGAGCGATCGCGCTGTTCAGAATTTATGTCGACAAAATTCTGCACATATATTTGGGATTCTTCAACAGTGTTTTTTCAATACCGGCTGAGACTCAAACGGTTAATCACGATAACCCGTGGGAATGTGACGAAGGTGCAAGGGATGCGTCACTACAAGACTCGTGATATTTATAACTAGTTTTTTTTTCTTTGTTCGAGCGCGTTCGCTGTCCGAAACTAACTGACTTTACCCTCTTGCGCCACAGTCACCTTCGGTGACTAAAACATACCAAAACGTCAACATCGCATTTTCGATTATCTTTCTTTTTCTTTACCAAAAGAACATCTCTGTTTTCCTCTATTACCTTTTGCCCAAATTGACGTGAAAGTACTTTGAATCGATGAATAGACAAAAAGGTGTCTTAGTTTCGCAGGCGTTCACCTGTTACATAAATGAAATTACATTTGCTTAATTGTCTAGTCATCAGTCCGGTGATTGAGTTGCAGTTTTGCAATATTCTAGTTATTTGTTATAATTAATTTTTTATTTTATTTTATTCTATTTTATTTTATTTTGAGTCGTTACTTTTGACAAACCTGATTGTCTATGAGTACTGCGAAAGTACATACTTAGCATGCAGATTTATTTGTCGGAAAGCTTAACTTTTAGCAAACCACACTATTAGAGGGTAAAACGAACCGGGAAGTTAACTTTGAACTACCGGTTTCTTGAAGATTTGTCAATTTTTGAATTCTTACCGAAAGAGAGGTTTTATGTCTTGCAAATTTGAACGTGTATGGGTCTAGTAAAGTTTATAGATCCAGAATTTATCAATACTTGGACACATTATATCCGGAAAGACTGCAAACTTAGCTATTGGTTTATTTTTTGGAAAATTTGCCTTTTGACAAACGTGGTTATTTATGGATATTGCGAGAATAGATGCTTAGCTATCAGATTTACTTGTCGAAAAGCTTAACTTTCAGCAAACCGCACTGTTAGAGGGCAAAGCGAATCGGGAAGCTAACCTTGAACTCCCAGCTTGTTGAAGACCTGTCAATTTTTGAATTCTTGCCGAAAAGGAGGTTTTAGTCTTGCAAACTTGAAGCTTACAGATCCAGAATTTATCAATACTTTGACACATTATACCCCACACCCCGCAAGACTGCAGATTTAGCCTCTGTGCAGTACAGAGTAGAGATGGGACCGAAGCCGAATAATTACTCGATATTCGGCGTATTCGGCTTCATTTGCAATATTCGGTATTCGGCTGAATATTGAATTTATTTACCGAATATTCGGTTCTCTATGTGACTGTTGTAAGTTTTAATAAATTCGAAGAATATATTGAATGAGCATACAAATGATAAGCTATTCAGAGAATAGCTGCTCACTGAAAACTGTATTTAATGCGGCTGATAAATACACTTTTGCCAGTTTACTCATTTTTGGGTATTTCAAGCTAAGTTATTTCCACTAAACAAATGCAACTTCCTCTCTCATTAGTAATTCCTCAGACAAGTAACCGTCCAGTTCAATTGCTACTCTATTTCTAGGACTGCAGTCATTAACGGCCTTACTAGATGTAGCTATGATTTTATAGCAGTCCCAAAACGAAAAATGACTTCTATTCAAATTTTTACCTGTTGTAGAGGACAGTTGCTGGATATTTGTGTTTATATTAATTTTATCATTTCCTTCGCGCTCTGTATAATCTCTACTACTGATTCCGAGGTTTGAGTCTCTTCCAAGTGCTTCCAAAAAATAATATGCCTTATAACGGATATGTTTTCACATAAGAAAAAGTTTAAACGATATCGGGGATTTAAAAACATTGCCATAAAATAATTTTTTCCATTCTCTATTTCTTTGAATCTTATTTTCACGCCATTCAACAAAGGCCGAATATTCGGTTCAAATTTAGCCGAATATTCGGTATTCGGTTATTCGGTTGAATCACTATTCGTCACATCACTAGTACAGAGTACATGCTTAGCTTTCAAATTTACTTATTAGAAGTCTTCCAGCTACTAAACCTCCCAGCAAACCTCACTGTTCGAGGGCAAAACAAACCGGAAAGCTAAACTTAAATTCGCGGCTTCCTGAAGATTTGTCAATTTTTGAATTCTTGCTGGAAGATAGGTTTTATCTTTTGCAAGCCTGAATATGTGTAAATTTTTCAGGTCTATAAGTTCAGAATTCAATACATCGACGCATCACACCCTGTATTGAATTAAAGTGTAAGCTTAGTTCCTGTTTGCTTATCAGAAAATTTGTCTTTCAACAAACTTGGTCGAGCAAGTTGCATGGAGGCTTATCTTTCGGTTGTTAAAACTTCCTACACACTTTATTGTTAGTGAACAAAACGAAACAGAAAGCTAAATCTAAACTAACGGCTTTTAGAAGATCTGTCGACTTTAGAATTCTTTTCAGAAGACCACACTTACCTTTTGCAAGCCTGAACGTTTATAGGTCTAACAGTTCTACAGATCCAGAATTTATCAATACATGGAAACATTGCATCCTGCACCCAGCGAAGGTTCAGGCTTGGTCTTTGGTTTACTTGCCGAATGATAGATCTTACCGCTTAAGTCTGAATGTGTATGAGTCTAATAAACCTACAGGTCCAGAATTTATCAATACATGGACAGATTATACCCTGCACCCGGCAAAGCTGCAGACTTAGCTTCTGGTTTACTTGTTGGAAAATTTGTCTTTTGACAAACCTGGTTATCCATGGATAGTGCGAGAGTACATGCTTAGCTTTCAGACTTCAACTTCAACGTGTTGAAAATCTTAACTTCCAACTGCTAAACCTATCGGAAAATCTTACTGATAGATGGCAAAACGAACCGGAAAGGTAAACATGAATTCTCGGTTTTTTGAAGATCTGTCAATTTATGAATTCTTGTCGGAAGAGAGAATTTATGTCTTGCAAGCTTGAACATGTATGACTCTATCCAGCTCACAGATCCAAAATTTATTAATACATGGACAGATTACACCTTGCACCTTGCAAGACTGCAGACTTAGCTTCTGGTTTACTTGCTGGAAAATTTGTCTTTTGAGAAACCTGGTGGGGTTGGGTTGGATTGGTTATTCATGGATGCTGCGAGAGTACATGCTTAGCTTTCAGATTTCAATTTCAACTTGTTGTAAGTCTTAACTTCCACCTGCTAAATCTTCCGGCAAATCTCACTGTTAGATGGCAAGACGAACCGGAAAGTTAAACTTGAATACCCGCCTTTCTGAAGATTTGTCAATTTTTTAATTCTTACTGGAAGATAGATTTTATCTCTTGTAACCATGAACGTGTAAAAGTTTAGCGAGTTTATAAATCCAGAATTTAATATATAGCCGCATCACATCCTACATTGAACGAAAGTACAGGCTTAGCCTCTGTTTACTTATCGAAAGATTTGTCTTTTAACAAACCTGGTCAAGCACGTTGCATAGATGCTTACCGTTCAGCGATTAAAGTTTCCTACTCACCTTATTGTTAGCGGACAAAACGAAACAGAAAGCTAAGCCTGAACTAACGGCTTCTCCAAGATGTATCGACTTTAGAATTTTTGCTAGAAGATAGCACTTACCTTTTGCAAACCTGGATGTGTATTGATCTGGCAGTTTTACAGATTCAAAATTTATCAATACTTGGAAATATTGCATCCTGCATCCAGTGAGCCTTCAGGTAAAAAGGGCAAGCTTTCTAACGAACCTGATAGTTTATAGCTTAAAAAATTTAAAATAAATTTTTTAACCCTCAGATTAAAGAAATTTTTAGATCGCAACTGTACTTTTAAACCAATGTCGATGATTGAAAATTGAAATTTAACGAATCATATGAAACGACGTTGACGTCCAGTCGGTCAAACTCTCCTAAACGGAATTCGAGACTGGAGATTGCGAATTCCTCGATCGCAGAGGGGAGACAGAGATATTTTTTCGGCTTGGCTTCGAGGGGGATATTTAATTTTCCATATTTCCGGGCGAAATTAAAAACCAATCGGAATCCGGGACGGGAGAAACTTTTCCAATAATAAAACCACCATCACGTCGTTTATTAAGGACTTTTTATTTTTCACTAAAAGGCACACTCACACAGATACACACGCAAACATATAAATATTTACAATAAATACACTCGCCGCGCGCCGGAAGATCGAGTTTTCATTCTCGGCAAATTTTCTAACTCGTTAAATTTTCCCTCTCGTCAACCTTTCTAATTTAATGAACAATTTAAAACTGTTTTGTTCTTAACTTTTCGGTGAAGCTACAATGGGATTATATTGCACGGAAATTAAAATTGTATACATCCGTCGAATAAAAAGCAATTCTGACAATGATTGTCGAAAATGGCGTATACAAATTGTCAGAACTTTACACTTTATTAAATCATCTAACCTACTTAATACAATCGCAATAATAATTCTACGTTCTTACTGATATATTATAAAAGGATTAATTAATTAATTAATTAATTAGTTAATTAATATTATACAGTTTATTTTTAATACAAGAACGAAATAAAGAACACATTTTTTTGTTGTTAGTTAATAATCTTAATATTTTAAGATGATAGTACTTATTTAATCGTATCGCAATTCTAACTCAATTCTAAATCTTATAATTAATTAATTTCGTTAAAGCCTCATATATTTACAATTTTACTAAAATGAAATGAAAATTAAAGTTAAACATTAAAAAAAAAAATGTTTATATGCCCAATAGTTCAGTCTTACTAAACAGTAATTAATACTTAATAATCTATTTACAGTACGGAAAAGAAAATTTTTGTTGATATGCTATAAGAGTGTTACTTATATTTTTTTTTTCTTATTCTGTAGGGTTTTTTAAAGTAATACATTTTACGCTAGAGCAAGGGTACATAATGCACGATATTTATATTTTAATACGAATACTAATTTTAAAACGGTTTTACTTGCTATATCAAGTGTAACTATCTTATATTTAGAAAAGTTAATGTTTCATCACCCACACGCACTTTTTATGTGGCACTACTTGTAAATAAAACGGAGTTTTTATAATAATTTTGACGATCTTGTATTTGTGGTTTTATATCTTGTGCTTCAACTTGTTGTTGTCTGGATTTTCTTTCTAGTTCTAATTCTTGAGCCAATGTTTCTGAAAAAAGAAAATTAAATTTTAGTTTTTTTTTTTAAGTTTTTTGATTAAAATGAAGATGGAATTATCTTTTCAGTACTAAAATAAAATTGGAATCGTATTATATCTCGCTTTGTGAAGATCAAAGTTCGTGTTAACGTTTCAGGAAGGGTGCGGTAGAAATATAAATGCAAATGTAAGTGACGGAGCGTAGGATCCCTCGAAAATGACAGAGTTTGGGGGGTGACAACCACTGTAAACACACACGACCCGGTTCGGTCCTAGATTAGGACGAGGACTTTAATCTGAACGGCGAAAACGTTATTATCTCAGCGAGGCGACAGCGCCATCTAACCTGGGGCCGTTTAGCGTCGATGTTATCTCTAGTTATTTCGCGCCTCGTTGTGCCGAATCCCTGGTCAGATTCTTGGGCGCCCCGTTGAGAGGATGTTAGCGGCCCTCGCGACTGTACGAATTGATGTAGAATCAATTTGAGAGTTCACCCCGCTTAAGAGACGCGGCACAATAAAGCTCACGATTTGAAATTTAATTCCACCCCGTCGAAATTGCTCTTGCTCTCGAGCTTTCGGGAAGTTCTTCGGGGCGAGAGAGTCGCGTAATCAAAATTCAGAATGTCGCGACATAAGCGAGTTAGAGATGTTTTTAAATATAAGTCCGTAATGCGGGAGAGACGGTGCATGAAATTGAATAAAGCTTTTCACCCTCCCTGGGATTAAAAGCTAGCTAGCGAGGTGCTCACCTACGGACGACTTCAAAGAAAGATAAAGTAAAAGAAGAAGAAGAAGGAAAAAAACGATTAAACATCTCGAAAACTCTCCCGTCCCGAACGGTAGCTCCTTCCTTTTGTGGAAAGATTAAAGTATGAGATCGGAAAGTATTGTGCCGGAACGCGGGGATAGATTAGATAATTTTCCGACCGTTTAGTCACACGCTGATGACTTTACTTTGTGGCGACTACGGTTCCAACACGGTGTCTCTCATTTCACACAACGACACAACACAACGCGTGAATTTAAACGGTTCGCCTTTAGCGATTTAGGCCGGTTTCCATCTCGGGGGGATTGTCAAGCGACAACTGTCGCTTCTGCTTAACTAAATTAAACACGGGGAGAACGGGATCAAACTCGACCCGATGAAATTACATTTCTGGACTATAGAAACGTTTATGTAAAGCAATTTTGAAGGGGTAAGATTTAATAAGTATAGTCTGGGTACATAGAGGGAAGAGTTTAAAAATATAAAAAAGTTTAATTGTAGTTTATGGCTTTCATGAAATGTTTGAAAGATACAAAAATTTAAAAAAATCAAGTTTTTCAATTAGTTGAAGTAACAAGCTTTAGTTATGTAAGGGGAGGAGGTGGTAATAATGTGGTGATAGATTCATGACTACTTTTTATCTTTTTCTACTCCCACTCTTCAAGAATTTTTGAAATCTATTCGTATACTTGATGATATACAATGAAACTATTCTGGTGTATTGATAAGAATTATGTTGGATACTATTTTAAAGATCTCTCATGGTAATAACTTCAAAACTACTTTTTTATTTTCTATACTTCCACTCTTCAATAATCGTTTCCTGGAACGCACACTGAAATAATGTTGGCATGCTGCAACTATTGATAGCAATAATCTATCAATTGGTATATTTAGCGATTTAGGTTGGTTTCTGACTGCTCTGAAGATCTCTTCTTTATGTCTCTTATAGTATTACGTTGAACACTGTTCTAAAAATCTCTCATAGTGATAGGCTCAAAATTACTTTTTATTTTTCTATATTCTCACTCTTCAATGTGCCATTCCTGGAATGCACACTGAAATAATATTGACCTGCTGGAACTATTGATGGCAATAATCTATCAATTGCTATATTTGGAGGGCTCAGAAGGTAAACAGTCTTTCGTATACAAAAGCTCGTTATGTTTCATTTCAACAACATTGAACGGATTGGTCGTTTTCGCAGTTTTGACTATTTCTATCCAATCATTTGGACCAAAAATTAAATCTTTCTTTTTAGCATTCAGTTCAATTATGCCAAAGTCAGCGTCGTTCGGCAGATAACTGTGACCTGATTCTAAAAATTTATGATCTATGTATTCCGCATTCACCATAAGATCTTGCACCAATTGATATGACAATTGGCCTGACATTTCTTTTTCGATTCCTACCATGAACGATCGCACTGCTTTTAGGTTCAGTTACTACATTTTCCAACACTGAACCGGCTGCAATAATATTGCAAGACATAATATGGATTACATTATTATAGCGCAAATTTTCCTTATTATAGTTCACCTTTTTGTGATATAATGAATTACAGTAAAAATGTTGAACTTACACACTTGCACTACTTTATTCGGAATACACTGTAGACATTGTTACTTTGGACTTAATCTATTTGACTACTGAATTTTATGTAAAAATCTTCCGTTGCCAAAGAAAATAACGATAAAGAAAACATGTTCAGGTTTTTCACCAACTTGCAACTATTGACAGTACTAGTTCTATTAATGAATATCATTTATTCATGTCTAATTCGATTTTTGTAAATTTGTGACTTAGACTGTTTGGCTTCTGAAGACCCCATTTATCTATTTAAGTCAGTTTCTGACTGTTCTCAAAATCTGTTGTTTATGTCTCTTATTGTATTATATTGGACATTGTTCTGAAGATCTCTCATGGTGATGGCTTGCAATAATCAGCGATGGGTGATGGGTAAATACCTAACGGGTAGATAAATAACATTTGGGTATATACCTACAGCTTACACTCTTACGGGTATATACGTGTAACACATTCGGGTAGTTCTCTCGCCTGCCTCGAATCCTTTAAAAAATCAAAATCAAATGTCACTTCAGCACCTAGCTGTAAAAGAAGAATCCTCCTTTGGATTATTACCTGCACATACGAAAAGAAATTTGTTAGATGACTTAACATTTTGGTCTAAAGTTGACGGGATTATTCGAATACTGAAGCCAATTATGGAAGTTTTAGATAAATTTAACCACTTCGGTATGGCCGTCGACTATAGTCGACTACGTATATGGGGCCACAGATGCCCCCACACAGCCGAGCGTGGACTATAGTCGACGGCTGTGAGCGCATACGGACGATGAAAGCCGGTTCTTAACGACGTTTCGTGGTCGATAGGCGCCGTACCGAAGTGGTTAAAGCACAAGACTGTACTGTTCACAAAGTTTGTAAATATATGTCAAATGTTGAAGTAAATTTAAGAAAAAATCTTTCAGGAAGTGACTTGAATTAACGTGAATGACAATTATATTGCTATTATTTTGAAATCATTTGGAGAGAGGAAAGAACGTGCTTTGAAGCTACTCCATTTTGCGGCTGCATTACTAGATCCATTGCATCAAGGTTCAAATCTTACTCAAGAACAACAAAATGACGAGATGGAATTCAATACGAGATGGAAAGTCGATTCCCTTGAAAATGTTAAGACAGATTTAGCAAATTACCACTCAATCCAGAATTTATGGTCCAAAAATTTTCTGTGGAGTTGTATCTACTCTAAATCTCCAGTTTCTTGGTGAAGAGACCTGTGTGGTGCAACGTCGTTATTGTAATTTTAACTGCACCAATTTCATCGGTGGAAACTGAAAGATCTTTAAAACTTTTTCGTTCATCCATCATAAAAGACGAAACAGATTGACAACAGAGACAGCTGGAAAGATTACGAACATAGCTCACAACTGGAAAATCAAATTCGAATGTAGTAAGTTGGAACAACTTTCTGATGATGAAGATGATAGTGTTGATATAGAAATTCAAAGTTCAACTTCTGAATATGATTCAGATACAGACTCATCGCAAAGTGATGATCATTCAAATATCCAAATGGACAAAAAGTTTTAAGGTTCTAAAATATTTTAAGTTGACTAAGCAAAAATACTTAAATATATACCGGTTACATGGTATATATCCAAATTGCGATATACCCGGTATTTATTCATTAGGTACGTATCGGGCAAAAATGTTGGGTATATACCTAAATTTTAATATACTGGGTACTTGTCCATTACTGGCAATAATCTATCAATAGCTATATTTAGCTATTTAGGTTGTTTTTTTGACTGTTTTGATGATCTCTTGTTTATGTCTCTTATAGTGTTATGTTAGACACTTTCCTAAAAATCTTTCATGGTGATAGGTTCAAAACTACTTTTTATTTTTCTGCATTCCCACTTGTCAATAATTTTTTTGGGAACCTGGATGTAGTAACACAAACTAAAGCAATGTTGGCATTCTGTAATTATTAATGACAATTGTCCTCCTATGTTTAAGTCGATTTCTGACTGATCTGAAGATCTCTCGTTTATAGGAGACGAATTTTATGTATACATTAGAAACTTAATTTTGATTTGAGTTTGCTTAGTCACCTCGATTAATCTAACTATTCTTGTCAAGGCATAAAACACAAGGAAACAGAACAAGAATAACGAGAATTTAAATCTTATTTTTTATGGAAATTTGAAAAACAAGGCAACAGAACACAAGGGAACAGAACAAGAAAAACAAGTTATTTTTGTTCGCTTTAGCTTCTGGCTAGAGCTATACAACGTGCATCTCCTCCAGCTTTCATCAGAAACCGGCATATGGGTGCCGATTTGATATCTTACTTTGGAATGGCAACTACTCCCCATTTTTTCGACTTATACGTGACTGAGGCTCCACGAGTTTTTTTCGAAGTGAAGCCCCTAGTCAATTGTCGAGCTAAACGAATGCGATGTGAAAGTTGGTCATGTTTTTGTTGTTTAGCTAAACACCACAACTCAAATGAGTTGATAATAGCAAGGTCCACGAAAAAAATAGAAAATTCTGTACCACCATTTTGATGATCGTCTGCCAATTTCATATCGCTCACGACGTTGGTTAAAATGGTCAACTCCATCCATAATCCTATTATATTTGCATACTACTTTTGGAGCTGGAATACTTGCTTGTTGTGCTCTCATCTTTATTTTTCCTTCTCACTTTCTGTCTTTTGACAAATACATAAATTCTCCCCGTTTGAGGTGATCATTTTTTTTTGGCATGTCTGGCAATCATTTCCGGGAAGCTCGCAATGTACCACATGTATATATTTTCTCTGTAAGCAAGGCTTTACTAATAGTTGGGAAAAAATTATTAAATACTAATAAACATTTTGAACCTTTTAAAAGTTAGTAGTAAGTATATATACCAATATCTGCGAAAGGGTTAAGTCATATTTTGAAAATATTATTTTTGAATTCACAGATTGTCTATTTTCCGAGTTTTTTTGCGTTCCAACTATACTCCCAGTAAAAAAGAAGACAAACTAACGTTATTCCACCGTAGTTCAAGAATATTGCATTGCATTGTTTTTTCATTATCATGTCAGTCATGTAATGAAGTCTGAAAACGTTCTCTAACTTTTATGATCATTTTATGCGTAGTATTTGAGTTATTTAAGGGATAATTGGTTGACAAGTTTAAAGTTATCATAAGAGCGAAAGAGAACTCCGCGGTTTAATTAGGTACATGAGTCGTCTCCGTTCGAATGGAGGTTATTATCATCGGCCGCGGTGAGATATCGCCTCGTCATAGCCGGCCCATTACGAGCGCGAGCAGCTTCGGTCCTCGGGGGCCGAACGGGGCCCCTCCCTGCCCGCCGCCTCCTCGCTTTCAATTAAAATTTCTCAAATATCAATTATTATATTTCTCTTTTATTCGATGATTGGTTCGCTTTGTTGGATGCCGAAGGGACGCTGAATGAGAAGATCTCCGTAGAGATCCAGATCGGTTCTTTTCACCGGAACGGCTACCGTATTACTCGGTCGTTCTGCTTTTTTTTTCTCTTATTCTTTAGTGTTTACCACTGTTAAGATTAACAACCCCATACTGGGAGAAATCAAAAATTTTTAGTCATCTCTTTTATATCTATCTCCTATCTTTATACATCTAACTTTGAGGATTAGATCTAAGAAGACTTTAATCCTATGTAATTAGAGCTAATTTAATCGGGTCCAATCGGAGGACAATGGAGCTAGACACGCATACACGGACGCGTGTAATGGGTCCCATAGGAATCATCGGGGGTGGAGACGCCGCCCCGTATGGCGTGCGGACAACGCAGCCTCCAGAACGCAATATTAACTAATTACCTATTCATTACGGCTTAAAGTGGCAAGTTGGCGTTGAATTATTCCGGACTTGGGCGGCCGAAGTTCCGGAACCGAGGTAAGACGGTCGGGACCGGAAGCCCCGACGAGAAACTGCGCTAGTCCCGGGGCCTAATGGACGGGGCCGAAGTTGGGCACGCACGGGACTTCGCCCCTTCGGCTCCGAAATCACCTGTCTATATCCACCTTCGGTGTATTAGGATTGATTAGGTGGCCGTTGCGAACTTCGCCACCCTATTGTGTATTCATTATTCGGACCTTAAGGCCTAATTGGGTTAAGATGTATTTCGGGAAGGGGGGTAAAATTTAATGCGAATCTTGGAAGCTGTAATTAGTTTTAGATCCTATAAGATTTGTAAACTCTAAACTTATATTAACTTTGATGATTAAATGATTTGTTTTATCGATTAAATATAATTATTTTAAATGGTGTTAAGTTTAAAATTATTAAAATAAAGTTTATTAAAAAAAAACATTATTAAAAGCCTGTGTCGATTGCAATACGCAAAAACCGTAAAACCAAGAAGATAAAAACGGGCGAGAAACCGCAGTCAGGTTAACAGGGAAGATATGATCTCGGCCGTTAAGGAGCATTAAATCCGCGACGCGGCGGAATCCGCAATTTTAAAAGTGCCGAACAGCGAGAAGGCGGATTTGTTTAATTAAACGTAAAACGGCGCGGAGATTATGCGATAAACGGTGGCATCCCAGCGGCCGTCCTTAACCTCTACAAAAACGAGCGAAAAATCCGTATTATTTATCACCGGAAAGGCATATCCTAATAATTATAAGCCTACATTGTAATGTACCGGATACACCCTCTTCTCTTTGTACCTTTTACATTTGGGTTAAATTAACTTATTGTTGTTCTAATGGTAGGAGGTAAATCCTATTTTTCCAAAAATTAAAGAAAGCTGAATTGTCAATGACCAACCGAGAAATTAAATCCTTTGAACGTTGTCCTTTCAGGTTAAAAAAATAAAAAAAAAAGTTAATTTCATCGGATTAAGTGCTTATTAAACGGTGACGAAGCATCTTTGGTGGAAGAACGATCGTAGTATCGTCTTGAAACCATCAGTTTGTTTTCCCCATTACTGAAAACATACTATTCGTCTCGTAATGCGAAAGCACCTAAAGCAAGGCGATCAAAGGATAAGAGGAAACTCGCGGAGTCGCTTCAACAATGTAACTAGCATACTCGGAGCTAATCTGAACCGGTCGTTTTTCACGATACGCCTAGCTCTCCCTCGCGCAGTGCAAACATGCCAAAGGAAAATGAATTCGCGCGATTGCGGGACCGCCTAATGGTCCGGCTCAGTTGCAGGCCATAAATTAATAATTGCGCCCGGACAGCCCCTTTTTTGCAAAAAACGCGTGCACGACACGGCCGCGTACGCCACGACGATGCCTCCCATACACCGTGCCGTGCGCGAGTTATTGCTGCGCCCGCTTATCGACATCCAATATCTCAAGAACTCTTAAGAAGCTTATGCTTCCACTCGGTCGCTCAGCGGTTTTGTTAGCTGTGCGAGAGCCTTTCTTTTTTTCAAGCGGCGATCCCTATCGGGTGTTTGTTTCCGCAAATATTTATGCGTGTTTTATGTACATCATACTTTAAGAGATATGTACATCATACTTTAAGAGATATGTACATCATACTGTAAGAGAATAACCACAAAGTCCGAAATGTCCAAACAAACAAGGACCTCCAGTGTATACACACGTACGAGCAATAATTATAACGTACGGGTAAGGCTTTCGTCCATGAATTCTAATGCCCAAGTTCTAACGGTTTGTGTGCAGAGTTCGCGAACGGCGAAATATTCTGCATAGCAAACGCCGAGGACACGGGGTTGTAGATAGATCTGGAGGGGGAGGCGGAGGGCGAGATTTCCTCCTTGGTAACTTACTACGCTGTTGGTAATTTCCCTCGAGCACCCATCGCCGCTTACATAATATGTTTATGACCCCTTCGCATTGTTTACCACCGCCACCTATAACAACCGCGCGAACTACTGTTGCGAGAAAACCGAAATTCTCTCACAAAATTTGTATGGAGAATTTACATAGCTAACAATAAGTAGCCACGTGGATGGATTTATAAGAGGTTTATTTAGGTTATGTATTTTACTATAGGTTGGGGTGGAATATCTTATAGATTGGTTATGATGCAAAAACTTGATTTTAAGACTTTGTTGATGAATTGCTCACCCATTTATTGCCAGCATATTGGGTTGGCAACTAAGCAATTACGAGTTCTCTTTTAGAAAATCAAACACAATTTTTTTCATAAAACTGATTAACTTTATTCTATCTTTGGAATCTTTTGCCATGTTTCAGCCAATATGATAATCCCACACTCATAAAACTTCTGGTTTTTATTAGCAAAAAACTGAATCAGGTATGATTTGACATCATCACCGAAATTTTTACCATTCAAGGAGTTTTGTAAAGATCGAAACAAAAAGTCAGATGGCGCAAGGTCAGGATTGCAAGGTATGGTGCAAGGTATGGTGGATGTGGCAAAACATCCCAACCAAGCTCCAATAATTTTTGCCGAGTGACCAAAGATGTGTGGCCTTGCAGTGTCATGATGGAATACAACACCTTTTCAATTTGTCAATTCTGATCGCTTTTCTTCAACTGCATTGTTTAATTTCGTTAGTTGTTCAATGTAGACATTAAAATTGATCGTTGGGTTGGGTGGTAAAAGTGTGCATGTATGTGGGAATTTTTACCATTTAAGTTTTGTAAAGATCGAAACAAAAAATAATCAGATCATGGTTAGGATTATATGGTGGATGTGGCAAAACATCCCAACCAAGCTCCAATCATTTTTTCCGAGTGACCAAAATGTGTGGGGCTTTGTATTGTTATGATGGAATACAACACCTTTTCGATTTATCAATTCGGGAGGCTTTTCTTCAACTGTATTGATAATTTCGTTAGTTGTTCAATGTAGACATTAGAATTGATCGTTGGGTTGGGTGGTAAAAGTGTGCATGTATTTGGAAATTTTTACCATTTCAGTTTTGTAAAAATCGCAGCAAAAAGTAATCAGATTAACGTCAGGACTATATGGTAGATGTGGCAAAACATCCCAACCAAGCTCCAATCATTTTAGCCAAGTGACCAAAGATGTGTGGCCTTGCATTTTCATGATGGAATACAACACCTTTTCGATTTATCAATTTGGGAAGCTTTTCTTCAATTGTATTGTTTAATTTCGTTAGATGTTCAATTTAGACATTAGAATTGATCGTTGGGTTGGGTGGTGAGGGTGTGCATGTATGTCAAAATGTATGAGAGATGGGTATGTGATACATGAAGCTTCTCTTCAATCTCACGTGTTGTACTATGACAATCTGAATCGATTATTGCTTTAAGTCTTCATCAATTTTAACTGAAGGACCATGTTTTTCGCTTTTGAGTGAAAAATCACTAGAATGAAATTTAGCAAACCAATTTTGACATTATTCTTTTAAAGCTTCATCGCCATATACATTTTTTATGAGTTTGCGATGCATTTTTCCCTTTGTGGAAATAAAAAAGATTTTGATTTTGACTTTTAATTTTTCAACGAAGGCCAAACGAAAACTACCGATCAAAGAACTTTTTTACTGATTGATTGCTAAATTACCAACAATCAAATAACAGAATGTGTTTTATATTTGTATTACGTCTGCAAACCTAAAAATTCAAAATCCAACCCAAGAATTCAAAAATTCAAAATCCAACCCAAGAATTAAAAAATTCAAAGTTCAACCCAAGAATTCAAAAATTCATAATCCACCCCAAGAATTCAAAAATTCATAATCCAACCCAAGAATTCAAAAATTCATAATCCAATCCAAGAATTCAAAAATTCATAATCCAACCCAAGAATTCAAAAATTCATAATCCAACCCAAGAATTCAAAATCCGACCCAAGAATTCAAAAATTCAAAATCCAATCCAAGAATTCAAAAATTCATAATCCAACCCAAGAATTCAAAATCCGACCCAAGAATTGAAAAATTCAAAATCCAACCCAAGAATTCAAAAATTCAAAATCCAATCCAAGAATTCAAAATCCGACCCAAGAATTGAAAAATTCAAAATCCGACCCAAGAATTGAAAAATTCAAAATCCAACCCAAGAATTCAAAAATTCATAATCCAACCCAAGAATTCAAAATCCGACCCAAGAATTGAAAAATTCAAAATCTAACCCAGTATATTAATCCACACCCTGTATTAAATTTAAAAATTAATAAAACTTACCAGAATAGTTTTGCCAAAAAGCAGCCCCCGAGTTAATTAGATCAATTCCCGAATACCCCCATGGTTTAGTATCGGGTGGAGGTTGTTGCTCCCTCATACTTTGAGAGTAATTTGTCGGTGGGGTTTCAACTCTATCTTGACGATCGGGACGTTCCGGTCTTTCGGGTCTTTGCTGTTCCGAGAGTGAACTTTGTACCGAAGGGGAATTGTTGTTGTTCTTCTGGTTGTTCTGGCGTTGTTGTTCGTTTTGGGCGAAGTTTTCTGAAACAAAGATTCGTTGAGAATCTCCCAAGAAGTTACGTCATCAAATTCGGGGGGTAATAAGAAATACTAAATTGCCCCGGTAGGAAATTTGAATTTAAAATCGTCCAATCCCCGTTTCCCCCTTTAAGATCCGGGCACTCGCGGTGATCGTTTTGTAGTTAGCGAAAGATCAATCCCAAGTTAGTTAGCGAGAGGAGGCCGGAACGGCGGGAGAGCCCCAAGGTTTGCCATCTGATTGACAGTTCCGTTTCTGGGCACGTCCAAAACATTCCCCGATCGTTTACCGAATCATTATCGCGAGTCAAACTCCGCGAAGCTGTTATTTCTACACTGTAATTTCAACCGGGGTGGTAAAATTTTCTTACCGTTTATAAGTCGGACTTGATCACCCGCCCCGGCAGCTTTTAAAGCCTCCTCCAGCTGCATCCTCCTCTTGACCTCCATTTCTAATTGTTCGTGAAGACGTCTCCTCGCTCTACGTTCCCTCCTCAAACGTTTTTGCACCAAAGCTGAAACAGAAAAAAAAATTACATCTCATAGAAAAAAATTTTTACATCTCATAGAAAAGAATTTTTCACATCTCATAGAAAAAGACAGCTTTTTTTCAACTTATCGCTAAACGGTATCTCGGGGGTAAAAATCTATTAGAAGAGAGATGTATATCGGCGTTCGGTTGGGGCGACGAAGCGGCAAATCCGGACGAAAAAGTGGAAAAAGTGAGATACAGGGAGATTTGTCCGCCAAAGCCACTACGTTCCACCCCGCTATTTTAGTCTCTCTCTGGGGGTCTTTGCGTTTTTTACGAGACATATATCATAATACCGGGGTCTTATTCACAATGCGAATGCAATATTGTTTTTATGGGGCGTGCGTCAGTGTGTATACACAGTGGGGATGCGATTACGACTGAAAAGAACGAACGAACGAAAAGAGAACGAGAGAACAAATACTCGAGAGATAAAGAGAGAAAGAAAAGATGAAATGTTAGAGGGTGGAAAGGAAAAATTATAAAAGATATCTTATTATACAGGGTTGAATTTAGATATTTTAATGAAAAAAAAAAAAAAATAGTTGAGTACATTACAAAATTATTTTATTGTGATATAGTAAGAATTACTAAGAATGAAAAGGTTTAGTTTAGAGAACGTAGTTTTTAATATTATGATTTTCTTTTGGTTTTTTTTTTCTTAAAAGATTTCCCTAAATACACAGAGGGTTCTAGGCCGTATTCCGGTCCTGACTATACGAAGGGAGACTGCCAAAAGCTATTTACTTTTATGCGAGTGTTATCATTGATAGCGACTGACTGAACGCTCGATGATTTTTTACTGTTTCACTAAAAGATACACGTTAATGTGTTTGATTTTGGGGGAATTTATTGGTGAACGTTTGGGGGTGGATCTGAGATAATTTTCGCGATTCTTTTCTTCACCCTAAGTTTTTTCCATAATGTCTTTTATAATCTAAAAGAATAATAAAAGAGGTTTAGAAAAAAATTTCTTGTTCAAAAATTTTTTAACCTCCGTTAGAAATTCTTATGTTATATTAAAGAAGACATTTTAGAGTATTATTCCCCAAAAGAATTTTTTTCTATTCCTAAAAATAAAGTCTGGGTGATTTTTTAAAGTTTGATTTTGATAATTTTAGATTAGGTGAAAATGCAGAGGTTTAGAAAAAAATTTTTTATTCAAAAATTTTTTAATATCCGTTAGAAATTTTTATGTTATATTAAAAAAGATATTTAAGAGTATTATTTCCCACAAGAATTTTTCTCTATTCCTAAAAATAAAGTCTGAGTGATTTTTTAAAGTTTGATTTTTATTATTTTAGGTTAGGTGAAAATGTAGAAGTTTAGAAAAAAATTTTTTATTCAAAAATTTTTTAACCTCCGTTAGAAATTTTTATGTTATGTTAAAAAAGACATTTTAGAGTATTATTCCCCACAAGAATTTTTCTTTATTTTTAAAAATAAAGCCTGGGTGATTTTTTAAAATTTAACTTTGATGATTTTAGGTTAGGTGAAAATGCAGAGGTTTAGAAAAAAATTTTTTATTCAAAATTTTTTTAACCTCCGTTCGAAATTTTTATGTTATATTAAAAAAGATATTTTAGAGTATTATTCCCCAAAAAATTTTTTTTTTATTCCTAAAAATAAAGTCTGAGTGATTTTTTAAAGTTTGATTTTGAAGATTTTATGTTAGGTGAAAATGTAGAAGTTTAGAAAAAAATTTTTTATTCAAAAATTTTTAAACCTCCGTTAGAAATTTTTATGTTATATTAAAAAAGACATTTTAGAGTATTATTCCCCAAAAGAATTTTTTTCTATTCCTAAAAATAAAGTCTGGGTGATTTTTTAAAGTTTGACTTTGATGATTTTAGGTTAGGTGAAAATGCAGAAGTTTAGAAAAAAAATTTTTATTCAAAATTTTTTTAACCTCCGTTAGAAATTTTTATGTTATATTAAAAAAGATATTTTAGAGTATTATTCCCCAAAAAATTTTTTTTCTATTCCTAAAAATAAAGTCTGGGTGATTTTTTAATGTTTGATTTTGATGAGTTTAGGTTAGGTGAAAATGTAGAAGTTTAGAAAAAAATTTTTTATTCAAAAATTTTTTAACCTCCGTTAGAAATTTTTATGTTAGATTAAAAAAAATATTTTAGAGTATTATTCCCCAAAAGATTTTTTTTCTATTCCTAAAAATAAAATCTGGGTGATTTTTTAAAATTTGAGTTTGATAATTTTAGGTTAGGTGAGAATGTAGAGGTTTAGAAAAAATTTTTTTATTCAAAAATTTTTTTTATTCAAAAATTTTTTAACCTTCGTTAGAAATTTTTTATCATTATTATTATTTTTTATTATTATTATTTTTTCTATTTTTAAAAATAAGGTCTGAGTGATTTTTTAAAGTTTGATTTTGATGGTTTTAGGTTAGGTGAAAATGCAAAGTTTTAGAAAAAAATTTTTTATTCAAAATTTTTTTAACCTGCGTTAGAAATTTTTATGTTATATTAAAAAAGATATTTTAGAGTATTATTCCCCAAAAAAAATTTTTTCTATTTTTAAAAATAAAGTCTGAGTGATTTTTTAAAGTTTGATTTTGATGATTTTAAGTTAGGTGAAAATGCAGAAGTTTAGAAAAAAATTTTTTATTCAAAAATTTTTTAACCTCCTTTAGAAATCTTTATGTTATATTAAAAAAGATATTTTAGAATATTATTCCCCAAAATTTTTTTTTTCTATTCCTAAAAGTAAAATCTGGGTGATTTTTTAAAGTTTAACTTTAATGATTTTAGGTTAGGTGAGAATGCAGAGGTTTAGAAAAAATTTCTTTATTAAAAAATTTTTTTTATTCAAAAATTTTTTAACCTCCGTTAGAAATTTTTATGTTAGATTAAAAAAGATATTTTAGAGTATTATTCCCCAAAAGAATTTTTTTCTATTCCTAAAAATAAAGTCTGGGTGATTTTTTAAACTTTGACTTTGATGATTTTAGGTTAGGTGAAAATGCAGAAGTTTAGAAAAAAATTTTTTATTCAAAATTTTTTAACCCCCGTTAGAAATTTTTATGTTAGATTAAAAAAGATATTTTAGAGTATTTTTCCCCAAAAGAAATTTTTTCTATTCTTAAAAATAAAGTCTGAGTGATTTTTTAAAATTTGACTTTGATGATTTTAGGTTAGGTGAAAATGCAGAAGCTTAAAAAAAAATTTTTTTTTCAAAATTTTTTTAACCTCAGTTAGAAATTTTTATGTTATGTTAAAAAAGATATTTTAGAGTATTATTTCCCAAAAAAATTTTTTTCTATTCCTAAAAATAAAGTCTGGGTGATTTTTTAAAGTTGGTCTAAAAAAATTAAAAAAAATTTTTTGATGAATTTTTTCATATTTTTTTATACAATTTGTATACTCTAATGTATACTATACTATAATGTATACAAATTTAATGTGTATATATGAACATAAAGAAGTAGTAGCAGAATGGTAGAAACATTTGTACAAATACCGCTGTGTTGGATGCTGTGATTCGATTGTTGGAAGGACCACCAGGTGATGAAGGCGCCACCGGTTCCTTTGTGAAGGTAGTGAAGCGAATGGCCAAGTTATTACCTCCTCTTTTGTATAACTGTCACGCGGGCTCATCATTTTTACGTGATTAATACGATTCCGAAACGTTCTGTCCGAGAAACTAATTAAATATTTTATTTTCTTTTCTTCTGGGGCCGAGCTTTTTTATCTTGACCGTCGGCCCGTGACCTGACGAACCATTTTTAAAACTTTTCTATATGACTTCTGACACCGATGAGAAAAAGCGATTGTTTCCACTTTAATTTACCTTCGTTAATAATTTTAATTTAGTTTTTGGATGAACGGCGTTACGCGTAAATTTCGCTATCGATATTGTTAAATTTCAAAATTATTAATGTACAAAATAGTTAATTGAGCATAAACCCGATAGCGAATTTATTAATCAATCTTTTAATTTGTTATTTTGTGTGATTATATACTTTCGATAAACGCGTTTTGACAGTGTAAATATATTTTAAACCGGGCGATTTTCGACCTCCCGGTACTTCGCCTTTAATGTATGAGATTTAAAAATCCTCCGGTGAGTGAATACCGACCTTCCACTTAAACATCTTAAACGCTCCCTTATTATGCTAAAAACCATTAACAACAAAGGCCATAAAAGTTGATGTGCCTAAAATTGAGGACACCGCGAGCGGAATTCACAGAAAACATCGCATTAATTCCTTTCCGCTCAAAACTTTAAATTAAGTATGATAATCAAAAATTTCGTCGAAAGTTTGCGATAAAATTAATTTTTAAGTGTACGTATTTGAGTTTCCCCGAACTGACGACTTTCTTGATAATCAAGGGGAATCGTATCGAATATAAAGTATATTTCTTCAGTAATTATTTCATTCCAAGAGACGTGTAATCAACGAAAGTTGAGATCAGGGCTTGGTTTAATTTATCGATCGTTCTTGGAACCATTACTTGCAGACTTACGAATACTTGAAAGGTTTACGAAGGGAAAATAAATTTTTAATTGTTCTTTTATTGGATATATTTTTTCTTCTAATTTCTTTGAATATATAAAAGAATAAAAGAAGAAAATTACTCAGTAAGCTTTTATATTAGGGGTTAAATCGACCGAGTTTTGGGGTGACACGTGTTTCTGTAGGAAATGTGATTGAGGAAATAAAATTCCCCGGACATCATCCAATTTTCTTTTCACGGGGAAACACTTCCTTTTATGACATCTCAAGGTCAAGTTTTTCTAAGTGTAGTGATTACGTTTATGGGATGTAATCTGAGAGGATGCTATAATAAAAACGTGAGGTGATGGACAACATTTTCAAACATTTTTACATTGATTGTGTGAGATTCTTCTTTTTTGTGTTTTATAGAGTAAGATGGGGAAATAGAAACCCCGTGAGACGGCACTTATTGATATCGCATTTATAGGTATTATAGATTTTCTCGGCTGATTGAATGTTTATGTACTCCGAGGGGGGGCGACGTCCCTCGCATACGCGGAGATTTCGAAGCGATGTCGCATTTTTATGTGTGTGTGGCAAAAAGGCCGGCAAAAGGGAACTTTGCAATAAAAAAGCAACGACCGGCGATAAGTCCGCGGACCCTTCTTTTACCGCTTTTATTCACCTTTTTTTCCTCCCGTTTCGTTATTTTTTCAATGCCGTGCAGAGAGTATGATCGTAAAAAATATTTTCCTTTATTTTCTATTGTTGACCATAATCCCAGATTATAAGATACATCTTTTAGATAAAATTTTGATAAAATTAAATTTATTTCTGAAGGGTTTTTATGTGAAGAAGAAGATTTTTTGACAAATTTTAGAAGATTCCAAAAAAATTGCCATCTTTCACTCATTAGAGAAACGTGTAAAACAGGCTTTAGATTTCTCTAACTACATGTTAAATGTATTCTTCTTGAAGAATATTTTAAAAGTCAATCAGACAATATATAAGCAATTTTATGGACTATTTTTCAAAAATTCTAAGATTTGTCTTCATGAAGATTGTCAAAACTGACCGAAACTTGCTGATTTATTTTGTAATGACTGATGGTTGGGTTCTAAATAAAAATAGGCAAATTTTCCTTAACTATATAATTGATTTTTATTATTGCCACGGATGTATTCAAATTGATGATGAATAACTCTATCTATGAGTAATGCGAATAAATGCAATGAAGTGTACTTACTTTGCATAGCCAGACTGCACTTCTACGAATTAACATGAAACAATTATTTTTCCCTTACAATTTCAATATTGTATTTCTGTTAATGGAGATGAAGTTTATTTCCTTAAAGAACATATTAGCTGTATGAAACAAACCCAAAAATAACCCGACGTTAAGGCAAGGTGCACATAAAGAAGCAGGATGACACAGACGATACAGACGACACAGTGCAGCGAAGGGCAGAAATCTGTGTATAATAGACATCAATATCCATTTGCATATTACGACGTAGTACAACGCAGCAAAGTAACTTGTGAGGCAGAAAACTTGTGATGCATATTCGTGTTTAGTTTGAAAGACAAATCAGATGTTGAAAATTAATCGAAGACAAATCAGACAGTTAAAAATTAATCGAAGACAAATCAGACAGTTAAAAATTAATCAAAGCTGTACGGTGTTATGACATGTGTGTTCATTTAACCCTTTGCGGCTGGTAGATTTTTCGACTGGGACTACCAGCAAGTGGGGACGAATTTAGCTTTTCGTCCGAAATGGCTAGCATTTTATTAATCTCAGTTTTTCTAGATTGCTCTTTCGAGACGTGATCATCCCGACACAGCGGCGACACCGACTTCTACGATAGTTTTCAAATGCCGCCACAGTGGCGGCACCGACCGCAAACGGTTAAATTTATCAAGTATCTCAAGTGTTCCATGGATTTTACCTGGATTTTTGACGTATATCCAACAAAATTTAATGGAAGAAATCGTCGTTGTCATTTTAATATCTCCTATGTAACATTGCCATCAAAAATATGGTTTTAGTACTTTAACATTGCTCTCGTGTAGCATCATGACACTAGATAAATTATAATATCAAAATGTCGAAAAACATTATTAAGGTGCATTAGATAACAAATAAAACCCTGTATACTTTTCAAACAATTTTTAAATAGTTTTTGTTAATTTACTCAAAACAATTTGTTTTGCACATAGAAGATATTAAAATGACAAGGACGAAATGAAGAAATGGCATATCACTGAAGTGTTAAATAAGTTATGAGTAACAAGACAGGAAATGAAAAAAAATGGGCCAATAACTTGTTTTTGGCTAAAGCCTACCTAAACGCCAATCTTTTCAGTAATCGGTCTTCCAAAATTTCATAAGGATGTTCAAGTGGTCAATAAAATTATGTAGTAAATATTCTCAAACTTCATCGACTTTCGAACCAGTTTCAAAGTAAGACCTATCATCAAATTTTTTGTTACAAATTAGAGGCATGATCGATAAATAGCCATTGTAAGCCGTTGAGTGTAGTTTAACCAAATTTGACGATTGTCAAATTTAAAATTTGATTGATTAGAGTGACTTCAACTTAGTTAGACTCCAACCTAAAGCTTTTTTTCGCGAGTAACCACTTCAAATCATTCGGTCAATAGCCCGTCTTTATTTGGTCTATACCCCTCTTTGTTTAATAATGGTACTCGCAAAAATGAACTGGTCAAATTGACATGTCCGTTGACATTTGTCTGCGTTCTTTACTAACAAGAAACGTAACCTCAAGTCGTCATCTATATGGTGAATTACCTACTTTGTGAACAAAGACTTTTTCTTCAACAACTCATTGGGAAAAATAATTATTATTTCTACTTCAAATAAGAAGAAATTATAAAAAATATTTACTATATTTTGTATGCTCTTCTAAGTTAATGTGATTTCAAATTTATCTCCATCCTCCATATTTTCAATGAAACATTCTAGAAGATTGTGCTTAGATATCATCATATTATTAACACTAATGAGCTGCTGTTAGTCCTCAAATTACTGTGTGACAGTCTTGACACTTCAATCAGTTTGCTACACTACTCTTGACCATGTTCACAAATGGTTAGACTTGGTTGGTACAGTCCGCGAAATAATCTTTATGACCGTATTTCGCGAAAACCAAGCGGTCAACTGACCATTCCAATCAGGTCTGAAACATTCAGTCGCGAAAAAAAGCTTCTAGTTAGACTCCATCGTCGTCTAACAAAATTTCAAAGTACTCTTGAGCACGAATTTAAATGAACACCCGATATAATACAAATAAATTTCCGAAAATTCTCAATCAAGTTAAATTAAATTTCCCATGAGATTCCCGTTTTTTCGCAAGTAACTACTTTTCCACCTTCTTCTTTTTTTCATATTTGTCGCGGTATATAATAACCTTCAATTTATTAGTGCATCTAAATCCGATTTTGAACTTAGGTTGATGTCTTTCATTATGCAGCCAATGTAAAACTGATAATCATACGGTCTCTGCTGCGTAACTACATCTTTCGGGCAGTTTTTTGTGCTGTATCTGTACTGTGTCTGTGTTTTTATGTACGCCTAGCCTAAGCATGCATCGTGGACTGTCAAAAAGTGCATCTTGAGTTGACTTTTTTATATCTATGAAGATTCACAAACCCAGTCACATATATCTGTTTATAAATTCCTTCTTCCCAGATTAAATGGTTTTCTGAGAACCCACATATGTCTTCATAACCTAAACCGAATAGTTCTGTGAGTACAGATACGTGGATTCGTAGCCAAAACTGAATGATTGTTAAGAAGGGTAAATTTGAAGTTGTGTACGTGATTGAACCAACTAATGAGTATGTTGCTCAACTAATTTGGATGTGATGGTACAAAATATGATGGTAGACAACTTGTATCTTCTACCAAAGAAGGTAAGGAACTTCTTGAAGACGATGGTAAGAAAAAAACACCAAGAAGAGAAAATCAAATTTGAAAGTTTTTACAAAAATATGAAAATCATCTTGGAAAATAAAGTTAAAGGTTAGAAAAAACAAGGTACTTGTTTCCAGTCGTCTTATTCTGTCTTCATGCTGTTTCAATCATCTCAATGTATATGAAGGACAAATATGCAAAAGAAAGTACGAAAGCTCAACCTCTTAGAAATGTTACAAGTATAAGATACTTAGCAACGAAGAACCACATGGAAATAAATCCAGATTATTCAATTGAAGAGAACTCAATTAATGCCTATATGCTGTCAAAAAATCCTAAGGAAATCATTCGAAACGTCCTCTTTCAAAAATTTAAAGATTCAATCATCTCAATGTGGATGGACGACAAATATGAAAAAAAATACGAAAGCTCACACTCTTAGAAATATTTCAACTATAAGTCACTTAGCGGCGAAGAAGCATATGGAAATGAATCCAGATCATTCAATTGAAGAGAATTCAATTAATGCCTATATGCTGCCAAAAATTCCTAAGGAAATCATCCGAAATTTTTTCAAAAATTTCAAGACTAAACTAGAAGTCATAAATAAAGTGCTGCTTTGTAAAAAGAAGACGACTTAAATCCTCCAAAACCATCTATTTCTAGATCTTTTAATAGACTTAGTGATTAGTTATATTAATTTGAGTAAAGAGACAACCCTCATAAAAGAAGAAAACTTCTCATTTCAAGAAGATTCCAACAATCTAAAAACTTCTAATTCTAAATCGTCTTATTGTTGGTGGCTACTATTTTGCAATTTAGCAAAAAAACCAAATTCGCCTTTTCTGTACCTTTTACCATATTTGCGTGTGTATATAACACGTGTATCCGCACGTAGACGTTCATGCATATGCATGCGCGCGTCCAGTCCCGGCAGGACGAAGTCGTGGCCGCCAGGGAAAAATTACGAGAAGCAATGGGAGTGGTCTGGCCGTCCGTACAATGATTGTCGTGCCAACCAATCGCGTTTGTAAGGTAATGCCAGGTTATAATGCATAATGTGTGCACGCAGTCCGGCCTTGTCTGGTCGGCGCCGGCGCGTCTCCCGCTCTCTCTCGCACCTATTACCCCGTCCAAGATGGAGGTACCCCGACGGCCGATATATGATCGATACATGGACATCGCCACTTCGCCCGTTCCTTCCTTCGAACGTTCCATCGTCTGCATCACTTCGCCCCTCCAGACACTTAATGACCGGAGAAATATTAAAATATTGTAATATTCGAATTACATAGATAATTATAATACGTATAGGTTGTTTAGAGTGAATGGAGTTAAGTCTTTAACGGGCCTTATTGGGGTAGCCCATTACTAAAACAAGGTGGAGTAATTAGTGAGGACAATGGAGGTTTTAATGTGTCAGACATGGCGTGTTATCTTGTTGATGATCAAAAATTTTTTTTTAGTTATGATTACGTGAACGTCCTTGTAAACGATATTCTTTTAAAAAATTTATTTTTTATTTCTATTTTTCTTTTTAAATTCTTAACATGAGAAATCGTGTGTTTCAGTATTTGTTACGCATGCGTATTTATTTTTAAAAACTAGTACGCATGCGTACTTATTTTTAAAAACTAATACGCATGCGCTATAATTAGAAAACAAAGTCTGTTTTACACGTACTATCTTTAGAGTATTCTAATAGTAAGTTTAAATAAGTTTAAAGAAAAAACTTGCACGTATTAAATTTAAAGGTTTATAAAGGATAATTAATGATTATTATTAAAGTGTTTAAAAGTTAATCAAAGCTATCATATATTTCGAGGAAGAGGTTTTAGTATAGTCTGTCCGTCGTTCGTCGGACGAGTTAAGAGGGCGGTCTCGAGTCTATACAATGCCGGAGCCAATGGCCATGATTACTATTGAACATTGATTAATAAACTTCGGTAATGAGTGTTATAATTAGTTGCGAGGCGGGGGCGACCGTGCCCCCCCGCGGTGCGGGGCGGCCTAATGCCCCGACGCAGCGGGGAGTACCGTTCATATTGAAAACCATTATATCGCCCTTTGTAGGTGATATATCTGAGAATATGGCGTGTGTGATGACGTCTAAAAACCGAAAACGGTTTTATAATTTATAGTAAATTTTAAAAATGAATGATTTATAAATTTGTAATAAGAAAAGAGGGAAAATATCATTTCATCCTAACATATTAGACATGTAAATCAAATTTGCTTCCGTATTCCTTTTGAGAATAAAGCTATTCATTTCCCGGCTTTTATTGTTGGGCGTCTAGCGAACAATGGTTGTTACCGAGGGTAATATCGGTTCCTTTTGGAAAAGAGGAAGGGAGGAAATGTAAAAAGCTCCCATTTCCATGCGAGAAGTTGAGAGCAAGACTTGGGTCGATTTGGGGCGACTCGGGGCTTAAGACGAATGGCTTCAATATGTCGAAGCGGTGAAGGATCTTCGGTAATCCTTCGGATTTGACGGACGCGGAGGTAATTAAGGGTGGCGCAGGGCCTCGGGCTCGTAAAGCGAGACAATTCGACGCAATCACCTGTTTTACTGGCCGTAACCGCGATCCTGTTTGCGATGTACGCAACCCCCAGGGTCATAATATCGAAGTCCCTTTGTCTTGGTCAAATACGCTTGATTAACACACATCGGTAAATGTCTATTTTCTATAGTTACGGTTCGTTCTATTCTCTTCACTTTCAAACGGTTGCTGCGGGCCGACCTTGACCACCGCATCCCATTTCCCCGTCCATTAAGAATTAAAAATTCAAATTACCATCTCGAGGTAAGTAATTATCGGCCGGCTAATCGATTTGCTCTTGGCGCCATACTCGACGGCCACGAAAACGCACTCGTGAAATCAATTAGAACGGCCCGAAGGGACGACGTCGGCATAACGCACGCGGAATTGATGTTTCTCGCCGAAGGAATTAACAAATCATTAAATAATTAATGAACCGCGAGTCGCCCTCCCTGCGGTGCGGGTAATGTAACCCGCTTTATGACTTTTCCCTCTGGTTATACGACCCAACTGACTTTGGTCTCTTCTTGTTGCCCTCTTTGACTGCTCTCTCGCCGCTGACGAAAGCTCATTCGCGATTCGGACGTTTACAACCATCGAATGGACCTTTTAAACATTCATGCGATACGAATTATACGCCCGAAGGGTTCTCTAAATTTTTACGACTTGTACCTTTTCAAACGATGTGGCAGATGAATGATTTTGACGATTCAATTATATCTCATCTACTCAATAAAGTTGTATTCTTTCTATATACAGAGTGCACGATGGTGAGATGCGGATACGTTTAACGTATATGGAAAAAGGACGAACACAGGCTAGATATACTATTAGAGCGCAAGCTCCACCCACTTACAATCGCCCAACTGTTGCTAATGCATCTATCCGCAGATCGAATAGGTGCACACTATATATGTATATATAATGTATCTATATTTTACTTTTACTTAAATTAACGATTAATTATAATGAGATTTCGTGATCTCTAAGAAAATCAGTTCCATCGTAATTCAATAAAATATGCTAATGCCATTCGCGTGCTTCTTGTAAATAAAATCCGGTATAAATTAACCATTAATTAATTCAATTTTCAATATCGACGTATTTATTGGTGGAATTATGTACGGATAGGGCAATATTATGGTTACCCGGCGATAAATAACGTTTTTTTCCCCCGGACAGAACTCACTGTCCCGGTTAATTACCGTTAATTATAAACGTTTCAGGTGTAAATCTATCTTGTCCCGTTTAGTACTCCGTGTAATTGATTATATGAATTTATCGCGTGCGCACCTAATAAAATCGTGCCAACAGGTGCGCCCAGATATGTGTTAATTACGTACGTTAAAGTCCCAATATTACGTCTAATAGATTCTAATCGATTTTGGAAAATAACATAAATGAAATCGAAAATCTTAAAATCGAAAACCGTAAATGGAATCGAAGGAAACGGTCCGGTAGATAAAGCGAAGCGAAAACAGTAATATCTCGTCCCCTAGCGAGATAAATTAGAATTAGGCCGGCGCCGTATCTAGGTAATATTGTAAATCTTGCTGTAATACGAACTAAGACGCAGAATCAGCATAAATTTAATAATTACCATCGTCGGCAGAGCGAGGGACGTAACAGGGTGCGCTCTGAAGCAATACAACCCTCCGTAACGCTTAGAAGCTACGACTTCTATTACGAGCCGAGAAGATATTTGATATTTCTTTAGGGAATCCCCGCGCTTAAATATCTAGGTAGTTCAAACTTTACCAATCTCGTACGATTAGATTTATAAGAACGTTTGAGGATATGTCGATGACCGTTTTGAGATAGAGGTTTGTAGGTGTGTACGAAAGGAGGGGATGAACCCCTCATATGAAAAGGGATTGAGTTCATCCCCTTGGTAGTATCGATTTTTCTTTTGTAGGTCATGGCATATTGTATATGGATATTATATCAATGTAGATATGGTAGTTTTTATAATTTGTAATAAAACCAGGTTTAATTGGATATTAATTTTGTAGTAGGGATAATAATTGAGTGTGTTCGCTTTTGAATTGGACGGCATATAGAATTAGCGTCAATCCGGGAATAAATTGATATTTTGGTACGCGAATTTCTGGCTTTGTATATGTCGATTTTAGCTTGCGCTAAAATTCAACCGACAATCGAGTTAACGTTTCGCTATGTATATTCAAAAGGGCTGTTTAAAATGCTTTTTGTTCGACAATTTTATAACCTTTGTTCTCTCTCGTAAACCTAACTTTCCCCAAAAATAAAATAAAATAAAATAAAATAAATTGATTATGTACTAAAATTACTTGTTCTAAAGTGAAGTTAAATCTCTTTAGTTTGCAGGTGTCGGATGCAAGAGGAAGCCGCGTTTGGAAGTCGCGTTAGAAGTCATTGGTGGTAAGTGTATACACAAACAGGGCTTTTATGGGGTGGTTTTCCCGCAAAAGCGTCAAATAGTCGAGGGCGGTAACACTAAGACGACGGACATCAAAGCTTCGAGGCTACAAGTCCACAGCGGTCAGTCTCGCCGAGTGTCAAAGAGCTCCTTTGACACCGTATCCGAAGCAAACCCCTCTGGACAACAGTACACCGGTTTAATTAACACCCAACGATGGCGACGTCGATTTCTAAGACCGCTTTGACGCTTCAACGTTCACACCTCGAAGATTTTCCCAAAATATTTACATTTTTTTAAATACACTACAAAGTAACAAAGCTTTGAAGTGCGGAATAGATTTTAATATTAAAATTATAATTTTGTATTCGGGTTAATTTTAAGCGTGCTATTCATTCGGGTATCACATTTAATTACCCGCTTTTGCGTCAAATTGTCGAAATTCGACAATTAAACCCTCGCCGGGTCCCAATCCGACACTAATTGCGTCGATAATAAAAGCGTGAGTACATTCCGCGACCAATTTGCGGCCGAACAGATACGCGGCAACAATGGAACCATTGTGAGCCCCGTTTCGGGGCGCGAGCGCCCCCCTGCTCGGCGTTTTTCAGCCAGTCAATGCATCGGCCGTGACAATACTGTAGCATTGTCGGTTCGGCCCATTTATCGTGTAACGCGTTTCATTATTATCGGAAAAACAACAATTCTTGATTGGTTTTTAACGCGTTTCACCACAAAAAAAAAAATAAAATTTCACTATAAGTACATTTAATTTTTTTGAGATCAACTACAAACAATCGGTTTTTTTTAAATGAAAGTAGAATATCTTAGATTTAATTAAATTCAAGAATCAAATCTCTATTTTCATAAATAAAGTTTGGAGGATTTTTTAAATTTGATCGAAATTTTTGAAAATTAGGTTAAAAATCATGGTTGTCGAAAAATTTTTTTTTAATTTTTTGAGATCAACTACAAATAATCCATCTTTTTTAGATTAAACTAGAATGTTTTGGATTTAATTTAAAGAAGGAATTATACTGTTATTTCTATAAATAAAGTCTGGAGGATTTTTTAAAATTAGGTAAAATTTTATAGGTTAGGTTAAAAAACATGATTATCTTTAAGAATTTTTTTAATTTTTTTGAGATCAACTACAAACAATCTCTCTTTTTTAAATGAAAGTAGAATATCTTAGATTTAATCTAATTCAAGAATCAGGTCTCTATTCTTATAAATAAAGTCTGGAGGATTTTTTTAAATTGACTCAAATTTTCGAAAGTTGGGTGAAAAATCACGGTTGTCGAAAAATTTTTTTTTTATTTTTTTGGGATCAACTACAAATAATCCGTCTTTTTTTAATGAAAGTAGAATATTTTAGATTTAATTTAATTCAAGAATCAGATCTCTATTTTTATAAATAAAGTTTGGAGGATTTTTAAACTTGATGGAAATTTTCGAAAGTTTGGTTAAAAATCATGGTTGTCGAAAAAATTTTTTTTAATTTTTTTGAGACCAATTACAAATAATCCGTCTTTTTTTAATGAAAGTAGAATATTTTAGATTTAATTTAATTCAAGAATCAGATCTTTATTTTTATAAATAAAGTTTGGAGGATTTTTTAAATTTGATCGAAATTTTTGAAAATTAGATTAAAAATCATGGTTGTCGAAAAATTTTTTTTTAATTTTTTTGAGACCAACTATTAATAATCCGTCTTTTTTAGATGAAAGTAGAATGTTTATCGGCATAAATCGACTAAAATAACATTTTTTCGGACGATTTTAAGGGATCATATCTTATAACTATGATCCCTTAATAAATAAAAAAATATATATCGCGGCAAATAAAATGTTTATAAGATGACATTCCGCTATTAATATTTCATCTTCGCAAAAATTGTAAATAAAAATTCTTCTAAAATCCCTTTGAAAATGGTATAAACGGCATTTGAATATGTTTTTTATCTTCGTCCAAAGCTTTAAAAACTGTTAGTTATGTTTATAAAACTTTAATATATCTTTAGGAAGTTTGCTCACCCTGAAATGTTTCATGACGAGGTTTGTCCACTCCTGAAATGTCTTTCAGCGACGTTTCTTCACCCTTGAAATGTCTCTCGGTTAGATTTGTAAATTCTGAAGTTCTTCGAAAAATCAAAGGTTTGCTCAACCTCAAATCGGATTTCTACGAAGTTTTTCCACTACTGAAATGTCTCTCGATGAGGTTAGTTCATCCCTATGGTTCATTCAAAAAATGAAGAGTTTGCCCAACCTCAAATCAGATCTGTACGAAATTTTCCGATTCCTGAATTGTCTTTCAACGACGTTTCCTCACCCCTGAAATGTCCCTCGGCTAGGTTTATCCACTCCTGAAGTTCTTCGAAAAATCAAAGGTTTGCTCAACCTCAAATCGGATCTCTACGAAGTTTTCTCACTACTGAAATGTCTCTCGATGAGGTTAAGGTTAATCCATCCCTATAGTTCATTCAGAAAATGAAGAGTTTGCCCAACCTTAAATCAGATCTGTACGAAGTTTTCCGATTCCTGAATTGTCTTTCAACGACATTTTCTCACCCCTGAAATGTTCCTCGGTTAGGTTTATCCACTCCTGAAGTTCATTCGAAAAATCAAAGATTTGGCCATCCTCAAATCGGATTTTTACGAAGCTTTCCCACCCCTGCAATCCTGTTTTTACCAATGGATTTTTAGCCAGTCTTTAAATTATTTCAGGTAGTTTTTAACAATCATAAAAACAAATTTTAACTGATTTTGTAAAAACTATCTTTTACCAATTGATTTTTAATAAATTCCATCCAAAACCAGTTTCCTCCTATTAAAAATAATCCAAAGTTGTAACTACCAAACGTCAAATTTTTAAAACTTGTTGCATCCCAAAAATTATAGTTGTCTTTCGGAATTTTTTTAATTTTTTTGGAAAAAGTTGTAACAAATTTGATCGATTTAAGCTAAAATAGAATGTTTTAGGTTTCATCTGACATAAAAGTCGTTTCTTTATTTTTATAAATAAGCTCGGTAGGATTTTTTTTAAATTTTTTATTAGGTTAAGTTATTAGATAAAAATTTTAGTTGTCTTTCGGAATTTTTTTAATTTTTTTTGGGAAAACTTGGAACAAATTCACCGATTTAAGATAAAATAGAATGTTTTAGATTTCACGTCCGGTTTGTATCTCCTTTTATGAATAATGTACTCGTGCGAAATAATTGAGCAACCCCTAACCGGAATTAGAGACGACCGCAAGCGGTCAGAGACGTAATCCCGGGTAAATTCCTAGAAACGAAGAAGCCATTAAACTATTACGGCCCTCACGCAACGCCTCCGCGGGCAATAAATACGACCGGCGCCCCATATGGCAACGGGGGCGCGTAATTACCCGCAACGGCCATAATCTATTTTAAACACGTAATGCGGCCGCATTAAGACTTCTTTCTCCGTTTAGGCCGCGCGTATCTGCATAAACTATCGTCCGGGTCGGTTCCGCAGCTGTTGTCTGCCGCTTCGCCCCCTCATCTACATACAAACTATCTAATCGACCCGTTTTGTCTTTGCGGATATCTTCTCAACCCTCCTTCTCATCTTGGTTCGGGCGACCGCGGTCAACTTCCGCCACGAACCGGTCATTTCGACAACGTGGCCCACTCATAACTGTCTCGGTTATGTTTATTACGAAGGGTGAGGAAGAGAAGTAATCTTGGCGGTATTACACCCCATGAAATTACATCAAGACGAGTGGTGGTACGAAGTAATCCTCGAAGGAATTTACCACTTGATTTAATAAGTTCTCATTATGAGTTTTTATGAAATATAAATAAAAGTTAACCATCTTAAAAAATCAAGATTAAATCATCTCTCATTCTTCGATTTATCAGATTGAAATGGAGTTATTCGACCTCTTGACAATCGTAAATACCATTCCTCACTTCACCACACCTCTGGGAATTTACGAGCAACAGGTTTGTTTTCATTGTTCGTTCAAATCCAGATAGCGTAGGGAAATAACAAAATGGTAACGAAACAAAAGCGGTGGAGGACGTGGGTCACTTGATACGCAGCCAGAAATGAGATCGGACGTCGAGACGCGTAGACGTCCCGGGGGCAAACGTGCGTGAACGGACCGCGCGGTCGCACTTTGGCCGAATTTTGCCGCAAGAATAGTCGCGATGGTGTCGTATTTGCAAAGCTTTATTCATCTTGGGTGGTATTTCGCAAGTTGACAGGTGACGGGTCGTTGTGACAATCGCGTCAGGGAAACCCCACGTTTAATGCGGATGACGATGTCTCGCCATATGGTGTTGGACCTCGACTATCCCTTTTTTTAATTAAACGTGGGCGTAATTAACTATAAAAAGTGAAATCGATGTAATACGATCGGTAAACCAAGGAGGAATTACGAAATCGAAATGTTTAAATAGTTGATGTTCAACGGACCGAATAAAAACGTTTCTTTCATTTGGGTATTTCTCTTTTTTTCAAGCCGGCAATTCTTCCGGCTCGTCGCACCCGTTTAACCCTTTGTAACGAAGGTCATAAAGAACTGTCCGAGTTGGTTTCTCTCAACCAAGCGGCATCGTATCGGCTTGTAATCCAACACCGGAATCCGCTCGGTTGGGATTTCGCGCACCGTCGCGTCGCGAACTAGCCTCGTTTTGTCTAAGCGAGCTTTCGCCGACGTGGACAGATTTATGGAGATATCCATATTTCGTCGACACTCTGCTTTTTCGGTTTACACTGTAAATTCGGAGGGATACGCGAGAGCGCGGTCATCCAAATCGAATTTACGACCGAGGAGTGTCGTGGGGCGGAAGAGCTTTGAGCTTTTTGCACCCTCGAGAAGGCGGCGGATATATATTATTTTTGAATTTGTCACAAACGTATGTCGGGACGGAGATAACCCAACCCCGCGAGGGCATAAATTTACATTTCGTTTGAAAGCGGAAAAAGGTACTCGATTCCAAGATAAACGAACGTCACTTTTTTTCGCAGCTATTATCCTGTCAAGCAATTACTCGGGTACATTCGAAAAAAATTAAAATTCGAAATTTTTCAATCGAAAATGTCGATGTCAAGACGACGACGTATATAAATCAGCGTTTGGGTACGAAATAGGTGCAATTTAATGCTTGTCGTCGGGCACCGTCTGGACTCGGATGCGAAAACGTGAATTATAAGTCTTCCTATATTAATTTCAATTTAGGTGCCGTTCGGCGTATACCGGTGGCTGTTGATTGCAAAATATGCGAACATCCTGTCGACGGTTTTTAATATCGACCAGATGCTGCCTTCGGCAGGTTTACCGGTCAACGATTAAAAACGATTTCCGACCCTATTGACATCTGCCTCAGAAGGATCAAGTTTTAGGGATTATTCAAGATTTAAATGTTAATTTTTTTTTTAAATACAAGACGATTTTTTTAAAACAATTTTTTTAAAACGACGATTAGCAAGTAAATTTCGATGAATTATAAACGAATTTAATTTATTTCCGAGATGATAAAAAAAAGGATAATCCGCGATAAAAATTTCCACAACGAAAATTTTAATTTTTATAATCCCTACGAATACTTGAAGCAGAAATGTTCACACATCCGGAAAATGTAAAATCCTTTTTATCCTAAAATTAAATATACGTTTAAACATTTTTCTATTAATATAATTAATTAATTAAATAATATTTGCGGGAATACAATTTCCGATTAATTTCTAAATTCTCTGTGGAAATGAAACGAATCGTGACTCAATTCCCCTATTTTTATCCCAATGGGAATTGATGTAATAACCTTCCTTCTGGTCAATTGAATTTCTGAAATCAATATGGTAAAAATTATTGCTCGTTGTATAACGCGATCGACCTGACGATTAATATAATAAAGTTGTAATAAACTTTTTTCGTTTTGACGTTTAAAAATTAAAATTTTACTTTGAAATGTAAATTTTGACGTTTAAACGTCATTTTTCATCTTTAAAATGTCACTTTTGACGTTTAAACGTCACTTTTTAACTTTAGAGTGTCACTTTTGACGATTAAAGATCAAAATTCTCTTTCAAAATGTAAATCTTGACGTTTAAATGTCTAAATCCGGTTTGAAAATGTCAATTTTGACGTTTAAATATCTAAGTTCATTTTTAAAATGTCACTTTTGACGTTTAAAAATCAAAATTCTCCTTCAAAATGTCAATTTTGACGCTTAAATGTGTAAATCCGGCTTGAAAATGTCAATTCTGACATTTAAACGTTACTTTTTATATTTAAAGACAACAAAATTCTCTTTCAAGATGTCATTTTTGACGTTTAAAGATCAAAATTCTAGTTTCTAGTAATATATTAAAGTAGTAAGCAAGCAGCGCCTCTTTAAAAGAGGGCGCCGCAGGCGCCTAGCCCTTTTTTAATAGTTTTTTTGGAAATCGCTTTCCGGACGATTCAATGGTTTTACGTCATTCTACCGACCATTATCTTCACCTCCCCGACGATTTTGGGGGGGTCCGATTTCGGAAAAATGGTCCTTAAAATCGAACGACGTTGCGGTAGCCCTAATTGAAATTAAAATTCTCGATCGTCCGCCTGTATTTTCGTTAATTTTCGAACGCACTTTTTGTCCAAAAAGCCACCGGCTCCGCGACTCTGCTTCCGGCTAACCTTCTGAACGGCTTTATAGCGCAACGTTATATGCGAATCGGGACTCCTTTTTAAACGGCCGATTTAAGCCCTAAACGAAGTTCCCGTTTTCCGTTATTTTCGATTTGGGCCGATAAAACACTTGGTTCAATTTTCATAAACGTTATTTATTATTCTAACCACGCTAATGCCACATGAAATGTCAAAACGATCGGTTTATTAATAATTATCAAATATTTAATTTATGCAGAGCAAAAGTTCGAATAAATTTCATTAAAAACTAATTAAATTCTTGAAAATATCACCAAAAATTTAAATAAATTTGTAAAAATAAAAGTTACAATAAAAGTTAAAAATTTAAAAGCTACTAAAATTTTTAATAATTCCACCAAAAACAAAATTTGTAAAAATTCCACCAAAGCAATTTTTAATAATTCCACCAAAAACTGAATTTTTAAAAAATATACTAAAATTAAAATTAATTTCGTCAATAATTGATTAGATTCTTAAAAATTTCACAAAAATAAAAAAGTAATAATAAAAATTCCACAAAAGTTAGTTAAATTGAATATAATTTCACCAAAAATTAATAAATTTGTGGACAATTCTACTAAAAATTTAGTGAATTTTTTAAAAATTCCACCCAAAATCAATAAAATTGGTAAGAATTAAAACTTACTACATTCGTAAAAATTCCACCAAAGTTACCAACATTTTTAACAATTCCACCAAAAACGTACTAAATTTTTTCAATTTTCCACCAAAGCTACAAAAATGTTGAATAATTCCACTAAAAACTTACTGATTTTTAAAAAATACCACCAAAAACTTACCAAATTCATAAAAATTCTACTAAAATTACCAATATTTTTAACAATTCCACCAAAAATGATTAAAGTTAATAAAAATTCCACCAACGTTATCAACTCTTTTAACAATTCCATCAAAAATATACTGAATTTTATAAAAATTCCACCAAAAATTAATAAAATTGTAAGAATTTCACTAAAATCTTACTAAATTCTTAAGAATTCCATAAAAAACACTGAATTTTTTAAAAATTTCATTAAAAATGAATAAAATTCGCAAAAATTCCACCAATGTTATCAAAATTTTTGATAATTCCACCGAAAACATACTGAATTTTTTTAAAATTCCACCAAAAATTAATACAATTTGCAAAAATTCCACCAAAAACTTATTAAATTCATAAAAATTTTATCAAAAACACTGATTTTTTTTTATTCCACCAGAAATGAATAAAATTCGCAAAAATTCCACCAATGTTATCAAAATTTTTAACAATTCCACCAAGAACGTAATAATTTTTTTCAATTTTCCACCAAAGCTACAAAAATGTTGAATAATTCCACCAAAAACTTACTGATTTTTAAAAAACACCACCAAAAACTTACCAAATTCATAAAAATTCTACTAAAATTACCAATATTTTTAACAATTCCACTAAAAATGATTAAAGTTAATAAAAATTTCATCAAAGTTACCAACTTTTTTAACAATTCCATCAAAAACATACTGAATTTTTTAAAAATTCCATCAAAAATGAATAAAATTCGCAAAAATTCCACCAGTGTTATCAAAATTTTTGATAACTCCACCGAAAACATACTGAATTTTTTAAAAATTCCACCAAAAAATAATACAATTTGCAAAAATTCCACCAAAAACTTACTAAATTCATAAGAATGTTACCAAAAAGACTGATTTTTTTTTATTCCACCAGAAATGAATACAATTCGCAAAAATTCCACCAATGTTATCAAAATTTTTGATAATTCCAACAAAAACATACTAAATTTTTTAGAAATTCCACCAAAAATTAATACAATTTGCAAAAATTCCACCAAAAACTTACTAAATTCATAAGAATTTTATCAAAAACACTAATTTTTTTTTATTCCACCAGAAATGAATAAAATTCGCAAAAATTCAATCAATGTTATCAAAATTTTTGATAATTCCACCAAAAACATACTGATTTTTTTTAGAATTCCACCAAAAATTAATACAATTTGCAAAATTCCACCAAAAAATAATACAATTTGCAAAAATTCCACCAAAAACTTACTATATTCATAAGAATTTTACCAAAAACACTGATTTTTTTTTCATTCCACCAGAAATGAATAAAATTCGCAAATATTCCACCAATGTTATCAAAATTTTTGATAATTCCACCAAAAACATAGTGAATTTTTTAAAAATTCCACCAAAAATTAATACAATTTGCAAAAATTCCACCAAAAACTTACCAAATTTGTAAGAATTTTACCAAAAACACTGATTTTTTTTATTCCTTCAGAAATGAATAAAATTCGCAAAAATTCCACCAATGTTATCAAAATTTTTAACAATTCCACCAAAAAGGTAATAATTTTTTTCAATTTTCCACCAAAGTTACAAAAATGTTGAATAATTCCACCAAAAACTTATTAATTTTTAAAAAATAGCACCAAAAACTTGCCAAATTCATAAAAATTCTACTAAAATTACCAATATTTTTAACAATTCCACCAAAAATGATTAAAGTTAATAAAAATTCCACCAAAGTTACCAACTTTTTTAACAATTCCATCAAAGATATACTGAATTTTATAAAAATTCCACCAAAAGTTAATAAAATTGGAAAAATTTCACTAAAAACTTACTAAATTCGTAAAAATTCCATAAAAAAACACTGAATTTTCAAAAAATTCCATCAAAAATGAATAAAATTCGCAAAAATTCCACCAGTGTTATCAAAATTTTTAATAATTCCACCAAAAACATACTGAATTTTTTAGAAATTCCACCAAAAATTAATACAATTTGCAAAAATTCCACCAAAAACTTACTAAATTCATAAGAATTTTACTAAAAACACTGATTTTCTTTTATTTCATCATAAATGAATAAAATTCGCAAAAATTCCACCAATGTTATCAAAATTTTTGATAATTCCACCAAAAACATACTGAATTTTTTAAAAATTTCACCAAAAATTAATACAATTTGCAAAAATTCCACCAAAAACTTACTAAATTCTTAAGAATTTTACCAAAAATACTGATTTTTTTAATTCCGCCAGAAATGAATAAAATTCGCAAAAATTCCACCAATGCTATCAAAATTTTTGATAATTCCGCCAAGACATACTGAATTTTTTAAAAATTCCACTAAAAATTAATACAATTTGCAAAAAATTCCACCAAAAACTTATTAAATTCATAAGAATTTTACCAAAAACACTGATTTTTTTTTATTCCACCAGAAATGAATAAAATTCGCAAAAATTCCACCAATGTTATCAAAATTTTTGATAATTCCACCAAAAAAATACTGAATTTTTTAAAAATTCCACCAAAAATTAATACAATTTGCAAAAATTCCACCAAAAACTTACTAAATTCATAAGAATTTTACCAAAAACACTGACTTTTTTTAATTGCACCAGAAATGAATAAGATTCGCAAAAATTCCATCAATGTTATCAAAATTTTTGATAATTCCACCACAAACATACTGAATTTTTTAAAAATTCCACCAAAAACTTACTAAATTCATAAGAATTTTACCAAAAACACTGACTTTTTTTTATTCCACCAGAAATGAATAAAATTCGCAAAAATTCCACCAAAGCTATTAAAATATTTAACAACTACACCGAAAACTCACTGAATTTTTTTTATTCTACGAAAAACTTACAAAAATCCTAAAAATCACACCGAAATTGTCAACATTTTTAATAATTCTACCAAAAACTTACCAATTTTTTTTTAAAATTCCACCAAAATGTCCAAATTCTTTTAAAATTCCACCAAAAATCAATCAAATTAGAAACAGTTTTATTAAAAATTAACTAAAACCTTGAAAATTCAAAACTTAGTAAATGCATAAAAATTCCACCAAAGTTACTAAAATTTTTAATCATTTTAAAAATAATGATTTTTTTTAAAATTCCACCAAAAAACACAAAATTTGTAAAAATTCCACCAAAAATTTACCAATTTTTTTTTTTAATTCTACCAAAAACTTGCCAATTTTTTTTTAAATTCCACCAAAATGTCCAAATTCTTTTAAGATTCCACTAAAAATCAATCAAATTAGAAACAATTTCATTAAAAATTAACTAAAACTTTGAAAATTCAAAACTTAGTAAATTCATAAAAATTCCACCAAAGTTACTAACATTTTTAATAATTTTAAAAATAATGATTTTTTTTTAAATTCCACCAAAAAACTTACTAAATTCGTAAAGCTTCCACCAAAGGTACCAAAATGTTGATCAATTCAACCAAAAACAATAAATTTTTTTTAGAAAAATACTAAAAATAAAACTAAACTAGTTGCTTATAAAAATAATCAATTTGTATAAAACATTCCTGGTTGTATTTTATATAATATAATATATTTTGTAATACGTTCACGCACGGTAGGTTTTTTTAAATCTCGCGTTCAATAAAACCCGGAGCTGAATAAAAGAGTTGAAAACGATTAATCTCGGCAAGTCAAACAGGCCGCTTTCTCTGTTCCCGAGCGAGTTTTGAGCGCGAAGATGACGACGCGCCCCTCAAAAGGTTCGTTAATAAGTAATACGTTAATAAAGGTCCATTATGCGGTAGCGAAATGACCACAGATTACGCCGGACGGCAAAGAAGAGAGCCGCAGGCCGGATTACCAACCGCTAAGTCCCGCCCGTTGTGCTGTACGTCTAGTAATTAAGAAGGGTAGGAATTCATCAGGGTGGATTTTAGAATAAAACCGGAGAGAATAAAACGCGATTTCCGGTGGTTGTGGTGGTGGTTATTATTAAATCGGTTCCAATCCCAACATCAAACGTATTTAGTAGGTATTCTATTTTCAATAAAAAAAATTTAAGTTGGCATTTTAGTATTCAGCAAATAATTCAAGAATAAAATTCACGGTTAAAGACAAGCGAATATAAGACAGAGAGGCTATTTCTAGCAGTGACGTCAAAGGTGGCGGACGATTATCATAAATTGTGCCATCCTTTTAGTCTAATATCCTTGGAAAATTGATTTCTATCATTAACAAAAATAACAAACAAATGTACTACTCCCCTTCGCTTGACGACAAATGGCTTTTGTCGCCTCCACTTTGCGTGGCGTTTTCGAGAGTTAATTTCATTTCCCGGTAGGGGGAAAGCGTTTTATTTTTCGTCGCAGCTCGGGGAATAAAAGCAATCGCCTCGTAATTTGGACGCGTCGTCGGACCTCGCAGTCCGGTCGTTTGTTTGATATAAATGAGGCGCGCGAGTGGATTTGAAGTAGCGCCTCAGATGAAAGGGCCCCACAAAGGCACGGCGCCCTTCGACGGGGGCGCGAATCACGCCTCTTTCGGTTGCGTTTTCCCGGCTGTTCAATTGGAACTGCCCGAAGCTGGACGCCCATTTAACAGTTTATTTAATTTGCATAGTTAAACACCGCGACGCCGACTGAAACGGTCCGAAGTCTTGTTTGCTATTCAGGGATTCCCTTTTGCCGCGTGACAGCCCAAATGACCGGCTGATTGAAACGTCCAGAACATTAACTGTGCCTTTGTGGGCGCGGTTTTCCGAACTGCCTTCGCGCGATGAACGTTTCCATGGGACTCCTTTACCGTAATAAAGGGCGAAAGCTCCGATTCATCGATTTTAAACGTAATTAGGAAAGTGTGCGACCGCCGACAAAGGTAAATAGATATTCCGTACGACAACTTAAGGTCTAAAGTGACAACTAATGGTCGACTGTTTGAGAAGGGGGTCGAATTTCGTCCTATTTGTAGGAGGTATCGTGTTACGAGATCGTTAACACTATAATTGCAAATTCGATAATAACCAAGACAAGAATTTTTTTAATATTTTTTTAATATTTTTTAAATATTTTTTTAATATTCCTAAAATCAGTAATTATCGAATCACTTTACGCGATCTAAGGAAAAATCGAAAGGAGTAATTTAACGGTCTGGCAATCGTTGGTGTTACGCATAGTTCCGCCGGCATCATTAGAAGACGACGTAACGTACGCGGTCACGCCTGCACGTTTCAATTTAGAAGCCAGCCGGGGGCGACGCTGTCCGCCGTTGGAGAACGTCGCCGAAGGCCCCCAACGAGGCGCCGCCGCGGCTACCGTTCGTCCGACGCGAGCTTTCCACAAAGCTCTCTCTCCTCGATTACGTCAAATTGTACCTTCGTAATGATCCGAAGCGATAATAGATGGCGCTATGTGAGCGATATCCCCAACGGTCTTTTTGAGTTTTCCTAATGTATACCATTCGTAATAAAGTTAATGTATGTTAATGGATTTATTTTTCTTTTGAGGAAATGTTTTTTTTTTGTGGAAACGATCGATGTTCACACGTGAAGTAGCGTGACTATAACAAACAATGACTTTACGATGAATACTGTTTATTTTATAATATTTAGGACTTTTTTTGGTGATTTTATTGTTGCGATTTTGTCGCTGCGACTTTTTTTTTGGCGATTTTATCGTTGCGATTTTGTCGCTGCGACTTTTTTTTTGCGATTTTGTCGCTATATGAAATACGTTTTAAATTCTTCAAATTGTAAGATTAAATATTTGAAATTCTTCCTCATTAACAAACCACTTTGCCTTTGGTTTGAATTTAATTAATACCGCGTTAAACTTCAACTCGAAGGAGTGTTTCTTCATGTAAACCAATAGGAATCCAAAGGAGAGAAGTTTACTCGGCGGGAATTCGATATAGCCGCCGTTTCGAGGTTCCTTTCAGAAACACCCCGCCGGGGAGGGTGAAGGGCTGCCAACTGAACAATCGCGTTCCGGTCGATCCCGTCCCATCTCGTCGTCGAACGAGTATTGGATATGTAATATGCGAAATCTTGGTGCGGGTTTCTCCGCTCGGGTTTGAGAACGTTATGGAAGGAGAAGAGAGGCGTTTTAATATTGAACGGGTCGCTGAAAGTTGCAACCCTCCTCGGGCCGGAAAGTAATTATTTCTTGTGTAGACGGAAGTCTACAACGGTGCGTCTTGAATGGCGAAGAAACCGGTTTTATAACGCGAGCCGGAGGGTTGCATAAAGACAATACCGGGACGTGCCGTCATGCAAGGATTTAATAGACCGAATAGGCGAGCTTTAAAGCTTTGCGAACCATCCCCCATCTACACCGCAATTGTTTCGTTGTAGTTTACTTGTTAGTAAATCGGAAGAATAGTTGGTAAGGTGTTGTTGGGGGTAGAAGCGAGGGTAAAGGGTTGGAATGGTTTTGATGTGTGCTCGGAACTTTGGGAATGTTCTCATCAGGATTACGTGACGACCGAAACGTCTTGGCGAGTACTAACAAATTCCTTCGAGACGTATGACCCTCCGAGAATGTGTTGATGGAATATTTTCGTTCTCGTTCCATAACGTGAACTGCATATATTAAACTATACTCCATATACTATCCTATACACCATATACTATCCTATACACCATATATTATCCTATATACCATATACTAACCTATACACCATATACTAACCTATACACTATATATTAACCTACACACCATTTAGTATATGGTGTATAGGTTAGTATCCTATACACCATATACTAAACTATACAGCATATATTAATACCATATACTACTTAAATCTTAAATAAATCAAAAAGTTTGTAAATAATAGTACATAATTTAATTAACATATCACGTACAACTTAGTAACATTAATTAATAAGTTCCGGAAAGGAAAACGAAGAGGTTGGATGATAATTTGTATAATAAGCGGAGTCGAGAAGCAAACGTATATATAAATAAGGAGGTAAAACGCATAAAAACGCATAAATCGTGTCGGTGCAACAACCGTTTATTAAAATCGCGGCGCCTCGTGACAGTTGGAGAGAACGGGAAGTGGAAACTAACTTCCGGTCTCTTTAGAAACGTGATACCTTTGTTTCTTCGAGATATTAATTGCTATTTATTTAAATGGAATTCACTCGGGGATACGCTAATAAACATCGTGTACTATTGTGGATGTATCGTGTTATTTCAAATTAATTATTGCGTTCTTTGCTTATTGTTCTATTGTGTTAACCGTTTCTTGTTCGTATGGATATGTGTCACTATACCGTAAAGAATTGTATACATTATAAATACATTGGAAAAAATTTCTAATTTCTATTTATTAAACCGTATGGGAATGAGTATATATAACGGAATTTATTTCTTTCATGTTGTGTTCATACGTAAGTTGGTTTTTATATTTTGGGATTGGACAATCCTAATGTTGCAATCTGGCGATTGACAGTTCAAATAACTTAAAAGATTCATCTCGGTTAAATAATGGAATTAAATTGTAAACATTTTGCGATTATTTTTTACAACTTTTAACGTGGATTCACCCAGAAACAGTGTATGGATAAATTGAATTCAATTTTTGGCGATGAATCTCCATCAACGATCAGTATTTATGATATGGTGAATTCAATCTAGGTCGTAGTTCACTCCAAAACGAATTTCGTGAAGGTCGTCTTTGAAGAAAACCATTGATGTTTTGCCCAAACTGATATTCTCATCGTTATGTGACTCATCGTGAGATTAAGACAACCTTAGGCATTAGTAAGACTGGCATACATTCAATAAACGTTTGATTACTAAAAAAATTTGTTCGCTTTGTATCCCATACAATTTGTAAATCGCTTAAAAAAGGCTCGTATCGAAAAAAAAAATGCTGAAAATATACGATCATTTTGAAAGATGTCTATGACATCGTGACAGGTGATGAATCGTGGATTTTATGAGCCAGAAAGTAAACCAGCAATTGTATGGGTGTTTCAAAATGCCAAATCCAATAAAAGTTGTTCGATAAATTGAATTCAATTTTTGGCGATGAAGCTCCATCAACGATTAGTATTTATAGTATGGTGAATTCAATCGAGGTCGTAGTTCACTCCAAAACGAATTTCGTGAAGGTCGTCTTTGAAAGAAACCATTGATGTTTTGCCCAAACTGATATTCTCATCGTTATGTGATTAATCGTGAGATTGAGACAACCTTAGGCATTAGAAAGACTGGCATACATTCAATAAACGTTTGATTACCAAAAAAATTTGTTCGCTTTGTATCCCATACAATTTGTAAATCGCTTAAAAAAGGCTCGTATTGATCAAGAAAAAATGCTGAAAAAATACGATCGCTTTGAAACACGTCTATGACATCGTAACAGGTGATGAATCGTGGATTTTATGAGCCAGAAAGTAAACAGAAATTGTATAGGTGTTTCAAAATGCCAAATCCAATAAAAGTTGTTCGATAAATTGAATTCAATTTTTGGCGATGAAGCTCCATCAACGAACGTATTTATGGTATGATGAATTCAATCTAGGTTGTAGTTCACTCCAAAACGAATTTCGTGAAGGTCGTTTTTGAAGGAAACCATTGATGTTTTGTCCAAACTGATATTCTCATCGTTATGTGATTCATCGTGAGATTGAGACAACCTTAGGCATTAGTAAGACTGGCATATATTTAATAAACGTTTGATTACCAAAAAAATTTGTTCGCTTTGTATCCCATACAATTTGTAAATCGCTTAAAAAAGGCTCGTATTGATAAAAAAAAAATGCTGAAAAAATACGATCGCTTTGAAACACGTCTATGACATCGTAACAGGTGATGAATCGTGGATTTTATGAGCCAGAAAGTAAATAGCAATTGTATTGGTGTTTCAAGATGCCAAATCCTTTTTCCAAGCATTTCCAAGCAAATGGTCGCCTGTTTTTTTTTTTGAAAAATTGGATATGTTTTTAACAACGCAAAACAGTCAATTCTTAGTGGTATACAACCATTTTTTTGACAGTTGTCTTCCAAAAAATTAGGAAAACTGCCTCTTCACTACGACAATGCGAGTCTTCACACATCAGTTCAAATAATTGCACTTTTAAGTACTCAAAACATCGATTAGATGAGTCATCCAGTATAGTGACTTGGAAAAGAATTTATTCCCGTATCTAAAAGACAAATTGAGAGGTCAACGTTTTTCAACACCTGATCGTAGTTCACTCCAAAACGAATTTTGTGGAGGTCGTCTTTGAAGAAAACCATTGATGTTTTGCCCAAACTGATATTCTCATCGTTATGTGATTCATCGTGAGATTGAGACAACCTTAGGCATTAGTAAGACTGGCATACATTCAATAAACGTTTGATTACCAAAAAAATTTGTTCGCTTTGTATCCCATACAATTTGTAAATCGCTTAAAAAAGGCTCGTATCGAAAAAAAAAAATGCTGAAAAAATACGATCGTTTTGAAAGACGTCTATGACATCGTGAAAGGTGATGAATCGTGGATTTCATGAGCCAGAAAGTAAACCAGCAATTGTATGGGTGTTTTAAGATGCCAAATCCTTTTTCCCAGCATTTCCAAGCAAATGGTCGCCTGTTTTTTTTTTTTGGAAAAATTGGATATGTTTTTAACAACGCAAAACAGTCAATTCTTAGTGATATACAACTATTTTTTTTTGCCAGTTGTCTTCCAAGAAATTAGGAAAACTGCCGAAGACGAATCACTCTTTACGACAATGCAATCTCTCATCAGCTCAAATAATTGCATTTTTGAGTACTCAAAACATCGATTAGATGGGTCATCCAGTATAGTGACTTAGAAAAGAATTTATTCCCGTATCTAAAAGACAAACTGAGAGATTAACATTTTTCAACACCTGAAGAAACGATTGCTGCTTTCAGAATACATATTTTGGAGATACCTCAATTAGAGTAGTAAAAGTGCTTTAAATTGTTGCAAAGACATATAAAAATGTACAAATATGAAGAATATTTTCAAAAGTAATAAAACGATTTTCGATTATTATACTTTATTTAATAACTACGAGGAGTGATTTGAATTTTGCGCGCTAAAATAGTGAACTATTATTGGTCGCTCCGCAGTCAAGTTTACAAAGACGAAAAATTTGGTTTTTGCCGTTTATTGTTTTTGACGTTTGAGGTTAGGTGCTTTACCTAATTTGTCAACTTGTTTCTCGCTTTTTCGTTGTGCTCAAATGGTTGCGATCAAAAAATATTAAGTTCGAAGAAGGTATGGTACGATGTCAACTATTGGATATAATACATCAACATAAGGAACGCCTTTTGGATAAATTTTGAACAATGTACCTATAGATAAACAGCCATAGAGATATTTGGCACGTTCTAGAATACTACGCTCAACCGCTTGGTGTTTTGTTGGTTGTATAAATGTGACTGCTTTTAAGTTTAGAATTCAAATTTGCCGCCAAAAATGTTTAGTGTATATTTAGTTACTTTTTCCTATGTAAATGGGGTTTTGAGATTCACTCCTCCTAGTTATTAAATAAAGTGTAGTATTTACTTTTGTTTTCTAATCCCAAAATATAAAAGGCAACTCTCATATTACAAAAAATCGATCTGCGAAAATGATTTATTTTTAAAGTGTGAATTCGACATGAAAGAATCATCAATCTAGTGTTGGGGGTTTAGCCACCCTAAAAGATATTCTAGTAACGATGTCACATCATCACGAAAGTCGTCATGACAGACGACTTTTTGTACGACAATCGTCGCGGGTTGTTTTGACATCGACTTTGCTGTGGGGGGAATCTCGATTTTCTTCGTAAAGATAGCGGCTGCAAACGTTGGGAAGTTCTGTTCCGTCCCAAATTCCGTCCGATAAGCGCCGGACGACGTTTTTCCGAACTTTTACGTTTTGATAGATGATCCATCCCCTTTCTTACGTCTACCTCTGTACTAGAGAACCTCTCGTCTCCGTTCTTAATAAAGATTAATTATTGAGAACAAGCCGCGAGGGCGGTTCTTGGCAAAACAATGGATTTTTTTTTCGTTACGTCCTCATCGTCTAGAAATGTGGGAGTCGTTGTTCATTGTACGACGTCTTAAGGGGGACGACTTGGCATTTCGCGGGAAAGGTCATTCCTGCAGCGCAGCGGTAATAAAATAACTAACCCCACACACTTGAATAGCTTCGAGTTCAAACGGGGTGAAGACCCAACGCGCGGTAATTCGAGACGGGAATGTTTATGTCCGTTTAGTGCTACAATCGATATACGGTGGGGTATCACGCCCCTTACTTGGCATTTTGGTTGACTCTTCCAACCAACTAGAATTGCTTAATTACCCGACGAGATTAATTTTAAGGGTTGGATGGTTACTACAATGGTTGTGACACTAGACGTAGGGTTTATTACAAAGATTGATGGAATCAAATCGGGATTTACATCTTCTGTTGGAAGGATCATCTTGTCAAAAAAATCAAACTTTAAAATCTTTAAAACCGAAAATCCCGTTTAGAATAGTCGGATTGGGTATGATTGACGTCGAACACTTCTAATCTAATATCACGGTGTTGGATTTACGAAACCGCGTATTCTGTAGCGCGGTCGCCGTCTTCCCTAATACGAAAATATTAAAAATCCGAATAGAAATCCCCTTAAACGGCACATTAACCGCGGTCGGCTGACAGCTGAATAAGCTCGGGCCCCTTTTCGAAGCTCGCAATGCCTCGGGCGGCGGACACAACAGTCGGAGCGCCCTGTTAGCGGCGTTTTTAAATTCCGCTTCGGCTCTCGCTCGCCGTTCATTCATATTCAGGGCCGGGAGAGGCCGCCGACCAATTATATTAGTAGCCCATCGTTTGTTTGCCCTGCCTGTATTTGTATGCATGGAATAAATGATTGTCTGCGATATCACTTTACATACGCTAATTGACGCAGTGGTCAACATTTTATTTCTCGGGTTTTTAGCGGAAAATTTTACCACAAACCAAGTTTACAATTCAAAATAATGCTTCATTTCAGAAATATAAGGTGTCAAAGTTAATTAATAAAGTAACGTTGAATTAACTGAAATACATTTCATTTATGAGCTAGCAGAAATGTTGCAGAAACCTGTAGACTTTACCAGGAATGATATCCCAATAGACCACTTCCAACAGCAAGAACTTTCATAAGACTACATGCAAGATTATGCAAAATTATAAATGCTTGCGCTGAATGTATTGATAGACCGAGAACAATAATGACATCACAACTAGAAAAAGCAATCTTACAAGAAGTGGAAGCTAATTTGTCAAGTAGTATGCAAAAATAATTATTATCTGCACAGTTTAAAATCAGTCATCAAAGTGTTTGGAGGGTTTTGCATAAAAATAAATTCTCCTGCATGGTTAGATTACTGCCAATGGTTTCTCCAAAAAACAGAATCCCAACTTTACATCTAACATTCTATTCACAGATGCACAGTGGTCGGAATTGCGAAAAAGCTGGACAAAAGTCGAAATTTCAAAGTCATAGTTTTCGCGTTAATACAATAAATATACAGAAGGAGCTAGTGCATCATTCTATGAAAGAACAAAGCACTCGCCCACTTATGGACCGCGGTAGTGATCGGAAGTTTACTGAATCTCATTAGCATCTGACACCAATTACTGACCTCTTAAAAACCAGTGGATTGAAAATATGGTCAAATTTTGTATTAGTCAAATCGTTATCTCCAATATGGAAGGCGTTCCTGGAGATAAGTGTAATATATTTATGTATCCATAATCTAATTTTTCAAAAGTTGCATGTTTTTTATAAACAAAAACCCCTTGCGATTTTCATCGAATTCAGATTACTGGAATAGTGAATCATCGAAATAGTTGTGATCCCAAGAAATTCGTGGAAATCACACACAGGAGTGTCAAGATTATATATCAGAAGAGAAAACTACCGGATCTCGCCAGTTTCGAGCTTTGAGTCATTAAATTGTTATTAATTTTTGATATCGTTTTTGATTGGTTTGAATTAGATTCATTTGAAATTAACCCAACTTCATTTTTCGTCGTATCATCTTGAATACTTTGTATTTCGACGATCGTATCGTCATCTTCTTCATCCGAATTATCCGGAAAACCAAATTCGGATAAATCAACCGAACCCGAATGTACAGAAGCGTGAACTATTAAGATATAGTTTATACTTAGAACGTCTTCTTTGTATTTTTTAATTTCGCTTGGTTTTAAATCAACTTTTTTTAACAAAATTTTCGGTTTGTTCGGATAATTTTCAGTTAGGTTTAAATCGCTTTTTGGTGGAATAAAATCGCTAGTGGCTTTAATTGATGATTTATTTCTTGATTTTATATCAATTGAACGACTTCAAACTTTTTCGGGAATTTTTAAAAAAATTTCGGAAATTTTTGAAAAATTATCTGAAATTTGTTGAATATTTTCTGGAATTTTTTCAATATTTTCGGATTTTTTTGGGATATTTTTGAAAATTTTTGAAGCATTTTCTGGGATTTTTGTAACATTTTTGGATGTTTTTTTATGATTTTCGGGAATTTTTGTAAAATTTTCGAATTTTTTTTGAACAATTTTCGAAAAATTCAAAATTCTCTGTAAAATTTTCAGGAACTTTTGTTACATTTTTGATGGATTTTGTAGAAAAAATTTCGGTTTTTTTAGAAAAAATTTCGGATTTTTTAGAAAAAATTTCAGATTTTTTAGAAAAAATGTCGGATTTTTTAGAAAAAATTTCGGATAATTTTGTTACATTTTCAGGATCTTCTGTAAGATTATCGCAAATGTTTATATTTTCAGAAATTTTTGTAATATTTCCAGAATTTTTTGGAAAATTTTCGGATATTTTCAAAGAATTGTCGGATATTTTTGAAAAATTTTCGGATATTTTTGAAAAATTATCTGAAATTTTTTGAATATTTTCTGAAATTTTTTCAATATTTTCGGATTTTTTTGGGATATTTTTGGAAAATTTTGAAGCATTTTCTGGGATTTTTGTAACATTTTTGGATGTTTTTTATGATTTTCAGGAATTTTTGTAAAATTTTCGGTTTTTCTGAACAATTTTCGAAAAATTCAAAATTTTCTGTAAGATTTTCAGGAACTTTTGTTATATCTTTGATGGATTTTGTAGAAAAAATTTCGGATTTTTAAAAAAAAATTTCGGATTCTTTAGAAAAAATTTCGGATTTTTTAGTAAAACTTCTTGACTTTTTAGAAAAATTTTCGGATAATTTTGTTACATTTTCAGGATCTTCTGTAAGATTACTGAAAATTTTTATATTTTCAGAAATTTTTGTAATATTTCCAGAATTCTTTGGAAAATTTTCGGATATTTTCAAAGAACTTTCGAATATTTTTGGAAAATTTTGAAACATTTTCTGGAATTTGTAACATTTTTGGATGTTTTTTATGATTTTCAAGAATTTTTGTAAAATTTTCGGATTTTTTTGAACAATTTTCGAAAAATTCAAAATTTTCTGTAAAATTTTCAGAAACTTTTGTTACATCTTTGATGGATTTCGTAGAAAAAATTTCAGATTTTGTAGAAAAAATTTCAGATTTTTTAGAAAAAAATTCGGATTTTTTAGTAAAACTTTCTGATTTTTTAATAAAATTTTCGGATAATTTTGTTACATTTTCAGGATTTTCTGTAAGATTATCGCAAATCTTTATATTTTCAGAAATCTTTGTAATATTTTCAGAATTTTTTGGAAAATTTTCGGATTTTTTAGTAAAACTTTCTGATTTTTTTTTGTAAAATTTTCGGATAATTTTGTTACATTTTCAATATTTTCGAATTTTTTTGGGATATTTTTGGAAAATTTTGAAGCATTTTCTGGGATTTTTGTAACATTTTTGGATGTTTTTTATGATTTTCAAGAATTTTTGTAAAATTTTCGGATTTTTTTTAACAATTTTCGAAAAATTCAAAATTTTCTGTATAATTTTGAGGAACTTTTGTTATATTTTTGATGGATTTCGTAGAAAAAATTTCAGATTTTGTAGAAAAAAATTCAGATTTTTTAGAAAAAAATTCGGATTTTTTAGTAAAACTTTCTGATTTTTTAATAAAATTTTCGGATAATTTTGTTACATTTTCAGGATTTTCTGTAAGATTATCGCAAATTTTTATATTTTCAGAAATTTTTGTAATATTTTCAGAATTTTTTGTAAAATTTTCGGATAATTTTGTTACATTTTCAGGATTTTCTGTAAGATTATCGCAAATTTTTATATTTTCAGAAATTTTTGTAATATTTTCAGACATTTTTGTAATATTTTCAGAATTTTTTGGAAAAATTTCGGATATTTTCAAAAAATTTTCGGATATTTTTGAAAACTTTTCGGATATTTTCGAAAAATTTTCGGATAATTTTATTACATTCTCAGAATTTTTTAAATTTTCACTCTTCCTTTTAACCGGAAGTCCTACCTGAAAAATCTTAAATTCCGACCGTTTTTTATTTGAAGCTTTCAATTGCGAATTTGGTTTTAGCAACCTGAAAAACATAAAAATCAAATTTTTTATGATCAGGTAAACCTTTTTAGACTTTTGTCCAGCTTTTTCGGAATTCCGACCATTGTGAGATGGGGCAAGTTTTTCATGTGATGCGAAACTTCCAAAATAATCATTTTTGGAACTATGAAAATCCCCATGTTATTGAAGGACATGGAGCAGCATTTTTCGGTCAATGTTTAGGCCGGTGTTCTTGGAGATCGGACTGCATTTTCTTCCTCCTCGACTGATAGGTGAGGTTTACAGACAATTTCTAGAAGACACATTGCCTGGTCTGTTAGATGATGTATTACAACCAAAAATGCGGTTGTGATGTGATGATGTATTTGCCAACATCCTAATGACACTTTTACTTAGCGATGGATAGATCGGAGAACCTTAATCCTATCACGACCTCCAGACCTTAATCCCCTGGACTATTTCTTTTAAGGACATTTGAAGTCATTTATGCAACGCCAATTGAAGATGAATATGATTTAAGAAAGAGAATTATAAATTCTTGTAATGTCATACACAACACTAATTTTGGAACGTAGTGGACATTCGATTAACAGAAGATACAGTAGATTACTGGTATTGAAAGTCTTAGTTCTCATTTTGAGCATTTGCTTTAATCTTGCCATTAATCTTAAAGTATTTATTACTAAATCAGACGACAGATTGTAAAACAATTTAGGTCAACCGCGTTTTATCGCATTCTTCAAACTCCGTGAAGTGTATTTATTGCACTCGGAATACCTGTAAACGACCGGTACGCGAATAACAAGGCGTGTTACATCTGGTATACGTAACAATTACGTCCCACTTGTCACTCGTTGAGAACGAAGGAGTTTTTCTAACCCTTCTCTCGGCGTTTTTCTTTCAACGTTGTCGTCGGATATTGAAACAATGAGCGTATGTCTGCGCGGCTCCGCACAATGTAACAATAACGTCGGAGTGCACCTACTACATCGGAATAGAGGAGAAGAGGTCCGACGAGATGAGAGAAAGACGCTTCTATAAATAACGCGAGATTATAAGGCTTACCTCTTAATTTTTGTTCGTCGATCAGTTGTCGTTCGAGGTTGTCCTTTACCTCGCGTTCCCTTAGTACGTCCATCTTGAGTTCCGCTGCAACGAGAACAAAAAGAGATTGTTACACGGGTATATAATAATAGAGGGTTGTTTGTTGGTTTTGTTTTTGTATTTAAAGGTGAAGTTTCGATTTGTTTTCAAGGGCGATAAGAATAAAAATGAGTACTTTGGTTTTTCTTTTGAATGAGTTAAATAATCATTTTTGTATTAACCATTTCTTAAAATGGATAAAGGTAAACAATGTTTAAATTTTATGAAATTTTTATTAAAATTAATTACCCTTAATGTTTAAATATACAATAAAATTTACATATAAAGTAATAATTAGCTACATTAAAAAATAATTGGAATAAAAAAGTGGTTTTTCTTGTAATTCTCTATGTTTACCTTAACCACCCTTGGGATAATTGAAAAAGAAACGCAATTAAACGGACGTAAAGGGAGCTCGCGTTTTTCTCTCTTTTCATTCACTTCTCCCTGTTTACAAACGCAAATGGCGCGGTATAATTGATGATCTTAAGCCGGCTCCATTCATTCCGACGTCCGCTCGCGCTCCCTGCAGCCGTCCTCGCCGGAGAAAATAAATATTAAAAGAATGATAATCTGAATTTTCCCTCCCGGCCGCCTTTTTTTATCGAATTAGCTCCGAACGTAACCCGCAGAAAGGAAATCTTTATCAACCTCCCCAATGATTTATCGCCGTATTTTCTCGGCGCCTCCGCAATGAATCAATTTCTTTCCATTACTCGCCTTTTCATTCCCGCTGCCGGCCGGGAAATCGCAATTATATCGGTATAAATCTCGTCTACACCTGACACACCAAAGACACACCGCGGGAGTTTGTATTAAGAAACCCTACGGGGGAGTTGGGAGACTCCTCGCTCTTTAACTCACTTCTCCCCTTGGTTCCGTCATTCCTTTTCACCAAAATACAAAATGTCAAAGGTTTAGTAAAAGGGAAAGTCGAGTTGACATTTTCAGCTTATCGTTAACCCTTAATTTAATAAAATAAATTTCTAAGATTTGGTCAGAGTAGGTCAACTCGTTTCAAAATGCTGAAATCGGTTCATTGAGTATGTAAACCCTCCATTACTGTCAAATTGACTTTGCATCCAAGTTTTGGAAAATTTTTCGGTGTTTTCTAAAATAATTATTTTAAATTTAATACATATCGATGCCTTAGAACCAGAAATAGAACTATATCGTTCTTTGAGTTTATCAAAGTTGGAATTTTTTTCCATTCTTTCTAGCACATAGATTATCTTGATGATAGTTTGACGAGCATTGTTCTTCGGGTGAGTTAAAAATTCAGGACGGTCATTAAAAGAAGAAACACTTCATATGAATTTTTTTGAGCATCCAAGATTTACCATAATCTCATTAATCAAGTTATTGCTACAGTTTTTGCACCACGGCCAATTTGTAAAAATGAAATTTAAGTTTTTTATGGAGAAATACCCACTCAAAATGAACAGACTATCAAACAGTAGCTGCATTTCTAAAAATAAAATGTTGAGGAAATGGCAGAATAGAAACTCTTACCATATCAATGTTTTGGATTGGTTTTGTGACAAATTTTTAGAAAGATCAGTTGTATGTGAGGATTCGTAATTTCGATTTGCTGTCAAGTTTTTATAGTAATAAAGTTTAAAAGAAGGAATGAATGAAAGCAGGTCCAGCATGTCTCTCCATGTTTCCCAGAGTTTATCACAGTTCTACCTTTAGGATATAATAAAGGCTGATCTATACTTTTCAAATTTTACGGTCAACCTGGTACAGAAGACTTATATTATTTCTTATATTAATGGCATTAAATTCTGTATTTTCATTATAGTTACATTTGAATTGTGTGATATAACGTTTGGAATTTACTGGAAATCCTGTGATGGTTACTTTTCTATTACTGATTGAATGATTCGAAGGTTTTGGTTGGAAAAAAAAACTTGGTAGGTCATTTGGATTAGATGAAATGACGCTTTCCTTTTTGTTTTGATTATATTGTACCAATCGTGCAGTGAAAAAGTGTTTTGATTTTTTTCGCACGTGACTCAATAATGGCAAAATCTGCGTCATTGGGCAGATAGCTGTGTCAGTATTAATATTTCTGTTTTACCCGATACACGAATCCGAATGTTATTATTTTTTCCAAGTTTGTAGCGTAAATCTTTATGTACTTTATTGGACAAGATGAAATTTCTTGAGACCAACGAGATCCTTCAGTTTCTGGCCAAACAAACATGTGGCTTACATTTTTACTGAATTCATGACATCCGAAATTATAAACATATAAATTTCTTTCTAAATGTGGAGTTAATCAAAATGGCTTCTGAAATAAATTATTTTTTATTCAATGGCCAAACAAATTTTGCCGTTTAATGGTGTTAATTTTTATTAATCAGGAAAGTTATTATAAATATAAAAATTTATGACTATATCACGTGCTTTGACGCATAAATTTAAGATTTTTCAAAAAGTGGAGTTAATCGATGTGTGCACTGAACGGCTCAATTGTATTGCTTACACAAATGTTCTGAAAGTTAAAAAAATATTTTACATTTTTGAGAAAGATTTTCTTTTGGTTATTGTTCTGTTTATGTGTTTGTGTCAGTTTTTTCGCTCTATTTTCCAAGTTGTCAGTGCTAGAATGCAATATAACCTATCATTCGAAGCTAGATTTCATGGGCTATAATGTGAACAAAAAATCATCGCGATAGAACAGCTAGCAAGGGAGCAAGAGATGACGGAATTGCTTTATGTTCTTTTTATGTGCTTTTGACAACTTTTTTCCCTCTATCTTCCAAGTTCTCAGTGGTAGATCGCATTGGTTGATCGCAATGATTACCTATCGTTGGAAACCAGATTTCATGGGTTATAATATGAAGAAAGAACGATCGCGATAGAACAGCTAATAAGAATGCTAGGGACGATGGAATTGCTTTATGTTCTTTTTGTGTGCTTGGGTCATTTCTTTCCCTCTATCTTCCAAGTTTTTAATGCTAGAGCGCAACATAGCGTATCGTTGGAAAATAGACTTCTTGGGCTATACTCTCAAGAAGGAACCATCACGATAGAACAACTAATAAGGGAGCTAGAGACCATAGAATTGCTTTATATTCTTTTTGTGTGCTTGTGTCAATTTTTCTCACTCTATCTTTGAAGTTCTCAGTGGTAGAGCTCACTGGTTGATCGCAATGATTACCTATCGTTAGAAACTGGATTTCATGGGTTATAATATGAAGAAAGAACGATCGCCATAGAACAGCTAATAAGGAAGCTAGGGATGATGGAATTGCTTTATGTTCTTTTTGTGTGCTTGGGTCACTTTTTCCCTCTATCTTCCAAGTTCTTAATGCTAGAGCGCAACATAGCCTATCGTTGGAAATTAAACTTCATGGGCTATACTATCAAGAAGGAGCCATCACGATAGAACAGCTAATAAGGAAGCTAGAGACCATGGAATTGCTTTATATTCTTTTTGTGTGCTTGGGTCACTTTTTCCCTCTATCTTCCAAGTTCTTAATGGTAGAGCGCAACATAGCCTATCGTTGAAAATTAGACTTCATGGGCTATACTATCAAGAAGCAGCCATCGCGATAGAACAAGTAATAAGGGAGCTAGAGATCATGGAATTGCTTTATATTCTTTTTGTGTACTTGGGTCACTTTTTTCCCTCTATCTTCCAAGTTCTTAATGCTAGAGCGCAACATAGTCTATCGTTGGAAATTAGACTTCATGGACTATAATATCAAGAAGGAGCCATCACAATGGAACAGCTAATAAGGGAGCTAGAGATCATGGAATTGCTTTATATTCTTTTTGTATGCTTGGGTCACTTTTTTCCCTTTATCTTTCAAGTTCTTAATGCTAAAGCGCAACATAGTCTATCGTTGGAAATTAGACTTTATGGGCTATATTATCAAGAAGGAGCCATCACGATAGAACAACTAATAAGGAAGCTAGAGACCATGGAATTGCTTTATATTCTTTTTGTATGCTTGTGTCAGTTTTCTTCCAAGTTTTCAGTGCTAGAACCCACTTGGTTGATCGCAACGATTACTTAGAAATAGAAATAGAAGCATTTATTTGTCGATTAATATCATACAAAAACGTCAGAAGAAAAAAAGCAATACGCCATACTACAAAATTAATATTAATATCAATATCAGACGCACTCTAAAAAATATTTCACAAATGGTCCAAAGACCTTACAAAAGAAATGTACTTGTCAATGGAATAAAAGCTATTTGACAGGATAATTTCTTTAATTCGAACATTAATTTTTTTTTTATTTAGTAATTTAATGTTTTCCGGCAAGAGATTGTACAGCTTGACGCCTTGAAAATCCACAATTTGTTGGGTCGGTTTCAACCTGTGGGATGGCAATTCAAAAAGTTGTTTATTTCGTGTATGGTAGGAATGCGTCTGTGAGAAGGTTTTGAAGACATTTTTGTGATTGTGCATGTAGTTTAGGCACACCAGAAGGTAGGAATATTAAGTTTTTTGAAAGATGATCTACAACTCTCGCTGTTCTTCAAGTCATCTAGGGCGCGGATACAGCGCTTCTGTAGGTGGAAGACCCTCTGAATACCTGGAGCATTCCCCAGATGACAATCCCGTACACCGCGATGTCGTAGAAACAGGAAAAATAAGCTGCACTTGCGACCTTCAAGCTGGCACACCTTTTCAACCACCGCACTAGAAAAACAGCACTCGCGACACGTTTGCACACCACATCGATGTGTAGGTGCCAGCTTAGGGCAGAATCCAGGTGCAAGCCAAGTAATTTTAGGGAGGATTTTTCTCCCCGCATAAAAAAGTTTAGTAACTGAGTTTTTCCGTCGTTTAATACCAGCTTATTTGCATTCATTCAGTCGGTCGTTGCGTCAAGGATTTTTTTACTTCTTGAAATTACAGCTTGCGACGCAACATCCCGCACGACAAACGTTGTATCATCGGTATAAAGGCATGTGGTACCGAAAGCTAAGCAATCCGGCAAGTCATTCACATAGATAATAAACAACAAAGGGCCCAGGCTAGATTTCATGGGCTCTAATATTAAGAAAGAGCCATCGCGATAGAACTGCTAATAAGGAAGCTAGAGACGACGAAATTGCTTTATGTTCTTTTTGTATGCTGGTGTTAGTTTTTTCGCTCTATCTTCCAAGTTGTCAGCGCTAGAGCTCAACATTACATATCGTTAGAAGCTAGATTTCATGGGCTATAATATGAAAAAGGAGCAATCGCGATAGAACAGCTAATAAAAGAGGTAGAGACGACGGAAGTACCTTATTTGCAAATTTATTAATTATTTGAGTCTGATCTTAGTAATCTATTGCTTCATTTGTGAAGGCGATTTCCAAAATTTTTTGATTTTTTTAACCAAGATTTACTATTTTTTTGCATGTAATCAAAATTGTATAATTTGATTGATTGAAAAATTTTAAAACTGTTGGAAATTGCCTTCGCAAACTAATCGCATATTAGGGAGTTGACTTTCTTATAAATCTTATAATGCAACGGAGGCCAAACGGCGGCTCGGATAGGGCTTTGTTTTATTACGGCTGAATTAAAAAATGAGGATTTGAATTTTTAAGAAAATTTGTATCCTAGAATGAAAGGGAATCAGGAGGTATAATTTACTGGATCCCCTTTCGAAGGCGAATTTTTTCCGATTAGGTTCTTAAAAATTTTCGATTTTTCAATACGGCTCTCAGTATTGCCAAGTGTAGCCATCCCTGTTATAATTTATTATTTTTTCTATAGATGTGGTTAAAGCTTGTAGTTTGAAAGTAGTGTTGGAATTAAAGGGGGGGGTTTCGATAGCGAAGATTTATCGTTATTATTACGTAAGACGATTTAGAATCGCACTCGAGTCTCGTATCGACGATTGCTGTTTGGCCTTTGGCTTATCTGGTGGAACACAGCCGCGCGAACCGCGATCGTGTGCGTCCCGGTTGATTTAAGATTTAGCACTTTCACGGTCGTATCGTGTGTTGTGTGAGGCAACTTTACGGCCGAATAAATATAAACGGCGGAATGCGAGAATTGTGTACGCTTTTAAGGCTCGCGCGCGAACTCTAATCTACTTTACAGTCTTGTAGATAACGGTACAAAAAAATTAACCCCATATAACTAATTGTAATTCAATCGATAAACACTTGATATCGGTTATTGTAATTAAATCGGAATTAAATCGGAATTAAATTAGAATCAAATTGGAATCATATTGGAATCAATTTAGAATCATATTGGAATCAATTTAGAATCATATTGGAATCAATTTAGAATCATATTGGAATCAAATTAGAATTGACGGAAATCCGAAACCGGGAATTGTTCGGTTCTATTCGGGGTTAAATGGAATCCCAAAACCGTGTGGGTTCGATTCACTTGTTGCATGCGTTTCTATATCTCGTAGTTTTCGAAATCGGGGGTTCGAGCTCCGATTGTTATGTAAATCGGACCAGATGGGCGATAAAACGTCGTTTTGCATTATCGTATATCCATTTGGAACGATCGACCGGAAAAATAAACGACAAACAATACGCTAATTACGTTAAACAGAGATAACGGCACCGACACGACTGACGGTCGTCATCGGCCGCGCGAATTGAAAAATAAAAGCCCGAAACTCTCTCTCGCACTCGACAAGCCGGCATCTGTCCGCCCCATTAACAATAATCCCGTACTTCGGGGCCATTTCGTTCGGCAAATAAATCGCGAACGATCGCTTTATGTGTTTTCCGTTATGGCTTTTGGCGCGCGGCTCGTGTGGCCAGTCGATTGGAAAACCAAGATAAGTCGCGTTTGTTACAAGCTAATGTGTTATCTATCCGGATGCTTCAATTTGTTATATTGTTAAAATGTTGGTAAACATCAGATATGTAGATAAAATGATCGGAAAGCTTTTTGATATTATATCAATGTTTAACAATATTATTTCAATTGTATGTACTAATTTCTGACACTTTTCTAACTTAAGAAAGTTAACTTTAAAAATTCATAAAAAATTCATTTTTAAAGATCTTGATTTGATTTTTTTTCTAAATGAAACTTAAAACATTCTAGTTTTAATTAAAAAAGAGTGTTTTATTGTAAATGGTTTCAAAAAAATTAAAAGAATTTTCAAAGTTGGTAAAAAATTTTTGATACTTTTCTAACTTAAGTAAGTTAACTTTAAAAATTCATGAAAAATTCACTTTTAAAGATTTTGATTTGATCTTTTTTCTATATGAAACTTAAAACTTTCTAATTTTGATTTAAAAAGACCGTTTTATTGTAAATGTTATCAAAAAAATTTTCAAAGTTGGTAAAAAATTCTTTGATACTTTTCTAACTTTTTCTATTTTTAAAAATTGATCAAGAATTCATTTTTAAAGATTTTGATTTGATTTTTTTTCTAAATGAAACTTAAAACATTCTAGTTTTGATCTAAAAAAAACCGTTTTATTCCAAATGTTTTCAAAAAAATTAAAAAAAATTTTCAAAGTTGGAAAAAATTTTTGACACTTTTTTAACTTAAAAAAATCGATCAATTTTAAAAATTCATCAAAAATTCATTTTTGAAGATTTTGATTTGATTTTTTTTCTAAATTAAACTTAAAATATTCTAGTTTTGATTTAAAAAGACCGTTTTATTGTAAAAGTTGTCAAAAAATTTAAGAAAATTTTCAAAGTTGGTAAAAATTTTTTTACACTTTTTTAACTTTTTCTAACCTTAAAAATTCATGAAAAATTCATTTTTAAAGATTTTGATTTGATTTTTTTTCTAAATAAAACCTAAAACATTCTAGTTTTGATTTAAAAAGACCGTTTTATTGTAAATGTTGTCAAAAAAATTAAAAAAATTTTCAAAGTTGGTAAAAAATTTTTGACACTTTTTTAGTTTAAGAAAACTAACTTTAAAAATTCATTAAAAATTCATTTTTAGGGATTTTGATTTGATTTCTTTTCTAAATGAAACTCAAAATATTTCAGTTTTGATATAAAAAGACCGTTTTATACTAAATGTTGTCAAAAAAATTAAAAAAATTTTCAAAGTTAGTAAAAATTTTTGACACTTCTTTAACTTAAGAAAATTAATTTTAAAAATTCATTAAAAATTCATTTTTAAAGATTTTGATTTGATTTTTTTTCTAAATTAAACTTAAAATATTCTAGTTTTGATTTAAAAAGACCGTTTTATTATAAATGTTGTCAAAAAAATTAAAAAAATTTTCAAAGTTGGTAAAAATTTTTTGACACTTCTAACTTAAGAAAATTAACTTTAAAAATTCATAAAAAATTCACTTTTAAAGATTTTGATTTGATTTTTTTTCTAAATGAAACTTAAAATATTCTAGTTTTGATTTAAAAAGACTGTTTTATTGTAAGTGTTCTCAAAAAAATTAAAAAAATTTTCAAAGTTGGTAAAAAATTTTTGACACTTTTCTAACTTAAGAAAGTTAACTTTAAAAATTCATCAAAAATTCATTTTTAATGATTTTGATTTGATTTTTTTCTAAATAAAACTTAAAATATTCTAGTTTTGATTTAAAAAGACCGTTTTATTCTAAATGTTGTCAAAAAAATTTAAAAAATTTTTAGTTAATTAACCTAACTTTTTGGAAAATTCGACGAATTTTAAAAAATCGTACCGACTATATTTTTAAAGATTAAGAAGTGGTTTTTGCTTTAAATTAAAGTTAAACTGTTCTATTTTGACTTAAAAATGTCAGATTTGTTGTAATTTTTACCAAAAAAATTTAAAAAATTCTTAAACTTGATAAAAATTTTTGACAATTAACTAACCTAACTTTTTAAAAATTCCATCATCTTTAAAAAATCATACAGAATTTATTTTTACATATTAAGGAATGATTTTTACATTAAATTAAAGCTAAAATGTTCTATTTTGAATTAGAAAAACCGAATTTGTTCTAATTGTTATCAAAAAAATTTAAAAAATTCTTAAAGTTGATAAAAATTTTTGACAGTTAACTAACTAAACTTTTTTAAGAATTCGATCAACTTTGAAAAATCGCCTAAACTTTATTTATGAAGATTAAGGAATAATTTTTGGTTTATATGAAAGGTAGAAAATTCTATTTTGGACTAAAAACGTCAAATTTTTACTAATTTAACCCAAAAAATCAAAAAAAATTTTAAAGTTGATAATAATTTTTGACAGTTAACTAACCTAACTTTTTAAAAAAATCGATAAATTTTAAAAATTCATCAAAAATTCATTTTTAAAGATTTTGATTTGATTTTTTTTCTAAGTGAAACTTAAAACATTTTAGTTTTAATTTAAAAAGACAGTTTTATTGTAAATGTTATCAAAAAAATTAAAAAAATTTTCAAAGTTGGTAAAAAAATTTTGACACTTTTCTAACTTAAGAAAGTTAATTTTAAAAATTCATCAAAAATTCATTTTTAAAGATTTTGATTCGATTTTTTTTCTAAATGAAACTTAAAACATTCTAGTTTTGATCTAAAAAGACCGCTTTATTCTAAATGTTTTCAAAAAAAATTAAAAAATTTTCAAAGTTGGTAAAAAATTTTTGACACTTTTTTAGTTTAAGAAAATTAATTTTAAACATTCATCAAAAATTCATTTTTAAAGATTTTGATTTGATTTTTTTACTAAATGAAACTTAAAACATTCTAGTTTTGATCTAAAAAGACCGTTTTATTGTAAATGTTGTCAAAAAAATTAAAAAAATTTTCAAAGTTGGTAAAAATTTTTTGATACTCTAACCTAACTTTTAAAAAATCGAGGAATTTTTAAAAAATCCCACAAAGCTTATTTTTTCAGATTAAGATATGATTCTTTTTTTAAATTAAACCTAAAATATTATATTTTAATCCAGAAAAATCAGATTTATCCGAAATTTTATCAAAAAAATTTAAAAAATTCTTAGAGTTAGTAAAAATTTTTGACAGTTAACTAACCTAACTTTTTAAAAATTTCCATCAATTTTAAAAAATCGTACAGAGTTTATTTTTAAAGATTAAGAAGTGATTTTTATTTTAAATTATACTTAAAACATTCTATTTTGATTTACTAAAGCCATATTTGTTCTAATTATTACCAAAAAAATTTAAAAAAAATTAAAAGCAAACAGTGTAAAATTACATAAAGCCTTAAAAACCTCCCAAAAGATCAAATAAAACTCACTCGAGAGAAATGCAAAGTACAAAATAAAAATGAAAGTTAACAAGGTGTTTTCTTCCACCCCTAGTTCAATTTCTGGAGAGAAAATAAAGTACGTCTCGTTCGGTGCCATACAATATACGTAAACCAGACGTGGTTACATATGCAAATTGAGTCCGCCGACTTATTGCCTGATAAGCCGTAAAGAAAGAGTCGAATAAAGCTCGGTTAGAATAATGCGAGTATACACGCGTATATGCGTCCCCCTCGGCGCGATAATTTCACGCTCTTTTCTCTCCAGACGGATCCAAATTAAACGTATGAATATTTCAGTTTGGAAGAGAAAAACCCCGATCTAAATTCAAACGAACGTACGATCTTTTGTGGTGCGATGTGGGCCACAGATCAATACTTAAATATAAAAGAGATGGAAAAAGAAGCTTTTCGGAATATCAAAAAAACACACTCAAATATTTGCGGAAATGATTATTCCATTACGGTAAAATTTACACAGGTACATTTTCGTACGGTTTTGCCTTGAATATTTAGAGTGGAGAGAGTCGATTGAAGAAAAATATTGTTCCCCCGTTCTTTCCGAAGGGAGAGAAAGGACGGTTCCATTTCCGACGAAAGCTCTGAATCAACACCTACAGGTAAATAATATCCGGTTACGAAGGGTGACTACTCCTCTTGTTTTCTTTATTAAGTGGTACTACCACATATATTTTTTTTTATTTAATTTTTTTTTCTTGTGTTTGGAATCATTTTCTAAGTATTAAAACCGCAAAACTTGGATTACTTTACACTTTGTTAAAACTAACCGTCCACGATACCATCTTTAAGCTTGGTAAACGCTCGCGGAATTCCTTGGGCGCATCTGAAAATTGATATTAAGAGAGGAAATAAACAACGCGGCACAAAGCCGAGAGCAGCGGTTATCGGCGCTAATATGTAAACGCGGTAAATACAAGTTAAGGGAAGAGCCGAACCTCGTACGGTTCACTTTATGACTCAGATACGGCCTTAGTGTAATTTGCTGTAACCGCTTCGACGAACCGTAGTACGAGATTTGTTGTAAAACTTCTTCTAGAACTTGTTGGTATTTCAAGGATCACGATTCAACACAAAAAAAGTAATAAAAGAAATTTCAAATTAATTTTTTCAAAAATTCAAAAAAAATTTTTGACGGTAATTAAAGCAAATTTGTCTTTAAAAATCAAAAATAGAATCTTTAAGTATTAATTTAAAGTAAAAATCATTTCTTAATCTTTAAAATTAAGCTCTGTACGATGTTTTAAAGTTGCTTAAATTTTTAAGGTTAGGTAAACGGTGAAAAATTTTTATCAACTTTAAGAATTTTTTTAATTTTTTTGGTAATAATTCGGATAAATCTGATTTTTCTAGATTAAAATATAGTCTTTTAGGTTTAATTTAAAAAAAGAATCATATCCTAATCTTAAAAAATAAGCTTTGTGGGATTTTTTAAAAATTCATGGATTTTTTTAAAATTAGGTTAGAAGTATCAAAAAATTTTTACCAACTTTGAAAATTTTTTTAATCTTTTTGACAATATGTACAATAAAACAGTCGCTTTAAATCAAAACTAGAACATATTTGGTTTCCTTTAGAAAAGAAATCAAATCACAATCTTTAAAAATGAATTTTTGATGAATTTTTAAAATTAACTTTCTTAAGTTAGAAAAGTATCAAAAATCTTTTAGCAACTTTGAAAATTTTTTTAATTTTTTTGACAACATTTAGAATAAATCGGTCTTTTTTAGATAAAACTAGAATGTTTTGGGTTTCATTTAGAAAAAAAATCAATTCAAAATCTTTAAAAATGAATTTTTGATAATTTTTTAAAATTAGAAAAGTGTAAAAAGATTCTTACCAACTTTGAAAATTTTTTTAATTTTTTTGACAAGACTTACAATAAAACGGTCTTTTTTAGTTAAAACTAGAATGTTTTAAGTTTCATTTAGAAAAAAAATCAAATCAAAATCTTTAAAAATGAATTTTTGATGAATTTTTAAAGTTAGAAAAAGTTAGAAGTGTCAAAAGATTTTTACCAACTTTGAAAATTTTTTTTATTTTTTTGACACCATTTAGAATAAAACGGTCTTTTTAGATTAAAACTAGAATGTTTTAGGTTTCATCTAGAAAAAAAATCAAATCAAAATCTTTAAAAATGAATTTTTGACGAATTTTTAAAGTTAACTTTCTTAAGTTAGAAAAGTGTCAAAAATTTTTTATCAAATTTGAAATTTTTTTAAATTTTTTTGACAACATTTGGAATAAAACGGTCTTTTAAAATCAAAACTAGAATGTTTTGGGTTTCATTTAGAGAAAAAAATCAAATCAAAATCTTTAAAGATGAATTTTTAATCAATTTCTAAAGTTAAAAAAAGTTAGAAAAGTGTCAAAAAATTTTTACCAACTTTGAAAATTTTTTTAATTTTTTCGACAACAACTAGAATAAAACGGTCTTTTTGGATTAAAACTAGAATGTTTTGGGTTTCATTTAGAAAAAGAATCAAATCAAAATCTTTAAAAATGAATTTTTGATGAATTTTTAAAGTTAGAAAAAGTTAGAAAAGTGTCAAAAATCTTTTACCAACTTTGACAATTTTTTTAATTTTTTTGACAACATTTAGAATAAAGCGGACTTTTTAGATTAAAACTAGAATGTTTTGGGTTTCATTTAGAAAAAGAATCAAAGCAAAATGTTTAAAAATGAATTTTTGATGAATTTTTAAAGTTGATCGATTTTTTTAAGTTAGGTTAGAAGTGTCAAAATTTTTTTATCAACTTTGAAAATTCTTTTAATTTTTTTGACAAAATTTACAATAAAACGGTCTTTTTAGATTAAAACTAGAATGTTTTAAGTTTCATTTAGAAAAAAAATCAAATCAAAATCTTTAAAAATCAATTTTTGATAAATTTCGAAAATTGGTCGGTTTTCTTAAGTTAGATTAAAAGTATCAAAAAATTTTATCAACTTTTCCACGTAGATCACGAAAACACCATTCTAGAATCTTATTCCAAATTGAATATAGAATCATTTAAAATAAATCCTATAAAAATCAGACGACTGGCGGCTGAGTTATGGGAGTTCAAAGTCAATATTTGCAAGATAATCAAAAATTGAAAAATCAAGATGCGATTTTCCAGCGATTTTTCGACAAAGAAATGATTTGACATATAAATAAGTGCTTTTCAAACGATTGTAAATATTCAAATAGTCGGAATTTGCAATAAAATGGAAAAAAATATTTTCAAAATTTTCGTCTAATTTCTCGATGTAGAGATTCGGAAAAACTTTCGTCAGAAATTTTCCGGGGTTGGTACAATAACGCCCTTCTAAAATCATACTCAGAATTAAACTGAGAATCGTTGAAAACTAACTGCATGAAAATTGGACGACTGACGGCCAAGTTACAAGAGCTCATAGTCAAAATTTCTAAAATAGCCAAAATCCGAGAAAATCGAAAGTAGGTATGGAATTTTTTTTTTTTTTCAAAAATCGAAAATTTAGATTTTGCTGAAACTCACGTTCTAGTATAATACAATAACGGGGAAAATGATGTTGAAATCCGTTTCTCCATAGATCTTTTGGTATTCCAGAAAAATCGGCTAGAATTTGCAAATTCTTTACCAACTTTGAAAATTTTTTTAAATTTTTTTGACAACACTTGGAATAAAACAGTCTTTTTAGATTGAAACTAGAATGTTTTAGGTTTCATTTAGAAAAAAAATCAAATCAAAATCTTTAAAAATGAATTTTTGATGAATTTTTAAAGTTAATTTTTTTAAGTTAGAAAAGTGTCAAAAATTTTTTAACAAGTTTGAAAATTTTTTTAAATTTTTTGACAACAATTAGAATAAAACGGTCTTTTTAGATTAAAACTAGAATGTTTTGGGTTTCATTTAGAAAAAAATCAAATCAAAATTTTTAAAAATGAATTTTTGATGAATTTTTAAAGTTAACTTAAGTTAGAAAAGTGTTAAAATTTTTTACCAACTTTGAAAATTTTTTTAATTTTTTTGATACCATTTAGAATAAAACGGTCTTTTTTAATTAAAATTAAAATGTTTTAAATTTCATTTAGAAAAAAAAAATCAAATCAAAATCTTTAAAAATCAATTTTTGATAAATTTCGAAAATTGGTCGGTTTTCTTAAGTTAGATTAAAAGTATCAAAAAATTTTACCAACTTTTCCGCGTAGATCACGAAAACACCATTCTAGAATCTTATTCCAAATTGAATATAGAATCATTTAAAATAAATCCTATAAAAATCAGGCGACTGGCGGCTGAGTTATGGGAGTTCAAAGTCAATATTTCTAGGATAGTCAAAAATTGAAAAAATCAAGATGCGATTTTCCAGCGATTTTTCGACAAAGAAATGATTTGACATATAAATAAGTGCTTTTCAAACGATTATAAATATTCAAATAGTCGGAATTTGCAATAAAATGGAAAAAAATATTTTCAAATTTTTTGTCTAATTTCTCGATGTAGAGGTTCGGAAAAACTTTCGTCAGAAATTTTCCGGGGTTGGTACAATAACGCCCTTCTAAAATCATACTCAGAATTAAACTGAGAATCGTTGAAAACTAACCGCATGAAAATTGGACGACTGACGGCCAAGTTACACGAGCTCAAAGTCAAAATTTCTAAAATAGCCAAAATCCGAGAAAATCGAAAGTAGGTATGGAATTTTTTTTTTTCAAAAATCGAAAGTTTTGATTTTGCTGAAACTCACGTTCTAGTATAATATGATAACGGGGAAAATGATGATGAAATCCGTTTCTCCGTAGATCTTTTGGTATTCCAGAAAAATCGGCTAGAATTTGCAAATTTTTTACCAACTTTGAAAATTGTTTAAATTTTTTTGACAACACTTGGAATAAAACAGTCTTTTTTAATTGAAACTAGAATGTTTCAAGTTTCATTTAGAAAAAAATTAAATTAAAATCTTTAAAAATGAATTTTTGATGAATTTTTAAAATTAATTTTTTTAAGTTAAAAAAGTCAAAATTTTTTTACAACTTTGAAAATTTTTTAAATTTTTTAAACACCATTTAGAATAAAACGGTCTTTTTAGATAAAAACTAGAATGTTTTGGGTTTCATTTAGAAAAAAATCAAATCAATATTTTTAAAAATAAATTTTTGATGAATTTTTAAAATTATCTTTCTTAAGTTAGAAAAGTGTCAAAAATTCTTTACCAACTTTGAAATTTTTTTTAATTTTTTTGAATCCATTTAAAATAAAACGGTCTTTTTTAATTAAAATTAGAATGTTTTAAGTTTCATTTAGAAAAAAAATCAAATCAAAATCTTTAAAAATGAATTTTTGATGAATTTTTAAAGTCAACATTTTAAGTTAAAAAAGTGTCAAAAATTTTTTACCAACTTTGAAAATTTTTTTAATTTTTTTGACAAAATTTACAATAAAACGGTCTTTTTAAATCAAAATAAGAATGTTTTAAATATCACTTAGAAAAAAAACAAATCAAACTCTTTAAAAATGAATTTTTGATGAATTTTTAAAGTTAGAAAAGTGTCAAAAAATTTTTACCAACTTTGAAAATGTTTGTAATTTTTTTGAAATCATTTAGAATAAATCGGTTTTTTAAAACAAAACTAAAATGTTTTAAGTTTCATTTAGAAAAAAAATCGTATCAAAATCATTAAAAATGAATTTTTGATGAATTTTTAAAGTTGATCGATTTTCTTGGGTTAAAAGTGTCAAAAATGTTTTGCCAACTTTGAAATTTCTTTTAATTTTTTTGACAACAATTAGAATAAAACGGTCTTTTTAGATTAAAACAAGAATGTTTTGGGTTTCATTTAGAAAAAAAATTAAATCAAAATCTTTAAAAATGAATTTTTGATGAATTTTTAAATTTATCTTTCTTAAGTTAGAAAAGTATCAAAAATTTTTTACCAACTTTGAAAATTTTTTTTTAATTTTTTGACAACATTTAGAATAAAACGGTCTTTTTAAATGAAAACTAGAATGCTTTAAGTTTCATTTAGAAAAAAAATCAAATCAAAATCTTTAAGAATAAATTTTTGATAAATTTTTAAAGTTAAAAAAAGTTAGAAAAGTGTCAAAAAAATTTTACCAACTTTGAAAATTTTTTAAATTTTTATAACAAAATTTACAATAAAACGGTCTTTTTAATTTAAAACTAGAATGTTTTGGGTTTCATTTAGAAACAAAATCAAATCAAAATCTTTAAAAATGAATTTTTGATGAATTTTTAAAATTAACTTTCTTAAGTTAAAAAAGTGTCAAAAATTTTTTACCAACTTTGAAATTTTTTTTAATTTTTTTGAAACCATTTAGAATAAAACGGTCTTTTTTAATTAAAATTAGAATATTTTAAGTTTCATTTAGAAAAACAATTAAATCAAAATCTTTAAAAATGAATTTTTAAAGTTAACTTTTTTAAATTAGAAAAGTGTCAAAGATTTTTCGCCTACTTTGAAAATTTTTTTAATTTTTTTGAGAACATTTAGAATAAAACGGTCTTTTTAGATTAAAACTAGAATGTTTTAAGTTTCATTTAGAAACAAAATCAAATCAAAATCTTTAAAAATGAATTTTTGATGAATTTTTAAAATTAATTTTCTTAAACTAAAAAAGCGTCAAAAATTTTTTACCAACTTTGAAAATCTTTTTAATTTTTTTGACAAAATTTACAATAAAACGGCCTTTTTAGATTAAAACTAGAATGTTTTAAGTTTCATTTAGAAAAAAATCAAATCAAAATGTTTAAAAATGAATTTTTGATGAATTTTTAAAGTTAACTTTCTTAAATTAGAAAAGTGTCAAAAACTTTTATCAGCTTTGAAAATTTTTTTAATTTTTTTGATAAGATTTAGAATAAAACGGTATTTTTAGATCAAAACTACAATGTTTTAGGTTTCATTTAGAAAAAAAATCAAATCAAAAGGTTTAAAAATGAATTTTTGATGAATTTTTAAAATTAGCTTTCTTAGGTTAGAAAAGTGTCAAAAATTTTTTACCAACTTTGAAAATTTTTTTAATTTTTTTGACAACAATTAGAATAAAACGGTCTTTTTAGATTAAAACTAGAATGTTTTAAGTTTCATTTAGAAGAAAAATCAAATCAAAATCTTTAAAAATGAATTTTTGATGAATTTTTAAAGTTAGAAAAGTATCGAAAATTTTTTACCAACTTCGAAAATTTTTTTAATTTTTTTGACAGCATGTACATTAAAACGGTCTTTTTAGATTGAAACTAGAATGTTTTAGGTTTCATTTAGAAAAAAAATCAAATCAAAATCTTTAAAAATGAATTTTTGATGAATTTTTAAAGTTAATTTTTTTAAGTTAGAAAAGTGTCAAAAATTTTTTACCAAGTTTGAAAATTTTTTTAAATTTTTTGACAACAATTAGAATAAAACGGTCGTTTTAGATTAAAACTAGAATGTTTTAAGTTTCATTTAGAAAAAAAATCAAATCAAAACCTTTAAAAATGAATTTTTGATGAATTTTTAAAGTTAGAAAAAGTTAGAAAAGTGTCAAAAAATTTTTACCAACTTTGAAATTTTTTTTAATTTTTTTGACAACATTTAGAATAAAACGGTATTTTTAAATCAAAACTAGAATGTTTTAAGTTCAATTTTATATAAAAATCTTTTCTTAATTTTTATAAATAAAATCCTTATGATTTTTTTAAATTGGTCAAAAATGTATGGGGTTATTTTAGATTCGATTAAAATTCTGCGTTACAAAGTAATAAGAACTTGTCTGAATTGTATTTTTTTTTTAATAATAACGTCGAGAAATGGTCGTCGTAGGTTTTGTCGTAAATGCTAAGGTGGATAAAAGGGAATTGAAAGGCGATTACTGACCCGATTAACGATCGTAAGAGTGTAGTAGGACGAAGAAGAGGAATGTCCGTCTGGCTATTTGATCTCTCGCGCTTTCGTAGAAAAAACCAATTTTCGTCCGCGCACATAATAACACCCTGCGAATGGCCCACGGTTAGGCGGGTCCGATCGATCGGTGCCTTGTGCCCCGAAATAATAATCCCCGAGAAATTGATCGGCCGAGGACGGAACCCTTCAAACCATTGTACTCTGAAATTAGTTCGGGACCGAGCATTTTTCGATTTTCAATCGATTTAGAACCGACTGTTAATAAATTGCCGCGTATCCAAAGTTTTTTTTTTTCTTTATTCTCATTTTTTGTCTTTTAGTAATCGAAATTGTGTCCATGATGAAGATTAAAGAAATATTTTTTTAATTTATGCGATCAATGCTAACCATCAAAATCATCAAAATATTCAAAACGACCAACTTTTACAAGAACTCGTTTTTGTAAGATTTAAGTTATTATAGAAGTACAAAATAAACAATGTAATGTTTGAATTTGGGAATTTCTCACAGGTGATATTAATATCGGTTCTTGGGGGGTTGCGACGTCGCCTCGAGGGCGCTAATTCCAAAACTAGTTACCGTAAGCCGGTGGAGTTTACTTAACATAACATTCCCAACTCCGCCGCCGTTGTTTCTCTCTCGAATTAATTGAATTATTGGACCGAAAAGAAATTAATCTTGTAATGTGCGAGGGGAGGAAACCGTCTCTCAACTTCGAACGTAATTCTACAGTCGACCAGTTTAAACTTGCTCTACCTCTTACAATCCCACCACCTGTTTCATATTTATTTATTTTTTAATTTCTTATTTACATTTTTATTTAAGTTTTATTTAATTTTTTATTAATTTTTTATTTAATTTTTTCAATTAAAACAATTACTATACATTTTATTGACGTAGTAACCCAACCATTGGGTGTTATTTATTGGACAAGGAGATTAAGCTCCCAAAGACGATTAAATTTGATCGTCGTCCGCCAACATAAACCGCAATTATAACACCAGGTGTGATAAAATTTCGCGTTTAAGCTGTCTCCGGGACGTTTCTAGTGTATTATTTATCATACTCTAAACAGTGCCATTGAATTACGATCGAAAATTACGTTTTCATGTTTGGTTTATTGGGATGGTTCATAAAAAGTTTGTGGATATAAAAAGTTTGGGTTGTTAAAGTAAAACCATATCAGGAGATGAAAATTTGATGTCGTTTGAGATATCTGAAAGGAGGTTTTAATCTCGTGTGGTCACGTCGAGGTAATTGATAATCAAAAGCTGGCAACAAATTGATGCAGTACGGTAGCGACCGATTAATAGCGTTAATTTTCCCGGAATTTATTAATTATTGCGACCCGGGCGTAATTGGAGCTTACATCTGCCCGGATGGGAACGTCTTTTTCTGTTTTTTCGGCAAGGGGCAGGTAGGGTCTGCATCTGCGACGTTTAACGCCGTCCGAGACTCGGTTTTGAGCGATTAAAAGCTCGCCAGCGGATGGTCTTTTCGACCTGAGGAAAACTTTACCGGACGCAAATTATAAACGAACGAAGAAATCAAGATTTTTATTATGAACCTTAATAAAATGAAGATTTTATTAAAAATTTATAAAATTTGGTAAAAAATTCTTCATTTCTTAAATTTTTTTTAAATTTTTTTAGTGGCAAATAGAATAAATTCAACTTTTATAATCAAAAATAAAATCTTTTAAGTTCAATTTAATATAAAAATCATTTCTTAATCTTTAAAAATAAACTTGGTGTGATTTTTTAAACTTGATTATAAAGTTAGGTTAACTGTTAAAAATTTCTGTCAACTTTAAAAATTTTTTTAATTTTTTTAACAACATTTAGAATAAATCTGATTTTTTTAAATAAAAATAGAGTCTTTTAGCTTCAATTCAAAGTAAAAATCTTTTCTTAATCTCTATAAATAAACTCTGTGCGATTTTTTAAAGATTGTTAAATTTTTTAAAAAGTTAGGTTAGTTAACAGTCAAAAATTTTTACCAAGTTTAAGATTTTTTTTTAATTTTGTTGGTAATAATTAGAACAAATTTGATTCTCTTATATGAAAATAGAATATTTTACTTTTAATTTAAAGTAAAAATCTTTTCTTAATCTTAAAAAATAAAGTCGGTACGATTTTTTAAAATTGGTCGAAATTTTAAAAAAACAGGTTAGTTAACTGTCAAAAATTTTTACCAAGTTTAAGAATTTTTTTAATTTTTTTGGTAATAATTATGAGAAATCCGACTTTTTTAAATGAAAATAGAATGATTTAGCTTTAATTTAAAGAAAGAACCATTTCTTAATCTTTAAAAATTAAGTCAGTATGATTTTTTAAAATTGATTGATTTTTTAAAAAAGTTAGGTTAGTTAACTGTCAAAAATTTTAACCAAATTTAAAATTTTCTTAAATTTTTTTGGTAATAATTATAAGAAATCCGACTTTTTTAAATGAAAATAGAATGTTTTAGCTTTCAGTTAAAGTAAAAATCTTTTCTTAATCTTTATAAATAAACTTTATGCGATTTTTTAAAAATTATGAAAATTTTTAAAAAATGAGGTTAATTAACTGTCAAAAATTTTTACCATCTTTAGGAATTTTTTAAATTTTTTTGGTAACAATTACAACAAATCCGACTTTTTTAAATTAAAATAGAATCTTTTAGCTTTAATATAAAGCAAAAATCATTTCTTAGTCTTTAAAAATAAATTCTGTACGATTTCTTAAAAATGACCGGATTTTTAAAAAGTGGGGTTAGTGAACGGTCAAAAATCTTAAGCAAGTTTAAAATTTTTTTTAATTTTTTTGGTAATAATTATAAGAAATCCAACTATTTTAAATGAAAATAGAATGTTTTAGCTTTAATTTAAAGTAAAATTCTTTTCTTAATCTTTATAAATAAACTCTATGCGATTTTTTTTTAAATTATGAAAATTTCTAAAAAGTGAGGTTAGTTAACTATCAAAAATTTTTATTATCTTTAGGATTTTTTTAAATTTTTTTGGTTACATTTACAACAAATCCGACTTTTTTAAATTAAAATAGAATCTTTTAGCTTTAATATAAAGCAAAAATCATTTCTTAGTTTTTAAAAATAAACTCTCTACGATTTTTTAAAAATGACCGGATTTTTAAAAAGTGGGGTTAGTGAACGGTCAAAAATTTTAAGCAAGTTTAAAAATTTTTTTAATTTTTTTGGAAATAATTATAAGAAGTCCGACTTTCTTAAATGAAAATAGAATGTTTTAGCTTTAATTTCAAGTAAAAATCTTTTCTTAATCTTAAAAAATAAAGTCGGTACGATTTTTTTAAATTGGTCAAAATTTTTAATAAGTTAGGTTAGTTAACTGTCAAAAATTTTTACCATCTTTGAGAATTTTTTTAATTTTTTTGGTAACAATTACAATAAATCCGACCTTTTTTAATTATAATAGAATCTTTTAGCTTTAAAATAAAGCAAAAATTATTTCTTAGTCTTTAAAAATAAATTCTGTACGCTTTTTAAAAAATGATCGAATTTTTAAAAAAGTTAGGTTAAACTGTTAAAAATTTTAACCAAGTTTAAGAATTTTTTTAATTTTTTTTGTAATAATTATAAGAAATCCGACTTTTTTTAATGAAAATAGAATGTTTTAGCTTTAATTTAAAGTAAGAACAACTTGTTAATCTTTAAAAATAAAGTCAGTATGATTTTTTTTAATTGATTGATTTTTTAAAAAGTAAGGTTAGAAGTGTCAAAAAATTTTTACCAACTTTGAAAATTTTTTTAATTTATTTGGTAATAATTAGAATAAATTTGACTTCTTTAAATCAAAATAGAATATTTTACTTTTAACTTAAAGTAAAATTTTTTTCTTAAACTCTATAAATAATTTCTGTAGGATTGTTTAAAGATTTTCGATTTTTTTAGTTAGGTTAAGTTACTTCTTAAAAATTATAGTTGTTTTTCGGAATCTTTTTAATTTTTTTGGAAAAAGTTGGAATAAATTTGACCGATTTAGGATAAAATAGAATGTTTTAGGTTTCATCTGATATAAAAATCGTTTCTTTATCCTTAAAAATAAGTTCGATACAATTTTTAAAAAAATTTTTATTGTGTTAAGTTACCAGTCAAAAATTTTAGTTGTCTTTCGGAATTTTTTTAATTTTTTTGGGAAAAGTTGGAACAAATTTATCCAATTTAAGATAAAATAGAATGTTTTAGCTTTAATTTAAAGTCAGAACCATATCTTAATCTTTAAAAATAAAGTCAGTACGATTTTTTAAAATTGATTGATTTTTTAAAAAGTTAGGTTAGAAGTGTCAAAAATTTTTTACCAACCTTGAAAATTTTTTTGATTTATTTGGTTATAATTAGAACAAATTTGACTTTTCTAAATCAAAATAGAATATTTTACTTTTAATTTAAAGTAAAAATCTTTTTTCAATCTCTATAAATAAATTCTGTGCGATTTTTTAAAGAAGATCGATTTTTTTAAAGTTAGGTTAAGTTACCTGTCAAATATTTTTGCTAACTTTGGGAATTTTTTTAATTTTTTTGAGAAAAGTTGAAACAAATTTGATCGATTTAAGATAAAATAGGATGTTTTAGGTTTCATCTGATATAAAAATCGTTTATCTACTCTTGTAAATAAGTTTGGTAGGATTCTTTTTATTTTTTATAAGGTTAAGTTACCAGTCAAAAATTTTAGTTGTTTTTCGGAATTTTTTTAATTTTTTTCGGAAGAGTTAGAACAAATTTGACCAATTTAAGATAAAATAGAATGTTTTATGTTTCATCCGACATAAAAATCGTTTCTTTACTCTTATAAATAAGCTCGGTAGGATTTATTACAAAATTTTTATTAGGTTAAGTTACCAGTCAAAAGTTATAGTTGTTTTTCGGATTTTTTTTTAAATTTTTTTGGAAAAAGTTGGGACAAATTTGATCAATTTAGGATAAAATAGAATGTTCTAGGTTTAATCTGATATAAAAATTATTTTCTAATTCTTATAAATAAGTTCAGTACGATTTTTTTTTAAATAAGAAAAGGGAGAGATTCAAGTATTTAGCATGTTTGTGTTTAAAACGTTCGGACGAGCTTAGGGCCTAAGTAAGCGCCCCGGGCGTCATCCTAAGAGCAACAACTGATTTCCCGAACGGGGGTTCGAGATGTTAGAAACTAAACAAACCCTCCGAGCGGTGTGATTCGAATAATATTACTTAGGGTACAATCACCCAGATAAATTTTCAATTTAATTCTATTACCAAGGAAAAGTCTCCTTTTAAGGTCATTATCTTACGGTATAGTTTCTTCCTGAACTTAGTGTGCGTACTTCCGATGTCGAATAAATCTCAACGAGCACAATTCGGACATAAACCAGCGACGGATCCGCTCGCAGGTGGTGGGATTTAATGTGAGGCGCTTCGGCGGCCGAAGAACCGGCCGCGTAACTAATGGCACATTTAAGAAACATATTGAAAGCGACCGTTTATGGCTCGGTTTATCGAAATGAAAGCGAGCGGGCCGCGAGATATCCGCGCGCGCGTAACGAGCAACCGTCCTCCTGAAAGGACCGGCCGGAACCATAAATTTATCAAAAATGAAATTGAATGGAGTATTGTCCCGAAAAACGAGAGGGAATCCACGCGGCATTTACCTCGTTCTATTACCGCGCACGTACCAACTTCCAAGTTAGGCTCAAAAAACCTTTAGTTTATATGCCAGAGGGTAAAATCTGATTAACACCAAAAAAATTTTTTAATCAAGTTTAAAAAATTATAGCTATTTAATTTATAAGAATTAAGGAATGAGTTTTGTATTAAATTAAATCCAAAAGGTTCTATTTTAGACTAAAAAAGTCAAATTTGTTCTAATTGTTACCAAAAAAATCAAAAAAATTTTTAAACTTGGTAAAAATTTTTGACAGTTAACTAACCTAATTTTTTAGAAAATTCGACCAATTTTAAAAAATCCTACCGACTTTATTTTTAAAGATTAAGAAATGATTTTCGCTTTAAATTAAAGTTAAAATATTCTGTTTTAGACTAAAAAAGTCAGATTTGTTGTAATTTTTACCAAAAAAATTAAAAAAATTCTTAAAATTGGTAAAAATTTTTGATGGTTAATTAACCTAACTGTTTAAAAATTTCGATCAACTTTAAAAAATCATACAGACTTTATTTTTACAGATTAAGGAATGATTTTTACATTATATTAAAGCTAAAAGGTTCTATTTTGAATTAAGAAAGCCGAATTTGTTCTAATTGTTATCAAAAAAATTAAAAAAATTCTTAAAGTTGGTAAATATTTTGACAGGTAACTAACCTAACTTTTTAAAAAATACGACCAATTTTAAAAAATCGTACCGACTTTATTTCTAAAGATTAAGACGTGATTTTTTCTTCCAATTAAAGCTAAAATATTCTATTTTGGATTTAAAAAGTCAAATTCTTACTAATTTAAACCAAAAAAATAAAAAAAAAATTTAAGTTGATAATAATTTTTGACAGTTAACTAACCTAACTTTTTAGAAAATTCGACCAATTGTAAAAAATCGTATCGACTTTATTTTTAAAGACTAACAAGGAGACCTTACGACTTGCCCCTCACCGATTTTAACGAAAGTGGTACCAATCGATAGATATTAGTACATAGTACAAATGTATAAAATATTACGGCGCACTACTCAGCGGTTCGCAAGAAAATTGGTGTTAAAGTATGCAATCGGCTTATATGTCAATGATTTGTCATTTCCCCTACAACCCCCTAATAGCCATAGTGGAAATATATCGGTTTCCAGATCCATAGTTCGGTGGTTCGAATCTCGAATAATACATTTTAATTTTCTTTTTTAATACAATGTTCTAAGTTATTTTTATAACATGTTGATGTAATATTAAAATATTTTTAAAATAACATGAAATATTGTATTCAAAATAAAAATAAAAAAGTTATTGTTCGAGATTCGAACCACCGAACTATGGATCTGGAAACCGATACATTTCCACTATGGCTACTGGGGGGTTGTAGGGGAAATGACAAATCATTGACATATAAGCCGATTGCATACTTTAACACCAATTTTCTTGCGAACCGCTGAGTAGTGCGCCCTAATATTTTATAGATTTGTACTATGTACTAATATCTATCGATTGGTACCACTTTCGTTAAAATCGGTGAGGGGCAAGTCGTAAGGTCTCCTTGTAAGAAGTGATTTTTGCTTTAAATTAAAGTTAAAATATTCTATTTTCATTTAAAAAAGTCGGATTTGTTGTAATTTTTACTAAAAAAATTTAAAAAATTCTTAAAGTTGGTAAAAATTTTTGATAGTTTAACCTAATTTTTTTAAAATTTCGATCAACTTTAAAAAATCATATAGAATTTATTTTTACAGATTAAAGAATGATTTTTACATTAAATTAAAGCTAAAAGGTTCTATTTTGAATTAAAAAAGCCGAATTTGTTCTAATTGTTATCAAAAAAATTAAAAAAATTCTTAAACTTAGTAAAAATTTTTGACAATTAACTAACCAAACTTTTTTAAGAATTCGAACAACTTTAAAAAATCGCCTAAACTTTATTTATGAAGATTAAGGAATAATTTTTGGTTTATATGCAAGGTCAAAGATTCTATTTTGGATTTAAAAAGTCAAATTCTTACTAATTTAAGCCAAAACAATCAAAAAAAAAAATTTTAAGTTGATAATAATTTTTGACAGTTAACTAACCTAATTTTTTAAAAATTTCGATCAACTTTAAAAAACCGTACAGAGTTTATTTTTAAAGATTAAGATATGGTTTTAACTTTAAATTAAAGCTAAAATATTCTATTTTAGACTAAAAAAGACATATTTGTTTTAATTGTTATCAAAAAAATTAAAAAAATTCTTAAACTTGGTAAAAATTTTTGACAGGTAACTAACCTAACTTTTTAAAAAATTTCATAATCTTTAAAAAATCGCACAGAGTTTATTTTTAAAGATTAAGAAATGGTTTTTGGTTTAAATGAAAGATAAAAAGCTCTATTTTGAACTAAAAAAGTCGGATTTGTTCTAATTGTTACCAAAAAATTAAAAAAATTCTTAAACTTGATAAAAAAATTTGACAGTTAACTAACCTAACTTTTTAAAAATTTTGATCAATTTTAAAAAATCGTACCGACTTTATTTTTAAAGATTAAGACGTGATTTTTTCTTTAAATTAAAGCTAAAATATTCTATTTTGATTTAAAATAGTCAGATTTGTTGTAATTATTACCAGAAAAATTAAAAAAATTCCCAAAGTTGGTAAAAATTTTTGACAGTTAACTAACCTAACTTTAAAAAAAAATCGATCAACTTTAAAAAATCGCCCAGACTTTATTTATAAAAGTTAAGGAATGGTTTTTGGTTTAAATGAAAGATAAAAAATTCTATTTTGAACTAAAAAAGTCGGATTTGTTCTAATTGTTACCAAAAGAATTTAAAAAATTCTTAAAATTGATTAAAATTTTTGACAATTAACTAACCAAATTTTTCTAAAAATTTGATCAACTTTAAAAAATCGCCCAGACATTATTTATAAAGATTAAGGAATGGTTTTTGGTTTAAAGTAAAGCTAAAAAAATATTCTATTTTAAACTAAAAAAATTAAATTTGTGGTAATTGTTACCAAAAAAATTAAAAAAATTCTTAAACTTGGTAAAAATTTTTGACAGTTAACTAACCTAACTTTTTACTCAAGTTTAAAAAATCATACAGAATTTATTTTTACAGATTAAGAAATGATTTTTACATTAAATTAAAGCTAAAAGGTTCTATTTTGAATTAAGAAAACCGAATTTGTTCTAATTGTTATCAAAAAAATTAAAAAAAAATTCTTAAAATTGATAAAAATTTTTGACAGTTAACTAACCTAATTTTTTAAAAAATTCGATCAATTTTAAACAATCGTCCTGACTTTATTTTTAAAGATTAAGAAGTGATTTTTGCTTTAAATTGAAGCTAAAACATTCTATTTTGATTTAAAAAAGTCAGATTTTTTCAAATAACCACCAAAAAAATTTAGAAAATTCTCAAAGTTAGGAAAAATCGACTTTAAATCAACCTAATTTTTTAGAAAATTCGACCAATTTTAAAAAATCGTACCGACTTTATTTTTAAAGATTAAGCAGTAATTTTTGCTTTAAATTAAAGTTAAAATATTCTATTTTGATTTAAAAGAGTCAGATTTATTGTAATTATTACCAAGAAAATTAAAAAAATTCTTAAAATTGATCAAAATTTTTGACAGTTAACTAACCTAATTTTTTAAAAATTTCGACCAATTTTAAAAAATCGTACCGACTTTATCTTTAAAGATTAAGACGTGACTTTTGCTTTAAATTAAAGTTAAAATATTTTATATTGATTTAAAAGAGTCAGATTTATTGTAATTATTACCAAAAAAATTAAAAAAATTCTTAAAGTTGATAAAAATTTTTGACAGTTAACTAACCTAATTTTTAAAAAAAATCGGTCAATTTTAAAAAATCTTACAGAGTTTATTTTTAAAGATTAAGAAATGATTTTTACTTTAAATTGAAGCTAAAGGATTCTATTTTGTTTTAAAAAAGTCAGATTTATTGTAATTATTACCAAAAAAATTAAAAAAATTCTTAAAGTTGATAGAAATTTTTGACAGTTAACTAACCTAATTTTTTTTAAATTTCGATCAACTTTAAAAAATCGTCCAGACTTTATTTATAAAGATTAAGGAATGGTTTTTGGTTTAAATGAAAGATAAAAGATTCTATTTTAAAATAAAAAAGTCTAATTTGTTTTACTTGTTACCAAAAAAATTAAAGAAATTACTAAAGTTAGTAAAAATTCTTGACACTTAACTAACCTAACTTTTTAAAAAATCGATCAATTTTAAAAAATCGTACAGAGTTTGTTTTTAAAGATTAAGCAGTGATTTTTTCTTTAAATTCAATTTAAAATATTCTATTTTGATTTAAGAAAGTCAGATTTGTTATAATTATTACCAAAAAAATTAAAAAAAAATTTAAAGTTGATAAAATTTTTTTGACATTTAACTAACCTAACTTTTTAAAAATTTCGATCATCTTTAAAAAATCGTATAGACTTTATTTTTATAGATGGAGAAATGATTTTTACATTAAATTGAAACTAGAATATTCTATTTTCATTTAAAACCGTCAAATTTTTTCAAATTACCACCAAAAAAATTAAAAAAATTCTCAAAGTTAGGAAAAATGTACATTAAATTAACCTAATTTTTTAGAAAATTGAACTGTAAAAAATAACTATATAAGTTATTTCTAATTAATCGCTATATTTACTTGAACACGTTATTTAAAAAAGAGAACGTTACTAAAACAGCAGTTTTGTAACTACATTTGAAAGGAAACTACTTCTAAACGCCGTATTTGCATAGCGACATAAATTCTTCTATTCATCACGGCCTATAAACTGTGATTACTACTCTTTACCATTTCATTTACGTGCGATTTACACAACGTTTAATGACGTTTAATACCTCTTATATCAGATAGATGTAAAGTAAAGATATGATGATGAGATTAATTATTGCCAATTTGTGTTGTAAGTTGAATGTATTTAATGTGTTTGGTGTGTTTTTCTTCTACTACAACGAACTAAAACGTATTATAATACCTTTCTTGGGGTTTAAAATAGATCTTTTTAAATTTTTTTAATGTAGATAGAATATTTAATTGATCTTGATAATTGTTACCGGAGATTATTTCATTTTGAAAACTTCTTAATGGGTCCCACCTGAAATCGGAGAAGTTTTCCGTCGTAATAATTAAATTTGCAACTAAAAACTCGTCCAACCCCGCCCTCTTCCCAGCTAGCGTTAATTCATTTCCTCGACGCTTGGAAAAAAAATCTAATTAGGGCCGGCTCAAGATATCAATTACTCGCGATGTCACCATTAACTGAATTATTCAGGTTTAATTGCCACTGAAAACTTTTCTTCGCGACTTCGTTCCACTCTGCGCCATTATAAAATATTCACGGGGAGCCGCAAGTGCTCGCTTCTTGCGGCCTCGTTCCCATTTCGTTTTAGTGTTATCGTTTCGGAAAGAAAAAGAGGCCGGGATCGAGTGAGGGGGTGAATAAAAAATTAGCTTATTGCCGTAATATCCGTACCTCAATTAAATTGCCGCCTCGGAATCGTCCCGAGGTACAAATCAACCGGCCTTGAAGTTAAAAACCGCGCCGCGATGAGTAGAAACCCCGTAATATAAGGAATCGATAAATCCCATTTGAACCATATCTCCCGCTGTGAGGCCGAACGGCCACAATTTCTCGTCCACAGTCTCAAATCTATATCAATTAAACAATTATCCTGTCCGCTATAACTCGTGCGGTAGTAATCACACGGTCTCTACTCGTAAGTCATTTCAAAATACAAAGTGCTTTTCTCGTTTTAATACTTTGACCCCTTCTCCATAAAACTTGTATTGTACGATTTTGATTTATCACCTTTTGTTTGTATCATTTTGTAGGATTTTATTTCAAAAAAAGAAAAAAAAAGTACGTTTAAAAATCTAAATAAAGCTTATATTGAGAATTAAATTAAATTAGAATATGATTTGAAATAAGGAAATAAAAAGATGATTTGAAAGAGAGAGATTTTAATTCGGTGAAACGCGGTTAAACGTTCGAAAATGGCACGTCTCGGCGGGCGAGATACGTCGAGATTTATTGTCCATTTTATTAACATACTAAAAACTGTAATTTAACAGTTCAACCCCTAATTTAGTTCGTACGTACGTCTCCGAACTCGGACGGACGGAACGTTACGTATAAATCGGCAAAAAAAGAAACTTCTTCTTCTTCTTCTCCGTCTTCTCGGTCTTCCCGGCAATCTTAACAAAACGCGATTCTTCAAGCATTTTGAATATACAGGGACGGATAAAGGCCATATAACCCACACAATAAGTAAATATTATTTCAGAAATATATGTTATTTAAGTCAATGTCTTATTTCTAATTAGCCAAAATTAGAGACAAATTAAAAAAAATTCTACAATATTTATTTGTGAGAATTAAGTTATGATTTTTAGTTTAAATTAAAGTTAAAATATTCTAATTTGATTTAAAAAAGTCGAATTTCTTCTAATTGTTATCAAAAAAATTAAAAAAATTCTTAAAGTTGGTGAAAATTTTTGACAGTTATCTAACCTAACTTTTTAAAAATTTCAATCAACTTTAAAAAATCGTCCAAACTTTATTCATAAAGATTATGAATGGTTTTTGATTTAAATGAAAGATAAAAGATTCTATTTTGAACTAAAAAAGTCGGATTTGTTCTAGTTTTTACTAAAAAAATTAAAAAAAATTTAAAGTTGGTGAAATTTTTTGACAGGTAACTAACCTAACTTTTTAAAAAATTCTGATCAACTTTAAAAAATCGCCCAGATTTTATTCATAAAGATTATGAATGGTTTTTGATTTAAATGAAAGATAAAAGATTCTATTTTGAACTAAAAAAGTTGGATTTGTTCTAATTTTTACCAAAAAAATTTTAAAAAATTTTAAAGTTAGGGAAAATTTTTGACAGGTAACTAACCTCACTTTAAAAAAAAAATCAATTTTAAAAACTCGCCCAGACTTTATTTATAAAGATTAAGGAATTGTTTTTGGTTTAAATTAAAGTTAAAAGATTCTATTTTCATTTAAAAAAGTCGGATTTGTTGTAATTATTATCAAAAAAATTAAAAAAAAAAAAATTAATTGGTAAAAATTTTTGACACTTCTAACCTAATTTAAGAAAATCTATCAACTTTAAAAATTCATTAAAAATTCATTTTTAAAGATTTTGATTTGATTTTTTTTCTAAATGAAACTTAAAAGATTCTAATTTTAATTTAAAAAGACCGTTTTATTCCAAGTATTGTCAAGAAACTTAAAAAAAATTCAAAATTGGAAAACATTTTTGATACTTTTTTAATTTAAGAAAATTAACTTTAAAAATTCATCAAAAATTCATTTTTAAAGATTTTGATATGATTTATTCTCTAAATGAAACTTAAAACATTCTAATTTTAACTAAAAAATACGGTTTTATTCCAAGTGTTGTCAAAAAAATTAAAAAAAAATCATAGTTAACCTAAATTTTTTAAAAATTTCGACCAATTTTAAAAAATCGTACCGACTTTATTTTTAAACATTAAGATATGATTTTTGCTTTAAATTAAAGTGGAAATATTCTATTTTTATTGAAAAAAGTCAGATTTGTTGTCATTGTTACCAAAAAAATTAAAAAAAATTCCAAAGATGGTAAACATTTTTGACAGTTAACTAACCTAACTTTTTAGAAATTTCAATCAATTTTAAAAAATCGCCCAGACTTTATTTCTAAAGATTAAGTAATGGTTTTTGGTTTAAATGAAAGATAAAAGATTCTATTTTGAACCAAAAAAGTCTAATTTGTTGTAATTACTACCAAAAAAATTGAAAAAATTCTTAAAGTTGGTAAAAATTTTTGAGAGGTAACTAACCTCACATTTAAAAAAATCAATTAATTTTAAAAAATCGCCCAGACTTTATTTACAAAGACCAAGATATGATTTTTGTTTTAAATTAAAGCTAAAATATTCCATTTTCATTTAAAACTGTCGGATTTGTTCTAATTATTACCAAAAAAATTGAAAAAATTCTTAAACTTGGTAAAAATTTTTGACAATTTTACTAACTTTTTACAAATTTCGATCAAATTTAAAAAACCGTACCGACCTTATTTTTAAAGATAAAGAAATGACTTTTGCTTTAAATTAAAGTTAAAATATTCTAATTTGATTTAAAAATGTCCGATTTGTTGTAATTGTTACCAAAAAGATTAAAAAAATTCCCAAAGACGATAAAATTTTTTGACTATAACCTAACTTTTTTAAAAATTCGATCAATTTTAAAAAATCGCTCAGACTTTATTTATAAAGATTAAGGAATGGTTTTTGGTTTAAATGAAAGATAAAAGATTCTAGTTTGGATTAAAGAAGTCGGATTTGTTCTAATTATTACTAAAAAAATTAAAAAGATTTTTAAACTTCGTAAAAATTTTTGGCCATTCACTAACCTTACATTTTAAAAAATCAATTAATTTTAAAAAATCGCCCAGACTTATTTATAAAGACTAAGATATGATTTTTGTTTTAAATTAAAGCTAAAATATTCTATTTTCATTTAAAACTGTCGGATTTGTTCTAATTATTATCAAAAAAATTGAAAAAATTCTTAAAGTTGGTAAAATTTTTTGACAGTTAACTAACCTAACTTTAAAAAAATTTCCATCAATTTAAAAAAATCGTCCTGACTTTATTTTTAAAGATTAAGGCATGGTTTTAATTTTAAATTAAAGCTAAAATATTCTATTTTAATCTAAAATAGTTAGATTTGTTGTAATTGTTACTAAAAAAATTAAAAAAATTCTTAAAGTTGGTTAAAATTTTTGATAGGTAACTAACCTAACTTTTTAAAAATTTCGACCAGTTTTAAAAAATCGTACTGACTTTATTTTTGAAGATTAAGAAATAGTTTTTACTATAAATTAAAGTTAAAAAATTCTATTTTTATTAAAAATAGTAGGATTTGTTCTAATTTTTCTTCCCAATCCAGAAGCCATTAACGTATTAATACGTTTTTACAGAACCAGTTTGTTCTATTGCTTGTTTAGGCACATTGCAAAAATAATCAAAGGACAAAAGATATGATTTCCACAATACATTAAGGTGCGTTTCCATGAAACGTCAAAACGAAAGTATCTCACGCTTTTATACTTGCTGTTGTGAAAATGATGAAGGAACCTTACCATTCGTGGAACGTGAACTGTTCATACGAATTGCAGTATAAACAACATTGGGGCTTGTGCAGTGGTGAGTTCAGGTTTTGGTGTTATTTTAGTGCAGAGAATGAATCAGAAGAAAATTAAAAGAGAAATGGAAGAAAAGACGATGGTAGGTTAGAAAGATGGGAAGCATAGTTTGGCAGTCAGGGAGTTCAGAAATTATTGCACAGAGGAATTTAAAAATTTGTCGCGAATGTCTGAAAGCAACTTTAATTACCTACTGGAGCCGTTTCACTACTGATTTTAAAATTTTAAATTAGAGTATGAACTCAAGTTTATAAATTTTGATGTAATATCTTTTGGTCTAAATCCAGGGATATTGAGAGCATCAGAAATTTTCTTAGCTGTTGCAATTCTCAAAAGTCGATTTCTGTAGTCTTCAATAATGGCACCATACTACATTTTTTCAACAGCATACGATTCAAAAAACCCCATGGTTTCATTGTGTTGTAATTTAATGATATAACTTTTCATTTTTTTCATTTTACTACTTGTCGTCATTTTTTAAAACCGAGATACGAAAGCGAATTTACAGCAAAAAACATGTTTGATCTGAGGTGTGAGCAGAACGCTTGCCTATGACGTCAATTAACCCACGATACTTTTTTCATATGAGGCTTGGTAATGTTACAGAGAAATGGCTTACTTTTTCATTTTTCTCTTCATGCTGCAGCTCCATTTCGGGGTGTAGTACGTTCCTACTACACGATTGATAGAAATCGGTAAAATAAATCGAAAAACTGGTGAAATGATAAAAAAATCAGAAAGTATTATGGATTACAGTATGTATATGAAAGGTGTTGATTTTGCAGACCAATACTTTTCTTATAATCTAATTAGAGGTGTCAAAGAAAAGGTGTCAAATGGACAAAAAAAATTTTATGTTTATGTTGAATTGTGCATTATTTAATTCATTTATGCAAAAAACTAAAACCGACAAAGAAAACAAAATTTATCTCTTATTCATTACAAGTTGCTAAAAATTTGACGAAAAACCAGAGGTCCATCAAAAATAATCTCTTGTAAAGATATGCCAAGAAATTGATAAAAATTTTAGTTCGGGAAAAAAGTTTCCTCAGAAATGTTGCAAAGTTTACAAAAATCACGGCAAAAGAAAAGCAACCTTTATGTGCAGAAAAATATTTTGAAGACTACTATTTTAAATGAAATTACTAGAAATTCAATTTTCAGATTGGGCACTTTTTTATTTTATTTGAATACATTCACTAGTTATTTGAATGATTAAGACCCGGTTTCATGCCGGGTGAAGTAAGGATTTTTAGCGGCCAGTAAAGTGAAGTCTAATTTGTTGTAATTGTTACCAAAAAAGTTAAAAGAATTCGCAAAGTTGGTAAAAATTTTTGACAGTTAAATAACCTAACTTTTTAAAAAATTCTATCAACTTTAAAAAATCGCCCAGATTTTATTTTTAAAGATTAAGGGATAGTTTTTGGTTTAAATTAAAGTCAAAATATTCTATTTTGTTTTAAAAAAGTCAGATTTGTTCTAATTATTACCAAAAAAATTAAAAAAAATTTTAAACTTGGTAAAAATTTTTGACAGTTTATTAACCTCACTTTTAAAACAATCAATCAATTTTAAAAAATCGTACTGACTTTATTTTTAAAGATTAAGGAATGATATTTGTTTTAAATTAAAGTCAAAATATTATAGTTTCATTAAAAAAATTCGATTTTGTTCTAATTGTTATCAAAAAATTTAAAAAAATTCTTGAAGTTAGGGAAAATTTTTGACAGGTAACTAACCTCACTTTTAAAAAATCAATCAATTTTAAAAAATCGCCCAGACTTTATTTTTAAAGATTAAGGAATGATTTTTGTTTTAAATTAAAGTCAAAATATTATATTTTCATTAAAAAAATTCGATTTTGTTATAATTGTTACCAAAAAAATTAAAAAAATTCTCAAACTTGGTAAAAATTTTTGACCATTCACTAACCTCACATTTTAAAAAATCAATCAATTTTAAAAAATCGCCCAGACTTTATTTATAAAGATTAAGGAATGGTTTTTAGTTTAATTGAAAGATAAAAGATTCTACTTTGAACTAAAAAAGTCGGATTTGTTCTAATTTTTACCAAAAAAATTTTAAAAAAATTTAAAGTTGGGGAAAATTTTTGACAGGTAACTAACCTCACTTTTAAAAAATCAATCAATTTTAAAAAATCGTACTGACTTTATTTTTAAAGATTAAGAAATGGTTTTTATTTTAAATTAAAGTCAAAATATTATATTTTCATTAAAAAAATTCGATTTTGTTCTAATTGTTGTTAAAAAATTTTAAAAAAATTCTTAAATTTGGTAAAAATTTTGTTAATTTTACTAATGTTTTAAGTTTTCGATCGTCTTTAATCGTACAGTTTCTATATATTTCTATATAAGAGAGTAAAAGATCTTAATCTTTACATCGATCTGGGAGATATGTAAATGATTTAACTTTTACGTCCTGAATCCGTCCCTGCGTATCCACCTGACAGAAGATCAACTCGCCGTAAAAACAAAACCTCTTATAATTTGATATATCCGTCTCGCTCGGACGTCCATCGTCCTTAGTCGCATGCATAAACCGATCGGACTGAAGACTGAAGCGAGCTTACAGTCGGACGAGCGTCGACTGTAACTCTTCGGCGACGGTTAAAGTCGAGGGCGGCTCGCCTGGTCGTTTGTAAAAGACTTCGCTGCCCGTTCGGACCGTCACATCCGACTAATTGTTCCTAGAGGGCCCCGACTCGATCGCAAGATACCGATCTTCTCTCGATGGCGGTTCGACGGAAGACCGTTTACGATTGATCGAATTATGCCTCCGCGAACAACGTTTATTATGTCTCAAAAAAATTTTTTTTATTTAAAGTGTATTAACTTAACATTTAAAAATTTTTATTTTGGATTTAATGAAAACTAAATAAATAAAAATAAGAAAGTAATAAATAAAAATAAGAAAGAAAGAAATAAAAAATAAAAGTAAAGAAGAATGAAGAAAGAATTGGGTATTCTCTTAGTAAAAGATATTTTAACTCGGTGAAAATGTTAATGGTACGCTTGTGAGGTAGTTTTTCGTGAAGAGAAATGCGGTCGGTAAAGTCTTGGGAGTTGGGGTTCTCGTAGCGCGGTAGCGTAGCCGAATAATTGCGCGTTCGCGAACGTAAAATTCCGCTCATTAAGGGGGCTCGGTACACGTGTAAATCGGGGCCGCGGCCGCGAGCGGGAGATTCCGATAAGAAAAAGGGCCGTACCGGTCCGCACGATCTCGCACACACGTACACACGAAGCAGAAGGCCCCCTTAAGTGAGTCGTCGCCGGGCGGCGATAAGTCGCCGATGCGACGATAGATACGGAGGCGCGCGCGGCCCCCCGAAGGGGACCACGGCAAGAAAGATTATCTCGATGGCGAGATTAAGAGCGGCCCCGGCTACCGTGGATCTGTATCTTGCCGCTGCGAACCTCATTAAGGGATGTCACATTTGCATATAATAGAATCCCACAGATTCCCAAGTCGCGTTTCTACTCCGTACACACACGATTCAAGAACAAAACTCGCAATCTAAACTTTTTACTGACCCCATAAATGTACTGCACTCGCCTTAACTTACTTTCAAAAATCGTACCGACTTTATCTTTAAAGATTAAGAAATGATTTTTACTTTAAATTAAACCTAAAACATTCTATTTTGATTTTAAAAAGTTAAATTTCTTCTAATTTTTAACAAAAAAATAAAAAAAAAAATCTTAAATTCGACCAAAAATTTTTTGACAGTTAACCTAACTTTAAAAAAATCACCCATTTAAAAAAATCATACTGACTTTATTTTTAAAGATTAAGAAACAACTTTTGCTTTAAATTGAAGTTTAAGGATTCTATTTTGGTTTAAAATAGCCATATTTCTTCCAATTGTTACGAAAAAATTAAAAAAAATTTCTAAAGTTGGTAAAAATTTTTGACAGTTAACTAACCTAAGTTTTTTAAAAATTCTTGATTAAGTTTAAAAAATCGTACAGAATTTAGTTTTAAAGATTTTGATTTGATCTTTTTTCTAAATGAAACCCAAAACATTCTAGTTTTTATTTAAAAAGACCGATTTATTCTAAATCATGTTAAAAAAATTAAAAAAAATTTCAAAGTTGGAGAAAATTTTGACTTTTTTAACTTAAAAAAATTAATTTTAAAAATTCACCAAAAATTCATTTTTAAAGATTTTGATTAGATTTTTTTCTAAATGAAACTTGAAACATTCTAGTTTTGATCTAAAAAGACCGTTTTATTCTAAATGTTGTCAAAAAAATTAAAAAAAAATTTAAAGTTGATAAAATTTTTTTGACAGTTCTAACCTAACTAAGAAAATCAAACAATTTTAAAAATTCATCAAAAATTCATTTTTAAAGATTTTGGTTTAATTTCTTTTTCTAAATGAAACCTAAACATTCTAGTTTTAATTAAAAAAGACTGTTTTATTCCAAGTGTTGTCAAAAAAATTTAAAAAAATTTTCAAAGTTAGTAAAAAATTTGCAAATTCTAGCCGATTTTTCTGGAAAACCAAAAGATCTACGGAGAAACGGATTTCACCATCATTTTCTCCGTTGTTGAATTATACTAGAACGTGAGTTTCAGTAAAATCCAAAAATTTTCGATTTTTGAAAAAAAAAATTTTCTTTCGATTTTTTCTGATTTTAGCTATTTTAGAAATTTTGACTTTGACCTCGCGTAACTTGGCCATCGGTCATCTGATATTCGTTCGGTTGGTTTTCAACAATTCTCAGTTTAATTCTGAGTGTGATTTTAAAAGGGTTTTATTGTACCAATCCCGGAAATTTTCTGACGAAAGTTTTTCCAAACCTCTATATAGAGAAATTAGACGAAAATTTTGAAAATATTTTTTTTCCATTTTATTGCAAATTCCAATTACAGTGAACGCTCTATATAAACAACTCATTTGAAGCAATTTCAATAAAAAAGTTTCTTATTGGGAAAAGTTGCTTATAAAGAAAAAAGGAGTACAAAAATGTTAACCGTTTGGAACATATTTTTACTTATTTGTTTTAATAACTAAACTGTATAGAATAACGTTAGTTTCATTGGGCAAGCTTTTATAGACGAGACCAGTTTCCTCGCAATTATGTATTTGTTCAGGCAGATAGCCATTTTCAGCAATATAATTTTTAAATTAGCTAGCTAGAATTAACTAGTCTGCTGCAAATGTTTCAAGTCCATTATTTAATCTATTTGCTTCGAGTGCTTTTAATTTTGTCATTCATTTCGAACTAAATCATTTAACACAATGAGTGCCACTTGGTTTTATAACGTCTTCCACTGTCAGTCACTGAAAGTCAGTCACGAAAAGTTATGACGCAGCCTGAACGGAGAGGTCGGTGTCAGTCATCGATGACTGACATGGTACTCAACGTGTTAATTGTCGCCGTTCCTAGAACCAAGAAAAGGCTGTATCGTCGATTTCACTTTATTTTCTTGTCTTCATTCGTTTAACCTGACTCTGATATACATACATTTTGGACGTATATTGTTCTAAATTTTCTTTTACTCTACTTATTGTAGATTTAGCAACTTTGTTTAGCATAGTTGTTAGAACAGTTCTTTGTTTTAACAGAAATTCACTTCAATATTGGCAGCACAAAACTAAAAGATATTCTAATAAGAGAATTTCTTGCAAGTTGAGTTTATGTTGTTGTGAAAATTTTACTTCTAAATTGGCTAAACTTAAGTTAAATATTTAGCTTTAAAAAAATAAGTTGCTTATACAGATCAGTTGAACCAAGAAAAGTTGTTTGTATAGAGGTTGCTTATAAAGAATGTTGCTTATAGAGAGGTTGCTTATATAGAGCGTTCACTGTATTTGAATATTTATAATCGTTTAGAAAGCACTTATTTATATGTCAAATCATTTCATCGCCGAAAAATCGCTGTAAAATCGCATCTTGATTTTTTCGATTTTTGACTATCTTAGAAATATTGACTTTGAACTCCCATAACTCAGCCGCCGGTCGTCTGATTTTTATAGGACTTATTTCAAATAATTCTACATTCAATTTTAAATCTGATTTTAGAATGGTGTTTTTGTGATCTACGCCGAAAAGTTAGTAAAATTTTTTTGATAGGTTAAAACTAACTTAAGAAAACCGACCAATTTTAAAAATTCATCAAAAATTGATTTTTAAATATTTTAATTTGATTTTTTTTTCAAAATGAAACTTAAAACATTCTAGTTTTTACCTAAAAAGACCGTTTTATTCTAAATGGTGTTAAAAAAATTAAAAAAATTTTCAAAGTTGGCAAAAAAATTTTGATTTTTTTAACTTAAAGAAATTAATTTTAAAAATTCATCAAAAATTCATTTTTAAAGATTTTAATTTAATTTTTTCTAAATGAAACTTAAAATATTCTAGTTTTGATCTAAAAAGACCGTTTTATTCTAAATATTATCAAAAAAATTTAAAAAAAAATCAAAGTTAGTAAACATTTTTAACACTTTTTAACTTAAGAAAATTAATTTTAAAAATTCATTAAAAATTCATTTTTAACCATTTTGATTTGATTTTTTTTCTAAATGAAACTCACAACATTCTAGATTTTATTTAGAAAGAGTGTTTTATTCTAAATGGTGTCAAGAAAATTAAAAAAATTTTTAAAAGTTGGTAAAAAATTTTTGACACTTTTTTAATTTAAGAAAGTTAACTTTAAAAATTCATCAAGAATTCATTTTTAAAGATTTTGATTGATTTTTTTTCTAAATGAAACTTAAAATATTCTAGTTTTGATTTAAAAAGACCGTTTTATTGTAAATGTTGTCAAAAAAATTAAAAAAAATTTCAAAGAAGATGTTCATATAAGTATAACCCAACTTTGTAATTATAATAGAGAGGAAGATCGTAAAATTTTACGATCCGATTGATGGGTATTATTAAACTCGCGTATACGACCTTGTAATTGATATCTAAACCACAATCAAATTTATTGGACCGGTCGGGTAAATCAATTTGACCCCTTCGCGACTTTAAAAACTAAGCTTGGAAGCATTGCAAGTAAAAGCTTTGTTGGTGGCGGAAAAAAATTACCGACTTACATTAATTAGCGAGTTTATCGCCCGGGTATGATGTAAATTGCGACGGAAAAACTAATGGATGCGTTTGTCCGACGTATCTGATGTGTTACACGCTACAATGTATGTGTAAGCGTATGTGTTTAGATGCGTTTCGTTTCTACAAACACGAAAGTCGACGGTCAATAAATTTTCCACAAATTAAATACTTCTATAAAATAAAAATTGATTAAATTTTTTTTTTAATATATGTTAATATTTTAGGAATAATTCGAGGATATTTGAATATAAGTGAGTAGAGCTAAATGGTAGTTGTATTTGAGATAGAGTTGGAAGACTTTCCCATCCATTCCTCGCGGATGATTTACTGGCTTGAACTTGACCCTTAGCTCGTCGGCAGCCAATAAACGCCCGCTCGTAAATAAGGTTACATCGGTACCAATTAAACGGGGCCGTAACGAAATATATGTAAATTCGTGGTCCGCGGGCGGCGCGGCTTGAATAAGTTGTTTCGGCGTAGGTGGACAGCCGGACCAGTCTACCGTTTCAGATGCCATCGGCTACTTGTTCGGACAAGCTACCGACGATGCCGACCGCGTATTTATTATCGGAGCCCGATACGCGGAATTTATGCCGCGCCAACCGACCAACAATGGAATTACCGTTTTCTATTTCGCCAAAGGCCGAACACAAAATTATCCTTTAAAATCTAAAAAATACATAATCGACCTTTCATCAAGAATATCAAGACGATATAAACATGTTAAACTCGGTTGTCGCCTCCCATTACACTATTTTTGCAAAAATAAGGCAAAAAAAATTCTCAACTCAAACAGACTATAAATATTAATGCGCCTAAAAATACCGTCCAATCGAAGGACTTGGGCGGAATCGGCGTTTTTCATGCCGAGCTGCCACTCCGTGCCGCGCATTCGTAAACAGCCGTTCGGACGATATAATTGATCTCCGCGTAATTTGTAATTGCCGCTTGGGTTTAATCTAAATTCATCTCGAACCGTGTAGAGAGACGAGATTGCTCCAGCCGGGGCAAATTGCACGCGACCCTCGATTTATTACGGACGGACCATTTCGATATTAAAAAGAGGCAAACAAGAACAAGTAAAACAAGAATATTAAAAAAAAAAAATAATAAAAACGTTAAGAAAACCAGGTTTAAGAACAAGTTAAGAAGGATGAACGTTGTTGTGAGGGCATAAAATTGAATATAATGGACGCCTACGTTTCTGATGGTTTTTTACACCAACATCTAGGCAATTTTAATGCACAATGTCGGTCGCTAGAAGGGTATAATTGCACGGTATTATTATCCGCATCAATTATCTAAGTGTGTAATTTACGTTTCTCGGGCTCCCCGAAGCGTTATTAAGATGCTAAATATTTTGCCATAATTAGCATCTTTAAAATGAGGCAATTGATTCTTGAAACTTGATTCTTAAAACGTCTAGTTAAAATTCGTTTTGCACAATTTATTTATTTAAATACTTTTAACAAGAAGAGTGTGAGGTCTTATGGTTACAAATTTAGTTAAAATTTTGTAGAATTAGATTTAATCTCAATAACTTTTTAAATGTTTGTAATTGAAGATATAATTCATTAGTTAACCCTCCGTGTGTACACTGGGTCTTTGAAGGAACAGTCAAAATTTCGTTTTTCTGACTTTTCAGACGATTGTTTCATTTTTATTGACAACAGTTTTAAAATTTTGAATTTGGTAACTGCTCAGCCATGTAGTAGACACTTCAATAAGTAACTCTGAATTTTTCTAGCATTTTTGAAAGCCTAGAAAATTTTGAAAACATGCCTGTTTCCTAAAAGACCCAGTATACACACCGTGTCCCAAAAAATATAGTATACACACGCCGGGTTAAATTCAGTCATATAACAAACGACACAGAAGCAGTTTTTTGAATGTGCACCACACTTTGGATTTGTTGGTTAATTGTCATTTAATATGTCAAAATTTCAAAATGAATACAGGAATATAACCTGACATAACCTTCCTTCAAAAAGCCTGACTTAGAAATTACGAAAAAATATACAAAACAAACTTAGAAAATTTTCTGGTGTAGGTTCTGAGTCATACTAAATTGAAGGGTAACGAAAGGGTAGATTATTTGGCAAATAGCGAGCATGAAAAGGATATGCTAACTGTTAAAATTCATGTAGATGACGTATTTTACCAAATGATAAGGGAAATAAGCGAGGAATGAGAGAGATCAAGCTTAACCGTTTGTATACCATGAGCCACTTTCGCGCTCTTCAAATCTTGTGGCGAAAAAAGCCAGGGAATTTGATCAAAACCGACAATTGACAGCCCACTGACATGTACCCGAAGGATCTCTATCGCGCTTTTTGACTCATTTCGGCAGATAATCGAGAAGCACGATCTCGCTCCTTGACGCTTTGCGATCATGTTTTTTCAAAACCCTCTGGTACGCAAACGGTTAATAAAAAGTATTCAGTACGCCAGATGCCAACCCTCAGTGCAAAATACTCCTTGGTTCAAAAAGTTCCGTTTGTATCAAGACGTTCATTCTTGTTGGCTCGAATTGTTTCAACTAAACTGATTCCTCTTGCAGCTAATTTGTCAGCTAAAGGAATACTGGTGAAAAAAAATATCCGTGGTTATATTTCTACCTTGATGAAGATATGGTTCGGCTAACTTTATAACTACAAATTCGCCCAAAGGTGTTGAAGTTTGCGTTTCATCCTTATCTAAGTAAGGCAACTCATTTATAACGTATTTAGATTGAACCTCCAACCAAAAATTTTTACGAAATTTGTGCGGCTTATTTGGCAGGTGTTGTGTAAATTTTGCAACGAGGTTTAGTAGGGAACAGTTTATAACAGCATTTGTGTATAAATTGATTCCATATTTCTGATATCATTGCAAACTTGTCGGTGCGTAAATATTTATTAGATCGTTCCGTTTTTTTTTTTTATTAAATCGGACAATTCGAAGAATTTGCATGAATTCATCCCTGGGCATCGTATTAGAAAAAAAGTTGGTCCCCATTCCTCTTAACGTACAAAATCCCAATAAACCCAGATAACTTTGTGGTTGAAACCTTCCAATCTCCTTTCAAAACGCCGGTGTGCTTCTTCTTCAGTACAATTTCTTATATGTTCTATCATATTTTTAGTTATAATCAAATGAAATGCTTACATTACCTTTCATCGCATTTCGTTTTGCGTAACCAGCAGACCCAGCAATGTCTGAAAATTTTATGGAAAGGATATCCAATATCCACCATATCGACCATTAGAGTCACCCACTTTCAGTTTTGTACAAGTTGTTTCTTATCTCATTCTCATTGTCAGATTTAGAATCGGATAGAGTACGCATTCTTTTTCTGCGAAGACGTAATTTATGATGATTTTCTTTTTCGCTGTCTAATAACTCCCCTATTTGCATACTTTCATCAAATTCCAAAATCTCAGTTTCGTCGTTGTTTTGAATCACTTCATTTTCATCTCCTTGAGTGACAGAACATTCCTCATAAGTACTGACTATGTTTTGCAAAATTTTATTTCCTCTTCTAGACATGTTTCGATGATAAAGAAGGGCCTTCATACTTTAAGCTAAGTTATCAGTCTCCTAGCTAGCAGAAGAACTTTGTTTCGTTAAGTTTCGTTAGTTAGAATTTTATGAGTGTTTACTAATTACAGGGAAGAAAATTAAATACAGGAGTTGAAGAGAAAAGTTCACTGAAAAGGCAAATCTGGTACATTTGGAATTCAAGAAAGATAATAGTAGAAAAAAAATAATAAAAACGCTTTATAGAAGAGAATAAGAAGTGACAAGAATCCAAGAATTCTCTCAACTCTGCAGAAATCTTGTAGCTGGAGTGTGAAATGAATTAAGTGTTCGAACCTCAAAACCTTTTAATAAATAATAATAACCTGACATTCTAATCTTCTTTCAAAAAGTCCAATTTAATCGGTAGAAGTATGGTTATTTATGGCATTCTTCAATTGACAACTTCTTCCAAAATTTTATGGTCACCGATGATATCATCGACGCCCATAAAACGTTGCAACACCGAAACACTTTTTGTGTGGGCACTTTGGATTGTCAGTTAATTGTCATTTAATGTGTCAAAACTTCAAAATAAATACAGGAATATAACCTGACAAAGAAATGAAAATCCAAGAATTCTATCAAGTCTGCAGAAATCCTGTGGTTGGAGTGTCCATGAACTGATTCTAACACTTTGAATTTGTCAGTTAATTGTCATTTAATGTATTCAAATTTTAAAATGAGTACAGGAATATAACTTGACAGTCGCAAGAATCCAAGAATTCTATCAAGTCTGCAGAAATCAGACTTGCTGATCAGCTGGAGTGTATATGAACTGATCCTGACAATTCGAATTTGTCAGTTAATTGTTATTTAATGTGTCAAACCTTCAAAATGAATACAGGAATATAACCTGACAAAGTAACAAGAATCCAAGAATCTAAGAATTCTAACTTAAGTCTCCAGAAATCCTGTACCTATTTAGAGTGTGATATGAGCTGAGTGTTCAAACCCCAAAAGCCAACCGGAAGAATAACATAACATAACCTGACATTATAACCTTACTTAAGCTTTACTTAATCGGTATAAAGTCCAAGGTTTTCACATTATCCAACTTTGGATTTCTCCTAAAGAGTGAATTGCATCTCCAAATATCTAAAAAATATTGAATAGCAATCCCTATAAACATACATCTTCATCAATAGAAAATCTAAATTTACCATCCTATAAAAGTTGAACTAAATCCACAACCCCAAGACTTCACACTCTCTTTGTAAGTAGCTTTTTAAAAAATGGACAAGCTAGAAAATGTTTACAAGATTTTCAAAGAATTACTAAAAATCGTAAAGTAAGAAAAAAAAATACTAAACATTGTGAAATAAAATAAAATTATTAAATTTTTAAAAGGTTGATATCTTAAACAAACTATAACTCAGAGTGAAATAGGTAGTCGTTTTTCATTCTATCGATACGTTTATGGTCTGTAAAGTGCGGCAGCGTTAAAGGAGTAGAAGGTAGAAGGGAAAAGACCTCTCACGGTGGGAATGCAATAAATTTATTAAGTTAAATGCCGAAAACGGTGGTCGGCGAAGACGTCGAGGGGCGGTCGTATTTCTTTGAATATTCCGCGGCCGTAAACGGAATACTAATGTACTAATGTATCAAGGAGACGGAACGAGGCCGGAAAGTAAAAACGAGAATTATAAGCGCGGTTAATAAACCGCATTGGCAGTAAACTTTTTAATGGTCCTCCGCGTCTTACCCCCTCTAAGCGAGGGATTTTTCTTCCCGACTCTTCCTCCTTTTTTTCATGCTCCGCGACCTCCGGACCTTCGGGGGGTAATAATTAAATGAAACACAGAATTCCTCTCAGGGCTCGTTACTCCCGAACCAACATCGGAAATTAATTTTTCAAATTCTGCTATACGAACGAATTTATAAAACCGAGCTTTTTCTTTTTCCTTACAGACGAGACGTTTCTTTTTAATCTTCTCGCCCCTATACCAGTCGAGATGTTAAAAATCGGTGAGTACTTTTAAGGTCGTAATTAAAAAGCACAATGAACCCTACGGAAAGAAATTAATATCTCGGTTTTTATAAGGGCCGGACTTAATTAGAACCGAAGTATTATAGAACAAAGATGCGCGTAGGTTGTGTATACTTTGTGCGGAGTAAAGATACGATCGGGATTCTTGTCTTTTTGTGTCTCTTCCGCGGTCGATGCGTATCGTGTATCGGCCGAATCGTGTCAACACGAATTATCGGCGCTGGTTCCGATTAAAAATTATGAAACACTAAAGCCACTTAACGACTTAATTCAACGTGAGCGGTACACGATCGCGCGATCCCATCTGCTTATATGGGCAAGGAAGAAGGGTTTTACGAGGCCTACACACTCCGCACACTGCTTACTCCTACGAGAGAACGACTCTCGAACCAAGAAAAGGAATTTAATAATTATGGGAATCGTAAAAATACGAATACGTTTCCATTAAGTCGGATGTAATTACAGTTTAATTCGTTTTTTTAGATTTGTGTTTAAAAAAAATCCTAAAGTTAAAAAATTAATTTTAAACAACTTTAAAAAATCATCAAAAACTCATTTTTAAAGATTTTGATTTGATTTGTTTTCTGAATGAAACCTAAAACATTCTAGTTTTAATTAAAAAAGACCGTTTTATTCTAAATGTTGTCAAAAAAATTAAAAAAATTTTCAAAGTTGGGAAAAATTTTTGACACTTTTTTAACTTAAAAAAATTAATTTTAAAAATTCATTAAAAATTGATTCTTTAAGATTTTGATTTGATTTTTTTTCTAAATGAAACTTAAAACATTCTAGTTTTGATTTTAAAAGATCGTTTTATTCTAAATGTTTTCAAAAAAATTAAAAAAATTTTTAAAGTTGGTAAAAATTTTTGGCACTTTTTTAACTTAAGAAAATTAATTTTAAAAATTCATTAAAAATTGATTTTTAAAGATTTCAATTTGATTTTTTTTCTAAATGAAACTTAAAACATTCTAGTTTTGATCAAAAAAGACCGTTTTATTCTAAATGTTTTCAAAAAAATTAAAAAAATTTTCAAAGTTGGGAAAATTTTTTTGACATTTCTAACATAAGTTAAGAAAATCAATCAATTTTAAAAATTCAAAAAAATTCATTTTTAAGGATTTTGATTTGATTTTTTTTCTAAATGAAACTTAAAACATTTTAGTTTTAATTCAAAAAGGACGTTTTGTTGTAAATATTGTGAAAAAAATCAAAAAAAATTTTCAAAGTTTGTAAAAATTTTTTTAGATTAGAAAATTAATCATTTTTAAAAAAATTCGTAAAAAATTGAATTTTTAATATTTTGAAATCATTTTTTTTCTAAATGAAACTTAAAACATTCTAGTTTTGATTTAAAAAGACCGTTTTATTCTAAATGGTGTCAAAGAAATTAAAAAAATTTCAAAGTTGGTAAAAAATTTTTGACATTTCTAACATAAGTTAAGAAAATCAATCAATTTTAAAAATTCATAAAAAATTCATTTTTAAGGATTTTGATTTGATTTTTTTTCTAAATGAAACTTAAAACATTTTAGTTTTAATTAAAAAGGACGTTTTGTTGTAAATATTGTGAAAAAAATTAAAAAAATTTTCAAAGTTTGTAAAAATTTTTTTAGGTTAGAAAATTAATCATTTTTAAAAAAATTCGTAAAAAATTGAATTTTTAATATTTTGAAATATTTTTTTTTCTAAATGAAACTTAAAACATTCTAGTTTTGATTTAAAAAGACCGTTTTATTCTAAATGGTGTCAAAAAAATTAAAAAAATTTTTAAAGTTGGTAAAAAATTTTTGACAGTTCTAACCTAAATTAAGAATATCAATCAACCTTTAAGAAATTCATTAAAAATTCATTTTTAAAGATTTTGATTTGATTTTTTTTCTAAATGAAACTTAAAACATTCTAGTTTTGATTTAAAAAGACCGCTTTATTCTAAATGGTGTCAAAAAAATTTCCAAGTTGGGAGAAATTTTTGACGCTTTTTTAACTTAAGAAAATTAATTTTAAAAATTTATTAAAAATTGATTTTTAAAGATTTTGATTTGATTTTTTTTTTTTTTTTCTAAATGAAACTTAAAACATTCTAGTTTTGTTTTAAAAAGACCGTTTTATTCTAAATGTCAAAAAAATTGAAAACATTTTTAAAGTTGGTAAAAATTTTTGGCGATATAACCTAACCCTTTTCTTTGAAAATTTGATCAATTTTAAAGAAACATCTTCAATTGAATGGAAAAAATTAATATTTTTAACTCCGGTTTATACAATTTTTAGGGAAGTTCAGAAGGATTTTAATTCATAGTCCAGGTAAAGATCTATATAGTGAAATGTTTTAGCAAATGTTCCACATTTGGTGAATGTTCACCTTATGACAAATGTTCATCATTTGACAAATGTTCGCTTTATGGCAAATATTCACCTTTATAAGAATGTTCATTTGCGTTATAATGAATGTCTGTAATTTGACGAATGTTCGCTTTATGTTTGGTATTTGATGAATGTTCATCACTTGATGAATAATCACTTTATAGCTAATAATGCTTATTAATTAGACAATATTCAACTTCGTCTTTAAAGACATTTTACATTTTAAAACTATTGCTTTAAAGAAAATTTAATGTTGAGATTTTTGCATTAGCTTCTCGGATAGCAAAAAAAAACTTAAAAATAAAGTTTGATCAACTTTAGAAATCGTTCAGACGTCGAACGTAAGTCGAACGTTAGTCGAATGTAATTACATTTTAATTTGTTTTCCATATTTCTATCTCACAATCAATTAAATCCGACACATTTAAATAAATAATTAACATGGTCGCTGCTAGTTGTGGCTGTTAGTAACGGAACGCATTATAGATCATAATTAAGGTTCATTTTGTCACTTTACGTTAACTAAGAGTGGAAAATGGTTATTAACATTGCTGCTACCGGGCTTTTACAGTTACAGTGAAACCTCTATTAGTGACACTTCTATCTAGAGGTGTCCTCTAGATAGCGAATACCTCTTAAAACAGACAAAATTTTGTGGTCACGGCGAAAACCGATTTAAATTAATGCATTAAATACCTCCTGATAGCGGATCCTCTTCTTACCGGAAAGCAAAAAACAGTCCCTTACGTCTAATTTCACCTCTCAATAGTGGACAATCGGATGGCGGTTTCTTGGAAATGAATCACACTATTTGTTCGAGAATACATGTATTTATTCAGTTTGAATCAGTTTGTTAAAAACTCTTTAACTCTTCAAAATAAAATCAATGTTATAAAATGTTATGACAAGGAAAAATTGAGTGTTCGAGATCTTGCATCCAAATTTAACGTGGGTAAGACACAAATTGCGAACATTCTCAAGGAACGTGAAAAACTCATGCGAATGTGGAGTGAAAATACAAAGCAAGAAAACAAGACTTCTTTTACAAAGCATCACGGAAAAGGATATGACATCGATAAGTTTTATTATGAGTGGTTTTGCCGCGTTCGTTCCAAAAATTTGCCTGTTTCAGGTACTTTGATGCAACAGAAAGCAGTCGAAATTGCGCAAATGTTAGGTGAGAATAATTTTAAAGCGTCGAATGAATGGTTAGAAAAATTTCGCAAAAGGCATAGAGTGGTTTGCAAGTCTGTCTGTGGAGAAAGCGGTTCTGTAGACATTAATGCCTTAAATACTTGGGGAGATAAACTTTCCGATATTTGTAAGGGATATGATCTTGTTAACATTTTTAATTTAGATGAAACAGGCTTCTTTTTCCGTGCTTTATCTGATAAAACAATGTGTTTTAAAGGCGAAACGTACTCTGGAGGCAAGCATAGCAAAGAACGACTCACAGTCATGTTGTGCGTGAATATGATTCAAAATGGTGATTTTGAAGTTCCCTTGATCATTGGAAAAGCAATGAAACCGCGATATTTTAAGAATGTAAACATTAATAACCTTGGAATAAGTTGGCGTTCGAACAACAAGGCTTGGATGACAATTGATTTAATGACTGAGTGGTTGAAAAGTTTTATTTGGTTGAAAAGACCTTCATTTAGATTATGTAAAATTATACTTTCTTCTACCAAACATGACTTCAGCGTTTAGACCTAGGCGTCATAAAAACCATGAAGTGTTTTTACCAAAAAAGACTGTTGCAGCAAGCCAGAGCAAGAATGGATAGCAATAATGCTCCCGATGCCAACGTTTTTGACGCAGTTTTGTGGATTAAGTCTGCCACTAAAGAAATTAAAAAAGATACGGTTACGAAATGCTTTATGAAAGCCGGTTTTATGACACCCACCGTTATCTCATCATCGGATAGCGAAATCATTGACGTAAACCACGAACTTGAAGAACTCATTTCCAGTTTTCCTCGGGGAGATTTGAATTAGGCGTGCGTAGATAATGAAATTGCCACAGAGGATACATCCATTGACATTGCTGAGATAGTACAAAGGGGATTAATAAATAATGAAGAAATGGAAGAAGAAGAAGAAGAAGAGGAAGAGGATTGCCCAGAAGTGACCATTCCTCCACCTACTCATAAAGAAGCTTTACACTATGACGAACTTTTTCAATGGTACTGTTTAACGAATGACAAGAACATTAGTAAATGTCAAAAACAAACAATAATACCCCAGTTCTTTAAATCAAGTAAATAGCAATGATTATTGTGTCTATTTTTAGTTGCCCTTTTGAATTATTTCATACATGTGCCTACATTACATCTTCTCGATAAAAGACACCTCTCGATAGGAGACAAAATTTTTGGTTCTGAGCACGTTCGCTATTGAGAAGTTTCACTGTATATTTATAGCTGTCCACGTCGAGATTAAGAATTATAACCCTTTTAAACCTAGATTGTAAAAGTGTCCAAAATATTTACTAATTTTGAAATTTTTTTAAATTTTTTTGACAACACTTGGAACAAAACGGTCTTTTTTAATTAAAGTAGAATGTTTTAAGTTTCATTTAGAGAAATAATCAAATCAAAATCTTTAAAAATGAATTTTTGATAAATTTTTAAAGTTGATTTTCTTAAGTTAGAAGTGTCAAAAAAGATTACCAACATTGAAAATTTTTTTAATTTTTTTGACAAGACCTCGAAAACTAGAATATTTTAAGTTTCATTTAGAAAAAAATCAAATCAAAATCTTTAAAAATGAATTTTTGATGAATTTTTAAAATTAATTTTCTTAAATTAGAAATGTCAAAAAAGTTTACCAACTTTGAAAATTTCTTTAATTTTTTTGACAACAGTTGGAAATAAACGGTCTTTTTCAATTACAATTAGAATATTTTGAGTTTCATTTAGAGAAAGAATCAGATCAAAATCTTTAAAAATGAATTTTTGATGAATTTTTAAAATTGATCGATTTTCTTAGGTTAGAAGTGTCAAAATTTTTTTTAACAACATTAAAAATTCTTTTAATTTTTTTGACAAAATTTACAATAAAACGGTCTTTCTAAATTAAAACTAGAATGTTTTCAGTTTCATTTAGAAAAAAAATCAAATCAAAGTTTTTAAAAATCAATTTTTTATGAATTTTTAAAATTGGTCGGTTTTCTTAAGTTAGGTTAAAAGTATCGAAAAAATTTTACCAACTTTTCCGCGTAGATCACGAAAACACCATTCTAGAATCTTATTCCAAATTGAATATAGAATTATTTAAAATAAATCCTATAAAAATCAGACGACTAGCGGCTGAGTTATGGGAGTTCAAAGTCAATATTTCTAGGATAGTCAAAAATTGAAAAAATCAAGATGCGATTTTCCAGCGATTTTTCGGCGAAGAAATGATTTGACATATAAATAAGTGCTTTCCAAACAATTATAAATATTCAAATAATCGGAATTTGCAATAAAATGGAAAAAAAATATTTTCAAAATTTTCGTCAAATTTCTCGATGTAGAGGTTCGGAAAAACTTTTGTCAGAAATTTTCCGGGGCTGGTACAATAACGCTCTTCTAAAATCATACTCAGAATTAAACTGAGAATCGTTGAAAACCAACTGCACGAAAATCAGATAACCGACGGCCAAGTTACACGAGCTTAAAGTCAATATTTCTAAAATAGCCAAAATCCGAGAAAATCGAAAGGGGTAGGTATGGAATTTTTTTTTTCAAAAATCGAAAATTTAGATTTTTCTGAAACTCACGTTCTAGTATAATATAACAACGGGGAAAATGATGGTGAAATCCGTTTCTCCGTAGATCTTTTGGTTTTCCAGAAAAATCGGCTAGAATTTGCAAATTTTTAATGAATTTTTAAAATTAATTTTCTTAAGTTAAAAAAGTGTAAAAAAATTTTTCCAACTTTGAAAATTTTTTTAATTTTTTTGACAAAATATAGAATAAAACGATCTTTTTAGATCAAAACTAGAATATTTTAAGTTCCATCTAGAAAAAAAAATCAAATCAAAATCTTTAAAAATGAATTTTTGATGATTTTTTAAAAATTGATCGATTTTTTTAAGTTCATTTTTAATAATTTCTATATCATAATTCCGAACCTCAATATACACGACTATACTTTGCTGTATATTTTGCTGTAAAGAACTGTACGAATTCAACTATGTTGTTCAGTGCTGGAATTTAGTTATTCTGTTAGTGACACCATAAAAATTAAATTTGATTTTTTAAAAAAACTTAAAAAAAAAATTAGAAAAATAAATAAAATTCACCTACCTATTTCGGACGTTTTTTCCTTGTACCATATTATTTTCTTTGCTTTGAGCAACAATTAATTATAAGCCAATTGGTTTTAAAAAGAAAAATTAAAGAAAAAAAAACATTTTGCTTTTAATTTCGTTTATTTCTCAATTTTGAATAACATTTACATCACACATATGTAAACCTAATTCTAAACAACGAATAGTAATAATAATAATAATAATTTTCACGACTTACAGTTCTTTTTTGCTCAGTTTATTATCGTTTATGATCTTTATTATTATTTTATTTTTAATTTATTTATTTATTTTTTTTTTTTCATTTTTGGTGCAAGGAAAATTTTGGTATATTCAATGACTTAAAAAAAGAAACTTAAAGCAAATTCAATCGTGTACAGTGAATATAACAAAATTTTCTCCGAGATAAATAGGCTACTCATACGCGCAAGTCTCGTTTACTTTAAATTATATAACTTAAAAATTAATAAAGTTCCTACCGCTAATTAACACTTTGTGTGTGCGATGGCACGAAAAGTACAATGATAGTACAATGATAATAGTGATCATTTGGGGACAGAATTACTAGATTCCATCACTGAGAATATTTTTAGTTCGTCACCATAAGTTTATTTTTAACTTATTTGTGCGTTTATTTAAAAAAAACTCACTGATTTTTTATTTTTTAGTCGATTTTTAGTCAATTTTTTGTCAATTTTTAGTCCAGTTTTAGTCCATTTTTAAGTAATTTTTAATTCATTTTTAATTTTATTTTAATTCATTTTCACCTCATTATTTATACATCTTATACAAAGAAAACATGAGACTAAGTGAGTAATATTTATATAAACTCATTAAATTAACTTTTTATTTACACTTAGAAAAAAAATTTTTTTCAAAAAAAATTTTTCCACTTCTAAAATTTTTCTAAAAATTTAGACATTTTACAAAAAATTTTTTTTAAACATTATTCGACAAGACTTTTTTTTTTAATTATGTAAATTAGTAAATACAAAAAGAAGACATATTTATATCTATAAGGATACATATTTTTTCATTTCTTCTAAAGCACGATTAGCAATAAATAAAACAAACCCTTTTTTTGATCTAATTTTTTAGATATGTCCATTTACACGAAAAGGGTTTCCAAAAAAGAAGCTACCTATCAACCTAATCCATTCATCTAAACCGTTATGTTTATGTAAATTTAAGATTTATATTTACAAACTTCACCTTTTTTTAATTATTTTATTTTGTTTTATCTATTTTGCGAGTTTAGCATTTTTGTGTCGCAGCCAAGTACATGTAGTACTGGGCTAAGGAAAGCAAGTACACCATGTTGCTGTTTGTACCTTTTTCGTAGTTGATCTGTCGCTCCTGTTGACGTGCGTTATCGGCTGCCACTTTTAACAATCCTTGAATGTTCCTTAGTAACGTCTCCGTTGAGGAAATGCTGGGATCTTGACTTTGACCGTTTGCTGAAGCCACTGCTGATGCTAACGTTGAATAATTAAGAGCTGCTTGTTGGGAATCGTTTACTGGTACTACTGGGAGTGGTAAATCACCTTCTTCCATATCTGTAAAAAATAATAAAATTAAAATATTAAAAAAAAAAATCAAAAATAATTGATTTTTTGACAAAAAAAAAATGTTTTGCCAACTTTGAAAATTTTTATAATTTTTTTGACAATAGTTAGAATAAATCGGTCTGTTTTAATTAAAACTAGAATAATGTAAATTTCATTCAGAAAAAAAATCAAGTCAAAATCTTTAAAAATGAATTTTTGGCGAATTTTTAAAACTGATTGATTTTTTTCAGTTAGGTTAGAACTGTCAAAAAAATTTTATCAACTTTAAAAATTTTTTTAATTTTTTTGACAACACTTGTAATAAAACGGTCTCTTTTAATTAAAACTAGAATGTTTTGAGTTTCACTTAGAAAAAAAATCAAGTCAAAATCTTTAAAAATGAATTTTTGATGAATTTTTAAACTTGATCGATTTTTTTTGTTAGGTTAGAATTGTCAAAAAATTTTTATCAACTTTGAAAATTTTTTTAATTTTTTTTGACAATATTTAGAATAAAACGGTTTTTTTAAATCAAAACTAGAATGTTTTAAGTTTCATTTAGAAAAAAGATCAAATCAAGATCTTTAAAAATGAATTTTTGATGAATTTTTAAAATTGATTGATTTTTTTTAGTTAGGTTAGAACTGTCAAAAAATTTTAATCAACTTTGAAAATTTTTTTAATTCTTTTGACAACACTTGGAATAAAACGGTTTTTTTTAATCAAAACTAGAATGTTTTAAGTTTCATTTTTAAAAAAAAATCAAATCAAAATCTAGAAAAATGGATTTTTGATGAATTTTTAAAATCGACCGATTTTTTTAAGTTAGGTTCGAAGTGTCAAAAATGTTTACCAACTTTGAAAATTTTTTTAATTTTTTTGACAACATTTACAATAAAACGGTATTTTTAAATCAAAACTAGAATGTTTTAAGTTTCATTTTGAAAAAAAATCAAATCAAAATCTTTAAAAATGAATTTTTGATGAATTTTTAAACTTGATCGATTTTTTTAAGTTAGGTTAGAAGTGTCAAAAATGTTTACCAACTTTAAAAATTTTTTTAATTTTTTTGACAACATTTAGAATAAAACGGTCTTTTTGAATCAAAACTATAATGTTTTAAGTTTCATTTAGAAAAAAAATCAGATCAAAATCTTTAAAAATGAATTTTTGATGAATTTTTAAAGTTCATCGATTTTTTTTTAGTTAGGTTAGAACTGTGAAAAATTTTTGCCAACTTTGAAAATTTTTTTAATTTTTTTGACAACACTTGGAACAAAACGATCTCTTTTAATTAAAACTAGATTGCTTTGAGTTTCATTTAGAAAAAAAATCAAATCAAAATCTTTAAAAATGGATTTTTGGCGAATTTTTAAAACTGATTGATTTTTTTAGTTAGGTTAGAACTGTCAAAAAATTTTTATCAATTTTGAAAATTTTTTTAATTTTTCTGACAACATTTAGAATAAATCGGTCTTTTTTAATTAAAACTAGGAGAATGTAAGTTTCATTTAGAAAAAAAATCAAATCAAAATCTTTAAAAATGGATTTTTGGCGACTTTTTAAAACTGATTGATTTTTTTAGTTAGGTTAGAACTGTCAAAAAAATTTTATCAACTTTAAAATTTTTTTAATTTTTTTGACAACATTTAGAATAAATCGGTCTTTTTTAATTAAAACTAGAAGAATGTAAGTTTCATTTAGAAAAAGAATCAAGTCAAAATCTAGAAAAATGGATTTTTGATGAATTTTTAAAATTGATCGGTTTTTTTTAGTTAGGTGAGAATTGTCAGAAATATTTATCAACTTTGAAAATTTTTAAAATTTTTTTGACAACATTTGAAATAGAATGGTCTTTTTTATTTAAAATTAGAATGTTTTAAGTTTCATTTAGAAAAAGAATCAAATCAAAATCTTGAAAAATGAATTTTTGGCGAATTTTTAAAATTGATCGATTTTTTTAAGTTAGGTTAGAACTGTCAAAAAATTTTTATCAACTTTGAAAATTTTTTTAATTTTTCTGACAACATTTAGAATAAATCGGTCTTTTTTAATTAAAACTAGAAGAATGTAAGTTTCATTTAGAAAAAAAAATCAAATCAAAATCTTTAAAAATGGATTTTTGGCGACTTTTTAAAACTGATTGATTTTTTTGGTTAGGTTAGAACTGTCAAAAAAATTTTATCAACTTTAAAATTTTTTTAATTTTTTTGACAACATTTAGAATAAATCGGTCTTTTTTAATTAAAACTAGAAGAATGTAAGTTTCATTTAGAAAAAGAATCAAGTCAAAATCTAGAAAAATGGATTTTTGATGAATTTTTAAACTTGATCGATTTTTTTTTGTTAGGTTAGAACTGTCAAAAAATGTTATCAACTTTAAAAATTTTTTTTTTTTTTTTGACAACACTTAGAACAAAATGGTCTTTTTTAATTAAAATTGGAATGTTTTAAGTTTCATTTAGAAAAAAAATCAAGTCAAAATCTAGAAAAATGGATTTTTGATGAATTTTTAAAACTGATTGATTTTTTTAGTTAGGTTAGAACTGTCAAAAAAATTTTATCAACTTTAAAATTTTTTTTAATTTTTTTGACAACATTTAGAATAAAACGGCCTTTTTGAATCAAAATTAGAATGTTTTAAGTTTCATTTAGAAAAAAAATCAAATCAAAATCTTTAAAAAATGGATTTTTGGCGAATTTCTAAAACTGATTGATTTTTTTTAGTTTGGTTAGAACTGTCAAAAAAATTTTATCAACTTTGAAAATTTTTTTAATTTTTTTGACAACATTTAGAATAAAACGATTTTTTTAAATCAAAACTAGAATGTTTTAAGTTTCATTTAGAAAAAAAATTAAATCAAAATCTTTAAATATGAATTTTTGTCGAATTTTTAAAGTTGATCGATTTTTTTTAGGTTAGAAGTGTCAACATTTTTTTACCTACTTTGAAAATTTTTTAAATTTTTTTGACAACACTTAGAATGAAACGGATTTTTTTTGTTGAAATTAGAATGTTTGATCTAAATCGTCATAAAATTTCAACTCTTAACAACAATTAGTTTCTGAGATATGATTTTTTTAAAATTGACTATTAGTAAATAAAATAAATTGGTAAATGAGTCTCGATGACACTATGGTTCATCGAAGACAGGTAATTATAATTCTTGGGATGCCGATCCCGATCGCAGGCGCCCCACAATGGATTCCCACAAACATAATTAGTGGTTGAAATTAGCGGCTCACAAAGGCATCGGTCATTAGTGACCTACGTGCCGTATCTTCTTTCCTTAGCATATTAATGATGCTGCGAAACCGTACCTGACCTCATGGTTATTACTCTTTTCTTAAAACCCCGGAAATCGCTTTTAACTTTATTTACATTACAACTTAGCAATACAACATTATAACTAGATTCAAACAACATTCTAATAACATTACAATAATAACAGTACTCCTCTTTTATTTACTTTATTTTATTTTTTTTTTTAATTTTTATATGTTGTGATATTCGTTGATGTGTTAATTGTGCGCTGATAAATTTGTGTGAAAGAAAATCAATCGTGACTCGGTTAAAAAGGATCGTATCGAAGATTGCTCGGGGGTTTTCGCAAAGTACCGTCTCTCGGTTGTGTTCGTTCGCGAGGAATATCGTGAATCTTAAGCTAGGGTAAAAAACGAGGAAAGAAAAGGGACGAGAAAACGGCGACTTGTTTGCCGCACGAAGGCAAACAAGTTCATTATACTTCGAGATTTAATTAAATAGATATACAATATTTCGAATCATAAAGGAGTTGGAATTTCTTTTCTAAAAGAAAAAATCTCTTTATAAAACAAAGAAAAGCAATTCTAGCTTTATACAAAGTTAAGTTGGTGATATTTCTTCAAGTTTTAATTTTAAAAAATCCTTAGGAGTTTATTTATAAGAATTAAAAAATGATTTTTATATTATATTAAAATTTAAAATGTCTATTTTACATTTAGAAAGTCGGATTTTGTCTAATTAGTGCCAAAAAAAAATAAAAAAAAAAATTAAAGGCGTTGATGATTTTTGACCTAACCTTAAAAAATTTTAGCCAAGTTTAAGAAATCGTCCAGACTTTATTTATGGGAATTAGAAAATGATTTTTATGTTATATCAAAACTAAAAGTGTCTATTTTGTATTTTAAGAAATGGATTTTCTCTAATTGTTACGATAAAAATTAAAAAAAATTTTAAAAACGTCGGGGATTTTTAACTTAACCTTAAAAATTTTTAGCCAAGTTTAAAAAATCCCCAGGAGGTTATTTATAGGAATTACAAAATGATTTTTATGTTATATTAAAACTGAAAGTGTCTATTTTACATCTAAAAAGTCGGATTTTGTCTAATTGATGTCAAAAAAATTAAAAAAATTTTTAAAGACGTCGATAATTTTTAACCTAACCTTAAAAGTTTTTAACCAAGTTTAAAAAATCGTCCAGACTTTATTTATGGGAATTAGAAAATGATTTTCATGTTATATTAAAACTAAAAGTGTCTATTTTAGATTTAAAAAGTTGAATTTTGTCTAATTGTTACTAAAAAATTAAAAAAAAAATTTAAGTGCGTCGATGATTTTTAACCTAACCTTAAAAATTTTTAGACAAGTTTAAAAAATCGTCCAGACTTTATTTATAGGAATTAGAAAATGATTTTTATGTTATATTAAAACTAAAAGTGTCTATTTTACATTTAAAAAGTCGGATTTTTCCTAATTATTACCAAAAAAATTAAAAAAAATTTTAAAGACGTCGATGATTTTTAACCTAACCTTAAAAATTTTTAGCCAAGTTTAAAAAATCGTCCAGACTTTATTTATGGGAATTAGAAAATGATTTTTATGTTATATTAAAACAAAAAATGTCTATTTTATATTTAAAAAGTTAGATTTTCTCTAGTTGTTGTCAAAAAAATTAAAAAAAATTTTAAGTACGTGGATGATTTTTAATCTAACCTTAGAAATTTTAGTCGAGTTTAAAAAATCACCCTGACTTTATTTATAGGAATTAAAAGATGATTTAAACTTTAAATTGAATCTTAAAAAGTCTATTTTTTTAAACAACAGTTAAATTTATTTCAATTATTTCGAAAAAAATTGAAAAATTTTTTTTATAAAAAAAAAATCATTGAGACTCTTTCACTTCTATACCCTTTGTACTCTCATAGCCTTCTTCTATACCCTTCTATACTCTTCCACACCCTTCATATGATTTCGAAACATGTTATCGTGTTTCAAGAACACATAATCTCTCCAGACAATATTAATTAGCATGCGGAGAACGTTCGATAATACCACGATAGCTAATAAGATGTCAAAACCGGGCATGCGTAGAGCCCATCCGTCTTCCATCGGTTTTTACCTTCCTCTCTCTCCCTCGTTCGCGTTTCCATCGCTTCGATCCTCGTTTTAAAACAAACAAATTAGTCGGTGTGGTATTTTTACGCGGCACGCAAACGCGCGCCCAATAGCGCCGTAATTTATTTCCCGTTATTGAAAACTTATATCACTGCCTCACGAAGGATGTGTTTGGAACCTCGAAGCGTTCGGAACCTCGGGATCTCAAAGAACCCGGCCCCCCGTTTATTTTTAAACCTGTTGACAGCGGTATTTCATCCCGAGGGCCACTTAGCGCCCATCGACCGTTCGACCAATTTCTTAATCGACGACAACTAAACAACTCTTCGTAGAATTCTAATTTAGATATAAATTACCTTGATCTTTTTCGTCGTCGTCCTCGGGTTCGGAAATGTTATCGTCTTCGTCGTCTTCAGCGGCGGATCTAGGCGATCGAGGCGTAGGTGGTGCATCCGGACCGTCGGCTTCGCTTCCGGAATGATCTGCGTCTCCCATTGAACCGGCGCTTCCACCACCACTTTTTGATAAGTTTAATACGGGGCTGTGATCTTCCGTTGGGGATCCTAAAAAATAAATTTTATTAGTGACAATTTTTTATCCCTCATCGAAAAATAAAACAACAATAAAACCGAAATTACTCAGTTTATTGTGCAATTCAGGGGTGGATTCACCTGGGGTATCACTTGGACGTACCGGTCAATTTACTAGCTAGGGTAATAAACAATAATCCAATAAAGGCGGGAAAAATTAAACGCGAGCGCGAGGAAATTAAAATTAAACACGCGTCCGGTTACGCGAATAAAAACTTAACTATCGGTTTAATTAACGACCGTAAAACTCACGTTTTGTTTTCGTCTTGCTCATATACGAGAAAGGGAGGAGTGAATGGGGACGAGCGAGATGGGGAGACGGGGCTAAGGTAATAAATCGCCATTTAAAAGGGAACGGATGGCCGGAAAGGATTCACAATTAAACCGGGAGCTCGGAGATATTTAAACGGACATCGAGGATTTCGATGGACACCGACGGACGTGTACCGATTTTAAAGGGGTGAAAATAAATCGTACCCACTCGACAATTTGAAATGGGACGCGAATTCGAATCCATCAAAGCGACAGTTTTGTAACCGACAGATTTATCAAGTATCTTATTTCAATTTTAGAATGAATTTAATTGATGTGGTTAATTTGAAAAATTTATTTTGATTCAAATTCTTAAAACATTCTATTTTGATCTAAAAAAATCAGATTTATCTTAATTCTTGTTAAAAAAATAAAAAAATTCTTAAAATTGGTAAAAAAATTTTTTACATTTTAACCAAACTTCTTAAAAAATTTGGATAATTTAAAAAAATCCCCCAGAGATTATTTTTAAAGATTAAGAAAAGATTCGTTTTTTAAATTAAAGTTAAGATATTCTATTTTGATTCAAAAAAATCAGATTTGCTCTAGTTGTTGCCAAAAAAATTAAAAAAATTTTTAAAGTTGACGAAAATTTTTGACAGTTAACTAACCTAACTTTTTTTAAAGTTTGGGTAATTTTTAAAAAATCGCCCAAAGCTTATTTTTGGAGATTAAGAAATGATTTTTTTTAAATTAAACCTAAAAAATTATATTTTGATCTAACGAAATCAGATTTGTTCTAATTCTTACCAAAAAAATTAAAAAAAATCCCAAAGTCGTAAAATTTTTGATAGTTTAATCTAACTTTTGAAAAAATTTGATAATCTTTAAAAAATCGTACAGAGTTTATTTTTAGAGATTAAGTAATAATTCTTTTTTTAAATTATACCTAAAAGATTCTATTTTGATCCATAAAAATCAGATTTTTCCCAAATGTTACTAAAAAAATTAAAAAAAATCTTAAACTTGGTAAAAATTTTTTGACAGTTTAACCTAACTTTTTTAAAAAATTGATAATTTTTAAAAAATCACACAGAGTTTATTTTTAAAGATAAAGAAACGATTCTTTTTTTAGATTGAACATAAAAGATTCTATTTTCATCCAAAATAATCAGATTTGTCCTAGTTGTTACCAAAAAAATTAAAAAAAAATTTAAAGTTGATAAAAAATTTTTAACAGTTAACTAACCCAATTTTTTAAAAATTTCGATCAACTTTAAAAAATTCTACCGACTTTATTTTTAAAGATTAAGAAATTATTTTTACTTTATATTAAAGCTACAATGTTCTGTTTTCATTTAAAAAAATCGGATTTATTCTAATTGTTGTCAAAAATTAAAAAAAAAATCTTAAAATTGATGAAAATTTTTGACAGTTAACTAACCTAACTTTTCTTAAAATTTGCCAGTTTAAAAAAAATCGCACAGACTTTATTTTTAGAGATTAAGAGACGATTCTTTTTTTATTTTAAACTTAAAAGATTCTATTTTGATCCAAAATAATTAGATTTGTCCTAATTGTTACCAAAAAAATCAAAAAAATTCTCAAAGTTGACGAAAATTTTCGACAGTTAACTAGCCCAACTTTTTAAAAATTGGATAATTTTTAAAAAATCGCACAGAGCTTATTTTTAGAGATTAAGAAATGATTCTTTTTCTAAATTGAACTCAAAAGATTATATTTTAATCCAAAAAAATCAGTTTTCTCCTAATTGTTGTCAAAAAATTTAAAAAAATTCTTAAAATTGACGAAAATTTTTGATAGTTAACTAACCTAACCTTTCTTAAAATTTGCCAGTTTTTAAAAAAATCGCACATACTTTATTTTTAGAGATTAAGAAACGATTCTTTTTTTAAAGCAAAGTCAAAAGATTCTATTTTGATCCAAAATAATCAAATTTGTCCTAAATGTTGTTAAAAAATTTAAAAAAATTCTTAAAGTTGACGAAAATTTTTGACAGTTAACTAACCTAACCTTTCTTAAAATTTGCCAGTTTTTTAAAAAATCGCACATACTTTATTTTTAGAGATTAAGAAACGATTCTTTTTTTAAAGCAAAGTCAAAAGATTCTATTTTGATCCAAAATAATCAAATTTGTCCTAATTGTTGTTAAAAAATTTAAAAAAATTCTTAAAGTTGACGAAAATTTTTGACAGTTAACTAACCCAACTTTTTAAATATTTCGGTCAATTTTAAAACATCCTACCGACTTTATTTTTAAGGGTTAAGAAATGATTTTTGCTTTAAATTAAAGCTAAATTATTCTATTTTCATTAAAAAAAATTGGATTTGTTGTAATTGTTACCAAAAAAATTAAAAAAATTCTTAAAGTTGACAACAAATTTTGACAGCTACCTAACCCAACTTTTCAAAAAATTCGATAATTTTTAAAAAATCGCACAGAGTTTATTTTTAGAGATTAAGAACCGATTCTTTTTTTATTTTAAACATAAAAGATTCTAATTTGATATAAAAAAATCAGAATTATTCTAATTTTTACTTAAAATATTTAAAAAAATCTTAAAATTGGTAAAAATTTTTAATAGTTAACTAACCTAATCTTTTTTTATATTTGATAATTTTTAAAAAATCGTACAGACTTTATTTTTAGAAATTAAGAACCGATTCTTTTTTTATTTTAAACATAAAAGATCCTATTTTTATCCAAAATAATCAGATTTGTCCTAATTGTTATCAAAAAAATTAAAAAAATTCTTAAATATGGTAAAATTTTTTGACAATTAACTAACCCAACTTTTCTTAAAATTTCATCAACTTTAAAAAATCACCCAGACTTTATTTTTAAAGATTAAGAAACGATTCCTTTTTTAAATTAAACCTAAAAGATTCTATTTTGATCTAAGATGATGAGATTTGTCCTAATTGTTGTCAAAAAATTAAAAAAAATTCCCGAAGTTGGTAAAAATTTTTTACACTTAACCTAACTTTTTTAAAAATTTGATCAATTTTAAAAAAATCACCCAGACTTTATTTTTAAAGATTAAGAAACGATTCCTTTTTTAAATTAAACCTAAAAGATTCTATTTTGATCCAAAAGGATCAGATTTGTTCTAATTGTTACCAAAAAAATTAAAAAAATTCCCAAAATTGCTAAAAATTTTTAACAGATAACCTAACTTTTTTAAAAATTCGATCAATTTAAAAAAATCACCCAGACTTTATTTTTAAAGATTAAGAACCGATTTTTTTTTATTTTAAACATAAAAGATTCTATTTTCATCCCAAATAATCAAATTTGTCCTAATTGATATCAAAAAAATTAAAAAAATTTTCAAAGTTAACGAAATTTTTTGAGTTTAATTTTTTAAAAATTAACTTTAAAAAATCACCCAGACTTTATTTATAGGTATAAAAAAATAATTTTTACGTTAAATTAAAGTGTAAAAACTCTATTTTTTATAAAAAATCTTGAATTTATTTCAACTTTTACCAAAAAAAATAAAAAAAATTTTTTGTAAAAAAATGTGTACTAATTTTTTTTATTCGTATATCGTTAATTATTTTCACCGGTTGATATAAAAAATAAAAATTAAAAAATATTTAATTTTTCCCCCGGTAAATAATATCCGTATATAATTAACATCCAATTAGGTCGTTGGCAAATAACCGTCTCCGTTCCGTAAGCGTACGCAGACCGTGTTATTTCGGCCTTACGTCGTTAGGCCCGTGATAAATGCACAAACATTAACACAAAACTACTCACCGTTCCTCGGGCTGAGGTCACGAACCTTTTGGTCGAGCGGCAAGGGCCTATCGGGATCTCCCCTTTCCTCCCTTAGCCTGCAACAGGAGAAACAAACACGGTACAAATGCGAACGACGAATAAAAATGCAAATAACGCACTACCATAGTTCATTTCAAAGGGCACGAAATCCGTCTCTAATCGCACCGACAAAACGAAAAGTTAATGTTGATAGACGTTAAGGAAGTAAGGATTCTAAAAGATGGGATAGATAATGTAGTTAGAAAGAGTAGGATGGGTTGTTGCGATTTAGTCGTTCATTATAAATGCATTACATTCGGGTTGAGACATGCAACGTAACGATTTGATCTTTGATGTTACGATAACACAATTTGAAAATCGACAGATGTTTTAATTTTTAATAATCACCCTTAAAAATATAAAGGGTGGAAATTAAAAAATCGAAATTTAATGAATTTCTATATTAATTTATTTTAGTTTTAATTTTATGTGCGTGTATGGTTTCTATTTCTTGCAAATCATTAACCCCTTTTACCTGAAAGGGGGCGGAACGACCAAAGCCCCCATTATTAAAGAAAAGGGGAAGAGGGAAAGGCCGAGCCCACTCCCTAATACAACGTGTCCGCAGCAGAAATGAAAATAATTAAATAATAACGAAGCAAGAATAAGAGGCCGCGTAATGATTATATCAAAGAAGAAGGGTTAAGTCGGACGGAGGTCGGGGGGGACGGAAAGGGGGCGCCGACGACAGGCCCCCCGATTCTATCTGATCCGCGCCGGCGAGGCTTTCAGCGAGATTTTGATTAGTCATAGAGACAATTTAACCGGCGTAATAAAGATAGAAATCTAAATGTAAAACAGTAGCCGGGCGCCCGACGACGTTCTCTGTGCCCCGATTCAATTTTTCGATCGGGATAAATTGATACAAGACCCTTGGATTCATTATGACTAGGCGTTAAATTACCTCTTAGTAATTTATTAAGTCTTAAAATCAAATACTGAGAAGATACAACTAACCAAACTCATCTAATCTAGATACAAGTACTCGTATCTCTTTTTTAATCGAAAAATGTAAAATTATTTTCAAAAATTTTTTTAAATTTTTTCAAAATAATTAGAGTAAATTTAACTTTTACAATCAAAAATAGACACTTTGAATTTTCATTTAAAGTAAGAATCATTTTTTAACTCCTATAAATAAAGTCTGGGTGATTTTTTAAAATTGATCAAATTTTTCAAAAAGTTAGGTTAAACTGTCAAAAAATTTTATCAACTTTGGGAATTTTTTTAATTTTTTTGACAACATTTAGAATAAAACGGTCTTTTTTATTTAAAATTAGAATGTTTTAAGTTTCATTTAGAGAAAGAATCAAATCAAAATCTTGAAAAATGAATTTTTGATGAATTTTTAAATCTGATCGATTTTTTATGTTAGGTTAGAAGTGTCAAAAAATTTTCACCAACTTTGAATTTTTTTTAATTTTTTTGACAACATTTAGAATAAAACGGTCTTTTTAAGTCAAAACTAGAACATTTTAAGTTTCATTTAGGAAAAAATCTAATCAAAATCTTTAAAAATGAATTTTTGATGAATTTTTAAAATTGATCGATTTTTTGAAGTTAGGTTAGAAATGTCAAAAATTTTTTACCAACTTTGAAAATTTTTTTAATTTTTTGACAACATTTAAAATAAAACGGCCTTTTTAAATCAAAACTAGAATGTTTTGAGTTTCATTTAGAAAAAAAATCAAATCAAAAACTTTAAAAATGAATTTTTGATAAATTTTTAAAGTTTTCCCTTAAGTTAAAAAGTGTAAAAAATATTTACCAACTTTGAAATTTTTTATAATTTTTTTAATAACATTTAGAATAAAACGGTCTTTTTAAATCAAAACTAGAATGTTTTAAGTTTCATTTAGAAAAAAAATCAAATCAAAATGATTAAAAATGAATTTTTCAGGAATCTTTTAAAAAATGGTTAATTTTCTAACCTAAAGAATTTTCTCCAATTTTGAAAATTTTTTTAATTTTTTTGACAACACTTGGAATAAAACGGTCTTTTTTGTATAAAACTAGAATATTTTAGGTTTCATTTAGAAAAAAAAAAATCAAATCAAATACTTCAAAAATGAATTTTTGATAAATTTTTAAAGTTTTCTCTTAAGTTAAAAAGTGTAAAAAATGTTTACCAACTTTGAAATTTTTTTAAATTTTTTTGACAACATTTAGAATAAAACGGTTTCTTAAAATCTAAACTATAATGTTTTAGGTTGTATTTAGAAAAAAAATTTAATCAAAATCTTTAAAAATGAATTTTTGACGAATTTTTAAAGTTAACCGATTTTTTAAGGTTAGGTTAGAAGTGTTAAAAAATTTTTACCAACTTTGAAATTTTTTTTAATTTTTTTGAAAACATTTAGAATAAAACGGTCTTTTTTATTTAAAATTGGAATGTTTTAAGTTTCATTTAAAGAAAAAATCTAATCAAAATCTTTAAAAATGAATTTTTGGCGAATTTTTAAAGTTAATTAATTTTTTAAGGTTAGGTTAGAAGTGCTAAAAAAATTTTACCAACTTTGAAATTTTTTTTAATTTTTTTGAAAACATTTATAATAAAACGGTCTTTTTTATTTAAAATTACAATATTTTAAGTTTCATTTAGAAAAAAGGTCAAATCAATATATTTAAAAATGAATTTTTGATGAATTTTTAAAGTTTACTCTTAAGTTAGAAAAGTGTCAAAAATGTTTTATCAACTTTGAAATTTTTTAAAATTTTTTGACAACACTTGGAATAAAACCGCCTTTTTTATTTAAAATTAGAATGTTTTAAGTTTCATTTAGAAGAAAAATCAAATCAAAATGTTTAAAAATGAATTTTTGATGAATTTTTAAAATTAATTTTCTTAAATTAAAGAAGTGTCAAAAACTTCTTACCAACTTTAAAAATTTTTTTAATTTTTTTGACAACATTTACAATAAAATGGTCTTTTTAAATCAAAACTAGAATGTTTTCAGTTTCGTTTAGAAGAAAAATCATACCAAAATCTTAAAAAATGAATTTTTAATGAATTTTTAAATTTGATGGATTTTTTTTAAGTTAGGTTAAAACTGTCAAAAATTTTTTACCAACTCTGAAAATTTTTTTAATTTTTTTGATAACATTTCGAATAAAACGGTTTTTTTAAATCAAAACTAAAAAGTTTTAGGTTTCATTTAGAAGAAAAATCTAATCAAAATCTTTAAAAATGAATTTTTGATGAATTTTTAAAGTTGATCGATTTTCTTCAACTGTCAAAAATTTTTATCAAATCTGAGAATCTTTTTAATTTTTTGGGTAACAGTTAGAATAAATTCAACCTTTTTTTGTTAAAAATAGAGTCTTTTAACTTTAATTTAATGCAAAAATAATTTCATAATTCTTATAAATAATGTCTGGGTGATTTTTTAAAATTGATCAAATTTTGAAAGTTAGGTTAACTGTAAAAATTTTTACCAACTTTGGGAATTTTTTAAAATTTTTTAGTGATAATTAAACAAGTTTGGCTTTTGTCATTCAAAATAGAATCTTTTAACTTCAATTAAAAATAAAAATCATTTCTTAATCTCTAAAAATAAAGTCAGTACGATTTTTTTAAATTTGATGGATTTTTTAAAAAAGTTAGGTTAGTAGTCAAAAATTTTTACCAACTTTGGGAATTTTTTAAATTTTTTTGGTGATAACTAGAACAAATTCGACTTTTTTAGTTAAAAATAGAATTTTTTAGCTTTAATTTATGATAAAAATCATTTCTTAATCTCTAAAAATAAAGTCTGGGCGATTTTTTAAAATTGATGGATTTTTTTAAAAAGTTAGGTTAGTTAACTGTAAAAAATGTTTACCAACTTTGGGAATTTTTTTAATTTTTTTGGTGATAACTAGAACAAATTCGACCTTTTTGATTAAGAATAGAATCTTTTAACTTTAATTTATGATAAAAATCTTTTCTTAATCTCTAAAAATAAAGTCAGTACGATTTTTTAAAGTTGAGGGATTTTTTCAAAAAGTTAGGTTAATTAACTGTCAAAAATTTTTCTCAACTTTAAATGAGAAGATTTTTACTTGAGATATTCTCACGCTTATTAACAATCAATACCGTTCCGTATTTAGAGATGCAAATCGTGGCCGGGAAAGAAACAAAACCCTGACAAATTGGACTGTAATTCAATATTGGCACCTCTCTGGCTTTTGCTCCTTTTTCGTCCTTTCTTTCTCTTTCCCGTCCTTTTCTTCTTTGCGTTGTAGTTAATTAACAGATGTATCGGTGCAGATAGTATTTTAAAAAGGGAAGGGTGGGTGAAAAGGATCGTAAATGTACGAACGAGAAACGGAGAGAGAAAGAGGGTGAGAAAGGGAGAAAGACGAAAAGGGTTTCTCTGGCGCGAAACGAGAGAACAATCCGAGAATACGATATTAAGATTAATTATGCGAAAGTTATCTGTACGGACCGTCCTATTCAAACACGGGCGCGAGTCGGGAGTCTCTCTTCTTGCCCCCCGACGGAAAGGACGCCACTGATGCCGGAGCGGACGCGGCTAATCTTACATTTCTCCCTTTTATCATTAATTATAATGCCGTTTCTGCGGACGTCAGCGGGAATTAAGTATTTTTATCATTAACAGAGTTTCTACTCAGTCCATTTCTCCCCGGTACAACACGTTTGCGATGTGGGGGAGAGTCAAAAAGTGAAATTAGAGAATCATTAGTTTTGGGTGACAGATAATCCCCAAATATTTATCATTTTTTACGGAACAAAATCGATCAAATCTAAAAATTCATCAAAAATTCATTTTTTAAAATTTTGAAAAATCGATCAATTTAAAAATTTATCAAAAATTCATTTTTCAAGATTTTGATTTGATTTTTTTTCTAAATGAAACTTAAAACATTCTAATTTTGATTTAAAAAGACCGTTTTATTCTAAATATTGCCAAAAAAATTTAAAAAATTTTCAAGGTTTGTAAAATTTTTTGATTCTTCTAACCTAAGATAAGAAAATCGATCAATTTTAAAAATTTGTCAAAAATTCATTTTTAAAGCTTTTGATTAGATTTTTTTCTAAATGAAACTTAAAACATTGTAGTTTTGATTTAAAAAGACCGTTTTATTCTAAATGTTGTCAAAAAAATTAAAAAAAATTTCAAAATTGGTAAATAATTTTTGAAATTTCGAACTTAACCTAAAAAAATCGATCAAATTAAAAATTCATTAAAAATTCATTTTTCAAGATTTTGATTAGATTTTTTTCTAAATGAAACATAAAACATTCTAGTTTTGATTTAAAAAGACCGTTTTATTCTAAATATTGTCAAAAAAATTAAAAAAATTTTCAAAGTTGGTAAAAAATTGTTGACACTTCTAACCTAACTTAAAAAAATTGACCAACTTTAAAAATTCATTTTTAAAGATTTTGATTAGATTTTTTTTCTAAATGAAACTTAAAACATTCTAGTTTTGATTTAAAAAGACAGTTTTATTATAAATGTTGTCAACAAAATTAAAAAAAAATTCAAAGTTGGTAAAATTTTTTGACGCTTTTTTTAACTTAAGAAAACTAACTTTAAAAATTCATCAAAAATTCATTTCTAAAGATTTTGATTTGATTTTTTTTCTAAATGAAACTTAAAACATTCTAGTTTTGACATAAAAAGACCGCTTTATTCTAGATGTTGTCAAAAAAATTAAAAAAATTTTCAAAGTTGGTAAACATTTTTGACACTTTTCTAACTTAATTTTAAAAAAAATCAATCAACTTTAAAAATTCGTCAAAAATTCATTTTTAAAGATTTTGATTAGATTTTTTTTTTAATGAAACCTAAAATATTCTAGTTTTGATTTAAAAAGACCATTTTATTCTAAATGTTGTCAAAAAAATTTAAAAAAAATTCAAAGTTGGTAAAAATTTTTGACATTTTTCTAACTTAAAAAAGTTAACTTTAAAAATTCATTAAAAATTCATTTTTAAAGATTTTGATTTGATTTTTCTCCTAAATGAAACCTAAAACGTTCTAATTTTAACTAAAAAAGGCCGTTTTATTGCAAGTGTTGTCAAAAAAATTAAAAAAAAATTTAAAGTTGGGAAAAAAATGTTGACACTTTTATAATTTAAGAAAATTAATTTTAAAAATTCGCCAAAAATTCATTTTTAAAGATTTTGACTTGATTTTTTTTTCTAAATGAAACTTAAAACATTTTAATTTCAACTAAAAAAGACCGTTTTATTCCAAGTGTTGTCAAAAAAATTAAAAAAATTTTCAAAGTTGGTAAAAAATTTTTGACACTTCTAACCTAACTTTAAAAAATCAATCAATTTTAAAAATTCATTAAAAATACATTTTTAAAGATTTTGATTTGATTTTTTTTCTAAATGAAACTTAAAACATTCTAGTTTTAATCTAAAAAGACCGTTTTATTCTAAATGTTGTCAAAAAAATTAAAAAAATTTTCAAAGTTGGTAAAAATTTTTTGACACTTTTTAACTTAAGAAAATCGATCTTAAAAATTCATTGCTTTATTAAAATTTTCTATTTTCGATCTTAAAATCACCCCTTGGGTGCAATCTACATCTACATCTTTTTCTTTTTTTTTCTTTCTCATTTTTTCAACACTACGGGGTGGTTACAAATGAGTATCTGGTGTGACGACGACAACGTAGTCGTCTCCCCCAAAGGGGACGAACAGACGGGATTTCGTCAAAGATGTCACCGAGTGATTAATGATCTCATTTTAATAATAACCCACGTACGGAAGCTTTATTAAAAAGAGAAACATCCCGACGAATTTTCAACGAGCTTTGCGCTTTTCATAGTAGTTCAACTTCCGATTTTATTTTATTAATTACCCCCTCGGATTAATAAGCGATGACAGCGTGTTTTATTAAGCGAAGGTGCAGCTTCGTTGAAACTTCCGATGATGGATGTTTCTCGTCTATGAAGGAATGTTCCAGACGACGCGACGATTTATTGTCCTGCAATTGCTTTTAAGTATACTACAGCATTGAGAGGGTTAATTATTTTAAGATGGGATTAATTAAAATAAATAAAAGGAAATTGTACATTTACAACTTCCTATACGATTTCTTTAGATAAGTATATGTTAACTCTTAGGTAAATTCTAGTTAACTTAAGTTCAAAACTATAAAGGTAATTCAAGGACGCATTTCATTTCCGAACTAGTAACACACAATGTATACCACAAAGAAATTAATAACCGCCTTCGTTAGATGTCCAGTTATATTCACTTACTCGGCGATTATCGTTTTTCCCCTTGGGAATTTTTATTTTTCTCTACAAGAAAAACTTTAAAGCAAACCAAGCAAACAGTTATAATTGCGGTATTCCGCAGAAATGCGTTAAAAGCGCGTCTCGATCTAAAAAGATAGACGAAATTAGCATACATTCACGTCGGTTATTAATCGCTTAGAAATGATTCCTTTTCCACTCGTTTACAGTTACGGTAATAAACTTGAATATCATTCCTCGACGTTTATAAGTGAATTCCAAGTTTACGTTCGTACGAACTTATCTGGCAGTTTCAAAGAGAGAATATCCAAGTAGCGAAAATTACATACGAGTACTTCCTTTAAACACTTAATTGCCCCAAGTACGCGTTAAAACGTTTTCCACTCATATAGCTTTTTATTTTTTCTTTCATCTTTCAAATTAAAATAATTATAATAATAATAATAATTGTTTGCCAATTCAACAAACCGAGGATGGGTTTATAATTAACACCAGACCGTTTTAATTAAACGCAAATATCACTTGGTATATTTGCGTAGGTTTACATCTACGACGACGTTTCCGTAAGAATTTTAATTAAATTCGGAATTAAAATGGGAGCTAAAAATTGGAGCTAAAAATTGGCAGCTGAAAATTGGTGCTGAAAATCGAAGCTGAAAATCGATCGTTTTTAACGATGTTTTTAAAAGGGAGGGAAAACACAAACACCTTTCACGATACAATATTCATAAATAGGTTGTGTGTTTCTGACAGTTTAACTCCCTTTTCGTGTGAACTTAAAGGCTTGGTCATTTTAACCCCTTACGGATGGTTATCGTAAGGGTTAGAATTCCCGAGGACGTGCATGTTTGTTAACCGAAATTATTATTTGTATAGAAGAGGTACGACGTGGTTCACGGGTTATTTACTTAGTTGACCCACGTGCCACATTGTTAATGTTGTGTCAACATAAATGAAGGGTGGAGGAATAAAAAAGTTTCACCAATAGATATAATTTTTTTTTTTTGACAACATTTAAAATAAAACGGTATTTTTAAATCAAAACTAGAATGTTTTAAGTTTCATTTAGAAAAAAAAATCAAATCAAAATCTTAAAAAATGAATTTTTGATGAATTTTTAAAATTGATACATTTTTTTAAGTTAAAAGTGTCAAAAATTTTTTGCCAACTTTGAAAATTTTTTTAAATTTTTTAACAACACTTGGAATAAAATGGTCTCTTTTAATTAAAATTAGAATATTTTAAGTTTCATTTAGAAAAAAAAATCAAATCAAAATCTTTAAAAATGAATTTTTGATGAATTTTTAAAGTTGATCGATTTTTTAAAGTTAGGTCAAGAAGTGTCAAAAATTTTTACCAACTTTGAAATTTTTTTAAATTTTTTTGATACCATTTAGAATAAAACGGTTTTCTTAATTAAAAACTAGAATGTTTTAAGTTTCATTTAGAAAAAAAATCAAATCAAAATCTTAAAAAATGAATTTTTGATGAATTTTTAAAATTGATACATTTTTTTAAGTTAAAAGTGTCAAAAATTTTTTGCCAACTTCGAAAATTTTTTTAAATTTTTAACAATACTTCGAATAAAACGGTTTTCTTAATTAAAAACTAGAATGTTTTAAGTTTCATTTAGAAAAAAAATCAAATCATAATCTTTAAAAATAACTTTTTGATGAATTTTTAAAATTGATCGATTTTTTAAAGTTAGGTTAAGAAGTGTCAAAAATGTTTACCAATTTTGAAAATTTTTTTAGTTTTTTTGACAACATTTACAATAAATCGGTCTTTTTAAATCAAAACTAGAATGCTTTAGATTTCATTTAGAAAAAAAAATCAAATCAAAATCTTTAAAAATGAATTTTTGATGAATTTTTAAAGTTGGTCGATTTTCTTAAATTAAAAGTGTCAAAATTTTTTTGCCAACTTTGAAAATTTTTTTAATTTTTTTGACAACATTTGGAATAAAACGGTCTTTTTAGATTAAAACTAGAATGTTTTGGGTTTCATTTAGAAGAAAAATCAAATCAAAATCTTTAAAAATGAATTTTTGATGAATTTTTAAAGTTAGGAAAAGTTAGAAAAGTGTCAAAAAATTTTTACCAACTTTGAAAATTTTTTCAATTTTTTTGATAAGATTTACAATAAAACGGTCTTTTTAGATTAAAACTAGAATGTTTTAAGTTTCATTTAGGAAAAAAATCAAATCAAAATCTTTAAAAATGAATTTTTAATGAATTTTTAAATTTGGTCAACTTTCTTAAATTAAAAGTGTCAAAATTTTTCTGCCAATTTTGAAAATTTTTTTAATTTTTTTGACAACACTTGGAATAAAACGGTCTTTTTAAATCAAAACTAAAATGTTTTATGTTCAATTAAAAACAAAACCCGTTTCATAATTCTTAAAATTAAGCTCTGTACAATTTTTTAAAATTGATCAACATTTTAAGGTTAGTTAACAGTCAGAAATATTTATCAATTTTATGATTTTTTTTTTTAATTTTTTGGTAAGAATTAGAACAAATTTAATCTTTTTGTTTGAAAATAGGATATTTTCACTTTAATTTTATGTAAAAATTTTTCTTTAATTCTTATAAATAAGGTCTGGGTGATTTTTTAAACTTTGGTTTATTTTGAGGTTAGATGAAAAAATCGTTGGTCTTAAATTTTTTTTTTTTTAATTTTTGAGTATTATCTAAAATAAATCTAATTTATCTCACTTAAGAGAAATATGTTTTTTGTGTTGTGTGTGTATCCTGTGTTAATCAGGTCTTGGGTTCAGCCCAATAAAATGCTCTTTTAAACTCGTACCCCTTTTTATTTGAAAAAGATACAAAATACTGTCACTTTTTCATTGTTAACTTCACACCATATTATCCTTACAGATTTTTTTTCTCTAATTCCTATTTTACAGGTTGTTCCAGACTGTATACACACTGACGAATCTGCCAAACAGTGAATGCTGTAATACAATGTAGCAGTCTCTCAGCTGACTAATGTCAAGCGAATTCATTCAACCAACAGTCTTCGCGACGAGTAGCTATTTATCAGTGCAGAGTGAATAGAATCATGTACATACTATAAGTTGATTCTAAACCTCATCATGGAAAAAAAAGATGCAAGAATGAAGGATTCGAGTAAATCCCACTGAAGTACAAGTAGAAGGAAAAAGCGAAGTACAGTCTGGCCCTCTTTAATGCAAAGGTCTTGCAGGCCAAAACACCGTCGAAATCAAGGATTTTAATACAAAGTCGATTTTGTGATTTGAGACTTAACCCTTCTCGCCTCTACTGTAAGACTTGAAAAAGAATCAAAATCCGAGCGGAAAAGTTAAAACATCGAGGTGCGGTGGGCCTTTATTAAACGAAATTTTGATTTGAAAGACCTTTGAATTAGAGATTGAGAGGTAGAAAAGTTCCCTTCCACTGTACTCTAGCTGTACTCGGTTAAGTTACGAGGAAGAACCTCATTCTTGCATCTTTCTTTTCATGGGGAGGCTTAACCCTTATAGTTAACCCTTATATATCGGCCTTTGCTGCACTGGCGAAAAATGTCAGGGTCGTTATGTCGGTTGGCACTTTGAATATTTTTACCAGAACTTTACCTCAAAATAAGATAAATACTTCTATATCTAGTCTGTCCATTACTCTGATTTGTGAATTGTGTAAATACTGTTTTTTATTTGGTTTTTATGAGCCTTTTTCCAAACCTTAGTAAAATCGTGTAAAATCACCTTGATTTCGCCCGGCACTAAAAGGGTTAAGGCGCGGTTACACGGCGCGTGGTTCGCCGAACCTCTCTAAACGAACCACGAACCACAAGCCGTCTAGAATACCGATTCGCATTGTTTCGTGGTTCGTGGTGCGCGATTCGCTGATTCTCATCGAGTGTCGGTAAACTTGGAAAGATCAAATGAGAGCTTGGGCAAGGTTCGTGATGGTTTGTGTTGACTCGTGTTGGCTCGATGTTACAGAGAAACTTCGTTGCAAATTTTGTAGGTTAAAAAACGTAAGTACATCATTCAATTCCTTCGGGTTAATAGAGCGTGGTCCACAGAAAGGATATTTGAATTTATTGAAGACCTGGAACAAGATCCGGAAATATGGAACCCCAAAGACATGGGCCATCATGACCACAATATTGTGCATACAGCATGGACTAGATTAGAAAACAAATAGGTAATAAATGTGCACAATGACGCAGTCACAATAATTTTCTACCTGTCATCCATGATTCCAATTCAGGAATGACAGACTTTCGACAAACCACAGACGAACCATTAGATCTGGTTTGTTACAACGCAAGCCATCCCGAAATAGTTTGTAGTTTCGTGGTCCGGCGAACCACGCGCCGTGTAGCCGCGTCTTTAGGATCAACTTATAGTACGTTGCTATAGCTATGTCAACGTTGATCATTACTTGAGCACTAAAACCAGTTCAAATTTTGCAATTTAAATCCACGCTATTTTACATCAGTGATAGATCACTCTCTTAGAGATAGCCTTTCTTTCTTTTTCAATAAATTTTTATTTAAAATTAAGGTAAAAAACTGGGACGGTATGTGTAAGCTGGTTCGTAATGACTCAACAAGGGGCGGTTTTATGAAAACAAATCAACTATTAAAATTTAAGCGGTGTGACTTTAATTTTCGATCTAATTTACGATTTATTCGCGAATCTAACATTTTACTCATTTGTACTATATACTAATACCCATCAATCAATACTACTTTTATTAAAATCGTTGAGGATTTAGTCGAGAAGTGTCCTTTAGTAGATAAAATTTAGAGATAAAACTTAGTAGATAAAAATTCTCAAGATAAACTTTTCTTTTTTTAATATTTTAAAATATGCTAATAATCTCCTTCCTCAAATAGCAAAAAAGTAACCCACAAAGTCAAATTGATTCATCTGCGTATGATAGATGGACCCTCGTTCTCTCAACAAGGTCCGAATTTACATATTTCAACAAAAATCGTCCAGTGCACTCGTCTGCTTGGGTTGGGTGTGTTATACGAAGCAAACTCAGCATTTCACGAGGGCTCTTTTCGTTTACTTTAAAATCGAACAGATGGCGTTCTATCGGCAATTATCTCCACACAGATTTCGCCCCCCTTGGTTCCTCTTTTCTGACTTTCGCGTCGTAAATACAAGATTTTACGGTTATCCTCGAAGATTTTTCTTCCCCTCCTTAAAACTCTCGCGGAAAATTGCGGACATAACTTTTTGAGCTTTGAGCCGGTGCAATAAGTAAGTAGGACGAGTATAGAATCGATATCAAACGTAATAAGGGAGAAGCCCCCATTGTTCGGTAACCCTTGGAGAAACGAGGGAATGAGAGGGAAATAGTTTCGAATTTCATTTAAGATTTAATTTAGGTGGAGATATGTGCATCCCCTTTCGGGATTAGGATGCGCAATTAAAATCCCGAGCTTTTGTTAAGCTCGCCGACAAACAAGGTTTGTCGGCCGTTTGATTATTTAACATTTTTGCGATTTTCACGATTCAATTACGTTCTGCGTTAGTGTGTGACGTTACGACAGCCATTTCTACGCTAATTTCGAGTCGTTAAGCGGAATTAAATGTCGGGTCGTCTTATCCCGTCCGTCGTTTTCCTAGTTTCGGTGTCTTATTGTTTCATTAACACGCCGACTAACTTAATCCGATGCCGGGCCTAACAATGTCGGATTTAATAACACCGGCATCGTCGGGCTTAATTTGCGAAACAGTTGTTTTTTCGTTTATTACAAGCTATTAGAGCCGTGCTTCCGTCGTTATTGTTATGGTAATTTCGTGTCGTCGACCGAGCCGAAAAATAACGAAACTTGGGTGTTTTTTTTTTTGTTCTCTCGGGTAAGAAACAATTAGTACTAATCACGTTAAAGGCTTTCCTGTTGAGTAATTTTATTTTTTCGACTATTCATTGTTACTAATTTTAAAATTCATTTCTTAAGTTTTATCTAACTTTAAAAAAAAAATCATAAAGAAATCGAAGAAAATTTAAAAAATCTAGTATTAGTTTTGAATGTATAATTTTTTTGTTGAATGATGTATAGATGGAAGGTAATCAACCAAAGTAATTTGTAGGCACAAATGACATTCGTTAAAGAGTTTCGTTCGGTTTAAAATTGGTTGTGGGCAATCAAGGAACGATGAGGACGAGGATGAAGACGATGAGGACGATGAAAACGATGAGAACGATGAGTACGAGGAACGAGCAGCATTCCGCGCTTGTTTACATTCGGTCCGCTAATTAAGACAGCGAAATTATAATCGATTACTTTTGCGCCGGCCGAGGGGGCCGGAGGGGCGGCGGCTTCGACCGCCGGCCAACAATGTTTGACGTATTTACGAGTGGGCGTGCCGGGGGTAATTAATTTTCGGCTAAGGTAAAAAATCTAACGAGCCTAACACGTCGGTTATTTATGGGCGAGCAATTATACGGGCTTCGGACGTCGTTTCTCGTGTTTTAATTATTTCCAATCGCCCGGCCACTCGCTTGTTTCTCTTATTGTCTACGCAGAAAGCGCCGGGGAAAATTAATCCGCAAGATTTATAAGCCAACACGAAGGAAGGAAGATCGGGGCAATTTATCAGCGCCCTCCGATGTTCCTCGTTATAACGATCTTTTGTTGTCTCTGTGCGCGAAATTTTAATGATACATTAGCGTACGATTACCGTTTGGAAAATCCCTCGAGAGCCAATCAACGAATTTCTCAAATGTCATCGTCTGATTAATCCGGAAAAGTTTCCCCTTTCGATTTGGATACATCAATCTAACAAGGTTTTTTTCAAATATAACCTTTCACTTCTCAATTTATTTTATGTTTTTAATTTAATTTTTATTCCTTATGTAAGTAATAAATATTTAAATAAGACGGTGTAAAACCTTGAAAACTAATTAGCAAAGCTTCCCTTCCCTTCCCCGGTGAGTTATCCCCAAAATTGAACGACGACGGGGTAGTAAGAAGCGACGTAGCAGACGACAACTCAATCGTAAGTAACTAATTAAAATTTAATTACAACCGCCGGCAATTAACAGTCAATCAGCGTAGGATTCGGCCCGAGTTATTAAAACGTATAATTAGCGACGGTAGCAACTGTTAGTAGCATCGTGAATTTGAAACGAAGGGAGGGTTTATAGATTGATATTAATAATCCAAAATGCCTCCCACAGTTACTTCTGATTAAGAGACAGAGAGAGAGAGAAAGGTCACATTCTTGGACTTGAAACTTTAGAGTTTACTTTCTACGTGGATTTTGAAGCGAAGAAGCTTTCATGTTTTTGGGGTCTTATTTGAGAATAAATGATAAAAATTTTATGATAAGTAAAACTCTTTGAATGTTTGATTTGTCTTAGGTTAGCAACATTTGGGTATGAAAAAACGAGTTAGGTCGTCACCAGTTAGCAAAGTGTTAACATCCAAACTTTTTTAGTTTGTAAGTAGGTTTATGATTGGTACTTCTGCCAAATAATTTACTAAAATCTCTAAGGAACATCTCAAACTGAAGTAACTAACAAACATCTTAGAGCTATACCACTAAATGACAATTTTTTTCAATTGCTAATTAATTGTTGCTAGATGCTTCAATGTGAGATGCTAAAAGCTATGTCATATCACCGGTAATGACGACTGCAATGATGAGTTGACTCGTCATCAGTCAGTAATGTTTGGATTTGAAAAGACGAGTTAGCTCGTCACCAGTTAGCAAAGTGTTAACAGCCAAACTTTGTAAGTAGGTTTATGATTGCTAATTCTGCCAAATAATTTACTAAAATCTCTAAGGAACATCTAAAATTGAAGTTATATCACCAAATGACAATATTCGTCAATTGTTAATTACAGATGTACCAAAAGTCCTTAAACTTCCAGTACACGCGCTTTTTTTTGTTCGCGCGACTGCACGCAACGGACTGAGAGTCCGGGTTCGGAAGATAAATAATAGAGGGAGCTGATACGAAATAAAAAATTATGTTAAGAAAAACAATTTAAACGTTGTTGTCCAATAATAAGTTTTATTTTCGATTTATTTATTTATTTTCGAAATAACCGATTTTGAAATTGATTTCAAACTCAACGCACTATGCATTGACAGATGTTGACAGATAATAAAATGTCGGTAAGAAAGAAATTCATCAAAAAAATTATGGTCAGTGCAAGTTCGAAATAACACTAATAGATGGCGATCAAAATCCGCACTGACAGTCCGGTGCGTGTAGCGAAAGGTTAAGCCGCCCGGACCCATATCGTAAATTTTTGTTGTTGTTCTATTTCATTGATTTTTTGTGTGTTTGTTCGTTATATTGTTGTTAATCATTCCTCCAAATTTCACGCTTCTATCTATCTTACTTTCAGAATTATGGTCTCTGAAGCAGATCGGACTACCATTCTGACCTTGGATTGTGCCAGAAAGTTCAGCCGTGAGATCCGAATCATCACCGGATTTTCCCGATTGACGATCCAGTACACCTTCCGTCGTCACAAGGAGTTTGGTACGATCCAGGACCATCCTCGGACTGGAAGACAGAAAATTGCAGTGACTCCCACCATGGTGAAACGCGTCCAGAAGAGGATCAGGTCAAACCCCAAGCAGAGTCTTAAGCCGGGAATACACCTGGCGAATGTTACCATTCGTTCGCATTCTCGAGGATTTCTTGCTCATGTGTGGACATGCATTTGCATCGAAATTAATAGCAGGACGAATGGGATAGGCACGAACGAACGCGTTCGATCGGTTATCGATAAAAGGAAAAAGATCAAAGAAAAATGCCAGAGCCACGAATGTCTGGAAACGTTCATATGTGGACGTGTTCAATAAGATGCAGTAGTTGTCTAGCGTTCGTCGCGAAAAATTGTGTTGTAATTTTCGGTTCTGTGATAAGTAAATGATGAAATGATGCCATTAGACTTTTCACTTTTTTCATAACCTCAGGCATAGAAATATTCATTTCCGTAAATATTTTTGCCCATGCATCCGTCTTTTTGACATTACAGTAATAAAATTGGTTAGTTGTGTCCCACAGGACCGGGTGCGTACGGTAAAACTCAATGAGTTTTATGCATTCATTGATTTATTTACCTTCGCAATGGCCATGTTCACGAATTACACACCAGATAAACTAAATGCGAACGAGTCGAACTATTCGCAATGAAAGAAAGCTAGCTATTCGTTCAAATGTATCACGCCACCCTGAAGGAATCTTTGCGAACGGGTAACAATGGTGCGCGTGAGAAAGAATGCGAACGAATGGTAACATTCGCCAGGTGTATTCCCGGCTTTAGAAAAATGACATCCGACCTGAATATCAGCGTTCATTCCGTCGGCAGGATCACCAAACAGCATCTCAAGTTTCGCAGCATCAAACTTCAGGACACCCACATGCTTACGGACAAGATGAAGACTACTCAGCTTCAGTGATGTAGTCAACTTCTGAACCGATTTTCTCTGACAGGCCATATGGACGTCCTCTTCACCGACGAGAACTTATTCATAGTGGAGCAGTGCTTCAATCGCCAGAATGACTTTATCCTCGCTCAACCGGTCCGAGATGCCAATTAGAAGGGTTGCTACGTCACCAGAAAAGCACATCTCAGGTCATGGTCTGGGGTGACATCACCTCCACCGGCAAAATGCCCCTGATTTTAGTCTATCAAGAAGTTAAAGTAAACACCACTAACTATCTGGACGACATTCTGAAGAAGGTAGTGCTTCCCTGGAGCCAGACACACTTCAACAGACGCCCCTGGACCTTCTAGCAAGACAGCGCGCCCGCCGAAAAGGCCAGAGTGCCAGGCTGATTTTCTCCGGTAAGCCACATAGACGTCCTCTTCACCGACGAGAACTTGTTCATAGTGGAGCAGTGCTTCAATCGCCAGAATGACCGTATCCTTGCTCAATCGGTCCGGGATGCCAATGAGAAGGGTCGCTACGTCACTAGAAGCGCACATCTCAGGTCATGGTCTGGGGTGGCATCACCTCCATCAGTAAAACGCCCCTGATTTTCGTCGATCAGGGCGTTAAAGTGAACGCCGCTAACTACCTGGACGACATTTTGAAGAAGGTAGTGCTTCCCTGGAGCCAGACACATTTCAACGGACGCCCTTGGACTTTCCAGCAGGATAGAGTGCCTGTCCACAAGACCAGAGTGGTTCAATTTTCAAGAGCAATTTTTCTGCCATGATCACTCCCCGGATTTGAATTCATTGAATTCTCCGTGTAAGTGCTTGAGCAGAAAGCCTGCGCGAAGGCACACACCACTTTGAACGCTCTGAAATGCGCCCTTCAGAAGACATGGGGACAAACTCGACGTCAACTACATATCTGCCATGGTGGGTGCCTTCTCCACATTTCTGCATCAAAACCAAGGAAGAATGTTTCGAATTTTGATATTAAATAATTATTGCTGACACTTTGAATAAACTATTGTTTAACAAATTTGGTGTGTTTATCCGTTCTATTTTTGGTAGACTATGTACCATGCTTAAGGATTTTTGCCACACCCTGTAATTTTTGCTAGATGCTTTAATATGAGATATGTATGCAAAATACACATTCGAGGAAGACATTAAAACTTATTTTACGCATGCACATTATTATTTTGTGCATGCGCATTATTATTTTGTACATGCGCACTACCCACTCACAATTACAACGTGTATACCAAATAAGTTAACTAAATAAGTTAAAATACTCATCATCTAACTACCCTCCTTCAAAAAGTGTAACATTATCGACGAATCCCCACCTTATCGCGACTCGTTTCCTCTCGCTTTCGCTTTAAAGTTATTTTCTTTCGCGTCACGTAGAAAGTTTCGCGATATGAAGGAAGTTTGATTGATTGTAGAAGGCGAAGAGACCGCAGCTACTTCTGCCCCTATATTACGTGTGTGCCGACAGCTTCCGCTCCCTCTTTTTCGTCTTGATTTGATAAATGCGCGAACGTCTTGTAAACGATCGTGATTTGACGTTCAACTAACAACGAAACTCATTCTCTACGATGTAGATCAATGTCGAATACGAATTTTCCCTTTTACAGAATGCAATTTTAAATTACAAAAAGAAATTTTAAAGTACAAAAAGAAATTTTAAAGTACAAAAGGAAAATTTTAAATTTATACGAATTAGTTACATAAAAGGAAATTGTAAAATCACGGTTGTAACTTGTAACGTTTCCCCAAAGAGACATCCTAACTGAACGTTAGGATGTTAACTGAACGTTACGTTTCCTGGAATACAATTAGAATATTAGATTAGCGTGGGTCGCGAGTTTCGAGGGTTGGAGATCTTATCTACGGAAGCCCTTTTGGAACTCTCTCACTGTTCCATATTCGACTAAGTGAATTCGACTCCGATCGGGATATAATATCGTTTAGTGCAATGTCGGTTGATGTACATTACTGTCTGTTTTGGAGTTTGATTGTGTTCCTCGACCCCTTACTTTAAGAACCAACTCTACGAACCAACCCTATCAACCCCACCGACGTTTCGAAAGGGGTGGAGAGAACTTTATAGGTCTCTGATTTAATCAAGACTATATAAAGCTTGTATGTTAAGTTTTGAACAAGATATAATGCTCAAAGATACATCTACATCTAAAGATATGAAGTTTAAAAAAAATTTATATAAATTTATTCCTTCCTCTTTTTTCACTTCCTTAGTATTCTTTCATATTTCTCAATTTACCTCTATACTAAAACCTCAGTATCCTTTAAGGGGGTGGAACACAGCTGGGAAACGAGAAGCGTAAGTGAGCAATAAACACAAATGTTCTTCGCTGACACGTTTATATTATTTACCCGGGTGTTTGGGTGTTTTTCAGGTATTTTTAGGGGGGTAAACACCTGCGACTTTGTGGTTGCTACGACTTTGTTGGCTTTTGTAGATCTCCGCCTATCTTTATGGGCGGAGAAGTAAGAGGGTTCGTAATGCACGAAGGCATCACTTTTAAATATTCAGCGCGCATTCGGCACGACTCTAAAAGCATTTGGCCATTAAAAAATTAAGCGCCTCCCCCAACCCCATCTGGACCGTTATATTATTATTATTTTATGCATATTTTACTGCTTGGAAAATGGGCGTCGAACGGGAAATGGAATCCGGTAAGTTTAAGTGTTAAGAGACTTATGGTTAGAACGGGAAAGTTTTAACAAGGGAGAAACAACCCTTTTCGAAGAAATTAATCAAACGTGAATAATTTAAGGATTTTAGAAATGGTCCGGGTGTGTTTTTAGATGATAAATGATTATTTAAAACCGACAAATCTCCCTCGGAACGAATTTTTCCACCCCCTGACTTTTAGTAAGTCGATTTGAATAAAAAATCCCATTTGAATAAAGCTAATAATAAGAACGTGACTTGAATACTTATATTTTTCGATATCTATAGATGTCTTTTAAAAAAATAAAAAAAAATTTTTCTTTTGATTAAAAATTTTCTTTTGGTTAAAAATTTTCTTTTGGTTAATAATTTTGTTTTGGTTAAGAATTTTTTTTTGGGTAAAAAATTTTTTTTGGGTTAAAATTTTTTATCAAATTTAAGATTTTTTCTTAATTTTTTGATATCAATTAGAATAAATTTGACTTTTTTACTTCAAAATAGAATCTCTTAAGTTTAATTTAGAATAAAAATTATTTCTTAATCTTCAAAAATAAACTCTGTATGAATTTTTAAACTTGGTTGATTTTTTAAAAAGTTAGGTTAGTTAATTGCCAAAATTTTTTACTAACTTTGGGAATTTTTTTAAATCCTTTGGTGACAATTTGGAGAAATCAGATTTTTTTAGATTAAAATAGAGTCTTTCAAGTTTTATTTAAAGAAGAAATCATTTCTTAATCTCTAAAAATAAGCTTTGTCGGATTTTTTTTTTAAATTACCAAATTTTAAGAAAAAGTTAGGTTAATAGTCAAAAATTTTCCTCAACTTTAAGAATTTTTTTAATTTTTTTGACAGCATTTACAATAAAACGATCTTTTTATATCAAAACTAGAATGTTTTAAATTTCATTTAGAGAAAAACTCAAATCAAAATCTTTAAAAATGAATTTTTAATGAATTTTTAAAATTGATTTTTTTAAGTTAAAAATGTCAAAAATTTTTACCAACTTTGAAAATTTTTTTAATTTTTTTTAAAACACTTGGAATAAAACGGTCTTTTTTAATTAAAATTAGAATGTCTTGAGTTTCATTTAGAGAAAAAATCACATTAAAATGTTTAAAAATGAATTTTTGATCAATTTTTAAAATTGATCGATTTTCTTAAATTAGGTTAGAAATGTAAAAAATTTTTTACCATCTTTAAAAATTTTTTGATTTTTTTTGACAAAACTTGGAATAAAATGGTCTTTTTTAATTAAAATTAGAATATTTAATGTTTCCTTTAGAAAAAAAAATCAAATCAAAATCTTTAAAAATGAATTTTTGATGAATTTTTAAAGTTGATTGATTTTCTAAACTTAGGTTAAAAGTGTCAAAATTTTTTTCCAATTTTGAAAATTTTTTAAATTTTTCTGACAATACTTGGAATAAAACGGTCTTTTCTAATTAAAATTAGAATATTTTTAGTTTCATTTAGACAAAAAATTAAATCAAAATCTTTAAAAATGAATTTTTGACGAATTTTTAAAATTGATCGATTTTCTTAAGTTAGGTTAGAAATGTCAAAAATTTTTTAACATCTTTAAAAATTTTTTTAATTTTTTTGGCAATATTTACAATAAAACGATCTTTTTAAATCAAAACTAGAATATTTTAAGTTTAATTTAGAAAAAAATCAAATCAAAATCTTTAAAAATGAATTTTTGACGAATTTTTAAAGTTGATTGATTTTTTTAAATTAAGAGTATCAAAAATCTTTTGCCAACTTTGAAAATTTTTTTTAATTTTTTTGACAACATTTACAATAAAACGGTCTTTTTAAATCAAAACTAGAATATTTTAAGTTTCATTTAAAAGAAAAATTATTTCTTAATCTTAATAAATAAATTCTCTACGATTTTTTTAAAATAATCGAATTTTTTTTAAAAATTAGGTTAGTTAACTGTCAAAAATTTTTGTCAACTTTGAGAATTTTTTTGATTTTTTTGGTAACAATTAGGAAAAATCTGATTTTTTTATATCAAAATAGAATCTTTTAAGTTTTATTTAAAAAAGGAATCATTTCTTAATCTCTAAAAATAAACTCTGGGATTTTTTAAAAATTACCAAATTTTAAGAAAAGTAGGTTAGTTAACTGTCAAAAATTTTCTTTAATTTTGGGAATTTTTTTAATTTTTTAAGTAGCAATTAGAACAAATCTGACTGTTTTAGTTCAAAATACAATCCTTTAACTTCAATTTAAAATAAAAATTATTTCTTAATCTCTAAAAATAAAGTCTGTACGATTTTTTTAAGTTGATGATATTTTTGAAAAAGTTAGGTTAAGACAGTCAAAAATTTTTATCAACTTTGGAATTTTTTAAAAATTTTTGAGTAACAATTAGAATAAATCTGACTTTTTTCATTCAAAATACAATCCTTTAACTTCAATTTAAAGTACAAATTATTTCTTAATCTCCAAAAATAGAATCAGTATGATTTTATAAATTGATGGATTTTTTATGAAAGTTAGGTTAAGACAGTCAAAAATTTTTATCAACTTTGAGAATTTCTTTAATTTTTTTGGTAACAATTAGGAGAAATCTGATTTTTTTGGATCAAAATAGAATCTTTTAGATTTAATTTAAAAAAAGAATCACTTCTTAATCTTTAAAAATGAACTCTGTGCGATTTTTTTAAAATGATCTACTATTTTTAAAATTAGGTTAGTTCACCATCAAAAATGTTTACAAATTTTAAGAATTTTTTTAATTTTTTTGGTAACAATTAGGAAAAATCTGATTTTTTTATATCAAAATAGTATCTTTTAGGTTTTATTTAAAAAAGGAGTCATTTCTTAATCTCTAAAAATAAGCTTTGTGTAATTTTTTAAAGATTACCAAATTTTAAGAAAAAGTTAGGTTAGTTAACTGTCAAAAATTTTTACCAACTTTAGGAATTTTTTTTAATTTTTGGGTAACAATTAGGAGAAATCTGACTTTTTTAATTGAAAATACAATCTTTTAGCTTCAATTTAAAATAAAAATTATGTCTTAATCTCTAAAAATAAAGTCTGTACGATTTTTTTAAGTTGATATTTTTGAAAAAGTTGGGTTATAGTCAAAATTTTTTACAAACTTTAAAATTTTTTTTTAATTTTTTTGAAAGTAATTAGAACAAATTTGACTTTTGTTAATCAAAATAGACTCTTTTAGTTTTAAATTAATGCAAAAATATTTTCTTAATTTTCATAAATAAATCCACTGGGATTTTTTAAAATTAGTTGTAACTTACTAACTTAACCTACGTTTGTTTTTCGAACGTAAATAACCACAAATTAAAATTTTCGGCAATTTCACGCGTCGTCGACGCACAAAATGCAAAGAAAACCCGTCCCCGGTTCAAAAAAAGAAACTCAATTTAGGTAGTAGCCCCGGTTTGGCACATCCCCAGGCGAGATCGAACGAGAACGAGCAGTACATACGATACGAAGGCACGCATCTCGTGCCGGTTCGGGGGGCATCTCTCAGAAAAACACCCGCGGTGTGCCACCGTGTTGTCCGACATACGCCTTCGGACGCGCCCGATTTACGATAAGGCCCGTTTGTCTATATCGGGCCCGGGCGGAGCACGCGAAACGTCAATAACAATAATTAACTAATTGCTTTATTTGCATGAGCGCAAACGGCCCGAACTCACCGCCGACGACAAGGCTTCGTTATCGGGTTACGACGGACGAGGACAATTTTCTAATTAACGCCGTAATTTGAACGCGGACGAACGCCTCCTAATCACGTTGTTATAGGGAATTTGTTATAGAGAACCGTTATCAACTCGTATGTAATTTTCAACGAGGTATTATAGTTATTTATGCTTATATTATAAGATTTCATTATAAGACAGAATGATTTTATCAGTAAATAAAGTTTACTTCAGCATAAAGAAAATTTTTTGAGGTTAAAATTTTTTGAGGTTAGAATTTTTAGGTTAAATTTTTTTCAGTTAAAGTTTTTTAGGTTAGAATTTTTTAGGTTAGAATTAATAAATGTCAAATTTTTGATGTTTGACGTTTGACATTTGACATTTGAGATTTTCAATTATCAATAGCCAACTTTAAAAAAAATATTATAAGTAAAGAATCATAATATATCTTGGGTTGGTTATCAAATAAAGTAGAACGTAATAGATCATTAATACGAAGGTAATGTTTGGTGCAATTTCGTCAAACAATAGGAGTGTTTACGCGGGAACCGTGCGATTGTAAGCGTCGCGACGCCGCTCCGCGCCGCCGTTTCGCCGCCATTATTAGATTTTGCGCTGTAGTCGAAATTATAGTTGGATACGGCGCCCCGGCTGACAGGCATAAAATATATAATCCAATCAAGTCGCCACAATGGAGACAATGGAGAATCAGAACTTGCGACAGATTTATACTCCCGCCATTTCTATTAAGCGCGACAGCAGGTTGTTCGGGAATTAATAACGGGCGCCGACGTCGGGGACCTTCCCCGGACTTTTATAGACTTCCAGCACGCGTTTCCAAAATCTAATACACACTCGTCTTGCCGCCACACGTTAACAATAGAGATTTATTTTTATGGGTTTCGTTTGCTTTCGTTTGCCTTCGTCTTCTCTATTCAAATATATTTTTGACATTAAAAAAAAAATCGTGTAAAATGGACTTTATTTGTCTAAATTAGCTTTATTTATATTAATATTCCTTTATTATTAAAAAAAATAGACATTTAAAACACTTTTTAATAAATATTTTTAACCTTTTTTAAAAAAAGTCCTTTAAAGCCTGTTTTACACGTTATTTATTGTCATTTTGGGTAAAATTTAATTCTTATGGATTATAAACTAAATTTATTTATTTATTTATTTTTCAAGTAAAGTTTTGATTAAATTTTCATTTTTATTTAAGAATTAGAAAATTGACAAATTATTTTTGGTTATTTTACTTTTTTTTTCTTCCAAGCTAAGTGGAATTTTTTTAAAAATTTTTTATGGTTTATAAACTAGATTAAGTTATCTTTAATCGAGGAAAATTTCATTTGAATATTCCATCTTGTTTAGAAATTGGAGGAAAAAATGTTTCATGTTGTATTTTTAGATATTTTACTTGGTCGACTTAAAAGCAAAATTTTTCCTAAGTTAATAGAGATTTTTCTATAATTTCTTATGAATTATAAACTATATTGATTTACTTTTAATCGAGAAAAAGTTCCTTTAAATATTTCATTTTATTTGGGAATTAGAAAGGAAAATTCTTCATGTTGTATTTTTGGTCATTTTATAATTTTTTTTCTTCCAACCTAAATAGAATTTTTCTAAAAATTCTTATAGATTATAAATTAGATTAATTTATCTTTAATCGAAGAAAATTTCGTTTAAATACCCCGTTTCTTTTAGAAATTAAATCATAAAATTTAAAAAAACTTGGGTTAGTTAACTGTAAAACATTTTCGTCAACTTTAAAAATTTTTTTAATTTCTTTGGTAAAAATTAGAACAAATTTGACTTTTTTACTTAAAAATAGAATCTTTTAGATTTAAATTAAAAAAAGAATCGTTTCTTAATCTCTAAAAATAAACTCTCTATGATTTTTTTAAGTTGATCAAATTTTTAAAAAAGTTAGGTTAAGTGTCAAAAAATTTTACCAACTTTAAGAATTTTTTTAAATTTTTTGATAAAAATTAGGAGAAATTTGATTTTTATGGATCAAAATAGAATCCTTTGGCTTTAAATTAAAAGATGAATCGTTTCTTAATCTCAAAAAATAAACTCTCTATGATTTTTTTAAGTTGATCAAGTTTTTAAAAAAGTTAGGTTAAGTGTCAAAAAATTTGACCAACTTTAAGAATTTTTTTAAATTTTTGGATAAAAATTAGGAGAAATCTGATTTTTATAGATCAAAACAGAATCTTTTGGCTTTAAATTAAAAAAAGAATCGGTTCTTAATCTCTAAAAGTAAACTCTGTGCGATTTTTTAAAAATTATCAAATTTTTTAAAAAGTTAGGTTAAACTGTAAAAAATTTTTTACCAACTTTGAAATTTTTTTAAATTTTTTTGATATCATTTAGAATAAAACGGTCTTTTTAAATCAAAACTAGAATGTTTTTAATTTCATTTAGAAAAAAAACCAAATCAAAATCTATAAAAATGAATTTTTAATGAATTTTTAAAGTTGGTCGATTTTTTTAACTTAGGTTAGAAATGTCAAAAAAATTTTCTCAAATTTGAAAATTTTTTTAATTTTTTTAACAACATTTACAATAAAACGGTTTTTTTAGATCAAAACTAGAATTTTTGAAGTTTCATTTAGAGAAAAAAACAAATCAAAATCTTAAAAAATGGATTTTTAATGAATTTTTAAAGTTGGTCGATTTTTTTAACTTAGGTTAGAAATGCCCAAAATTTTTTACCAACTTTGAAAATTTTTTAAATTTTTTTGGCAACATTTACAATAAAACGATCTTTTTAAATCAAAACTAGAATGTTTTAAGTTTCATTTAGAAAAAAAAAATCAAATCAATATCCTAACTGAAATTTTTCTAAAAATTGTTATAGATTATAAATTGTAGTAATTTATCTTTAATCAAGAGAAGTTTCGTTTAAATATTCCGTCTCGTTTAGAATTTAAAATATCAAATTTGAAAAAAGTTGGGTTAGTTAACTGTAAAAAATTTTCATCGACTTTAAAAATTTTTTTAATTTTTTTGGTAAAAATCAGGAGAAATCTGATTTTTATGGATCAAAATAGAATCTTTTAGGTTTAACTTAAAAAAAGAATCATTACTTAATCATTAAAAATAAACTCTATGGGATTTTTTTAAGTTGATCAGATTTTTAAAAAAGTTAGGTTAAGTGTCAAAAAATTTTACTAATTTTAAGAATTTTTTTAATTTTTTGATAACAGTTAGGAGAAAACTGATTTTTATGGATCAAAATAGAATCTTTTGGCTTTAAATTAAAAGATGAATCGTTTCTTAATCTCGAAAAATAAACTCTCTATGATTTTTTTAAGTTGATCAGATTTTTAAAAAAGTTAGGTTAAGTGTCAAAAATTTATACCAAGTTTGGGAATTATTTTAATTTTTTTGGTAATAATTAGAACAAATTTGACTCTTCTAGTTAAAAATAGAATCTTTTAACTTTAATTTAATGCGAAAACAATTTCATAATTCTTATAAATAAAGTCTGGGTGATTTTTTAAAGTTGATTAAGTTTTGAAACTAAGGTTAGTTAACTGTCAAAAATTTTTACCAATTTTAAGAATTTTTTAAATTTTTTTGGTAAAAGTTACGAGAAGTCTGATTGTTGTGGATCAAAATAAAATCTTTTAGGTTTAATTTAAAAAAAGAATCATTACTTAATCTCTAAAAGTAAACTCTGTGCGATTTTTTTTTGAATTACCAAATTTTTTAAAAAGTTAGATTAAACTGTCAAAAAAATTTTACCAGCTTTGAGAATTTTTTTACATTTTTTGGTAACATTTAGGACAAATTTGATTCTTTTGAATCAAAATAGAATTTTTTAAGTTTAAATTAAAAAAAGAATCGTTACTTAATTTCTAGAAATAAACTCTGTGAGATTTTTTCTTAAATTTGGTAATCTTTAAAAAAATGAGGTTAGTTAACTGTCAAAAATTTTCGTCAATTTTAAGAATTTTTTTAATTTTTTTGGTAAAAATTAAAAAAAATCTGATTTTTATGGATCAAAATAGAATCTTTTAGGTTTAATTTAAAAAAAGAATTATTACTTAATTTCTAAAAATAAACTCTGTGAGGTTTTTTAAAGATTACCAAATTTTAAAAAAAGTTAGATTAATTAACTGTCAAATATTTTCGTCAACTTTAAGAATTTTTTTAATTTTTTTGACAACATTTACAATAAAACGATCTTTTTAAATCAAAACCAGAATATTTTAAGTTTCATTTAGAAAGAAAATCAAATCAAAATCTATAAAAATGAATTTTTAAATTTGATTGATTTTCTTAAGTTAGGTTAGCAGTGTCCAAAATTATTTACCAACTTTAAGAATTTTTTTAATTTTTTTGACAACATTTACACTAAATCGGCCTTTTTAAATCGAAACTAGCATGTTTTAAGTTTCATTTAGAAAAAAAATTAAATCAAAATGTTTAAAAATGAATTTTTAATGAATTTTTAAATTTGATTGATTTTCTTAAATTAGGTTAGAGATGTCAAAAAATTTTAAACAACTTTGAAATTTTTTTAAATTTTTTTGATATCATTTAGAATAAAACGGTCTTTTTTAATTAAAATTAGAATGTTTTAAGTTTCATTTAGAAAAAAAATCAAATCAAAATCTATAAAGATGAATTTTTAATGAATTTTTAAAATTGGTCGATTTTTTTAACTTAGGTTAGAAATGTCCAAAAATTTTTCCTAACTCTGAAAATTTTTTTAATTTTTTTCACAACATTTACAATAAAACGATCTCTTTAAATCAAAACTACAATGTTTTAAGTTTCATTAAAAAAAAAACAAATCCAAATCTTTAAAAATAAATTTTTGATGAATTTTTAAAATTGATCGATTTTTTAAGTTAGGTTAAGAAGTGTCAAAAATGTTTACCAACTTTGAAAATTTTTAAAATTTTTTTGGCAAGATTTAGAATAAAACTGTCTTTTTAAATCAAAACTGGAATGTTTTAGGTTTCATTTAGAAAAAAAATCAAATCAAAATCTTAAACAGTGAATTTTTGATGAATTTTTAAAATTGATCGATTTTCTTAAATTAAGTTAGAAATGTCAAAAAAATTTTACCAACTTTAAAAACTTTTATAATTTTTCTGACAACATTTACAATAAAACGATCTTTTTAAATCAAAACTAGAATGTTTTAGGTTTCATTAAAAAGAAAATCAAATTAAAATCTTTAAAAATGAATTTTTGATGGATTTTTAAAATAAATCGATTTTCTTAAGTTAAAAATGTTAACAAATTTTCATCAACTTTGAAAATTTTTTTAATTTTGTTGACAACATTTAGAATCAAACGGTCTTCTTTAATGAAAATTAAAATGTTTTAGGTTTCATTTAGAAAGAAAATCTTTTTAAATCAAAGCTAGAATATTTTAAGTTTAATTTAGAAAAAAAATTAAATCAAAATCTTAAAAAATGAATTTTTAAATTTGATTGATTTTCTTGAATTAGGTTAGAAAAGTCAAAAAATTTTTACCAACTTTGAAATTTTTTTTAATTTTTTTGACAACATTTACAATAAAACGGTTTTTTAAACCAAAACTAGAATGTTTTAGGTTTCATTTAGAGAAAAAATCAAATTAAAATCTTTAAAAATGAATGATGGATTTTCTTAAGTTAAAAGTGTGAAAAATTTTTTACTAACTTTGAATTTTTTTTTAATTTTTTTGATATCATTTAGAATAAAACGGTCTTCTTTAATGAAAATTAGAATGTTTTAGGTTTCATTTAGAAAAAAAATTAAATCAAAATTTTTAAAAATGAATTTTTAATGAATTTAATGAATTATTTAGGAATTAAAGAAGAAAATGTTTCATGTCGTATTAAACCTTCTAAACCCTTCTAATAAAAATCTCGTTTATGTATATAAATAGAAGGATATGAATCTCATATGGTACTTATACCTCGAACATCATTAATATAATAAGTATTTGCGTCGCGTTATAAAGACGATTGGACCATCAAATATACCGTTTACGAGACGTTTAATATAATATACATGTAGAAAATTAAGTAATTTATCGGCGATATTTCCCGGGGAATAGGCTCCATCAATACTTGTCAGCAATTTTCGCCCGGATAGGTCGTAACGTTTAGCGCGGACCGCAGCCAGCACTGCAATACCCCATTATTCCCATTAATATCATTAGATAAAAGGTTAGGGCTTTCATTGAGCTTTCGTAACTCGCGACGATCAATAACAGAACGTGATTTGTCCTCGACTTTCGAAACACCTTTGGATTACTTGTAGAAAAGGGTAATTCGTTTCACATTAGTTGCTAAATTAATTTAGAAAATAATTTAAAAAAAAAAAATAATTTTAAAAAATAATTTAAAAAAATAATTTTAGAAAATAATATAAACAATTGTGTAAGTACTTTAGAAAATTTAGTACAAGTTGATGACATAGAGTTAGGGGAGTTGTGAGGTAATTTGTGTCGTCCCTAAATTTTTGTCGCGTTCCCTTATTGCCTCCCTCGGGATGGGGATGAAGGATGTAGACGCCCTGATGATTTTTAAAATGTCTTTCGACGACCAAAAAATATGTTCAATAACCGAATTAAAATGCCGCGCAGCTGGGACCGACTCTGACAGACAAATGACTGGTAACTTCGTTTTTCCTCCTTTTTCGCCTCGGATTCTCCCCATTCGGATCGTTTCGAAGGGGGATGTGAACGTTCGCAAGCTCTATTAGATTAACAAACGTCGAAAATGGAATTCGAACCGAAACGTTGCGCGCGAGCTTTTAAGCTCGCACCTCTCTCCATTAATTAACCGACGTATCCATGCGACAAATCAAAATTGCGACGTTTAGCCCCGGGATCAGCGAACGAGCCGAACCGTGGGCGAGGACCGATTCGTGTCAGAATTTGTCAAATGTCACGGAGTCGGATCTCGCCCGGTTTACATTCGTGATGGACTGATCCCGGTTTATCTCGAATGATTTGTTAGACCGACGAAATACCAACCAAGCGAATACTCAACATTTCCTATTTTTCTTTCTTTCTCTTTTTATTTCTATTTAACTAACCAAAGGATTAAAAAAAAAATTAAAAAAAAACTTACCTTTCTAAATGTTTTACTATATCTTCATAAGCTGCTCTGCAATTTTCCCAAATACCCGATCTGTAATTAAAAAAAAAAAAAATATATGACATCAAGATTTCTTCTTAAATGAATTCTAAGTATTGAGAAATCATAAATAATTGTAAGGTGTTTGAATTTGGCACAACATAGGTTAATTTTTATGGTTGTATAAACACAATAACATTAATCATATCTCATAAGCAGGTGTTGGATAGACCAACTTAATGCAAAATAGCTGAAAGAGCTGGATTAGTACGTAAACCGAAGCATTGATGTCGTTCTTTGAAATATGCAACCTGCTCAACAATTGTCAATTTGGCTTTAGAGCTGGGATATCTACTACTTCAGTCATAATGTGTCTCATTGATCGGAAAATCGATTCGTTTGAGGACTCGGAGCTCTGTACGATTGCTTTTTTGGGTCTATCTAAGACTTTTGATTGTATATCACATGATTTACTTGTGTCGAAATTATCATTATATAACCTCAGAGGATCTGCTTGCAGTTTATGACAATTTTATTTGTCCAATCATATGCAATCTGTTCGAATCCATTCGACATCAGAGCTTGGACAAATCACCAGGCTTAGTTTTTTAATTCACTTAGTGAAACGGTCTCCAACCAGACTCAGCTGCAAAGTAATGCACGGAGGTGGTTTGACGCAACCTTACTAATCTTGAACTAGGAGAAAACAGTAAATCTAACCTTTTCTCTTAAACGAGAGAATAATAAACGTCAATATGTTAAATTTTTGGATGTTTTCGTTGATTTTGAACTAACGTGGTACTACCACAGGGACTAACTCGTTGCCAGCCTATCTTCTTGTGTATTTCTCCTGCGTCGGTTGTCTGAGATTGTCTCTCAAAAAATGCTCCTAACAATTTACTTCTCATTGTTTCAAAATCACCTGCTTTATGGCCTCTTGGCTTGGGATCATGCAGCGATCCTTCATCCTACACTACTACTCCTTGGCGTGTTTTTGCTATTCAACGAAGAGCAGTTAGAGTCCTTGCAGGTCTAAACTATAAGAACGAATGCCGAAATACCTTCAAAAATCTAAAGATTTTAACTCTCCTCAGTCTTCATATCTTGGAATGAATGTATCAAGGCGGTTACATTGCGCCTATATGCAATAAAAATCTACCTATATGCAATTTTTTCTATATCCGTGTCATAGAAAATATTGAAAGCTGTTAAAAAACCGTAAAAGAAAAATATGTGATTAGCTTTGTTCGTTGGGTTAAAACTTGCACTGCACTAAGTTACACTATGGTGCAGAGGTGCAGCATTTAAAGTGCAATGACTGTAATTCAGAGTAATTTGGTGCTGTTTAGTTCAGTGATCCAACGAGCGCATATAATGTCACATATTAGGTATATTTGTCGCATTAAATGTCAATTTTCTATCATTTTTAATCTGTCATCATTTAGTACGAACCCAAGAATACTGGACTAACAGGATGGCTCAATCCTATAAGATGCGTATACGCCGAAATTTAGCGCGCCGTCACCAGTTTGACGTCATTGTTGATCGTTTTGTTGTGCTTTCAGTAGAGTGTAAGAGAGTTGAATGTAAGACAGAGATGCTAAGTCTGGTAGTGACATTAAAGGGTGGTGGGCGATTATCGTAAATTGAGTTATCCTGTTAGTATAGTGTCCTTGGTACGAAACATCCTTCTAAAATTTGAGCCATTGCACTTGCACTACAACGTTTGAACTTACTCCAAAACAAGTTCAACAAAAACTCCATTAACTTGCACTCAAACGAACACTTTATTTCTGCTCGGAATTGCTAAGTGCAGGCAGCGCAGCCCTAACGAACAAAACTATTGACTTTGTTAATATGTGCAATTGCAATTAACATCCAATATGCAACAATAATTGTTACATAATTTTCTAAAATTTTCCGTTTGAAGTCATCGTCTAGTTTCTCAAAACATTTCCAGTGGCAGGAGCAATCAGCGCTTGTTTTCTTGGAAGGAACTAATCGGTTTTTTGTACATACGGTTTTCCAAATGTGCGATTAAATTTTCTGATATTCCTTTTTCATTTTTTCGGATTACGTTTTCGTTTTTTCCCAGCTTCTAAGCGGAATGGTTGGCTGCGTTCATTACTACCGTGTGGTTGATTCTCAGACCTGCTGCGAAATTTCGGAGACTTTTGCTCTGCGACGGCGACATCGTGAAGGACCCGGTCTATTTTGTTCGCCATCGCTACTAGTAGGGTAATATTCTGAAGGTGATTCCTAAGCTAAGTTTTTCTAAGCTATTCTCGAAATCGGACAAATTTCAAGGAGTTGATGCGTAACGCGACTGATTGTGAGTGCAACGAAAGTAAGATTAAACCGGTTAAACTAAACGGATCGGAATAGAAAACACGTGCTTGTAAATAATATTATTTGTATTATGGAGTTATCTATCGGCCAATGCTCGACTTAAAACAGTACAAAAACCAGGGAGATCCAGAGCTGTTTGCTTCTTGCTCCGAATGTGTAAACAGGTGGCTCCAAAATGTATTATAACTGGTCTAATATTTTATGGATCCATTTGATTCTTGCACCGGACGATGGTTAAGCTTATGTAGAGAGTAGAAACACACTTAACTCGATATACACCAGAAATGGAGCTATCTGGTTTTTGCACACGGGTCTTCAATTATGAATAGGTGTAGATATACCTTTAATGTTGAAAAGAATAAATTATGAAAAAATCCATCTACGCCAATGATATGTAAGATACGATATAGTCAATTCAAAAATAACAAGTTTAAGCATCAAAAATCACTAAATTAGTTTGCGAAATTCAAACATCAAATCATTTATGAAGTCTTGGTATGACTAAAAAAATAAAAATGTATAACAAAAAAAAGTGTAAAGAATGGATGAATCTGTTTCATTTTAAGTAAAAGAAAAAGAAGAAGAATAAAAAAAGTAAAATAAGTGGCAGTAGGGAAATTGCATTGAAAAAAAGGGGGTCACGGAATTCTCTCGGCGCTCTCGTAGTAAGGCCGAGATCTACCTGGGAATTAATCAAGGTGCTCCTCGGTGACGTGTACACGCATCTAACCGGCCGGATTTGCATTTTAATTACCGGGAGAGCGCTGAAAATGATAATGACGACTTGAACTACCCGTGTAAACAACTGTCGCGCCCGTCCGGGGACTCTTCGCTTTCGCGCGCGCGAGATTAGAGGCCCCTCGAGACGACGAAGGTCCTCCTCCTCCGGACATCTCTCCTATCGACCGTTCCGGTCCGTCTCCGTTCCGAATGACGTATGGTTTCGCTAATTAGGTCGGTATAAGCGCTCGCCCGACTCTAATTGAAAATTTATACCGCCAATTTATCAACTATTAATGTCATCTTTCAAGATGGGGCGTTGTCCATCGATTTTACTATTAATATGTGGGAAGATGTAAATTTTTTCAAAAATATTAATTAAAATCATTTACATATTAAGCGACATTTCCTTTCGGTTAACGATGACAAAGTGATTATTGGAATTTTAAACATTTTAAAAAATAATAAAAATTATATGATCTCCGATGGAGCGTAAAGTTTTGCATTTAAGATTTGCATAAAAGCGCGAAGTAAACAACTGTCAATCGGGTGTAATTAACGCGTTAGTTGTTTTTGTACGGCTCGTTCGATTGATGGTAATCCGCGCCAGCTCCGAGTGCGGACACGCCTTAACCGGCCCCGAACAATTCCACCACGCGCGGCGGAAACACGATCTAATCGACGTCCGCGATCGATATTACGCGCTCGACTTCTCCGGAGAGCCGCAACTATATCGGTATTCCTTTATTTGGAACCGACGGCGTGTGTTGCGATCGAATTAATAGGCGCAATAGCCGCCGGAATAAAACCAGAAATACAACGACAAATCGCGGTTATACCGTATTATTATCAATTGTGAACGTATAAATACAAAATCAAATTTCAATGTTTAAATTAATAATATGTATTATGAACGAATCGGGAATCCGTTAAAATGCAAACCCGGGGTTTGTTAAATTTACCAGTCTTCACTATTAGAGGTAATTGTTTTATAAGTCGGATCAAGGGGTAAATCCAATTTGATTTATGAGATAATTCTATTATTTTCTTATAAATAAATAGAGGAAAATAAATATGGAATTTTATATTCAATAAAAAAATTATTTTTTCTGTGTGAGAAAATTTTTAAGTTGGTAGTGTTAAATTTTTAGATATTTTAGGATGACCAACTTGAAAAAAAAATTGTTTGTTTTGTATTTTTTTTTTTAATGAAATTTGAAAAATACTTTTGCTAGTTTTTATATTACTATTGTTGGAATAGTTGTGGTTTTGGCCATCATCAGAGACATTACAAGAAAATTTTAACTCATTTATTTATTTTTTATGTTATGTTTTTCTTTATTTATTTAAAACTTATTAACCCTTTGACTATTACTGGTATAAATATGCGCTTAACGAAAACTACAACTTAGCTGCACATATGCGTCCATAGTGTAGGAATTTGGCTGTGTCTAGGGCTTGATTTTTTAGGGGTTGAGAGGAAATATATTTAACTCTCCGTGTGTACACTGGGTCTTTGAAGGAACAGTCAAAATTACCGTTTTTCTGACTTTTCAGACTATTCAGACGATTGTTTCATTTTTATTGACAACAGTTTTAAACTTTTGAATTTGGTAACTGCTCGGCCATGTAGTAGACGCTTCAATAACTAACTCAGTATTTTTCTAGAATTTTTAAAAGCCTAGAAAACTTTGAGAACATGCTTGTTCCCTAGAAGACCCAGTATACACATCGTGTCTTAAAAAATATAGTATACACACGTCGGGTTAACAACGATGTATACAATGGTTCGTCTTTTTGTGTTTTCACTACTTCTCGTCTTCTTACAACTTCGTCTTTACACATCTTTCGTCGTTACTCTCGTTTTTTCAATACTCGATTTTCATTTTTACTCAACTCTCGTCGATACTTGTCTTTCATCTTTAAACGTCTTTATTATATTCTATTCTCCACCAGACTCTAGTCGTTACATATCTTACGTCGTTATACATTTAAAGGTGCGTTTAGACTTGTGACAAAACCCTGTAGCATGACTGCATCGTGTACCTTTTTCCTAACGGTGCGAACTTCGACGCGTATAAAAAATGTGCACATATCATCATTGCGTATGTACTATCATTCCGTATCAACATCGCGAACTTCAATGCGTTCCAGTTAAGGCTGACCGTACACAGAACCAAATTTGACCGACTTCAAGAGTCGTCCATTTAATGACCAACTAAGTCAACCAAGCAAACCTCGTACATTGTAACCGACTTAGAACATGCGACAATAATAGTAATATTTTCATTACGCTTGGGTTTGTCAACATAAATAGTAAATTGTTTTATTTAATGGAAAATTCCTATCTCATAAAACGAAGAGTGCAAAGAAGAAGAAAGTGTTGGATTAGCTAGCCCTATCTTACAAGAAAGGAACAGAAAAGGAGAGTTTCATCATCTCTACAAAGAATTGAAGGAGATGAAGGAAGCTTATTTAAAGAAAAATCATTACCATTAATGCGTTACCGGAGAAAAAATGTCATTACTGCACTGGGATCCGAACCCAGATCTCCTGCTTTCCGGGCTAATTCTTGACGTTGATAAGTAATTATGCGCATGTACATGTGACATTACGTATCCAGAAATGTGAGAAAACTTGTCCAGCTACATAGCTCAATTGGTTAGAGCATCTACCCGGAAAGCAGGAGATCTGGGTTCGGATCCCAGTGCAGTAACATATTTTTCTTCTGTACCGCATTAATGGTAATGATTTTTCTTTAAATATTTATTCTATTTGCGTTAATAAATTCCCAATTATTTCTTTATGAAGGAAGCTGTCTAATGTCTGTATGACTATAGTTTCTTTCATAAACTAAATTTTAAGTAACAAAATTACAAAAGAAGCATATATATCATTCAACTAATCCAAAAAATCTGGGTCTGTCCGTCGATCCGTGTGAGTAGTCGGACGTGTTGGTCGGATGTAGTGTACGTGAGCAGATGCTCGTTCATAATTTCGGATTGGTCGGACGTTGGTTAGATACATTCGGCCAATATACGGATGACCACTATTCAACCGAGTTCAATTCTAGTATACGGTTAGCCTAATAGTTTTATTCGTGGAAGCGATTTCCAACAGTTTCTGATTTTTTTCAACCAATCAAAAGTTTAATTTTTGCATATGTTCAAAATTAAATAAGTTTTTTGGTTGAAAAAAAAAAATCAGAAAAAGTTAAAAATCGCTTCTACGAATAAAGCTAATGTCAGTACATAAACTGTCATCATGGATATTGCAGCAGTATATTATTATTGATCAGCATGTACGTAATAAAAGGAAGAAAAGAGGACTTTGGCATCAACATTTATATGACTTGAAAATTCGCGAAAATAACTTACTGATAGATTTAAAATTTGAACAAGTTAGTGGTCTTTGTAAAAATTTCATGAGAATGTCACCAATCGATTTTGAATATCTTATAAGTTTAATTGAGTCAAAAATTCCTAAAAAGATACGTTTTTAAGGAATGCTATAACTATCCAAGAAAGACTAGCCCTGATTCTTAAATTTAGATTGACACTTCGTCTCTATGCAATTGTATAAATGTTGTTGCGTCCACTCTATACTTTTAACCATTACATTAAACGAAAATTAATGTGAAACTTTCAAGATGCAACGATGATACGCGATCACGTCTAAACTTGTCGAACTAAGCTGCGTATCATCCTTTTCATGTAATGCAAAAAAACCGACAAAACATAAAACGGGCTGATGACACGCAGCTAACATAAAGATGTAACGCGTTACATGGTAGCTCACGTTGCTGTCACGCCTCGGGATTTTGTCACAATTCTGGATGTACCTTAAACCCAACTCTCGTCTTTACTCAACTAACTCTCTTTCCAGCCCTCTTTTTCAAAACTGTTTCCAACCCAAACCTTCAATACCTACTTCTGCCCTCTTACTAATAAAAACTTAATCTAATCAACTTACAATAATCAAAAATAATCGACTTCTACAATAATTTATATGGATAAGGTAACAAAAGTTGAATTCCGTAATATATTACTCACTCTGTCCCGTAATAAATGTCAGATTTTGGCATTTCCCGAATCTTAACGTTATTTCGAAATGTCGGTTGCAATCTTGTATTCCACCAAGAGACTTAAGTTAAAACTGACACATAAATGTTGTTAAAAAATTTAAACGCGTTTACTTAACTTTTGAGTAGTGAGTTTTAAAACATATGTCGTCTTGTTATTTCTAAAAGTACCGGAGTGGTCACATAATGGATCGTCGAGGAGTTTTCGAAGTTGTGCCTCAACCAAAAAAGCCTAACCTAAACCAGGAAGCGCGTTAAAGTGTGTACCATTATTTACAAAGTGTGTAGCATTATTCAGGCAAAGATTAGTAGCAGTAATTAAGTAGTATTATTATTATTCTTACACAGTTTTGTAAAGTTATAAATATATTTCTTAACAGTTTTGGACGTTTGATATTAAAAAAATCTTGAAAAAAAGTTATAAGCTTTTTTATTTTAAAACGGACACTTATTTTGGGACTTAAATTTCTACCATATCGGTCACTTATTATGGGACAGAGGTAGTATAATTTAGTATATCGTCGAAAAGATTCACATAGCATAAAAAACTAAGTTGTCACGAATAATGCCTATCGGCAGCCTTACGCCGCTGATTTCAAGCATGGAGTATTTAGGCATTTCAGATTGGAGTATTTAGCAGTCAATAAGATTAAAATTTAAACTAAGAATTACCTTGCAATTGCTTCCATCGACGGCATTCCTTGATTCTTAATAACCGATCCATCAGGTCTTCCTAAATTATGTGGCATGGCGGGCGATAGCAGCGCCGAATGCGCCGCTGCGGCGGGATGGGGGAGTTGCATAAATTGCATATGACCTAGATGAGGTGGATGATTATATCCATTAGCCAGTAAGGGAGATTTTTCCATCCGCGAAATATCTACAACAAAAATCAAAAAATAAACTCATTTATTTCATTTATTACTTTTGTATCATTATTTGTTTCATTTGATTTTATATCTACATCACATATTTGTATTTCAATTTAAAGTATTTGATTTAATTTAAAGTCCACCAACGCAAAGTACAAGAAACCCATCGTAAGTATTTATGTATTGAGTCGGGAATACGATTCGCAGCTCGGCGGGGGGCTCTCGGACCCCCCTCGAACCCCGTTACCCACACCACCCTCATTAACAGAAATAATTACCGGATCGTTAACGAGCCGGCGCTCGACGTGCCCCGGTTTTTATTGGCGAAACCACGAAAGAACGAAACGAAACCGTTTTAAACGTTTCCCATTCATTCGCAATCGCAGAAATGACTCGGCCATTCACGCGAACGCTCAAAAGAGCCCCCCTTTAAGTGGGGCAGTCGACCGTGTAAACTCTCAACTTGGACAAGTAGTCCTCAAAGTTAACCTTTCTCAAACATACAACATTATATTAATTAACTATAATAATAACACACAAAATTAAAATTAAATTAATTTAAAAAATAAAAATTTACATTTAAATAAAAAAATATTTTATAAAAAATAATAATAAATGAGAGATTTATTTGGGATTATACAAACAAATATAAAAGTTGAGAACTGCTGGTAAATGAAGGAAACTACTCGTCCTACTCGTCCTATTCGTCCGAGAAGAGTGAAAACGCGGTGGTATCTAGTTTCTGGGATTCGTTTCACCCCGGTTTTTGACGGGCAAAACCACCACCCTGGAAGCTTCACCATTGTGCAGCTGAATATGAAAAGTAAATATGGGAACGGAGTGAAATGACTGCGCGACGTCTGCGTATCGCGTTACGATTGTGTGTATGAAATGGGGTGGCTTCCACCTTGAAAACGAAATAATAACTCGATTCACCGAGTTGAATACCTTACCTTTTGTTATTCTATAACGAAAGAAAAATAAACAACAAAAATCTGGTTCTTTCTTTTTCTAAGTTTTAACTTAAACAAATTGCCTAGACTTTATTTGTAAGAATTAAGATGAGATTTTTAGATTAAATTATAATTTAAATATTCTATTTTTGATTATAAAAGTGAAATTTGTTCTAATTTTCATCAAAAAATTAAAAAAAATTTTTTAGAAAAATCGAATATTTTTAACCTAACTTTTTTTGACTAAATTAAAAAAAATCTTCTAGATTTTATTTTTAAAAATGAAAACGTGGTTTTTAGATTAAATGATGACTTAAAGATTCTATTTTTGATTGTAAAAGTCAAATCTATTCTAATTTTCACCAAAAAATTAAAAAAAAATTTTTTAGAAAAATCGAATATATTTAACCTAACTTTTTTTGACTAAATTTAAAAAAATCACCTAGACTTTATTTTTGAGAATTAAGACGTGGTTTTCAGATTAAGTGATAATTTAAAGATACTATTTTTGACTATAACAGTCAAATTTATTCTACTTTTCACCAAAAAATTAAAAAAAATTTTTTAAAAATCGAAAATTTTTAATCCAATTTTTTGGCTAAATTTTTAAAAATCGCCTAGGCTTTATTTTTAAGAATTGGGACATGGTTTTTGGATTAAATGATAATTTAAAGATTCTATTTTTGACTTTAAAAGTCAAATTTATTCTAATTTTTATCAAAAAATTAAAATTTTTTTTTTGAAAAATCGAAAATTTTTAGTCTCATTTTTTTGCCTACATTTGAAAAAATGGTCTAGACTTTATTTTTAAGAATTAAGACGTGGTTTTTAGATTATATGATAATTTAAAGATTCTATTTTTGATTATAAAAGTCAAATTTATTCTAATTTTTATCAAAAAATTAAAAAAAAATTTTTTTTTTTTAACTAAAAAAAAAAAAAATTTTTTTAATAGAAAATTTTTAATCTCATTTTTTGACTAAATTTTATAAAATCGCCTAGACCTTATTTTTAAGAATTAACACATGGTTTTTAGTTTAAATGATAATTTAAAGATTCTATTTTTAACTCCAAACGTCAAATTTATTCTAATTTTTATCAAAAAATTAAAAAAAAAATTTTTGAAAAATCGAAAATTTTTAACCTAACTTTTTTGATCAAATTTTAAAAAATCCTCTAGAGTTTATTTTTAAGAATTGAGACGTGATTTTAAGATTAAATGATAATTTAAAGATTTTATTTTTGACTCTAAAAGTCAAATTTATCCTATTTTTTTTTTTTCAAAAAATTAAAAAGAAATTTTAGGAATATCGAAAATTTTTAACCTCATTTTTTGACTAAATTTTAAAAAATCGCCCAGACTTTATTTTTCACAATTAAGGCGTGGTTTTTAGTTTAAATGATAATTTAAAGATTCTATTTTTTATTATTAACATTAAATTTATTCTAATCATTACTAAAAAAATTAAAAAAAATTTTTTTTAACAATTAGTTATCTCAATGTAGTAATTCTTAAAGTTTCGATTTCTTAACGAGGGTTTCGTTAACGACTCGAGCTCGCGTATATCCGCCTTGTTATTCGTTTTGGGGCTCTTGTTGGTTTTAAGATCCGAATAACGAAGTGTATTAATACGCTTCGGCTCTCACGGTGGGACCATCGCCGGCCAAAGGGAACGTGGAAGGGTGACAAGTGGGATGATTGATGAGAATCATCATCCTAATCGTTCGGCGGGCCGCGTGTCTTGTGTGGCCCCACGCTTACGAATCCACTAATTAAACGTCGCAGCTCTTTTGTATCCGATTGGCTAAGTAATAAATTTCAAGATGATTGTCTTCGAATGAGTATTAGTATGAACCTAATCTTTTAGTTTTCAAATTACTTTTTTTAAGTTGCAATAAAACCGAGTTGTTTGTCGCCCCGATTTAAAAATCAATCCGTTTCAAGTGAATCCTCTTAAAGGCACGGCGTGACAAGTTACAAGTCTCTCCTTTCCGAAAGAAAAAGAAACGATGTTCGAAGACGTCGCTGTCAGTGGTCTTTATTCATCTCCAGTCATTAGCCGCGATCAATTTGACGTTATCTAACGGTTATCGGTTTTTAAAAAAAACAACCCGGATTCAAAGGGTAGGATTTAGTTAAAGGGATATGGGTTTTAATTTTTTCGGTTTGGCATTGCCAGATTAAACTATCCGGTTCGGTTGACACTTTTTCACTCTTTGAATCTTTGGTATTTTTTAATACAATTTTTTGCGAATTTTTTTTTTTTTAATCTTGAGAATTTTTTTTTCAATCTTGGAATTTTTTTAATCTTGGAATTTTTTTTTTTTTAATCTTGAGATTTTTTCTTTTGAATGTTACGAATATTTTTCGTTCTGATTCTTTATTTTGAACGAACGGTCGGTATTTAAAACGGGGAGCGGTCGAGGAATTAACAACTATATTTTACGATACGGACGGTCGTTAAGCATAGCAATATTAATCGAACTATTTCGCTTCGGATTCGGGCCGCGAACCGTCGGAGGGGAAAAATAAGGTCGGCACTTAAGGGTAATCGTAATAACGCGTTTATTATTCCGGCGAAGGCTGCGAACCGCGGCCCGATTAAGCGGTCCCGCCATTCCCGGCATATTTTCGATTTTAGTGCCATTTATGGCGCCGATAAATATGGCCCGGCCATCCACCGACTGCGAGTTTCTCTTTATTGAAACGGCTATAATTAAAAGCCGAGCTTAATTTTCCTTTTTGCAAGCTCGCCCCTGGTTCGAGCATTTTGACCCAGCAATCTTGCAATTTGTATACTTCCAGTGTAAAATGACCGAGGAGTTTTGAAGATTTATTTTTTTACATTTAACCGATTAAATCCACATTCTTAAAAATTAATATTATTTTTCAAGTTTATTCTTTTTAATCATTTATTTCATTCTTATTTAACATGTTTATTAAAACTTAAAAAATGTTTACCAACTTTGAAAATTTTTTTAATTTTTGTGACAACATTTAGAATAAAACGGTCTCTTTAGATCAAAACTAGAATGTTTTGTGTTTCATTTGGAAAAAAAATCAGACACAAATCTTTAAAAATGAATTTTTGATGAATTTTTAAAGTTGATCGATTTCCTTAAATTAGGTTAGAAATGTCAAAAATTTTTTACCAACTTTGAAAATTTTTTTAATTTTTTTGAAAACATTTAGAATAAAACTATCTTTTTAAATCAAAACTAGAATGTTTTAGGTTTCATTTAGAAAAAAAATCAAATCAAAATCTTTAAAAATGAATTTTTAAAATTAATCCATTTTCTTAAGTTAGGTTAGAAATGTCAAAAATTTTTTACCAATTTTGAAATTTTTTTTTAATTTTTTTGGTATCATTTAGAATAAAACGGTCTTTTTATATCAAAACTACAATCTTCTAAGTTTCATTTAAAAAAAATCAAGTCAAAATCTTAAAAAATGATTTTTTAATGAATTTTTAAAATTGGTCGATTTTCTTAAATTAGGTTAAAAGTATCAAAAATTTTTTACCAACTTTGAAAATTTTTTTAATTTTTTTCACAACACTTGGAATAAAACGGTCTTTTTAAATCAAAACTAGAATGTTTTAAGTTTCATTTAGAAAAAAAAATCAAATCAAAATCTTTAAAAATGAATTTTTAATAAATTTTTAAAATTGATTTTTTTAAGTTAAAAATGTCAAAAATTTTCTACCAACTTTGAATTTTTTTTTTAATTTTTTTGACACCATTTAGAATAAAACGGTCTTTTTAAATCAAAACTAGAATGTTTTAAGTTTCATTTAGAAGAAAAATCAAATCAAAATCTTTAAAACTCAATTTTTGACGAATTTTTAAAATTGATCGATTTTCTTAAATTAGGTTAAAAATGTCATAAAATTTTTTACCAACTTTGAATTTTTTTTAATTTTTTTGATAAGATTTAGAATAAAACGGTCTCTTTTAGTTAAAAGTAGGATCTTTTAGGTTTCATTTAAGAGGAGTCCTGTTGGCTAATTATTAAAAATGATTTTTTTTATGAATTTTTGAAATCTATCGATTTTTTTAAAGTTAGGTTAGAAACTTCAAAAATGATGGCTTAGTTTGAGTTTTTTTTTAATTTTTTTTTTAAATAGAATAAAACTGTCTTCTTTAATTAAAATTAGAATCTTTTAAATTCCATTTAGAACACAAATTACTTTTAAATACTCAAAATTGAATTTTTTAGGAATTTTAGGAAAGTTGAAACAGTTAAAAATGTTCACTAACTTTGAAAATTTTTTAATTTTTTTGATAACATTTAGGATAAAACAGTCTACTTTAATAAAAAATAGAATATTTTAGGTTTAATTTAGAAAAAGTTTTATTTCTTCACTATTAAAAATGAATTTTACACGAATTTTTAAAATCAATTGCTTTTTCAAAAATTAGGTTAGAACGGACAAAAATAATTCCTAAGATTGAGAACTTTCTTCTAATTTTGTTGTAATATTTGGAGACGTACTACCTTTTTTAATCAAAACTACAACCTTTTGATATTCATTTAGAACATAAATCTTTCTTAAATAAAGGTTCATTTTTTAAGAATTTTTAAAATTTATTTCTCCAAGTTGCATAAAATAATTTTCACCAACTTTGAAATTTTTTTTAATTTTTTTGGTAATATATAGGAGAAAACGGTCTTCTTTAGTTTAAAATAGGATCTGTAAGGTTTAATTCGGAAAAGGTTTTATTTATTAATTGTAAAAAATGAATTTCTAACGAATTTTTAAAGTTGTTCGATTTTTTTAAAAGTTAGGTCAGAACTGTCAAAACTGATCGCAAAGTTTGAGATTTTTTTTTAATTTTTTGGTAAGATTTAGAATAAAACCGCTTTTCTTATTTAAAACTTTAATCTTTTGGGTTTAATTTAGAATAAGAATCATTTTAAAGTAACCAAAAATCGATTTTTTAAGAATTTTTTAAAATTAATCTATTTTTTAAAAGTTAGGTTAGAAACGTCAAAAAAAATCGTTAAGTTTAATATTTTTTTAAAATTTTTTTGGTAATATTTGGGAGAAAACTGTCTTTTTAAATCAAAACTAAAATGTTTTAGGTCTCATTTAGAACAAGAATCAAGTCAAAATCTTAAAAATGAATCTTTAATGAATTTTTAAAATTGAGTTTTTTAAGTTAAAAATGTCAAAAAATTTTTACCAACTTTGAAATTTTTTTAAATTTTTTTGACAACATTTAGAATAAAACGGTCTTTTTAAATCAAAACTAGATTGTTTTAAGTTTCATTTAGAAAAAAAATCAAATCAAAATCTTTAAAAATGAATTTTTAATGAATTTTTAAAGTTGATCAATTTTTTTAAATTAGGTCGAAAAATTTTTACTGACTCCGAAAATTTTTATAATTTTTTTGACAACATTTAGAATAAAACGGTCTTATTAAATCAAAACTAGAATGTTTTGAGTTTTATTTAGAAACAAAATCAAATCAAAATCTTAAAAAATAAATTTTTAATGAATTTTTAAAATTGATTTTTTTAAGTTAAAAATGTCAAAATTTTTTTACTAACTTTGAAACTTTTTTAAATTTTTTTGACAACATTTAGAATAAAACGGTCTTTTTAAGTCAAAACTAGAATGTTTTAAGTTTCATTTAGAAAAAAAAATCAAATCAAAATCTCAAAAACTGAATTGTTGACGAATTTTTAAAATTAATCGGTTTTCTTAAATTGGGTTAAAAGTGCCAAAAAATTTTTACCAACTTTGAAAATTTTTTTAATTTTTTTGACACCATTTAGAATAAAACGGTCTTTTATAATCAAAACTAGAATCTTTTAGGTTTCATTTAGAAAAAAAATTAAATCAAAATCTTTAAAAATGAATTTTTGATGAATTTTTAAAGGTTAGTAGCGTCCAATTTTTTTTACCAACTTTAAAAATTTTTTTAATTTTTTTGAAAACATTTGGAATAAAACAGTCTTTTTAAATCAAAACTAGAATGTTTTAAGTTTCACTTAGAAAAAAATCAAATCAAAATTTTGAAAAATGAATATTTGATGAATTTTTAAAGTTGATCGATTTTTTTGACATAAATTATGTGATTCATTCTTTAACAAAAACATCCTCCAAATTTATTGGTACAATGCCAGATGTGTCCGTGTATATTTTCCCAAAACCTAATTTATATTTTCGGCTTTCGAAAACACTCGACGACGTAACGACAAGAATTACGACAAAATTAGAAGACAAATAAATTAGAACATTAACCGAACCGACCAAACTCAAAACCGAACGTTTTGCAACGAATCGAACTAAATCAAGGCACGGTTTCTAATTTAAGTGGCGGGTTTAAACGATTAAATTACCTCGAATTTAACTTCTTCGAGTGGGTTACGTCGCCGAGCGGCCTCTTCCACTTATCTCGAGCACCGCACCGACCATAACTGATAATGAATTCTCGACCCGGAGCGATGGAACTAGCCGGACGGCATTATTCAAATTATATTCAATTTCGAGTCATATTTCATGCATCGCCAATACGCTCTTTTCTTTTTTACTTGCGGCATCCTTTACAAAAGAGTTGAGTCAAGTCTTCTCGAGAAGGGAGAATTCCTTGGAGGGAATTATCGGAGATTGATTTTCTATGTGGGCGTTTTGAAATATAAATCCCACATGGTGATTTGCACAGTAATAACAACTTCAATATTAGAGAGGAATTTTTGGGAATAGGAAGAGGTTTCTTTTAAATGAGATGAGTAAGATGAATTTAAAGTCAAAGACAAGATGAGAATTTAAAGTCAAAAAAATAAATAAATAAAATAAAAGAAAAATAAAAGAAAAATCGAAGGTTGAGTTATTCGATGGACGTGACACTAATAGGTTCGAAAAATCAAAAGGCAGAGACCGTGACCGGAGAGATGGATATTAAATGGATTCTGTAACTGGTTTTCGAAGTGGCGCAGGCCGGTATTTATCCTTGCCCACAGCGATCAAAGGCACTAAATCACTGCAATTATCAAATGAATAGTCACACGCGTTTTAGCGTCTTCGGAATGACATGCGCCCAAATCAAGAGGCGAAAACGGGTCGGATCCGACCCGATTCGGGTCTACCCATCGCACCCATTCTTCTCCAAACGGTCCTGCCCCGAGGGCGTGTAATTTTCCCGCGATCCATTTTAGAATTTGTTTTCTGGTTTAAGCGCGTTTACGACCATCGAGCCTAAACGCTTGATTATAGCGATCGGGAGGGCATTTCGAACGATTACTGTGCTCCGGCCGAAATTATTGTTTATAAATATATCATTTAACGCCGGACCCGAGCCGATTCGAGGGCTCTCTACGACCTTTTTTACCTCGGGGTAATCGGTTAAAACTCGACCCGAACGTGGAAAATTGCAACAACTTTTGACGAGTCTATCGCTCAGCTTAATTTATTTTTTTTATTTTTTTGTCAAAAATTTTTTACCAACTTTGAACATTTTTTTAATTTTTTTGACAACATTTAGAATAAAACGGTCTTTTTCAATCAAAACTAGAATGTTTTTAGTATCATTTAGAAAAAAATCAAATAAAAATCTTTAAAAATGAATTTTTGATGAATTTTTTAAAAAATGGTTAATTTTCTAACCTAAAAAATTTTTACCAACTTTGAAATTTTTTTTAATTTTTTTGATATCATTTAGAATAAAACGGTTTTTCTAAATCAAAACTAGACTCTCTTTAGTTTCATTTAGAAAAAAAATCAAATCAAAATCTTTAAAAATGAATTTTTGATGAATTTTTTAAAAAATGGTTAATTTTCTAACCTAAAAAGATTTTTACCAACTTTGAAATTTTTTTGACAACACTTAGAATAAAACGATCTTTTTTGATTAAAACTAGAATGTTTTAGTTTTCATTTAGAAGAAAAATTAAATCAAAATCTTTAAAAATGAATTTTGGATGAATTTTTAAAATTTTCTTAAGTTAAAAAAGTGTCAAAAATTTTTTACCAACTTTAAAATTTTTTTAATTTTTTTGACAACACTTGGAATAAAACGGTCTTTTTTAATTAAAATTAGAACGATTTAAGTTTGATTAAGAAAAAAAATCAAATCAAAATCTTTAAAACTGAATTTTTTATGAATTTTTAAAAAATGGTTAATTTTCTAACCTAAAAAGTTTTTGAAATTCTTTTTAATTTTTTTGACAACACTTGGAATAAAAGGGTCTTCTTTAATTAAAATTAGAATGTTTCAAGCTTCATCTAGAAAAAAAATCAAATTAAAATCTTTAAAAATGAATTTTTGACGAATTTTTAAAATTAATTTTCTTAAGTGAAAAAAGTGTCAAAAATTTTTACTAACTTTGAAATTTTTTTGACAACATTTATGATAAAACGGTCTTTTTTAATTAAAACTAGAATGTTTTTAGTATAATTTAGGAAAAAAATCAAATCAAAATCTTTAAAAATAAATTTTTGATGAATTTTTAAAATTAATTTTCTTAACTTAAAAGTGTCAAAAATTTTCTCCAACTTTGAAAATTTTTTTAATTTTTTTGACAACATTTAGCATAAAACAACCTTTTTAAAACAAAAGTAGAATGTCTTTAATATCATTTAAAAAAAAATCAAATCAAAATCTCTAAAAATGAATTTTTGATGAATTTTTAAAAAATGGTTAATTTTTTAACCTAAAAAATTTTTACCAACTTTGAAAATTTTTTTAATTTTTTTGACACCGTTTAGAATAAAACGGTCTTTTTTAGTTAAAACTAGAATGCTTTAGGTTTCATTTAGAGAAAAAATCAAATCAAAATCTTTAAAAATGAATTTTTGATGAATTTTTAAAATTAAATCTTAAGTTAAGAAAGTGTCAAAGATTCTTTCCAACTTCGAAAATTTTTTACATTTTTTTGACAACACTTGGAATAAAACGGTCTTTTTTAATTAAAATTAGAATGTTTTAAGTTTCATTTAGAAAAAAAATTAAACCAAAATCTTTAAAACTGAATTTTTGACGAATTTTTAAAATTGATCGATTTTTTTAAGTTAGGTTAGAAGTGTCAAAAAATTTTTACCAACTTTTCCGCGTAGATCACGAAAATACCGTTCTAGAATCTTATTCAAAACTGAATGTAGAATCATTTGAAATAAATCGTATAAAAATCAGACGACTGCCGGCCGAGTTATGGGAGTTCAAAATCAAAATTTCTAAAATAATAGAAAATCGAAAAAATCAAGATGCGATTTTCCAGCGATTTTTCGGCAAAGAAATGATTTGACATATAAATAAGTACTTTTCAAACGATTATAAATATTCAAACAATCGGAATTTGCAATAAAATAGAAAAAAAAGGATTTCAAAATTTTCGTCTTATTTCTCGATGTAGAGGTTCGGAAAAACTTTCGTCAGAAATTTTCCGGGGTTGGTACAATAACGCCCTTTTAAAATCATACTCAGAATTAAACTAAGAATCGTTGAAAACCAACCGCATGAAAATTGAACGACGGACGGCCAAATTACATGAGCTCAAAGTCAAAATTTCTAAAATAGCTAAAATCCGAAAAAATCGAAAGGAAAAATTTTTTTTTCAAAAATCGACAATTTTAGATTTTGTTGAAACTCACGTTCTTATACAATTCAACAACGGGGAAAATGGTGGTAAAATCCGTTTCCCCGTAGATCCTTTGATTTTCCACAAAAATCGACTAGAATTTGCAACGCTCATTTTCGGTGCAGAAGTTCGGAAAAAAATTTGTTAAAAAATTTTGGCGTAGATTATGAAAGCATCATTCTAGAATTTTATTCAAAATTGAATGGACAATCATTTGAAACAAACCGTATGAAACTCAGATAAATAAGAGTCGAGTTATGATAGCTCAAAGTCAAAATTTTTTAAATGATTGAAAATCGAAAAAAATCAAGATGCAATTTTCCAGCGATTTTTCGGCGAAGAAATGATTTCATATATAAATAAATGCTTTCCAAACGATTATAAATATTCAAACAATCGGAATTTGCAATAAAATAGAAAAAAAACATTTCAAAATTTTGGTGTTATTTCTTGATGTAGAGGTTCGGAAAAACTTTCGTCAGAAATTTTCTGGGGTTGGTACAATAACGCCCTTTTAGAATCATACTTAGAATTAAACTGAAAATCGTTGAAAATCAACCGAATGAAAATCAGATGACCGATGGCCAAGTTACGCGAGGTCAAAGTCAAAATTTCTAAAATAGCTAAAATAAGAAAAAATCGAAAGGAAAATTTTCTTTTTTACGAATCGAAAATTTTAGATTTTGTTGAAACTCACGTTCTAGTATAATACAATAACGGGGAAAATGATGGTGAAATCCGTTTCTCCGTAGATCTTTTGGTTTTCCACAAAAATCGGCTAGAATATGCAAATTTTTTACCAACTTTGAAAATTTTTTTAATTTTTTTTGACAACACTTGGAATAAAATGGTCTTTTTTAATTAAAATTCGAATGTTTCAAGCTTCATTTAGAAAAAAGTCAAATCAAAATGGTTAAAAATGAATTTTTGATGAATTTTTAAAGTTTTCTCTTAAGTTAAAAAGTGTCAAAAATATTTACCAACTTTGAAAATTTTTTTAATTTTTTTTAACCACACTTGCAATAAAACGGTCTTTTTTGATTAAAATTAGAACGATTTAAGTTTGATCTAGAAAAAAATCAAATCAAAATCTTTAAAAATGAATTTTTAATGAATTTTTAAAAAATGGTTAATTTTCTAACCTAAAAAATTTTTACCAACTTTGAAAATTTTTTAATTTTTTTTGACACCATTTAGAATAAAACAGTCTTTTTTAATTAAAATTAGAATGTTTTAAGTTTCATTTAGAAAAAAAATTAAATCAAAATCTTAAAAAATGAATTTTTGATGAATTTTTAAAATTAATTTTCTTAACTTAAAAGTGTCAAAAATTTTTTCAAACTTCGAAAATTTTTTTAATTTTGTTGACAACATTTACAATAAAACAGCCTTTTTAAAACAAAACTAGAATATTTTTAGTATCATTTAGAAAAAAAATCAAATCAAAATCTTTAAAAATGAATTTCTGATGAATTTTTTGAAAAATGGTTAATTTTCTAACCTAAAAAATTTTTACCAACTTTGAATTTTTTTTTAATTTTTTTGACAACACTTGGAATAAAACGGTCTTTTTTAATTAAAATTAGAATATGTTAAGTTTCATTTAGAAAATAAATCATATCAAAATCTTTAAAAATGAATTTTTAATGAATTTTTAAAATTTTCTTAAGTTAAGAAAGTATCAAAAATTTTTTACCAATTTTGAAAATTTTTTTAATTTTTTTGACAACACTTAGAGTGAAACGGTTTTTTTTATTTGAAATTAGAATGTTCTAAGTTTCATTTAAAATAAAAATTATTTCTTAATCTTAATAAATAAATTCTGTACGATTTTTTAAAGATGATGGATTTTTTTTAAAAAGTTAGGTTAGAAGTGTCAAAAATTTTTTACCAACTTTGAAATTTTTTTTAATTTTTTTGACAACACTTAGAATAAAACGGTCTTTTTTAATCAAAACTAGAATGTTTTGAGTTTCATTTAAAACAAAAATCATTTGTTAATCTCAACAAATAAATTCTGTACGATTTTTTAAAGATGATTGAATTTTTTTTAGAAAGTTAGGTTAGTTAACTGTCAGAAATTTTTACAAACTTTGGAAATTTTTTAAATTTTTTTGGCAACAATTAGAACAAATCTGACTTTTTTATTTCAAAATAGAGTCTTTTAACTTGAATTTAATCCAAATACCATTTCTTAATACCTATAAATAAAATTTAGGCGAATTTTTAAAGATGATCGAATTTTTTTTTAAGTTAGGTTAGTAGTCAAATTTTTTTTTACCAAATTTGGAAATTTTTTGTAATTTTTTGCTAATATTTAGAACAAATTTTTCTTGTATATTGAAAAATAGAATTTTTAGATGTTAATTTTAAATAAAAATCATTTTCTAATTCCAATAAATAAAATCCAAGCGATTTTTTTAAATTAAAAAGACTAGATACTAGATACTTCTAGATATTTTTTTAACGGCATGTGAGAACCTTAGTAACAATCGTAATCCTAAACGTTCACATGTACGCGAGTTTCACAATTGTTTAATTATGTAAAGGCGAGATGGGAAGCAAACCAGAAGGCCGAGCCGTATTAATAATGTAATTTATTAAATGTAAACACCGACACAGCGTGCGTTTTCTAACCTTTCCCACATTGCGTTTCTCCGAAGCTTCTACCACCAGCTACAACAAAAATAATGAGTAGGGAACTATTTTAAACGATGAACCCATTGAATTTCGAACTCCGTTCCGTTCCGTTCCTCAATAAACACATAAAAGAGGCGAGAAAACAAAAAATAATTTAATTATGTTTATCGTCCTTTATGGCAGGGTCCTCGGCAATAAAACACGGATTCCCGGACGGAGCCGTGGGGCGCTCCACGATCCAATATAACACTCTTAATTATCTCACTACGAACCCCCCTCAATAAAAAAAGTTGTGAATCACGGAATCATTAACTGTAATTGCCCGTGTGGATAGATGATACGTTTTCGTTTTCCTCGACTATCTCGTAAATGATGTGTTTATTTTATTTCGTTTATGACACACTTTCTTTAAGTTGCCGACTCATAAGAAGACATTATAAGAAGACACAAGATTCAAAACGATTATTGCTAATAAATGGAAAGATCAAAATAAAGTTAAATTAATGAGAATAAAACTAAAGTAGTGACAATAACATAACATAAGAAATTCACGACAATAAATAACTTAATAACAATGACAATCATCTCTTTTAAGATGGTGCTTCCACATATTAGATAATAATAAAGGCGGGGTAATTCCGGTGTGTTTAAGATATGGATAAGTATAATTATTTACGGCCTTCCTGTAATTACCGAGGACGTGGAACAAGATAAAGTTAATGCATAATAGATCGTTAATGTGTGCGGTCTACTTTTTTTATAAGCTGCCTCTTTATTAAGGCAAATAATCGCCTAATAAAATCGCCTAATGAACTTATCAAAAGAAAATTGGTTCATATTGTGGGTAATATAATTTGTTGTTGGATAAAATTAGAAATTAAAGGTGTTTTAGTACTTACATTTTAAGGTCACTGAATAATGTTCTATTGCTAAAACAAAGATGGGTTGTTGTTAGATTCATAGCTAGGAAACTAATTGTTGTTGGGGTTTGAAATTTTATCACCTTTTAAATTGAAACTTAATCTTTATTCATACGAAAAATGAACTTTCTAGGATTTTTAGTTTTTTCTAGAGAAAAAAAAAATTTAACCTAACCTCAAATTTTTAAAATTTAAGAAAATCCATCAAATTTAAAAATTCATTAAAAATTCATTTTTAAAGATTTTGATTTGATCTTTCTTCTAAATGAAACTTAAAATATTCTAATTTTAATTTAAAAAGACCGCTTAATTCCAAGGGTTGTCAAAAAAATTAAAAAAATTCTCAAAGTTGGTAAAAATTTTTTTAGGTTAGAAAATTAACAATTTTTCAAAAAATTCATCAAAAATTTATTTTTAAAGATTTTGATTTGATTTTTTTTCTAAATGAAGCTTAAAACATTCTAATTTTAATTAAAAAATACCGTTTTATTCCAAGTGTTGTCAAAAAAATTAAAACAATTTTCAAATTTGGTAAAAATGTTTTAGATTAAAAAATTAACAATTTCTTAAAAAATTCACAAAAAATCGAATTTTAAATATTTTGAGCTGATTTTTTTTCTAAATCAAACTTAAAACAATCTAGTTTTATATAAAAAAACCGTTCTATTCCAAGTTTTGTCAAAAAAATTAAAAAAATTTTTAAAGTTGGTAAAAATTTTTTTAGGTTAGAAAATTAATATTTTTTTTTTTTTAATTCATAAAAATTGAATTTTAAATATTTTGGACTGATTTTTTTTCTGAATTAAACTTAAAACATTCTAGTTTTATATAAAAAAGACCGTTTTATTCTAAGTTTTATCAAAAAATTTAAAAAAAATTTCAAAGTTGGTAAAATTTTGTTGAGATTTCTAACCTAATTTAAGAAAATCAATCAGCTTTAAAAATTCATCAAAAATTCATTTTTAAACATTTTGATTTGATTTTTTTTCTGAATGAAACTTAAAACATTCTAATTTTAATTAAAAAAGACCGTTTTATTTCAAGTGTTATCAAAAAAATTAAAAAAATTTTCAAAGTTGGTAAAAATTTTTGACACTTTTTTAATTTAAGAAAATTAATTTTAAAAATTCGTCAAAAACTCATTTTTAACTATTTTAATCTGATTTTTTTCTACATGAAAAATAAAACATTCTAATTTTAATTAAAAACGACCGTTTTATTCTAAGTGTTGTCAAAAAAATTAAAAAAAATTTCAAAGTTGGTAAAAAATTTTGACACTTTTAATTTAAGAAATTAAATTTAAAAAATTCATTAAAAATTCATTTTTAACCATTTTGATTTGATTTTTTTGCTAAATGAAACCTAAAACATTCTAATTTTAATTAAAAAAGATCGCTTTATTCCAAGTATTTTCAAAAAAATTTAAAAAATGTTCAAAGTTGGTAAAAAATTTTTTAGATTAGAAAATTAACCATTTTTTAAAAAATTCATCAATAATTCATTTTTAAAGATTTTGATTTGATTTTTTTTCTAAATGAAACTTAAAACATTCTAATTTTAATTAAAAGAGACCGTTTTATTCCAAGTGTTGTTAAAAAAATTAAAAAAAATTTCAAAGTTGGTAAAAATTTTTGAGACTTTTAACCTAATTTTAAAAAAATCGATCAACTTTAAAAATTCACCAAAAATTCATTTTTAAGGATTTTAATTTGATTTTTTTTTCTAAATGAAACTTAAAACATTCTAATTTTAATCAAAAAAGATCGTTTTATTCTAAGTGTTGTCAAAAAAATTAAAAAAATTTTCAAAGTTAGTAAAAATTTTTTAGGTTAGAAAATTAACCATTTTTTAAAAAAATCATCAAAAATTCATTTTTAAAGATTTTGATTTGATTTTTTTTCTAAATAAAACTTAAAATATTCTAACTTTAATTAAAAAAGACTGTTTTATTCCAAGTTTTGTCAAAAAATTTAAAAAAATTTTCAAAGTTGGTAAAAATTTTTGACACTTTTTTAACTTAAAAAAAATCCATCAAATTTAAAAATTCATTTTTAAAGATTTTGATTTGATTTTTTTTTCTAAATGAAACTTAAAACATTCTAATTTTAATTAAAAAAGGTCGTTTTATTCCAAGTGTTGTCAAAAAAATTAAAAAAATTTTCAAAGTAGGTAAAAATTTTTTGACACTTCTAATTTAAGAAAATCCATCAAACTTAAAAATTCATTAAAAATTCATTTTTAAAGATTTTGATTTGATTTTTTTTCTAAATGAACCTTAAAATATTCTAATTTTAATTAAAGAAGACCGTTTTATTCCAAGTGTTGTCAAAAAAATTAAAGAAAATTTCAAAGTTGGTAAAAATTTTTTTAGGTTAGAAAATTAACCATTTTTTAAAAATTCATCAAAAATTCATTTTTAACCATTTTGATTTGATTTTTTTTCTAAATGAATCTTAAAATATTCTAATTTTAATTAAAAAAGACCGTTTTATTCCAAGTGTTGTCAAAAAAATTTAAAAAATTTTCAAAGTTGGTAAAAATTTTTGACACTTTTTTAACTTAAGAAAATTAATTTTAAAAATTCGTCAAAAATTCATTTTTAACCATTTTGATTTGATTTTTTTTCTAAATGAAACTTAAAACATCCTAAGTTTAATTTAAAATGACCGTTTTGTTCCAAGTGTTGTTAAAAAAATTAAAAAAATTTTCAAAGTTAACAAAAAATTTTTGACACTTCTAACTTAAGACAATCCATCAAATTTAAAAATGCATATCTAAAAAACTAATTGCTATTAAGACTTCAAATTTTGTAACGATTTAGATTGAAACTTAATCTTTATTTGTACCAAAAATGAACTTTCTAGGATTTTTAGTTTTTTCTACAGACAAGAAATTCTAACCTAACCTCATTTACATGTCTATTAAAATTTGCTAATTTTTAAAAATTCATATCTAAAAAATTAATTATTGTTGAGATTTGAAATTTGAAGGTGATTGAGATTAAAAATTGATCTTTATTTTTGCTCTGATTGTCGGGAAGTTAAACCTCATGTAAAACCGTTGGGTATTCGAAGAATTATTCACCGACCATCTGTCTTTTTTAAAATGAGCATACACACGTATGAAGCGGATAAAATTTTTCACGGGTAATCTTTTCGATCGAGTTTCGCCGTTACAAGGTGTCCATTCGACGGACGTAATCGTTCCCTTGTAACAGCCACTGAATTTCGTCAGGGTTGGTTTACACTTAATACACCAAAAGAACTACCTCTTTCTATATACTAATTTTCAAAAAAAAAAATTACCTCATTTGCAGTTTGTCTCATTTGTAAAGTCTCATTTTAAAAACTTGTAATTTTAAATTTTAATAATTCAAAATAAAAATAAAAAATATAAAGAGAATAGTCTTTAGTGTAAAGACAACTTTATAAACCTTAAAATGAGCAAAAACATCGGTCAGGATTTCGTGTTAAAACCCAATTACATTTCTTCGACGGGGTCAATTGGAGTATTAATCTTTCGAATCGCTTACCGGTTATTCCCGATAAACACGAAACACGCCAAATTCCGGGTTACGTTTCAAAAATCCACCTCAAAGGGACGAACGGACGGTCGAATGCCGCCGCGCACTTAATTACCCCGATTGTGTTTGTATCAGCGTCAGAAAGGGTTTAATAACCGACATATTTTCGCCCCCGGACGAATATTCGGCGCAAACAGATCACACACGGGACCCCGAGCGGGGACACAAACAATACGCGAATATTTCCGACCGGATACCTTTGTTATTAATAATGCCCGGCGCGGATCGGTCTCGGTTATTTGAATTCCGGGCGTAACGCGTACCGGTTAACCCTTTATATCAAAAGACGGACGCGAAATAATAGGGATAGTTTTAAAAAAGAAAAAATAATAAAAATAAAATAATAATAATAATTATAATAATTATAAACTCACCGCCCATGTGGCCGTTTTCGTACGGGTAATCTCCATTGTCCATACGTTGCTTCTTCAGCTGTTGGTGTTGGAGGTGAGATGCCGCCAGACTCAATCCCACAGGAGCTCTTTTGGGTGGTCTTCCGGGCCTGGAACTGCGAAATGGTAGAGAATTACTGCGGTTAAAAACGTTATGGTAAAATTAATTAAATACACTTCGAACCTAAGAAGTCAATTTTGTTTAAAAAAGAGTCAATTTGGTTTTCTAATTAGAAAAAAAATCATTACGAATTTATTTATAGAGATTAAGGAATGAATTTTGTTTTAAAATATAGCTTAAATATTGTATTTTTGATTATAAAAGTGAAATTTATTCTATTTGTCACAAAAAAATTAAAAAAAAAATTTTATTAAAACCGAACCTTAACCTTAAATTTTGTCGATCAATTTTAAAAAATCACCCAGACTTTTTTTATAGGAATTAAAAGCTGACTTTTATTTTAAATTAAATTTTAAGGATTCTATTTTTGATTATAAAAGTCAAATTTATTCTAATTATCACGAAAAAATTTTAAAGAAATTTTGATACCCAACCTACTATAACCTGAAAAATTTGTTGAAATTTTAAAAAATCGCCCAGACTTTATTTATAGGAATTAGAAAATGATTTTTGCTTTAAATTAAACCTTAAAGATTCTATTTTTGATTGCAAAAATCAAATTTATTCTAATTATCCAGAAAAGTTAAAAAAAAATTTTAAACCGAACCTAGCATAACCTTAAAAAATTGTTGAAATTTTAAAAAATCACCCAGACTTTATTTATAGGAATTAGAAAATGGTATTTATTTTAAATTAAACCTTAAAGAGTCTATTTTTGATTGTTAAGGTCAAACTTATTCTAGTTATCACGAAAAAATTAAAAAAATTTTTTGAAACCGAACCTAACATAACCTGAAAATGTTGAAATTTTAAAAAATCATGCAGACTTTATTTATAGGAATTAGAAAATAATTCTTGGTTTAAACTATACCTTAAAGATTCTATTTTTGATTATAAAAGTCAAATTTATTCTAATTATCACGAAAAAATTAAAAAAAAATTTTGAAATCAAACCTGCACATAACATAACCTTAAATTTTTTTGACTAACATTAAAAAATCCCCCAGACTTTATTTTTAGGAATTGAAAAATAGTTTTTATTTTAAATTAAACCTTAAAGATTCTATTTTTGATTATAAAAGTCAAATTCATTATGATTGTTACAAAAAAAATTGAAAAAATTTTTGAAACCGAACCTAACATAAGATAACCTTAACAAAATTTTGACCGACTTTAAAAAATCACCCAAACTTTGTTTATAGATTCCTATTATTATTCCTATTTATTTATTTTTATATTATTTATTATTATATTATTCCTATTTAGTTATTTTCGGTGGAATTTTTACAAATTTTTTAGGTTTTTGATGGAATTTTTCTGAATTTTAATCATTTTTGGTGGAATTATTAAAAAATTGTAGAAACTTTGGTGGATTTTTTACAATTTTTTTAGGGTTTTGGTGGAATTGTTCTGAACTTTAGTTAGTTTTGGTGGAGTTTTTACAATTTTTTTAGATTTTTGATGAAATACTTCTGAATTTCAATAATATTTGGTGGTTTTTTTTATGAATTTAATAAGTTTTTGGTGGAATTATTAAAAATTCTGCTAACTTTGGTGGAATTTTTACAAATTTATTATGTTTTTGGTGGAATTGTTCTAAATTTAAATAATTTTTGGTGGAGTTATCAATAATTCTGTTAACTTTGGTGGAATTTTTACAAATTTATTATGTTTTTGGTGGAATTGTTCTAAATTTAAATAATTTTTGATGGAATTGTTTTAAATTTAAATAACTTTTGGTGGAATTGTTTTGAATTTTAATTATTTTTGGTGGAATTTTAATAATTTTTGATGGAATTGTTCTCAATTTCAATCATTTTTAGTGGAATTATTAAAAATTTTAGTAACTTTGGTGGAATTTTTACAATTTTTTTAGGTTTTTGGTGGAATTTTTCTGATTATTAGTTATTTTTGATGGAATTTTTGTGAATTTATCAAAAATTCTGCTAACTTCGATGAAATTTTACAAATTTATTATGTTTTTGGTTTAATTGTTCTAAATTTAAATAATTTTTGGTGGAATTTTCATGAATTTAATAAATTTTTGATGGAATTATTAAAAATTCTGCTAACTTTGGTAGAATTTTTACAAATTTATTATGTTTTTGGTGCAATTGTTCTAAAGTTAAATAATTTTTGGTGGAATGGTACTGAATTTTAATTATTTTTGGTGGAATTATTAAAAAGTCTGGTAACTTTGGTGGAATTTTTACCAATTTTTTAGGTTTTTGATGGTATTCTTCTGAAATTCAGTAATTTTTGGTGAAATTGTCCTCAATTTCAATAATTTTTAGTGGAATTATTAAAGATTTTAGTAACTGGTGAAATTTTTTCAACTTTTTTTGGATTTTTGGTGGAATTGTATTGAATTTTAGTTATTTTTGGTGGAATTTTTACAAATTTTTTAGGTTTTTGGTGGAATTATTAAAAATTTTTGTAACTATAAAAATCATTTTTTATTTAAATTAAACCTTAGTGATTTTATTTCTGATTATAAAACTCAAATTTATTTTAATTATAACGAAAAAATTCAAAAAAAAGATTTATACCGAACCTAACATAACTTTAAAAATTTGTTGAAATTTTAAAAAGTCACTCAGACTTTATTTATAGGAATTAGAAAATGATTCTTATTTTAATTTAAATTCTAAAGATTCTATTTTTGATTATAAAAGTCAAATTTATTCTAATTATTCCGTAAAAATTAAAAAAAAAAAAATTTAAACTAAACCTAACATAACCTTAAAAATTTGTTGATATTTTAAAAAATTACCCTGACTTTATTTATAGGAATTAGAAAATGATTTTTACTTTAAATTAAACCTTAAAGATTCTATTTTTGATTGTAAAAGTCAAATTTATTCTAATTATCACGAAAAAATTAAAAAAAAATTTTGAAATCAAACCTGCACTTAACATAACCTTAAATTTGTTTGACTAACTTTAAAAAATTCCTCAGACTTTATTTTTAGGACTTAAAAACTGATTTCTAGTTTAAATTAAACCTTAAAGATTCTATTTTTGATTGTAAAAGTCAAATTTATTCTAATTGTTACGAAAAAATTAAAAGAAAAAAATTTTTATCGAACCTAATATAACCTTAAAAATTTGGCGAAACTTTAAAAAATCGCCCAGATTTTACTTACAGGAATTAGAAAATGATTTTTACTTTAAATTAAATCTTAAAGATTCTATTTTTGATTATAAAAGTCAAATTTTTTCTAATTTTCCCAGAAAAATTTTAAAGGAATTTTGAAACTAAACCTAACATAACCTTATTTTTTTGGTTAACTTTAAAAAAATCACCCAAACTCTATTTATTTGAATTAGAAAATGATTTTTACTTTAAATTAAACCTTAAGGATTCTATTTTTGATTATAAAAGCCAAATTCATTATAACTGTCACCAAAAAAATTGAAAAAAATTTTGAAATTGAATCTAACATAACATAAGCTTTAAATTTTTTTGATCAATTTTAAAAAATCACCCAGACTTTATTTGTAGGAATTAAAAAAATATTTTTGTTTTAAATTATACCTTAAAGATTCTATTTTTTTATTAAAAAAGTCAAATTTATTCTAATTATGACAAAAAAATTAAAAAAAATTTTTTAAACTGAACCTAATCTAACCTTAAAAATTTTTTGACCAACTTTAAAAAATCCCCCAGACTTTATTTTTAAGAATTAAAAAATAATTTTCAGTTTGAATTAAACTTTAATGATTCTATTTTTGATTATAAAAATCAAATTTATTCTAATTGTCACCAAAAAAATTGAAAAAAATTTTGAAACCAAACCTAACATAACATAACCATAAAATTTTTTTGACCAACTTTGAAAAATCCCCCAGACTTTATTTTTAGGAATTAAAAAATAATTTATATTCTAAATTAAACCTTAAAGATTCTATTTTTGATTATAAAAGCCAAATTTATTCTAATTATCAGGAAAAAATTAAAAAAAAATTTTAAGTCAAACCTGCACATAACATAACCTTAAAAATTTTTTAACCAACTTTAAAAAATCACCCAGACTTTATTTTTTAGAATTAAAACCTGATTTCTTTCTTTAAATTAAACCTTAAAGATTCTATTTTTGATTATAAAAGTTAAATTTATTCTAATTGCCACAAAAAAAATTAAAAAAAATTTTAAAACCGGGCCTAATTTAACAACCTTAAAATATTTTCGACTAACTTTCAAAAATTACCCAAATTTTATTTATAAGAATTGAAAAATAAAAGATTTTTTCATCAGAGATACTTAGATATTGATTTTTTTTACATATTAATCCCAGATTATAGGGTTGTATAATATGAGGGGGGCTTTCGATGATGTAATATTTCTATTTAGAAGGGGGTTCACTTCATATTTTAAATCGTACTTGTAGGTCAATGGAAAAAATATTGATTTTTTTTTTAAGTACATTTAAATAATAATTATTTAAAAAGTTTCTCATTTTTACGACTATATTGATCGTTTTGTAAGTGATAACGTTTCCAAACAAAATCCAAAGCATGATAAGCTCTCCGATCGTGAAATAACTCCATATGTTTTAACAACACGAAGAGAACATAAAACGCACATTTCGGCATTTAATATCGGGTACGATTCGTCGATACTGTCATCAAACATTGATAACTCCCCCGTTTATTTTATATATTGTTTGGACGAAGTAATCCTTCCTCGACTAACAATAAGTATAGGTGTAAATATCGAACACGAGCGTACAAATGTATTTTTAAACGTTCGCAAAACAATTATTACACGTCCCGAACACACGCCGAACATTAATAAAACGTTTATAATACGCGACGCCCGGTTACAATATCTACAACAAATACAGATAACGATGGTCGAACGATAAACTTTCCTAATATTAATTGCTCATTGCTGTGAGCAATCCACAAAACGAAAACCTAAAGACCGAAATCGGCGTTTATTTTGATTTATTGCCTTTTCGCTTTTTGACGTTTAGGAAAATCGACACCTGTGTTTGAAATAACCTAAATTAAATACATATAAGAGATGATAAAATAATATTTTATCTGGGTAATAATCCCGGATAGAGTTGTTGTACCAGGTGAGTAATTAAAATATTCCCTAATTGCGAAAGAACGGTTGGAAGATTTTTGCGCTTTGTCAGCGGAAAAAGAGGCCCTCATCGACGCTTCGGATTACAATCGGGGGGCCACCGCGTCGAGATACTATCACAAAAGATATCGAATGCGAGAAGAACATGTTAAAACAATGGGGTGCGCGGATCACTTCAGTTATCGAACGGAAAAGGGTTGATCTGGAGACGTACGTCCCTGGCTCGCTCTTATGGAGGTGCCCCCATATTCCACTTCAGACGGGAAAAGAGAGTATCTCATTTCCGTTCTGGGTCCCGACTGGGTGTATTTTTTTTTATTCTTTTTTTGAAGAGCAGATGTCCCTCGCCACGCGAGCGCCCAGACCATTGTTTTTTAGGGTGTAAAGAAAAACAGATCGGGATCAAAAGATAAAATAGAGGTTTTTTAATCGTATATCTCTAGTGATTATATCTTTATTATATCTTTAGTGATTAATGCAAGCTCAAATCACTTATTTTTAAATTTAAATTGGAATATTTGAAAATGACATTGTTACATAAAAATTAAAAAAAAAATTGGGATGAATTTTTAAAAATTTACTTCTAACAAACTAAATGTTGTTGAGATGTAAAATTTTATCGTTAATTAGTTTGAAATTTAATCTTTATTTTTACCAAGAATGAATTTTCTATGACTTAGTTTTTCCTATACAATAGAAAATCTAATCTAACCTAATTAATATGTTTGTTAAAATATGTAAATTTTTAAAAAAATCATATCTAAGAAATTAATTGTTGTTGAAATTTGAAATTTTATGAGGATTTAGATTAAAACTTAATCTTTATTTTTACCAAAAATGAATTTTCTAGGATTTTTAGTTTTTTCTATAGAAAAGAAAATCTAACCTAACTTAATTAACATGTCTGTTAAGATATGTCAATTTTAAAAAAATCATATCTAAGAAATTAATTGTTTTTGAGATTTGAAATTTTTATGATTATTGAAATTGAAACTTAATCTTTATTTGCACTAAGAATGAATGTCTTAGGATTTTTAGTTTTTTCTAGAGAAATGAAATTCTAACCTAACCTAATTTTCCATGTCAATTAAAATTTATCAAATTTTAAAAATTCACTTCTTAGAAATTAAACGTTCTTGAGATTTGAAATTTTATGAGGATTTAGATTGAAACTTAATATTTATTTTTACCAAAAATACATGTTCTAGGACTTTTAGTTTTTCCTACAGAAACGAAATTCTAACCTAACCTAATTTTAAATGTCGATTAAAACTTATTCATTTTTAAAAATTCACTTCTTAGAAACTAAACGTTATTGAGATTTGAAATTTTATGAGGATTTAGATTAAAACTTAATCTTTATTTGTACCAAGAATGAATGTCCTAGGATTTTTAGTTTTTTCTGGAGAATAGAAAATCTAACCTAACTTAATTAACATGTCTCTTAAAATATATCAATTTTTAAAAAATCACTTCTTAAAAACTAATTGTTGTGGAGATTTCAAATTTTTATGATTATTTAAATTAAAACTTAATCTTTATTTGTACCAAGAATGAATTTCCTGGGATTTTTAGTTTTTTCTAGAGAAACGAAATTCTAACCTAACCTAATTTTTCATATCAATTAAAACTTGTAAATTTTTAGAAATTCAGTTCTTAGAAACTAAACGTTCTTGAGATTTGAAATTTTATGAGGATTTAGATTAAAACTTAATCTTTATTTGTACCAAAAATAAATTTTCTACGATTTTTAGTTTTCTCTCTAGAACAAAAAATCTAACCTAACTTACTGTACATGTCGACAAAAATTTTGTTAATTTTTAAAAAATTCATATCTCATGAACAAATTGTTTTTAAGTTTTGAAATTTTATGAGAATGTAGATTGAAACTTAATCTTTATTTTTATCAAAAAGGTTTGCTCTACTACTTTTAATTTTTTTCTCAGAAGAGAAAATGTACCATCGGTGCCCAAAAAAATGAGACACTGAATTTTTTTTTATTGTGTATCTTGCTTTAGATTTGTCAGTTAATTGACGTTCAATATATCAAAGCTATAAGACTAACTAAATTACAAGACTAATAGTAAAGGTATTATAATATCTAATTTTTTGGATAATGTGAAAAAAACTAGTGAACGCCACCGAGATGGAATACATGTTCTATAACCCTCAAATTGGATATATTAATAAAAATACAGTCTTACAAACAAAACAAAAATGTATGGAATACTGCAGAATAAGGAAAAAATTTGGTCCAGAAAGGCCAAATGCTACAAGCGACGAAGAAGATGGCCAGTTAGTGGAGTATGTTTGATAAAGTCCGTTTCAATCGGCAGTTGTTGGCTAAATAGGAAACAGATTTTTCAGCTGGAGGGAAAACTACTCGAAGGAGAATTAAAAAGTCTGATCTGCGAAACCAATTTGCTGCGAATAAAATTTTCCATAATTATCGAATGCATTGAACAAAGATAGTTAGGGAATTTTTGACTGGACAACAAGTAAATGTTTAACCTTGGCTTTCAAAGAGCTCTGACTTAAATTCCATGGAAAACTGAACTAATTGTAAGACTAGAACTAACGTTAGTGCTAACTCTAACACTAGACCTAGAACTAGAAGCTTTTGAGTTTAGCCGTGAATCTTTTGAAAAAATGTTTGACATTTTGGATGCCATGTTGCCTTTAAAAACAAGAGCGAAGTTCTGAAACGAGTTCGAAGTTCTGAAGAAGGTTGCAACATGGCATTCGAACAATTCATCTTCTTCAGAACGAGTTCGAAGTTCTGAAGAAGGTTACAACATGGCATCCGAACATGGCATTTTCTTCAGAAACGAGTTTGAAGATCTGAAACGAATTCGAAGTTCTGAAGAAGATTGCAACATGACAATCGAATAATTCATCTTCTTCAGAACGAGTTCGAAGTTCTGAAGAAGGTTATAAGATAGCATCCGAACATGGCATCTTCTTCAGAAATGAGTTTGAAGGTCTGAAACGAGTTCGAAGTTCTGAAAAAGGTTGGAACATGGTATCCGAACAATTCATTTTGTTTAAAACGAATTCGAAGTTCTGAGTTTAAAATGCATGGAAATCGTTTGGGGTTTCATGGCAAAAGACATCTACCAAAATAATTTTAATCCCTACATGGTTAATCAACTTCAACAAAAACTTATTGCTTTTCGTTTGTATTTTCACTGTCATTTTATATTCCAACAAACCCAAAGGAGGGTTGCTGAGCCGGCCGCTTTTCGGGCAAACAGTGTTTCAAAAGGGGCATATTTTAACGTTTAGCCGAGAAACGTACCGTCGACGAATAATAGCCGAGAACCAAACCGCCGAAACAATTTTCCAAATAGTTTTTTCGAAAGACAGATACAACAACGTGTTCGTTTTACTCAATTTTAATGATTTTGAACAATTTTTTATATAAGCAAATTGAATTTTATCCGCTTTCGTTGAAAAATTGGTTGTTCGAAAAACGGTCAATAGAAATCGTACCCGCGCTAACGTCTCAAAACCAGACCCGGAAAAAGACGTTCTAAAAGGAGCTATTTAACCGATTTAGGCTTAGAAATAGCATCATGCTTATGAATTAAGTTGTATTTTAACGTTTCGTTTGTCAACATGAATAGCACATAAAGTGTTAAGAGTTCGGAAAGAGCTGGGAAATAACGCAAAAAAACGGTTAGTTTGACGTTTGGAAACGCCAAAAATTCGCTTGCCGGCAATTCCGCGCCGTGATTGATCAATTTTCGTTAGTTCGGTGCAAAATGAGGGCAAAAAAGACGGCGCTGCTGGTTTACTACTTTATTACTAGCAAACAGTGGATCGCTTAAACGGGGGATCCTCGGAAAGATGTGAATCCGAGAAAGGTGGCAAACAGTTAAGAAAAATCGTTTGTAGTGCATGACGGGCGGCCTGCGGCCACCCTTTCACGGATGCCAAATGGTCCAATGAGCGGCAAGCACTCCTTGACGTAGCCATGGTAACGAAATGCGATCCGTGGATTTAAAAATGCGCGCGTGAATCAAACTCGATTCAAATTCAAACTTTAATTTTTTTATTTTCGGCTAAATTCTTTAATTGAATAAGACCAAACTGTAAACGATCCGTCTACCATAATTGCTGTAAACGTATTACGCTTTTCATATTCTTCAACTTGATGCCTGGTGTTTCTCATCCTTGTACGGACTTTTTCCTTTATTCCCGTTTAAGGCCAACCTTTTAGCTTCCTGTAAAGTTTTTCCTTTTCTTTTCTAGTATCTTTTTTTATTACTTCACATCCCAATTGTTACGGTCCTCCACTTCTTCTCTTTCTCCGCATTGTTGCCTGTCAGACTTGCTTCGCCAGGCTTGAATTTTGCATTCTATGAAGATGACTCCACAAATTGAGTTGTCGCTTTTCAATAAAATCGTTTAGTGATTTGATATTAGGATATTTCCTTATCTCAGTGTTTCCAAGGTTATCTTTCTTAGTCACTTCCTTAACCCTTCTAAGATATTTCATTTCAACTGTTTGTAATTTTTTCTTCTTTCTCTTTGAAAGCATCCAAGTCTCATATCTAAGGATAAATATTGACAAAAAAAATGAGAAAGTAAAATACATTACTTTTTATGTATTTATCTTCGTTTTCTTCACTGTCTCCTTCTTGTTAATTAATAGATTCTTCATGTCGTCAGTAAGTTGCAATGTCTTCTCTATCCATGTATTTAGTTCTTCTTCGTGTTTGCCATCCTTTTCTAGTTCTGCTCCTAGGTAGGTACTTGTAATGGTTTCCTTATTCTATGATTGTGATTTTCACCTGTATTTTCATCTCTTCCTCTTCCCTCATCACCACGACTTTTGTCTTATTCATCTTCATTCCATATTTTGTCAATGTCAAATTCTGTTTCTCCAGACTATCTTATAATTCATCCACAAACTTTCCTTCTGTAGTTTCTATAAGTTTCTTTAATTTCTATATTCTTAGTAATTACTACATTTAAATTACTTTCATATATTTCTTGTATGAATCAAATGGTTTTGTTCTCGATTCCTCTTCTCTCTAGAATTCTCCACAATTTTTTACGTGGAATGCTATCCAAGTTTTTCTGAAAGTCTATGAATCCTACGTATATCTTTATTATGTGATAGCTTCTTTTTTATTATTTGCTCAATTGTAAATATGTGGTCTTGGATACTTGTGTCATTTATAAACCCACTCTGTGCCTCATCCAATTCTTGTATTATTATTGGTTTGATTCCTTTCTCAACGGTGTGTTCTAATATCTTCATGGTGGTGATTTAAGAGGCGCATATCTACATGAAAAATTACGTTTTCGAAGAGATACAGAGTTAAAGATCAAAGTTCTGGACCCAAATATCGATTTTTTCACATAATCTCTCCGTGACGTGATTTATTCTTCGTTCTAAACTAATAAAATGAACATTAATTCTCAAATAGTAAATATTCAAATATCAATAAGGCAAAATATTTAATTTTAAATTTAATATTTGTTTTGCATCGTTTTTTGTTCTCCAAGTACCTTCACAAAAGAATTGTAACGATTTCTTTGGTGATTAAAACGTTCATTTACTTCAATAATTACATTCCCAGAGAGATATAAATGTAAAAATCTAAGCTACAAACCCAAACGTCGGTTTCTTCGTCAATTTGGAAAATAAAACATCCACTTCCTTTAGTAATTACATTCTTGCAGTGATGAACCATTAAAAAGTGAAGTTGTGGTCTTAAATGTGCATTTTCATTATAGCACAAACCTTTCTGTTCTTCAATTTACTTCAATCGATGAATTTTGAAGCAAGCAGGTACATTTTTAAGAGTATTAAGGCTTACTTGTTAGTTAGATTGATTAATTTACTTTAAATCCTCATTATAGACCATTTCTTTGGCAAACTCTTTTCGGCATCGAAACGTTTACGTAAAATGAGATTTTTATAATTACTCGTGGGATTCTAAAATACTTTCTACATCAATATCATGGCGTAAACTGTTCTCAATAGATGTTTAGACGAATTTTCCAACGATTCATACAGCAAAACAGCCTTTGTTTCTTTATATTATTAAAAATTTTAATTAGATTATAATATTTTTACAGCAATCACCTGTTTGAACTCTCAAAACGATTCATTCGTCCTCTCCATCTTTCAAATGTAGCCCTTTCCCAATCGTCAAAGCACATTTTTGAGCGCAAAACGTATAAATTTACAGCATGAAATTTATCAGTAATTTTCGAAATTTTTGAAGAAATTTTACGTTAATCCTCTCCTTAAATGATTAAAATCGGCGTGAAAAAGGTTCAAACACGTCATTAGGGTCCAGATTTAAACGTCCAAATGCTTTTTGAAGCAAAAATTTTCTTCCAGTAAACGTTGAAATTATCTTGCAATTTTATTCAAGTTTTTGGTGCACTCGTTGGTTTTAGACTTGTAAAACGTTTCGCTCGTCCTTCAGTCATCCAAATAGAGTCCATTTTCGATCATTTAAGGGGGTTTTAGGCCTTTTTTAAATGTAAAATATTGACGCGAAAGACATAACCTACAAATCGATGTTTATTAAAATTTTTTTGAGATAATTTGATGTTACTTGCCTTTATTAAACGCACGATATCGATGAAAAAAAGGTTTCCGAACGTATTTTGAGCCCCTCCGAGACGGACAAAGCGCATTTTAGCCCCTTTTTATCCAATTTTCGTGAGCGAACGGGGCGGCCATTCGGCCGGTGACATTTATGGAAACTTTTTAAAATAATCGTGCTCTACTTACACCGTTAAACGCACGTAATTGTTCGGGGGCGTATTTTAGGCCGTTGCGGTAGTCTTATCGGGGCCCCAACGACTCGTTTTCATTAAATTTGCGCGGATAACCTCTCGAAAATGTCAACCAAAAAACCAATATGGCGTCGCCGTATTTTACTAACGAAATTTTCGTTAAATGGTTTAAAAAAACGTATTTGGAGCCCGCGGAAGGATTAGTTTAGGTGTAAAAACCGGTTTTGTAACTTTTCTGACCGATACGGTACCAAAACACGGTTGAAAAAGTAAAAAGAAATATTTAAAAATTTTTTTAAATTGATGAAAATTGGCGGGAAAAGTTTCGAAAATGGCGGGAAACGATAATTTTCGGAACTAAAAAGTGGAAATTCGGTTGAGATATTTCGGGGCCCGACGAAACCGCGCGCGCGGTACGCGTAAATCAATTTTTCAAACAGGAGACGTTTAGAAAAAACCGCGAGGCGCTACGCGCCGTACTTGCCGCGCAATAATGGGGCGAAAATTTGAATTTTCAATATAGGGGGCGCTGATATAGGGGGTGCTGATTCCCTTCTGCTTTTACTATACTGATATGTGCCGCATAACAACTTGTCTAAAAAATCTAATTTAATAATATCTAAATTTTGATTTTTACCAAAACAAATTAATTGATGAATTAATAAATGGAATTTTGAACTAAAAGTAATTATTTATTTAATTAAAAGAGATATTTAAGAAAGTTAAAGTGTCTTAGAAAATGTAAAATTACAAATGGAAACGTGTTCTTCCTTTAACCAAGAGAGATGTAATTATTTATAAACAACGATCGATTGGAAGAAAGTTCTTGCATATACATTTCATACTTCGACTGATTTTAATTACCCTTGAACCTATATGAAGTTCGAATGACTATTCCTTTTTACAAAAGCTAATAACAATGAATTAACAAGTGGAATTCTAAAAGAAAATTCGATCAATTTTAAAAAATCATACAGAATTTATTTTTAGAGATTAAGAAAAGATTTTTGTTTTAAATTGAAGTTAAAAGATTCTATTTTGAATTTAAAAAGGTAGATTTCTTCTAATTATTACCAAAAAAATTAAAAAAAATAAGTATGAAGAGTTAATTTCTTTATTCTTAGTATAAGAAAAAATAATTTTTTTGTAAGTATTTTTTTGTAATCGTACAACCTCGTATATCTTTCAAGTTTAAACCACTTGAGGTAATAGACAAGCCCCACACACATATGTTCCTTAAACGTTTCGGTGGCGCCACAAGGTTAATCCCCAAATTAGTACATTTGTGTGGGCTTCTGGTTTATTTCCCTTCGTGAGTCAAGTGGCACACGAACTACCGCAACCCGAGATAAGTTAACCCGGTGAGACGTAAATAGTTGGCCCACTTGAAACACAAGAACTCCCTCGAAAACCCCCGTTTCTTGCCCCGATCTTATTAACCCCTCGATAAGATTGGCGTCTGTTGAGATTTTCCGGCTCGTTTTAACGATTGCTCCCCGGAGCTGTTCGCCGAAAGATGCACGAAGATAAAAAGATTCATAATCCGGCGATTAGGACGCCTCAGAGGAAGAAGTAAAACGGGAAAATTGCAATTGGTCCTCGGAGAGGCGAGATACACCTTAGGTATTAACCCCCCTTTTGACTTTGGGGGGTTTGACTTTTTAGGGGGTTGAAAACGCACTTTTATCTCGTTTCTTTTTCGACGAAAACGTGACTTCAACGATTATTTGAGAGTTAAAAATAAAAAAGTTAAAGTTAAAGTTAAAATCCAAGGGGAAGTTTTAATAAGATCTCATTTTAATTTTAATGTTATTTTGATGATGTTAATTTTATTATTAGTCTTTTTACATTTTGATATTAGTCTTTTTATATTTTGATATTATTAGTCTTAATACATTTTGTTATTATTAATCGTGGTTTAATTACTCGTATGAAATTGTCGATTTAAACCTTCCCCGTCCCGTTCCCGTCGCGTTAATTGACCGCCTTGGGTTACGATTGCTATTGAATTACGTTAGTATTCGATTAAATCGCTAACGGTCGACGTGTGAATCCCTCCCGGAGGGAATTTACAATTTACACTCGGAAAATCAACCAAATGGTAACTTTCAGATCAATAATGATTATTCCTCCATCAGAAAGTTATTATTTTTGAGCATTTTATGAACATTTTTGATTGTATCATAAGAACCAAGTGTTCAAAGAAATAATATAACTTGATAATTACAAATTGATATTACTTTCTAAATAGAATAAGCTTTCATTTAGAGAAAAAAAATTTTTTTTTATTGTCATATTTTAATCGATCAAAAAATTTTATTAACTTTAACAATTTTTTTAATTTTTTTGGTAATAATTAGAAGAAATTCGCCTTTTTTAATTCAAAGTAGGATGTTTTAGCTTCAATTTAACGTAAAAATAATTCATTAATCTCTAAAAATAAGTTCTGTGCGATTTTTTAAAGTTGATCGAATTTCTATAGTTAGTTAAAATTTTTGACGATTTAACCTAACTTTAAAAAAAAAAATTAAAAATCATACAGAGCTTATTTTTAAATAGTAAGACGAGATTTTTACATTAAATTACAACTAAAAGATTCTATTTTGAATTAAAGCAATCAAATTTGTTCTAATTACTACCAAAACAATTAAAAAAAAAATTAAAGTTAATTAAAACTTTTTGACAGTTATCTAACCTAACTTTTTAAAAAATTTGACCAACTTTAAAAAATCATACAAAGCTTATTTTTAGATATTAAGACGCGATTTTTGCATTAGATTAAACTTAAAAGATTGTATTTTGAATTTAAAAAAGCAGATTTCTTCTAATTATTACCAAAAAAATTAAAACTTTTTTTAAAGTTGATTAAAATTATTTGACAGTTCTAACCTAACATATTAAAAAACTTTGCCAACTTTAAAAAATCGTACAGAACTTGTTTTTAGATATTAAGACGAGATTTTTTGATTAAATTAAACATAAAAGATTCTATTTTGAATTAAAAAAGGCAGACTTCTTCTAATTATTACGAAAAAATTAAAAAAATTCTCAAAGTTAGTAAAAATTTTTGACAGTTAACTAACCTTACTTTTTAAAAAATTTGCCCAACTTTAAAAAATCGTACAGAGCTTATTTTTAGATGTTAAGACGAGATTTTTACATTAAATTAAACTTAAAAGATTCTATTTTTAATTTAAAAAGATAGATTTCTTCTAATTATCACTAAAAGATTTAAAAAAAATCCCTAAGTTAGTAAAAATTTTTGACAGTTAACTAACCTTACTTTTTAAAAAATTGTCCAACTTTAAAAAATCGTACAGAGCTTATTTTTAAATATTAAGACGAGATTTTCTGATTAAATTAAACATAAAAGATTCTATTTTGAATTTAAAAAGGCAGATTTTTTCTAATTATTACCAAAAAAATTTAAAAAAATTTTAAAGTTGATTACAATTTTTTGACAGTTAACTAACCTAACTTTTTAAAAAATTCGACCAACTTTAAAAAATCACACAGAGTTTATTTTTAAATATTAAAACGAGATTTTTACATAAAATTAAACACAAAAGATTCTATTTTGAATTAAAAAAATCACATTTGTTCTAATTCTTACTAAAAAATTAAAAAAAATTCTTGAGTAAGTTAAGAAATTTTGACCAAATTTGAGCTTTCAGGACAATTTTTTTTAAATCATATAAAAATTTGTACATAAAAAATCTTGATAATTATTTTTTTTTCCAATAAAGATATATATATATATTTATGATCCATGATGTGGTTAGAAAGAGGAAGTTCATTAGCGTACAAACAAAGTTCATTGAATCTTGATCATAGGGAAAGAAAAAAGACTTTCCACTTCCTCCGATAAACAGATCTGGTGGAAGGAATGTTATGTTATGAAGTAGGTAAAAAGTGAGTGATGTTTAATATTCACATAGGGAACACATGTACTCGCCAGGCAAGCTCATAGAGAGCGCTTGCGAGCTCGCCAGTCTATTCTTAATAAATTAATATCAACAAAGGAAACATGGTTTATATAACGAGCGCTCGCGCTACTCTCATCATGCCGAATAGAGCTCGGTTCTACGTGGGACTAGGAGTAATAAAACATCGGGTTTCACAATGTTTGGATAGCGCGGAACCGAACAAGAACCAGAAACGTTATTATTTAATAATCCGGGTGCCCAATAAACAAACATTAATATCTGCGCGTCGGCCCGAGAACCGATTTCAACATCTCGCAAGCTGAAGACCGTTTCCTGGATGGGAAAAAACGCGGGTATTCACTCAAAATAAACCGTTCGCGGCGCGGAAAGCCGCCATATGACACCGTCTAATGAGAGTTATTTCAAGTAATAACCATAACGCGTTGAGAAATATTAACTGGCGCGTTGAATGATACACACCAGATTAGAAGACGTTTCCAACAGGATGCTAGAGAAAATAATTTCTAATTTAAAGAGGATTCATAATATAAAAATCCAAATATTTGTCAGTAATAAATCTCTTCGACGAAGAGAGAGAAGTTCCCCATTAAAATCGAATTTTGTTTTTATGAATATACCAACGAACGGAATGGCGAACTTTAATACCGTGTATAAACAAAACTAAAATAAACACTCCACTCGACTCAATTTTTTTCCCTTTTTTCTGGTAAAATTACCGCCGTGAATGTTTCATGAGAAGCAACGGCAAAATTTAGGTTGTTGCCGGCACAATTGTTTGCGCTTTATTATTATTGTTTCCTGGTATTTATCCGAAGTGAACCGAACCGAACCAAACAGCTCCTATTTTTCAGTAAATAAAAACGGAAGCTTTATAAATTCATTTTATTTCTCTCGGGCGACGCTTTTGGTTTTAATTTTTATGGAGAACACTCAATATTTAAAAAAAATCAATTGCTCAAAGCGATTCCTATGAAAAGATATCAGAACAATGTACTTTATATTTGGGGTACTTGGATTATTGATTTTTATAATATTAATCCCGGATTATGGGGGTTGTGTAATAAGAGGGGTTCTTCCATTTCTATTTAAAAAGAGGTTTCTTGTATTTTAACTATGCTCAAAGAATAATTTTGATTTTTTTTTCTAAGTTGAGATGTTGAATCTGAGCAGAAAAAATTTTTCAATTTTTTTGATAATAATTAGAACAAATTTGCCTTTTTTAGTTCAAAATAGAATCTTTTAGCTTCAATTTAAAACAAAAATCATTTCTTAATCTCTAAAAATAAAGTCTGTACGATTTCTTAAAGTTGATCAAAAATTTTAAAAAGTTAGGTTAATTAACTGTCAAAAATTTTTATTAACTTTAAGAATTTTTTTAATTTTTTTGATAATACTTAGAAAAAATCTACCTTTTGGAATTCAAAATAGAATGTTTTCACTTCAATTCGACATAAAAACCATTCGTTAATCTTTAAAAATAAACTCTGTACGATTTTTTAAAGACGATCAAATTTTTATAAAAGTTATGTTAGAACTGTCAAAAATAATCACTAAGTTTGGGAATTTTTTTAATTTTTTTAATAATAATTAGAACAAATTTGACTTTTTTAAACCAAAATAGAATATTTTATCTGTTATTTAAATCAAAAATTATTCCTTAATCTTCATAAATAAAGTTTAGGTGATTTTTTAGTTGATCGATTTCTTAAAAAAGTTTGGTTAGTTAACTGTCAAAATTTTTTACTAACTTTAAGAATTTTTTCAATTTTTTTGATGATAATTAGAACAAATATGACTTTTTTAATCCAAAATAGAATCTTTTATCTTTCATTTAAACCAGAAATCATTCCTTAATCTCCATAAATAAAGTTTAGGCGATTTTTTAAAGTTGATCGAATTCTTAAAAAAGTTTGGTTAGTTAACTATCAAAATTTTTTACCAACTTTCAGAATTTTTTCAATTTTTTTGGTAATAATTACAACAAATTTGATTTTTTTAGTTTAAAATAGAATCTTTTAACTTTCATTTAAACCAAAAATCATTCCTTAATGTCCATAAATAAAGTCTGTAGGATTTTTTAAAGATGTTGGATTTTTTTAAAGGTTAGATTAGTTAAGTGTCAAAAGGTTTTACCAATTTCAAGAATTTTTTCAATTTTTTTAGTGAGAATTAGAAAAAATTTGATTAAAAAAAAAATAGAATCTTTTATCTTTCATTTAAACCAAAAATCATTCCTTAATCTTAAAAAATAAAGTCTGGACGATTTTTTAAAGTTAATTGAATTCTTAAAAAAGTTGTCAAAAATTGTTATCAACTTTCAAATTTTTTTCTTGATTTTTTTGAGTTAAATTAGTAAAAATTTGACTTTTTAAATCTAAAATAGAATGTTTTATCTTTCATTTAAACCAAAAATCATTCCTTAATCTTAAAAAATAAAGTTGAGGCGATTTTTCAAAGTTGATCGAATTTTTAAAAAAGTTGGGTTAATTAACTGTCAAAAATTTTTACCAACTTTAAGAATTTTTTCAATTTTTTTTGCGATAATTAAAACAAATTTGACCTTTTTAATCCAAAATAGAATCTTTTAACTTCAATTTACAGCGAAAATCTTTTCTTAATCTCTAAAAATAAAGTCTGTACGATTTTTTAAAGTCAACCAAAACTTTTAAAAAGTTAGGTTAATTAACTGGCAAAGAAATTTTACCAACTTTAAGATTTTTTTAAATTTTTTTGGTAATACGTAGAAAAGATCTACCTTTTGGAATTCAAAATAGAATGTTTTCACTTCAATTTGACATAAAAACCATTCGTTAATCTTTAAAAATAAGCTCTGTACGATTTTTTAAAGTCGATCAAATTTTTGAAAAAGTTAGGTTAGAACTGTCAAAAATTATCACTAAGTTTGGGAATTTTTTAATTTTTTTTTGGTAATAATTAAAAGAAATTTGACTTTTTTAATCCCAAATAGAATCCTTTAACTTCAATTTAAAACAAAAATCTTTCCTTAATCTCTAAAAATAAACTCTGTACGATTTTTTAAAGTTGATTTAAACTTTAAAAAAGTTAGGTTAATTAACTGTTAAAAAATTTTTCTAAATTTAAGATTTTTTTTTAATTTTTTGGTGATAATTAGAACAAATTTGACTTTTTTAGTTCAAAATAGAACATTTTAAGTCCAATTTAATATAAAAATTATTTCTTAATTCTTATAAATAAAGTCGTCATTTTTCAAAATTTCTCAAAGAATAAAAAATTATAAAGTTATATTAAATTCGATTAAAATTCTTAATAACGGTAATAAAATCGCAGTGAATTTATATTTATTTTTTTCGATAAGAAAAACATTTTAACGAATTGTTAAACCGACGTTTACTGTTATTTTACACAAAATACGTTTCACGTAAAATGAAAGACTAATATTTTTTGTAGCAACAACGGTGCGTGCAGGACGCGTGCCCCATTATCCTTTTAGCGGTTTTTTCCTTCGCCCCGGTAATAAAAATAAAAATTAATTGCGTTTTTAAAAGCAACAATGGCCGACGAATGTGACGTAATAAAACGAAGTCGAACTACATTTTCGATCGTTATAAGTGTACGTCTCTTTTAAAATTGAAACGTTCGTTCGTGGCAAACTTTCCCACCCCAAAAAACCTCACCGCTAAATCTTAATTCGACCGGGTTCGAAGCAATCGATCATTCGAAATCCTTTTCGGAGACCGCCGAAAGGACAATTAGCTTGTTTAAACAACGTTTTCGCATTAGCATTAAAAAAGCGACCAAATCCTTCGTAATCCTTAACACCCGAGGTACGTTTTGCCATAAACTTATCCATCATAACAGTGTCAAATCGATAACAAAGCCCCGTCCTCGGTCTTTCCCCACCTGGGTTATAAAAAAAAATCTAAAAAGCCATTTCGAACAGATGTTCGTTCAAACACTCGAAATTAAAAGTTTGACTCAACAGAAAAACAATATAAATTAAAAAGTTTCCTTCGTACCGATATTAAAACTCGTACCTGGGAAGAGAGGAATATAAGAACACCCCGAATGGGGGTGTTCGCTTTTAATATTCGCCCGGTAGTAATAAATGCTAGTTACACGAAACAGATGGTCGGTGAGCTTTTTCGGAATTCGGGAGTTAAAAGCCGCCGGCGAACAAATCTGTCAAGATGGGGCTCTCCGCCTGTTTAATATAGTCCTTGAAAGGCTACCCTCTCCGAGATAACGACGATAAAGTCCGCTTTCTTCCCGGCTTGGGAACCGAAAAATTATTCCAAAGTGAACACGTGTTTCACTATGCAATTAAATTTCTTTTTCTAGAATAAGGTTTTTTTTATAAAATTAGGAGTTTTTTCTAAAATTAGGGTTTTTTTTCTAAAATTAAAGTTTTAAGTATTCAAAAAAAAATTAAGAGCTAGTAAAACTTTTTGTAGACTGTTTGGATTTTCTTGCGGGTGGAAAACTTTGATTGGTTAAGCGAGAGGGGTTTAAATTCCAAATTATTCATCCTTTCGGAGAGGGAGAAGGAAAATTAGCCGTTTCGAAGGGGCGCAGCTTCTTGACTAATGTCTGTCTTACGATTCATCGAACTATCTTCTATCAATTTCACAAACCGATAAATTTAAACAATTATTTACTTCTGTGTCGTTACACCCGATTAATTCCCTTGTATTCTCTTGTATTCTCTCGTATTCCCTTCTATTCACGAATTTATCCCACAATTAACCTTCATTATTTCTCCAAATGAACAGTAAAAGAAAAAAATGTTTACCAATTTTTTTCAAATTTGACTTTCTAAAATTAAAAAATCGTCTAGACTTTATTTATACAAATTTTGAAAAAATTTTTGTTTTGATTTAAACTTAAAATATTCTATTTTGATCTGAAAAAGTCATATTTGTTTTAATTATTACCAAAAAAATTCCCAAAGTTGGTAAAAAAAATTTGACAGTTAATTAACCTAACTTTTTAAAAATTTTGATCAGCTTTAAAAAATCGTACAGATTTTATTTTTAGAGATTAAGAAAAGATTTTTGTTTTAAATTGAAGTTAAAGGATTCTACTTTGATCTAAAAAAGGTGCATTTGTTCTAATTGTTACCAAAAAAATTAAAAAAAATCCCAAACTTGGTAAAAAATTTTGACAGTTAATTAACCTAACTTTAAAAAAATTGACCAACTTTAAAAAATCATAGCATCTTTATTTATAAGAAGTTTGAAAAGATTTTTGTATTAAATCAAACTAAAAAGATTCTATTTTGATCTGAAAAGGCTAGATTTGTGCTAATTGTTACTCAAAAAATTAAAAAAATTTCCAAAGTTGGTAAAAATTTTTGACTGTCTTAACCTAACTTTCATAAAAATATCCAGCATTTTAAAAAAAAATCATACTGACTTTATTTTTAGAGATTAAGAAATAATTTCTATTTTAAATTGAAGTTAAAGGACTATATTTTGAATTAAAAAAGTCAGATTTGTTCTAATTGTTACTCAAAAAATTAAAAAAAAATCCAAAGTTGATAAAAATTTTTGACAGTTAACTAACCTAACTTTTTTTTTTAATTTGGTAATCTTTAAAAAATCGTACAAAGCTTATTTTTAGAGATTAAGAAATGACTCCTTCTTTAAATAAAACTTAAAACAATCTAATTTGATGTAAAAAAAATCAGATTTGTCCTAATTGTTACCAAAAAATTAAAAAAAAAATCTTAAACTTGGTAAAAAATCTTGACAGTTAACTAATCTAACTTTTAAAAAATTTTTATTAACTTTAAGAAATCGTACAGAGTTTATTTTTAGAGATTAAGAAAAAAAATTTGTTTTAAATTGAAGCTAAAGGATTCTATTTTGATCTAAAAAAGGCACATTTGTTCTAATTATTACCAAAAAAATTTAGAAAATTCTCAAACTTGGTAAAAAATGTTGACAGTTAATTAACCTAACTTTTTAAAAATTTTGATCAACTTTAAAAAATCGTACAGACTTTATTTTTAGAGACTGAGATATGATTTTATCTTTAAATTAAAGCTAAAATATTCGAATTTGATCTGAAACGGCTAAATTTGTTCCACTTATTACCAAAAAAATTAAAAAAATTCTCAAACATCATTAAAATTTTTAATAAACTAACCTATAAAAAATAAAAATTTTATTTTTATAAAGAATAAAGTTTGCACGTCAAGTCGAAAAGGTAAGGTAAATCTGTCAAGTCGAAAGAGAGTAGAACAGACAGGCGAGAATAATAGGAATCAGTTCTTCGATTCGGACGTGAGAGACGAAATGAGCCATATTATTACCTTCGAATTTTCATTTCGGGTCGACAACGAACGCGTAAGAATCGCCGGCTAATTAAATGATTTCGCGGCGTCGGCCGTGTGATTATTCTTCATCTGCCCCTTCTGGCCTTCCTCTCCCCCGTCTCCTTCTTCCACGTTCGAGACGCGGACGGAAAGAAGAGCCCCCAAGAATTCCAATTACACGGCGCTCATTCGGAGCTAATTATGTATCAAAGTCGAGGCGAATTCTTTGCGTTAATTGCCGTATTTGTTTACAAAGATTCTCTCGTCTCTTCTCCTCTCGAATAACGTCACTTCAACGACACTGAAGGAGTATCTAAAAAGTATCCAAAGAACTGTCCAAGAAAGTCTCCAAAGAAGTTTCAAATGAATCCAAAAAAGTATTCTAAGGAGTGTCAAAAAAAGTGTCGAAACAAATGTCTAAAAAAGTGTCCAAAAAAGTATCCAAAGAAATGTCTAAAAAAGTGTTCAAAAAAGTATCCAAAGAATTATCCAAAAAATGTCTAAAAAAAGTGTCCAAAAAAGTATCCAAAGAACTATCCAAAGAAATGTCAAAAAAAGTGTCCAAAAAAGTATTCAAAAAAGTGTCCAAAGAAGACTCCAAATGCAAAAATTATTTTAAATCACTCACTCAAAATACGGATTTTATTCAAGTACGAACTTGACTAACCATAACGATCCAAATAATTAATTAATTTTACCCGCTTCCTTATTCAAACGAATTGCATTGCAAATTCGTATCATATTTTAAATTGCAACAGGAAGACCTTCGCGGCAATTAAAATTCATATTCGCGATTGTTCACGCATTCGTTTTTAATTTATTCTAATTTTCGCGAAACCGTGATGTGTAATTACGCGAAAAAACGGGATTTACATTTCGTTCCTTTTTTTTATTAAACGTTTCGACCTCGATTTAAGGGGCGTTCATACTTGTGACGTTAAGCTATATTCAAGTTAAACTATATTAAAATTAAACTATATTAAAATTAAACTACTCTATTAAAGTTCAATAACAACTAATGATTTATTGAGACCATTCGTAATGTAAATATGTAAATGTAATAAATCAAACGGTGTTAGAAAGTTTAGACGTTTTGGTATGTTGAGTGTAAAATAAAAATTAAAAAAGGGGAAAGTACAAATAATATAAAATAAAATTAAATGAAAAAAATAAAATTAATTTTGTTGGTTGTGGTCGGTTGATTTTATTTATTATCTGGAAGGTTTGAGAGGTTTTAAGTTTGAAATTGTCACGGCGTACAAGTTATTTAAAGAATTTCCGTTCACCAGGCCGAGTCTGCTCCAATTTCCGCGTGTATAGAGAATCGGTAATGCCTCGGTATTAATAATAAAAGGAGAAAGAGAGACCGCGTGCAGTTTCTAATTTCACGCCGAACCCGATCACAATGCGACATCAATCACCTCGGAAGAACCGCCGGGGAAAGAATTTCCGCACACATTATGAATTTCATTCGCCATTCAGTACCCCATCTGACGGCAAACATCCGTATCACCGATTCTTTGTTATTAAATATTTATATAGTTCTTCCTCCTTTTGCCTTTTTCCTTTTCCCTTTATTATATTTTACATAAAAAAAACATTTTAAATCACCCAAAAGATTCTTAAAGACTACAAAAAATTTTTCACTCAACTTTAAAAAAATTGACAAAGTTTAAAAATTCCTCTTGAGTTTATTTATGAAAATTAAAGAAAAAATTTTTAATCAAAGATAGATAAATATGTTGGTTTTAAGTCGAACAAATCAGATTGATTCTAAATAAAATCAAAAAATTAAAAAAAATTTTTGACCTAACCTAAAAAATTGACTATGTTTAAAAAATCACCCAGATTTTATTTATAAAAATAAAGAAAAAATTTCTTAACCACAGTTGTATTAAAATGTTTACTTTGAATTAAATAAATCAGATTGATTCTGGATAAAACCCAAAAATTTAAAAAAATTTTCAAAGATGTCAACGATTTTTTCACTTTATTGATAAAAATTGATAAAATTTAAAATATTCTCTAGACTTTATTTATGGAAATAAATCTTTAAAAAATTAACTAAAGATAGATAAATATGTTTACTTTTAATTAAATAAACCAAATTGATTTCAGATTACACTCAAAAATTAAAAAAAAATTTTGTACACATTGACGATTTTTTCATCTAACCTAAAAAATTGGTCAAATTCAAAAAATCGTCTAGACTTTATTTATGGAAATAAATTTTTAAGAAATTAGCTAAAGATAGATAAATATGTTTTTTTCAAACTAAATAGATCAGATTTATTCTAGATAATACCCAAAAATTAAAAAAAAAAATTTATAGACGTTGACGATTTTTTTACTTAACCTTAAAAAATTTGGTCAAGTTTAGAAAATTCCCAAGATTTTATTTATAGAAATAGAGAAAAAATCTTTTAACTAAAGATAGTTAATTATGTTCCTTTTAAGATAAACAAATCAAATTGACTCTAAATCCAACCCAAAAAATTAAAACAAATTTAAAAGACATGGATCATTTTATCACCTAATTTTAAAAAATTTGGTCAAGTTTAAAAAATTCCCAAGATCTTATTTATGGGAATAGGGAAAAAAATCTTTTAACTAAAATTAGTTAAATATGTTCTTTTTAAGATAAACAAATCAAATTGACTCTAAACCTAACCCAAAAAATTAAAAAAAAATTAAAAGACATGAACCATTTTTTCACCTAACCTTAAAAAATTTGGTCAAGTTTAAAAGATTCTTAAGATTTTATTTATGAAAATAGAGAAAAAATCTTTTAACTAGAGATAGTTAAATACGCTCTTTTTAAGATAAACAAATCAGATTAACTCTAAATCTCACCCAAAAAATTAAAAAAAATTTAAAAGACATGGACAATTTTTTCACCTAACCTCAAAAAATTTGGTTAAGTTTAAAAAATTCCCAAAATTTTATTTATAGGAATAGAGAAAAAATCTTTTAACTAGATATAGTTAACTATGTTCCTTTTAAATTAAATAAAGCAAATTTATTTTAAATCTAACCCAAAAAATTAAAAAAATTCTTAAAGACATAGACCATTTTTTCATCTAATTTAAAAAAATTTTGTCAACTTTAGAAAATTCCCAAGATTTTATTTATGGAAATAGAGAAATAATTTTTTAACTAAAGATAGTTAAACAGTTTTGAACAAATCAAATTCATTCTAAATTTAACCCAAAAAATTAAAAAAATTCTTAAAGACCTGGACCATTTTTTCCCCTAATTTAAGAAAATTTGGTCAAGTTTAAAAAATTCCCAAGATTTTATTTATGGAAATAGAGAAAAAATCTTTTAACTGGAGATAGTTAAATATATTCTTTTTAAGATAAACAAATCAAATCGATTCTAAATTTAACCCAAAAAATTAAAAAAAAATTCTTAAAAACATGGATTATTCTTTCACCTAACCTCAAAAAATGTAGTCAAGTTTAAAAGATTCCCATGATTTTATTTATAGAAATAGAGAAAAAATCTTTTAACTGGAGATAGTTAAATATGTTCTTTTTAAGATAAACAAATCAAATCGACTCTAAATCTCATCCAAAAGATTTAAAAAAAATTTTAAAGACATGTACCATTTTTTCACCTAATTTAAAAAAATTTGGTCAAGTTTAAAAAATTCCCAAGATTTTATTTATGAAAAAAGGGAAAAAATCTTTTAACTAGAGATAGTTAAATATGTTCTTTTTAAGATAAACAAATCAAATTGATTCCAAATTCAACCCAAAAAATTAAAAAAATTCTTAAGTACACGAACTACCATCTGACTATAAACATCTGTATGGTTAGTCAATTATACTTATTAAATATTTATATAGCTCTTCCTCCTTTTCCTATTTCTTTTTCCTTCCACTAAATTTTAAAGACTATGTATACAAAAAAAAATAACAACAGGGGGGTTGATTGTTAGTTGTTGATTGTTGGTTGTTTAATTTCTGGAAAGACTAATCTTAAATTCGTTACACAATCGCACTTCCTCAGATAGTAAAGTTTGAGTGGAGGAAAGGTGCTTCCGCTCGCTGATATAATACCGAACCCGACTATGGGCTAAAACCTCTTCAAAACCGTTTCCTTCTCGGTTTTCTTACGATTTCTTCGAGACCGCGTCTCGGTCTACTTACTCGCCCGGTCCGAATTGGGCACAATGTAATTCCGGTAGGACCATTATGTGAAACACGCCGCTATTAATCTACTTATAATTATTTATGAGTTGTTATTAATTATCGCCCGCGGATATGCGTACGGTAACGGTGAGCGGTTACGAAATTAAGTGAGAATGCTACAGAATGCTGAATTGAGTTACAACCGGAACTTCAAAAGCATAACTATCATGTTTACTAGTCAATACTAAAAAAGTTTCATATACTTTAGATTTTTTTAAAAATTAAGTACAAGATAATAAATAATAAAAAATATGTTAGGTGGGTATAGAAGTAAATGGAAACGTCAAAGTTGGACATCGATTGTCGTAACTTAATATCGAAGTTATTGGCCAACAGCATCAACCGGAAATGAACGTAATAAATCAAAGGTCGGCCGAGGGGTGTATCTGCTGTCTGAAGGGGGAGGGAATCCAGTCGATTTGTCTATTGACCGGGTGTGTTATCTGATATTTGCAACAGAACCGCGCGGACAACGTGAGATTCCGAGTAAATGGACTCGTCAACAAATAGACAAATAGAACTTACGGACGATATGACGAATGAGAGTCTTTTTGGGGGAAATATGTGGGTTTGGATATCTTATTTCATGCTTTTATAGAAAAAATAGATCACGGAAAAGGGACTAAAAATAAATCCTAAATAAAGAAAAAGGCAAAAAAAATTATTCATTGGCAAACATTATTTACCAACTTTAAAATTTTTTTTTAATTTTTTGACAACATTTGAAACAAAACGGTCTCTTTTATATAAAACTAGATTGTTTTAAGTTTCATTTAGAAAAAAAATCAGATCAAAATGTTAAAAAATCGATTTATTATGAATTTTTAAAATTAGGCGATTTTTTAAAGTTAGGTTAAAATTATCAAAAATTTTTTACCAACTTTGAAAATTTTTTTAATTTTTTTGACAACACTTAGAATAAAACGGTCTTTTCTAATTAAAAATAGATGGTTTTAAGTTTCATTTAGAAAAAAAATTAGATCAAAATTTTCAAAAATCGATTTTTCATGAATCTTTAAAGTTGGTCAATTTTTTTTAAAGTTAGGTTAAAACTGACAAAAATTTTTTACCAACTTAAAATTTTTTTTTAATTTTTTTGGTAGAATTTAGAATAAATCGGTCTCTTTTATATAAAACTAGATTGTTTTAAGTTTCTTTTCGAAAAAAAATCAGGTCAAAATGTTCAAAAATCGATTTTTCATGAATTTTTAAAGTTGATCATTTTTTTAAAGTTAGGTTAAGAAATGTCAAAAATGTTTACCAAGTTTGAAAATTTTTTAAATTTTTTTGACAATACTTGGAATAAAACGGTCTTTCTTAATTAAAATCAGATTATTTCAAATTTTATTTAGAAAAAAAATCAAATCAAAATTTTTAAAAATCGATTTTTCATGAATTTTTAAAGTTGGTCAATTTTTTTTTTTTAATTAGGTTAAAACTGACAAAAATGTTTTAAATTCTTTTGGTAAAATTTAGAATAAATCGGTTTCTTTTATATAAAACTAGATTGTTTTAAGTTTCATTTAGAAAAAAATCAGATCAAAATTTTCACAAATCGATTTTTCATGAATTTTTAAAGTTGGTCAATTTTTTTTTAAGTTAGGTTAAAACTGTCAAAAATTTTTTATCAACTTCAAAAATTTTTTTAATTTTTTGACAAGTCTTGGAATAAAACGGTCTTTTTAATTAAAATAAGAATGTTTTAAGTTCCACTTAGAAAAAAAATCAAATCAAAATCTTTAAAAATGAATTTTTGATGAATTTTTAAAGTTGATTGATTTTCTTAACTTAGGTTAGAAATGTCAAAAAATTTTTACCAACTTTGAAAATTTTTTTAATTTTTTTGACAACATTTAGAATAAAATGGTCTTTTTTAATTAAAACTAGATGGTTTTATGTTTCATTTAGAAAAAAAATTAGATTAAAATGTTCAAAAATCGATTTTTCATGAATTTTTAAAGTTGATCAATTTTTTTTTGAGTTGGGTTAAATCTGACAAAATCTTTTTAGCAACTTTAAAAATTTTTTTAATTTTTTTGGTAAAATTTAGAAAAAAGCGGTCTCTTTTATATAAAACTAGATTGTTTTAGGTTTCATTTAGAAAAAAAATTTTTCTAAAATTTTCAAAAATCGATTTTTCATGAATTTTTAAAGTTGATCAATTTTTTTTAAACTAGATTAAAACTGTCAAAAATTTTTTACCAACTTCAAAAATTTTTTAAATTTTTTTGGTAAAATTTAGAGTAAATCGGTTTCTTTTATATAAAACTAGATTGTTTTAAGTTTCATTTAGAAAAAAAATCAGACCAAAATTTTCAAAAATCGATTTTTCATGAATTTTTAAAATTGGAACACTCTGTATCTTATTGTTTAATAGTTGTGTAAAGTAGTTTTTGGGGAAAATTAATGTGAAATTTAAGCAGTTTAATTTACACCTCGCGAGATAATAATTCTTAACGTGGCGTCTTATTGCGGGGGCAGGAATTTTCGGGTCACACTAATACCGTAGCGTTTAATTAAATTAATAACGGGGCGAGGCGCGCAGGGTTCGGGCGATTTTTGCCAACGAGACCAACAAATAATCCGCGAGACAGGTGGCACCCTCGGAGTTCGCGTAATGAAACCAGCCGCGAGAGTAATCCAGCGCGCAATAAATACCGAAATAAGAAAATTTCATTAACGTCATCTCACGGTGAATTTATACGTTGTAATTTCCTTCCAGACAACAAACACTGAAGATTTTCATAATTCTTATGTTGAATTATTAATGTCGAGTATTTAAATTCTTTACTTAATTCGGTATTAATAAGTTAATTTCATTTCACCCAAAAGTTTTAATTTATATATTTGTTAAAAAAAATAGTCTATGTATTTAAATTTTTTTTTTAATTTTTAGGCGTTATCTAGAATAAATCTAATTTATTTAATTCCAAATTAACATATTTATCTAACTTTGGTTAAAAAATCTTTTTTTAATTTTCATAAATAAAGTCTGGATGATTTTTTAAAAATAGTAAATTTTTTTGAGGTTAGATGAAAAAATCATGGTCATCTTAAAAATTTTGTTTTAATTTTTGGGTATCATTTAGAGTCAATCTAACTTAATTAAATTAAAATAAACATATTTATCTAACTTTAGCTAAAAAATCTTTTCTTAGTTTTTATAAATAAAGTCCTGACGAATTTTTAAACTTGGTCATTTTTTTTGAGGTTAGGTAAAAAAATCATGGTCACCTTTAAAATTTTTTTTTAATTTTTGGGTGTTATTTAGAATCAATCTGATTTATTTATTTTAAAATAAACATATTTATTTATCTTTAGCCAAAAAAAATTTTTTTAATTTCTATAAATAAAGTCTATACGATTTCTTAAACTTTATCGATTTTATTTTGAGGTTAGATGAAAAAAAAAATCCTTGATGACTAATTTTTTTTCTTAAAAAACTTTTTCTTAAAACCATTTAATAGAATTACAACCGTTACAAGAAGCTTACAGCAATAAAACCGAAATAACTTTCCTTTTTATTTCATTTTTGGAGGGATAATAAATAATAAAACACCACGAAACGGTCTTTATCGTACTCGACCAGCCGTCCATGTACGATGACGATTCGATCCCGAAATTACCAGAAAGGGTGTTAGATTACAACATCGATTCACCGAGGGTTACAATCGGGGTGTCTTTCGCCGACACACGACCGATTTTTTAACTTTTCTCCGCACCAGAAAAAGGGGTTTCCCCGCTTTTTTTTTATTGTGTTTAGTTATCAATTTCGTATTTATGTGACATGAGCCATTTAACACCACATCCTTTTTTAGGGTGGTGGAATCAGAATGTACGGTTTTTTGTATGGAAAGTATTAAAATGTCATATTGAGGGTCGATTCTCTCTTCACAAGATTGAGTTTGAAATTTATGGAGATTTTTTTATCTGTATGGGAAAATATGGTTAACAATGACGTTTATATTTTAAATTAAAATGTTTTTTCTTTTAATTTTAACTTTAAAAAATCGTAAAAAATCAATTTTTTAAATTTTGATTTGATTTTCTTTCTAAATGACACTTAAAACATTCAAGTTTTAACTAAAAAAGACCGTTTTATTCTAAATGTTTTCAAAAAATTTTAAAAAATTTTCAAAGTTGGTAAAAATTTTTTAGGTTAGAAAATTAACCATTTTTTTTTTAAATTAATCAAAAATTCATTTTTAAAGATTTTGATTTGATTTTTTTCTAGATGAAACCTAAAACATTCTAATTTTAATTAAAAAAGACCGTTTTATTCCAAGTGTTGTCAAAAAAATTAAAAAAATTTTCAAAGTTGATAAACATTTTGGACATTTTTTAACTTAAGAGAAAACTTTAAAAATTCATCAAAAAATCATTTTTAACCATTTTGATTTGATTTTTTTTCTAGATGAAACTTAAAACATTCCAATTTTAATTAAAAAAGAGCGTTTTATTCCAAGTGTTGTCAAAAAAATTAAAAAAAATTTCAAAGTTGATAAAAATTTTTTCTGTTAGAAAATTAACCATTTTTTAAAAATTCATTAAAAATTCATTTTTAAAGATTTTGATTTGATTTTTTTTCTAAATGAAACTTTAAATATTCTAGTTTTAATTAAAATAGACCGTTTTATACTAAATGTTGTCAAAAAAATTTAAAAAATTTTCAAAGTTGGTAAACATTTTTTAGGTTAGAAAATTAACCATTTCTTAAAAAATTCATTAAAAATTCATTTTTTAAGATTTTGATTTGATTTTTTTTTCTAAATGAAACTCTAAACATTCTAATTTTATTTAAAAGAGACCGTTTTATTCTAAATGTTGTCAAAAAATTTTAAAAAATTTTCAAAGTTGGAAAAAAATTTTGATATTTTTTAACTTAAGAGAAAACTTTAAAAATTTATCAAAAATTCATTTTTAACCATTTTGATTTGATTTTTTTTCTAAATGAAACTTGAAACATTCTAATTTTAATTAAAAAAGACCGTTTTATTCTAAATGTTGTCAAAAAATTTAAAAAATTTTTCAAAGTTGGTCAAAATTTTTTAGGTTAGAAAATTAACCATTTTTTTAAAAATTCATCAAAAATTCATTTTTTAAGATTTTGATTTGATTTTTTTTCTAAATGAAACTTAAAGCACTCTAGTTTTTTTTAAAAAACACCGTTTAATTCCAAGTGTTGTCAAAAAAATTAAAAAAATTTTCAAAATTGGTCAATATTTTTGACACTTTTTAACTTAAGAGAAAACTTTAAAAATTCATCAAAAATTCATTTTTAACCATTTTGATTTGATTTTTTTTCTAAATGAAACTGAAATCATTCTAGTTTTAATTAAAAAAGACCGTTTTGTTCCAAGTGTTGTCAAAAAAATTAAAAAAATTTTCAAATTTGGTAAAAACTTTTTGGGTTAGAAAATTAACAATTCTTTAAAAATTCATCAAAAATTCATTTTTAAAGATCTTGATTTGATTTTTTTTCTAAATGAAACTTAAAACATTCTAATTTTAATTAAAAAAGACCGTTTTATTCCAAGTGTTGTCAAAAAAATTAAAAAAATTTTCAAAGTTGGTAAAAAATTTTTTTGTGTGTTGTTTGTTATAATTTAGTATTGGAGGCTTTTAAAACGGAATGCGGGGGATTAACCGGGTAAATCGGTTTGGGGGTAGTAGCTGGGGTTCTTTTTGTACGTCAACATCTCGCCGGAATAGAAATGAACTGTGAAATGTCTCGTGGGGGAAAACGAAAACGCACCCCCCTTTTGTGTTCTGATTTCGTTTTCCAATCTACATTCATAAAATGCCGTTTTAGGAAGCGTTTTTCGGCAAATTGAAAGAGAACGGGCAAATTGGCGAGTAATGCGAATTTTAAACGAAAATAAAAATAAAAACGTAACAAAGCGATGAAATAGGGGATGAGATGGGGAATAATAACTCATCGATTTAAAGCCTGGTTTTCATTGGTAGTGTTAGTAGAAGAGTAAATTGTTACCTATGAGTTCTTCACATCTTATCTTGCATATTCCAACGACCATACTTCGACCAAAACTTCAATTAGATCCACATAAAAAAAACTATCGTCGAAATCTTGAATTTTAACCCATCTTAACCCATATTTTTCAAAAAATTTGGGACGTTCTCGTCGCAACAACTAAACACAACTAAACTTCGATACCAAAAATACTTTCAACCCCGAACTCGTTTAAAATCAGTTTCATTCGTGGCCTTCGGAAAAGTTCGTAAATAACTTCGATTTTCCAGATGTTATTTTACAACCAGGTAACAATAGGAAGGTAAGAATATCACTGACGTAGAGTTTATTTATAGGAATTAATGAAAGATTTTTTAACTAAATGTAAATTAAAATGTCTAGTTTTAATTAGAAAAGACGGATTTTCCCTAAGTTGTATCAAAAAAATTAAAAAAAATTCTTAAAAATGAACATTTTTCACTTAACCTAAAATTTTGACCATTTTAAAAAAATCCCCCTGACTTTATTTATAAAAATTAATGAAAGATTTTTGAAATTAATTTAAATTAATATGTCTAGTTTTAATTAAAATAGACGAATTTTCCCTAAGTAGTATCAAAAAAATTAAAAAAATTCCTAAAAACAACGAAGTTTTTTCACCTAACCTAAAATTTTAACCGTCTTTAAAAAATCCCCCAGAGTTTATTTATAGGAATTAATGAAAGATTTTTGAAATTAATGTAAATTAATATATCTAGTTTTAATTAGAAAAGACGGATTTTTCCTAAGTAATGTCAAAAAATTAAAAAAATTCCTAAAAACAACGAAGTTTTTTCACCTAACCTAAAATTTTGACCGTCTTTAAAAAATCCCCAAGAGTTTATTTATAAAAATTAATGAAAGATTTTTGAAATTAATGTAAATTAATATGTCTAGTTTTAATTAAATTAGACAGATTTTCCCTAAGTGGTACCAAAAAAATTAAAAAAATTTCCAAAGACAACGAAAATTAACCTAACCTAAAATTTTGACCATTTTTAAAAAATCCCCTTGACTTTATTTATAAGAATTAAGGAAAGATTTTTGAACTGAATATAAATTAAAACGTCTGTTTTTAATTAAAAAAGACAGATTTTCCCTAAGTAGTATCAAAAAAATTAAAAAAATTTCTAAAGACAGCGAAGATTTTTTCACCTAACCTAACATTTTGACCGTCTTTAAAAAATCCCCAAGAGTTTATTTATAAAAATTAATGAAAGATTTTTGAAATCAATGTAAATTAATATATCTAGTTTTAATTAGACAAGACGGATTTTCCCTAACTAGTATCAAAAAAATTAAAAAAATTCCTAAAAACAACGAAGATTTTTCACCTAATTTTTTGACCATTTTCAAATATTAAAAATTTCTTCTTGAAAGAGAAAGGGTTAAGTAAAGTTAAATTAACGAGTTTCCAAAGAGAAATTAAGAAGTCATCTAAAGTACGAAACCGGAATAATAAGAGAATGGGAAAAATTGACATCAAAAGGCGAAGACGAACGACCTTCTCCTCTCTCGGTTCGTTTCAATTTGAAATTTCCCGCGAAGAGGAGGAATTTTCAAAGCGACGACGAAGACTATCTAATAACGGAGGGTGGTCGGTATTTTTGTTTTTAATTAGCAAATAAATTACTCTATTACAATGCGCGCCGGGGCCCAATTGAATAATCTCCCCGCAAGAACGAACCGGGGCCGCATTAATGCGACTTACACCGGTAAAACAGTCGTAATATCGCAGTCAAATTAGAATTTATTAAGGGCGTTTAAAAGGGGGGAAAACCCCCCATTTGAACCCCCGGTTCAAAGGGAGGTTCGAACCCCCCTCGCGGTCATAAATACTAAAGATGAACGGGGCTTCCTTTAAGACTTTTAATTACACTTGTAAAAATGTCGAGGCTTCGAAAAATTTTAAAATTATTCAAGAACAATTACCTTTTTTTGTCTAGACTTTATTTATAGGAATTAAAAGAAGATTTTTTAATTAATGTTAGATAAATTTATTTTAAATTAAATAAATCAGATTGACTCTAAATAACATCCAAAAATAAAAAAAAGCTGTTTAAATACGACCATGATTTTTCACCTAACCTCCAAGAAGATTGATCAAGTTTAAAAATTCGTCTAGACTTTATTTATAGGAATTAAAAAAAGATTTTTTTTACCAAAGTTAGATAAATATGTTTATTTTAAATTAAATAAATCAGATTGACTCTAAATAGCTCTCAAAATTTTTAAAAAATTTCTAAAGACGATCATGATTTTTTCACCTAACCTTAAAAAATTGACCAAGTTTAAAAAATCGCCCAGACTTTATTTATTAAAACTAAGAAAAGATTTTTTCACAAAATTTAGATAAAAATATCTATTTTAAGATAAACTCATCGCATTTATTCCAAGTCTTTACAAAAAAATTTTAAAAAATAAAATCTTCAAGTTCAGTTCTAACCTCGAATTTTGTTAAAAATGTCAAAGTTTAAAAAATCGCTCAGACTTTATTTATTAAAACTAAGAAAAGATTTTTTCACAAAATCTAGATAAAAGTATCTATTTTAAGGTAAACTCATTGCTTTTATTCCAAGTCTTTACAAAAAAATTAAAAAAAATAAAATCTTAAACTTCGATTCTAACCTCGAATTTTATTAAAAATGTCAAAGTTTAAAAAATCGCCCAAACTTTATTTATGAGAATAATAAAAAGATTTTTTAGTCAAAGACAGATAAATATGTTTATTTTAAAGCAAATTAATCAGATTGGTTCTAGATAATACCCAGAAATTAAAAAAAGATTTTTAAAACATCAACGATTTCTCCACCTAACCTCTAAAAAATTGACCAATTTTAAAAAATCGCCCTGACTTTATTTATGAAAATAACAAAAAGATTTTTTAGTTAAAGACAGATAAATATATTTATTTTAAGCCAAATCAATCAGATTTATTGTAGATAATGCCCAAAAATTAAAAAGAAAATTTAAAGATGACATTGATTTTTCACCTAACCTCCAAAAACATTTGTCAAGTTTAAAAAATCGCCCAGATTTTATTTATAAGAATAATAAAAGGATTTCTTTAGTTAAAGATAGATAAATATGTTTATTCTAAGCCAAATTAATCCGATTGATTCTAAATCATACCCAAAAATTAAAAAAAAAATTTAAAAAGGACCATGATTTTTCACCTAACCTCCAAAAACATTTATTAAGTTTAAAAAATCGTTCAGACTTTATTTATAAGAATATAAAAAAGATTTTTTAGCCAAAGTTAGATAAATATGTTTATTTTAAGTCAAATCGATCAGATTGACTCTAAATCATACCCAAAAATTAAAAAAAAATTTTAAAGACAACCATGATTTTTCACCTAACCTCCAAAAAAATTCTCAATTTTAAAAAATCGTCTAGACTTTATTTATGAAAATAACAAAAAGATTTTTTAACTAAAGTTAGATAAATATGTTTATTTTAAGTTAAATAAATCAGATTGGCTCTAAATGATACCCAAAATTTCAAAAATATTTTTAAAGACGACCATGATTTTTCACCTAACCTTTAAAAAACAAGGATCAAGTTTAAAAAATCGCCCAGACTTTATTTATGAAAATAATAAAAAGATTTTTTAGCCAAAGTTAGATAATTATGTTTCTTTTAAGCTAAATCAATCAGATTGACTCTAAATGATACCCAAAATTTTTAACATATTTTTAAAGACAACCATGATTTTTCACCCAACTTTCAAAAAATTGACCAAATTTAAAAAATCGCTCAAACTTTATTTATGAAAATAACAAAAAGATTTTTTAATTAAAGACAAATAAATATATTTGTCTTAAGCCAAATCAATCAGATTGATTCGAAATAATACTCTAAAATTAAAAAAAAAATTTAAAGACGACCATGATTTTTCACCTAACCTCTAAAAAAATTGACCAAGTTTAAAAATTCGTCTAGACTTTATTTATGAGTATAACAAAAAGATTTTTTAACAAAAGTTAGATAAATATGTTTATTTTAAATTAAATTAATCAGATTGACTCTAAATAATACTCAAAATTTTTAAAATATTCTTAAAGACAACCATGATTTTTCACTTAACCTCCAAAAAATTCACCAAGTTTAAAAAATCGCCCAGACTTCATTTATGAAAATAACAAAAAAAATGTTTAACCAAAGTTGGATTAATATGTTTACTTTAAATTAAATAAATCAGATTGACTCTAAATAATACCCAAAATTTTTAAAATATTTTTAAAGACCCATGATTTTTTCACCTAACCTCCAAAAAAATGACCAATTTTAAAAATTTGTCTAGACTTTGTTTATGAAAATAACAAAAAGATTTTTTTAGTTAAAAACAGATAAATATGTTTATTTTAAGCCAAATCAATCAGATTGACTCTAAATGATACCCAAAATTTTTAAAATATTTTTAAAGACAACCATGATTTTTCACCCAACCTCCAAAAAATTGACCAAATTTAAAAAATCGCCCAGACTTTATTTATGAAAATAACAAAAAGATTTTTTAACCAAGATTAGACAAATATGTTTATTTTAAATTAAATAAATCAGTTTGACCATAAATGGCACCCAAAATTAAAAAAAAAAATTTAAAGACATCATCGATTTTTTCACCTAACCTCAAAATAAATCAAAATTTAAACAATCACCTAAACTTTATTTATGGGAATTAAAGAAAGATTATTTTAACCAAAATTAGATAAATATCTTTATTTTAAATTAAATAAATCAGATTGACTCTAACTGATACTCAAAATTTTAAAAATATTTTTAAAGACATCCATGTTTTTTTTTTCATCTAACCTCTAAAAAATTGATTAAATTTAAAAACTCATCTAGACTTTATTTATGGGAATTAAAAAAAAATTTTTTAACTAAAGATAGATAAATATGTTTATTTTAATTTAAATAAATCAAATTGTTTCTAAATAACACCCAAAAAATTAAAAAAATTCTTAAATACACTAAATCAATTTGGATGTCTTTTAGGGAACGTTTCCCCAAATGAAATTTCCCACTTCCATTAGAAGATATAGAGCTGTCATTTTGGTTTAGGTCGGTTGTGGCCGACACAATCGAAAATAATAATTAATTTACGACCGTCTAATGAAGTCTTACCCCGGATGGTCTATATATTTCTGTTGCGGGGTTCGCGCTAAATGGATCTACTTTCCTCCCTTTGTGATGATGCCTTTTGCGCTCGAAATGGAGAGTCCGGGCCCCCTTTAACTTTTCCAACCCGGAGGCAACTCGGAATTTTTTCATTCATGCGAATTTTTAAAATTTTACATTTTTTACAAATCATTCCGAGCGTGAACAATGTTAAAAATTCATCGAATTTATTTAAATACGCGTCCCCCGTCGTTTCGTTATTTTAATTAAGTCGGTACGATAATAAAAAAATAAACTTCGACCCTCTGAAAAGAGAGCGAAAGGGGGGAATCAGTTTTTCGCCCTTTTTCTCTCCGGGTATGCCCTTAAATTAGCACTGAAAGAAACGTTTCGTTCGTTCATTAAGTCTCCCTTAGCTAATTTGGGAGGAATTTGCGTCGAAATATTCCCTTCGTTTTTATATAAAACACTTTGATTTTTCTTCTTTTTTAATCTCAAGTCGAAAGTTAGAAAAGGTGATGAATAAAATTCATTAAGTTTTAAGAAGTTATTAAATTATAAAAAATTAGAATGAAAAATTAAAACTGTATATTGAGAATAAGGGTTAGAACCCTAACTAAACATGGAACAAACCTAACAGATGCATTTCAATCACAATATCGTTCTCTTTTTCGTTCTCTCTTTGTTGTACAAGTTTAAAACATGTATTATCTGACATTCGCTCGTCATCGTCGGCCTGTAATCGAGACCCTCGCCGCATGACGGTAGTCGAAAGTCGCAGTGGGATAGAAGAAACAAGGAGTAACACCCGCCGGGGGCTTTGTATCAAAAATTGTTGGGTTTATTAAAGTAAATAAAGGGGTATAGAGTGTTTATTTTAGTGAATGAATCAAAAGGGAGTTTTATAAACCTATCTGAATTAAAAATTACTAGAACCACAACCTAAATTTCTTGTAACACAACCGTTACAAGAAATTTAAATTGCTTTTTTAAACTAAAACTGTGTTTTAAAAAGTTGAACTTAAAAAAAATCCATGGGGTTTATTTATGAAAATTAAGAAAAAAATTTTTAACATAAGGTAAATTAAAATGTCTATTTTGTAATTAATAAGACAAATTTTTTCTAAGTTTTGTCAAAAAAATTAAAAAAATTCCTAAAGACATCAGTGATTTTTTAAATTTGACATAACCTTAAAAATTGGTGAATTTTAAAAAATCCCCGAAGATTTATTTATGAAAATTAAGAAAAAAAAATTGTAATTTAAGATAAATTAAAATGTCTATTTTATAAATAACAAGTTAAATTTTTCCTAAGTTTCACCAAGAAAATTAAAAAAATTCGTAAATACGTTAATGTTTTTTTTTAACTCTAACGTAACCTTAAAAATTGGAGAATTTTAAAAAATCCCGGAGACTTTATTTATGAAAATTAAGAAAAAAAATTGTAATCTAAGATAAATTAAAATGTCTAATTTATAAATAACAAGACAATTTTACTCTAAGTTTTACCAAAAAAATTAAAAAAATTTTTTAAGATGTCAGTGATTTTTTAAATCTAATATAACCTTAAAAATTGGTGAATTTTAAAAAATTCCAGAGACTTTATTTATGAAAATTAAGAAAAAAAATTGTAATTTGGGATAAATTAAAATGTATTTTTTGTAAATAAGAAAACAGATTTTTCCTAAGTTTTACCAAAAAAATTAAAAAAATTCTTAAAGACATCAGTGATTTTTCAAATCTGATATAACCCTAAAAATTGGTGAATTTTAAAAAATCCCAGAGACTATATTTATGAAAACTAAGAAAAAAAATTGTAATCTAAGATAAATTAAAATGTCTATTTTGTAATTAACAAGATAAATTTTCCCTAAGTTTTACCAAAAAAATTAAAAAAATTCCTAAAGAGGGTAGTGATTTTTTAAATCTAACATAACCTTAAAAATTGATGAATTTTAAAAAATCCCAGGGACTTTATTTATGAAAATTAAGAAAAAAAATTATAATCAAAGATAAATTAAAATGTCTATTTTGTAAATAACTAGATAAATTTTTCCTAAGTTTTACCAAAAAAATTAAAAAAATTCGTAAAGACATCAGTGATTTTCTAAATCTAACCTAACCTTAAAAATAGGTGAATTTTAAAAGATCCCGGAAACTTTATTTATGGAAATTAAGAAAAAGAAATGTAATCTAAGATAAATAAAAGTGTCTATTTTATAAAAAACAAGACAAATTTTTCCTAAATTTTACCAAAAAAATTAAAAAAAATCCTAAAGACGACCATATTTTTTGTGTTCTAACATAACCTTAAAAATTGGTGAATTTTAAAAAATCCCAGAGACTTTATTTATGAAAATTAAGAAAAAAAATTGTAATCTAGGATAAATTAAAATGTCTATTTTATAAATAATAAGACAAATTTTCCCTAAGTTTTGTCAAAAAAATTAAAAAAATTCCTAAAGACATCAGTGATTTTTTAAATCTAACATAACCTTAAAAATTGAGGAATTTTAAAAAATCGCAGAGAGTTTATTTATGAAAATTAAGAAAAAAAAATTTAACCCAAGATAAATTAAAATGTCTATTGTGTAAATAACAAAACAAATTTTTCCTAAGTTTTACCAAAAAAATTAAAAAAATTCCTAAAGACGTCAGTGATTTTTTAAACTTGATAAAAATTTTGAGGTTATCTCATTTTTATATTTATAACTTGATCAATTAATAATAAAATAAAAATAAAAAATGGGAGTAAAAACGCACAAAGGAAATGAATCATCGACGTTACAAACCGTTTAGACGGGCATTACAAGTACAGTTAGACGTAAAACAGGGGTAAAACGAGTCAAGTCCACCCCTTTTTTCCCTTCACCCCTCTCGATGAATACGTAATGCCATTAATTAAAGAAGTACACCGCCACCTGAGGCCGACGCCCGACCTTAATTAGCCGGCGAATTTCTTGTTCGGGAGTAATTAAAAGTAAAAATGGAATTTTTTAAGTATTTTTAAGTATTTTCAGCGGGGGAAACATTTTCCCACCGTCTTTTAGACAAACCCACCCAATCGAAAAATGCCAAAGTACAATAGTAGAGTAAGAATGGGCGAGCTTCACGCCGAAGGTGCAAACAATGACACTCTTAGAAATTATCTGTTGGCGCGGATCGTGTCATAAATGTACCAAGACCTTTGTAACACCCGGTGTTGTTACTTAATCCCACTTGAAAGAGCCCGCGGATCGGCAAAAAAAAGGATGATTTCACGGTGAGGTGAGTGTCAGTGGCGCCTCCCGTGGAGAGCTTTGTCGCTACCGGTTGTTAAACTTTGTTAAACTTTATTCAACTTTATTCATCTTAAACATCACAACAAGAATCGACGAATGAAATTCTATGATACCTAGAATGAAATAGATAGATTCATGGTGAATAATTTTAAATACAAGGGGAATCGTCCTCTCTTTGTGGAATTTTAAATTTGGGTGCTTTGGTTAAATGCATTCGAACCTATTTTTAAGCTACCTCAACTATTTTTTGGGTGAAAAGGAACAAATATGTACTTTGGCTACCGTGGGTTTTGAGCAAATACTAGAGTTTTTAGATATAACGAGCAAACAGGCTCATTCATAAATTTCGGACGAGACGTTTTAGTCGTGAATTTCCGTTGTTTGTTTATGCGGTGGAGTTTTTTCAAAAAGGAAATTCTCACGACTATTTTTAAATTTGATTAGAAAGAAAGGTAAATAATTTAAAACAACATGTTATATTAATAGGGTGGTAAACATTTTTGACACTTTTCAGTCAAGAAAATACAATTTCAAAAATTCATCAAAAATTCATTTTCAAAGATTTTGATTTGATTTTTTTACTAAATGAAACTTAAAACATTCTAGTTTTAATTAAGAAAGATTGTTTTATTCCAAGTGTTGTCAAAAAAATTTAAAAAATTTTCAAAGTTGGGAAAAAATTTTTAGGGTAGACAATTAACAGTTTTTTAAAAAATTCATAAAAAATCGAATTTTAAATATTTTGAGCCGATTTTTTTTCTAAATGAAACTTAAAATACTCTAGTTTTATTTAAAAAAGACGGTTTTATTCTAAATGTTGCCAAAAAAATTAAAAAAATTTTCAAAGTTGGTAAAAAATTTTTGACACTTTTAACCCAATTTAAAAAAACCGATCAATTTTAAAAATTCATCAAAAATTCATTTTTAAAGATTTTGATTTGATTTTTTTACTAAATGAAACTTAAAACATTCTAGTTTTAATTTAAAAAGACCGTTTTATTGTAAGTGCGGTCAAAAAATTTTTAAAAAATTTCAAAGTTTGTAAAAATTTTTTTAGGTTAGTAAATTAATCATTTTTTAAAAAATTCCTAAAAAATTGAATTTTTTATATTTTGAAATATTTTCTTTTCTAAATGAAACTTAAAACATTCTAGTTTTGATTTAAAAAGACCGTTTTATTGTAAATGTTGTCAAAAAAATTAAAAAAATTTTCAAAGTTGGTAAAAAATTTTTGACACTTGTAACCTAACTTAAGAAAATCGATCAATTTTAAAAATTCATCAAAAATTCATTTTTAAAGATTTTGATTTGATTTTTTTTCTAAATGAAACCTAAAACATCCTAGTTTTATTTAGAAAAGACGGTTTTATTCTAAATGTTGTCAAAAAAATTAAAAAAAATTTTAAATTTTGTAAAAAATTTTTTTAGGTTAGAAAATTAATCATTTTTTAAAAAATTCCTAAAAAGTTGAATTCTTTATATTTTGATCTGATTTCTTTTCTAAATGAAACTTAACACATTCTAGTTTTATTTAAAAAAAGACGGTTTTATTCTAAATGTCGCCAAAAAAAATTTAAAAATTTTTCAGTTGGTAAAAAATTTTTGACACTTTTAACCCAATTTAAAAAAACCGATCAACTTTAAAAATTCATCAAAAATTCATTATTAAAGATCTTGATTTGATTTTTTTTCTAAATGAAACTTAAAACATTCTAGTTTTAATTTAAAATGACCGTTTTATTGTAAATGTTGTCAAAAAAAATTTTTTAAAATTTCAAAGTTTGTAAAAATTTTTTTAGGTTAGTAAATTAATCATTTTTTAAAAAATTCCTAAAAAAATGAATTTTTTATATTTTGATCTGATTTTTTTCTAAATGAAACTTAAAACATTCTAGTTTTAACTAAAAAAGATGGTTTTATTCCAAGTGTTGTCAAAAAAATTAAAAAAATTTTCAAAGTTGGTAAAAAATTTTTAACACTTTTAACCCAATTTAAAAAAACCGATCAATTTTAAAAATTCATCAAAAATTCATTTTTAAAGATTTTGATTTGATTTTTTTACTAAATGAAACTTAAAACATTCTAGTTTTAATTAAAAAAGATTGTTTTATTCCAAGTGTTGTCAAAAAAATTAAAAAAATTTCCAAAATTTGTAAAAATTTTTTTTAGGTTAGAAAATTAATCATTTTTTTAAAAATTCATAAAAAATCGAATTTTAAATATTTTGATTTGATTTTTTTTTCTAAATGAAACTTAAAACATTCTAGTTTTATTTAAAAAAGACGGCTTAATTCTGAATGTTGCCAAAAAGATTTAAAAAATTTTCAAAGTTGCTAAAAACTTTTGACACTTCTAATCTAATCAAAAAAAATCAATCAATTTTAAAAATTCATCAAAAATTCATTTTTAAAAATTTTGATTTGATTTCTTTACTAAATGAAACTTAAAACATTCTAGTTTTATTTAAAAAAGACGGTTTTATTCTAAATGTTGTCAAAAAAATTAAAAAAATTTTCAAAGTTGGTAAAAAATTTTTGACACTTTTAACCCAATTTAGAAAAACCGATCAATGTTAGAAATTCATCAAAAATTCATTTTTAAAGATTTTGATCTGATTTTTTTTCTAAATGAAACTTAAAACTTTCTAATTTTAATTAAAAAAGACCGTTTTAATCCAAGTATTGTCAGAAAAATTAAAAAAATTTTCAAAGTTGGTAAAAAATTTTTAGGTTAGAAAATTAACCATTTTTTAAAAATTCATCAAAAATTCATTTTTAAAGATTTTTATTTGATTTTTTTTTCTAAATGAAACTTAAAATATTCTAGTTTTATATAAAAAAGACCGCTTTATTCCAAGTGTACTCAAAAAAATTAAAAAAATTTTCAAAGTTGGTAAAAGTTTTTAGGTTAAAAAATTAACCATTTTCTTAAAAATTCATCAAAAATTCATTTTTAAAGATTTTGATTTGATTTTTTTTCTAAATGAAACTTAAAACATTCTAGTTTTATTTAAAAAAGATTGTTTTATTCCAAGTGTTGTCAAAAAAATTAAAAAAATTTTCAAAGTTTGTAAAAATTTTTTTTAGGTTAGACAATTAATCATTTTTTAAAAAATTCCTAAAAAATTGAATTTTTTATATTTCGATCTGATTTGTTTTCTAAATGAAACTTAAAACATTCTAATTTTAATTAAAAAAGACCGTTTTGTTCCAAGTGTTGTCAAAAAATTTTAAAAAAATTTCAAAGTTGGTAAAAAATTTTTAGGTTAGAAAATTAATCATTTTTTAAAAAATTCCTAAAAAATTGAATTTTTAATATTTTGAAATAATTTTTTTCCTAAATGAAACTTAAAACATTCTAATTTTGATTAAAAAAGACCGTTTTAATCCAAGTGTTGTCAAAAAAATTTAAAAAAAATTTCAAAATTCAAAAAGAATTTTTTGATTAAAAAATAATTTTTAAAAATTCATATCTCAAAAACTAATTGTTAATGAGACTTGAAACTTGATGAGAATTTAGATTAAAACTTAATCTTTATTTCTACCAAAAACAAATTTTCTACGACTTTTAGTTCTTCCCCCAGAAGAGAAAATGTAACTTAATGTCCTTAAAAATTAGATTACCATAATATACAGAGTGTTTTTCTTCTAAATTTTTTTGGATTTCGGATTTCTTAAGAAATATTTGGACTTAAATCAAACTGTGTAATGATAACACGTGTCATTACGTGTTAACTAACGCCTTCGGTCGCGAACACTCCCTCCGCGGATGATAACCAACTGCCTAATGACACGTTTCGGCGCCGAAACGACAGGATATCCTCGCCGAAGCCGCCGCCACCACCCGATACTCTGCAATTTTCCGAGACGTACACAGACACAAACACACACACTTCTTGAATTAATAACGTCAATTAGCGGGCTTTAATTGGAGCGGTAACACACCCTGGCGGAAGGGTGTACGCGTGTATTATCGTTAGGAGAGTATTGTTGGATCATCTTGGTGATTGTCTTTACATCCTCTTCAAGATCTTCCTAATTAAATATCTATTTTGTGTCTTGGATTAGAATTTTTTTCTTAATTTTCATAAATAAAGTCTGTGGGATTTTTTAAAATTCATCAATTTTTAAGGTTATGTTAGATTACAAAAACCATGGTTGTCTTTAAAAATTTTTTTAATTTTTTTGGTAAAATTTAGGAAAAATTTGTCTTATTATTTACAAAATAGATATTTTAATTTATCTTGGGTTAAAAGATTTTTTCTTAATTTTTATAAATAAGGTCTGTGGAATTTTTCTAAATTTAATTTTTAAGGTTACATTAGGCAAAAAGATTACCGACATCTTTACGAATTTCTTTTTAATTTTTTTGGTAAAACTTTGAGTTAGAATGAGAGATCAATCAAAGTCGGATTAACGAGATTCTATTTTAATTTAAAAACTAAACTAGATCTAAAAACCAAATAAAACCCATCTAACAGAAACAAGATAATATCCTCGAATGATCGTTAACATCCTCCTCACACAAGATTACCCCAACTAAACTACCTTCGAATAACCGTCACATTATTTTAAATATAAAATAATTTTAATCCGTAATCCATCGCGTCTGTTGCTTTTACTAGACTTGTTACATTTTAATCTTTACATTACAAACGAGCTCCTCCGTCATAATCACGCGAGCTTTTATCTGCAGAAGGAAAAAGAAAAAAATCTACGAATTAATATTCATACGGCAATTAAGTATTTGCCTTATTCTTGAGAGAGGCCTCGGAATACTCACTTCTGCGAACGGAAAATCTCATTAAACCGATAAATGGGTATTTTTCCTTGTGCTCGCGTGAAGTCACTTACACGCATAATCGTTTTAACGCGTACCGATAAAGAATTAAAAAGAAAAAAAATCATAATCCGAGAAAACTAATTAAGATACTAATTCCTTTTGTATTTTTATTTTATTTATTTATTTTTTTTTTTTAATTTTAACCTTCTTTTTTAAGTTTTTATTTTCGTTTTAATTGTAGTTTTAAAAACCGTGAAGGTTAAAAGAATAAAATTTAAAAAAATTAAAATTTTTAAACTTTACAAACAAGATTATTATATTAATATTATTAATGAGATTTTATATAATCGGATTTATAAATTTTTCCGAAAGGATTAAGAAAGTGAAATTGGGAAACCGAAATAAGGGTGGTTATTAATTACGACGTTTCTCCCCTCGCATTAAAAAGAAAATAAAGTAAAAAATAAAACCTTCCACCTTCAAACCTTCAACCGTCTTTGTTTTTAAATCTCCATTTAATTAATTAAAAAAATACTACAGACGGTTTGTTAATTTATTACGGAATGTCGAGAGACGGGTTTTCTAAGAAAGTTTTCTAAGAAACATTCGTCTTCGTCTTAATTACACCGTGTCACTCCCAAAAAATCATTAGTAGAAATAGAAAAATGTTTTTTCAAATGAGGTTTTGTTATAATTATAATTAAAATTAAAAAATAAAAAATAAAAAAATCTAATAACTCTATTAAAAAGAAATAAAGATGGTTAAATATTTAAAAATTGTTAAAAACATGTGTTTAAATTTTCGTATTTTAATTTTAATTGATGGCATATTACGGTCTTGTTAAAACATTCAAATTGAATATCGTAGTTTAATTTTAAAAATAATTACCGTGTAATCACTATTATCATACGAGATACTAATTGGCACTTCAACTCAAACTTGATTACTATCCGAGTGTTTTAAGTGGTGGTTATTAAATTGTATAAATAACAAATAAACAAATTAATTGAATAAATTAAGTTTGTATTTTTCTTTCTTTTTATTTTTTTTATTAGTGAATGTTGTAAAATTTTTTTAAATTGATTTTTTATACTTTGCAATTTGAATTTTTTAAAATCTAACCTCAAAAATTTTTGGTTAATTTTAAAAAATCACTCTGAATTTATTTATAAAATTTGAAGAAAACAGTCTTAAAAAATTGATAGATTAAAATATCTATTTTTTAATAAATTAATCGTATTTCTTCTAATTATTCCCAAAAAATTAAAAAAAAAAAATTCTAAAAAGTCAAATTTTTTTTTCGAACTTAACCTATAAAATTTTCACCAATTTTAAAAAATCATTCTGAATTTATTTATAAAAATTGAAGGAAAGAATTTTTAAAAAACGATAGATTAAAATGTCTATTTTTCAATAAAAAGATCAAATTTTTGCTAACTTTTACCAAAAAAATTAAAAAAAAATTTTTTAACACCATCGATTTTTGAACCAAATAACCTTCCGTTAAGTTAAAAAAATCGTAGAGGATTTATTTTTAAAAATTGAGGAAAATAAATTTTAAGAAAGATAGATTAAAATATCTATTTTTTAATAAATTAATTATATTTGTTTTAATTATTCCCAAAAAATTAAAAAAAAATTCTCAAAAATCAATTTTTTTATCAAACCTAACCTAGAAAATTTTAGTCAACTTTAAAGAATCATTTTGAATTTATTTCTAAAAATTGAAGGAAAGAATTTTTAAAAAATGATGGATTAAAATGTCTATTTTTCAGTAAAAAGGTCAAATTCTTGCTAACTTTTAGCAAAAAAATTAAAAAAATTTTTCTCAACACCAACGATTTTTGACACAAATAACCTTCCATTAAGTTAAAAAAATCATAGAGGATTTATTTATAAAAATTGAGAAAAATAAATTTTAAGAAAGATAGATTAAAATATCTATTTTTTAATAAATTAATTGTATTTGTTCTAATTACTCCCAAAAAATTTCAAAAATCAATTTTTTTTTTCGAACCTAACCTACAAAATTTTAGTCAATTTTAAAAAATCGTTCTGAATTTATTTATAAAAATTGAAGAAAGGAAATTTAAAAAAATGATAGATTAAAATGTCTATTTTTTAGTAAAAAGATCAAATTTCTTCTAACTTTTACTAAAAAATTTAAAAAAAATTTTTTTAACACCGACGATTTTTAACCTAAATATCATTCTTTTATCAACTTAAAAAATCATGACAGATTTATTTATAAAAATTGAGCAAAATAAATTTCAAGAAAGATAGACTAAAATATCTATTTTTTAATAAATTAATCGTATTTGTTCTAATTATTCCCAAAAAAATTAAAAAAAAATCTCAAAAATCAAATTTTTTTTCGAACCTAACCTACAAAATTTTGACCAATTTTAAAAAATCATTGTAAATTTATTTATGAAAATTGAAGAAAGAAAATTTTAAAAAATGATGGATTAAAATATCTATTTTTCAGTAAAAAGGCCAAATTTCTTCTGACTTTTACTAAAAAATTAAAAAAAAAATTTTTTAACACCAAAAATTTTTTTTATCCAAATATCAACTTTTCATCAACATAAAGAAAAAATCATAATTATAAAATTTCAAGAATTAAAATCTATTTTTTAATAAATTAATTTTTGTTTAAAAATAAAATAACAATAATAACAATGAGGTTCAAATGAATCTAATATAACCTTAGAATTTTTTGATCAACTTTGAAAAATTATACAGACTTTATTTATTACAATCAAGAAAAAATTTTTCACGAAGAGATAAACTAATATGTCTATTTTTTACTAAAATGGTTAAATTGTTTCTAATTGTTACCAAAAAATTTAAAAAAAATCCCAAAATCACCGAAGAATTTCGACCTAACCTAACAATTTCTTTTCCATATTTAAAAAATCGCACAGACTTTATTTGTGAAAATTGGGAAAATATATTTCACGAAAAGATAAATTAAAATGTCTATTTTATACTAAAATGGTCAATTTGTTTGTAATTATTACCAAAAAAATTTAAAAAAAAAACCAAAATCACCGAAGAATTTCGACCAAATCTATCAATTTTTGATCAAATTCAAAAAATCATACAGACTTTATTTATGAAAATCGATAAAGAAAATTTCAAAAAGAGATAAATAAAAATATCTATTTTTTACTAAAATGGTCAAATTGTTTCTAATTATTCCCAAGGAATCTAAAAAAATTCCAAAAAGTTAAATTGTTTTTTGCACCTAACCTAGAAAACTTTAGTCAACTTTAAAAAATCATTATGAATTTATTTTTCAGAATAGAAGAAAGGAATTTTTAAGAAATTATAGATTAAAATATCCATTTTTTAAAAAATATATCAAATTTGTTGTAATTGTTACTGAAAAATTAAAACAGAACACTTTGACACAACTTCAAATTATTATCAACTTTAAAAATTCACAGTGGATTTATTTATAAAATTTGAGAAAAATAAATTTGAAGAAAGATAGATTAAAATATCTATTTTTTAATAAATTAATTGCATTTGTTCTAATTGTTTCCAAAAAATTTAAAAGAAATCCCAAAAATCAAATTTTTTTTTATGAAACCTAACCTAGAAAATTTTAGTCAACTTTAAAAAATCATTCTGAATTTATTTATAAATATTAAAGAAAGGAACTTTTAAAAAATGATAAATTAAAATGTCTATTTTGCATTAAAAAGATCAAATTTTTTCTAACTTTTACCAAAAAATTAAAAAAAAATTTTTTTAACACCGACGATTTTTGACCTAAATCTCATTTTTCTATCAACTTAAAAAAATCACAGTGAATTTATTTACAAGAATTAAGCAAAGAAATTTTCAGAAAATATAGAATAAAGTATCTATTTTTTTATAAATTAATCGCATTTGTTCTAATTATTCTCCAAAATTTTTTAAAAAATTCCAAAGTTAATTTTTGATCGAATCTAATTATAAAATTTAGCATCCTGAATTTTGACAATTTTATGACAGTTTATGACATTTTGAAATTTTTTAAGGTTAGAATTAAAGAGTAAACGTCAAATTTTTGACATATATTTGACATTTAATAAGTCAAAATCATTGCAACCAACTTAATTTTTTCTAGTGAACAATTTTAACTACCAATAGAAGTAAATTTTTGTTCCAACCTAACTTATAAAATTTGGTATCTTAAATTATAACAATTTCTTGACAGCTTACATAATTTTGAAATTTTTTAAGGTTAGAATTAAAGAGTAAACGTCAAATTTTTGACATATATTTGACATTTAATAAATAAATTCATTGCAACCAACTTAATGTTTTCTATTGAATAATTTTAACTACCAATAGAAGTAAATTTTTGTTCCAACCTAACTTATAAAATTTGGCATTTTAAAATATGACAATTTTTTGACAGCTTACATAATTTTGAAATTTTTTAAGGTTAGAATTAAAGAGTAAACGTTAAATTTTTGACATATATTTGACATTTAATAAGTCAAAATCATTGCCAACCAACTTAATTTTTTCTTTTGGATAAATTTTACCAACAGAAGGGAATTAGATTACTTAGAAAAAAACTTCCTAATAAGAAACAAATAATAATAGGTTGTGAAGTTATTAACTGGAAGGTATATAATTGCCAAAAAAAAAAAAAATTAAAAAAATCTAGGGATAATTCAAAACGTAGAAACGGACGATAACTCACGACCGCTATTTTTCACCGGGGAGCGATTTTTCATCCGAGAAACGAGCGGGATATTTATAATTTACACTTTTTAATTGTTTCCCTTTTGTTTCGGGACCTTCATTTGTTTTGCGCGGGGTTCCAGGTAGAGGCCAGTCGGAGAAAAGGAGACTTGTTGGCCTGGCTCTCCTTTGTGAAACGAGATACGATGATATTTCTTTTGGTTCGCGCGCGCGGAAAAGGAAGAAGAAGAAAAAGACGCGGGGGACGAGGATGACGGTAATAACTTCTTCGTTTACAATGTCGGCGCGGAGATGAGACCTGAATGCGATTCCGTTTCGGTTGAAACGGACTCGTTCACGCAAACATTTGTTCTCTCTACGGACGGCAAGCTGTTTGCCTTGTCATTTTTGCCTTCAAACGTTTTGACAGCATAAAAATTGCCAACTTTAGCGTGAATGCTCAAAATTATTAATTTTCCCGAACCGTCTTCATCTCCTTGTCGAAGAAGAAGCAAATTTATTTTTTTTTAAATTTTAAAATGGATCATTAATATGTATACTTATTCAATTTTCTCTAACGAACTTGAATTTGATAAAAATTAAGAACCGTACGCGTTCTATTTACGGCGCGACATATTATCGCAATTAATTACAAAGTGATACTTGTTATTATCGAACAAGATAAACTCGATTATACAGTCAAATCAGCGAATAAATCAATTTACTACGCCGGTCGTACTACATTCGGACGATTTCTTTGTCGACTTTAAATGTATGCAAATGTAATACGTTGGTCTTGTTCTACACGGTAACCGTTAAATTTAATTAATCGTTGATGCGATTTTTTCAAAACGATGAATAAGTCGCAAACGAACAATGTTACAATAACTACTAATTATTAAAAAAAAAGTCAGATTAATTGATGGGATTGTTTCATAATAATAATGAAAAAATCGCAACGAAAAAAATCGCAGCGACAAAAAAAAAGTCGCAGCGACAAAAAAAATCGCAGCGACAAAAAAAAGTCGCAGCGACAAAAAATAAAATCGCAGCTCTAAATAAGTGTAAAATTTCAGTCTAAAATTTGTATATAAAATGTGAATGTAAAATTAGTGTCTAAAATTAAACGAAATTTTGGAAATAACCCCTCCCTTCCGATTTTGATCCGATTGGATGTAAGTTTCAATGAACCGTGACGGTCAGAACGGTGACCGTTCGGTTCGGTTGGGTCCTAAATGCTCAAAAAACCCTTTCAAGTCATTAACAAACTGGGGAAATCGAGAAACATCAAAAGGTGTCAAAGCAGACGCTTATTTATCCGTGAATGGGTTTCTTCGCTCGGCGAATCGTCGCTCGTCCGCTTCGATACACCTCAATCTTCACTCGTTAGCTTCATTACTTCAACCATTTATTTTGGTTAAATATTCTAACTAAATATCCCATCTAAAATTTTTATTTCTTTTTTCTTTAACTTAATAAAATAATTTTAGTAGTTTTAATGCAAGGCATACAGCTGGGTCATATGTAATTTTTTTCTATTTATTTTGTAATCGCGTTATTACGCATTCTCGAGTCCAAAGTGTCGGATAAAAATGTCCACCCCTCCTCCGGTCGTTATTTTACCGCCCCGTTGGTCCGATGAGAGACCAACAAAGCGTTTACGCCAATGTTAACAATTTCCCGGCTATTAACGTAGAAACAACGTTCCCTTTTTTCCCTTTTGATGAACCGGAACGATCGGAACCGGGTTCTTTAAGGGAAAAGGATTTATTTTAAAAACTTCACGCATCCATATCCACATCTACATGTTTATAAAATCTTTATGTAAAGTACACTCATGGTGATTGGAAATGAACTTCAAAGTTCTGTACGCGAATGATAGCTAAAACGATGTCGGGTTTGTTATAAATACGAAGCAGGTAAACGAACATTTGGATGAATTTTAGCCTCACGCTAGGTTTCATTCTCTCAAATGATATTCATTTCTAGTGACCATGAGTGTACATTTCACACTGAGGTAACCAGCAACAAGCATTGAAGCAAAATGAGAGACATCATTTTTTGGCTAATTGCTGGTTGGTAATTGCCTTAGTGTAAAACATTCTTATTATTGTATTTTTTGAAAATTTTTTTCTCACATTTCTAAAAATTCATCCCTAAAATACATCCCTAGAAATACTCCCCTAGAAAAACTTTCCTAAAAATGCATCCCTAGAAAGACATCTCTCATTCTCAATAATAAATAAAAAAAAAATGATTTTCGAGAGTTGGTAATTACGTAGGGAGAAATCTGCCAGTCACAATTATAATGTATCATTTTTTGGTTTGAATTGCGGCCAGCTGGAGCTTCTCCGACGATTTTAGTCCTTAAACGTAACGTTCGGAAGGTTCCCTCCCGGTTTTTTTAACGGAGTAATTTTGGGGTTCGCAAAACGCCGTAAAGCGTATTCACCCGGAGTAGTAGTTATTATGTTGCCGGAGTTTTTTTTTTTATATATCGCCGCGCATTTGACAGATGGTTATGACGTTTGTGTTTCTGCGACGTTTTTAACGTTAAGTGTCGGAGGGTTTTTTTTTCAATGATAATCGATTATGATGAGTGAATAGAAAAATTAAGTAAAAATGAGAGATTTTTATAAAATAGTTTTTTTAAGTGAAAGTTGGTAGTATTTTGAATTGGTAAATGTTAAAAATTTGATTTATAAAGTTGCTTCTTACTTATGGTTACATTTAGATTTGCGATGCGACACAACTCATTGATGCAAATTGTTCTCATTAACCAGTTAACTGTTTTTGGTGAAAATGTTCGCCATAAAAAAATTTTAAAATTTTGTGTTATGACGAATATATTCGTCATAGGTCTTCAATAATGACCATTGGCAGATAAGTTTGTAATTTGACTTTAATATAAAATATAACCCTAAACTGCAAGAAGTTTGTAATATTTTAAAACCATGTCGAAATAAAAAGAAGTAATAAACTAAATGTATAAATAATTATTATAAAAAAAATACAGCACGAATTATTTTTCATAAATGTATCGTTATCTTTCATTAGTCTTCACTGAAATAATTACAGATTTGTATACTGTTTTAAACTCTACAATCAGCGGCACTCTTACAATTAGTAATAAATAGCGAAATGAGGATTTTTTCGTTTCCCGTTTACCTGCATTCAACAGGCGACGTTTTTTTATGGTTCTTTAGCGAGATTTGAATTGCTTCTGAATTGAGATGTGGATTACCAAACTGCTAAGAAATTTACCAAATGGTGGCACTTTAGCACCGGAGTTCTCTATTTGAAAAATAATGGCGCATTTTTCTTAAATTTTATTATCAAACTTACTCTGGGTTTAACAAATATCACAAAAAAATGACGAATATCATCGCGTAATTTATAACGACGCATGTAGAGGATACATTTTCCAACAAAGTCGAAACGGTTAACTGGTTAAAGGTCGATTTTCACTCGCACTATACTCAGCTGAACGACGGAACTTAGCGATGCAAAATGTAAAGCCAGTAGGTTCTTATATCCCGATATATTATGTGATAAGGAGTCTCGCAACACCATAAGCTTTTTTGAGTTAAATCACAATTGACATATTTTTGCTATTTTGAAAAGCATTTTGTTCTTAAAAATGTATAGCTCTTCATCAACTAGTAATTTTGACGTGTTCATATTAGCTGTATGCTACAAATATAGAAAATTAAAGAGAAAAAGGTTGGAAAAAATATTAAATAGAATTTTTTGTATTATAACACGCAGTAATTTCAATCGATATTATATTGGTATTTATACAGGATGTCCCAACAGTCTGAAAAGCTCCATAATTTGTTTATTATTGTATATATTACTTTTTCCTTTTGAGGAATCGCTGCTCTAACTCTTATTTGAACTTTAATGGTGGATTTAGGGTATCAAATTTAACGGTTGTAATCGTAACCGTAGTAGTAACTTTGGTATTTAAGTAAAACTTCAACTATTTTGTTTCAATAGAAGTGTTTAGGCAACGTCTAAGAATTACGGCAAATTTGATGGTTATTACAGCTAAGGTTAAGTTTAAGTTTCATATTTTAAACTCACCATAAGAAAGGAAAAAGTAAATATTTCCAATAATAAACAAGTTTTGGAGTTTCTTCGGAACATTGAGACACCTTGTATACGCAAACGTTTGAGCTGGATGTGAATTATGGAAAAATTGGTTTCAATGTTGAAGATGAAGTAACTGTAGATGACACGACATTATTATTTATATTATTATTAAGTGTCCTTCTGTTGTATTTACAATATTAAAAATTCTACACTTAAGTTCTGTTTGTCACAAAGATGGGAAAGTAGTTCAAGTCCTGCACTACTCTCTATTCCTTTATAGTTTTGTTATCTAAAAAAGTTTTTTAGGTATGTTTATTTCTTTTTTCATTTTCTGTACTGCGGACAGTGGATTCAGTCGAAAATAGCGTGTTAGGTTGAGTAAAGGAAATAGTAACTTTTCAGTAATGCTCTCATTGCATTGAATGCCTTCGTTTTTATGATAATCTCTAAATTCCACATCCTCTTCTCTATTACACTCATACCTCGTTATACGGCTGGGATACGTTTCTCGATATTGAGCCGTAAAGCGAAACATATCAATTAGAAAAATGCAAATTAAGCTACAACATATTCACTTACTAAGGGATCGTTTGTTTATGTATTTTGCTGTCCAAGAGGCAACTGAGACGCACTTACGTGTGACTGCTACGAGTTCTAACGATTCACACGAAATAGGGGAATTACCGAAATTTGGCCGGAAATCGAAACACTGACATACATTAAGAAGGCCATTATAGCGAATAGCCGTATAAAGAGGTATGAGTGTATTATATTTGGAAAAATGCTACTACGTCGTCCATAATATTTATTTTTCAAATCATCATAAACACACTATCAAAATCCCAGACTACGCAGCGCGACATAACCCAAAAAAAAATGCTCATGAAACATTACTAACGATGCCACGCGACAAAACGTTGTATCTTAAGCTATAATTTCGTGGAAGTGAGAACATTTCCATTTAAATCAATGATATATTTATCTAGCGACATTTTGCATCGCTGCGTTGCATCATCTCACACAGCTGAGTGTAGTGCAAGTGAGAATTGACCTTAAAGTCGGGAGCACACTTAAGTATTTAGTCGCTACACAACATAACGGAGACCAAATAGTCAATTTTCTATATAAACTTACATATCTCGATCATATTTAGCTGACGTGTTGTGTCACAACGCAAAGCTACTCCACGCATCCAGTATATGAACCGTCCTGATTTTCGTTATGTTACGTGGCATCGCATCAGGTGAAGTCTAACTAATGTACACGTTTAGAACATGTCGATCGATGTATCTTACTTCATTTCTAACATTTCTTTTGATTTTACCTTACAAATTCAAAATTTTTTTAATTCAAAATTTTAATTTAATGGTAAATTCTGTTACAGGATTTAACTGTGACCTGGTACTTATGTTCCTTTTTACGGGATAAACTTTTATTCCATTTAACCCATTTATTTCTTTTATATCTGCCGTCAATAAACTTATCCTATACACTTATGTTTTGTTCATGTTATCCACTTAAATATGACCAAAACAGTAAAGCGGCTTTCTGAATTAAAAACCAAACCAAAACTCGAATGCACTTCAAATTGTGTCGAAAGCGGAAATTCGTGAAATAGAGAAAGGTCGACAAACACAGACGACATTATTTGATACTAGTTATCTATCTAGATTTACGCCTTTACAGTCGACTTCGACAAATTTTATTATATCATCGCAGTTAAATGATTTGATTAATCAATTTCCTTTCGATTCAAGTAGAGAATATTGTGCAAACAGTTCCCATTTTCAAAAATTATAATTTAAGGAAGCATTTTTTTGTGCAAGAATATAAATATTAATCGTTCTTTAGTACTAAAAAAAAAAAATTGTTTTACGGAATTTCAGAAAGTACGAAATCTGTTGTGGTTTTTTTCTTCTCTAATATATTTATTAAAGTATGATATTCCCCATCACACTTTCTATCGATGTTAACTCCTTTCAACACGCTTCTTTTTGATAAAATGCATAATGCTACACCGGCTTGTTCTATTTCTTCTTCAAATTCATCAGAACTGCCTGTAATTTTTTCCATGTCTGTTTTTTCAAATGTTCTGAGAGCACTGACGTTAGCTTTGTCCATAGAAGCGATTTTCAACGGTTTCTGATTTATATTTATTCAACCAATCAAAATATAAGATTGATTAAAATGAAACCATTTGATACGGGGCAAAATCTCAAACCGTTAGCAATCCGTTTTGTAAACTAATTGTAAGCTTTTATGAAAATCGTTGAAGTTTTTCGTTAAACACAAAGTGGCGCAAAGTGGCGTGGCGTTGCATGAAACAAATTCATTTAAATTAATGATATAATTTCTTAGCAACAATTTGTATCGATAAGTCGCATCGCATTAGCTAAGTGTAACAACCTTTGAAGTGAAAAGCAGACTTAAATAAGTAAGTGAACTTTTACTTGTCAATTCTAACCTCTAACATAAAAAGAAAATATCAAAAAAATTTAATTTTAAGTTTTAAGATTGCCAACTTAAAAATTTTCTTTTATTATTTTATTGCACATGGAGTATTTTTACAATAAAATTAATTATTACCAATGGTATAATTAATCAATCGTTCAAGAATAACATTCACCCAGATTAATGTTTTATTTATAGTTTATACATATCCTATACTTTCACAAACATGGAAATTCTATAACCATTAGCCATTTGTCTAATAATAATGAATTGAACGTTATTCCATTACGTCTAACGATAGAAATAGCTTTTCTAATTAATTCCGTTTAAATGGTATTTGTTACATATTAATAATATTCGAGAGTAATTTATATCTATCGTTTCTACGTATTTATTTTATAAATAACTATCGTAGAGTAATTTTAAAATAATTTTAAAATAATTTTAAAAAATCTTCAAGTCATTTGCAAGTAAGATTTCAAAGTTATTCATCAACGTTTCTTCCCTCCGTTTCCATTAAATTTGAACACATCAATTTCACCCGGAACAAGTTACGATTATGGCGTTTAATAGTTAATATTTCGGGAATTAATTCCGTAGTTAACGACTGCCAAGAGTAAGGGTGGGACGAACGAAGAAATCCAAACTTAGTCCAACCCTTCTCGTAACTAACGCACACTCCAAAATCCAAAAGCCCCTTTCGTCACGATTACTTATTAAAGGTTCAATTTGCCGACAATCTTCGAGCCGTCACCCTTTCGCGCGTAAATTCAAACGTAAACGCCGCGGCGACGCGATTTCTAATAAAAAGGAGGAAGTCGGATGTTGTCGCCGAGCATCAGCAAACAGGACGACATTGAGGTCCTTTGACGTCCGCTAGATTCGACTCCGATAGCGATGGCTTATCGCGCCTTACCGGGTAAATTATTCAAAACGTCATTTGTTTAACAATGGCGGTTTACCGTCCATTACGTCACCGGTGGCGTCGCTTTTGATGTCCGGTCAACTTTAGAAATCGCTTTGATCTCGTCTCATCGAGGAAAACTAACTTTTACCTTACTCTTTACTCTTTAAACCGGAGGTGTTTACACCAAACACTCGTATCAATAAACATATTTATTTTTAATATCTTTTCACACGATCGCCACACAAAAAATAGTATTAAATTTTTTTTTTGGTTTTTAAAAAGGGGGAAACGATAGGTAAAAACAATTCATTCGCCATTTTTGTAAAAAAAATAAAAAAAATCGAAATGGAAATGAAGACGAAGCGATTGGTTGATGGTGCAATCTTCGGTAATTCGTATAATTTTAAAAAAGGCGAGATGCAGATGTGCCGGTGCGAGATCGATCTGCCTCCGGGGGCCGTTCGTTCCAGCGTTTTTCAAGGGGGTACCGTACCGAAAATTGATAATAACCCGTCCCGTCGACGAACACCCATGCATTATTCAAAGTCACAAAAAGACGGACCTTCGAGTTTAAAACGGTTTCGTTTCGAACGTTAAATCGAACGTTAAGTCGTTCCAAGCGACGCAATTAACTAATAATAAGTTATAACCATCCAAACAAAGAATTTTAAGGGTTAAACTTCAAACCAAAGCAATGTTCAAAATTGACAGGGTTGAATTTCAGCGGTAAAGCAGCGATATCGTTTAGAAATTTGATGACATTCAGCCATCCAATTGCTGTATACGTTGAACGCACCCATTGCCAAAAGTCAATACACACTGACTCTTACAAAACATCATCGATAGTATTCTAATGCTGTAGCGTGATTTCTAAAGCATGATTAAACACGCTCATTGTCACAAATCCATATACATTGAGTTATATAGAGCGTCATCGTTCGTATTTTAATGCCGTCGCATAAGTTCTAATTCTTCCGTGTTATCGGTTGATAAATGAATAACACCATGAAAAGAAAAATGCAAGATTTATTCGCCATCCAGACAACTAACGCTTGGATCTTGCATATTTTTATTCATAATGATGTTCGTTTATCACCCAATAGTACTATAAAATGATTCTAAGCCACACCATGAAGAGAAGGATGCAAGAGCGTGGTTCCTCCCCGTTGTTTTACCGAGTAGGTTAAAGTGGAATACAATAGAAGGGAGGGCCGCTTGATACTCCGGTCCTCCCTTCCACTGTGTTCCATTCGGGCTTATTCGGGCTTACTCGGGCTTACTCGGTAAAGTTACGGGGAGGAACCACGCTCTTGCATTCTTCTCTCCATGGTGTGACTTGAGGTCGTCTTATAGTACACACAATTGAAACAAATTAAAATTCAAGCAAGCAAACAGCTTTACTCTTAGGCCCTCCGCACACGCATCGACTGATTATCAACCTAAGTTTCAAATCAGTTGGATAATGATTGCAAATTGATTTCATTTTTAGCGCTTGAGTGTGGATGCTTGAAACGCTTGAAATGCTTGAAAGTTGTGGATGATTTGAAACTTGGATTACAAATCAGTCGACTCATATGCGGAGGGCCTTAGACATCACAAGAATCATAGTATATAAACTTTAAATTCGCCCCAAACGATGCAATTAATTAACATACAAATCTGGAAATTTTATTTGAGGGTATAGGAAAATAATGCGTGCAACAGAGAAGCATATAGGAAGTAAATTAAATAAACAAAGAGCGATATAACTGTTTAACCACGCCTTTTCCGATCCGACCTTAGTCGCCCAACCAACCACCTTCTTCCCACAAACTGTCGAACTGTCAGACTGTCAAATTGTCTGTTCGACAGTTCGTGGGAATTGGGCGTCCGGTTGGAAAAAGTGTGGTTAAATAAAATATTATATTATATCGCTCTTTGTTTATCTAATCTACTTCCTATATGCTTCTCTGTTGCACTCATTATTTTCCTATACCCTCAAATAAAATTTCCAGATCTGTATAGTCTTCCACACGAAAGCTCTCAATTACAACTTTGAAAATTTTAAAGATTCTCATTTATTCATGTTTTTTATGTATATCAACCCATCTTACTAATTATTTTTACCAACCCATCTTAAAATATTAAATTATAAAAAAATCCCAATAATTTTATTATCAAAAACTAAGAAACTCTTTCATTTTTTATTTCGCAATCTGTAATTACGCGATTACAACAACCAGTTTTATAACAAAAATCAGTGATTTTTACGAATGCTTTTAACACTTCGCTTACATCAAAATTTATTAAAATTATTTTGCTTCAACGAGCAATAACTAGTAAGGTAAGCAAGAAAAAACTGTTTTACGTACTTTCATACAAATAATTTCGTATAATGTGGGTTTATATGTTCATATTCTTTTCAAAGCAATAAATTTCAAAATAAAATTTTAAAAAAATTGGACTAGATTTCAACATTTATATCTAATTCCTTCCAAATTATTTCTATTTTTTTAGATTAAATGAAAAAAATTCGCATTGTGGGGTTAGGTACGTCTCACATTAAAACAACCAGTAAGAAGTAACTAGCAATCAGCAGCTAGTAGCCAACAACAAGTCACATTTCCACTTAATGACGTCTCACAGATGTCTCACATTGGAACAATCCGATATCACCTTTCTATTGCGATATAAAATTGCTTCAATGTGAGAGGCACCATTTAATTGTAAGTAAAATGTCATCAAGTGACAATATCGCTTGTTGCTGGTTGTTAGTTGCTGGTTGCTAGTTGCTGATTGCTAGTTGCTAGTTGCCTCAGCGTGAAATCCGCCTTAAAGTCATTGCAAATGATGCAATTAACTAATGTATAGTCTTCCACATCAAAATTCGAAATTCTAACCACATCGTAATTGCTAACCTCGATGTGGACGACTATACACCCACCCTCCAAAAGTAAATCGCCTAAAACTGAGCCGGCCGCGACCAATTAACTGCGGTGTTTATGAATAATAGCGCGTGCGGTGACCAGCGCACTCTCGATGTCAACCGTTTGCGGTTTTCGCGGTTCAAACCGTCGTAAACGGGGGGAACGGAGAGAGAATTAACCTCGTCCACCCTACCATACACAAACATCTAAAACTATTTACGCATGAAACATATCCAAACAGGATTGAATCAGGATTTATTACAATTTCATTTTAGAACATCTAGGACCATCATTTCATTTTTTTAAGTTGGTAAAACAAATTGACATATAAAACGTCAAATAAATGTCAAAATTTGACATATAAGAAAAATCCTAGTTTCTAAATTAAAAATTACAAATTGTTCATTCAAAAAAAAAATTTTTTAATTAAAAAAATGTAAAATAAATTCGTTTAGAATTTAATTAATGTTTTGGAAATCGAAATAATGTTATAATCCGGTCCTGTACGACCATTTGGATCTCCGCTCTAATACGTAGCGAGATTCTGATGTAGTCGGTGTAGCGGCGGTGGTCCCCGATGCAGTTAATTGCATCGGGCCGGGAACCCCGCTCGCACTGTAAACTGTAAATATGCCTTCGGTTTGGAAATTGTATTGTAAGTATCGTTCGCAGTGCGGCCCTTGCGGCCCGCGGGTCGCGTTTCGAACGGGCAAACGCCCGCGTAGGGCAAACACACCGCGCCCGCCTTTCAATTAGGCCCGGCTTGTTTATACTGAAATAATTTAATTACGCGTTCCCTTTTAGCGGCCGCCAGTAATTGGCCGGGCTCAATTTTGCATATGCAATTACGCCGGATGCAGTTTAATGTAAGTAGTAGTAGTAGGCAGTAGTCGGACGGACGCCAATGGATGACCGCAACATATAGAACCACTTTTGGCGTTTAAGTGACTTTGTTTCATAGGTACATTAAGAGAATAATTAGATATATACTCCATTCGACGAAAGATGTCTCATGTGTCATTAATAAATTTTATCATCCTAAACCAGTGTTTTCAATTTTTGTCTTTCTCTATCAGGTATTAGTACAGTGATTATAGTACAATCGCATAAAAGAAAATTATTTAACGTTCGTTGAGAAAACGATGGCAAGTAATGACGCTTGAGATATCTTTCACCGAATAGAGGTTATTAGAGCTATAATTGATTGATGTTGGGAAAAACTTTTTTAAAAATATTTTAATTTTTTTCAGTTTATCTAATATTAAATTCAGTCTTTAAAGATTTTCAAACATCAATAGGAGAGTAATGTCGTTAAGATGGTTTATATTGGTAAAGTTAAGGTTTCGCAACTTCAGTAAAATTTTAACGTCTTTGAAAACACATAAAATATTTCAAAGTAACTTTTTAAAAAAATCATATCGGGGTTTATTTATGGACATTTAGAAATGTAACGTTAATTTTTATGTTAAATTAAAGGTAAAAAGTGTTATTTTGTATTAAAACCGTTAATTAAATTATACAGGTGTCCTAAAATTAGGTAGAAATTTTGGTAAATTTTAAGAAAACCTTATTGAATTTGTTTAAAAAAAAACTAAAGAAAAAAATAGAGGATTACATCAAATAAAAACTTTAAAAAAGTTAAAATTTTAAATAAACTATACAGGATGTCCCTAAATTACATGAAGAATTTTCACAATTAAAAAAATTCTGATTGAGTTTATTTATAAAGATTAAAAAATAAGGTTTATGTTAAATAAGAAGCTAAAAAAGTCTAAATTTTAATTATACTATACAGGATGTCCCAAAATTAGATGGAAAATTTTTAAAAATTAAAAGAAAAAATTATTGAATTTATTTATAAAGACTAAAAAAATGAGATTTATGTTAAATAAAAGTTAAAAAATTAAAAATTTTAAGTAAATTATACAGGTGTCCCAAAATTAGATAGAAATTTTTCATAAAATTAAAAAAATCTTATCGGGTTTGTTTATAAAGATTAAAAAACGGATTCTACGTTAAATAAAAAGATAAAAAATTATAAATCTTAATTATGCTATTAATTATGCATATGTAACTATACAGGATGTCCCAAAATTAGATCAAAATTTTTCATAAAATAAAAAAAATCTTATCGAGTTTGTTTATAAAGATTAAAAAACGGAATCGACGTTAAATAAAAAGCTAAAAAATTGTAAATGTTAATTATACTATTAATTATGCATATGTAACTATACAGCTGTCCCAAAATGAGATGGAAAATTTTGAAAAATTAAAAAAAAAATTATTGAATTTATTTATAAAGATTAAAAAATGCGATTTAAGTTAAATAAAAGTCAAAAAATTAAAAATTTTAAGTAAACTATACAGGATGTCCCAAAATTATATAGAAATTTTTCATAAAATTAAAAAAATCTTATCGAGTTTGTTTATAAAGATTAAAAAACCGAATCGACGTTAAATAAAAAGCTAAAAAATTGTAAATGTTAATTATGCTATTAATTATGCATATGTAACTATATAGCTGTCCCAAAATGAGATGGAAAATTTTTAAAAATTAAAAAAAAAATTACTGAATTTATTTATAAAGACTAAAAAAATGAGATTTATGTTAAATAAGGGTTAAAAAATTAAAAATTTTAAGTAAACTATACAGGATGTCTCAAAATTAAACGGAACTATTTGATAAATTTAAAAAAAATCTTAATAACTTTATTTTTAAAGACTGACAAAGGAAAATTACGTAAAATAAAAGGTAAAAAATTGTAAATTTTAAATATACTATATAGGTGTCCCAAAATTAGATGATCAAACGTTAGCAGCTTTGAAAAATAAAAATATGTATATAAGTAAATAAGTCAATAAGTAAAAAAATCACCTCTTCGTACGCACGCCACTGATAAGTATTATACAAAAATAATATCACCCTTTTTCTTGAAATTATAGGTTAATATACCAATTTTTATAGACTTAACCCAAGTCCTTCGTAAGACATTTCTTAAAAACTTTTTTTTTGCTCATCCTTTCAAGGAATTGTAACTCCCTTTAAAGATGCATTTAAATTAGAGCGAACAGAAGCGAACGAACGAAGGAACGAATTCGCAGGTATTCGCTCGTTCGTTTGTTCTCTATAAAACAGGAGCGTTTAAATTAGAGTGAACATTCGCGTTCGTCGATGATCCATTCGTTTACGATGTCGGATACGGATGAAGACATTTTAGTTAGCGCTGCTAGTTTTGTATTTATTGCCGGACTGTCCAAGAAAAAAAGAAAGAAGAGAGTGTGGTGTTCTAATTTATTAATTAGAAAACTAATTTATTAAAGAAAAGAAGCAAAACGAGAGGGGAAGCTTTGTTAATGGACTTAACGAGTGACAATTTGGCCCAAGTTACCAACTTTTGTAGAATGTCAACGAAAGATTTTGAATTCTTATTAAATTTGGTTGGACCTAACATTTCTAGAGAGGATACAAGTTTTAAAAAAGCAATTACGGCTAAAGAACGACTCCTAGTGACTCTTCGCTTCCTTGCAACGGGTGACTCCTATGCAATGCCTCAAATATTTGTTCAAAATTTCAATATCAGCTGTTCGCGTTCGTTGGGAATTCAATCGTTTCTAAATTTCACTGTCCACATTGAGCACCGATTTCCTTTGATGATTCGCTGATTTACCGATAGGGTTAAGAACACGCACGAACACGAACGAGATCGTTCGTTCGCTTCTGTTCGCTATAATTTAAATGCACCTTAAAAGTTTAAATTTAAAACACCCTGTATATTATAACAATTAAAATTTTTTAAGTAAACACAAAATATTTCTTAAAATAAATATTTAAGTAACCGATTTTAAAATCGAAATTGAAAAGAAAGATGGGTTTAAATCGTATGTAACAATAAGAACTGTTAGAAGATTATAATTCGGAAAGAGCCGAAGGGCACAAACGAGGATACACGGTAACATCCTTTTATGTACGACGCAGGGGGTTTCTATCCGATTATAATAAGGGCCTAGTAGCCACTCGGGGTCCACAATGGCCCTTAAAACACCTTTTTAGTTCGCTCACGCGACCGTACAATATGATTTGGTTCATTACGCACGCAAAATGTGCCGTTTTTGAAAAAGGACAAGGATACTTTTATTATGTATTATTTTTTTAAAAGAGGTTTTGTGGTTCGCCAATATGATAGTATTTTAAGTGCCATATACAATTCCTTTTTTATATAGTTTTTTTTATACAGTTCTTTTTTTATACAGTTCTTTTTATATATAATTCCTTTTTTATCCTCTTATTATTGTTCGTTAGGACAGATGTTTGGTCTATTATATTTCCTTTAGATCTTATTATTTAATAACATTTGCGTTCGCGTGCGAGCGTTATGATCATGCGAATGAAATAGTAGAAAAGTTCTCATACCGATATGTGTTATACGCGCAATAATAAATAATTGGGCGGTAGGTAATAAAGTTGTAATTACGCAGTCCGTCGTGTGAAAACGCACCGTTCGCCGGTAATGAGATGTAATTCCTCTTAGAGCCGTTTGCTTCCTACGATTCTAATTAAAACGTTCGGGCGCCGAGGAGCGTATTTTTTTTCTTTTTAATCCTAATGAGTTCGCGCGATTTGCATACGCCGCGTAATCCAAGTAATGCCCGCGGCCCGCTAAACCAAACGCGCCCGGGTTATCTACCTCATCAACATTGTTCTAACATGTGTTTCATTTCCACTTTAATATTCGACCTTTACCGGTTCTCCGAAACCTTATTAATATTTATAAGGAATTTTTCGTAAAGTAATACATCCGAAGTTTTGTCAACGATCATGACATGATTTAACAATTTTTTTTTTACTTTCAGTTGGCTACACTTCAAGGAAAAATTTTAAATACTACCAACATAAAAATTTTTTAATACCACCCTAAATATTTTTTTAAATAAAATACAAATACAATTTAAATAAATTGATAAAAATTGTTGGTCATTCTCAACGTCCATCCTCGAATAATTGACCCTTTTGTCTTTTGTAGAGTCTTTTAAGAGCGTGTATTATAAGAGTGACCAAAAAAAGAAGTTGGGAATGCATCGATGACACAGCATACACAAGGCATACACACAAGCCGGGCTGTCGGGGGTGGGTGGAACCCGCGTTCGATCCCGAGGCCCCATTATCTAACGTCCCAGTGCGGCGCCCTGCGCACCGTTTAACGTTTAGTAGCGTATCGACGACGTCCGACACTCTGTAATTATTGTTTCAGGCTTTCTTCTGACGAACGCGAGCCGCGCCCCGACGCTATCTGATCTCGACGTCGTCCTTTCTTCACGCCACTACCTATTGACCCGTTACAATGTACTAAAACTATAAGATTCCTACTATATATAAAAGGTAATTTCTACTATAGTAAGTAATTTTTACTACAATAAGTAATTTTTACCATAGTAGGTAATTTTTACGACCGTTTCGTGACAGTTTTTCTTTTCTACTATACAAGAGAGATTGCATTTGAACCCGCACAAATCCGGTCGTAACTTAGGTAGATTAAAACCGGGTAATTACGTGAAATTACAAGGAAACCGGGGAATAAACGTTCGTTTTATTATCAATCGCTCGGATGTATTACCAAGTTAACCTTTTTTTTTATTTATTTTTAATATTTTTTTTACGACCGGCATTTAATCACATTAAATTGAGTGCGCGGTTTGAAGAACGTGAGTGTGCGTGAGCTTATTCGAAAATTTTTAAGGTCATTTGAAATAACCGATACTCACAAAATACAGAGGTATTTTTATAATTTTATCAACAAATTTTGATTTTTTCATCTTAAAAAACAATTAGAAAAATTAAATTGAAATTAGAAGACATAGAAGACAAACTAATAAATTAATACGATTTTTTTTTTTTTTTTGAGAAAAATTTGTTGATTTGGCTTTCACAAAATGTTTGATGGTTTTAAAGAAAGCCTTCTTCTTTTTCTAACTTCTCCTCAATCTTTCTCTTTACAAAATCATCTTACGAATAAATCAGCAAATATAAAATCGTGTAAAATTACTTTGAATTGTCTGGAATTACATAAAATTGTCTGAAATGACATAAAATCATCTAAAGTTGTTTAACATCTTTTAATATCATCTAATCTCGTCTAGTATTGTTTAAGATCGTCTAAAATCGTTTAAAATCATTTAAGATTGTTTAATATCGTCTAAATTCACAATATAAGGTTGTCAAAAATCATTTAAGTTCGTATAAAATCATCGAAGATTTTTGACAATCGTCTAAAATCGTTGTGGATAACCTAATATTGTTTAAAATCGTTTAGGATCGTCTAATATCGTTTAAAATTGTTTAAGGACATGATATGAGGTTGTCAAAAATCACTCAAGTTTGTATAAAATCATCCAAGATTTTTCAAAATTGTCTAAAATCGTTGTGAATAACCTAGAATTTTCGTAAATCGTCTAGAATCGTCTAATCTCGGCTAGAATTGTTTAAGATCATAGTATAAAATCGTCATAGATCTAAAATCATCATAGATAACCTAAAATTGTATCAAAGGATCTAAGATCGTCTAATATCGTCTAGAATTGCTGGAGATCATAATATAAAATCATTCAAATTCGTATAAAGTCATCTCATATTTTTCCAAATCGTCGAAAATCGTCGAAAATATCCTAAAATTGTTTAAAGTCTTCTAAGATTTAAGTTCATATAAAATCGTCAAAAATCGTTCACAATAATCTAAAATCGTCAAGGATAGTCTAGAATCCTTTAAAATTGTTTACGAATAGATACTATCGTTTAAAATTGTCTAAGATTGTACAAAATTGTCTAAAATCGTCGTGAATGGTATAGAAACGTTTAAAATCGTGTAGGATTATCTAATCTCATCCAGAATTGTTTAAAATCGTAATATAAAATCGTCAAAAATGATTGAAGTTCGTATGGAATCGTTTAAAATCATCTAAAATCGTTAAGGATTAACTAAAATGTTTTAAAATCGTTTAAGATCAGCTACTATCATTTAGAGCCATTACAGATCACAATATGAGATTATCAAGAATCATTTAAATTCGTATAAAATTGTCTAAAATAATTCAAAGTCGTCTAAAATCGTCATAGATTGTTTAAAATCGTCTAGAATTATCTAATATCATTCAGAATCATTTCAAATTCTAATATAAGATCGTTAAAAGTCATTTAAGTTCATAAAGAATCGTTTAAAATCATTTAAGTTAGTAGAGAATCGTTTAAAATCATCTCAAATCGTCAAGGATCGTCCAAAATCATCTAGAGTCCTTTAGAATCATTTAAGATAAGCTACTATCATTTAAAATCAGAATATGAGAACATGATGTAACATTTAACCTTTTCGGGACAGTATTTAAAGAATTTATGTGGTACCTATATGTACCAACCGTACCGAAAGGGTTAAACTCATATAAAATCGTCTAAGATAGTTCAAAGTCATCTAAAATCGTCGAGGATAGTCTAGAATTGTTTTTAATAATCTAGGATCATTTAATACCGTCTAGAGTCGTTTAAGTTCATATGGAATTAGCAACAGACGTTTAAACACATCTAAAATTATCAAAAATCTTCTGAAATTGTTCAAAATTTTATAAGATTGTCTAATATTGTTTAGAATGATTTAAGATCGTAATATAAGAATCATTTGAGTTCATGTAAACATGACAGTACTTGTCTAAATCGTCCAAGATCTTAATTTTAGATCGTTAAAAGTCATTTAAGTTCATATAAAATCGTCAAGAAACGTTTAAAATCACCTAAAGTTATCGAAAAGTTTCTGGAATCATTTAAAATCTTGCAAAATTGCAGATTTTTTAAAATCGTAATATAAAAATCATTTGAATTCTTGTAAAATCGTCTAATATGATTTAGGTTCGTCCAAAATCATCAATGACCACCTAGAATAATCTAGGATGACCATTAAAATAATCTAGGATCGTTTAAAAACATATCGTATTCGTTCGAATATAAGCCGCACCTGAATCTACGGCGCACCGTATTTCTGTGAATGATTATTAAAAAAAAAAGTTTCTTAAAATAAAATTGGTAAATAAGTAAATCATAATATTACGATAAAATTTTATTATTAGGTATTTTATATTTTTGAATTAGGTTTGAATCTAAGCCGCACACGATTCTAAACCGCAGCCTATTTTTGTGAACGATTATACAGCAAAAATAGTGCGGCTTGTATTCAAACGAATACGGTAGTATAAAAATTGAGGAACGTTTAAGTCCATACAGAATCATCTAGGATAATTTACAATTATCTAAAATCGTTAAGAATTATCTGAAGTCATTAAAGATTATTTAACCGTTTACATACCAAAACCCGAAATGGAGCTCCAACATGAAGAGAAAAATGAAAGAGCACTCGCCAATGTTACGGAAAGGTGGCATAATTTTTCATCTTTGTCTTCATGGTGCAGCTCTATTTCGGTTTATAATACCACGAACCACTTTCGCGCTGTTCAGATTTCGTGTCGAGAAAAACCTAAGTATTTGGTCGAAATAGATAATTGGTGTCCCACCGATTTTTTTTTTGTCAAAATTTTTTACATGAAACTGAAGAAGCGCTAACACGTTTTCTGGCTTTTTTCGACAACTAACCGTAATAGCGCTCTTTGGAGCTTTTCGGTCAAAATTTTTTCAAAACCTTCTGGTACTCAAACGGTTAAGATCGTATGAAATCATCTATAATCATTTAAAATCTTCTAAAATCGTTTAAGATCCTAGTATGAAATCATAAAGAATCATTTAATTTCATGGAAAATCATTTAACACCTTGTTGACCGGTGACGAGATAACTCGTCATTCCATATCCAAGCGTTGCTGACCGGTGACGAGTTAACTCGTCGTCATTACACTTACGTTAGAAAAACGCGGTGACATGACATAGTTTCTACGTAAAATTGCCGGTCAACAAAGTGTTAAGATAGTTTATAATCAATGAAAATTGCCCTAAATCGTCTAAAACCGAGATTATCTAACTTCATCTAGTTTTATTTTAAAACAATACAATCATCCGAATCGTAAATCAAAAAGTATCAAAAAAATTCTCTTTTTATTAAACACCAACATCTAAAACCGACCATTTCTTGTAAGTCGAATAAAACGAAACGGACACACTCTCTTCTGGCTGTTGTGGCGTTTAAACTTATGCAAGTCAAAGTTGCGTGCGAGCGGCGTTCGCGTGCAACGATCGCCCGGGCGCGAATTTCGCCCCAACGACGTCCTCCGTTAAGGTTCGGAGCGCGAGGCACGCGATGCTATCGAGCACCGCTATCCATGTTTGATTGACATTCGGTAAATGTGCGGCCCGAACGTTTTGATGTTTTGCATACGCCGCGCCGCGCGAATTCGTGTGTGAGCTCTGCGCCGGCTGACGAGCCGAACATACGGCGTAATGCCGGGGCCCCCTTCTTTAATCGGAAATTAACAAAGGTGCAATTAATCATTCCTCAGACTTTTTCGTTTTACGTCTTCCAACATTTTTTTTATTTTCATTAAAAAAAATTTTAATTTTTTTCTTCTGTTTAAGATATACAATCAAGTTATTACCATTAAATTTTTATAATAAATTACAATTAAATTATTTCAAGTGAGTTATAACAATTAAGTTATAACTATTAAATTATCACAATTAAGTTATAACAAACCATTAAAAAAATTCAACGTAGTAGTAGTAGTAGTAGTAAATATTTGGAAGTTCGAAACGTGAATTGGAATGAATGGGAATGAATGGCATTCGGGGGGATTTCGGAATGGAAATAGAACGGTTTACGCATGCCGTTTGTAACAGAGAAAGCTTCATTGGAGCGAGCAAGACGGGAAGGTTCGCTCCCGCGGGAGAGACACGTCCAGACCCGAGCCAGACGGTTTGTCTGGATTAGAACCTCTCCCGTTCCTTTTGTACGAATGACTCGGTTCCCGTTGCAACCTGTGGATTCGTTCGACTCCCCCCGTTTTAACTCGAACGGGCAGGACGCGTGCCGGCTGTAAATCCTGCTCCTTTTTATGAGCGGAATTCCGGAAACAGCCGGCAAAAACTCGAGAGAGAGAACGAAACGAGAAAGACAAGTCAGTCGTAAAACGTTTTGTTCAACTCAAATCGTAACAGGAATCATTTCGGTGAATCTTTTGTTCCAAACCGCGTTAAAATGTAGATAAGGTAGTGTACGTTTGTAGGTTTTTGTAACTGTGCTTTAATTAAGTTTGGAGTTTTTTTATTATCCCATTCTATTATATGGTTATATCATTCTTTCAAACGATAAATCTGATAAAACTTTTTTTTTTCTTTTTGGTGAGAAGAGAAAGGGAATTATTATTACAGAGGTATCCCGAAATTAAATGACTATACGATGCTATACATTCTACGTTTAAAAATAAGAATAACAGCTCAAATAAACACTGGTCAAAAAATGCTTCCTAAAGGAACTATCGCGTGTTCATTTAAATTCATGCTCAAGAGACCCATGAATTTTACCTGAATTTTTGACGCACGTGCAATAAAATGTAATTAAAGGAACGTCGTAATACTGAAATGTTCAATAGCTAATAAGTCATAAGGCAGAACATGTAAGGAAATTTGCTAATACGTTGTTTTTGGCTAAAATCTACCTAAACGCTAATCTTTTCAATAATGAGTTCTTTAAAATTTCACGGAGATCTTCCAGTGGCCAATAAAATTACGAAATAAATACTCTCAAACTTCATCGACTTTCCAACCAGTTTTTTTGTTACAAATTGAAGACATTATCAATAAAGAGTCAATGCAAGCCGCTTAATATAGTTTGACCAGATATGACGTTTGTCAAATTTGAAATTTTGTTGATTAGAGTGCACTAATACTGCGACATACATTTTTCTCTCTATCGACGTCTAACAACATTTCAACAGACTCTTGAGCACGAATTTAAATGAACACCTGATATATTTCCTTAAAGGGAATAATGCCAAAATAGGTTATCTTAGAACTTTGTACTTTACATGGTTCATAAAATTAATAAAATCAATAAATCATTCATAAAATCAAACTCCCCAACAAAAAAACACATTCCACTGTTAAAGCACTTAACACAGTTTTAGCAAAAAAATCCTTGTTAGTTCAAATATGAGATTAGTCGATCTTCAAAAACGATTTATTCGAACATTGTTGTAGTTACATAATTGCAACAGAATAACCAATCTTAGAAAAGTCTAAGATATCTACATTATAACTACCTACATTATGTCACCCCTTTATACGCACGCCACTGACCAGTTTCATACAAAATCGATATCACCATCTAATTTCTTTTAGAATTTTAAGCTAGTATATCAATTTTTGTTGACTTAATTTAAGTCATTCCGAGAATATTCCTTAAAAATCGTTTTTCTACTATCCCCTTTTAACACATTGAATGTCCCAACCCAACCCATATTTGAGTGACAGTAAAATTGTTTGTACTCAGCAGAATACGCTTTGTAGATAGTACAAAGATTACGCATAGCTTAAAGGAGGGAAAAAAGCCCACGACAGTCAACGTGTTAAGAGTCTAAGCGTCTAACAGCTACCTTAGGAAGTACACCAAATGCCTCGCTTTGTGTCGTTTCGTTTTGCATTTTCTGGAAGTTGCATCGTTACTTAAATGGTACTAATTTTCACTGTACGTCGTTAGATTTTTTAAGTTGCGTTGTTTTGGGTTCGAGTCTTTAATTTTTTTTTTGAAATGGAGACTGACATAAATGAATTCCTAACTTAGCACAACTAAGAATTTTTTAATGAAGAACTATTCCAACTTAAAATGCAATTTGCTAATGAAAAAGATGCCAGTGATCGCTCAACAGAAATCTCCAAAGAACAAAATTCCTCCTAAAAAAAATTCTAAAACGATTTTTTTGATTGAGGAAGCTATGGAGGTTATAAAAAAACGATCCTGATATCAGAAAGAATTTTAAAGTATCCCAGGCAGTAGTTACAAATATCAATTGCTACAAGGAAATGTATTTTACGTTGAAAAAGAAAGCTGTTAATCAAACATTAGACAATTTTTTTGTGAAAGAAAACCGACTTACGACAACAGTGACTATGGACTCATCAAAGATTGAGGGTTACAAAAATACTACTTTTGGAACCTTTACATGGTTTGTTTTTCTAATAGTCTAATTTCAAGACACCTGTATAGCTAAATATATTAAGTATTCATTTAAATTCGTGCTCAAACATACTTTGAACTCTTATGAAATGAGAACAAAGAGATACATAGAAAACGAATGTAATAAAGATGCAACTTTAGTGCCTTAGAACTTAAAAGACACTTAAGCATGAATTTAAGTGACCACCTTATATATTATTAACACATTTTTTTCAGTTGGCAATTCGAAAATTTGATAAATCATTTTTGACAGTTCTTATTTTTTTCAAATTAGTTCTCAAATCATTTCTCAAATTTTAAAATTTTAGAATTAACGAATAAATATCAAAATTTTGACATTTTGACTTTTATACATTAATTTAAAATATAACCAACTTAAAAATTAAAAAAAAAATCATGTCAGATTTTTTTATTGTTAATATGATAGTAATATATCTTCCAACCAAACCTGATTTTTTTAAATTCCACTTTTAGAACACAATCTTATAAGATAACGTTACAAAACACCTCTCCTTTAAACAATATTTATTGCCACAAGTGTTGTTAAGTACGTTCGCATTATAATGCAGCCAATTGCAACATTAAAACTCTGTGTGTTAGAGAGACCATTACTTCTACTTATGAAATCGTCCTATTTACAAACACAAAATAAACTTTCTTCATTATTTCATTTTATTATTTCATTTCTTAAGTTTTTTTTTCTTAAGCTTTTTTTTAAGTTTTTTTTTTCTTTTTCTTCGTTAGATTTATTTATTCATAGTGAAGATAATTTTTGGGAGTTTATTAAAATTCCAGTTCACACCAATTTGCTTTCAACGCTTGAATTTCCTTCCACTCGGAATGAGTAATTGCCCAATTAGGTACAGTTAGGAGACGCGATGACGGCAGGTCGCACGTTTCTAATAAACTTATTAGAAATTTAAACGTGCGCCGAAAGCGACGGCCGACGTTAAATCTAATATTCGCGATCGATACGAATTAAACCCCAAAGTATAACGTCCGAAGACCGTACTCGAAATGGAAGGATGGAAGGGGATGCGTGCATAAATTCTCGTTAAGGGGGTAGTAGACCTACTCCACTCGAGTTACCCCTTGTTTTATTACGTTTATAATTATTCCGATTGCCGTAGTAAGTGTCTCGTTTTCGCGAGGGGAATTCAAACGGCACGCATTGTTTCTACGAATATCCAATTGGTTTATTACATGCCAAAACACGAATAGAATATACAAGCAAAAAAAATTTAGATTATTCAAACAAAAATTTTTAATTAAAATTTTGGATATTTTCTATTTACTAGAACCTCATTGACGTCAGAATATTTAGACAGTTTTTGATCTTCTGGATTTTCAATTTCTTGAATGGGGGTCTTTAATTTCAACAAATTCTTATTTTTAAGAATATCTGCTAAATACATTAACATTCAGTTTAGTTCAGTCATTTCAAAAAATTAGAACGTTTAAATTTCGGTGTATTTGGAGAAGTCCCTCATTCAAACTAAGCAGAAAAGTACGAAATAGGCTCTAACTACGGCTGATCGCTGTAACCCCACGAATCTCGAAGTGCGACGAAGATAAACGTAATGAACCACACCGTTCTAGCCGTATATATTTAAGAACGCAAGCTTCGCCCACTTACAATCGCTCAATTATTGCTAAAATCCTTCGTCCAGAAATTTTGCACATTTTAATTGTCTGTACTAACAAGGAGACCTTACGACTTGCCCCTCACCGATTTTAACGAAAGTGGTACCAATCGATAGATGTTGGTACATAGTACAAATGTATAAAATATTAGGGCGCACTATTCAGCGGTCCGCAAGAAAATTGGTGTTAAAGTATGCAATCGGCTTATATGTCAATGATTTGTCATTTCCCCTACAACCCCCCAGTAGCCATACTGGAAATATATCGGTTTCCAGATCCATAGTACGGTGGTTCGAATCTCGAACAATAACTTTTTTTTTATTTTGAATACAATATTTCATGTTATTTTAAAAATATTTTAATATTACATCAACATGTTATAAAAATAACTTAGAACATTGTATTAAAAAAGAAAATTAAAATTTATTATTCGGGATTCGAACCACCGTACTACGGATTTGGAAGCCGGTATGTTTTCAGTTTGGCTGTTGGGGGTGTTTAAGGGGAATGACAAATCATTGACATATAAGCCGATTGCATACTTTAACACCAATTTTCTTGCGAACCGCTGAATAGTGCGCCCTAATATTTTATACATTTGTACTATGTATTAATATCTATCGATTGGTACCACTTTCGTTAAAATCGGTGAGGGGCAAGTCGTAAGGTCTCCTTGTAAGTCCTAAGTATGCTAAGTCTGTGCTAAGATGTTAGAGAATGACGTTTTAATAGTGTATAGGCAAAACAAATGTCATATTTGAAGTACTGCGACTCAGCTAATGTCATATGTCAAGATTAAAAAGACTTTTAAGGATTAAACATCAAACCATAGCACGTATCGCTGTAACAACACGAATTTTGAA